>LR991053.1:46060760-47420372 GCA_905163555.1 Notocelia uddmanniana
TTGACAAATACACATTTTAATATTGAATAATTATAGAGATTTAAGTATCTAAAGATACTATTCATGTTTTGTTTGCTGTATCCTATAAAGTCGAAACTCGATCGTTTATCATTCCAATCTCGATCGCGCCTAAAACCACGCGTACAGACAACGCCCTCGTAACAAAACACTCAATGGGCTCGCGATAATATCGGACTCACGATTAAAAGTAAATCAGTCGTCTATTGCAGAGTTAACCCTAAATTGCTAACCCCCCAATAAACGCGCTCGCATTGTCCCCCGTATTCATTAACAGGTTTCTAAGAACGGACCACCTACGAAGACCATTGATCCCATTCTGACCAATATGACTGCCCTTTTGTCCGAAACACATATTTATGGACCTCATAATTTGGTGGCTAAATGAAATAATTTGTTGTCAATGTATTGTGGAGCAACAATTGGGGGTTGAAAAAAGAGAGGTTATTCTGTAAATTATGTGAGGAACTTTGTCACGAGGCTATCGGGGTTTTATTTTGACTGGTCACATGATAGCTCTCTAAATGATTGCTGTAAAAGGTTCGTGGGATTTAGTTTAAAGTGTTTAAACTATGAAAATTCCACAGGACAGGGAGGCGACTAGAAGATGTTTGAGATATCGATTCATAATGGTCAATTGATCACTAAAAAGACCAATCTTGGAATCTCAATGCTTTCCCTTTCGTAGACAGAATATTAGCAAAGATTTTTCAATTAGGGTTTTCAAAAACTCAGGTAAGCGCTTTGAAAGGTAAGTATCCAGGCCTAACGTCACAGCGTTACCAAGTGAATAGAGATTATAGTTATCACTTGATCTAATGATTTGAAATGAAGTCAGCGTAACATCGATATTCGATTTCTAGGGATTTGCCACGGACCTGATGCTTAAGAGTCCGCAGGAAGCTCGGCGGTTCTCCATACAAACGTAGTTTCGTTCTCATTTTAAAACACATATATAGGAATAACATAAAAAAATTGTATACACAATATGCTCGGGCATATCTAGGCCGGAATCTAGTTTCTGTTGCTTGAAATTATTAATGGAGAAAAAATACAGCGATTATTAAGGTTTTCTTACAAGACCTAAAAAACTCAAAAACACGCTGTATATTTTTTCTATTACAATTGCTAGCAACAGATACAAATTTGCGGCCTAGATATAGCGGAGCCCATTGTGTATACAAAGTTTCATGTTATTTCAGCACGGCGTTTTAAAATGAGAACGAAACTACGTTTGTTTGGAGAATCGAGTTCAGTCGAGCGTACGGTGACCCTTAAGTACTTGACGCGGTTCACGTCATTCTAGAAAACTCTAATTCTGTGATTCAATCTGTAACAAACCGCTTCAATCCTATAAACGTCCATATCGTTAACTGAATTTAAGTGAACATGTTACCCGAAAGCCAAATGGTTTTAGGGTAAGAGGTTAGACCCCTGACAAAGCCATCGTTCCCGAACCATTTAACACCCGATCAACGTCACTGTCACTCCCCCGGCCCATTACAGCTACTGTAATGAATTAGTCCTTCCCATTTTGTTTAGCAACACGGATAGCGGATTGGGATAAATCCTGTTTCTTTCGCGATTTACGTCGATTTTATATGGACGTACTCTTAAACACAAGGATTGGCTTTTGTTGCGGAGGATTAACTATTAAGGCTGTTTGTTTTATTCGCGTTATAGTACATTACGATACAAGTGCGGAAAATAGGAAATTCACAACGAGTGGCGATAAATTAAAACACGACCGAAGGGAGTGTTTTAAATCGACACGAGTTGTGAATTACCTATTCGCACGTGTATCGTACAACGTTTTACAGTACATATGGCTCTTTAAAGTTTTGATATATGCCCGTAATCTGCTGATTACCGCACTCGTGCGGTAAAGTAGCACCATATGTACTGTAAAATCTATTACTTCCTCATCATTCGCTAGCCTTTAGCTCATTTGATTTAATATACTACACATTTACACATTGTTTTTTGTGGCGTTCACCAATAAACGTTTGCTAATTGAATTGTCAAAGACACGTACCATCAAAATGTTTATTATGATTAACCTTATTAAAAACTATTTAACTTTCTACACTACTTTACGCAATCGATACTTAAATTGACACATTGACGATGTGACAAAACAAACAAATTTTGGGGTCGTTTTCGAGATAATAGATGGTGATTGTATTTAACACAACGCAAACATTCCAAACTATTTCCAAAATCCCAATATAGCAGCGAACATCACATAAATCGCAAGTTAACCCCTCCAAATGTCACTCAAACCAAAATCCTTCGAACCTCTCCCCAAAGGAATTTTTCAATCAGACCCGTACATATGACTTCATAATTCGTTTAACAGCTCAACCGCATGAGAAATCTCGCGATAATGATCTCGGCAAGCTAAATGAGACTTTAAAATTACAAGGGTATGGTAGAGTTTAGATTTTAAGTAGAAAAAGACGGAAAGCAAAGCATGTAAGTACAATATTGGTTAGGCTGGTCATTGAAACAAATCACTTAGGGGCGTTCCTAGGGGTACCGTTGTGGTATTAAGAGTATATATACTACACGACACGACTGACTTTTCAGAACAAACTAGGTTTTCTGACCGAGCGAACGAAGCGTCTCCGTTTCAGCTTTCGACAAAAATTATTTCGTATGTCTGTCTGTTTGTCCGGATGTTCTCCTCTACGGGTCGCATTTCTCAGCCGATTCTCGTGAAATTTTGTAGGCAGGTTCGACAATTATATAGTTTTTTTTGTCGAATCAGTTTTTGGAAATTTAAAATTTGAAAACATAATTTGAGTTACGGCTCACAGAGCCACTATTTATTAATGTGTATACCTAGACATGTTTTTCACGTGATTATTAATTCATTAATTAAAAACATCCTTTTTTTATCTTAAATCGTTCTCTAATACGATCTAATACGAAGTTTATATTTTCAGATTAATCCTATACTATTAAACGAGTTTATCTAAAACGGCTTCAGCGAAATTTACAATACAGGGCCTACGGGGGCGAAAAAGTGATCTAGCTAGGTGATCCTCGGCAAACGGGTATTCTAAGGGAAAACACGAAAAATGACATGCAAAGCTCGGTTACCCGGGTACTGTTTCATGAAGAAATAATGTTAATGAATTATTTAAGTTCACTCATTCAAAAGCAATAAATTTCAATCTTCAGAAATAATTACTGTCGACTGTACACAAAGAATAAGATACTTAATTAAAAATCAGTAAAAAGTAAAAGTAGTTTATTCTTCAAATTAGGCATATTACATGCACCTATGAACGTCAATAAACTACCACCGGTTCGGAAAAATATACCTCTGCCAAGAGAAGAACCGGCGTAAGAAACTCGGCGAGGTGTCATTTTTTCAAAACAATATACATTGTATAGTTAAATATAAAATTACAGTGTCAACTACTACAAAATAATTTAAATAACAATGCTACAGTAGAAAACATATTTTCGCGATAGATTACCTGTGCAGGACGCTATCACTGCCCAACATCCCTATCCATGATGTAATCGTTTATCTTATAATATGCTCTTGAAATAAGTGTTTGTTTTACTACAGATTTGAATTTAGAATTGCTAAGTTCAGTAATGTGTTTAGGAATTTTATTGTAGAATTTGATACAATTTCCCAAGAACTACTTTTTCGCCTTTACTAGTCTATAGAAGGTTATTTTGAGTTTCCCAGTATTTTTCGTAGCTATTGGTTTATCAGCGTTCGTTGGATTGGAATCGAAAGTAAACCTCGTGAACAAGCGATCCGATTTAAAAATAGTAATACATCCTCCGGCTGTCCGTTTTGAAGATAAACACACAAATAAAAAACAAAACAATACGTAACACGTTGACAATGAACTATCGACAAATGATGTATTCGACGATGCAATCGAAGCGGGATAAATCACCAAGGAGCAACCCGGTACTGTCTTTCCTGAGAACCACATTTACAAAAAAACACATTCTAATAGTTCAAACACGTGAGTTACGCCCTTTTGCAATAAGAATACAGAGTAATGTGCCCTGAGTATTATCTGCCTTATCACGCGCTCCGACCCTCGTGACTTCAAAAAGGAAGTATTAAAGCCTTTATTTTAAGGGATTAAAGACTATAAGAATGGACATGGTGTATGGTGTTGGGTGTTAATAAATTATTTATGGGGTCAATGGGACAAAGGGATGAACGTTGTGATAAGTCTGTGGTGGCTGGCGACAAATGTTAAGATTAGTTTGAAGGTGTTTCGTAGAGTCTACATTTTTGGAGAACATGTAAAAACATCCCAATAAACATGAAAATATAACAGATTATGTGACCTATTCTTTGTAACATTGACATGTAAAATTATATTTTTCCCACGATTGTTTTGTATACGTCAATTATTTATAATGGTCGGCGGTTACGAAGTCAATCCTGACATCTGTCATTTTCATACAGTTTATAACCTCAAAGTGACTTTTAGGTTATAAATTGTATGGAAATGACAGGTGTCAGGATTGACTTCTTAACCGCCGACTACTGTAACTGACTGACAGAAAACGCAGACTACACCGATCGAAAACAAAGAATGTTGCACTGGATTTTTCTAATGTCGAGCACTAAGAAAACTATTTTGCACATTCAAGATATCTCAGAAGGACTAAAATAGTAAGACATTTGTTTGGAATTCTTATAAATCAGATGATGTACACGGGAAATATCATGGACACACCAAAATATTCTCTATCTGCAACATTTCTGACTCATAACGACGGACGGCACAGCACTAGGTCCAGTGGTAACTTGTTTATCATCAGTACGTACACCCAATTCTTTACCCTGATTTATCTACGTCACAAACTAAACATCCACTTACTTAACATAAGTAAGTGTTTAATTTAATAAGTATTGGTTCAAGGGTGCATCGAGAACGAGATGTTTATCAACCCACAATGCGCAGACGCATCATCTGTACTTGGTGTAGTTCCGAAAAGACTCAAGTCCATTTTAGTTACTGTGCATATGACCTTTCTTTACTACTGTAGAGGATCCTTAAGGAACAATGGGACGTCGAAGAAAAAGGATAGGTAAGATACAATACACATTTTGTTTATTAACTAGCTTATTTTGTAGCTTCACTTATG
Source organism: Notocelia uddmanniana (assembly GCA_905163555.1). Taxonomy (NCBI): domain Eukaryota; kingdom Metazoa; phylum Arthropoda; class Insecta; order Lepidoptera; family Tortricidae; genus Notocelia; species Notocelia uddmanniana. Next base: position 46,065,918 of record LR991053.1, read on the forward strand.
CCTTGGTATGAGAATTGTATTGGTAGTTAGGTACCTAGTATAATTGGTAAGTGTTCCCAGTGCCGGGAGAGTATTGAATGTGTTAAGTTAACCAAATTAAAATGGACGCGATGATAAGAGATCCTTCGTGTGGATAGAAGGAAGGAAAATATAAACAACTAGTGACTTCGATTTTTGACGATTGTCCAATTACTTCCATGTGTCCTGTGTCAACGACGCTGCTTTACACAAGCACAACCCGTAAAATGGGTGTGAACAAGACTTCCTTATACGCAGACGAAACGATGATTTTTTTACATTTGCATATCAAAATTGACGAGGCAAACATTAAGCTAACACTTATTGGTTACAAATTGCAATCAGCGGTTATACAAATAATTATCATATAACATAAAGTATTGTGGCTGCTGCTTGATTCGTGGAGTTTCGTAAAAGTTGATTCAGTAGTTTTTGAGATTAAAAGCCGAGACACACCGAATGCGTGTGCAGCACGTGCGCGTGCGCGTGTGCGTGGCGTGCGCGTTGTATCGTATGAAATGTCGTAGTCGATGACAAATCGCTTGCGTGAGCAGCACGCGTGCACGCCACGCAAGCGGTGTGTCATCTGCTATGACATTTCATACGATACAACGCGCACGCCACGCACACGCGCACGCGCACGTGCTGCGCACGCATTCGGTGTGGCTCGGCCTTAAGAAGAACAAACATCGGCACGCACGTTTATATATATATATAGATTGCAGATATTTTTTGTACTGCAAGCCGCGAATTTTCATAGTGCGAATTTCCTGTGAACCCTTGCTCTACTTGGTCGTTCGAGATTTCCAGTCCTCCTCCCCGCCATCCAATATTTTTTCAGAGACAGTCCCAACGTCTCGTACCTCCAGCGTCACGACTACGGCGAGCTATTAAGAGTAAAACAATGACAAAATATTTAACAACGTCAAATCTCAGACGAGATAAAGGGCCCAAAATAAGAAGATCACCTCATTACCACGCAAATCTAGTAATCTAGTTATCGATCTTAATTAGTAGCGTTGTATGTCCGATTTCCTTTCTATTCCAATTTCAGATTAATCTCCTATGGATTAAAGTCGTTTTTTATAGTTAATTCTTATTGCAGTTAATGCGTTTTGATTTTGAATGGTCGTTATGTAACCGTATCTGTATCTGGACGGCGCCGACAGAAAGACGACCAATCATATCCGTATCTACGATCTTGATTGAGATTTATTAGACGGATCGAATGAGTGGCTCCGATCTACATAAATCAGCCTTTAAATACTGTCCACTGTCCTACGGTCTTCAAAGTTGCAGCTAGCTCTTACGTGTATTTAAATTAAGCTGAAACTTGTTTGTTTTTTCGTTTCTGAAATTCCGTTTTGTCTTACATAATTGTCCTGCATTTTACAGTCTGAAAACATCGATCTAGGTTCTCTGTATTGGAGAATTAAGTTGAAATTCCCATCTTCCCGTATAGCCGGGCTGTTATTTATTTTTGGTAATTGTACTGGCTGGTTGAGGATCGGGCGATGATTTGTTTTGACCACTCGTTAACGCTTCTTGTTTGTTGAAAAAGTGCGATTTATTGACAGGGATCCCCTTATAAGTGTGTTCAGTCATGTTCGGACGGGAGAACTGGCTCACTGGCGGACTTGAATTATAATAAGAGGTTTTAGATTCATGAATGGAGAGGAGAGTATAAGACCGAAGTCTGCTAAGAGTTGAAGTACGAGTCGGACTGGCTGTCTACAGACTGAGCACTGGTAATTCTTTAATTGATGCCCATCGGGGTACCTCCGTTCTTGGAGCAGACATCGATTTAAAAACTAATGTAGGGATCGGGTATGTATAATTATTTTGATTAGATGTTTCTTAGACGTCAATGCAGGTTTGCGGTTTTTTTAATACAATATAAAATTATCATCTTTCGTATTTATGCGCCAATCTGTATATGGGTCTAGAATTATTCATGAGTCTTTGTTAACACAACAAGGCATATGACACAGAGGATGCAGTAAAATCTCGTGTGGTGAAACCTCAATGCCACGAAGTACGTTTTGCGCATCAGGTCACACCGCAAACTGGCGTCTTTTGGCGTATACATATTTGTGAGCTTCAAACAAAACATCCCACTCTGCCGATGTTAAGAAAGACTTGATTGTCACGGCCAAAGAAGAACGAATGACACATATGGGTGACAACCAAGTCACTATAAAATCTCTCATTGCTCTTATAAAACTGAGCAATGGCGAGAACAAAGTAAGCATGTAGGCGCAAGACACGGGAACTCCCAATAGGTATATTGAAACGACGTCTTTTAGTAGAGGGGGCAAATTTAAGGTGGTAGATCTGTATAAAGGGTGGAAGCCGCATTAAATTTGTTCTAATGCTTATGGCAAATATAAATTTCTATTACAGGAAATACAGTAGCGGAAAATAATCTATCATATTTGTGTTTTTTTTAAGTATTTTTTTTATGAGAACGACTAAGGTTGGGTTGCACCAAACCGTCTGTAATCGTAAGCGGTGTTCGTTAAAATCTGATTATATGGAAAGTTTGACAAGTTCCTATGGGATGACAGCTGCCGGCGCCATATTTAACGTTAACCGGTCTGTGATCGTAAGTTGGTACAACCCACCCTAAGGCTGCCTAAACGATTATCATGTGAAAGTCCTTTAGATGGAGATTAAAATCATATGACACCATATAAGAAACTCGTTTTGTACGAGTTTATTAAAAAGAGCATAAAATAAGTAATACTCGAATATAGGTAAAAGTGGTTTATTAATGAAATATACAACAAAAATTACAGATTGGTACTGAAATCCTTTGCATCAAGAACAGCTTGGCATCTTCGGGGCAGTGATGCAATCAACTTTGTGAGGAAAGAACTTGGAATGCGTCTCTTCAATCCCACTCTTCCTTTAATTGTTCAAATCTTTCGTTGACATTTCTTGCACTCACACGACGACCTAGCTCCTTCCATAGGTTTTCTATAGTATTCAAGACCGGACTTTGGCTGGGCCATTCCAAAACCCTCACTCTACGTTTTTTGAATCATTGTTTAACAAGATTAGACGAATGTTTCGGGTCATTATCTTGCTGAAACATAAACGCTCTGCCGAAATTTTGGCGTGCCCAGGGAAGAAACATCTTGTAATATTCCTTTATAAACTTCCCTCGTCATAATGCCGTTTATTCGATGTAAAGGACCAACTCCACTTGCACTGAAACAGCTCCACACCATAAGGGAGCCGCCGCTGTGTTTGACTGTAGGGAGCTGATACTCGGGGTCATAGCGAGCATTGTCGGGACGTCGTACGTAGGTAATTCCATCTGTTACGAACAGTAAAAACTTGGATTCATCGCTCCAGATTACCTTTTCCCACATTTCCGCAGTCCAAGAAAGATGTTCTTTCGCATATTTTTTTTTCGCTGCACGATTTTTCTTGGAAATCAGTGGTTTCTTTGCAGGACGACGAGCATGAAGTCCACCATCCATCGGGCGATTTCAAGACACAGAAACTGAATGTCCACACGATATTTCCCGCATAATGTCTCTCGCCGTGAGTCGTGGATTGTTTCTTGATATTCGCAAAATGTTGCGGTCTATCAAACTTGATGTGCAGCGTGGGCGACCAGGTCTGTTGGGCCTTTTGACACCTCCGTGAGCTTTTTCCCGTTTCAAAACCTTCGATATAGTAGTAGACTGATGAACTTGAAATTCCTTAGCCAGCGTCGATTGTGTGAAGCCATTTCTTTAGCCATTTATAATTGCTTCTTGTGTAGCTACTGTTAAGTTTTTATTTCCACGAGGTCTCCCCATGACTAAACTGATATTTCTTACAAATATGATTATGAATTAGCACGATATTCCGTTTTTTATCGACTTAAATACTACATGTGACGGACGCGACTTATTCCACTTACGTCAACTTCCACTCAGGTCAGATTTTGTTTTTATTCCAATTAGGTCATATCTGACCTAATTGGAAAGTTGTCAACAGAAAATATCTGACCTACCTCGACACCTGTATAGACAGTAAGCTGACAACTGGATACCAAAATTAACAGCAAACTGAAAGTATTGATTGATATGACTAATTCCACTCGGGCTCAAAATTGACGGAGCCCCGCTCCGCGGGGCTCCTATTTCTGAACGTACCGGTCGAACCTAACCTACTTAGACCTGGGGCCGTTGTAGATCACTTATTGTAGGACTTTTTTTGGCTTACAAATCTGCACATTTTACTGTCAGTTCGTCTTTTTCTACATCTCGCCATTTGTATACTTTGTCAATTATAATTTATGACGTTTTTATTTCTTGAAATAATCATTTTATTTAGACAGTATTTAGAAAAACTGTCCGAACTGAAATAAAAACTTCTGTCCTAACTGGACCTGACAAAATTGGCATTAAAACATTCCACTTAAGTCAGCCGTTTTGATTTTCTGACCTATACGTATGGAATTTCAAAATTTTTGATGTATGAGAAAAAAATAATCTGACCTAAGTGGAAGTTGACGTAAGTGGAATAAGTCACGGACGCTATATTCCAGAAAAATAAATTCAAATTAAATTTCGAAACATGTACCGGCCCGTTAGCATATAATTGGTTGAGAATAAATCAATATAACCTTTTTTGATTAGTTATCAACAAATTCAGTTCTTGGTTTCATCTAATTTGAAATATTTTACAGAAAAATCACAATATAATAGATTTTTTTCCGCTACTGTATTGGCTATGTGCGAAGTAGGTGGTGGGGGTAAACTAAGCGATCGCAGCGCACACCATGGCAGAAATGTGCAATTTCCGGGGACTTATATGTCAAATTTACTTCGACGTTTCCTATTGGTTTCCTACGATTCGTTTCGTTTGTATTTATTTATTTATTTTCTTATTCATTTCAGTCAAATTTCCAGTAAGGGGTCTTTCTCGCTTACTAAAATAAATAAAATATTCATGTGTCATTATTTGACATCTCTGAGTTTGACATTGCCCCGGGACCCGTGACGTTTGACGTTTCTGACGTGCACATAGCCAATATTGGTCCATATTTGTAGTGCTGAACTTGCTGAGAATGCCATTTCAGATGACAGACTCCATGTCGGCTATACAATAACGTGGCGACCGCAAATGACGGATATGACGGCAGTTGCACAATCCGAGTGCTAATCGATGTCAACGTGCCTTTTGTCATGAATCTAGACTGTATTGATTGTGTTGATTCATGGTGTGACCTCATTGAATTTAAATTGATTTATGGCACCACAAACTTATTTGACCTGATGTCATCTGTGTTAACGGTCTTTACTCCTTGATGCCTATCCTTCCATGAGGGAATGTGTGTAGGTGCTTTATTAATAAAAAGAATAAAGTACGATAACTGCTAACTTAAAATTAGCCAATCTACATTCAACAATCAGATCGGATCCGGACAAGATACTTTACGAGAGTCACTTCAGTTAAAATCCAAATTAATATACCGCTCGTTTGTTGTGCGCGTGCCGCGGCCGCTGCAGGGAACTATCGCGTCTGCTGACTTCTGCCCGAAAGGTGTCATGTTTCCGTGGTTCCGGGGCATCCTACGGAACCCTACATCGAAGCTGACGACACAGCGGAACCACAACGTTACGTTACGTTGCTACCTAGTTGGTTACTAAGTTATGTTACTGTAATAATCCTTATCTACATAAAATATACTAATGAAAGTTAAATAAATTATATATTAAAATGAAGTACACACAATCAGGATTTACATTTGTCAATTTCATTCAAAATGGCCTCCTTGGGCCTGAACACAGGCCTTCAGACGACGAGGCCAGTCATCAATAGCGGCACGCACGGTTGTCATATCTAATTCCGTCACTGTCTTGACTATGGCCCGCTTGAGGGAGTTAAGATTTGTGTGGGGTTTAGCACAGGCTTTCTCCTCAATAACCTGCCATATAGCATAATCCAGGGGGTTGAGGTCCGGGCTGGAGGAGGGCCAGTCTTCGTGGGCAATGAAGTCAATTTTGATGCTTCGAAACCAGGCTTGAGTTGTTTTTGCCTTATGTGCAGGGGCTGAGTCTTGTTGAAAGACCCAGGGCTGGTTTTGAAATAGAGAGTGGCTTAAAGGCTTCACTATTGGTTCCAGAACGGTTTCCTGGTAAACTTTAGCCCCAGTTTTGACACCTTTTTCACAGAAATGGACCTGTGTTAACCCTGAGTATGACACACCTAACCAAATCATGACATAAGAGGGATGTTGGCCTTGTTGCACTCTCGGAACAGCTACACTCGCTTCTTGACTGTTTTTTGCATACACTCTGTCATTCTGGCGGTTACAACATTCTTCAATGGTAAAATCTTTTTCGTCTGTAGTAAATAATATATTTCGGTGGCCATTTTGTGCGTACCGCTTCAGTAGCACGCGACTTCTATTCAGCCTCATAGTCTTCAATCGTCCATTAAGCAAATGACCTTTCCGTCTACGATAAACGTGTAGTCTAAGGTCTTGATTGATAACTTTTTTAAGGGAGCTTCTCTTCACAGACATCTGAATTGCCAAAAACTTTTGCTTCCGAACGGGGTTTCTTGCGATTCTCGCCTTCACTGCCTTTATTAGAGCTGGGGTCCGAACGGTGCGTGGTCTTCCAGACCTCTTGCGGTCATCAAAGCTCAGGGTACTATTGTACCTATTAATGGTACGATAAACGAATTGTTTGTTGATTTTCAGATTTTGAAGCAACTTCAAAATCACGTTTGGCGGATGCCCGCATTTGTGCAACGCAATTACAGCGACACGATTTTCTTTTAGACCCCAATCCATTATAAATATGACGAGATAAGTGTTGTGTGTGCTATAAAATTATAACTGACAACCCGCCATTATATGTCATTTTTTATTTTTCGGTAGCATTTGTTTTAACGCAAGAAAAGAGTTTGCAAATCGAGTAACAGAACTTAGTAACCAACTAGGTATATAACATACATATTTTCATATTGATAAGTGTGTTAGTCTGTAAAGTATAATAAAGTAGTGTAGTGTTTCTACATATATTTATAAGTTTAGGTGTAATATGTAAATATGGACCTTGTTGCCTGATAGAAATAAGTTAATAAATACATATGTCCTCAAAATTTACGAAGATTGATTCCCCAATGATCACATTCTCATCAGCAGATTTCTGGTCTAGCAAATTTGTAACTGTCCAAGGGGCTTTCGGCTTTCAAAGTAACATTTTTGATGGAGTTCTGAGATAACAACGACTAGAATACAGCTCGTCGAAAACTTCCCCATTAACAAAGTCGGTCCAGGAAAGAAAGAAAGATAATACATTCGTTTACTGTTACAACAGCCGAATTAGGTAATACAAATATTGAGATAAAGGGCGTCTAACAAGATCCCTTCAGCATAATGCTCGGCTAACTATGAAAAGCCATACAAAATTCAACAATGACATTACGTCATCTATTTCTTTGTGAGAGCAAGGACACATTTCTAAATCTTGAAGCTGCGCTGATGTGATATGCAATTGGAGCTACAAAATGGACATTGAATATGATACCACACAAAATTGAGATCAATCGCATTCAGTCGCATCCAAGGGCAAGAATGCCAAGATACGCTTATGGTCAATGTGCCAGAGGAGTAAGAATGCCGCGTTGCTACCGTGAAAGACCGACCACACACATCCCTATCGATAATCTGCAAAAGAAACCGAAAGTAATCATCAAAAAGATCACGCAATAGACGAGTGCGTCAACAATTGACTCATATCTAGTTTCGGTATTGTCTAATCAATTTGTAAGTAATGCGACACCTTTTTCTAGGCCGATAGACCACAGGCGTGCGGATGAATTATTTATTAGAACATATGACACATAGCAGTTCCCTAGCAGAGACGTGATCGGCAAAATGTTTTTGAGGAAAACGAAAGGAATGTTTGCATATAGGTTTCGTTGGAAAGAATTGTATCATCGCGCGTACTATGGTATCATTGGCATGTCGCCATATATAAGTTCCCACAAAAACACACATTTATGTTAACAGACATTTCATCCACTTTTATTTTATCTCAGAATCGTTCTCAAGTTGATTTGATTCTAGTTGATAGAATATGGAGCGGTTTGCAAAGTTTTCTAAGAAAGACTAAATGAAGGCTTATTCAATTTTAAGAAGGTAAATCATCGGAACCATAAACTGACGAACTGGCAGTAAAACGGTGGCGGTGAGATTGAAAAACGCCGCTTCGGTAAATCAAATCTGCACAGGTAGCTGTTAATTTTGCTGAATGATTTCTTTCAAAGGTGAGACGGCAAAAGGAATGAGATCTTTCAAATGGCTAGAGGTAGAAAGCTTGTTCACAAGGCTAGGGAATTAATTTGAAACGTTTTGTGTAAGTAGTCGACCTGTATTTTTATTGGGGTATACGACGAACGATTAATAATCATCATCCTAGCGTTATCCCAGTACAGTTGCATCCTAAAGTATGCCCGGGTCCGCTACCTAAACACAAGAATTGGCGTAGGCACTAGTTTTTACTGAAGCGACTGCTATCTGACCTTGCAACCCAAGTGGGAAATGAAACCATATTGGGATTTGGCTTATCAAGTGAATGGGCAACTTCAATGTTAGAAGTTCTCAAGCCGCCCGAAGGCCTCTTACTTGGTTTAACGACTGCTGTCATATACAGCAGCCGGGATCAACGGCTCAACGTGCCATCCAAAGCACGGGAGCGCTCGGTTAGTAACCACTCAAAGCGGTCACCCATCCAAGAGTTGACCTCGACCGACATTGCTTAACTTGTACCCGGACGCCGCTGGGCCACGAGCGCCTCCATATAAGGAAGGGTACAATGATTAATCTCATAATACACAAATATTCGTACAAAGACTGTTCATTTCGACGGGTATTAAAGCCCTAGAAGAAACGAAAAATATGCATACGTCGGTGGCCTCTTTAGCAGACTTCTTTATCGGTCGACTTATTAGGGTTCCGTAGTTAAAAAAGTTAAAAAAAAAAAGTTAAAAGGTTATTTATTGATACAGTGACAGTAATACAGATATGCTTAGGTACATTCACTTTATAAGCTTACTTATGCTATATGCTTAGCTATTACTTATTTACTACATTCACACTGCTAGCGTTTATAACTAGTGAATTACTCGTGTCACTTATAGGTACACTAGGCTAGGCCTGTTTCGCAGGACGACACTATAGATTGTTTGCCATATAACTGTTTAGCGCTAAAGAATACAGAAATATAATGTAATGCTATCTACTATTAATTAAACAAAGAATAGAAACAAAAGAACAAAGTGATTGAGCCAAAATTGTGAGGGTACTTACTTATACTTGTTATATAAACATATTATTATAAGAATGTGTCTGAGTGAATGTGTGTATATGTGAGTGTGTGAGTGGTATTGTTAATGTTTATTGTTGTATATGTAGTATTTGTTCTGAGTCACGATAATTCGGAGTGCTTAACCAACTTCTTACTTTCGTCTTAGTTTCTCTTATAGAACACATGTTAATGTTGCATTTCTTGTCTACTTTCCTATAAATCGATAAGTGCATGTATATTCCGAATCTTTTAGCAAAATGTGACTTTAGAGTTGGAAGCGGAAAGACAAAGGTACGTTTTTTAAGTAGTTGCTCATAATTTGGCATTTTAAGAATGTACTTATGGGCTATGAGCGTGCTGGTAAGGATAAACAGCTGTCGCACAGTAAGTACTTCACTCTCTTTAGTATATAAGGTGTGAGTTGGAAACCGTCGTGGCTTTGATAGCATTACTTTCAGGAGCGACCGTTGCGCTCTTTCTAGAAGTATTATGTGCGTGCTGGCCGGCGGCCGCCCCGCCCCAAATTGAGATGCAGTAATTAATGATTGGTTGAGCCAGGGCTAAATACGTAGTTATGAGAAGCTGTCTTTCCATGACACAACGCAATTTTTTTTAAATATAAATTAATTTCCTAACACGGTTGGCTGTAGTGAGTATGTGCTCTGTAAACATGAGTTTCTCATCTAAAATGACACCTAAGTACTTCAATGAGGAGACTCTCTTTATAAGTTTACAGCCACATGAAGCCAGGTTCCCATTGCACGAATGAACTTTTATCTCCTCCAAGGAGGTTGGGGCAGAACTTACCGTTTTATGGAAGCATAGATATTTTGTTTTATCTGCGTTCAAAGTTAACAAGTTACTTTGAAGCCATTTTGCTACTGAAGCTACACCTCTTTTGACGGAAGCGCTCACCAAGTCCCAGGATGAATCATGAAATAGGATTGCGGTATCGTCTGCATAGCACACTACGTCTGCATTTGGCAATTCCAGAAAAGACAGGTCGTTCATGTATAGCAGGAACAGTGTTGGTCCAAGTATGCTACCTTGTGGCACACCAAAGGTGGTAGCTTTTAGGCCACTGACCTGGTCACTGATCCGAACACATTGAGTGCGACTGGATAAGTAGCTTTGCATCCATTTTAATGCGGTACCCCGTATCCCTGACAATTCCAGCTTTCTCAGAAGTATAGGGATTGAGAATGTGTCGAAGGCCTTGGCAAGGTCAATGAACACTCCAACACATGTTTTCCCTTGGTCCAGATATTTTGAAATCTTATCCGTCAGCAAAGAGATCGCGCCTTCAGTAGACCTGCCGCTTCTGAACCCAAATTGTGTATGAGATAGTATTTTATTCTTTTCAAGGAAGTTTACCACGCGTTTATTATCAACTTTTTCCAAGTTTTTTTTTTGGTATGGGTACATATCAATCACACCTACAAAACGGTATATTGAAATTGTGAAAAAAAAAATTAAGGCTCCTCCCCTACATGTAAAGTGGAGATTGCTTCATAGCTCATAAAAATGTTTGTTTTACCAGTTTTTGATTTAGTTATTCGTTTTTATAATATTTTTTTCCAATACATTACATATAATTAACCTGTTGGCTGTCTGGTGGACAGCACACTGTAATATGCATTGGCTGGAATAATTTTATCCAAAGTATACCCTTTACTGTACACATTTTGAACAGAGAACATCATATCGTAACACTTTCTTACTCTTAACTTCTTAAGGCAGATTTACATATGCAAAAACATGCATGCAATTATCGCGCTAACGTGGCGCTGGCAGTAACATGTAATTTTTTAACCAGCACGGTTAGCACAAGTCATTGCGCGAGCTATATCGCGCGCGAGATAGACTATCCGCTTCTATCTAAGCGGTGCACACGGAAAGAGACGGATACTCTATCTCGCGCGCGATAGAGCTCGCGCGCCGTCTTGTGCTAGCCGTGCAGGTAAGACGAGTACGATCAAGCGCAGATGTGTAATGAAAATCGATTTTTACAATAATAACGAAGTCTTGCCTCTGTTTTGCGATATATTAAAAAAAATACTAACATTAAGTAATTCGACAACTTAAAGGCCGATTTGCATTTGTAAGACCTTGCATGCATTTTTTTGATCGTACGCGTCATCATCCTCCTAGCGTTATTCCCAGTACAGTTGCATCCTGAAGGATGCCTGGGGTCCGCTTCCTGATCCCAAGAATTGGCGTAGGCACTAGTTTTTTACGGAAGCGACTGCCATCTGACCTTCCAACCCGAGGGGGAAACTGGACCTTATTGGGATTAGGCTTGTCAAGTGAGTGGGCAATTTGACTGTTAGAGGTTCTCAAGCCGCCCGGAGGCCTCTAACTTGGCTTAACGACTGCTATCATAGACAGCAACCGGGATCAACGACTTAACGTGCCTTCCAAAGCACGGGAGCGCTCAGTTAGTAACCACTCAAAGCGGTCACCCATCCAAGGACCGACTTCGCCCGTCATTGCTTAACCTCGCATACCGCACGCGGTACGCGGGCGCCGCTGGGCCACGAACGCTCCTTACCTCTATTACGCGCGTACGCGTCTTACCTCTATTTTCAAAGTTGTTTTCTTGAGGTTATATATGAGGATATCACGTATCATTTATGTTATATTTTGCAAAAAAAATTCAGCCATATCGCATCTGGAGGAGCCAAAAGTTGGAATGTTTTGATAATTTTTTTTATTATAAATACGTGTGAAAAACTAAACAAACTACCAACTGATGAAAAAGCACAGTTAAAGGGTTAAAAGGTATACCCCCTTGGATATATGGATATTACGTATATAATATTATAGTCTCGTAAAATAGGTTTTGAAGTAGAACTACTAATACTAAATGAAATTATTTTCAAAATTTCTTTTTTTAGGTCGATGAGAATATCACGAATCATTTGTGGTATATTATACAAAACAAAATTCAGCCATATCGCATCTGGAGGAGCCCAAACTTGGTCATGTCTTTAAAACTATTTTTGTTATAATTAAAAAAAATGGCTTAAATGTAATGATGTGGTATATTTTTAGAATCTCTTTATTACCATACCTCACAAGCAAAGTTTCTGAAAAAAAATCCCATACAAAAAAAAGAATGACGCGGCACTTTCCTCCTAAGGGATTTTTTTAAGAACTGCAGGTCAAAAATTTTGTTTTGATCTCTAGTATGTGTGTGCCAAACGGCTAAACGATTTGCGGTTTTTTTTTGCGTTCACCTTCCACTACTCGGTAGCTCGCAGCCCGCAATGCAATGAATTTTGCATGCAAGTTGCTTGCAAGTGTAATTCGCCCTTAAGAGTTATGGGACATTATTTGAATAAGTGTACCTATGCCACCATATTTCTACACTGGACTGTACAAGAAATAAATATAGCGGTAATATCCCTATTACCTGATTACTGTAATTACATTAGGTCGTTTTGTCGAGCCAGCTGTCATGGCAAGCCTAAGCCAACCAAAGCGACGACTTCCGACGTACTCGCGGGATTTACTAACGATTGCGAAATGACAGATATCACGTACCGTTATTATGTATTCTGTGGTACCGTGGAAAAATGTAATCTGTGTTGAGCATGTTGAGTTGCAGAAATGATAAACATTTCCGACATGGACTCTTACTGAAATCTTACATATAGTACATAATTTCTTCTGTTTCGGAAAGTTACCAAGTTTAAGCGTTAAGTAGTCGGTGTTAGTGTTAGGTACTGGCGAGAAATTCTAGGATTTTTGAATATTCTGTATTTATATTGTAGCTGCAAGATGTGAAAAACTGTTCCTGGTTCCTATGTATTTATAACTAGCTGTTGCCCGCGACTTCGTCCGCGTCTTCGCTCCTATTGGTCGCAGCGTGATGTTGTATAGCCTAAAGCCTTCCTCGATAAATGTACTATCCAACACAAAAATATTTTATCAATTCGAACCAGTAGTTCTAAATTGTAACTGAAAGCCATGATGTGTACATATGTTTTGGACTGCAATCTAGTTATAAGTGTCTTCGTATATGTATTTCTTTGTCAATTTTGATTACTGTCTGTTTTATGTACCTTTTGAAATAAAAAAATAAAATAAAAATAAAAAGTAGTTCCCGAGATTAGCGCATTCAAACAAACAAACTCTTCAGCTTTATAATATTAAGTATAGATTGACATAATTCATTCTCAAACCTATATTATCACTGGAATTAGAAAGATCGCCTCACAACAAACCAATGCACAAAATCGCATTTAGCATGCATTGCATCGCAGCTAAGTTTAACTGTATACTCGTAGGTAGTTCATCTGTCCGACGTTAAAACAAAACCAAAAACCGTCGCTCTATAGGCGACATGACGGTTCGAGATAATGTCAGTCTGTGCTAGTCAAGCGTACTCGTAGATGTGGCCGCTGATATAGTAAACCGATTATAACATTCTTAAGCAAATAATAATTATCAATATTAGTATCGCTGTTTTTATCGCGAGCGTTCGTGGCCCAGCGGCGCCCGCGTACCGCGTGCGGTATGCGAGGTTAAGCAATGTCGGGCGAGGTCAGTCCTTGGATGGGTGACCGCTTTGAGCGGTTACTAACTGAGCGCTCCCATGCTTTGGAAGGCACTTTAAGCCGTTGATCCCGGTTGCTGTCCATGATAGCAGTCGTTAAGCCAAGTTAGAGGCCTTCGGGCGGCTTGAGAACTTCTAACAGTCAAGTTGCCCACTCACTTGACAAGCCTAATCCCAATAAGGTCTAGTTTCCCCCTTGGGTTGGAAGACTTGGAAGGTCAGATGGCAGTCGCTTCCGTAAAAACTAGTGCCTACGCCAAGTCTAGGGATTAGGTAACGGACCCCAGGCATCCTTCAGGATGCAACTGTACTGGGAATAACGCTAGGTGGATGATGAGTATCGCTGTTTTTACAAAATTGTATGACAAACTTTGTGTCAAAAAGGAATCAGTTAAATTTTAGATGCATTAAAATTAAAAGCCTTAACTATGGTCCATAATTGATCAGAATAGATTAGCAATGGTCGCAGTCATACAAGGGCTTCGTAGCCCGGAATAGCAACTACCCCGAATGGTCCATAAGTTGAACTCCACCCTTGTCATTTAATTTTATCGTGGTCGGCGGTTGGGAAATCAATCCTGACACCTATCATGTCCATACAGTTTATAACCTCAAAGTGACTTTTAGGTTATAAACTGGATGGAGGTGACAGGTGTCAGGATTGACTTCTTAACCGCTGACTACTATAGTGAAAAAGAGCCGTAACATATTTTCGGTTCGGGACCGGCATTCCTAGCACGATAGCTTATACCGTCACGTTTTAGTACATTTCGGCCATAAAACATAATAATAATATAGTATAAGCTATCATGCTAGCTAGACAGTATCTAATACTCTTCCTCGCTTCAAGGGATCAATTTCAAAAAAACTGGTCAAGTGCGAGTCGGACTTGCCCACGAAGGGTTCCGTACTATCCTACTAATATTAAAAACGTGAAAGTTTGTAAGTATGAATGGATGTTTGTTACTCTTTCACGTAAAAACTACTGAATGGATTTTAATGAAACTTTACAATAATATAGATTATACATCAGAATAACACTAAGGCTACAATTTATAAAGATGTTGAGTGAATTGCCAAATACTAATCCTGCGCAGACGAAGTCGCGGGCACCAGCTAGTTATCTAAAAAAACGGCAAAAAAATCACGTTCGTTGTATGGGAGCCCCTTTAAATATTTATTGTAGTCTGTTTTTTAGTATTTGTTGTTATAGCGGCAACAGAAATACACCATCTGTGAAAATTTCAACTGTCTAACTATCACGGTTTTTGAGATACAGCCTGGTGACAGACAGACGGACGGACAGACAGCGAAGTCTTAGTAATAGGGTCCCGTTTTTACCCTTTTGGTACGGAACCCTAAAATGACCATCCGTAAGCTTTGTAGATGTAGCTACAGGACTTAACATTGCTAGTTTTGAAACTATTATAATAGTAGGAAGGAATATAAATATCGACGCAAATCTACACTTCGAGTTGTCATTTCGGAATTTAATACGCGGTTAAGATGGATTACCGCGGAATCATTTTACTCGTATCGTATACTTACATGTAATAACAAGGCGCAAAGACATGAAAAACAACATTGTCCCGAGACTCAACGTCGCAAAGCATGCCGCTAGCTATCAGGCTGTGTTTCTTTATAATAAGCTACCTACCGCGTTTAAATCAGTAGAATTTTCAATGCAGGACTCAAGGAATTTCTTCTGAAAAAGGCATATTATTCTGTAACAGAGTTTATAAATGATAATTGAAGTGTATTTTCATATTCATATATTTATTGCGATCATGTTCATTACATTGGTATGTCAGTGTTCTTGTGGTTAGTAGAGTACATGATACCCCGTTAGGGCACTGCAATTCTCTTACTAGCTAGGCAAGGGTGTAGCATATTCATTTCAAGAAGGGAAAGAAATCTTACAGCCTTCTTGGAATGAAATCGCCAACCTATACAAAATTATTAATTACATTATATAATACCTAATATTATCATCTGACCAATCGACTTACATGCAATAGTGGAATTTATGTGAAATGTATAATTCGATGACAAGAACTATAAAGTAAAAATTTCCTCATAAGTCAAGTCCTCCTTGTTAAGTCAAGTTTTAAGATTTATGTTAACAGCTTATTTGATCTAGTCTTGTCGATATTAATAGAAATTATTTATTATAAATTGAAATGTTAATTAGAAATAAGTGGACATTGATAATTAGATTATGTATTGACTTCCTGACATTAGGATTATTATTATTGTTAAATTGCTGTAATTTTTACTTCTAGTTAGGTGCATATATTCTACACAATATATTTGTTATGAATAAATAAATAAAAAAACGAAAAAAAAACATTATCGACGTTTAAATAAAGAAGTTGGGTTAATTTTACGCCTTCCTAAGGTATTGTAAGGGAACTATAGTGAGGGATTTTGTGCTTGAGCTTAATTGGTTCCGATAGCTCAGTGGTTAAAGCGATTGGCCGCGTATGCCAGATGTCGCAGGTTCGAATCCTGCTGGGAGCGCTTTTTAACCCTTTGAACGCCAAGAGCCTATAAAGTGCGTGTGCAGTCGTGTCGTGCCCACCACGCCAACAACCACTAAAAAGGTCGGAGTGAAGTGAAGGTGTACTTTGATCATGATATTTTTATATGTTTTTATTGGTTTAAACGTTACATCCATTTTTGATACCTTGGCGACTGAGTGATCACTTCATTTACGAGTAAATATGATGGCGTTCAAAGGGTTAAAATTTTCCCTTAAATACGAAATTTAGTAGTTGGTTTATTAAAACCTACCGAGAATTAAAACAAACCATAATTGATGGAACGTTTCCTTTCACTTTCCAACCATCATTCTCCTAGCTAGGGCATGCAAATTCCCGGGAATTCTCGGGACTATTCATACAAACCGGTACCGGGACTGCAAGCGCTACCTACTCCTATTATAGCGTAGTACAGTTGCATGGAATGACGTCCGGGGTGCGCTACCTAAGCCCAAGAATTGGCGTAGGCACTTTTTATGGAAGCGATTGCCATCGACCATGCAACCCAACTAAAACATATTGCTAATAACTTCTATTATTAGAAAAATCTTATAATTTTTTTTTGAAAAGAGTCGCTCTAAATAACTCCTTGAGATTCCCGCATAGTCAACAACTTAACACTCTGTGCCTTTGGTGGCACAAGGTCCCATCTAACTTACAGCTAATCATAGTCCTTTCGTCTATGTTTCACCATAAGCTATCTTACTCTATCCATGTAAATAGGTACAAAAAAGCCTTTAACACTAGGACTTAAGAACCACGATTGTCATAGAGCAATCGGAATTTAGTGAATTAATGACCAGCATTACTCTCCTGTCTTATTAACCGGGATCATATATATATATAACTCGTTAAACACGTGTTAAGTGGGAATAAGTGGAGAGAAAAGGATAAAAATTGGAATCCTTTCTCAGAGGAATCCTTTGAAGTTAGGGTTGTCAAAAAGCGTTTCGTGCATCGTCTTGCACTTTTTAATATCTAGGTAAGTTGCACTCTTAGAGTTCCATAGGCTACGGTGACCGCTTACCACCAGCCCGGCTAGTATGATAGCTTATACCGTCACGTTTTATGTGACGTTTCAGTACATTTTGGCCCTATAACGTGACGGTATAAGCTATCATACTAGGCAGGCAGGCGGTCTTTTATCTGATCAAAATAGGTATGTATAACAATTTTAGTGTCAAAGCAGACTTGACTTGGAAAAATATGTTACGACTTACGAGAAATTAATAAGCTGTAATACGAAAGAGCAGGCTACGTGCGAGTCGGACTCGCGCACGAAGGGTTCCGTACCATTATCTATAAAAAAAGGCAATAAATCACGTTTTTTTGTATGGGACCTCCCATAAATGTTTATTTTATTCTGTTTTTAGTATTTGTTGTCGAAGCGGCAACAGAAATACTTCATCTATGAAAATTTAAACTGTCTAACTATCACGGTTTATGAGATACAGCCTGGTGACGAACGGACAGCGGAGTCTTAGTAATAGGGTCCCGTTTTACCCTTGGGGTACGGAACCCTAAAAAATGGGCGACTATCGCCTTAACGACATTTTCTCAGTTTTGTAAAACATCTCTGACGTAACCCTATCGAAGCGTATACAATTAATCGACACCATTAGTTTAGTAGAGTAGCATTCGTGATGCCACGTTCGCGGGTGGCACCAGCCACATGAGTAATGACGTCAAAAAAAAAAAACCTAAATTAGGGAGTCATGTGAACATTACCCAGGCGTAAGTACATCCACTATTTTGTTCGGGGATAGGGGATATATCAGATATATGTTTGTATTTTTGTGAGTATAAGTAAAAAACTTAAGAATATGACCTGTTGTTCGAATAGATATTACATATTTAAAATGTGCAACACAAACAAAACAAACGACTATTCGAACACTTCACAACTACATACAACATCAACCGGTCATTTTCTGTTTTTCACCTATAGCACTAATATACGGCTCGGTACTCCTGCCTCCCCCAAAACCAGGGGCAGCCTTAGCCATGGCGAGTTGCGAGGCTCCGGGCGGGTGGATTTAAGCGACTCTTTCTTGTCTTTGTTATTGTGTGTGATGTTGTTGTGTGTGTGTATGTGTGTTCAAATGACCTCCCTTCTGGGCGTTAATTCTAAAAATGTTATGAGGTACTCTAGCCTAGTAGTTCAGGCACGACTTTCAAAGGGATGTGGTGGGTTCAGATCAGAACTAATGTTTCATAGATCTTGGATTTTGGAGAGTGTGCACAGGAATTACATGACTTAGTTCCGCCTTCCCCATTCCATCACCGGACGTCCAGACGCGGTGAGCGGTTGCATCCTTACGTTGTCAGCCTACCATTTATTCGCACGAAGCGATTTGCTTCTTCTTTCTTAATGCGACAGCTAAGGACTGGAATTTGCTGCCGCCGTCTGTATTTCCTGACACATACAATCTGGGTCTCTTCAAGACAAGAGTGATAGGCTATTACTGAATCAGTGAGCAACATCTTAGGCCTTGTCATCGCTTTCTATCAGGTGAGACTAAGGCCAATCGCTGGTCAGTCTATCATAAAAAAAAAACTAGTACGCACGCGTATGTTAGTGCGACATCCTGCTAAACTTGCCTTTTCTCAGGTGCACATGCAAGCAAGTTGATGAGTGCAGATGGAATAGATGTTTTCCGTCGGACCCTTTTATTAAACCTGAGGGCCTACTCCGAACTTCGAAAATCTAACTTCGTATCGTGCCGTCCCTTTCCGTCATATAGTGTATAACACGAGAGTGAAAGGGACGACACGACACGAAGTTCGATTTTCGAAGTTCGAAGTAGGCCGTCTGCGGCCTATTTCACAGAGTTACAATTTTACAACTCTTAACTGTGGCAACACTTGTCAAATGACTAGTCGTTATTAGGGTACCGTACCAAAAGGGTAAAAACGGGACCGTATTACCAAGACTCCGCTGTCCGTCCGTCTGTCACCAGGCTGTATCTCATGAACCGTGATAGTTAGACAGTTGAAATCTTCTTTCTATGATCTGAGTTTGAATTCTTCACAGATGATGTATTTCTGTTACCGCTATAACAACAGATACTAAAAAACAGAATAAAATAAATATTTAAGGTGGCTCACATACAACAAACGTATTTTTTTCCGTTTTTGTAGATAACGGTACACAACCCTTCGCGTGCGAGTCTACTTGCACTGGGCCGGTTTTTAGTTAAACGCAACAGTATTACCAGTTTAGATTTGTATAATTGTTGCTAGTAGCTCCATGTGACACACTCTGGGCCGTATTGGATTTTTTTAAACAGCAAATTTTTTTTCTCATAATATGGATTTTTAGGCTTATTCGACAGGGATATGGATTCTAAAAGACAATAATGATATGGATTCTAGAAGAAATAGTGTCCCCAGAACAGTTTTGTTACTTTGCATACATTTATGTATAGCGGTAATGGTAACAAAACTGTCATCAACGCTTTTTTCTTCTTGAATTAATAGCGTTATTGATTCTGAGTCGAATGAGACCAGAAAGTCCATATTCTGATAAAATATTAGAATACACCAATTTTTTTTATTTCCTTATTGCAGAAAACACGTAAATTAAATTACTAGAAGTCACTTTCTAATATTTGGGATTGAAGAGAGGGCTCCGCTTCAAGTCATTACGTAACAGGCCCCACGGACTAGTGGGGTGGCGTAAAACACAGACATCCTCACTTGATATTGTCCAACAAGCTCTGGTCACATTAAATGGAGAACCACCAGCAGAGAGCAATATAAAATAATAATTCCAAAATTATTTATGAAACCCATTAACATAAAGTCTGGTAACCTGAGGATGCATTGCAATTCAGTGTGATAAAGATAAAAAATACATTTACATTTGGGAGTGACAGAAGTATCCACTTACCATTAGCCATGCCCCCAGAGGCCCTGACCATGTCAGTAGCAATGTTACAACATCGACTCGTCTCTTTCTCACGCTACTTATGTAAATATTTTGCAAATATTTTCAGATATTGCACTACTTAAAGGATTGGCAGTAGATTTTGTTATTAGAATAATAATACTTACATATTATCCTAATAAAACGAAATATTATCCTGAATTTAATGCAGTAACGAAACGCAGTTATCTGTCAAAATATTATCACACTTCATACTTCTATCAACGCTATTTATAAACAACCTCTGCGCATGCGTAATATACTCGACTTTTCCGGACTATTTATACTTTCTACGACTAACCTTTAACAGGAAATATCATTGTAGGATCCGCCGACGTCTATTTTCCTCAAGAATAATACATTAATCAAATAAAAACAGCAATTTACCTTAGCTTTGAGAGCGTAGACCGTGTTACTTCTTGAAAACGTTTTTGCAGCGTAAAACAAGACACTGCCTCCGAGCAAATACGCACATGTTTTAAACACATTTCTATAAGTATTATTTATCTTTACGTTACTAAACTTTCTTGTAATAACTGGCGAAAACTGCACTTTTTTAATTAATTTGCTAGAAGTACGGCTTAGCGTGGCCATATTGGCAGAACAGCTGATTGACAGTTGTGTGCGAGCGAGAGCGAACCAAGCGACACACTCGAATGTTAGAAAGAGCAACTACGTATCGCATGCAAATCGCATGTGTCAAAGTAAAATGCGACAAAATTAAGAAGTTTGTGGATATTTTGCACCACCCTAATTTTGTTGACTTTTCTGGGTCAAAGCCATATATACTTTTTTCAGGGGATTTTTGAGGGGCGTTCATGGCCTAGCGGCGCCCGCGTATCTCGTGCGGATGCGAGTTTAAGCAATGTCGGGCGGGGTCAGTCCTTGGATGGATAACCACTTTGAGTGGTTACTAACTGAGCGCTCCCATGCTTTGGAAGGCACGTTAAGCCGTTGATCCCTTCCGTTGTCTATGATAGAAGGCATTAAGCCAAGTTAGAGGCCTTTGGGCGGCTTGAGAGCTTCTAACAGTTAAGTTGCCCACTTGCTTGACAAGCCTAATCCCGACAAGGTCTAGTTTCCCCCTTGGGTTGGAACACTTTGAAAGGTTAGTTGGCAGTCGCTTTCGTAAAATCTAGTGCCTACGGCCAATTCTTAGGATTAGGTAGCGGACCCCAGGCATCCTTCAGCATGGTACTGTACTGGGATTAATGATTGCTTCAGATATTAAATCCATTAAGACAATTTGTAAATATTATCATGGGATGGTAATTTGCCAAAACATTGGTAAACTAAAAGTCAGTTTTATATTTTTTTTATTGAAAATAATTCATAATAAACATTAACCTACTTTGCATAAATCCTCAATTTGTCACTACATATTCTTCTGCAACTTCAGTACTATGGTTAAGCCCCTGCTCAATGACTACCATGTTCTCATCACTCTTATCCTCAACTCTGTATGCCAGTACTCGTTTTACAGCTTCGGCACTATCATACATCCCATACTCTGCCTGCCACAGTATTGTGGTTATGAGCTGTTGTAGATTCCCTCTAGTCTTTGGTAACTTAACTTTGCGTAATTTATTAGCTACATATTCACCGAACACTGAATATTCATCTTTACTTGGCACCTGATATATTGGTCGCTCAGGTTCATAGTGCAATCTCTCTCTTGGTTTGTATGATAGCCGTAGAGGTGGAGACTCAATTTCCCTTTTGATTTTTTTGTATGGCATCTTCCTTCTTTTCAATAATGGTTCAATACTCTGGTAGGATTCCTCTTCCAGCCACTCCTCGTCTGTGGCTCGGCTGTCCCTCATCTGCCGCACCAAGTGTATACCAGCTTCTGTATCTTCTTGATGGTCTATGTCGGATTCATAAGTTTCTGTAGCATCTACCTATAAGATAATGGAATCATATGTTATAAAGTTCTAAATGCTTAATCAATATATATACTAATGTACTATGCTCTAAAAACTATTACATTTGTTTTTTTACAAAGTTAATTGAGTCTGAATCAAAACGCACCAACCAAAGTTTACTATTAATACATACTTATTACTGAATTTACAGTGAAAAGAATAAGTTTAAAACCTTGTAAAATTCGCCGTGTTTACTTATATGTAAACCTAATTACGATGACGTTTACGACGAAAGAAATCGATTAAGAAATTTATTGATTCCAATTAATCGATTATATGGAATGAAAAGCCACATCCCTATATCAAAAATCGATATTTTCATTCGAAACAAACTGATAAGGCTGATAACATGATAAGACAACATAACCTAATCATAAATACCGTTTGTATTTCGATACGGGGCAACGATTCTTCTCCAGTGTTGTTAGATTCGTTGTTAACATCTACTGAGATTGAATAACGTACATTTTTATCCTTGTAAGTTTTTCTAGGTTGGACGGAAATCGTGGAATCTTCAGTATCCTCGGTGAAACGTATTGAAGATTCATCCAGCGTACCATTTTGAAGTAGCTCCCATTGCAAAGGATGTTTACAAGTTAGATGAGACCTCATGTTAGTAGTGTTTCCGAAAAACTTGTATTGTTGATCACACAATTTGCATAGCACTCCGACACATCTTTTATTCTCTTCTAAACGATCGAAGAATCGCCAGACGATTGAGGACCGTTTCTTCATTATAATCCAAATGTTCTAAACATTTACCGCGAAAACCAAAACAAAATACCACTAGCGATTACTAAAATCTCGATGGTATCGAAACCACTTCCGATCACGAGTACAATTTTTACATGTATGTAACAAACAAAATGGCGATTACAGTGATGTATTGAATCGACTCGACTCATCGTCCTCATGGGCAAGCGCGAATATTCGGGGTCTCATTCTAGCGCAGGATCGACACGCTTACCTTCTCTTTCGCTCACTGTGTATTCGATATTCGAATCGTCTGTATTGCCAACATGACGACACAACATTGCGTTTTCAAAGAATGCTAAAGTGTACCTTCGTAATTAAATGTTGCAAGGATATTTTTTAATTGACTGAATAAAATAAAATAGACGTTATTTATATAAAATGAAAATGTAATAGTAAATACTGTAAAAGTGGTTCATATACACTTAATTATTTGGTAGATTTTTAGAGTTCCGTACCTCAAACCCCAAGACGCTGACTCAAAAAAGAAAGTATAACTTAAATATATTAATTTTAAACATCTTTCAAGTTGAAAAGTAGAATGTTTTTTTTTAAGTTTTGCTAGCCATGTTGTGTGACGTGCGTGTGGCATATCATATGAAAGGATGTGAAGGTCCCAAGTGTATTCTTACTACTGAGCCTTAGATTATAGGAAAATCTGTAAGAAGTCTACAGTCCAATCGTTTTTAAGTCATCGCTGAAACACAAAAAACAATAGGACCTAAGTGTCGTGAGTTTCCTATGAAGATACGATTTTTTAATTTAATGTACAGGAGGACTGGTTTTAAATATGTAGTAGTAACCGAATCCTTCATTTGTGCCTACTCCGACACGCACTTGGCCGGTTTTTTGCTAATAAACCGCTTTGTGGTCATAAGCATCACTCCTCACAATTGTGCTTTTCATAATCGTTTTTGTCTCATGTATGTGCAGTGCTGTACCGCAGAACGAGCCAGGCTTCTGGCTCTAAATACAAGAGAAGCTGGTTACTGGCTCTACGCACACCCATCATCAACCACTGGAACTTTCTTTGACACCCATACTCTTCGTTTCGTAGTTTGCCTTCGTCTTGGAGGTCCCGGTCTGCGCCCCACATCGGTGCCCTCGCGGAAGCCAACGGGACCGGCTAGGACGCCACGGACTCCCCTGCAGAAGAGTACTGGCCGCTTCTCTAGACATCCTGCCCTCAATGACATTATCCGTCGGTCTCTTGCGCCGGCGATTGTGCCGGCCGTCTTAGAGCCGACAGATTAAAGAAACAACAACAGGAGACGGTACATACTATTATACTATTGTGACCGGACGGGATGTCATTGATCCGTGGACTCTTTATTTAATTTGTTATTGTTTTTTATCGCATTTTGTTTTATGGAAGCAATTCTGATCCACCAACGAGTCGATGTAGCCCCGTTGTTGTAGTACCGTCGAAAACAGTGAC
This sequence comes from Notocelia uddmanniana, assembly GCA_905163555.1. NCBI lineage: Eukaryota > Metazoa > Arthropoda > Insecta > Lepidoptera > Tortricidae > Notocelia > Notocelia uddmanniana. The sequence continues at coordinate 46,090,404 of LR991053.1, forward strand.
TTCGTTTATCTACTAGCTGGTCCCTGCGACTTCGTCTGCGCAGGATTAGTATTTGGACAATTCACACAATATCCTTATAAATTGTAGCCTATGTGTTATTCTCATGTGGCTATATTGCTAGCAATATTGTTGCAAGCTATATTGTTGTAAAGTTTCATTAAAATCCATTCAGTAGTTTTTAAGTGAAAGAGTAACAAACATCCCTCCATACTTACAAACTTTCGCGTTTATAATATGAGTAGGATGGTCCTTACTTCCTTCAATTGTACCTACTGCTTCTCTTCGTTTTTTAATGTCGTTCCTATTGCAAGAAAAATACACACCAAAGACGAGTGGCAAGTTATTCGGTATTAAAAAGGAAGTTTCTGATTTCCCCTTACTGCCCAATGAAGATTGCTCATCCCGTATATAAAAGCACAACAAGCAAAGTGTGTAAAGCTCGGAAATGAGTTTGACCCCTTTGTGAATCTTGAATTTGTAGTAGGTATCGTGATAACCTGATAACTATAATGTGTATTCGAGCTTTATTTTTCCTTTCGAGCAACTTAGATTGATTTCAATGTTGTTTGTAGATAAGTTGTACCTAAAACCAATTTTGACGACCCCTTTTGCTTAGTCGGTAGTGAGCCAGAGGTCCTCAAGTCCTAGGTCCGAATCTCGGTCAGGGCATTTATTTGTGTAATGAGCGTGAATATTTGTTTCTGAGTCTTGGTTGTTTTCTATCTATTTAAGTGGGATCCTGTCACTTGACCTACTACCTGTTGCCCGAATGTTTCACTAGACCTAATGCACTTTTCTTCGAAACAGAGAACGTGTCAGGTTTTTTGAATATCGTCAAAAAAAAGTCATTAGCTTAGGTTAGGTTTTGTTTTACAATAAGTAGGTAGGCCTTCGATCGAAACCTGGGCTGTACTACAATCTCTGCAGCGGTGCCAAGTGGACTTCCGCTATATCGAAGTGCTGAAGTGTTTGTACGAGAACGCCACTATGTCAGTCCAACTCCAGGACGAGAGCTCGAAGCCTATCCCATTGGAGCGGGGAGTCAGGCAAGGAGATGTTATTTCTCCTAAACTGTTCTCCGCTGCACTGGAAGATGTTTTCAAGACCCTGGACTGGAGAAGGTTAGGCATCAACATAAATGGCGAGTACCTCACTCACCTTGGGTTTGCTGACGATATAGTAGTTTTGGCTGAGACCATGGAAGATTTAAGTACAATGCTCAATGACCTCAGTAAAGCCTCCGAGCGAGTTGGTCTTAGGATGAACATGGACAAGACGAAGATCATGTCAAATGCCCTGTCGCACCAACTCCCGTAACAATCGGACACTTTACGCTCGAAGTTGTAGACGATTACATATACCTATAGGACAGACTGTCCAGTTAGGTAGGTCCAACTTCGAGAAAGAGGTTAATCGTCGAATCTGACTCGGCTGGGCAGCGTTCGGGAAGCTACGGCACATCTTTTCGTCCAATATTCCGCAGTGTCTCAAGACGAAAGTCTTTGATCAGTGTGTGTTGTCAGTGATGACATATGGTACTGAAACGTGGTCGCTTACTATTGGCCTCATAAGAAGGCTCAAAGTCACCCAAGAGCAATGGAGAGAGCTATGTTAGGAGTTTCTCTGCGTGATCGCATCAGGAATGAGGCCATCCGCAGCAGAACCAAATTGACCGATATAGCCCTCCGAATCGCTAAACTTAAGTGGCAGTAGGCGGGGCACATATCACGTAGAACCGATGGCCTTTGGGGCGGAAAGGTTCTCGAGTGGCGACCACGTACCTGAAGGCGTAGCGTGGGCAGGCCCCCCACACGGTGGACCGATGACCTGGTGAAGGTCGCGGGTGTCCGCTGGATGCGGGTGGCGCAGGACCAGTCATTGTGGAAGTCTTTGGGGGAGGCCTATGTCCAGCAGTGGACGTTTTTCGGCTGACATGATGACGATGATGATGAGTTAGGCCTTGTTAGAGAGAACCTATTTAAGTATTTATTAATTTATGAATCTAATCTAGTACCCATATTACAACTTTTACTTAGTTTGGGACTAGGTCGATTTGTGTAAGATCAAATATTTAAATATTTTTTTATTATTATTTTGAAATGAACGTGTCCCGGCCTTTGTCGATATTGTTTCATCGTGTTATGATGCTGTGCATGGCGCATAATGCTTAGGTGCCTAAGCGAGCGGAAACCATACGGAAACATACTGAATGAGATTGAATTTAAGATTGCATTTACTCTAATTTCTTGTCTTTCCTTCGAGGCTTTTGTACATGTGATATTTTCAACTTTAATTTTCTCGATAAATTGCCCGATTAGGTATTTCAGTTGGAGGACAAAGTAGACCAAATAGACACATCACATAGTCTATACTCATACCATCTCACAAAGCAGCCTCAGGCTATCCTGTTATACAGAAAATAAAACAACGGGTTGTTTATAGAATCATTTTTATTTATTTGTCGGTATAAGTGACTGTAAAAAGTTATTGTCTAAAAGTTTCGATCAATCTTTTGGTTGAACTACGTATAAAGGTTAAAAAATTCTACTGAAACATTCTAATTATTCAACATTGATTTTATACAAATTATATTTCCTTACAAAATTTTTGTTTCCATGATTTTAAATGCACTTGGCAAACATGAAATCTCATTAATAATTATTGTTAAGTTATCGAAATTAATTAAGTAATACTGTTTGACTCCTCTTGTCCTTATAGTTAATTTCATATTGCATTGGTTGAAATAAATAATCATTTAAAATTGTCTTAGTTTCGTCGCTAGATGCCACGGCTGAGCTGGATGCTTAATAGCGCCATCTAGGTGTTCTAACTAGTAACTTTTATTGTTATGAATATTGTCTATGGATCGGTAGGAATTGCCCAATCGGGCTTTGTTATTTTATGGCACATGTGCGTAGCGCAGTTTATAAACTCAGTATATATTTAATCATTTTGTAAACCTCTTACAAACTATACAGGCTGAAGAATAATACTTACAAATATTTAAGAAGTTATTTTATTTCATGATTGTGTTCTATTTATTTTATATGGGAGGTTATGTCCAATTTCTTATAGAAAAATATAAATAGATCCGGTATTATTATCCGTCCTGTATATTAAGATAAATAAATAACCCAGTGATCCAAGGAAGTAATCACTTTATAGAATTCTTACAATGAAATTTACGTACAAAGACTACGAAGCTACATACTGCAATTCAACAGAGCCATATTCACAATACCAAAATACTGTTTCTATACTAACGTAAAGATCGATTGGTACTAATTCACAATACAGCAACGAGTCAATTCAATAGGCAGTCGATAATCGAATAATTTAATATCGAAAATGACAAGAAATCGGTACACGTGCAACACTAGTTCTAGTGTATTTTGTAAAATGTTGAGTAAATGCTCCGCTTCGTGTAGTTCCAGATTTAATGTCGTTTTCGCTGACACTTAAAATGTTATACAATACATAAATAATTTCAAAGTATCTTTTGAACATACCATACATACATAATGCTTTGTAAATATATTCACATAACTGGTGTGTGAACGTCGTTTACGAAATAAGTTAAACATAAACTATGTACAATAGTCAATAAAAATTAAAAACAAGTTGGTTCAGCGGTAGGTTCGTTTCATTAGCAGCTCGAATATCAAAATTCCAACAAGTACCTAATATTTAATAAAAACGAGTAGGTACAGTCCGATGTCATTTACATTGAAGCATAAACTTGTCTAGGTACCTACAGGCAACAGCAACAATAGATCAGATGATCATTTTAGTACTTTATCACACTAACGTAACAATACTGCGATAGTTGGGATGCGTCAAAATAGTGAAAGTGACAAGGTACTAAAATCATCATCTACTCTTGCTGTTGACTGTACGAGTACAAATCCAAAATTACTACTGAGATTTTTTTAGGTATAGAATACCCAAACAGAATCCTAAGACTAGCCCCCTTATTCATAAACGGCCATCAAATCGATATTAGTTCAAATGCCGATGCCGCTAAAATTCGTTTTTCCTTATCTAACACTGACATTTTTGTTTGGGAGAACGGGACAAAACAAATTTTAGTTAACTGAGGTTTGTTAAGTTTTATGAATAAGGGGGAAAGGTCGTTACAATTACAAACAAAGATACCACGAGCTACCCGCATGCGGGATACATGCTTTGACCATCGATGACAATGTACCCCTACTTAATACTTTAGGGCAAATGTATGCTACGATGTTAATTACCTATAAGAAGAGGCAGTGATTTTGTTGACGTCATAGTATTGGCTATGTGCGAAGTAGGTAGTGGGGGTAAGCTAAGCGATGCTTCCGAGGACATTTGTCAAATTTTCTTCAGTTTCCTATTGGTTTCCTACGATTAGTTTCGTTTTTATTTTCTTATTTATTTAAGTTAACTTTCCAGTAAGGGCCTTTCTCGCTTACTGAAATAAATAAAATATTCATGTGACATTATTTGACATCTCTGAGTTTAACATTGCGCCGGGGCTCCATAACGTTTGACGTTTCTGACGTGCACATAGCCAATAGATTGGTCTCTTTGATTTTCGATTAACAAAATACGATCGTCGACGACGTTCCCCGGTACCTTTTGACCTCAAATGGTATAATATTATAGGCACCATGCTAAGTTTATCGCTCTTTTGTGCAACAGCCTTCCGCGTATCCCGTTATTCCTGTAGGGCAAGAATAATAATAATAAAATACCTTTTTATCGCATACATAAATTATCCTACATGTCTTGCTAGCCAAATGTCAGTAGTCAGTACAAGAAACGAGTGCTTTAATTCGGCTATTATGTAAAGAGAAGAGGCGAGTTGTTTGTTAACCATTCCTGGATAAAATAGGTTTTTAATCTTGGCGCGATTTACTTAGCATGGTCGCGCTATTCCTAGGGTTTGCGCTAAGGAAAGAAAAACGTACATATATTAAAACTTAAAAAGCGAGTCATTTGACATAGTAGCCATATGTATTTATGTCTAATTCTGCAGCATAACAGTATACTTTGTTCACGACAAGCGTAAGTAATTTAATTTTGTATTAAGCAGTAACGCTGCTAACGAAAATTCCAAATTTCAAATTAAAGGGAATAATTGAAAAAAAATATGCTTCGAGCACGACACACACACACATACATACATGGATATGTGTCATTGTTGTACGCCTCCCTTAGGCGTTGTAAGAGGGAACCAGTGAAGGATTTCGTGCACGAGCTTGGTTGTTCCGATAGCTCAGAGGCTAGAGCGATTGGCCGCGTATGCCAGATGTCGCAGATTAGAATCCTGCCCGGAGCGTTAAATTTTTCAATTTTTCCCTTCAATTTGAAATGTGGTAAGTAATTGAAGAATAATTGTTTTATGTTGCATGGTATTATCAATGTCACCTAGAAGAGTTATCAATTAGGGAAGTGAGACTGAGTAAATGCATATTTATAATTAAAAAACCTGTTAATGAAACAAATCATTGCTTAAATTAACCGTGTAACTTTAAAAACCTGCGCTAAATTTCGCATAGCTATCCTTCCTTAGTATGTATCTCTATTCTCTATCATACCAGATGACTCGCTTTAAAAATTCGCCTATAGTCGCGTATTACAATCCATTTAATCACAATATTGGCGTTCACACACCATACAAATTACGTATTGTCACAAACTGACTTAAATATAATACAAGTAAAGTTGGCTCACTAAAATACAAGCGTATGAAATCCTAAATATCTACAACGGTTGGAACTAAGGGAGAGAATAAAAAACATCAACTAAAACGTTAACAAAATACGACTTTCTCTATGAAAAATAAAATAAATAATTTACAAATTAGATACAAATTTTATAACTACTAATAGTCACATTTTTCGTTAATGTTTATCACTACATGGATGGTCGAGGCGAGCGACGGTGCGACACAAAGTTTAGCTCACTAGCATATAATATAGACGACATAAGATATTTCTCAGTTTTAAACGACAGGAAAATGCTATAGAGTCAAAATAAAATGCTAGAGATAATGTGTTACAATTATATACTCTATGGTCTAATGCTAGAGAAACTAGTCTATCGACTCATATTGGCCAACATTACGAGGTGTCAATTCACTTCCGCCGGCCACAATTACATGTTATCTCGAGGTATTTATACAGTATGCGCGCAGCGAGCCCGCTCGCCTCAACCGATCCGACTTATCGTTAGGCTGCGTCCACATATATGTCATTGTTTCTCGAGGTTTATTGTATCGTGATTCAATTATAAGCTTACTATTATAAAAGTATATGGCTTGCAAAGAGCCGCTTTACACAGCCACAAATTACGTATCTGATACGGATTCCATGATATTGGCGCAGTAACATATATGTGGAGCCAGCTTTAGAAGCAAGCCGTCCGATCGCACGTCCCCCTACCTTACCATAGCCTAGACCGACACCTACTTTACTCAGTCCAAAATTTCAGTCAATTTCTTATGAAATTACACAACACCAAGTCCGTCTAAGTACAAATACCTAAAACTAGTGCTGGTGGATATTTACTTAGTCTAAGCCTGGGATACAGTCAGAGCGTCAGAGGTCCTATACTTCAAATAATTACAATTAACCGAATTGTAGCAAATTAATCTGTTCAAATAGCGATTTTACCATCGATGCAAGAAGGTTCATGATTCTAATGGCAGTTTTTTTAATGTCGGACCTTTTTAAAAACTTTGACTTTATCTCTCACTCTGTCGCTTGTTTTGCAAGTGGGAGATACACGAACCAAATTCGTTTTCGTCTTGCGGCAGGCCCTTCAGACAGATCTTTTCGAATTTCAAAACGTTAAACAACAATTTATTGGTCATAGAAACCCTCAACCTCAGTAATTTATTCCTGCTTAGATATTGCAAATCACTCAAAACATCAACATATTGGACCACAAATACACTCTTGTAGCGTCACTTCTATTAGTACCAATTTTACCACGAATCTTTATCTCCACAAACATGCAAATTTATTGAAAACTCGTGTTAAAACCACTAATTTCTGTTAAAAGCCGTGTTGTTAGACGGTTCCGAATTAAAATGATTATTGCTTTATTTGAATACGCTTTGGAAAGCACTTTGTAAAACTGGCCGATTACGAGCATTTAAGATGCACGATAGTGTGTTTTCGTATGTAACGGAACACTATCGAGTCCATTAACGAATCGCTTCGGCTTAATTAAATAGAAATCTTCGAGGCTCCGAAGATATAGCACGACAAAGTTATTCTTACCGACGGACTGCTCTCCACCTAACTTCATCCGCATACAACGTTCATATATACCATTCGACTGTGGCGCTACATTTAGGTGTCCCGGTAAATTGGTGTAAGCAAACGAATAAACGGAGGGTCATTCTTGTCCATTTGGCTTATAAGGTTTATTTATAGAACCCGATTAATACTTAGCCGGTACTTAAAAGGTATAATTTAGAGGGCACTAGATCACGATAAGTCGATAACTATTCCGCACTCAATTCTACAAGCTCGAAATTCGAAAGTCAAAACTCCCCACAGGAGTAAAAAATTTATCACCCCGGGCGGGATTTGAATCCACCCATCGCTCTTTCCAACTGAGCTACCGCGGGTATTGCTCAAGGCGGCGAATCCTTCAATAAGATCAGTGATTCCGCTTCTAAAAATATTTTCCCCTCACTGGCTCGGAAAGCCGTCTTTTATCCTTTGAAACAAGCGGGTAAAAACGCATTTTATCCACAAGTGGGGAAAGTAATTTGACCTTTGAGCGTGTTTGAGTAGCTTTTGACAGATAACAAAACGTAAAACGCTCATATTAATGGTTCGTTTGATATCAATTATCATTAAATAAATGGTTTGAGAATTTAATAAAAAAAACAAATTTAGCTTTATTTAATGATTTAAGTCGTAAACCTTAAAATTCTATAAGTAATTTTTTTTATATAATGACTTTGAGTATAATTGTAAACGCACAAGTTGAGTCGATGCAATTTCAAAACGCATCGTCAGAAATGTCATCATTGTCAATGTCAACTAAAATATACACAACTTGTCACCGACTCCGAATCGCGTAAATATTATACACAACTTTCAGAGTTTTCTGTTATAATATCGTAAAAAAATCAGTGATTCCAGTGATGAAAATCATGCCTGTGGGACTGTGTTTTTTCGCATGTTGCACTTTCCTCGCTATAGTGAGGAGAAAAGTTTTGTGTTACGCACGGGTGCAAAGTTGTATTTTACTTCTCGTGTGTTGAAACACTCGCTACGCTCAGGATTCTATAGTTGAACCACGAGCGAAATCCTTTCGCTGGCTCGTGTTTCAATTCCACACTCGCGGGTAAAATACAACTTTGCACCCTTGTATAACAAATAACTATTACAGTTCGAAAGTCAAAGTCGTTCGATTACAATTACGTCCCTAAAAAAAAATCCCTACATCTCTCGCTGTCAAAATAATGAATTCTCAAATCAAAAAAGGATCGGCAGCGCGCTTGTGATTATACTCTGAAGCCGCAAGCGTTCATAGGCTACGGAGTTTACTTAATAGGCATGCCGTATGCCTGTTTGCCATCGCCATAGAACAACAAAACAAATAAAGGTTAGTACAGCAGGGTAATCACGTAACTTTTCGAATGTACAATAGGTAAATCTAACTGTCATTTTTACTATTGAAAATGACATTAACTCTTCCTTACGCACGTTGGACAACCTTGCGTATTGAGCCCGCGGTCACTTCTCTGAGTACCCCTTAAAGGCTGAGTCTTCTATTAATGAGATAGATGATATAAACACCACCAGCATAAGTTGCTTACTGCCCAGCACGGTTCCTAGCCCTCGGGCGTGTGATGGTTGCTATTTTATCACTTATCGCCGTGGATAAGACACCCGTCACTCTCGCATACTTGTCAGAACGTGACGAACATCTTATCCACGACGATTAGTGATAAAATAGCAACCATCAAACGCCTCCTGATTGCCTCGATTCAGGTTTCAACTCATTGTCAAATTAAATTAAAATACATTAATAATTTCACGATAGCAGTAACTAAGACAATTGGAATCTTGCCAATAAACCTAAGTGTTAAAGCGAACTAGGAATATAAATTGAGATAGATAATTTCAGTAGCTTTGGTAAACATCTTATTAAAGTTCAACATTTAGGCCGTTAACATACGACTCCTAATTGAGTATTTAAGTTACACTACACTAAAGAAATTCAAGAATCGCACAAAACGGCTACCTAAATAACGAGTAACTGGTATTAAATTTTATTATAATTCAAAGATTCCCAAAGCAGGACAATTTATCTAAGAGAGCAATTCTAACTTGTCTCCAATAACTCTGTTCCGAAGAGATTCTCCACGGAGAGGCAGCGGCGCCTTCAGCGGACTTCGTCAAAAACGGGCAAATGAATGAGCATTCCTCGGAAATTAGACGTTTGATCTCTCCCGTTTTTGCGCCGCAGTGAAGGTGCGTGCCTGAGAAGGAATGATACAGACAGGGTAAAAAACCAAGGATTACGCATCACCAAAACCAATCGCCACCAATGTTGAAGTTTATCAGGAGATAACGAAATAAATAACTTTCTACACACTACGTAAAGGAAAATATAAAAGTTTACCTATTGAGTCTTACTTATCGCCTCATAGCGGAGTTCGTGTAACAGTCGGAGAAGAGAACAGGTGCTTGAAAGTACGCAAAGTTAATTGTATGAGTTAGACATTGGTTTTGGCGTCGCGGTTTCGTCGGCGCTACCCTCAGGCGGGCGTGGAACCGTGCTAGCGTGCGATTGCGACGGCTGCCCCCACCGCGAGGAGCGAGCGGCTCACGCTCGAGCGACCGCCTACTGCGCGGTCTGTGACCGAAAAAACTCTCCATCGGCCGTCGTGGACATAGTCGACATCGTCGACTCGTCGTAACTCTCCGTCGTCGTCGTGGACGTCGTGCCGTCGTGTTTTCTCCTCGTCTTCGGATGCCGATGTTTCTTTTTGGGATGTGTCACTTTCTTGTGCTTCCTCTTCTGTTTCAGCATCTGTTTTTGGACTCTGAGTTGACATCGCTGCTCCGTCCGGAAGGGCGGGGGTCGCTTGAGCTTGCCGCGGTGCCGCCTCACGGGGCACTGGGTCTGCTTGGGGCCGTCCCACCGCCTGGTCAGCGTGAGCGCGTACACCGAGAGGTTGCCGAGGGGCCGGTTGAGCGCGATTTGCGTTCGCCTCGATTTCCCGTTGTTCCCTAATGCCAGGTACGTCTTCTTCCCGCCGCGTATCCTCGAGTAGGTGTTGTAGTTGTTCTCCTCTATATTTTCCTCGAACATGCAGTCGTCAGAGAGATCCTTCTGAAACAAACGAGAAAGGCTAGTCAGTCGGAGGCGAGGCTGTGTTATCTGACATCACAAGACAGATCGGCCGCTGTAGATATATCTATGATAATTCGTTTTACAAACAAGTTAATTTTGCAGGCACGAGAACAACGATTTGGCCTAGAATCTGGGATATATTATCATGCGTATTTACTGACACCTCGCATTATTTTGACATCGTAAATTATTTGTCACTATATCAGGCAATTTAGATAAAATCGTGGCCCTTTGGCACAATGTGATTGGTGTGAATAAAATGTGTTGCATATTTATAAATAAATTAGTAAAGTAACTATCTGTTTAAGAATAAAAGGTGTGTGGTTGGCCCACACCTGTGTGGGTCACCAACTACTTCTGTTTTCTTAAATTCAGAGGAATTTTCCGCTGTTAAGATACCATACTAAGCTTCTTATATAAATTGTGTTATTAAGATTTTACGGCAACATCAATCTACCTAACTCGTTTACGAGATCGTAAAGTTTATTTTCTGGTTTGCATTATACTTCCGATATTTCCAAGTAATAGGTATGGTAAATAGGTATGTACTACTTATCACCCATTATTGTTCAACGTGCACATTTTTGTACCCAGAAATAAATTCGTTGATCCTCCTGACCGTGTGGACACAGATACTTATGTCCTGAAAAGTACAACTTGTTCGATACTCAGAAACCAGCTTTAATTCCACGGGAACACAAACTCTATTCCTTGTAGTAATTAAACTAAAGTAGGTACCTATATAATTCGAATACTAACATTTGATTGTAGACTTCACACGTCACAAAAGTAACCAAGTAATCACGCCGCGAGCATCAATAGAAGAAGCCTAATTTCACCCCCGGTCTTGATAACCCGAGTAGGTCGAGCTAGATCATATTTGAGGACAGTTACCACGTTGGTTCCAGTTCTCAATTAATCACAACCATTAATTCCAACCGCCCCGCCCATCAACGGTGGTCCAAGCCAAGCATCTTCGCCACCCAGCTCCAAACTAGCCAAACGAATTGACTATATTCATAAATATGTAAGTCCCCGTTGGGTGCTAATGTCTCTTAAATTGTCCTATGACGCGGACATAGGCAATTGAAGGGCATTAAATTGAAAGTATGATTGCTGAGGTGGGTGTCTGGTTGAAGTAACTAGATAGATTTATGGCATTGGTTGGTTGTCCTATAGGAAGTTCCTTAGACAGGATTGGTCGATTAACAATTAGCTTTACAAGATTGGCCTAGAATGGGCCATGAATTATGCATGGTGTTTGGTCAAAAGGTTTGTAGGTATCTATGGGAGTGGTTGTTTTGCATCTGTACTTCGGAGAAGGTTTAGGGCTAGGCCAAGATTAGGTCAATGATCATAGTTTAATTTTAGTGTCGGTGTAGTGTTGCTGCTAGCACTAAGCAGACATTGGTTTACTACAGAAATCACTGATTACGGTAAACGATTAGAACTTGCAAACTCTTTTAAGACGTTCAACCATAAACACATTTGGGCTCAATCAGCTATGATAGTGACATAGCGGATATACTTACGTGTAAGTACGGTCAGGTGCAAAAAGATAGACGACCAATCCGTCCAAAAATATCTTCGCTTGTGTCGTGTGTGACTGTAGCTACTTACTTAAGTACAATAAGTACTTACAAGTAAGAAAGTACAAATAGCGATATCACTGTTCCAGATTGTCACGCTCATTGTTGAATTACGGCGCTACGCTCTATGACAAAACATATTTTAAAACTCGTTAATTTTCGCATGTTGAATCCTTACTAACCAAGGCATATTGAATCGTCGCAGCATGCAAATAGGAATATCAAACAACAATTGAACGAGCAAATAATAGTCTCCCCACAAGTCTATTAATTCGTATGCCATACTTAAACTTGACCTATGCCACAAGCTTCCTACTTGACATAGGCTTCAAATAATCTCCCGCACAATAACACAACAAATCTTCCTAATAAGTATGCATAGGGAATTCCCTGCGTCCAAATTTAAACCTTAACCTTCATGCTTATGTACCACTTTACAAAACCATTTGGGACAAGATACGAGGTAACCTCCCTGTGTCAAGGAAGTGGTAGCTTGAGCAACGGCGCCGATCCAACAGTACGTCAGTACTATTTATATAGCTGGTACTATTTATAGGGATACTATTTATATCGCGGTACATCATACGGAAGGTACCACCCGCAGAGAGCCGCGGGGCGTATTAGTGTTGCGTCTTGCGATTTAATAATCACACAGGGTTGCGGCATGAACGAACGGTAGTGTTTTGGTTGGTTTATGTCTGTCTGTTAGCTCGAGCTTTATTCACTTGTTCGGTTTGTGCAGATAAACATGGAATATCTCTTTCACAATGTTTCACCTCGCTTTGTTGGCTTTTTAGTTTCGTGCCCGATACCCAGATAAACCCTTTATTGTGCACCATGCAGGGTATGAAATATGGCAATAACTAGACAGTTTCTAGTTATGAACATTTCTTGAAAGATATCTGAATCTATAAGAAGTAATATCTAGGTACATAATTTGTAGGTACTATAGGTACTTGTTGACTACTTATTTCACCTACAGAAGACCACGTTGCTAGATTAAATAAAACGAATTTTCAAGTCAATGAGCACGTTGCCAGCTCTTGTGGTTCTTCTGGATTTACCACCAGGCAGGTCGTAAGCTTGTTGGGCAAAAAAGCCCATGCAGCTTTCACGAATCGTCTAAAAAGTAATTAACAACGTTCATCGGCAACCCTGGGTGTTTGCATAGGCCGCGAGCGAAATTAATTTCTTATAATAATTGTACGACTTAATACGTACTTATAACTGTCTACTGCTAATTGTAGTACTGGGTAATTGGGGCTCGGTAATTATAGTATCCAAATTAGGTTATTGTAATGGTCGCAACATCGCGGCGATAACATAGGTTTGCTTTTAGATACGGTTAGTTAACTGTTCATTGTACTTTAGGGTAATAAAGAGATAAATTCTAGTTAAGTCTAATCGCTAGGCCATGTAGAGATTAAACTGCATGCATGTTTTGCTGTTTCCATCTGTAATTCTTTTTTGAGGTGTGCAATAAAGCATATTATATTGTATTGTATTCCTTCGTATTTCAATTAATTAATAATGTGTACTTATGAGTCCGCAGGAAGCTCGGATCTCCATACAAACGTAGTTTCGTTCTCATTTTAAAACGGCATGCTGGAATAACATGAAACTTTGTAGACACAATGGGATCGCCATATCTAGACCGGAAATTCTGTTGCTTGAAATTATAATGGAGAAAAAATACAGCGATTATTAAGGTTTTCATACAGGACCTAAAAAAACTCAAAAACTCGCTGTATTTTTTTTTCTAATACCAAGTTTAGCAACAGAAACTAATTTCCGCCCTAGATATGGCGGATCCCATTGTGTATAAATAAATAAATATTGGGGGACAATCTTACACAAATCGACCTAGTCCCAAACTGAGCAAAGCTTGTACTATGGGTACTAGACGACGATATACATACTTATATATATATACACATAGTTACACAAAGTGGTAGTGGCGGTGATATTGGTGGTGGTAGTGTATAAAAAGTTTCATGTTATTCAGCACGGCGTTTTAAAATGAGAATGAAACCAGGTTTGCATCCGAGAATCGAGTATACAAAACGTATGCTTATTCAAGTCACTAGATCGATTTGCAGTACAGTTTTATATGTATGTATTCCTTTAGCATTGCTTTGCAGAACCGATAACCGTTGGATCAGACGAGTTCCTGATACCAGGCCACATTTGAGCATGCTTATTAGGGTGTCTTTCCACCAGAGATGTGCTATGCTACGTTGCTATGGATGCGTTTACAATTTTAAATCCACCAATCATGGACCGAGTGTAACGAAGGTCTCCGTTTCAGCTTCGAGAAAAATAATTGCGTATGTCCGGATGTCCAGAAAATTAAGTAAAAGTTTTTTATCCTTCAATTTAGGCATATTATAAACTACCATCGGTTCGGAGTAATAAACCTCTGCCACAAGAAGAAACTCGGCGAGGTGTCATTTTTTCGAAACAATACACTTCGTATAGTTAAATAAAATTACAGTGTCAGCTACCATTGTAGTATGTATATTAGGTGTAGCGTAACGTGGTGGACGCCTATATCCTGGACTGGACCATGATCATCATAATGATGAGGACTTATGTTAGGTCAACAAAAACTAATAAAGTTCGGAAGTTAAACGTTGTCTATGGAACAAAATTGACAAAAACAAATGAACACCGCTGAAAATACAACCACCGTTGCGGTAGGAACTATCAATAAGTGTGTCATAATATATTGGTCAATAAAGCAGCGCCCACGCTTATCTTATCAGCCAGTCCTAAACTGAACCAATTTGACTGCCCGGTTAAGTGTGAGAATCGATAGGGGTGGATCTCGATAGTTAAATGGTTGGTGTGATGTCGATAGATTGAGCGCTTTCTACGGGACGTTTAGCGTTTAATCTAGTATTTAAAAAAAGTGAAACACGTGCAGAAATATTTTTCTTACGTATTGAATTATGAAAATGTATATTCTCAGCGTTTATTAAAAATTCTAACCTAATAACAATACAATACAATACAATTATTCTTTATTGTTCACCAAAACAAAAACAGTTAAACAGTAATTAAATAATTAAATAACGGTAGACAATTGGCGGTCTTATTGCTAAAGAGCAATCTCTTCCAGACAACCTTTGGGAAGTGGAATTGATGCAAAAAATATTGAGTAGGCAAACAAATAATAATAATCATCATAATAAGTCTTTAGGTATAAATAAAGATAAAAGAGTCATACACATACATATATACACAGATATGTAAACATACATAAACATACGCAAAAATAAACAGAAATTTATGCTAACAACACCGTCAAACCAGATAGAAGCTCTAAAATTGTTCAAACAACACACACTAAGAGGGAGAAATGCGAAACTACCGCAGTGACAAGTAGTATAGTTTTAACTTATTTTTGAAGATTAAAAGGGATTTAGCACATCTTATATCTACAGGCAGAGAATTCCACAGACAAGCCGCCTGAAATGTAAAGGAATATGTTACCTGTCAAGTAATCGCTTCTATCTTGGTTTCTTTATAAATTTATTACTTTAAGTTTTTTAGCAATGACTAGAGCTATTTAAAGATTATTTATTGTAACCTATCGCTCAAACCTAGTAAGTGCTGCAAAGGACTTGATACTTAGGATTGGAAATTTTAAAGATTTATTTACAAATCGATAACTGATTGGTGATAACGATGGTAGAGAAGTAAATCTGATGAAGTTCAGCAGTGATATCACTTATATAATTATTCGTACTATGCATAAATTTACTGCCATGCCACTACATTAAGGCGCAATCTACCCTCCTGTCACTACGGGCGGCCAACATTACCATAGCAATGCATTTAGGTGCCCGCCATGATACATGTGCATTCTACTTTCTAACCAATTTCCCACAACATGCTAAACTAACTGCATAGGATTACAATACGCTTGATATTTGCGATCGGTGGCGACGGTACATTTTTCCAACTATTTGAACATAATATGATTTTTTTATTTAAATTTCGCAAGTAGATCCGTGCGCGGGCCAAAAGCACAGTACCTACATCGAATAGGGTAGTTTTCTCATGTTGAAAATAACATATTGCCGTTATATGGATAGTACACCATCAAATTAACACAATACAATGAAAACTACAAAATAAAATCTAAATAATAATAAAAAACGAGACTTGAACGTTTCTAAAAAAATATGTATTTTTTTTATCATCTAAAAGTTAAATAAAGGATACAAAAAACAAATTACACGATTCAATAAAAAAAAACTGTATGACAACTATGTACTTAAACGCATGTAACTAAGTATTTCACAGTTAAAATAGAAATTTTATTGTTTTTCCATACATTGTTAGCACGGGGCTCGTGCACTGTGGCGTGGCGTAGTATGGAGCATTTTTGGTCTCCGGGAACAATATCCCAATATCCACCTTTTTAACTCATTTGCGGTTTTTGTTGTGCTTTAATCGTAGTTAGTCACATACAAAAAAATTATTCTCCTTAAAAACTGTTTCGAATGGCATCGTTAATATTTTTTTGGAAAATAGCCTATTACCACTAATGAGCGAGAAAGACAAAATTTTAGGATTTATATCACCACCACCACTACTTTAGCCCAAGGATGTCCACTGATGTTGGCATGCGGGTTGGCGATCGCAGTATCACCACCACACTCCAGGGAGGAGTTATACACCTTAAATGATTTTTCGGGGCAATTTTAAATTCACGCCAGTAGTACCTATTTGAGAAAACAATTCAGAAACAAAATCCTCCTTCTGCCATAGTCAGATAAATAGGTCCATAATAAAGCCAATGTATGAATTCTTTATACTTCTCGATGCATACCAATTGAATAATCATCTTTATTTGCATTAAACATTAATTAGAGGCCTTTGGGCGGCTTGAGAACTTCTAACAGTCAAGTTGCCCATTCACTTGACAAAGAGGGGTCGCACCAAAAAAGTTGCACCACGTCCGTAGGGAGTACCAACCGTTCCTCTACACGTGACTCCTGGGTGGTGCTTAAAGTGCAACAAAAACTGGCAACCGTATTATCTTCTCGGAGATCTCACGGTTCGAAAATGATTGCCAGACGATAAATAAATACTTAAATTAAACATAACCAGACACAAGGAATTGTAACATCTTGTGCCTGGTAATGTTGAATGCAAATAAAGATGATTTTTATTACTTCAGTATCAAGTACTTTGTAGTTACAATCCTATACATTTTCAATCGTGCCAACCTTAAGGGTCAAATATCGATTATCGATAGATCTCCGGCGTTATCGGCCCATCTTTATGGAAAGGACAATCGATATTAGCCGATCGGTTGTCCTTGTTAAGGACTCTGAATGATGGAATTAAATTTAACTGTCTTTAAGATGGCGGTATAAAGTTGGTTACAAGATCCTTGATGGGTTTGTATGGAAATATCCTGGTAGAGTCCTTAAAAATAACGTCTTAGAAACATGTTTGACAAGCGGCAATCAGGATAGCTGTTAAAACAGTATTGTACTTAAGTGTTTTACTGGTAGTTAGAAGAACTCCGAGTTTCTCTATAGTACAATTTTTTTATACCACGATGGTAGCAAGAGCCTGGTGATAAGTGGCCACTGTAGTCTATGGCACTGGCACTTTCAGGTGTCTCTTCTATTTCGCCGACAGGAGCACATCACGTATCTAAATATTTAGAGTTATTAAAGCTATTTACTGCGGTCGTGTATAAGTCGGAGGTACACATCATAAGCATGTAAGTACACACTATTTTTTTCTCTAAACAATAGTGCTAGTACCTATGTATACAATTTTATGACGTTAACTGTACATTATTATTGGTCGCACTGCCCCTGAGTCAAATACAGTTTTGCCATGCCTGACTCTTCATTTATAGAAAAACGAATTTAACGTTTTTATAAAAATATTTTACATATAATTACTTACATTAAAATTAATAAATAATATATATATATATATATATATTTATTTATTAAAAATGGGATTGCTCTTGGCCAGCATCTAGCCAGGGGGCAAAGATGAGGCCGACGATGAAGCGAGCTCACCCAGAAGATGCCTAATATATAAACTAAATAAACGTAAAAAGGCGAACTTGTACCTAACTTATTAATCTTACTATTGACAACATGCAGCGTGCGTGTTTTTAGAAAGGATTTTTTTTTCCTAACCGCCTACTAAAGGATGATTCACAGTAGACCGTTCCGTGTCCGGGCCGGCCCGTTTTCTATGACAGCAAACGCAACGGCCGGCGTATTTCTCTAGAAGAAAGCGGGCCGGCCCGGACACGGAACGGCCTACTGTGAATCATCCTTAAAACACAAATTAGCATGATTATCCACTCCAAGAGTTATAAAACGCAAACATTCAAATAGTTTCAACCCTTAAATGACAGTAACATTACAGTGTTGCATAGTTTCCTTTAATCATAACCAGGATATTTATAAGCATATAAAACGAAATTGCTTTCAAACTGTACATAAAGACATACCTAGGATACAAGTGAACTTACGTATATTTTACTTGTTTGGTTCCGTTTACAGAATGATTATTTTCACTATACTACAACGTCAATATTATCACGGATTTCAAAATTGTGTAGATTTTGCTTCAATAGTTACGTAATTCGTATTGTAATATCGATGTATCGCGTGATAATAATAATCGTGTAAACGGCCCCTATTAGGGAGAGCTTGGAACTCTTGGAAGCTTGGTAAGTAAGTAAACGCTAAGCTTTCTCAGCTTTGAACTCTAATTTACGCGCTTCGTAGGTTATTTATTCTGTAATAAATATGTCAATTACTGTTCTCCGGCCGTGACAGATTTACCGACTTCACAATTAGTTGTATGGTGAAAAATATGCTCATAGAAACGGCTCGTCCTCATTTGTTTGAGGATATTAGTCTGTTATACGATCGCCTTGGGCTTTCTAAAACCTATTTACAAACCAAGATAGGATTCCTGTTCCAAAAATTAATGTTTGCCAAAGTACTTATAAGTTTCATCAATTGCAATGATTTATATGACAATATGGTTACATTACCTGCCTACAAAAGATTTTTCACGTTAAATTGTGATTTCTCATTGGGTAGAAAAATAAAGTGAAACATTTTCTTTTATTTCATTTTATAATAGCTTGGTTTACAACAAGCATTTTGTACAGATAAAAAAAACAACAATATATGCGTCAGTTTGCTTCCTAACGTTCGAAAAAAAAATGAATGACGCGTGCGTAGGGCTGCCAAGGTCCAATTTTATTTCCGAGAAACTTGATCGGTTAAAAAAGATCGATGTGATCAAAGTCCACCACTTCCAAGTATTTTGATGGGATTCCGTCAACGCTGTCGATAATCGGGCCGATTGTGGTTTCGGATATTTGAGCTAGAGCTGTCGTCTGTGAATCCGGTGTTAATTTATGCAAAAGCGGCGCCTCTAGTCAAAGACTAACGATGTGAAACCGATCAAACAGCCATGTTTTTTTAAATACTGTTTATATTGGCTAAGTTATGCTCCCAGCGTGGAATTAAGGATTTTAACGGCCATTAAATTGTAAAACTAATATTTATTCGTTCTCCATTCTAATATAATGATAGGTTTTCTTCAATGTTTTAGCGTTTTTGCGGGTCACTTTGTTAGTCAAGTATTAGTTAGCGATCCTATTGAATAATTCATTCGTGTTGTAATCCGAAATGGGCTTTGATTTAGTTTTTTTGAGATTCTGAATTTAAATCACCAATTTTCGTGCGATACTTATTAAAAACTTTACGGCCAGTTTTTTGGTGACAGGTAGAATAGAATGGGGGATTTGGTGGTTTTAAGGTTTTTTCGATGCTAGAACAAAAGGTGTAAAGGGAAATAAAAGGAAATGAAGAGATAAAATGTTTACGACCCGATATGGTGTCAGTGTCGTCACTAACGTTCTAAGTTTATGGGAATTTAAAGCCTCTAATATTAGGTTGCGTAGAATAGGAAATCTAAGGATACGTCGATAGGTAAGAGTATATTTTTGACACAAAAGACTAACGGAGAGGATAAAATAATTCCTTCACAACACAACAGTTTGCTTAATCAATTTATTGTAACTTTATAAATTCCTGCTATTTCAATAAAATCCTAGTAGCAAAGGCCTGGGCACAGTGGGCACTTTTAATTTGAATGTACGCAAGTAGAAGGCAGGCATGGAAACTTTATTCTAAATTACGATGATATAAAATATTATATTATTGCTAATACTTACACCGTTATTGTATACTTACAAAATCTAAAAACAATAGCATTTCAGGTACTAATTAATGAAACATATGTATTATAGTACATTACGATACAAGTGCAGAGAACAGGAAATTCGCAACGAGTGGTGATAAATTAAAACACGACCGAAGGGAGTGTTTTAAATCGACACGAGTTGCGAATTACCTGTTCGCACGTGTATCGTACAACGTTTTACAGTACATATGGCTCTTTAAAGTTTCGACATATGCACGTAATCTTCTGATTACCGCACTCGTGCGGTAATGTAGCACCATATGTACTGTAAAAGTATTTTGTGATTTAAGGCGCAGGGTAGGGCAAGCCATTCTCCATACAAAGGTTGGGCCAGTTTTTTCGTTAGTTTTGGCACTACAGCATTTAATTTTATTTTTTGTTGGTACATATTGATATACGCAGAACTTGATGTTAAAATTTTGCATTATTAAAAAAAAAAATACTAAAAATAATAAAAAATAAAAACACCAAGTCACAGCTAACAAAAAAATAAGCATATGGATCAAAAATAGTAACTGGAGTGCAAGCACAAACGAAGAAAAACTTGCACAAAGTTTGTATGGAAAGAGCTTGCCCACCCCTTCGCCTTAAATAGACAGCGACTCCACGATTTGAATCCGGAGTATCTTGCGTAGCCTCCATTTGATATTCAAATCCGATATCATTATTTAATAATTAATAAATCTATATCGAGTTACTGACCCGTCGTCGCTTCCTTCGTCCTTCTAAATCCCAGCTATAAAAAGTATATATAATGGCGTCGCGTCCATATTTATTTATAAAGTACTGGATTATTATATTTCACCTATTTGATGTTCGTGTAGGATGGCCGTTGTGATTATACTTGTTTTGTTAAAAAGCCTGATCTCACATATGTTTAGCGTGGTTTTTAAAACCTTTCTACCCGAGTCTGTTGTTACTTTGATACAATAAGTTGCTAGTTGCTTCAATCTAGGAGATGAGAATAATTTTAAAAGTTTACTACGTAATGAAACCCAACTTAATTAACTTTAGGTCCTTTTTTACATCTTACTTTAGTGCTAAGACTTAATTTGAATGTATCTTGATCCCAATAAGAATGCGTATCTAATTTAGTGCCACGTAATCCTTAAATTATAAACTGTATTATTTTCCTGGACCCGCGTTAGCAGATTTTATCAAGCACTTCGGCCAATTAACGATTCAAAATAAGAACAAGCGGCATTTGTAAAAGCAATTTAGGAATTCCGCAACCCATAAACAATCCACGCGTGTCTATGGCCGACCAAACAGGTGGGCCGTCACCTTAATCATAATAAAATGCATTCTACATACTTGTAGTATGAAAATGTCAATATTAATAGACCTATAAATTTACCAACCCCTAACTTAAAAATTTAAGAATCAAAAGACCATAAATATTGCCGTATTAAAACATAAAACAGGGTAAACAATCGTAAATAAAAATTACATCGAAAACACACAATGCGATCGTTAATTCAAGTATAAATTATGTCTATTTTGGAGGCTGTTTTTACACTTTTTTGTCCCATTCGTTTTTAACCAATTGTAAAAAAACGAGGTTCTCAATCTGTATCTTTTTTGTGGCTGTTTTAGCGGCGCCTGTGGTGCGGCGAAACCCTTTAGTCCGAATTTAAAACTAAACTTTTTACTTTTTTCCTAATTCAAAGCAATTCTGTTTTGTCGCCGGCGTAGTGGCCAGAATTATTAATCCTTTTCCCATCACTATCTGAAATCGCTTTATATTGTCGAAACTATTATGTCCTTTGTTCAAGTAGCCAGTGTTTTTAATCGGTTATTTTTGAATTCCATAGATAAGATGAGAAGCGAGCTGTATTTTCTCAGCAGCTTTAGGTCCCTTTAAAAAATTATAAGAAATCAAAGAGAATTTTATTTAAATCTGTGTGTTTGTTGACGTGATCATAATTTCATTTCACGCAGCTTGACAAGTATTCGTGGAATCCATTCTAAAAGCTTTACCCTCGGATTCGGGTCTTTTGTCTAGACTTTCAATTTAAATACAGACAAAGCGTGTATGCGCGTAATGTTATTCAGGTATTCAAACAATTTGGGAATTAAATTCGTTGTTTTATTAAAATAATACCTTATTTAATGTTCTTAGTTTTTCTAACGGCTTTTTGAAGCATCGTCAGTTTTAGAATGTGGCTGAAAGTGAAATATCTTGCTTCTTTAAATTACAAATCCTGTGAAACAAGACGAAAATAATTCATTATAGCTCAGGCAGGCAGCCAGCAGCAACGTAATGTAAATCATATTAACCCACAGCCCAGCAGAAAATCCAATAAGTAGGTACCTACATATTTCTACTTGGAATCTTTGTTTTGCTAGGGTTCCATTAAGACGAGGAAAATAGATGGTACGATGGATTTTCTCAATTCATATGCTTACAAATGTCAAAAGTGTTTTCACACCAGGGTTTATTTAATTCGTCGCTCTTTTCGATTGACACATAGCCGCACCAGACATGGACGTAGTAATTATACATTTAAAATTTAATTATTTCAAGTAAATATATTTTAATTGTTGCCTGGCGTGCAAACATGATGCCCACGGCCGCTTTCTACCATCACACCGCTCGCCGTCGGCAGGGCATTCATCCTCACACCTTAGAACCTAAAATGGTTGCGTACGTTACAGTTTCAGAGGAATTCCTCCCTTGGACGCTTCAACTGTGGAATGAGCTCCCAGCCGAGGTTTTCCCGACGGACTACAGTACGGGGGTCTTCAAGAGAAAAGTGTATACATTTATAAACGGTGCGCGACGCGCATGTGACACCCCGGAGTTGCAGGCGTTCATAGGCTGCGGTAACCGCTTACCATCAGGCGGGCCGTACGCTTGTTTGCCACCGACGTGGTATTAAAAAACATTTAACTAGTAAGAACCACGGCTTGTCTGTGAACAGAATTGTACTGAAATCTCATTAAACCATTACGACGAAGGGATGAAATCGTGTAGAATGCAGCCACAATACAAATTCCTAGTTGGATGCCTCACATTCCGAGGATCGCTACAGGAGGGTTGTTGGGGCGAGTGAGAGGTATTTTTATGAAACACCGGAGAATGTTTTGGATTAGAAATCTTTTTGTACCTTAGTAAAAACCGTAAAAACTGGAAACTTTGGATGATGGTACAAAGGGCATGTTACATGGGCAATACGAACATTTATTTGAGTAAGTAGGTTTCATTAAGACAGTGCATTCGCAGTAAGTATGAATTAATTATAGTCTAGATACAAAAAATATCATCCTATATCTTGGCTATTATAAGATAGCAAAACGGAGCTTATTAAGTTGTTTTTTTAAGCCTGTAAGGTGTCTACAGCTCGGCAAAAAGGCTTTACCCTAGACTTACAATGATTTTGTCATGAAGTACTGTACTTTTTCCAAATTGTGTGCTGTGGAGCAAGGGTACTTTGATTGCCGATAACTCAATTGCGACCCCTCAGCTTCCAACACGCTAATGACGTTGTTTTTGTGTCGTCTTCACTCCTCGGATACTTGCGACTGTCATGGGTGATAATCATTGTCATTTGTTCGCAAATTAACGCTTATGCAAATTTCTCACTATACTTTTGTAAAAGATATAAGAACTACCCTTATCTTATATTGATACCTTCCCTTTTTTAACTTTTTCTTCTTTTGTGCATTACATTAATATGCCCGTAGAAGCCCGTATATGCCCTGAGGAAGTGTTAAATTTAGTGTAGAATAAAGGATGATTCACAGTAGGCCGTTCCGTGTCCGGGCCGGCCCGTTTTCTTCTAGAGAAATACGCCGGCCGTTGCGTTTGCTGTCATAGAAAACGGGCCGGCCCGGACACGGAACGGTCTACTGTGAATCATCCTTAAACCTTAAAAAGTTATCAGTTATCACTTAAAGCTGTTATATATAATTACTTGATAGATTAACTTGACACTTAAGTAATGCCCTTTTATCACAGTGCTCGCCTTAAAATTGGAACCGAAAAAACAAATTTGAAAAATGGGCCACATTCAAAATTCGAATGCTAATCGTAGAGGCGGACGCTTTAAATGCACTGCCGTAAAGCGCTCCACACATTATCCGGAACAATACAATCTGTGATAACAATAAAGCAGGAATCGGATCAAATAAATTGCACTCTATGAGCTCTTAGAACAATGTTAGTCCTTATGTGAAAACGATTATTTCGGAATTTAAATGTGGTAGATCATCAGATCCTAAGATTTTTGTAAAGAGTCAAGTCTTAATCAATTTGCCACTATAACTTAAATTTGAAAAAAGAATATGTCGCGCTATGATGTCACAGATGATGAAACTTGTATAATTATGTGTTACCATAAGGCATAGGATGCGGGCCTATCCTTAGTATATACACATTATAGTTCTATACCTTGCATAGTTTGCCTTATCTCCGGAGATACCGAGAAGCTTAACTTTTATCAAGCTGAATTCATGTATTATTTGCTTTAAAATTTGCACCTCTATAGCAGGTTTTACGTTTGGCCAGCCAATTGGGCTAGTAGTAAAATGCAGTGAGAAAGGTATAGGACCGCACTTTTCAATGGCACGTTTAGTTGGCTCGGCTGTACCTACGATAAACGTTATAATAGTAGGTAGCCTAATTACTTTCGAATTAATTAATTGGCTGCATCAACACAACCATTGACATAGCACAGGACAGGTAAGCCAGCATACCTGGCAGCCCGCCAGTAGGATAGTGAATGGACTACTTAAATAGAGCTGGGCTTAGCGAGTGAACGAATAATCGAGTGCATTCGTTCACCAGCCACAGACTGTATCAGGGTGATCCCATTAGGCAGGCGCTACACTACAGGACCGATAAGGGCGGTGGAGTGACACCATTAATCATGGATTCCCGATTCATTAGCGCGGGCGGCCGACGATTTGTCATAAGTGTGGCCGTGGCCTTAGGAGCTTGTTTGGTTTGGTGATGTGTGTATTAGGTATACATACATACACACAGCTTGTGATACAAGCCTCTTTGTAAGAATAGGAATCTACGAGTAAAAGCAACTTCTGTGTGTATGACAATTTACGGGTTATTGTGATATTTAGACCTCTAATATTTCCAGCCCAGCTCGAAAAATCTAGTTACATACTTTATAGTAGATACCTCATAGTAGTC
The DNA here is from genome assembly GCA_905163555.1 of Notocelia uddmanniana. Lineage (NCBI taxonomy): Eukaryota > Metazoa > Arthropoda > Insecta > Lepidoptera > Tortricidae > Notocelia > Notocelia uddmanniana. The sequence continues at coordinate 46,115,784 of LR991053.1, forward strand.
GGCGGTTAAGAAGTCAATCCTGACACCTGTCATTTCCATACAGTTTATAACCTAAAAATCACTTTGAGGTTATAAACAGTATGGATATGACAGGTGTCAGGATTGACTTCTTAACCGCCGACCACTATAAAGTACTCGTATCTATATGAGTAAAACGTTATATTCAAACTATGTGTGTTATTGTGTGCTCGTAACACATATAAGTTGTAGAACATAGAATTGGGTACTAGAGGTTTTTTTATGGAGTCATTCGAACCAGTTTTAAGAGAGGATAAACAGTGGGATCTACAATAATTAGAGCATAATAAAAGCCGAAAATTAGAAACAGACGTAGCTCGCCGCTAGCGGCCTGTCAAACGGCTCCTACAAACTAATAATACATTGTGACGACGACGGCCTGTTTAGCCTAGTTGGTAGTGATACTGCCTCAGAAGCTAGAGGTCCCGGGTTCGAATCCCGGCCAGGGTATTATTTGTGCATTTAGCACGGACTTTGTTCTTGGGTCTTGGATGTTCTCTATGTATTTAAGTACGTATTTATCTATATAAGTATGTATATCGTTGTCTAGTACCCATAGTACAAGCTTTGCTTAGTTTAGGACTAGGTCGTTTTGTGTAAGTTTGTCCCCCAATATTTATTGTGACGTCACATAATAATATTGGAACCAACCTTTGTATCTGGTCGTGAAATACTGCGTTTAGGTCTCAGAACATAAAAAAAGGGAGAAGTGCCATACTGCTTGATTACAACGAAATCCGATGTCTCCATTATTCCCCCACCGCAGACCACACACACACATTGAACCGTGTAAAAACAAAACCTCGGGCGGAGCCACCGAACCTACGAGAACATGCAAGCAAGCGCTGTGATTGGCTTCGCGCACCCTTCAAAACAGAGCAATATGCGCAGGGGTGGGAACAAACGTTAAAATGAGTTTTATCGACATCGATATTTTAATTATTATGTTAGGATGTTGGTGAATATCGAAATAGTTATTTTATATAGTGTTATTTTAACATATAGTTGTTTAAATAAAACTAATCGAATAAATACAGTTACATACAGGCAAAAAAATGCAATGAATGCGATGAATTTAGACCAACAGAAGTATATAAATATAAATACTCGGCTTTTCTATTTGGATAAGCATTAGTTGCTAAGTCAACAAAATCTCATCGGAATCTGGGAAGTAATTACTTCGTTGAGGAGTTCCATACCTTAACATCTGTTATCATCATCACCAGTTCCTCTTCACCAAATTTGTGGTTTCCGAGAGCAAAGGCATAGTTCACTAAAGAAAATGCCGAAATCACCAAGTGCGTGCCTATCACATCTGAGGAGTACCATTGATTACTCCTTGATGTGATCTTCAGACCTACACCAAATTTATATACAACCCCTCTGAAGATTTCTTTTCTAACAAAACATAAGTATCACAATTGGACAACATATTAAATAATTATTATAGCTGTGTATATACATAAAATAAACATGAACACGCACTGAGATCCTCCTTCTATCGAAGTCGGTTAATAAAACTACTTAAGAAAATAGTTTGTATAATTTGGAAGATAAATATAGTGGTATTAAATTATGATTTTTGATTTAATTGTTGACACTAAATTATAAGTACTAGTACGACATCGTTTTATCGATAACGCATAAACGGCAATTACAATTGGCACCGCTCTAATAAAATTCGCGCGAATTTCACGAGCAGCGGCGGGCAGCGGCCTCGTTCCTCGAAACAGTTCACGCAACGACGATAGCTACACTGGTTTGTTACATTGCGCCGTGGTTTAGCGCGGTACGGGTTGGTTGTTGTACTGAACGTTCAATGTACAACTTTTAGACAAAAAATACGCTTTTTCATACGATATCTTAGCTCGAGCATGCGGCGCTGCGTGTACTTGTTAAAATATTGGTTTTTAGTGATTTATAAGTAGAAATTCCAATACTTACACGTGGTAAGTGACTCCATTGTTCTTGTAGTTTTTGGTTACACTCCTATTTTTGCAGGTAACGACGGAACAGTTCGGCATTTTACAAACATTTCATCGGCACGGCTAAATTGCGACTAACCGGCGGCGGGCAGTGTCACTGCTTTTTGGCCATGTCGCGGCGACACGCGCCACGCCCCCGTTTCATATCTATTCCTTTCTATGATCTGAGGTTTAGGTACTAGTCTCATACAATTGTTATTTTTCTTTTTTATATACAAGGATTGTATTGGAATCTTTTGATAAACTCTTGGACGATTAAAAAAGACGTAACTTTGGATTTTTTTCAAGTCTTCTTATGATCTTGATAAAATTTAATAATTTACAATTTATTGCAATGTTCCGAAGGTGTACTATCAGTATTCATGTTATACTATTGTACATCATGTTAAATTTTAACATATGTCAAGCACCCAATTAGTCAACTCACAAGATCATTTACAGTCGCGGACTTTTCGTCTTTCTATAGGTAATGTGTCCAATCCTGTTTTAAATTAAAGGAGCCTGAACGTCCAAGAAAACGCCGCTCAAAAGTTATTTTAAGTCAAGACAAAACGTATTAAGACCGAAGTGAGCAAAATTTCACCGAATCGAGTAAGTCTGCTGAAAGGAAGCAGATTCAAATTCTAGAACTACCATTCCTGCAATGCAAGGAGCGAAAAAAAGAAACATTTTTGTTTCCCTTTCATTTTAAATCTCTGGGGCGACCTCAGCTATTGCGAGGCTCAGGGCGGCTAGATTTTTGCCAGGCCCTTTGTCTTTGTGCTAGTAGTGTCTAATATTTTTACGAGGGGACCCGGGCGGCTGCCTCGCCCTCGCCCCTCGCCCCCCTGTAAATCTAGTATCCAAAATCAAGCTGTCCTGCAGCTTCCCTTGCCGTACTGTTTCCAATCTTCCCACTACATACAGACTAGGGTGTAAATGAAAATCCGCTGACGAAGACAAACGACGCAAAACGCCCCACCAGTTATCACTTACGACCGCGTACGTCCACGTACTCACACTTTTGTTTTACTTTCGAACAAGCAACTTTATTCCTAAAGCTACAGGGTTGTTTTTGCAGTAACGGAATATTGTGAGATACGGTGACGAATTGTGTGTTATGACATAACTGATATTTATTTGTTTTGATTTGTGAAGCAAATCGCTTAAGTGAGGGTTGTCAGGAGTTGTTAAGGTCAGGAGGGTTGGAATGGGGGAGTATATTTGGCGCCATGGCTTAGGTGAGAAAAGAAAGGAAACATTTATCCCTGTCTTTGTATTTAAGAGGGCGCAGTACGTTCGGTCTGGCTCGGTTCTCCATACAAACGTATTTACCCTCTCCTTTTCAAACGCCATGCTAAAATAACATGAAAATTTGTATACACAATGCGATCTAGCATATCTAGGTCGGACCATAGTTTCTGTTGCTAGAAATTGTAAAAGGAAAAAAATACAGCGGCTTTTTGAGTTTTTTACGGCTTGTATGAAAACCTTAATAATCGCTGTATTTTTTCTCCATTATAATTTCTAGCAACAGAAACTATGGTCCAACCTAGATATGCCGGATCCCATTGTGTATACAAAGTTTCATGTTATTCTAGCCAGTCGTTTTAAAATGAGAGCATAAATACGTTTGTATGGAGAACCGAGCGTACTGCGCACTCTTAAGGACTTTAGGTACTGAAATTAACTAATCTAGAAAAATACAGTTTAGAAGACTACTATCATGTTGTTGCGGCATGCATGTATAGAAATTAATTTCACGATTTTCACAATTTTTAGTGTGTACTTATAGTTTTTGTTATCAATTTACGGTCTCCTTTATTTATTAACCCCACGACGCAAAAGAGGCGTGTTATAAGCTTAACATGTGTGTCTGTGCATGTGTGTTTTTCTGTGGCATCGTAGCTCCCAAACGGATGAAACGGTTTGAGACGAAATTCTTGTTTTTCGTTTGACTTAGCTTTTATAAATTTTCATTTTAGGTTCAAGGTAGGTAGAGACTATTCGACGATGCAAAAGTGTAAAGACTCTAGGGTTTGCAGTCCCGATCCCGATTTGTATGAAATTTACCGGAAATTCCCGGGAAATTTACACATAAAAAGAGTTCTTAAAATTCGAGAGTAGCTGTAACAAAACGAGCGTAGTGAGTTTTGTTATTAAAAACTTGAGAATTTTAAGACCTAATTATGTAAAGTTGCATACAATATTTTTTATACGACAGAACATTAATTTGATTTTAATTAAAAATCGATAAGATGGCAGAATACAGGCATTGACATGTGTCTCTTTAAAAAAAAAACAGTTGTGTAATAAATGTAATAATGTATGGAAATCCGTTTTGATTCTCCCACCAGTCATATAATGGTTATAGACTTGCAATGTCTTGCATTTACGAGTATATAAAAAGTTTATTGTTTTAATACTGCTGTCATTTAATTGTAAGATTATAATTCTAGAGTAGAAAAAAGGTATAACAAAAAAAAAACTTTAGAATACCTAAAACCAAATCTTAATATAAACGCCCGTCTCCTGAATTAAACGAATTGTAATAAATTAGTCTGGTCAAAAAGCGACTTTAAAGTTTAAGGAATAAGTTTCAAATGTAGTGGCAGTTTTTGTAGAATCTGACATTTAAATACATTCAACTTTTTTTAGTCCTATAATATTGTTTCGTGAGTGTTTCTGTGCATTGCGCCTATATGCCCATTTGGTCATATTTGAACGACACCACAGTAGATGGGCGTTCGGTGTTAAGATTGTTTCTACTTCTGTTTGTTGTCATGTTGAAAGTTGTACTTGAATATATCAATGATTTAACTTAATCATTTGTGTCAGGAATATAATAGAGTATTAACAAATGTATCAGTAGAAAGTGCCTAACAATACCACTGTATAAAGAAACCACATTAACTATATACATGTGTCGAGCAATAGAGAACCTATTTTCAATGTATTAAGGATCTTCAAGTTGGCAGTGCTTTCGTGGTTCAATTGTACCACCCACAGTAACAAGTATCGAATTAAATAGATCACTTGTCAAACAATTCAATTAACAATAGCCCTTACAATTGATATGAAAATACTTCATAGCGCCACGCTTACACCTAAACCACAAAAACCAAAAATATACCAAAATCATACTTATAGTTTAAGCATTAAAGATTACATGAAATATGGGTTTTGGTAATATTCAATTTGCTAAAACGAATGAGTAAAAGCAGCGCATGAACAAAGAAACATACTAAAATAACCCTTAACTTTTGCGATTTAAGGTGTACAGGTATTTTAATGGGCAGCAAAACAAATTAGCTAAAATTATTAGTCGGTGTTTATCCATGAGAAACATTAGGTTCTTTATTGTCCAAGCTACAATGCGACGTTCATGAAGGTATTTTATCGGTCGATCGCGTGGCGATCGATCAAGCCTGATGGATCGTTATCCTGTGAGGTGAAAGTGCCTTGTTATTGTAATAGGGCTTTGGGCTACTTAAGATGTACCATTTTAACACTTCTCATTTTAAATGGTAACAATCAGTTGAAAGGTCTATTTAGAACAGGTGGATAAATCGACTAGTTTCTTTGATCGGTCAATGACGACCGTTGATAAAACCTAGAATGGTTCCTTGTGCGAATCGTTGACTTATAGATAATTGACTAATTGTTAAATTTTGCTAATCGACGAACTGTGTAACTTGCAAAAAGTCCAAGTTGACTTATGGTAAATTTTGCGATATCACGGTTATATCAGGAATCATTTAACAAATACTGTGGAATTGCGTCCCTTCGAAAACCAGAATTGGTGAAATCATGAATTTGTGAGAACTCATATCATTGATTATGAGTTCAGCGGTGTAATCCCGTAACTGTTCGAACGTACGATATATAAATCTGACATTTTTACTATGGAAAATAACATTTAGAATATTCATATCTACCTTACGCACGCTCGAAAATGTTACGTAATATAATTACCCTGCTGATTTAATAATTTCAAAAGCTACTTCTGGTCTGATCGACCAACCTTATTACTAGCAATGTAGCTGGGAGCATCACTCCTTACTCTTATGTTCTCTTTCACTCATCTGTACGCAAAATATCCCTGAAACCGTGTGGAGTGCATCAAAGGATTTTGATTCGTTATCAAATCTTCTACGTATTTTCAACAGCTATTAAAATATTTAAAATCCATTCAACTTTAATAAAAAAAACGTCTCGCTATTTGTCCATAATTTTTCCACGATACTTTTTTCCCTGGTATAATACCGTAAGGGTGAAACGTTGGTCGAAGTTAGGATTTAGTTTGGGCAAAGCCAGTGTTACAATAATTTTATCAGACACTTAACAGTCCTTAGTTAGTGTAGATGGATAGTCGTTACTCAACGAAATGATCTCGCATCATATGTTTATGGCGATATAAAAACAAACAAGTTGGAACAGCCTGCTCACTAACCGTCATCACGACGTGACGCAAGGGGCTAGGGTTGACTCAACCAGCTAAATCAGAACACATTATAATAAATAAATAAATATTGGGGGACAAATCGACCTAGTCCTAAACTAAGCAAAGCTTGTACTATGGGTACTAGACGACGATATACATACTTATATAGATAAATAAATACTTAAATACATAGAAAACATCCAAGACCCAGGAACAAATATCCGTGATAAATATAAGGGGGGACATTTTTTTTTACACAAATCGAACTGGTCCCATAGTAAGCTCAATAAGGCTTGTGTTATGGGTACTAGACGACGATATATTTAATAGATAAATATGTATATATACTTAAATAAATAGAAAACATCCAAATCTCAGGAACAATAATAGTCTCTGCTCACAACAGAAACAAATGCCCTTACCGGGATTCGAACCCGGGACCTCTAGCTTCGGAGGCAGTGACACTACCAACTAGGCTAAACAGGCCGACAAGGATAATAAAGTTATATTTATTCATTCCTTTCTCCATATTCATAATATCGATTTTTATCTACATAACTGCATACGATATGTCGAGGCGTTTGTAGGTAAATCGGACCTAAAACGAAAATGGCTCCTACGAAGGCGAAAAAGTTATTGCGAGCAGAGGGTTCTAAGATCGATTAAAATTCACTCACTATCGGTCACTGACTCTAACTATTGCATGTCTCAGAATATCAGTGGCGGATTTACACATTGGCGACTTCCTGATTTGTCGATGATCATCTTTGCGTGTATTTTTGTAACGCAAACTCGATTAAGAATATGCTGAAAATACCTTGTTTCAAATAAAACAAGAAATTATTAAAATCGGTTCACGTGATAAAGAATTATCCCCGAAAAACTAACATACATAATAAGGTTGTCTGGAAGAGATCGCTCTTTAGCGATAAGGCCGCCTGTTGTTTACCTCTGCTTGTAACTTATTGTGCTGTTTCTATTCTGTATTTTTTTTCAGCGGTATGCAATAAAGTGTATTGCATTCATACTACGTTATTCAGTCGCGCAAATTAGTAACAAAATACAGCGATGGATAGCGCTGTACCCATGGCGTTCAATTTCTACAACATTTTTCCTGAATTAATGGTATCGGGATATTCAAGATGGGTACACAATCGTTGTACGGAACCCTCGGTGCGCGAGTCGGACTCGTACTTGACCAGATTTTTTTCAGAATAGTGTCAACCCTACTCGCCCCCAGAAGCCGGCATCGTAAACTGAAATGCGCGCACGCAGGTTATCTCTTAATTGCTGATCAGACGCACAATTATATGCCGTAATGCTGTTTCCGTGTAATGGAACGATTCGCTTGTTTTATTGATGCATGGTCAATTACACTTGACAAATAATTTACGATGTTTTTGACAAGTATTCTGCAAAGCAGGAGGTATATTTTTGTCCGTCGCTTTCGATCCCCATTGCATGTACAATAGTATTTTATGCAATCGTTATATAATGTATACTTTTTTTAGGGGAGTATCTCCCGCGTTTCGATCATGAGGCTTGCCGAGTATACATAACCATAATATTGTATACAAATTTTTTTCTACGAGTCAACCGAAACTATCTACAACTGAAATAATTAAACGAGCGGAAACGAAGTGCAGGCCCAACGGATCAGCGTTCGTTGACCTTTTCGTGCGGGCGCGCTTTGCACTGCAACACGTGATTGGTCAAATTCATTATACTTCCACCACCACCACCATATCAGCCAAAGGACGTCCACTGCTGGACATAGGCCTCCCCCAATTTCATGGGGGTTAAATGTCATAATGGCCATGCTTGGCGTGCAGATTGGCGATCGCAGTATCTCCACCGCACTCCAGGGATGCTGCTGCCCATCCCACGGTGGTCGTGGTCGTAGTTTTAGGACATACCCGGGGTCATTCCCGGGTCATTATAGTTCACTAAAGTGATAATGTATGTCCACGGCTACTTACATGTGCGTAATGAAACCCGCAGGCATCCATGCAGAGGTAGAGGCAGGTGGCGACCCCCTGGATCGTCAGGAGGCCAACCTTGTAGGTGGCGCGCTGTAGTATAGCTGAAACAACAGGAAAGTACTATTAAACACATGCATACTAGTGGCTCTGTGGACTGTAGACCCCACGATTTTATTTAAATTTTACAATTCCAAAATATTGAATCGTTAAAGAACTATATAATTATCGCGCCTTTCCAGCCGGACATCCGGACATTTTTGCCCAAATCATTTTTTTAGGGAGAATTGAATTCAATCGCTCGGTCAATTAATTGAATGCCTTAAAACAATCGATTACATACATATTTTTTCTAAAACTTGAGCCTATGCCATAAATAATTTTTAAGAAAAAAAAACCGACTTCAATGGGGGAGGCCGGTGAAAGATTATTATACTTAGATGGTGCACTCTTAGATTCCATACAATAAAATAAAAATGGCTATAAGTATGTTTATAATGGTAGAAGACTAAGTACCCTCAATTCCTCATGGAATCATGGAAAAACCTTGCTTGCTTGACAAACAAAAAGAAGAGAACTAATCGCCAAACGTGAACTACGCGTCGTTGAAGAGTTTCGTTCTGATCATCATCAGCAGTTCCACTTCATCAAATGTAACTTTTATGAATGAAAATGCTTGATTAGTTCATGAAAATACTAAAATCACTATTTGTGTGCCTTTCACATTTGAGGAGTTCCCTCAATTCCTCATGGATCCCATCATCAGAAATCAAGCATGACAAAAATTAATCGTGAAAATAGAACTTGCTTAACAAACACAGCTAGGAGGACAAATCGCCAAACGTGAACTTTTCGTCGTTGAAGAGTTCTGTTCTGATCATCATCAGCAGTTCCACTTCATCCAATGTCACATTTTTAGATGCAAATGCTTGAATTGTTGATAAAAACACAAAAATCACTATATGTTTGCCTTAAAGATTTGAGGAGTTCTCTCAATTCCTCATGGATCCCATCATCAGAACTGCATTTTGACAAAAACGGGACCAACTTGGATATATATACTTACAATCAAAAAAAGAATATTCCAAATCGGTTAAGAAATGACGGAGTTATGGAGTAACAAACATTAAAAAAAAAAAAACATACAACCGAATTGATAACCTCCTCCTTTGAAATCTTGAAGTCGGTTAAAAAAGAAAATAAGAAGGCAAGTGGAGTGCGGTGGAGATACTGCGATCGCCAACCCGCATGCCAAGCGTGGCGATTATGGCATTTACCCCCCATGAAATTGGGGGAGGCCTATGTCCAGCAGTGGACGTCCTAGGGCTGATATGGTGGTGGTGGTGGATCCCGGGCTCTTTGCGGCAATGGAGATACTGGTAGAATGAAGCAATAAAAAAAAAAATTCACTTCTCATGTTCAAAAAGTACGTTGTTATGATTTGCATAGGCGACATAAAGTCGCTTTTTATGCTCTAGAATATACGAGTAAAGCAAAACACGCCTTCGGCGCGCCAGCGCGCGCGTACGACGAGCACATACTAAGTATAAATTTGATAACATAATTTTAATTTGTTTAATTTTCTCGCAATTATAGTGAAAAGCAGAGTGTATAACTCGTGCATAAAACCCATTTTATCCTGGATGTATTAAATTGTCTCTGATAAAATGGCTTGTTTTATGCACTTGTTGTACAATCTACTATTGTCACTCGCGACATGAGACGCTAAGACTTTGCAAGTTTATCTATACTACACTAAAGAAGAATTCGCGTACCGTACTACTTACGTAGGCGGCGTCCGTCGTTAAGATTAGGAAGTTAGGATACAAACCCCCATTAGGAAGTGAATTCCAGCATTTAGTCAACCACACCGCTACAGTACAGGTTTATGATGGGTTCTCTCATTCCGACTCAGGCTATAAGTAATCTAAAACGGTACACATTAGCATAACAAGGCTATTCATGGTTAACACGATTAGTTAGATCCTTTAGGAGAGGCCGTTGAGTTAAGGGGTGGTGAGGAATGTAAGGAATACGATACCGTTGTCCTGTGCAACAATTTTGTATTTGCACAAATTGCATAGGTAACTCTTACATGCTATAAAACTGAATTAAACGATTTTTATTCAGGTGTACCTGACACTTTATTTTTGTGGTCGATAATCTAAATGTTTGCAGTGTTATATATCCATTTTAATACAGACTTATGTTGGGACTCGGGTGTCGGGACTCGGGACCGCTACGCACCTACAATTAACCTTCAGCGATACTTAAAATTACTTAGGCTACACTATCCAACTTACAGAAACAATAAAGTGAATTGTTTCAGATTTTGTGTTACCTATACATATTTATAATCGTTAATTAACTAAAAGTAGCCCGTTGTTTTTTTACTCGACTGCGCCAGAAGGAGTGTTATGTTTCGAGAGTATGTATAATTGTTTGGCACGCTCTGCGGCCTGAACAGCTCGATGGATTTCAGCTTCAGAGGTGTCGTTAGATTCGTATTTACTGTGAGAGTGACACTGGGTATATAAAAATAAAAGAAAACGAAACGGCGGATTTTTGTCGCTAAATTCGAAATTACACAGAAACGCTGTCGGATATTTTAGTTTTTTAATTAATTAGTCTTTTACATGAAAATAACGTGACAGTGTGGTGGGTAAGGTACCTATTTAAACTATGTGATACTCGTATTTTACAACAAACTTGGGTAGGACCATTTGGTGACAACAGTGGGCCAATAAAAATATTTGCAGCAAGCATCATTTAATCCCAATCAGAACATTCGCTTATCATCAGGCGATTCGTCTGCTCGTTTGCCTCCTATGTCATAAAAAAAATCGGAACGTATGTTTGTTTTTTATTCTAATACGGAAACCGTTTAAATATTGATAGGTAAAACGAAAAATGAATGAAAATAAGTATAAGTAAGTACTTTAAGAATGCTTTCGGTAAAAAAGGGTTCTAATAGTTTTAATTCGTAGGTAAGCATTCAATCGAATATTCAATAGTCAAGATTCTTGATTAATTTATGCATTTCGCTTTATAACTTTCCGAACCAACACTTTACAAATAAGATAAAACAACCAAAACCGCGTTTATGAATGAATAGATACGATAAATAATTCAATACATTTGGTTTGCATAGTCGACCTCGATTCGATTAATTTATGTCTCCAGTGCGATTGTTTATTGACAATATTTAATTGATATTGATTTATGTGTTTGTTTCAGATTTTCATTCTAATGCAGTTTTGCATGACGGTTAGATTTCGTAAGTAGAGATGATATGATAGAGGTAAAATTGAAAGAGTACAATTGAGATGAGCTCATATTATTACATTTTGTAATTACATATGTAATGACTTTAATTTAATTTTTATTTCAAGGTAAATAAAAATCTTTAAGATGTTAATTATATTTTTGGCGGTTTGTTTGAAATTACTTAATATAACTTTAGTACCATGGTGTTAAAGGTAACCAAAGATAAAATTAAAAATGATTATTAACTTGAGGCCTCGAAATAAGAGCCGAAAAATTACGTTCGTACCTGGAAACGTATTTAAAAACAAATATAGGTAACATCCCCTTATCGAACGCGTTAGTTTAAAATACTCTGTTTACAGAGGCGACCATAGATGGCGCCACTTACTAAGCTTTATTAGCGACAACGTGTGCAATGTGTAAAGCCATTCATCATGTAACAAAAGTGAAGTGCATTACCAACAAGACTGTACATCAAACAAACTTGAACCTGAACTACATCAACATAAGGTTCTTAATAATATAAAAACGTTCTGTTTTCATTATCTTTTGTCATAAGCAAGTGTCGTATTAAGGCATTTACTCACTAGGATTAGCTGCAATACAGGCATTAATGTTCGATGGAATGGTTCGAAGTCCATATTGGATGTGAAGGATCACTTTCACTTTTGTGTTCTGTGCCTTATTGAGAAAATTAAAATGTTTAATGATGTTCGTTCCTACGCTTTTATAGTGGGTTTATCTGAGTCACCGATGCGCTTTGAATACATTACCTAATATTAGAAAGGAAGGATTACTCACAGATACATAAAGACAAATCAAAGTCAAATTTATTTATTGGCAAAAAAAGAATACAAATCTCTTATAAGTACTAACATTTGCTTTCCGCATGTGTTTCATGAAAACAAAAAATATATAAATAGTTAAATTATATAATTATTATGAATAATACCTACCAAGATTTTTGTTTACATAAACCTAGTCATCAAAAAAGCATTACAGTAAACTCAAGTAGAATTGCGTAGGAGATATTGCCAGGCAGAGTGTTGGCAGGTGGGCGAAAAAAGAAGCGGCGGTCGACATTAAAAAGACCGCAGGTCATTCTAGCACAAGAACGGGATGAGTGGCGTCCTCGAAGATGGGCCTAATCGCTAAAAATATATTAACTAGAATAATCGCGGGGAAAAGTGGAGAGCACTTTTAAATCACTGCATCCACTCCTAATAGCCACCCAACTCGATAGAAACGATCTGACACCGGGAGGTACATTCTTGCATCTCGCGCAGGAAATAAAGCAATTAGTAACCCGAGCTGCGCGCGCGCAGATCGGGCCGATACCGCATCGCTGGGCCATTTGAGACAATCACCAGCGCTGGGGCACTTTAAAGCTATTCACTGAAATGATGAAGGCGCAAGAGCGCGGTAGGTCACCAGGGCGTTAGATCGACAAAGTTATTAATGAGGTCTCCCGTTTTTATGCTCATCAGTTGGCGCCACTGTCTAGTAAAGTCCATGTGTCATAACAAAGTTTACATTTAAATCAAATTTAACACCATACATAAAACCGTACCCTAATAATATCTAGCGTATATAATATTGCGCAGTTCCGTTTTGTTCGGAATAAAAGAAAACATAGGTTCCAGAAAAATATAACTGTCTCAAAGCACTGACATTCATTGATCTGTAACTCATATTTACCATAATTGATCTCAGGTATCGAAAATTATTCTCCACATTAATCTAATTAGAAATACTCGTAGACCTGCGTAGCCCAGCCATGGTGAAATTTGTAATTTCGGAGACGTCACGCTACACTACCGCCTCTAGTGGCGAATTTATACAATGTAGTACAATATGGTCCTAGTTTATCTTGCACCTACCTTCGCTATTTTCTGTTTGGCCCCATGGTTGAATGGTAGAGAATGCCTTGAGGCATTAAGTCCGCCATTTGTACCGATTTATTTGTCCAATAAAGTTTAAATAAATAAATAAATAAATGTAGCCGTCATTGTACTCAATGGTCCACTCCACGAATGGACATGAAGAGTTGCAACAGTAAGGGAGGACTAGAGACGGATTGTGAAGCTTACCACCATCCCTGAATTCTCTGATCCTGATGTGACGCCGACGACCATACCTACTGCTAAGAATGTGATGGCAACGAAGAATTGACTGAAGAAATGTCAGAGACTAAAGTAGGTATGTAGATTACACATAACGTAATAAAAATCCATAGCAATAAAATCAGTCATGAATAGCGCTCAAAATATGTGTACAGTGCAAACACCACCACCACTGCACCGCTAGCGCTGCCTACTCTATTTGGTGAGCAGTGAAGAATATTTGTATTGTATTGTACATACAGGGCGTGGCCTGTAATAGGAGCAATAAATTAAATGGTACATTATTGAGCTCTCTAACAATTAATTCCAAATGGTTGCCAAATTTTTTGGATTTTTTTAAATACAAAATAGTTTACGTTTACTTTTTTTCTCTAATGGAGTAGTTAATAACTATTTATTTAAAAAAAAACACGAAAAAGAAAAAAAATATCCCAAAAATATCGTTATCAAAAATGCGACCACGATTATAAGTCGTAACTTGAAGCAACCTCAAAATCAGCATTGACTGCCGCGCTATATCTCTGGGTGCCAGGATCCATTACTTGGAGGTCATAACTTTAGATAAAAAAAATCTCCCAATTAAAAAAGATATTTTTTTTTGGACTCGAGAGGTTACTGCAGATGCTCTAAGGAAACGTCCTTTAAATTTATTGCTCCTATTATAGGCCACATCCTGTATGTCCATTGATATCAAGAAATTAACGAAGGCCTTATGAAAATATGTATGAAAGTAAAACACCCTTGGCTACTCGTATATAATTTTACAACATCCTCCTTCCTGGTAAAACGCATTTGTAAGATTGTACATGTTATTTACAATCCGCACACCCACTAATTATCTAATCGCAATTTATCTATTTTTTACGAACACGATTCTTATTAATAGGTTATTAGTGATTACGATAAGACAAGATTAGAGGGCGTGGCTGGTCTAGACCGAACAACATTAGCTAAATTATAACTAGACCCGTAATTATACAATTAATGCTAGCCTTGTTTATAGCTAGGCTTGTAATAAAGCAATTAGTTGGGAAAAAAATGTAGATCTTTATTTTAAACAGGCAACTTTTGAGCCACTAAGTTACAGTTAATAAACATTAAATGTTCAAGATTTGGTTTAGCGATCAGTTCTTAGATATTTGTTCACGGTAAGGTGGTGTAGGTACTTACAGACTTTTTACCTTATTTAACCAGACAAATCTTTCAAGAAATTCTACGCTTGATTGGCCGACACATATTGGTGCGAATTTTCTAGTTATACCTAGTGTTAAAACACAAAATAATCTTACTCGTCATTGCGTTCAAGACCAATAAATTTGCTTTCCATACTGACATCCATATCTAAGGTATGAGACATCCAAAACAATGCCAGTCTGACTTCACATTATTGTTTTTTTTTATACCACGTCGCTGGCAAACAAGCGTGTCACATGCGCGGTGCCGACCCTTTAAAAATTCGAGAAAATCTCGGCTCCCTGCTCGGCTCATTCCATAACCGGATCACATATCGAGTGCATTGCGAATTTTACTGTCGTGAATTATAGTCACGAGTGTTATTTTTAGTTTTGATAGTGATTTTATATAATTTTGATATGTGATGATGATGATTTTATGTTTAGATTCAATAATTTTGTTTGTACAGATGAATAGGAGTCTTCGTGAAACGATGTGTAAAATTGTATAACATTATACCTGCAATGTAACCCAATACTCCCAAACAATAACGTTAATTTATTAATTTATTTATTAGGAGATAAAAACAGAAACAGTCACGAGAATACAGCGCATTGGTATGTTGGTAAAACTACTTAGGCATTGACGTTTCGTTATACATAATCTTACTGTAAACACAAAAATTTAACACGTCTAACGCTAAAAACTTTCCGGCGAGTCAATTATGCAGTCTATTAGATGCACACGTTAAATGAGATCGAACATTTTCGTAAACACATTAAGGTATGTTTGTCAACAGGACAACGTACATATAGCGCGGTTTTCACTGCTTCAAACGTCAAGAGATCCTTCACTACACTGTTACTAAAAAATGGAAATAAAATGATCCTACTTGTACAACCTATACTTAAACTTCACCAAACCCTCGCTGGTAGCCCCCACGGCTCTGCATCACCATCAGCGCTGTATCGGTGCACTTTCAGTTTAGCGATGCCCCGGGCGCCGGCGGAAGTGACCATAATAGAATACAAGGTTTAAGGACAGTCTCACAATTGAGATGTGACCTAATAGACAAATATTTTTTTTTATAAAACATTAAACCTGGGCCTGAATTCATATAACCTGGGCCTTTTTAAGGCACGAGTGAATAGGCATCTTCTGGGTGAGCTCACTTCATCGTCGGCCTCATCTTTGCCCCCTGGCTAGATGCTGGCCAAGAGCAATCCCATTTTTAATAAAATAAAAAAAATGATTGGTATCAATTTTGGTAGGGATATTGACGTAACGACTTTTCTATGGACAAATAGCGTATTTTTTTTATCTTTATGCACTTACAAGTATTTTAAAGCGAAAATAAGTCGGAACGTGATTTTTTCGACTATTTTCGTGATTTTCTTTAGTCTTGCTTGCGTATTGTGATCTGTGCCATTAAATGAACTTGTCTTCGCTTCCCTTGAGTTTTCGAGACGTCACATTCGCTGCCTAACTTTTCGTAGCACTACGCACGTACTACACTCGTTTTTTACTTTGACGTGAAAACTACCTACGAATAGAGCTCCGCTTAGAACTGATAGCGTTGAGGAAGACGGTGGAATACATTGTTGAGTAATTTTATATTGGAAACGGACAGACATATTAGAATATAACCTTAAAGACGTGAGTAAGCCGTTTCCTTATAAGTACGTATTTAATATCTGACAATGACATTTTCGTGACAATTGAGATGTCGCAACTTTTATCTTACTTTACAGTATTACGAGTAGAACATATACAAAATATAGACTTTACAGAATATTTAAGAACTGTCTCCAACCATCTAAATAGTTACGCACCATAGTCGATAACTATAGAGTATCGACAAGTAGCGCTAATTCGCGCTAAGAAGCTGTGAATGAAGCTTCTCGTACAATTTGCCGACGCGAGACGCCGGGTAATGAGCCGCCATTCAACAATAGTGTTGCGCATACTCGCTTCAATTGTCATGTCGATAGATATTTAATAAACATTGTTAAGTACAAGGCAGCTTAGGATTTTGGTAAGTTTATTAAATAGAGATTAATCGAAAATTGAGATTGAAAACTATACGAATACACATATAGCAAGGACGATACCGTGACATATATTTTGGCAACGGGCTTGTGATTCGTCTGGAGTGGCATATGTCCATAGGCTACGATCAGACAGGCAGTATACTATCAGCTGGTTTGCCACCTTTATCTATAAAATCATTTATATTTAGTTAGTAGATATACAAAGTAGGAATTCGTGTCAACGAAGTTTACCTTTGATAAATTTGTAAAATTTAAATGATCATAAAAATCCGAATAAGAATACAAATTAAAATGAGTTGAATCTCTAAATGGAAGCGTGATTTTGAATCGCCTCATGAATTATGAACGACGTAATATAGGTTGTTTCATTAGAATTATCGATATTGTATACTAGCCTGCTCTAAATCACCCGCAGGTAAACCCGCAAATTGATTTCAAACCAGCACCATCGGCAGCGGGCAAATAACACACATTTGCAAGACTTAAGTGAAATTAAACGTAGTTTAAAACTCGATTTAATACTAGACCCCTGCGCCCGGCCCTATGCTGTTTACTCCAAAGGAAAATCAACTTTAGATTTGGGAGATAAAGTATTTTTTTGTTGGCTGTGTGCTGAGGATCTGATTTCCTAGCGATTAAATTGAATGCTTACAATGATAGCGTGAATATTGCTTACTTTTGATTGTGTGGGTTTATTAGCGCATTCCGACGAGAGAATGCGGTTTTGCATATACCGGGTAATTTTACAGTTTAATTGCAATAAGTTTAAGTTAAGTATAAGGCGGGAGTTTGTTTGTAAGTTTATGTTGATTCGATAGAAGAAGCATAGACATTTTAACAATAATGTGTTTATCCGGAGCCTCTTATTTATAATCTAGGGTTCATTTAAATTGTTCCTGGTAGCATTATGTTTCCATGTGTCAGTTATTTTTAAATAATAATTGCAGTAGGAATATTGTTTTATAAGTGATAATGATAACGCTAAAATTCTGTCACAATGTCACAGATCCCGGCCATTTTATCCTAATGAACTATTTTAGTATTAAAAACCTGTTATAAATCGTAATAAAATATAATTAGTTGAAACAATATCTGCACTTAACCTCAGAAATATTACGCATTTGCTAAAATTATCGGTCATTCGTTTTCGCAATCTCAGAGTTTTATTATCTTTAGGAACTTATATTACCGTATTATGTTGTATGCACTTCCCGTGTCTTACTAGAGCAAAGAAGCGTGATATGTTATCAGAATATAGATTAGATTTGGCAATAATAGTTTTTTTCCATTCCTCATACTCTAAAAGTACTAAAAGTAGGTCATGTTTGACCTCAGAGCTGGTTAAAAGTATGTAGCCTTTGTTAATAATTATTATGGGTTAATACTGTAAATAGTTAGATATTACTATTTGTGGTATTATAGTATAGGCATTTTTTTTTCATATAAGGGCGTCTTGCTCATTAAAAAAAATCAAATTGGCAGAAACTTGGACAGCCACACCATATG
Source organism: Notocelia uddmanniana (assembly GCA_905163555.1). Taxonomy (NCBI): domain Eukaryota; kingdom Metazoa; phylum Arthropoda; class Insecta; order Lepidoptera; family Tortricidae; genus Notocelia; species Notocelia uddmanniana. The sequence continues at coordinate 46,134,309 of LR991053.1, forward strand.
TTGTTATTTTGGAAGTTTACTGATAATATGATAAAGTAAGTAATAATTTAAAATATTGGAATAAATTTAAAATTATTTAAATAAACAAGAATGTTATTGATACCTCTCGATGAATCATTAGCATTCTTTGTTCGATATTATCCCTTCAGATCCGCTTCCAGAAAATGTTCCATACACTAACGATTTTAAAATGGATTCGATATAGGATTTGACTGATTCAGAAAATGTTTTTGCATACTTTTAAATTTTATAGTCTCCTCGTACCTTTTATAAATGAAAAGCAGAGTGTCCAACTAGGGGGTGTTCAACTAACCTATTTCAGCCTCGAATTATTGGCGCTCTCACTACGTTCGAGCGTCAAAATGTCGCGCCTGAGATGAGTGGCTTTCAACCCTTGGTTAACAATCTACCATTAATGATTAAAGCACTATCGACTATCGCAAACCAGGAGGTCGATTAAGACAAAGAGTACGTTAAGCATTTCAATTTGTTTCAATGTAAAACAAATAATACTAAATAGTTTAACGTGCGTTTCATACCGACCAGCAGTCTCGACCTATGATTAATTGTCTCTCCGGCGACATGTTTCGAACCCTTCGGTAGTTCTTTCTAAAGATGAGTGCATTCGCAACGAATTTACACCTCACGTGAGTTTTAATTTAACCATTTTGGTAAATATAGTTTTACGATGATGATCTGTTTCATTACATGTTCATCATTAATGATATGACGACAGAAGCAATAAAACTAGTAGGTGGGTAATGGGTATCTCTCTAAATAGATAAATATAATGTGCCTAATAGTCCTATCCCGAAGCACTTTTCGGAACTTTGATCCGCCATAACCTATTAATTAAAACATTACTGCCTCATTTGACTACGAAAGCTGATTTGATACTAAACCCGGGCCTTCGACCATAAAGATCGTGTCGACACTTGTTTTTGATATAATTTTTATGAGCTCTAAAAATAATGTACAGTCGCCCCTACATCAAATAATTTTGAACTCATCTAAATTCAACTTTATAGTAACGGAATAAGGACGACGCTGCGACGATAGCTCTGTTGAAGACTGCACCAGGTCGACTAATGAAATTATTTCTACGAGATAAGTACGGATAAGTCAAGACACGGTTGTCTTTAATAATAAGTATGGAGAAAGTCGGTAGCTGTCAAAAACGGGTCCGTCCGCTTAGATTATGAACTAAAATATTTGGTCAGTTTCTTAATGTTGTGTGTGGAATTGGAATCCAATAATGGCTTAAGTTGTAAATTACGGATGGTAAATTAAAAACGTCAGTTAAAAGTTCACTAGGCTAATCTGGACTGAGTCAATATTGAACGTGTTTAACTGTGTAGCGAATAGGTGAGCCGTAAAAGTGACGTTTATACGAAAAGAAACATGATTTGTTGAGGAAAAGGGACAATGACCCATTTTCACACGACAACTAACAATTTTACGATAGTCGTAAATTAGTGATTACTATTATTAGTTAAGGGCCGAGTAGATCTTGTGAGTGGGCGCTTGCAGCTTACAACTTGCAGTATGTCAGACATTTGTCAGTTTCAGTCATTTAGGTAATGGACGATTCACACCAAACGGCCGGAGTCGGCGCGCACGCCACCATAGTCAAAAGAATTCGAACCCTCCATACAGAAGTTCGTATCCAAATCTGCTCGCAACCCATTCAAATTGACTCTAGTTGGGTGCGCGCCGACTCCGGCCGTTTGATGTGAATCGTCCATAAGACGAGTGCGGGACAGCAATGTGCGACTTGTTGGCATTGTACCATACCTATGCCGCAAAATGTCTTCTTGAAAGCGCTAATTAACAACCAATTTTATTTAAATTACTAATACATATGACTCAGTAAATGCCTCCTGTATTGGTCGAGCGACGTCAAGCTCAAAAGCTAAGTCCAGTTTTTGTTAATGACTCGTAGAAATTTGACGGGAAATCCAACTGATTTACACCATAATTGTCTTGTACTAATCATTAATAAGTTTACAGATAAAATGAGAGAAGTTTGATATTGACGTATGATTTTTCATCTGGCCTGTGGAAAAGGTATTTCTACTATCAGGTATGGAGCTGGATGATTTATTTCGTCCGTACATAGAAAGGGAAATTGTCGCGGCTGTTTCATATAAGTAGTCTATATTTAAGTCCACGAATTACGCGTGCAATCATATGACTGTTTCACGTTAACAGAGTCACATGAACACACGTTTACTGCTTTCTTAACCACGTGTTTCGGCACATTCGATGCCAAAACCAATAAACTGCTTTTGCAATATTAATTGACGGTAAATGAGTGCCAGGTTTTATGCATTTGACTCACGCTGGGCTGTTTGGCCAATAGTTGGGGAGCCCAGAATGGTTAATGCGGATTTACTCCAGCGTCCTTGGTACATGTTCGGTTTGGTCAGAAAAAAAAGGTTATAGATATGATGTATACCCCTCCGCCGGTGGCTACAGGTAGGAAACAATGGCAAAAAATAGCCAATCGAGCATGTCAGATGTTAATAGTGTATACGTCCCACGTGTCTTTGTTAACGGACGTATGTGAATCTGCCGGTTTGGATGGTGGGCACAGGCTAGTGGTGTGTTGGGGGGAAAAAATAATCGATCATGCACCCGAATTTCAGGGGACTTCATGACGACCCGAAAAAAGCTTTTATTCAATAATAATACTCATACTCATTTTATTAATAAAATTTTACATGTCAAAATGATTAATAAATTAAAGTATGTCATAGGTTACATGAGAAAATTATATTACTTATAATTATATTACTTAGTTTTGTATTTTTCATATTGTATTGCTGTTGATGCCCCAAATAATGTAAATAAAATAGACACAAACACATCAATTAAAAAGTTAGCATTAAAATTTTAATCTGACGATTTGGGCGTGACGCGAGCTCGTGGCTATTTTATTTAAATGCCCTAGTCACGCGATCATAATATAGAGGCATCGTAATTGGTGGAGGTACTGAACAGAGTTCCAGGTATCCCCCGTATGTTAATCTGTCGGGCTCGAGTAAATCCCAAAATTCCCTCTTCGGCTCTCCTATTATAATTCCTCTTTCTATATATTATTACAAGCTAATATTCATTTGTGAACAGTCAGCGGGCGTATGACGGTTGCCATTTTGCCACTTGTCGTCGTGGATAAGATGTCCGTCACTCTCGCACGCGCATACTTGTCAGAACGTGACGAATGTCTTATCCACGACGATAAGTGGTAAAATGGTAACGATCAGAGGCCCGCAGAGCGCATTCATGATCATCAGGGTACCGGCAGAGTCCCCAAGCTGGCCCGATGCAGGTTGGGGACTTCACATACCTTGAATTTCTTCGCGGATGTATGCAGGTTTCCACCCGATGTTTTGTTCACCGAAAAGCTAATAGTAAATATCAAATTATATTCCATACCTAAATACTCGTAACTTCCGAAAAACTCATTGGCACAGTCAGCTTAAAAAGTGGTCTTTTACATCATCGACTGTAATTTGTGTCGTAACGTCCAAAAGTAGTAATAGTAGTATGTAGACCATTTTCTTGGCTGACTGTACGAGCCGGGATTCGAACACACGACCGCCGCTTGACAACAACAGTTAACTCAACTCTGTGACTTCGTGTATTTGACACGAAGTCAACAGCAAAAACTTATTACAACATGAACAGTAACAAAACATTATCGCCCTTGTGCCATAGACAATAAGAACGATACCGAGATGCAGAGATCTGTGTTACCTCGTGACACCGAAGCGAGCGTTGCGAATGCGGTTCTAGTTAAGGTATTGACAGAGTGATTTGTTCTCGGTTTTTTTATTGAGGCAGTAGCAAGCGGTTTGACCCCAGTGATGGCTGCAGAATGAACGCAATTTGTAAAAATAGGCCAGTGATGTATGGAATTGTATGAAAACTAAATGTGTGAGCTTTAGATACAGGGCGGATTATGAGAAGGTGCCATATTAATATTGCGTTTCATTTACGACTTTTATTTCGATGCTTTTATAATTTCTTGGCGTACCAGGTCCTGTATATCCTCTTCCATTTTGAGAACAGATAATAGAATGCCCTGAAAATGTAGGGTCATCAGGTAGGATTTAATTCCCAAATTTCGAAAATACCCATGCTGTTTGTATTAAAAGCGGTATAACGTGAGATTATCGTTATTTCCACCTTCATCATCACCATCACCAATGCTGAGTATAGGCCTCTCTTTGAATATGCCACTCACCCCGATCTCATGATAGTCTCAGCCAGGAGATTGATTTGTCACCTTCATCACAAACCAATATTTATTTTTAGATAAACTGCATCACTGGCAACAGAGCTCCCTCGGTGAGCCGGCTTTCTCGATGTGTCATCTTTTGGTACCAACTCGAGAAAATAGACACTTCGGGCGAAACATTAGACGACCGCGACATTTGTGGCCCCGTGTACAGTCACCGGCAATAGTATCTTTCTACACGAAGACCGCTTAAATATGTGACACGCTTTTATGACTCTACAAATAAGAGCGTGTCACATATTTTTGCGGCCTTCGTGAAGGAAGATACTATTGCCGGTGACTGTACCGCGCGCCGTCTTGTGTTTACCGGGCTGTTATCTTTCACTTGTACTTAACTACTTCAATGACTGGATGTCCAAAGTGACGATTGTGTGAGAAATGTGCATCACTATGAACACCAGTGATGGTGACAAATAACCGCAATTTGTATATTAAAGCGGCGCGATTGACCAATTGGTCAGACTGCCTATTAGACAGCATAATTAAGCAGATTGAGATGAATGACTGAAAACTATGAATATTATTTCTCATGAAAACAAAAATAAAAGTCATAAAGTAGGAACATAAATAAATTATCCTCAAATGATATTTTAGTAGTATGTGCGATGAGTATTTCATCAATAAAAACTTCATTACGCAAACGATGAAAAAGTCCCTCTTAATGATTTGTTGCCAAAACTGGGCGATTAAGCGGGCGGTGCTGGCATACCTATTAGTCAGTTATTTGGCGTGGAGGGAAGACTAATATTGTGAAATCAGTCGGTGCTGAGACAGGGCACTTATTTTTATTAACAGAAAAAAAAAATAGATTTCGCGGTAGCGCCATATTTTTTATAAAAAATACAAACATTTTATATCATCTCGCGTCTGGCCCGTACTCGTATCAGACTACTAAGACATTTATTTGTAAGTACGTCAAATATTTAAAAAAAAAACGACTGCTTGAATCTGTGGTACGTAATGTCATTGACAGGTTATCATAGGTTGGTCGTTGACTTGAACATCCGCAAATGCGCTGTCGATCCTTTTTTGATATGAGGATTCGTTGTATTGACCCTCCACCAGGAACACAACACCCCATACCTACAGAGAAAGTGGTATGTTATTATGGCTACAGTCTTGTGTAAGACGGAGGTACTTCCCCAATTGGGCTGCTCCAAAACATTTCGTTGTGTCCCTTATCCCTATTACGTCTAAAAATCGTAATACATTTTCATTGAATATTTAGTGAAAATGATTGTAGAGAAAACCTACTTCATATATTTTTAGGCACCAGCCAGACCTGCCGTTATAATTTTCCAGAAGCAAGTTTGTGTTAAATGTTTACTTACCTAATGATTTTATTATGAGTCATTCCCACTATATTTCTTAGTTCTCAGTAAAAGTAATTAAAACCGATAAAGACGATCGTGACGAATCTTATGAAAAGTCGAAACTAACAGATGTTCTAAAAACACGACTGCTTACTAAAATTGATGCACTCCTATGATAAGACATACCAACTAACTAAGTAACTAGGCTGGCACGACGACCCAAAATGAGTCTTGGCTTCCGAAACAAGAGCTCGCCACTTTTCGCGGTCCTGCGCTATTTCTCGCCAGCTTGCACTGGCTCCGAGCTACGCAGGTCCGCGTCCACCAAATCCTTCCAGCGCTACTTGGGGCGACCCACAGGGCGCCGTCCGGTCGGATCGACAGGTGAAGAGACTTGATTAGAGAACCAATACATGTGTGTGTATTGTTATTATTATATTAAGGGTTCCCAACGTGCTTGTGATTGGTTAAACGTTACACCGACTGTACCTGTTTAGCTCGATCCAAACACACATTTTATATTTTCAAAACAATTCTCATTGCGTTTGAAATGCGGTGCGCATGAGTGGAATTCGGTTACTCACTTGTTACGGTTACAGTTTTAGAAATTAGGTTGTCAACAAGGCGCCGCGTCAAACTTACGTCAATAGATCAACTTCTATTATTATCCGAATCCGACTACCGAATAAGGAAACGCAATGGGTTCTAATGGATTCCGGCATTTTTAAAGGGTCGGCCACGAGCATGTGACACCCATAGAGTTGCAGGCGTCCATAGGCTGCCGTGACCACTTACCATCAGGCGGGCCGTACGCTTGTTTGCCACGGACGTGGTATTATAAAAACATTGTCCTGAATTTAGCATCCTGAATACCCCTAGGAGTTGAAGCCTTTCGCTCTAACATATATATACGTCCCGCTCTTAAGGTTCTGAATTCAGGAAAGTGTAACTCCTTCATTATGGAAGAGATAGATTTTAATAAGCATTCGTGTTTTTAAGCGGTCTGTTATTTTTTTAACACGAAAGGTTGGGCACAGCGTAACTTCATCTCGCTCACATTTGGAGCAGCGCAACTGGGGAAGTACCTCCACCTTACTGAAAACCGCAACCACAATAACGCCACAACATACTCGATAGGTATGTGATGTTGTGTTCCCGTTGGTGAGTAAGGTCACCAGAGCTCCCGAGGATACGCTGTGTGGAGACTGAGAGACCTGCATGTGTCTCTAGCTGTCAACACAACGAATCCTCATGTTAATAAAGAGTCACGCACGTGTGATTCTCCTGGAGTCACAAGCGTCCAAAGCCGAAGGCAGATGCTTACCGTCAGGCAGGCCGTAAGCTTGTTTGCCATTGCCGTTGTATAAATAATAATCGAACATTTTAACAAAAAGAAAACCGACTTCAGCCGATTTATTCGTTCATTTGTCGCGCACATACTTAATGCAGATTTAAGTTTTTCTCATGGATGCCATTGTCAAAACTGGACCAAATTAATATAGGATCATACGGGAAGCACCAGCTTTCAAATAAAATAACAATCATCAAAAACTGTTCACCCAGTCGAAAGTTTTGAGGTAACAAACATTAAAAAAAATATAGTCGAATTGAGAACCTCCTCCTTTTATGAAGTCGGTTAAAAAAGAAGAATATCGCCTACCTGATGGTAAACACCGTAGCCTATGGACGCTTTCAACTGCACACTTTTTTTACATAGTGATTTTGATTTGTATACTACCAGGCGGCCTATACTCTCTGCTACTATCGTCTTATTCCATAGTCTTATAGGAACCATTAATCACACCGTAGCCGAATATGCGCGTGACCCGCAGCGTGGCAACGCGGTCGACGATCGGCCTTGCTCGGAGATTTTCGCGCGCTGTGACGTCAGCGCGCGACGTGCTCCCGCGCACGTAATGCACAGGGATAGTGACGCGACACCGTCATCGATAATTACGGTTTTATGGGGTGCTAAAAATTGCGATGTTTAGGTATCAGTTTATTTCGGTTGGTGAGCGTTGAAAGTTTATGTAGTTTATGAACATAAGTTTCTGCCTTACGAAGCGCATTGGATATCCGGTTTGTCTGGAAGGAAGGAAAATCAGATTAAACAAATCAAAATTCTGCGGATTAAACTTCGTATAAAATCTATTCCTGTAATGACGAATTGAAAAATACCACCACCACCACCATATCAGCCGATGGACGTCCACTGTTGGACATAGTCCTCCCCCACTTTCATGGGGGGTAAATGCCATAATCGCCACGCTTGGCATGCGGGTTGGCGATCGCAGTATCTCCACCACACTCCAGGGATGCTGCTGCCCATTCCCCGGTGGTCTTGGTCGTAGTTTTAGGACATACCCGGGTCCAATTGGAATTGAAAAATACGAATAATAAAATTACTCCATTCATCTGCTAGTATAATGATAAATAATTGAATATCGAAGTTCAATGCTCCTATAATCAAACGAGACAAATTACTAATATGTCCACCTGTTTGATAAGGCTAATGTATTCGTCCATCTAATGTCGTACAATTGGTTGACGACTAGGTTAAATATACTTATATGATATAACGCCTGAGACAGTATGATTTATGGACTCGCCATCATGTTTTTAGAACCGTCAATATTTCAAAATATTAAGCCGGTTTATTAAAAGTTATGCAGTAAATGCGGACAACATACTATTTGTTGGAACTGTTAAACTAGTTTTGGCGGTCAAGGTTTATTGACCAATACATCGATATTGATTATATTCATCGATAATTTTCACATTTCTCTTCGGTAAGTCAATAAATTACACGCCATTCCGCGTGTATTATTTACATTATTTCATATCTGTTTTGGCATATGTATCACGCTATTATATCGAAACAGGTACTCGTGTGAATTATTTGGAAGCTTGAATAAGTAGATTATGCTAATCGGATATAATCCGGGCACATATGGTTACACCGGCTTCATATTAGTCGCCATATTCACACTTAATCTTGTATAATGCCAGTGTTTAGAGAAAAGGAATGGTGTCGAACCAAATTCGTTGACATTTGATTATGATTATTCATAATAATCAAATAGCGTAATCTGAATAGGTAACGTAACGTTACGTGAGATTGCTATAAATTTGATTTTCCACATTAAAAGCGACAGTTCTAACTAACGTCATTATAACACGTTACTTAGGTAATCAACTAGCAGATGCAACGAAAATTATAGTAAATCCAAAAACATTGGCATATTTATCGATATAAAAATCATGACGACAACCCTATACGTCATTTGGAGTTATCGACAATGTATTTCTGACCTTCCACCTCATATTAACCCTGTTCCGTAATCTGTTTATCGCACTATTACTACATTGCATACTTGCTTGAACTCTGATTTACAACTTAAAGGGCATGGACAGTATTGGACACTTTAATTCCTTTGGCATCCGAGAGAATTTCGATCGTTTCCTTGTCATTACAATAATGGAATTATATTACAAACTAGCTGTTGCGACTTTGTCCGCGTCTTCGCTCCTATTGGTCGCAGCATGATGTTAAAGCCTTCCTCGATAAATGGACTATTCAACACAAAAAGTTTTTTTCAATTAGAACCTACTGGTTTTTTACTTACCTACTTCAGATCAGAAACTAAATATTCGCATCACCTCAACGACGGTAGCGAAACGGCGAAGCCATACATATTTACTGATATGTAGAAAAAATAATAGAACTTGAAGTTAGGGTCGGTAGAGTTAGGCCGTGTAGATTCAGAAGCTTGGCTCTACATGAGATCTGATATCTTTTTCACAGGGCAAACCTTGTGTGGTCGTCTTGGCAAAATTTTACATGAAATGTTTTTGGTGGGATACTGTAGTCCCATTCCGAAACCATGCTCGTTTCCTGGGATTTACCTTTGAATCTGGTTTAAAACCGCAAGAACATATTGACAAAATATGTAATACTGAAGTTAAACTCCGCCTATTACATTATATCTTGTCTTGTACCAATATTGTCAAGGGAAAACCTGATAATCGCCTATCATGCTTATTGCTGTTCTGTCTTATCATATGGCGTGGACTTATGGGGCTATTAGCTGCAGATAGGGAATAGTTATTTGTTATACAAGGGTGTAAAGTTGCATTTTACCCGCGAGTGTGGAATTGAAACACGAGCCAGCGAAAGGATTCTATAGTTGAACCACAAGCGAAGTGAGTGGTTCTAAAATAGAATCCTGAGCGTAGCGAGTGTTTCAACACACGAGAAGTAAAATACAACTTTGGCCCCGTGTGTAACACAACACTTTTCTCCTCACTATAGCGAGGAAAGTGCAACATAAAAAAAACACAGTTCCACAGGCATGATTTTTATCACTGGAATCACTGGTTTTTTTACGATATTATAACAGAAAACTCTGAAAGTTGTGTATAATATTTACGTGAGTCGGAGTCGGTGACAAGTTGTGTATATTTTAGTTGACATTGACAATGATGACATTTCTGACGATGCGTTTTGATATTGCATCGACTCAACTTGTGCGTTAACAATTATACTCAATATAATTAAAAAAAATGTTACTTATAGAATTTTAAGGTTTACGACTTAAATGATTAAATAAAGCTAAAGTAGGTAGGTATTTTTTATTAAATTCTCAAACCATTTATTTAATGATAATTGATATCAAACGAACCATTATTATGAGCGTTTTACGTTTTGTTATCTGTCAAAAGCTACTCAAACACGCTCCAAGGTCAAATTACTTTCCCCACTTGTGGATAAAATGCGTTTTTACCCGCTTGTTTCAAAGGATAAAAGGCGGCTTTCTGAGCTAGTGAGAGGAAAAGACCCTTTCTGATACAGAAAAAAATAACACGAGTCGCCCCAGATGCGCTGGCTCAACAGCTATTTATTGATCTTCAGATTCTGACACCTCCGTACTTAATAATACTTACTTGAATCCGAGATGACATCGTGCTCTGTTTACTACATTTTATTATACTTACAGAGATTTTTTTATCTCATTTGTAGGCAAGTATGTCACGCCGGGAATCCCTGTCTAGATTTTCCATTCAATTCGTACTAGTTATGTTTTTGATTTAACCTTAGGTAATTGTCCCAATTTCCGACACTGGTCCACTACATATCACTTTCAATCATAAGGAAAAACGCACCTACAAGAGTGTGTGAAGATCAGGCTCCTCTCTACTCTCTGGTGCAATAGGGTATTTCTAAACATAATAAATATTTTTTTACGTTACCAATAAACAAATGATACGAAAATACTCGGAAAAATCAAACATCTTATTTATGCAAATTTTAAAGATTTCTAAATAGATATTTTGTATAAGGTTCGTGATTACCTAAGCATCGAGATGCGCATTAAGCTCTACGAATCTCTAATCCTGTCAAAGCTGAACTATGCGGATACAGTAATTGGTGAATGTCTATTATCACGCACAAAGCTAATAATACAAAGAGTCCAGAATGCTTGTGCTTGATTTTGTTTCCCAATTCCATACCGAGCTCATGTCACACCATATTTAAATAATTTTAGACTGCTTAAAATGGATGCCCGCAGAACACTTCACCTTGCTTCTCTGTTATTTGGGATTATTGCTAGCAAACAACCCTTCTACCTCTTTGATAAATTGTCATTTTCCCGTATGCACATTAGACAAGCCCCTCGCCTCATGTGTCCCCGATGCAGGTCAGCTAGTTTCTGCGGCAGTTTCCGGTACGCGGCTACGCGTTGCTGGAATAATATCCCACCGCCTATTAGAACATCTGATTCATTATTCACGTTTAAAAATAAATTAAAACAGCACCTACTTACTAATCAAATCTCTAAGGGATAGCTGCCTGCGTCTGTAATAAGTATACAAGAAATGCATCACCATCATCATCAAATTTGGAGTAAGCATACATATACATACACACATAAAATGCACACGTATAATCACGCAGGTCCGCCATATTTTTGTATTATGTCTTATATCAATGGTTCACCTTCTGGTTTGGTTTTCGCAGAGATAGATAAATAAATAATTTTGATTGTACAAACTCAATAATGAAATACAGTTATAAGCCCGTTAAGTTAAGCGATTTCTTAGTCTTAGTTTTAGGTTAGTCATTATAGGACCCACTGAAAATCAGCGTCGTGACCCCCTGCCTCGACTCATGCTGAGTGGGCTCCTTTTTTGAGACAACTGATACCTTTTTGATTTATGATTTTTGTAAACTGTTTTCTTGTATTGTTATTGTTTCAAAATAAATTTTATTCATTCATTCATTCATTCATAAACATGAAAAAAGGATGCTGTTTGACCATAGAAAATTGTGATCACATTAGGCACATTTCACTACAAACTTTAAACTAACCGGGCGTTTTTGACGTTTCGTAAAAAGTTGCTGATTTGACTTTAATAAAATGCCGTATTGTGGATAAGGAGGGACTCACACAACGGTGTCAAGAAAGCGCAAACCGCGCAGGAGTCAATGTGCCGGTTAATTCTGGTCTGCGGATCGCCACGACACCGAGTAAGGCGCTCTGCGCGCCTGCATTACTCTGCCACGGCTGACGAAGTGGCGGAGTACGTTCATCAGAAGACTGGGTACGCGTTGCGGGGTAAAGTTAGAGATGTATTGCATACGATCTCTGTCCGAATAAAAAAAAAGTATATAAAATTAATATCTGCCCGACATGCACTTAGCCGGTTTTTTTTTTCTATCCCTCACTAATGAAATAGTGAACTTATCAAACCACTTTAAATCTGTTTCCAAAGTGTAGCAGCCTTTCTATATTTGTCTTTAGTATCAATAACGGCATACCAAATTTTATAAGTTTTTCAGGAACACTTCTTAGACGATTACTTTTATGACTTTTCGTTTTTATGAATCTGTTTATCGCTTGTTTTATGACAACGATGAGAAAGAGAGTGATAGATACGATGTAACTATTGAACATATATGTAATAAAAGGGCTATAGGTATCTAAAACCACAGCAAACCAAAAAGGAGATGGCGGGACGACTTGGACGCATCCTGCTCTAATTGACAGGAGCATGCTAGCAATAGGGCCGAGTGGAGGAAAAGAGGGGAGGCTGGGGAGGCCTTTGCCCTGCAGTGGGACACCTAAATAGGCTATGAAAGGCCTTGTCATCGCTTTCCATCGGGTGAGAGTAGGGCCAATCGCTGGTCAGAAAAACATAAACAAAAAAAAGTAAACTCGAAATGAATAAAAATATAAGATATCGAATGAACAACTTTTATAATTTCGGCAATATTAAGAATACTTTACATACACATTAATTTTAGTAATCTACGACATGGTTTTAATTATAATGACGTCGAACTATGCAACTACTTAAGGCGACTTCCTGACTTTGCGAGGCGGGATCGATATGTAAAACCGGGATTAGTTTACGATCGGAATAGCTGCCATTTCATATACACTGACATAAGTATAAGGAAAAACTGTCGCCTCTAATCGTATTCTAACCACGGCTAAGTAATACGAGTAATACCATGCGGAGAAGCGGAGCAGTACTGCAATCGTATCGGTTGACACTGACAGCTGACAGTTTTCTCATGTCGTACCGCCTCCGCATCGACAAATCAGGAAGGCGCCTAAGTTTACAAATTGCGCAGAAGTTTCGGATAAGGAAAGCAGTGTCACAAAAACAGGTCATGGCATAAGGTCTTTTGAATTCGCCTTCAACCGTTTCAAAGAACACTGAGATCTCATTGACTCAGTCAGTATGTCAATATCTATCAATTCAAGGTCTCCAATTCCAGGAACCGACGCATCTCCAAACAATTTACCAGTGTACCACATCAAAAAACCGTTCTCCGAAACTTCCTTGTTAGACAACGAGAGCAGTAAGTAGGTTTTTAGTTCTTATTTCATTAACAGTTGATAAGGCAATTCAGATATCTTTGTCGGCGGCCGGTGAAGGCTGAGATTATGCTGGCACGTTTTCGTTTAGTCCAAGTCATTGTGTGTATGGCCTTGTGGTTGAATGGGTGGACTGTAGGCCTAACACACGTTTTTAATGTTTTGTTTTATAATTACGAACGTGAAATAAGTCAAGTTATATTTAATGTGCTTATTGAAATGTATGTGATATTAAAACGCTCTAAAAGCCTTGTACTAATTCGATTGTCTCAAAGCAGCAGTAGTTAATAGGGTCTTACGTCTGTTGAAAACTCAACTTCATTGTTTTTAATAATAATAATAATAAATTCTTTATTTCGGAGCACAAGACTCCATAGATGTTAGTAGACAAGACAAGAAAATTACATGAAATTAAAACAAAGTTAGTAAAATACAATTTATATGACTATGACAAAAATGCCGATCACTAATTGATGTTTATTCTATTTAAATAATATCATTTTTGGCAGGCATGAGCTACTCGCTTTTACAACGTAAATATGTTATAATTATTGTCAACCCTTGTCGTTCCTTTTTACACGTCTAGCCTGTTAAAATTTTAATTGACTTTTTTTATGTTATAATTATTATTTTATTCAGTTTTTGGTGCCAAACCAGCTTGTTGCCCATCGTGAATTCACTCAACGGTCCCATCGGAAGATCAGCGCTGGTAGTAATGCTTGCATGATGCTGAGATGGGACCGATTCGTGGCAATTCAATATATGCGACTTCCGAGTCCGACAGTCATTAATTTTACATATCATATTATATGTACTATGATACTATACTGTTGTAAGTTTGTTTTTGTCACGAATAAACGGTTCTTATTCCTATATACTATAAAGCCAAAATATGTGTTAAGTAAATAAAGATCGTTTCTGACAGCCCGGCCGGCGGCCACGACTTGTGTGTTCATTGCGCAGTCGAGACGCGCAACGCACTGCAGTTAGTTGAAAATTTTGTAATCACACGCATTGTATTAGCAAAAATTACTACCGCTGTCGCCGACGCTTAAATCGTCGCCGGACCATTATCCTAGCTTCCTAAGCTTGCGAAGTCTATAACCCGTTTTCAGGCTGTTAGTTGAAAACTCAGTCTTACTCGTTTAATCTAAGACGCAATTTTAACATGCAGTATCTGGGCGATTTAACGCCTAAGCAAGGAAAAGGGTTAGAATGCTAGCCCAGTTACGTCTCCAGCTTGAATTAAACTCTTATCTCAAACTAAGCACAGATTAGATACAACTAACTACAGACATAGAAGGGAAATCTTTTCATTAGTCGCCCGATAGATCGACTAATAATCTTATCGACTTCTCGCACATAATTAAAGAAAGTCGATAACGGATCGAAGGATATACCATTATACGTTTTTGTCACTTTCTCTCCGTGAGAATCTGTTGTGAATTGTGAACCTGACAAAAGAACTTGTATTTTAGCTTTTCTGCGATTTGGCTCTAATTTAAAAAAATTGGTTGTTTGTAAAGTAGGTTTACGATCGAGATGTTTACGTGATAATGTCTTACTTCACTTGCACTTCACTTATACCTGCGATCGCGCTCGTGAGGTTTTGGTGTGACACAAGTTTCTGAACATGTCACCCGACTAAAACGATTTTAAAGACGTTATCACGTCAAAAGTGTTCTAAGTAGCTGTTTATCTAAAATTAACGTGGTTGTTCAGTTGCACCTGATGTTTTTTTTAATTATTTTATGCCAATAATTAAATAACATGGTCTCGACTTAGTAAAATAGAGTTAAATAAATTCATGCGTAATAACTGCAAATCAACCTTATCCGTTAAATTCCTGATAAATTATAAGATAGTGGTAGAATTAGTGTTAATGTTGCATTATTTAAGTAAATTGTTTCTGCATGCATAATAAACTGACGTTGAATGTCAATATTTAGAAGCATGCAATCACTAATTGTATGTTTATGCTTATTTAAGTAAACAATTATGCGGTTTTTAGTTTATAATACTAAATTATATTGACGACCTGTTTAGCCTATACCTAAGTAGTTGGTAGTGACACTGCCTCCGAAGCTAGAGGCCCCGGGTTTGAATCCCGGCCAGGGCATTATTTGTGCATTTAGCACGGATTTTGTTCTTGGGTCTTGGATGTTCTTTATGTATTTAAATATGTATTTATCTATATAAGTATGTATATCGTCGTCTAGTACCCATAGTACAAGCTTTGCTTAGTTTGGGACTAGGTCGATTTGTGTAAGATTTTCCCCCAATATTTATTATTATTATTTATAATTTAATTACATTACGTGAAATTATAATTTGATAAGCTCATAGTTATTCATGGTTTGTTATGAACAGCTGTTCATGGAAATTTGTTTAAATAAAAATATTTTAGATTTATGACTATGTTTTAGTGAAACCTCTCCATTCCTACAAAGTCATTTTTCAAGAACTTAACACCTAATACGAGGGCTGCCTTTTAAGTTCTGTCGTTTGCAAACCTCCCGTGATTGCATAAAAAAGAACTAGTGTCATCTTAAAATATTTGAATTTAGAATTCGAAAACAAAAGAATGACTCGAAATCGGCCCAACCGTTTTAGTACGGCGTTCGTTCAAAGTTGACAAGTCAGTTGAGAAAATAGAAATTTCTAAGGAAAATTTACGTGCGATAATTTTTTACAACTTCAAAAGGGGCTTAACGCGACTTCAGTGCTTCGAAGAGTTGACTACGGTTTTCAATGATAAAGCACCATGCCTCCGGACTGTGGAACGCTGGTATTTAGAATTTCAACGTGGTTGCTCTAGTCTTGGTGATAGACATGGTGAAGGTCGACCAATAACAGCCGTAACCCAGGAGAACTGATGCTGTACGGCAACTGATCGTCGAAGATCGCCATGCGACATACCGTGAGATAGAAGCTTCCTTAAGTATTTCAGGGACCAGTGTTCACAGTATTTTGCATGATCACTTAGGCGTAAAAAAGCTGATCTCACGCTGGATACCACATTTACTCAGTGAAGACCAAAAAACGGCTCGCGTTCGATGGTGTCGCAAAACTCTGCGGCAATTCAACCGAGGAAACTCGAAACATGTTTACGATATTATCAGTGGTGACGAATCTTGGATGTATGCCTACGATCCCGATTCTAAACAGCAGTCGCCTGTTTGGGTGTTCCAAGATGAGCCAAAACCGACCAAAGCAATACGCTTACGGAGCACTTCGAAAAAAATGGTCGCCACGTTTGTGGCGAAAAGTGGCCACGTTGCCACCATCGTGCTCGAGGATCGTAAAACGGTTAATGCTGATTGGTATACCACTGTCTGTTTACCAGAAGTCATCGGCGAGTTTCGAAAAAATAACCCAAGACGTCGTATGAGACTGCACCACGATAATGCGAGCTCGCACACCGCACGGCCAACAATTGCGTTTTTAAAAGAGCAAAACGTCTAAATTCTGGAACACCCGCCGTACAGTCCAGACTTAAGCCCTAACGATTTTTTTACTTTTCCAAAAATCAAACAACGACTTCGTGGTCAACGGTACCAGACGCCTGAAGAAGCGGTCGGCGGTCGGACTGGAATAAGTGTTTCGAAAATTGGTTAGATTGAATGAAAAAGTGTATTACATATCACGGTGATTACTTTGAAAAACAATAAATACCATTTAACACTTAAATTGTCTTTAGTTTTTCCATACGACACAGCTTAAAAGGCATCCCTCGTACTTACCCTCATTATCATTCATTAGTTATTTAAAAGTTCCGCAACTAAAGTTGTTTACTTTTAATGTATAACCAATATTAAGTGAGCTTTAAGTATCTAATTATTAAATCAACCAAACACTATACCTCCCCAACAGCACTGAAACAAAAAAAGTATCAATGTACCCAGTGAAGGGCCCAATTACGGCGGCGTGACAGTGAGTTGACAGGCGTGACAGCTCCGTCAGCCGGGATCAGGCCCCCCGTGGCGCATTGACAGGTTTTCCTGACATCCCCTCAATACATCCTATTCAAAAACATTTGCCACAGTAATTTGAGTCTTATTAACAATTTTATCTGGTTGACAATGGTTTATTTTTTAAATGTAGATAAGTCCTTTTTATTCTATGGTGCAAGATACGCTTGCGCCTCGTTGCGGGTGTCAAAATGTTTACACTGATTATTTACGTGTGTTTTGAGCTGCTTGATAATTCTTTCTGCTTTTACTGCTTAAAGGTTGTAAGTGATTTTTGATCTAGAGATTTACGGTGTTTAATATTACCATGCAATCAATTGTAGATATTGATTGACATACAATCAGTCATACAGTTAAATAGTCATATCATTGTAAAAAAATTAAACAAGTATCTATGCAGCGGGCAACAACTTTTATTTTGCTATTCCCAAAGGGACTTGAGCGGTTTCTTCGATTACAATCAAAGTTATTGACCGAGTGAAACGAAGGTCTCCGCTTCAGCTTCGACAAAACTGATTTCGTATATACAGATGTCCGGATTTCCGGTTGTTCTCCTCTACAGGTCGCATTTCTCAACCGATTCTCGTGAAATTCTGTGAAAAAATCGTGAGCTCACACATCCACTAGTTAATATGCGTACGATTCTACAGTGACAATAGTATCCGTACGCTCAAACGCCTATGTCATATAATATCATGTGGCATATTTTGTCACTGTGTGCGCTATATTTTCAATGTCAACTCTACATTTATGGTATACGCAAAATATGCCTTTTACAACAGAATACATAATCAATTAAATTCACTTGCCTTTATGTTAAAGCTGTAAGTGAATATAACATGCGTGGTTGAATAAAAATGAATGAGCTGGCGTAGTTTATTTGACGTTTTCATTGCTCATGCTCAAAGACGATAATTCTGTGCGAGTCAGTTTTTACAACCCGTCTTTTATTATAGGTATTGCCTGCCTACAAAAAAAAACATTTCGATGCAAGATATTGCAACCTTTTATTACCTGGAGAAAATACATTTATTTATGTATTTATCAATTTTATCATATACGGGACACCGACAAAGTGTATAAGATAGAATATAATAGTTAATGTTTTCTATTGATATATTTATTCAACAAAGATAGAATTTACAATATTAATGGTTGTACAATCTCTTTGGGCACTTATGTACGAGTACTTACCCCAATTATAGGTGAACACATCATTACATATTTCGATAACAAAGAATATGTAGAAGTATTTATCAGGTTAATTTCTATAGTTGATTACGTATTGGAATGATTTATGATTAGAATAATGATTCAATTTAATTATACATATATATATATATATATATATATATATATATATATATATTTTAATATAAGGGGACAATTTTTTACACAAATCGAACTAGTCCTAGACGACGATAACACGCACAACGCACACGGGGAATATAATATAATCCCCGTGTGGTGCCGGGTTAGAATAGCACCACCACCTTTCTTCCCTTGGGTATCGTAAGAGTCGACTATGGGAACCAGGTTGACGTGCGTTGTGTGCGATGGGCTAGCAACCTGTCACTGCAATATCACATTTTATCCATTGGATACCACCGCACCATGGGGACAGTGCGGTGGTTATGTCGGAGTTGCACCGACTAAAAACCCCCCGATCGTCCTCCTCAACTAATTTCGGGCGGCTCTGGGATCTCCTTCGGAACGACTCTCCCCCCCCCCCCCCCTCTCCTTAACCCTTCTGGGAATATAGGCGTAAGTTTGTGTTTTGTGTGTGTAAAACTATCTACACATACAAGTATTTTTATGATTATAAATGTTTGCTTATTATTTTAAGCACTACACCCGCGTTAACTTTATTAAAATACTTATATAAGTCACCATTAAAAGGAATTACTTGTTATAATGAAGGCATTTTATAAAACTGCATCCTGACTGCAAAATAGTACATTACGATACAAGTGCAGAGAACAGGAAATTCGCAACGAGTGGTGATAAATTTAAACACGACCGAAGGGAGTGTTTTAAATCGACACGAGTTGTAAATTACCTGTTCGCACGTGTATCGTACAACGTTTTACAGTACATATGGCTCTTTAAAGTTTCGACATATGCACGTAATCTGCTGATTATCGCACTCGTGTGGTAAAGTAGCACAATAGGTACTGTCAAAACTGTGTTATGACACGACACACGTGTTTTCCTGCGGCGCACTATCGTAAAGTGTCAATATATTTGCAATTTCATTATAAAACCAACAGAAACCCTTGTTAAATTAAAACTAAGCTACACTCTAAAACATCCCCCAAGTCTGTTCCCCGCGGAACTGTGCCCATAAGGCTGGCTGCATTGCCCCGTTGAATGGCGATGCCTATTCTTTGTCCGAGGAATGAGCCACCCTTAGGGTCATGTGTGTATTCGAATAGTCTTTTTTTCAAACTTTTAAATAGATTATGGGCATCCTGACTCCACGGCCCTAATGTCTCCACTGCAAAATGCACTTGTTAAATTAGATTGTAATCTGTAATGACTTCTTCTACGCATGATTGACATGTTTATTGGTTTCAAGTATTTTTATTAATTTAATCTGATAACACAACATATTTAGGGACCAACTCAGAAAAGTTGAAAAACCCCCGACATTTTCATTTCGAAGATCAATATCTCAAAAACGGCTGAACCGATTTTGATAAAACATGTCTTCACTGGAAAGACATGTTTTATCAAAATCAATCTACTTTCAAATAAACGATCGATCGACGATCCGCGTCGGGGGTTAATAATAATTAACAAAAGGTACCTATATTTTTTATTATTTCGGTAAACTTTTGTAATTTACATATTATTGTGAAATTATATTTATTTATTTAATCTTTATTGCGCAACAGAAAATCTTAAATGTAGTACAAAAGGCGGACTTAATGCCATAAAGCATTCTTTACCAGTCAACCTTAAAGCAAAGTGGTTTAAATACTGTCCATGTAGTGATACCAGGTAATAAATTTTAACACGTGGAAAATATCCAATTATGTGTTGCCATACGATTTAATGAATAATTTAAATACCACTGGCAATAAAGTCCATGTTTACTTTATCAGACCAATCTAAATGCTGCTCATTGATCGTTACTTTACAAGTTTACAGATATTTAGATCGAACAGGTATTTTTGCTTTACATTACATATATTAAGCTGGATCTAAAATGCAAATTAGTTCCTTAGTTAAACTTAAGTCGACCTTAATTTCTTTTTTTTTATTATTAAAGTTCCAAATACTTAAACGCAGAGTTTGCAATATAACTTAACTGATGAAGCCATGAAATGGCTTATTTACAGCGAGAGTTCGGACTAAGGATTACATTATATTCTATTCAGTAATAAACAACAATAAGGTACCTGCTTATCACAAGGCGTTATCATAATTGTTACATGACATAAAATATTTGTTAACCTCTTTAATTGATCTAGGGTTGGAGAGGTATACATTAAAGCGTGTTATTAATAAAATACATATAAATACCTGTATGACTGAATTATACGCAATTCACAATCATCATATGCAATACTTTAGCGCCAATGACGTGTACTTGACAAGTTCAGTATTAATATTTTAAATGTTTTTCTGACTTGATTTTATTTTCACTCGTAATTTGTAGCATGTTTTTTTGTACAACAATGACAAATATTAACAAATAAGCACTTGAGTGTAAACTGCTTCCTCAAATCATTCAACACAATGAAGTAACCCTATTTCAAATAAGTCATCAGACTCACAATAGGGTTGTACACACCCATGTTAACAAAATAAAATAAAATACTTTATCCACAATCATTATCAAAATAATAACCGGTGGTGGCATTTTATAAATTCCTTGTATCATTGCTTACATCTTAATAAATTAAGATCTGGAGATACATACAATATTTTGAGGTTATTTATTGGCCACTCCCGCCTTTGTAGCCGCCGAAGTTATCAGATTTTTAAAGGATACCATTTTATGAGTACTCTGTCGCCTCGTGTGTGCGTTAATTTGGTTGTACCATTTACACTGGTAATGTTAGATGCCCTGCTGGGAGTAGCACCTAGATAACTTTAAAGCTGAGGTGTCATGAAAATAAGATAAGGTAGAAATTGAGGATAATCAACACAATATTGTCGTTTCATCGGGGTTTGTTTGACTGCGGGATGAATTACATTATTTAATTATGAATGAGATGCGCAGATCATTATATGGTAAAAGTTATATAAAATATATAAGTATGTACGTTCTAAAATTGACAACAATATATATGCGTTCTGACGCCCTTGTTATTGACCGAGTGGGCAAAGCGATCGACTTTAAGCTTCGGCAAAAATCCTTTCGTATATCCCGCGTCTTTTTGGCTGTTTTGGAGGTCGCATTTCTAAACCTGTGGATGAGCCCATTCTCGTGTAATTTTGTGTGAAGGTTTGATAATTATACAGATTTTTTTAGTCGTGCCAGCCTTTGGAAATTTTTAAAAAGGAAACAATTTTCGTGGTTTACAGCTCAGAGTTCAGAGAGCCACTACATAGTTATATCCATGTTCGGTATTGAAAACATCGAATATTTCAAATGTATTTATTACAGATAACATTAATCCAGTTGTTTGTGTCGGTATATGTTGTTTACAGTAAAAGTAGTGATTAACAATAAATTTAAAACGTCCATTCTAGGATTGATGATAAATTTAAACAAATTAAATATTAAAGAATTGAATGCTTTTTATACGTCGGTAAAAAAACGCTACAAAGAGACCAAATCAAACGCTATAAAATGCTTCTAATGTCATTATACCTACATTATCATATTTCTTTCACGTCAGTTTATTTTTGGCGTTCGCCCAAAACTACACGTGCACCTAATTAATTGCAAATAAGATAATTAATTTACTACTTCATAACTCATAAAACTCGTAATGTCTTAAATCTTCATGATTTACCAAACGTTGCTTAATTTACTGATGTTTAACTTTATATGCGATTGATATCTCTTGGCACTTATATTTGTATAATATTCGATAATTGTGTTAAGAATTCAAATAGATGATGTAGATATGAAGCCTGCATCTCGTCATAAATTTGTAAGACAGTGCACTAAAAGTCAGGAGTTTATATTTATGTGTACAGTGTAAATTTGAAATTTTCTTCACATAATGGACCTTAATATCATTTAAATAAAATGGAAAATTGGCGCTCCTTTTTATTTCTCGACCGTTCCCAAAGTGTCAATAAAATGTGAACGTTTTTTTGCTCCTGTCATTAAAGTCATGTTCGCTTATTTTGCATCTAAGCTTATAGATATTTTTAATGTTGACTGTAAATTGATAGAGCGAACTAAATCTAAAACATAATGCTGGCCATACACACTGTAAACTTGACGGTGTATGTCTATCATTAGTAGACCTCTCATGCCCTCTGATATTACATACACCGTCAAGTTTACCGAACGCTGCTTCAAGCGCGCTGCAAACTTGATCATGTAGGGCCAGCATAAGTAAAGGATGGCGTAGAGAACGTTCATAGCAGATTGTGTCTCACGGGAGCATAATGATATATTTACGGCGAGGGCAGTATATTGAATTTTGAGTTAAGCGAAATATTCTATAATAGAATCCTGAGCGTAGGGTGGGATTCTAAAGTAGAATCTTGAGGGTAACAAGAGATTCAAGTGTTTACGCTCAGGACTGCTACCTGAGTGTAAACACTTGAATCCCTGTACTGCTACCTTGTGCGAGGAAGTCGCCAGGTCTTCGGTCACCAGTTACGTTAACCGGACGCTTCGCAATTTCTGCAAATAAGTAGAGGATATTTCTATGAAAGCTGTCTACCGAACGATCCAATGAATTTTATGTGTTATTAGGTAATCTCCCGCCAAACCTAGCCCGGCATAATTAGAAAACTTATTTCAATCTAACTAAATAGAATTAATTTATACAGGCAACTTTCCTAGGCTATGTACCTAACAGGAAATCCCTGTCTAGAAAGATAACTCATTCTTTGTTGCGACCCGTTGGCATCCGCTGCATTGGCCCATATTCCTTAATTGTGCATACATTTCCGTTGTAATGTATTTATGTAGATATTAATGGGCAATGGCGATGATTTCTCTGTATACTTAGATTATAGTTAATTAAGGCTTACTTACATTATTTTCACATGGAGAAGCTACATTTAAATAAAAATAATGTGGAAAAGCTTACACAAATCGACCTCGTCAATCGTGTACGAATATATGCGTTTGTGTGTTTAAAGATCTTTTTTCTGCAAGGAGTCTTTTCTTTCATGATCTATTTTTGTTTAATGATTTTCGTTGTAACTTATTTTCATGGGTGTCAACAAGATCTGGGTTTGGTTAAGGTAGGTCAAGTCATACCTAGCTATTTTGGGTGACATCAGCATTATTGAGGTATAAGCACCACCACCACCATATCAGCCCTAGGACGTCCACTGCTGGATATAGGCCTCCCCCAATTTCATGGGGGGTAAATGCCATAATCGCCACGCTTGGCATGCGGGTTGGCGATCGCAGTATCTCCACCGCGCTCTAGGAATGCTGCTGCCCATTCTCCGGTGGTCTTGGTCGTAGTTTAAGGACATACCCGGGTCCAAGCACATGCAATACAAATTATAGCTAAGCGGATTACCTTGACCACTCGGATAACTTTGACAGTAACTTCCAAATTAAACCTACTTAATTCGTACGTACCTACATAAAAAACGATCTTTGGATCTATACTGTATATCTCTCGCGCTCTTTCACTATATATTCTTATGCCAAAATAAGCGATTCCATCCGAATCCGAATATATATTTCAGTATCTCATTTATAAACCGTACGTATATTTAAAGAAGCGAGTATTGAGTAATTTACAGTAAACATCACATTTTACGAGCAACACCCCGCGGCCCACATCCATTATTATTAATAGGAGTATTTAGTGAGAAGTGCCGTGGCAACTAATTGCAACGTATTTAGTTCTCATAATTAAATAAGTAGCGGGTAGTTTACAGTGGCGGCACGCGCGTGCGCAGCAGGCGACGACTCAGGACACTTGATACTTGCACCCATGGTTTAAGGAATACAAGGTCCGATACTCCGCGTTGTGACACGGGCTTATTACGTCACTGTCGAGTTGCCACTTTATAGTAAGAGTAACATAACCAATAATGAAGGAAAGGTTTTCTTCCGTCATCATGTAAAATATGTATATACGAATTACAATTGTCATTTGTTAATATTAGGGCCAGTTGAAAGCGACGTAATAAAACACTCGCGAACCGGGGAGTATCATAATACACAACTGGCAACACACATACTGCCACTCACACTTACGACCACAGAGCCCTTTGAAGCACCTTTATCAACCGGATGGATTGATAAAAAACATTATTTTTGTCCAATATGGGCAAATTAATTGCGTAAAAAATGATGTATGTACGAAAATGTCCACCTTTTGAAACTGTAAGGAAAACAAATGGGTTAAAAACCTCCATATAAAAAGTAAATGACGGAAGAAAGCTTCTTCATTCTTAAAAAAAATAGTGAGTAGTTTAGTTGTTTCAACTGAACTTCACTCTATTAATGCTTTGCGTTCAAATTATGGTCGAAATCAATTAATTGACATTTGACACCATGTCATTACATGATTTATTTCAGTACGCGTACTATAAAGAAAAGATTTGGTCTAATTTTCTTTATTAAAGCTAGTACAGCAGTGCGAAGCCAGAGCGGGTAGCTAGTATATTTAATAGTTGTAAAATGGAATCAGATTAATTAAACATTTTACCCGGAGCTGTCAAGTGTAGTGTTGTTAACAAAGTATCAAGTTGTTTGGAGCTGCCATGCGCGTGCGGCTCTCGAGTGGAGATAATTTTAACCTCTTGAATGGCGCCCTGAGAGCCCTGTTAGCGTATATTAAGCCGTCAACCCTTGCCGGCTATTGGAAGTTAGATTAATAGATTTGGATAGAAACGTGACCGCTTTTAAAAACATTGATACACCCGACTGTCATCGTCATAAGGGGAGCTGTTCTGTCATTCATAGAGTATTACTTTTATAATCGGATAATCGGAAGGATATTGCAATTTCATTCCGTAATGTGGCGTAACTCTTACATAATTCTGGTCAATAATTTACAATTTTTACGATTTTTTCTAAAACCAGCTGTCGCGCGCGACTTCGTCCGCGTCTTCGCTACTATTGGTCGCAGCGTAATGTTACATAGCCTAAAGCCTTCCTCGATAAATGGACTATCCAACACAAAAATAATTATTCAATTCGAACCAGTAGTCCCTGAGATTAGCGCGTTCAAACAAACAAACAAACAAACTCTTCAGCTTTATAATATTAGTATAGATGACGACTGCAACCGAGCCTTACGCCGGATTTATTTATATCTGACGTAAGGTGTCGTGAATCGTGATGCGACTGAAAGAAATTCTAAATGTAGGCGAATTCCTTTTATACCGCACCTCGTGACTTAAGAAGTCATTTTCTATTCGCACTTCCTCAATCTGTATAATTATCTTCTGTATTTCCGAAATCACACAACCTCGGTATCATCAAGGTAAGAGTGAATAATTGAACATGCATCTTCACGGTTAGTTTGTTCCATCTTAGACGGTGTCTAAACATTCCAACAGGTTACACATGGCTAAAAAAACTTTCATACATTTGGTACGGTTAGAGTCACGTTCATCTAAATGTGCTCTAACGTGACGGCTCATATTATCAGTCGTCAGAGCACATTACGTCAGAAAAGTATATAAATCCGCCTTTACTCTAACCAATACGTTATTTGACTAATTTTCGGTGCCCCTTCGAACCAGTTTAAAGATGATCAAATCTGTATATGGGACCAACTACAATTATATATTTTTTGTGTTATTATTATTTATATTTTGACGATCCTATTGTGAATTTTACTGCATAATAATTTCTTTAATTTGACATGTCTTTATTTTAAAGAATAATAATAGCATGAATATATTGCTCTAAATAATGAATAAATATAATAGCATGTTATAACTGACGATTCGAAAGTGCTTGTTGCTAGGCCTATTTGAATAAAGAATATTTTGACTTTGACTTTTGACTTTGATTAAGGGCAAAAATTAGGGACAAATCTAGCTATACGCTAGCGGCTCCCTAAATGCCTCCTACAAATTGACACTAGCTTATGACGTCTTCGTTAAGGAACATAGTTGTCATACAATTTAGAAGTATAAAACATTAATTTTTCGAAAGTTACGTATATCTTTTATGATTTCAGTAACTTTTTTTAAATTTATAATCAATTCTAATATTTTAATGGTAGAAACACCATCACACAGAGTCACAGCATGTTATAAATTTAAACATGCGGCAAATACCCAATTGCGGGAAAATTTCAGTAAACGAAGTTCGAAAACCCATGAATGTTACAAATCGCAAATTTAGTCACAAAACTGTATCATCAGCATGATTGAGCACTATTGTATGTTTTAATCATAGTATTTGTTTATGCATTCTTGTCGTTTCAGCAGGTCTGGCGCGCGTCTGGGTTTTACGAGAGTTCCTTACACTCGCATTATTGAGGCATTACGTCAATATGTATTTGAAGATGATTACACTGTTTATAGGTAAATGACCGGCGATAATAGACTATTTCGGAAAATTACAAGGTCGGAGCAGTACAGTACAGTGTATCGCTAATTTACAGTTTCCTTCATCTATAGCTCGAAACGAACAGAGCGGGCGCGGCGCGGTGCGGGGAGGAGGCTGTTTTGCATTTTTCATCTTTCCGAAACTGTGGACTGTCGATTACTGCTTTGTATGTCACACACCTTGACGCACGCCTCTTTGAAAGAGATTATGGTCGTTATGCGAAATAATGAAAAATAAAGAAATGCCAATGTCGGAGAAACGAAAAGCTTTCAATAGCTGTATCCTGCCATGTCTGACATACGCATGCCAAACTTGGGCCTTAACTGATCAACAACAAATAAAAATCAATATATGCCAGAATGGAATAGAGAGAAGCGTATTGGGCGTAAGGAGAAGAGATATAATTCAGTTGAAAACTATAAAAGGAAAGACTAAGTTCAAAAAGGTTCAAACAGTATGTAGAAAACTTAAATGGCGCTGGACGGGACATATGTTGAGAGAAAAGATAGAGCAATGGACCAAAATAATAACTGAATGGTACCCCAGAGAAAGCTTAAGAAGTAGAGGAAGACAGTTAAAGCGATGGGAAGATGATTTCAAGAAAATAGCAGGCCCTGAATGGTTACGTACAGCAAAGGACAGAATCAAGTGGAAAGCCTTAGAGGAGGCCTTTGTCGAAAGACAAGCTGTTAAGAGGGGAGTCCAACCGAATGCCGAGAACATGATTTAGTTTAAGAAAATTAGTTTTACTCACCTTTACTTTTAACTTTTTATATAATTATTTTGTAAAAGATATTAACAGCAATAAAGGCTTATTATTATTATTATTATGTCACACACGCCGCCTCCGCGCGCTACCGAATCCCGCGCGGCTTTTTGGTGCGACGTGCCACGGACCGCGTTCGCTTGCAATACCGCCCCCGATATGGTGATGATCATTTAACAAAATTGACTTTATTCTTTAATTCATACTATACAGATACATTATAGTACTTATTTAAATTAATAATTAACATATCATAAGCAAACTTGTCCGGCGTCAACACAACCTAAAGTTGCCTGAAGCATCGATCCCAGACTCGCCGCATTTTCTTGTTATAAAGCCAGGCTCAGCCTCTGAGCGATTGTACCTAAGAGCCCGCCCTGAGATCACCTGAGAACCCGATCAGTTTAGAGAAACTTTATTCACCAGTTCTTTAGAGTCTGAAGATCAAGGTTTCAGGGTCTCCACTGCAAGTGCCGCCAATAAAAATAGATATAAATAAATAAATAATACATAAATATTGGGGGACAATTTTACACAAATCGACCTAGTCCCAAACTAAGCAAAGCTTGTACTATGGGTACTAGACGACGATATACATACTTATATAGATAAATACTTAAATACATAGAAAACATCCAAGACCCAAGAACAAATATCCGTGCTAAATGCACAAATAATGCCCTGGCCGGGATTCGAACCCAGGACCTTTAGCTTCGGAGGCAGCGTGACTACCAACTAGGCTAAACAGGCCGTTAAATTAATATATATTTTGTATTTCTCTGATCCTTTCAAATGAATAAGTAAATGTTGAAAGATTCAGCACACAGTTCAACATCCTAATATAAATACCTATTATTTTCGTCTGAACTTTTCCATTTAACAGTTTCAGACAAAACCTCAAAGTGGTCCATTATTTGCCGAGCTGCGTCACATGTTGTTTCTAAATTATATTTAGATTGTTATGATTATGTCTATTTTATCTAGGAATTTTCCTTGGGATAATCTTTGCCGCATGTTGAATTCTTCGTATCATATTTCGATGTTTGCAGTAAATGTTTTACTAACATGACAGTAGCTAAATATGGTCGCAATGCCTGCCTGACGGTAAAACAACACCGTAGTCTATGGACGCTTACGATTCCAGATTCCAGCGAAGCTATAACTGCGTTGCCGACCCTTTACTGATTTGAGGTACCTTACCGATTGCTCAGCGCACGAACTCTTCGAATAGTCTTTTGACAAATAACTACTTATATAATATAAATTGCTATTAGGTATAACTTAAGTACAAATACTAAGCAATAAGTTATTTACAAGCGCTTCAGGAGATTATTAGATGATTATTTTATTAGATGTGCCAAGTCTCTGCCCATTTTCAAAAATCTCCTGAGACAACATTACTTGTCACTCTCTTAGCTTGTATTATCTTTGTAGCTATATATTTATGTAGTTATGTATGTATATATTTATGTAGTTATGTATGTATATATTTATGTAGTTATGTATGTATATATTTATGTAGTTATGTATATATATATATTTATTAATGTATTGTATTAATAGCTCTATATATTAGCCTAGATGTATGTGTCATTCTACCTCTCTTGCTTTATCTTAGCACTACCTGTTGTTATTTTTTCTTTTTGTTTTCATCTCCTGCTACCCAAAGGTTGTCTGGAAGAGATCGCTCTATAGCGATAAGACCGCCTGTTGTTACCTATTAGTTTTTAAGGATTATCTTGTAAGAATTTCTGTTTGTGGTGCAATAAAGAATATATTATTATTATTATTATTATTATTATTATTCAAGTAGACTCAGTTCCTATCAAGAACCAGTACATGCGTAGCACGGTAGTTTTCCAATAGGATTAGGTTTAAACTTTAGAATGCATAAGCTGCGCAAGATTGCATAAGCTTTTGGTACATCGGCAACACATCTTCATCTATAGACAGTGCTGTGACCGTATTTGTGTAGCCGTATTCATACTCATTTGTAGAACATTCAGCACCATTTTTCCTTCATTGTCACAAATCAGAATGGGCAGACAAATTGGAATCGATGTTCTGATACCCTGATCTGTTACCCATTATTTCGCTTGCCCATCTTTCGTTACTGACACTTTTTTTTGATAGCCCTAGGTAATTTCATACTCCCCACTTCGGCCCAGTGAATACAATTGCGACCATAAACCTACAAAGTGTGTTGGACCGTATTGAAAGTAACTATTTTAATTATTAGATTCCATTCTGGGTGCATCTCAATTTCAGCTTACACGATCTTCGATGTTCTATTGTTTTTGTGCAGGCAGCGCATTTTCATCTTTTTGTTCGGCATGTCTGGTGGTAAGCAGCTAGACACTGTAGCCTATGGATTCCAGAAGAATCATAAGCGCGTTGCCGACCCTTTATTGATTTCAGGATTAGTTAGTTTAGTTTAGGCCATATTCATCCGCATACTCACGCAACTATCCCAACTCTTGTTTCAAGCACTTCCTATAAACTTAAGACTCACTTAACGCAAGGACAGCGCAACTGATTGCCTCCATAACTTAGTCATAATGCGACGTGCGAGTCGAGGGTTTAGCTGGAAGGGATAAGTGTCTAACACTTGTGTACTAAGTGAAGCCATTCGTTTTGTACTAGACTCTAGTAACTAGCGAGTAAAGGTGGCATTGTCTTTATGTTTTGTGAATTATTAGAACGCTTATTATTGCTTATTAGATCTAACATATCAGTGATCTGTAAATTATGTTATTAGGTCATAACTTTCATAAGTCTCAACTTCAACAGACCTGTGAATTTAATTATAAATAACTAAAAACTAAATATACCGCCGTCTACAGGAACACGAGCCTTATGGAGTTTACTATGGGACTAGTTCAATTTGCAGAACATTTTTCCATATAACATTTATTGTATATATTGCGATTGATGAGCAGTCTTTCTTGTTTTTAGTTAGTCAATTAGTTACCTCTAATTGCCCCAGAATAAAAGTAAACGAAGTACCCCGGACTGAAAGGACTACCGCATAGAGAGATTTATATATTTGACTACTTATGAGCTCATAATAGTGTTAGCCCTCGAGACAGGCTTACCTGTTGTAAGATACGACGCTTATTTTTCTCACTTGTATCTTTAGCGGCTCGTTTGTGCTTTGATATTAGATTGGACTTAGTGCCCTAGGGAACGCGCTTTTTAGTTTTTACTGCAATATATCGAGGTAAAATGGAGTTGGACTTATGGGTTCGTTTAAAGGCTATCAAATTAAGTTGTGTGTTGACTTGTTATGCCGGTGGAGGTGTAAAGAGCAATGTATAAAGGACTGACATATTATTTACCGCTTTGCGTAAACTACGGATGAATATTACTTTTACTGAATGTTCTTCTAAGTTAAGATTTTTAATGTTAGAATATTTTCTATTTAAAATGAAACCGGCTACATAACACTTTACAATGTTATGGTGCGGTCCACAACTCACGGTTTTTTAAGCAAGCCATCAACCATCTCCCTTCATGGTCAACTGAGCCCGCCGGTCACTGAGCCCGCGGGTTCAGTTGACCACTTTGATTTCTTGGCGGGCAGCCTGACCCGCTTAAATTGTCAATTCAGCCCGTGGGCTAAGTTTACCACTATCTGAACTTAGGGGTTGGCTGAGGCCGTTGGCTAAGTCACCCAATAACCCAATATCTATCACTTATGGGCCAGTTTCGGAAAAAAGGGGCTGTGACATACACAACGGACAGACAGACAGACAGACATGACAAATCTATAAGGGTTCCGTTTTTTGCATTGGACTACGGGCTAAAATAGGTACAAATTATACTAGAAACGCTGTAACCAGCGATATGATATAGCAACCTTTTCTCAGACCGCGTTATGATGATACACATAACAATGAAAAAAAAAGAAAAAAACTCAAATAAACCAACGTTATTATGAACGATATGCAATCTCCTTCTAAATAGATCTGAGAGATTGCATAGTAACAAGGTCACTCTAAAGGCCACAGAAAGATGGGTACCAATACAGATACATAATTAATAGTCGATTGTGATTGTCGTACCGAGTTGACCCTTAAGCTGTAGAGATAGATATGGGTATTTTAGCATGCGGGCTGAGTTGACCCTTAAGCGATATATAGTGGTGTACTAAGCCCGCGGGCTGAGTTGACCCTTAAGCGATATATAGTGGTGGACTCAGCCCGCGGGCTGAGTTGTCTGATCAGTGCGGCCCAGTCACCCACGACAAAAATAATATTGTTCAACTGAACCCGCGGGCTCAGTGACCGGCGGGCTCAGTTGACCATGAAGGGACCATCTTTTTCAGTCCAGACAACCGTCTCTTCCAGACCTTTTAACTTTATGCAACACATTTGAATGACGTGAACTGTAAATTATCAGCGGGACGGGACGTCCAAGGGAAGCTATGTCGTTTGAATCACAAATACCTTCGTAAACACGTTACTTTAGCTAACCTCTTACGACCTTTTACTTCTACGTAGTTGTAAGCGTATTAGCAGTATCTTGTCATATAAATTTATATCTCACATTCGATTGACAGTGTATGTGTCTTAGTCTGTATGGTCAGTAACACGTGATTTTGGACTCTCATTACGAAAGGCTGGAACTAAAATGAAACTCACAGTGGCCAGTTTCACAAAGCTATAAGTTACAATTTTACAAGTTCATACCAGCAACACCAGTCAAATGATGGCCAGGCGTTATTGGTCAAGCGCATGCCAATCGCTTCAGTACTTATTGCAGGTTGGAATTTGGCTGATGGTAACTTTTTCGTAATATCAGACCCCTATGCTTTTATGCCTACGACATACAACGAATTACAAGCCTAACGCATAACTGAGTCTGTTCCTGAAGTATGGAAGCGGTACTAATTGGATTCCAGCAAACTGGAAGGATTTATTTTGAGGTTCAACGTCAGGACTATTCTTCTTTGGTCTAGTTGGTGAGTGAATGAGTTGGTAGGTATGTAGCTTACAAATCAATAAGAGGTACTTACTTCAAAGTCGTAGAGTCAAAAAGATACTACAAGATATTGAATCACATTGGTAAAACGGGGATGTTACCAGAAAAGAAATGAAAAAACGAAAATTGTAAGACAAGTTGTGCAGCAAAGAGGTTTTTGCTGACTGTGCACTATTGCAATTACAGCTAAAATAATTAAGCAAAATATATTTTATAAGACATCCTTATTACTTCTGAGTTATGATTGAATAATTAATGTCTCAGCAAGCCAAGGTGTTCAAGGGAGGCGAATTATGCCAACTCCACACTAACATCGAAAATTGACCGTTTTCAACATTGTCATCATCATCATCATCCTCCTCCAATCGTTTCCCGGATCTGTCCTATAGGACCCTGAGGTCCGCTTTGGCGAAGGCTCTAGTTTCCTATGACCTTCCCAACCAGAAAAAAACTAGACGCGTCGGGACTAGACCGCTCCCTCACGATATTTTCTTTCCTTCCTCTTTAAAGTTCACAGGCTACAGAAGCGGTGAATACCAGAAATAAA
This sequence comes from Notocelia uddmanniana, assembly GCA_905163555.1. Lineage (NCBI taxonomy): Eukaryota > Metazoa > Arthropoda > Insecta > Lepidoptera > Tortricidae > Notocelia > Notocelia uddmanniana. Next base: position 46,167,754 of record LR991053.1, read on the forward strand.
TCCGTATTGGAACTGTGTGTAGTTAAATAAATCTTTATTTTGTTCTTAAATAAGCGACGGCTGCGCGGCCTATTGAAATGTATAAATGAAAGCTTCAGTAGCCTAGTGGCTGTCAAGCGGCGGTCGTGGGTTCAAATCCCGGCTCATACTAATACGTTTATCGAACCGTACGGGATATAATTTGAGATTTACCGTTAGCTTTTTGGCGAAGGAACACATCGTGAGAAAACCTGCATACATCTGCAAATAACTTCAAAGATGCATGGAAAGTCCCCAACCAGCACTGGGCTAGCGTGAGAGAGAGAGGAGGCCTGTGGCGAGCATTGGGCCGCAAGTATGCTGATGATGAATGAAAACTTGCAAGTTTTTTCGCGTGAGTGTGGCTCTAGCATTACAGCTTTACAGCGGTGAACGGCGAATGTGCGACGTATTAAAATTAATTATTTGAGATTTACTATCTAAGCTTAATTGCCGTCGTTCATGGGTAATATATACTCGTATTTCACAGGTGAGTATTTTATTTAAGTCTAGTTTAGAAGTAGCGAATACGGCCCAGTCTTATAAGGATCCGAAGACTTCATGTCGTTAATTTATACCAAAATCTGTACAAAGTTAAAATAATTAAGTGTAAATTTGATTTCTGTGTTAGTGTAAACTTGATCTGATCTGACATTTGTTTTAATATAGCTTTATTAAATACGGCCTAACACGGGATTTTGTGAAGGGCATTTCAAATGCAGATTGGCCTCAAAGCAGTTTTTAAATGCTAAATATCATAAAAAAACTAAACGAAAAACCCAAATGTGGCATTTCTAAATAGTTTTCTTGGTAAGCTTCTAATGTTTGACACCCTGCTGTTAAACCTTATATCAATGAAATTAGATTAGAAATGTCAGCGTCTAGTCCACAACGTTTTTCGTTCACGTATTTCGTTGTGACTCTACTCTCCCTGAACGATACAATACCATGTTCCATAGAATAAACAAATTTACCACCAAATAGACACAAACGGCGAGTAGATTTTTAAAAAATAATATCGAAAATCAGATATACCACGGAGGAATAATCACTAAACAAGACTGTATAGACAACAGCTTCGTTCCATGACGTTGAGCGCACCCTGTTTGTGATTCCCTTTAAAAGTTATCTTAGGAACACACATTTTTTGACACACTCTTTATAAAAACAAAACTCTTGCGTTGCAGAATCATTCACAATCGCTGCATTTCTTTAACAGGTTATCTTACCACAGAATTCGATACACCTTGCCCAGTGGAGTAGTTAGATCAATAATTGCCTCAAAATCCGGTGCTTGAGGCACCATCACTTAATCGGCTTAATGAATTGGTGCCGTTCGAGTGTCGTAACACCATGCGATTGTGGTCAGATATGGGAATGCATTTCTTTTTAATTTAGATACTGACATGGCAAAGATGGTTCTGTTTAGCTAGGCGAAATACAATAAGGACTAGTCAAGTATGACCATATATTTCACAGGTTATCTTAACTTCATTCTAAAAATATAAATGTGAGAAGTATGTAGACATTATTTAGCTTTGAATTCCTAGCACCAGTTGTTCAATTGAACGTCGCGGCGATACCGAAGGTAATTTGGAATAAACTGTACCGACAATGAGAAAGAAAGATTACAACTTAAATTACAAAACATGTTTGGATAAATTAATCATAAACTGATCCCAGCAGCTCCACCATGTTACACGCTATTATTCTATAACTGGGCTGGAATTCTCGATCTGTAAACAAAACCATGCCGAAGCAACACAGGAGCGGTTACCCTCATTACCGAGGCTCATTGAAACACCCACTTCAGCTAAGCACCCATTACTAAACAAGGAAGAGCACGTGGGTGCAATCTAATTTGTGCATCCTAATGAACATTATAATTATGCACGTAATAAACGGGCCAAGTTCTGGAGCAATAAGATCTGCCGATTGGAGGATTTATGAGAGGCTGGCGACGAGCCAAGTTCGCGCGATCAATATTTATTAGGATAATGTTTTTTGTTTTGGTTCGACTGAAGCCGATTATGGCGACCAGTGACGCATTTAAGGAAATTTAATTGCTGAATAAGTTTAAATTAAGATGATTGAATGTTGTGGACCAAATCGATAAATCATGAATTCTGAACGCATATGGAGTAGAAACGCTCCCTTTAAAAACCTTCTTTCTTTCCTCTTTTGCGCTAGTATAATCCTAGTCGCGGTCAGAATAGTATTCTCTATAGTTCGATACTTACAATATGACGAAAAACGGCTACTGATCTGACTATTCTGAACGCGACGGCTTGTTATTATTATTTTTAATTTAAAATTATAATACATATGTATAAACCCTGTTTTGTGTGGTTTTATACTAAGATATTTTTTCGTGCTTCACTATTCACCGTGGAATCATCTGACTGTCCCATCGGAACATTAACATTGGCCATTAAGCCACCACCATGTTGAGATGGAACCGTTTCGAGGCAAATAAGATTCTGTTCTTATATGCCGATCTCTTTACATGTTTTGTTACTTTTTTACACAAATAAATATCTTTATTATATTATATTATACCCTAAGCTTGTTTTATTATTAAGTAAAATAAATAATTACAAGTTAAATGACTATTATAGGAGACCATATATGGCACAGGTAACGAAAAAGTAAACGTAGATATGTATTCAGACCATCAAAAAGAAGTTGTAGCAAGCTGTATGCTTGTTAGCCAGGTCATATACATGAGTATGCATATACATATGAATGTGAATAAAAAATATGCGGACAAGTCTGCACTAGCTAGAGGTTCTTAAATGTATGATGACGATTATACATCTAGTATTTTCTTCCAATCATTACAATCTCCAAATCCACAATAACAGGCAACTAGGCAATTTGCCGGTCATTGTACTTGCATCTTTTGAATGCGACCCATTCATCATTCTATTTACTCAAGTGGGCGACTAAAATCACAATAAAAACGTTGCTAAAACCCCATCCAAGATATAAATAATTATATATTTTACGAATTGCTACTTGACTAGCACATTCTTATTTGTTACGTCCAACTAATAGGATAACAACTGGGGAAGTACCTCCACCGTACAGAACTGTTGTTCATTTATTGTCAAAGTTCTAAAGTTTCAATAATTTCGTTTCGCTTACTGAAATATTTTACGACATTTTATGCGAACAATTTAAGTAGGTACCTGCTCTTTACGAGAAGGTATGTGGTGTTGTGGTCCTGGTCGTGAGTAAGGTCGCTAGAGCTCTTGAGGATGCGCTGAGTTGAGATGAGGGACCAACTTTTCTTTCCAGCTGTCAACACAACGAATCCTCAAATCACAAAACCGGCCAAGTGCGAGTCGGACGCGCGCACCGAGGGTTCCGTACAACTAAGAGCAAATGTATTAATCAATATACTGGTATTTTGTTAGTCAAATATACGTAACATTAATCATTATCACCAAATTCAAGTTAATAAGTCAATGGGAAGTCAAATGTGTGACAGATGACGGACGGACAATCATGTGACAGCAATAGAGCTCCGTTTGGACCCTTCGGGTACGGAACTCTAGAAAACGGTCGGTGCATGCACTTTTTTTGTTCTTTTTTTTTTATATTTTGATTGTCCTGGATTCGTAAGCGTCCATAGTAGACACCGTAGCTGAAACTATATATTATGCTAAAATGCCACCGTTGTAGTTTATAAAAAAATTGCTACTTGACTTGACTAAGCCCAATCTTATTTGTCCCACTAATAGGACACCACATCACTTACGTACGCTCTATGGGTTTTTCGTGCAGTGGCACGGTGGCAGCAGCTATATTACTCGTTACTGTACAGATAAATTTGTCGTGCCATATAGAAGTAGAGGCCATAAAATTAACATTATTAGCATACTACAACTGACTCCCATCTTATATCTTATCAGCTTCCAACAAATTGTCAATGAATCTTTGGAATTGGCTACTTCGGATTCTGTGGTATTTTCACGTATTCCATAGCTATGTAGATAAATCGGTTCATGAAAGTAGCTTAACTTTATAGCTAACCGGGTGATTTAATTAAGTTTAATTAAAGGAAAATACAATTAACAAACGTATGAAGGAATACATTATGCAAATACAGTTATCAGATAGTCTAGATTGTTCGCCGGTGCATAAAACAGACCATTGCGCTATCGATGCGACATCTATGCAAGAATGCACAAAGTAATGATGAAGTTATACGTTCTAAAACGCACAGAGTATGCGATAAGTGAGTTGCTTTCTTGAGTAAACGCTGTAGTACTCTTTAATCTTGTGAGTATTAATTTTAATAGGTGTAAACGTAGGCTAACTTAAGTGAAAGTAAAATGCCTTTAGGGTGGGATGCACCAATCCGTCTGTAATAGTAAGCAGTGTTCGGTAAAATCTGGTTGATTGGAATGTTTGATAAGTTTTCTTATGGGAAGTCAGCTACCGGGGCCATATTCAACGTTGATGTAATCGTAATTTGGTGCAACCCACCCGTAGTGCGAAACCACTGTTTTGGCAATAACCTGAAAAACTAGCCGTTGGTAAGGACCTACTCGAACACCACTAGGTATTAATAATATATATAAATCTCATATTAAAATCACTCTACCAACAATGTTATCTTAATATTTTTAAATGTATTATTCACAGCAGCGGTCTCATTTGACGCTCTGGGTAAACTCGGCCCTCGCACACCTCCGAGGTGACTACAAATCCGATTGCGGTTGACAGTTCGTAGACGCGAGGCCGTCGTTGTGTTATTGTCCCATGGAAAAAATATGTTCAGTATGACCATCTACATCACAATTTCTCATTTGGGATCATGACCCCGAACTCACCCAGTATAGGTACGCGTCACGGACTTTAATTATTGAGCCATTTAGAGGTCACTTTGTTCTGGACACTTCATAGCTTAAGTATATGGTTTCTCTAACCATCACTAGATGGCGCTGGATGACTGGCGTGTTCGGGCGGGTACTTTTAGATCTAATTGTACCCGCTCGCGCGTTTGTTTCTTTCACTGTCCACTTTGCCCTAATCTGTGGCAATGAAACTCAGTCTCAGAATAAAACTGGTCTCGATGTCATGTCCAGATAGCGAATATAAGCGATAGAGCGCTATTCCAGCACTGTTATGTTTAATAACTTAATCTGAATTAGACGGTGTCGTCCGAGGTCCAATTAAACTGTCTTGTCTTACATAATTCTATCTTACATCTTGTTGAGATTGATTTCCTGTCATCATTCACATCGTTGGCCCTAGTTCGGAGTTCTGAGCGTCAGTGGCAGCGATATATACCACGCCACTGAAAACTCGCCTCAATAAATCCTTATGTTTTCTTCTCATACGGCATATCAGCGCCTAATCCTGACCTGACCATCCATCGATTAAGTAGTGGATGTAGTGAATGCAGTCTAATTTGCCATAACACCAAACGGTAACCAACGGCATTTTGTGTTTTTTTCACAGACTACGACAAGTACGACATTCATTTCAGCTAGAAAGTCTTACTTTATGCGTATCCGTGAAAATGTTTCTTTCGAAGGGTCCAAACGGAAGATTTATTGCTGTCACTCACATGTCCGTCCGTCCGTCTGTCGTGTCCGTCTGTGTGTGACAAACACACAAGTTTTACAGCCAAACGGTTGGAGCTACATTCTTAAAAAATTTATACCTTGCTGACAAAACCGTACAAATTGACAAACAATATTTTTTTCACCTCAGCGGCTCGAAAATGACGGTTTTGTTGCTTGAAACCAGTGAGCAAAATGCAATTTTGCTACGAGAGTGAAAAAAACTAACTTTTTAATTTTTCATATCGTAGGTTAGTTTAAGTAACTTCATTCTCTCTATCACTATTCCTTTGCGTTATATATTCTCGCCGCTGAGGTGAAAAGTTGTAAGTATCACACGAGAGAAAAGATATTTCCATCTCGTGTCTTTGAGTCCCTCGCTACGCTCAAGATTCTAATTTGGAATCAAGATTGTAATTGATCACGCTTTCTTTTATTTATAAGGCCTGTGAGTTCCATACAACGCAACTAGACTACGTAAAATGTCTTCATGGCTTAGTACTTTATACTGTATGTTGGTATTTTTTATAAACAATTTTTTTTTTCTTTTTCTAATTGTTCACAGGTTTAAATGTCATTTTTCATAGTGAAAATGACAGTTAGATATTATATATGTCCTATTAATGTAATTTCTTCTCTAAACAGGAAACTTATGTTTATTACATTTATTTACAGACCACTTAACTATTAAGCGTTTTTCACGTAATGCGAAATATTTACTATTATGATACGCATTTTTGCGTTTTATGTACAAATATGGCAGATTGTGGCATGACTTTGGTTTTATGAGTATACTTAGTGCCACGACTGAAGTATGTTTATTTGTTATGCAATTTCATGTTTTTCTTTTATACAACGGCGGTGGAAAATAAGCACTCGGCCCACTTCCAGAACATACTCAGATTTACTTATTTTAAGTAGGTTAAGTATTGTCATTGTAATATTGTAATTAGCATATTTTGGGAGAATGTGACTAAACTAAATATTAAATAAATAAATAAATATTAGGGACATTTTTACACAAATCGCACTAGTCCCACAGTAAGCTCAACAAGGCTTGTGTTATGGGTACTAGACGACGATATATTTAATAGATATATACTTAAATACATAGAAACCATCCAAGTCTCAGGAACAAATGTCTCTGCTCACCACAGAAACAAATGCCCTTACCGGGAATCGCACCCGGGACCTCTAGCTTCGGAGGCAATTGCACTACCAACTAGGCTGAGCAGGCCGTTAAATTAATATATATTTGACTTGTAAAAGTGTCATTACGGCTTACTTGCAGAATGGTTTTTTTTAATTTATTGATTTAACCACAATCGCGTAGATTATTTCAGTATTTGTTGTGATTTCTGTTGTGTGAAAAAAATGGCATAGAGACAAATTCAGCACGGCTAGCACAAGAGGGCGCGCGGGTTATGAGACGCACGAGATAGACTATCCGTCTCTTTCCGTGTTTACCCATTAGATAGAGACGGATAGTCTATCTCACGCGCGATATAGCTCGCGCGCCGTCTTGTGCTAGCCGTGGTTTTTTTTTAATCGTATGGCATTTATTTACGAACCGTGAGATCTTCGAGAAGACAAGTACGGTTGTCAGTTTTTGTTGCACTTTTAGCACCACCCAGGGGTCACGTGTAGGGTTAAGGATGATTCACAGTAGGCCGTTCCGTGTCCGGGCCGGCCCGTTTTCTTCTAGAGAAATACGCCGGCCGTTGCGTTTGCTGTCATAGAAACGGGTCGGCCCGGACACGGAACGGTCTACTGTGAATCATCCTTTACGGTGGGTACTAACTACGAACGTGGTGCAACTTCGACCCCCCTTTGTCAAGTGAGTGGGCAACTTGACTGTTAGAAGTTTTCAAGCCGCCCGAAGGCCTCTAACTTGGCTTAACGACTGCTGTCGTAGACAGCAGCCGGGATCAACGGCTTAGCGTGCCTTCCAAAGCACGGGAGCGCTCAGTTAGTAAACACTCAAAGCGGTCATCCATCCAAGAACTGACCTGCGCCCACATTGCTGAACCTCGCATACCGCACGCGGTACGCGAGCGCCGCTGGGCCACGAACGCTAAACACATACCTAAGGAGCTGTGTTAAGGAGTTGTGTTATTATGGCTGTGGTATTCTGTGGTTACGTTGAATATAATGTTAAATAAGAATGGTTACGTCTAGTTTAACATACCTTTTGTCCGTCTGTCATACAGTTATATCCGACAGATATGTCTAACAAAGTTACATAAATATTCAGATAACTCAAACATTCCATACAGGACACCACCCATTCCCACAATGGCTTGTCTAATTGAGTATTATAAACTACATTCCCAATGAATCAAGTGCACAAATTATCCCAACATTGTTATGCCAGGCCCCAAAGACCTGACACTAAAAGGTATAAAGTTATACAGGGTCGTTGGGAAACGTGGCAGTTTTCGGGTTCATCCGATGACGAACAATAACACGAATTAATTAAGATTTGTTATCTGTTAATACATCCGATGACCAAATAGACGACGACCGACACCAGAAGGCTGCCCAATATTTTTCGCTCAGTGAACAAGCATTGCCATCTAGCGTGACAATGCAGCCAGCCTTCTGGCACACTGCCGATTGATGGCGATCTGGGCCAAATATATTATTTGTAAGTTTTTGTATGCTTAGTAAATATTTAGTGTATGAGTAGTTTCGTTTATGTTATTGTTATCCCATTTCTTTGAATAAAAGCCCATATAGATCTGTTATTCATTATTTTAAAATGTATAAAGAACCTCACTGTGATTATACTTGTAAGATAGGTATTTTTTACGTTAGAGAAATACTAACGGCTGGGAGACGACTTTTGAAAAAAAAAATGCCCTTTTTGTTTTTAACACGAGGTTGAGCAGAAAACTTTTAGTTCTGGGAAAAGGTATAGCTTTAAATACGCTTCTTCGTATTCTTGTTAGAATTCAGACTTTATTAGGTGTTTGTTCTGTGTTAGTTAGTACCAATTTTATACCAATATATTTTACTCAGGAAATTAATTCGAAGTTTGAAATAAAACATATTCTATATATTTTTACGTGAAAATACAATATTTTTAAATTGAACCGTAGATAAAAAGACTAGAGCTAGTTTCTTTATTGTGTACAATAATCCAAAAATCCTGTAAAATTCCGTGTCAATATTCTTGAATTAATTCCTGCTCTATGTCCTTGATAGAGCCGGCTCATTGCCCTACATGTGCACAACGGTGAGGTTTGATTTAGACTGCTCACAGTCGAGATAACTGGGCCGAGAGTTATGGTGCTGTAAAGGGTATTTGCATGCCTGTCATCGCCATTTGCTTAAGGTATGCCTTGTATAACACATTGAAAACCAGCGCTGGTGGTACATTTATGGGCTGCCAGCATACGCTGAATGTGTTCCTTTTGCCGCTTTTTATTTCAGTTTCATTAGTAATTTAATTGCATTCTGTTTTAAAATAAGACCGCATAATGTATCTTGTAGGTTTTGGTTTTCTGAATTGTTAATGGTTTTTTTTTTTGTTAAGGCAATAAACTTTTTCTTATTCTTATAAGTCTAGGGCACTAGATACACAGGGGGTCTTTTGCTCACCACTTCGAATTGTATGTATGTATAGTGTCATTGTGTTTAGTTCGTTCTTCTGGTTCGTAGTTCGCGTAGGTATATACGTGCCGCGGGAAGACGCCTAAGTCGCCTAACACATTGAAATTTGAAATGCAGTCACAATGCGAAAAGTAATGAAAACCTTAATACTAGTGTTATTTTATTGTATGTAGATTGACGAGAGACATAATCCTGTTCTGGATTAGTTTTATTTTTATTGACGCTTAGAGACCTTATACATCTCTAACAATATTAAGTTTATTATTTAAATTTTAGCGCTTAGAGATCATTTACATCTCTAAGGACTTTGAAATAATTGTTATTAATCGTATTTGGACGCTCAGAGACCATATACATCTCTGAAATATTAAATTAATTTTATATACCTTTTGTTTATTCGGACACAGATCGTATTCAATACGTCTATAATATTTGTAAATTATTAATCAGTATATTTTTTAATTAATACTATTAAGTAAGATTGTCAGTTTTTTAAATTGTATAAATTAACGCTTTGACATGTAAAAGTGCCCTTGTGGCCTATTTGCAGAATAAATATTTGATTTTGATTTTTTGAATGCGATGGTCCAAGGATGTTTGTGACGCATCCGGAATGTTGGGTAAACCTCTAAAAGGTGAATTAATTTAATTGCACTCGATTCAGTCCCATTTACTAACTTATCATGCAACAATGTCATCGGTATTTAATTCACAATATAAAAATTAATTAAATAAAGATATAAAATAATTATTAATAACGTTGGAAAAGTTACGTAACTGAGTCCTCGCGCAAAGTGTCTCCTACTCTCCTAGGACACTCCTCCACAATATGAGCGATTTTTTTATTTGTTTAATAACAATAATGTGTGAAAATCGTGCAAATTTCAATCAATACAATATACAATGCGAAAGTGACAAACCAGATTGATGCACAGGCCTTAAAATACCTAAAGATACCAAACGTAAAAAAAAACGACGCGATTCCCTTGATGATTTGGGTTTGAATGCGGCCTAATGCCTACTACATATAAGTAATATTTTACTATTTTATTCGCATAGTTATAGTTGTATGACATATGAACAACTGTATATCGACCATATTTCTAATATGTCCCCTACGCATTGCTCAGGCATTGCTTGATAGACAGAGACGAAGTCTTTGCTATAAGTTTATCGCGTGACAAACGCGACCATTATACGGGGTTACCTGTGCCAGCCCTTCTGAGTTCTTGATAGAATTAAACGTAATCTAACGATTGGATACGACATTAATAGTTAGCCTTCAACCAATATAACCTTTATGACTTAATTAAACCAATAAAACCAAGATAGTTTAATTACCATGATAGCCCTTCCACGGTAACGGTTAGATGGGTTCGGATCAAGTATTTGCAGTGCCCGGTCCATAGTGGTTGTAAATTTAATGCCTAGATTATCTGGCCTTTATTAAGCACCCATTAGATCGGACTGGGAAGTGTTAAGAGCGCAGTTATACGGTGTGAGCACAGTGTACGGGTGAACAACAGTAATTAAGCGGTCATAATACGACACGCGAATACAGACATACATGTTCAAATAAATACCAAACAAGTGAATAATGTTGCTCTGCCTTGAGGCAATAAGTCCGCCTTTTGTGCAATAAAGTTTAAACAAACAAATATGTAGGTAACTTTCTTGATAATAGATACCATTAGTTGTTGTTTACTTCTTTTTAAGATTAAACAAAAAAATTAAAATAACTAAACAAAAAAATATATCCTAGTAATATTGTGAAATAAAACATTACGATTTTTCTTGAGGTATATTCGCGTAAAACATAAATCATATTCGTAATATTGTTGCAGTCCAGTAAATAATAGAAATTCTCTATTCCACCTTCTTAACATAAAATTTGCTTAAAGAAACCACGGGTACTTAATTGCGTTTAGAGTTAAAATACTCGTATAATCATCTTTATCAGACTACTTACGATTACGTCCCGCTGCAAACCTGCCCTCGTAGCTAACAGAGAATGCGTTTTTCCCCTACACTGGCCCAATTCGGACATCACTTCTACCCTTTATGTATTTTTTTATGACATAGGAGGCAAACGAGCTGACGAATCGCCTGATGGTAAGCGATTAGCGCCGCCCATGGACACTCGCAACACTAGAGGGGTTGTAAGTGCGTTGCCGGCCTTTAAGATGGGAGTACGCTCTTTTCTTGAAGGTTTGAAGGTCCAATCGGTCCGGGAATACCGCAGGCGACAGTTCATTCCACAGTTTAGCTGTGCTAGGCAAGAAATTTCTGGTAAACGCACAGCCATCTAAGTGGTGAGGATATAAATTTTGTCGCGTTGGGCGATGGCGGAAGGAACCCAGTGGCGTGCCTAAGGTTGCAGAGAAGGGCAAGCCGAGGGATACATTTTTGTATTTTTTCACACACAATATCAATAAATATATCTTCTACCTTGATACCTTGCCATATTATATTACCATACTAGTAAATCTTCACTGTTCATTATCACTTAGGTACTGGTGTGGCGTAGACAGGACAGACCAACAAAACACACTGAAGGCATGCTATTACTAGATAAAATTGTACAGATATATCAGCAATCGCATCGATCTTTGAAATTGTCGTTTATGTGACTTGCTTATCTGAGAAATACTCAAGTCAGGCGTAGGTTTCGGTGAAAAAATAAGTTGCATTTTTGTGCAAAGTTTAGCGTGCCTACCTTTTCTGCGCCTATAACTTGTGTACATTTTAAATCGTCACACGGAACGTCTTCATCCATCGTCACTTTCCACTTTAATAAACTTTTTTATACAAAACACTATCCGCTCAAACAAATTGTTCAGTTTCAAGTAATGTATAATTGTAATCAATGAAGTTAGCATCACAATCCACCTAGTCATGAACACGCACGCGCGAAATTCGCATTTGACTAACATCTGTTGATAACTTCACGTCGAAAGCCGGGCTTCTAGTCACAAACTATTTGCTAGATCTAGCTATAGATACGTATCTCTCGTTTTGTAGCAGTTTTCATAGATAAGAAAGAGAAAATAGATATCAGCATTAAAGCCCGCTTGCAAGCCCGCGCGTGCGAGCGAGATGACTAGCCCGTGTCTCAACTCTATCGTAAACCGCTCATTTCGCGCGGCAGTAGCGCCACTTACTTGCTACGGTCCAATTTTGTTCTACTACCCCGCCCAAGATGAATAGAGTATACAGATCAGGCGCCGCCGCGCGGATTTTAAGTTAGTTAGAAATGGAAAAATAATTTAATCGTACATATATTTGGTTTTTGCTAATTTTAGTAACGCAAGCCAGGCTTTTGGGCTTTTAAGACCGTACCGCCACTGAAGGAACCGGCAGGGATTAATCCGAACAATTCCTCGGAGCACTCCCCGTAATACATCATGCGGTAGAAAATGCAGAGCGAGGCTACATTTCTACGCAGCGCCAAGGAGTCAAGCCGGTCCGAAACCCGCTGGCAGCCGACAATTCGAGTCGCTCTCCGTTGGATGCGGTCCAGAGGGAGAAGCTGGTACTGTGGTGCCCTTGCCCACAGATGAGAACAGTTTCCATATGTGGGCGGACCTTTCCTTATAAAGCTGTAGGCGATTACAATGCTATTTTATGTATTTGTCGTAGAGCCGAGGGCCGCTGGGGCAGACGATTTCTGGAGTGGAGACCGCAAACGACTCGCCCAGTGGGTCGACCTCCCGCCAGGTGGACCGACGACCTGAAGAAAGTGGTGGGAAGCGGTTGGATGCGGAGAGATGAGGATGTGGTGGCGCGAATTGGGGAAGGCCCATGTCCAGCAGTGGACAACTTCGGGCCGATTATGATAATGAATGCAACTTTATGTGCTGCTGCTGCAATGTTAGTTTACTGTTAGAGTCGTACTGTGGCCGCCTTAAGTTATTGTAGTACTGCGGCTGAGGTGAAGATTTATGTAAATGTAATTATCTGCCATGAAACGCAATTTAACCGCGCTTACATTACAATAAATAAATAGCACTGCTTATGTTATAATTGACTAGCTTTTTCCTGCGATTTCACACGGTATTTTCATAATGTTAAACATCTTTTAATAACGAGAGGGATTTCAGGTCAGCCTCCATTGTTTATTAATATTTAAAGCACATGTAAGATTTATTGGACTTTATTTCAAACAATCGGACACGCATTTGGCCGGTTTTTATGTCAGCTCCTACGATCCTCAATTTATGTTTATTTAAATGTATATATATTCATTGTTTATTTTTTCTATGTACAAATAGATACATTTACCTATCTATACTAATATTATAAAGCTGAAGAGTATGTTTTTTGTTTGAACGCGCTAATCTCAGGAACTACTGGTTCGAATTGATTTTTTTTTTGTGTTGGTGAGTCCATTTATCGAGGAAGGCTTTATATAATATCACGCTGCGACCAATAGGAGCGAAGACGCGGACGAAGTCGCGGGCAACAGCTAGTTTAGAATAAATGACGTAGAGTAAATTATAAGTACAAATGACGAAGAGTGAATTGTTGATATTTTATCGATATCGCATATTAATGGGTAAATTACAAACTAGTTGTAAACAGCAGTAGCCTGGTTCGGTGCCATTTTCATCTAATACAGCAAATACTAAATCATTCTACTTATATATTTCAACTTTACTGGTTAAAAAATATATGGTACAGTAGGGTCCGTCTACTTCGTGGCCCAGCGGCGCCCGCGTACCGCGTGCGGTATGCGAGGTTAAGCAATGTGGGCGCAGGTCAGTTCTTGGATGGGTGACCGCTTTGAGTGGTTACTAACTGAGCGCTCCCGTGCTTTGGAAGGAACGTTAAGCCGTTGATCTTGGTTGCTGTCTATGATAGCAGTCGTTAAGCCTAGTTAGAGGCCTCCGGGCGGCTTGAGAACTTCTAACAGTCAAGTTGCCCATACTCACTTGACAAGCCTTATCCCAATAAGGTCTAGTTTTCCCCTCGGGTTGGAAGATCAGATGGCAGTCGCTTCCGTAAAAGTTAGTGCCTACGCCAACTCTTGGGATTAGGTAGCGGACCCCAGGCATCCTTCAGGATGCAACTGTACTGGGAATAACGCTAGGAGGATGATGAGGGCCCGTCTACTACTACTTCAGCATATACGAGTATAACGATCTACCTGTTAACTAAAAGGTGTTTTGTCCCTTTCTCATAAACATAAATGTCAAAGTGACAGATAAGGACAAACCAACTTTAGCGGCTTGTTAACTACTAGAGGCTTGATAGACGTTTATGAATAAGGGGGTTGGAAAACTGGGGTGCTTTCGTTAGGTTTTCATAGCAGCATGTTCTAAGTAAATCGGTCTGTTCTGTGCGACGTTCTGAATATGTACAGTAGAGAAATTTGATTTAAGGCCACTTCGTACCTTGTCACAGTGAGAATCATTATGAAAGATGCTAGAGATCTCATGTTCTTGTCACTGTGACAAGGTACGAAGTGGCCCAGAAATAAAATTCCTCGACTGTACAATAAGTCAGGAACGTGTTGTGCCACTTTTAAACCTTTATATACTGGTAATAGAGTCGAAACTTCAAGGGAAGATACAACTTGAAAGAAAACACGAAACATCTTCAAATATGATAAAACTGAATATGTAGCGCCATGTAAGGAGGCCCCAGCGGCGCCCGCGTACTTTGCGCGGCATGCGAGGTGAACGTAACAGTGGTCAACTCTTGGATGACCGCTTTCAGTGGTTACTAACTGAGCGCTCCTGTGCTTGCGGAGGCACGTTAAGCCGTTGATCTCGGCTACCACGTTAGAGGCCATCGGGCGGCTTGATAACTTCTAACAGTCACATTGCCCACTCACTTGACAAGCTTCAGCCTAATAAGATCTACTTTCCCCTTGGGTGGGAAGGGCAGTCGCTTCCGTAAAAACAATTCCTACGCCAATTCTTGGGATTAGGACGCGGGACCCGAGCATCCTTCAGGATACTAGGATAACGCTAGGATGATAATGATGTTACATGATTTGTCACGTTACGTGTGTAATTGTGTAGACGACTATGTCAAATCCACCACCACCATATCAGCCAAAGGACGTCCACTGCTGGACATGGGCCTTCCCCAAATTCACGGGGGTATATGCCATAATCGCCACGCTTGGCATGCGGGTTGGCGATCGCAGTATCTCCACCGCACTGCAGGGATGCTGCTGCCCATCCCCCAGTGGTCTTGGTCGTAGTTTTAGGACATACCCGGGTACTATGTCAAATACCGCCTACGATTCTAATACCAACCACCATCACTACCATATCAGCCGAAGGACGTCCACTGCTGGACATAGGCCTCTCCCAATTTTATGGGGGGTAAATACCACAATCGCCACGCTTGGCATGCGGATTGGCGATCGCAGTATCTCCTCCGGTGGTCTTGGTCGTAGTTTTAGGACATACCCAGGTCCAATACCTACCTAATACCTACAGAAAACTTTTATTGAGGACCAACAAATCAATAAATTAATCAGTTGCTATGATTGACAACAGTCTTTGATCTGTGACAACAGCTTACGTCTCAGGTCCTTCACACCGCTAAATCCATAACAAATATTTACGACAAAATGATCCGCCGGCATCCACGGCGCTCAATCATGCTCATAATGCATCTTTTACACCTGGCTGCGCCGGAGTGGCTTCCGCGACGGCTGCTCAACGAGTGTGCACCTTATTGTGAGGGGATAAGGTTGGAATGGCTGGTGGAAGACTATCGCTTGCACGCGATGGGGCCATAGAAACGGAGTTCCGTGTCTACCCATATTATTTAGTCTTCATATAATTTCAAATGTCGGTCTATTTCGACTAATAGTAGGCGGTACGTTTCGTTAAACTTGTTTATTTTTTCTCCGCTACCCAAAGATTGTCTGGAAGAGATCGCTCTTTAGGTATAAGACCGCCGGTTTTTTACCTCTGCATCTGAACTGTTTTGTATTTCTATTGAGGTGTACAATAATGAGGACCTACATATTTGTGTTGTATATTGTACGCGTTTTTGGAAAATATCTACGTGCTGTTTTTGCTGAACTACTAGGTACATACATATACACTATATTAATTAATTTATATTTATATCCAAAATAAAATCTTTAAACCGCCTTCTAAGTGGCCCCTTATACACTTGATGAACCGCACCTTATTTGACACGAGAAGGCAGAAAATTTGCAGCTTACGAGTACTTCACTGATACATCTTGATATCGTTAAAGATGCATTCTCCGCCATATCTGATTTTACACCTTACGCTAAAACCATAAATTCTTTATTCCCAAGGAAATTATGATTACTTATGACGTTTTATCATGAATCCGCTGTTATAAATCAGAGGTAAAACAAAAGACGACTCGGTTAGCGGTCATAAACGTTATATTAAAACCTTTTATGGAAATGAAAATGAAGAGATTTGATCGTCAATTATTTTTCGTAAATTGAGTCACTTATTGGAAGAGATTGAGTACTTACGATGTTACTTTGTTGCCGAGTATTTTGCAGTCGGAAATGTTTTCCATACTTACCTGGAACAGAAAAAAAAGTAATTTTAATAACGTCTCAATACAGTATTAGTAGAAATAACAGGCAGCAGAAATAAAAGACTTTCGTAGAGGTACACTGAAAATAGCCTTTTCCACAGACAGACTGAGATTCAATTTCAAGTCGATGTCGTTATAGACTTTGTCATCTAGAAATACAATTTTATGACGAAAAATACTTAAATATCCCTATGCTCACCAAAAACTTAAAAATAAATAAACCATACAAATATTATAAATGCGAAAGTAACTCTGTCTGTCTGTCTATCTCTACCTCTTCATGCTTTAACCGTAATTTGGTATAGAGATAGTTTGGGTCCCGGGAAAGAACATAGGATAGCTTTTATTCCGGAAATCATTCCTTAGGGGGTGGAAATGGGGGGGGGGGGAGAAGTTTGTATGGGCGAGCTGTAACAGAACGACATCCCTCAGCCTGTGAAAACCCATGAAAGCTTCTAAGCTTCGGAAAAATCGGGAAAGCTTATTTATTTTCTTGAATTTTCATTGTCGATGAAGGTTTTCATGGTAAAAGTTAATGGGCTTTAAATTAAGTTTTAATAGGTTCGATTATTTACTATTTCTTCATAAAATCTTCCAAGTTTTAATGTATTTTTATTTTATTTCAGAATAGTATTATCAATATAATTATTAGAACAGCTTTAACAAAGTTTTGTTAATGTTTATTTAGGCCAGGCAGGGCCATCTAGCGACAAGTTGCTTAACTGACAAGAGATAATAATCCAACCGTGTCAAAAGTACGTCATTTGGTAGGTCAAGTAGCGATATCTGTAGCCATCTTAATTTATACGGGTAGTTGTGAGCACATAATTCACAGCGCTAAAGTTGAAGTAAAAATGACTCACCTTAGGCGAACCAGTGTAGGTCTGACCTCCGACTACGAGTTGTTAGTACGGATCTCGGTGTCAAGATATACTAGGCGTGAGCTGTGAGTCTCGTTGATGGAAGTTATTAATTGAATAGCAATGGCTGCCGAGCCGGCTTGAGCGGGTAGATTCGCGCCTGACTTTATGCTTACCCAGCTAAAATGAGAGTTATGATAAAGTAAGCAATTATTTCTGCATAGGTGACTTTTTATTTTAGTGAGGTTTTAAAAGGTATAGCGAGAGTGGAGGTGTCTGGTGTCGAGTAGGAGAACTTGCGAGTTTTGTCAACCAATAGTATTTCAGATTTAGGTTGAAAACCAATGAGAATCGTTCCCTCCAAATTTACGGAAAACCATAGTGATCGCGTGATATTGGTGGCGCTGATGATCAGATGAGGGGGGTATATAAGGAGATTCACAACGTTTTTAGGGGACTTTTTGCCTTCACCAGAGCGACAAGTAACATAAGTCTTGGTACTTCAGGAGTGTCTTTATGTGAGTTGTTTAAAGTGTCTTGGCTAGGGATTCTGATAGGGTTTTCACTGTGTTAGGATATTTAGGATGTGTGTGAATAATCCTTTTTGTTCACAGGGATTTCTTTGTCAGCGAGTGTCTTAAAACCTCGTATAGCAAATATTGGTGATAATATTAGTGTTCCGTTATTTGACTAGATAAACCGCAAGCGTAAGTTCGTGTTCCTTTCTTAATTTTGTTTTACTGAAGTGAGACGTTATTTAGGTATTGCTTATCCAAGAATCGAACCGTATTTGTCGTTACGGAAATCAGTCCGGAGACTAATACGGTTAATTATGCATATTTACCTGGCCAGATAACTCTCTGGTGGAAGATATGTATGATGATTCGGGATTAGCATAGCCTCGTTATTTTGAATTTGTTAATTTCTGACATGCTTTATCAAGAATCGAACCATATTTGTCGTTACGGAAATCAGTCCGGAGACTAATACGGTTAATTATACATATTTACCTGGCCAGATAACTCTCTGGTGGAAGATATGTATGATGATTCGGGATTAGCATAGCCTCGTTATTTTTAATTTGTTAATTTCTGACATGCTTTATCAATAATCGAACCATATTTGTCGTTACGGAAATCAGTCCGGAGACTAATACGGTTAATTATGCATATTTACCTGGCCAGATAACTCTCTGGTGGAAGATATGTATGAGGATTCGATATAGCATATCACATTCCTGTAAATGAATGATAATAGAATTGCAGTTTATTAATTTCTCTATTAAAGATGCATTTTATTCTATCGAGTGTAGTATTGCCTTATTTAACAACTGTGTTATCCATATATTTGCTATATGAGAGGTACATCGGCGGCGTTTGATTACTACCTGATTTAATAAATAAATTGTCTTTTATTCGACCTACATTTATTGTGCATGCTAATTATTTAACAAATTATGGTGGCGGATTTGTGTGTACTATTTCCTTTATTGACATCCGTAGGTGCTATTCATACAAGCTGGTTATTACCGAATCTTATCTTAATTATTATGCCTTGATCATGGGTCATAACTTCGTACTTTTTATACAATGACGGTAGCAAACGGGAGTACGTCTTAATGAGTGTGTAATGTTCATGTTGATTATAGTATCGGATCAGTGTTATTTTAATGTTACGAGATTTATTAATTCTTTGATGTGTTTTCTTTGATTTACATTTCGTGATATACTTACAGTGGTTATGCGTTTCGTATTGAATTAATATCTCCTTTAAAATATTTGGGTGATTTATGTGTCTAGTCGTATTTTGTTTCTATAACCTTGCCTGAACTTTATTACAATTTATAAACTATACACGATCAATATAACTATTAATATCCAACGCATTCATTACGAATTCTTGAATAGGTTTTGTATATTTTCATAGGTTTTGCAGTTAACGTTGTAGTTGCATTTTTAGTGTAGGGTATTTATTAGGTGTGTTAATGTAGGTAGTTAAGTAGGGTTCAATTAGTTTAACATTCAATTGATTATTACATCTAGTAGATTTCTATGCCATAGTTCGGGCGTTTGGAAGGTTTTGCGAAATCAAACCTTTTTAAGAGAAGGATAGCGTACCAGCCAGATCAGTGATACTCAGAAGATACCATGTGGATAATCGATGACCAGATCCAGGCCAACATCAATCTACTGCTGTGCCATGACAATGTGACATCCGCCAAGCATCCATCAAACGCTATATCCAACTGCGTTCCTGCGCACATTACCATATGTTACCAGAAGTTTCCAGCGCTGCGAACAACTGACTACCAATGAAGACCATCGCAAACTACACCTGTACCATGACGATCTGCCATACCTCCAATGCTCAACCTGTGAGGGAGTTCCTGAACACCATACCATTCTATCTCTGGGTTATCTCCTACAACCCTGAGTGGCAATCAACGGCTTTCCTTACCACTGCTAGAAGACGGTCACGAAGATGTGCTGCAACATCGAGCTGGTTGGTTAAGGCTTCAACAACTGCATATGGGAATTGTTCCGGCATGACGGCTTTGAAGAATACGGCTGTACACGCACAGATGAAGAGATCCTTGGATGGTTTTCTAAGTTTCGCAAAACTTTCTGACTGTGTGAGCTATGGTACTTATTTATATTCTCTTGCGATTTAAATGGCATAAATTACAACTTTATAGCAAGCCGAAATGATATCGTTGCGTTGTGTGGTATGATTTTCTTAATCACTGAAACCAATTAATTGTGTGAGCTATGGTACCTAATTATATTCTATTACGATTTAAATGGCATAAATGATGTGATCTTTATAGCAAGCCAAAATGTTGTCGTTGCGTTGTGTGATCAGATTTTATTATTTACTTACAGCCAATTTCTTGTGCGATCTTGGTTTATTTATCTTTTGATGGAACTTTGTTTCCGATTACAAATCTGTCTACTACGTAATTAATATTACGTCAATATCTTCATCATTATTCTGATGTTATTACTCAATCTATGATACTTATTTATGTTCTCTGGCGATTTAAATATCATAATTAATGTTGTTTTTACAACAGGCCTAAACCATATTTCTTGAGTGATCTTGACTTATTTACCTTGATGGAATTTGATTTCCAATTACAGCATAGTCTGTCATTTACGTAACTCTTATTTCGTCAATATTGTCATCGTTATGACGTCACCCTATACGATATATACATATCTATACTTACTCGTGTTACGAGTAGATACTGTTCTAGTATTCTACATCTATTTAACAACTGACATATTTTACTAACAACTGTATTGTTGGAACTGGCCGAAATGGATTTTATCTGTGGCTATTTCTAGCAATGAGGTAACGTCACAGCCTGGACTGCCAATCGTTTGATACGATTTAGTGTGGTTTGCTCCAGCCTATGACGAGAGGTTTTGGTTGTACATGTAGTACCCAAATATACCTAATAATAACTATTTTGCTAAAGAACGGTTTTCCTTCAGATCGATGAAATACGGTCATCAATGGGTGTTAGGGACGGTCTTTACAGATTCTTAACGACAGGCTTTCTTCTTTGGACTGAATCCACGGGACGGGCTTTGAAAAGGGCTGCTGACCCGGTTAGGTGCCGGATTCTATTACTGCTTGTCGGAATCTTTGATTCATACAAGACACTATAGATCCGTACGGACGAGAAATCTGTATTGCCGTTTGCTGAAACTGATCATTAAAGACCCCAATATATATGTACCCTTATATACTCTACTATATGGGCGAGATGGGATGTGAAAGTTCAATGGCGATACAGGTTATTGAAGACTCGAGCAAAACTCCTTGCTGTCGTGAGAACGCTGGTCAATGCTGAGGTCTTGCGGTTGCATAACTCAGTAGTGATACTTAGCTTATGGGATGACTGTATGATTCGATTTGGACGCTAAACCTGAATAGTAACAGCTTTGTTTTGTTTGCACAATATTTGGGTACGAGGTAATAGATTGATCATCATCATATGATCTGATTGACGTCCCCTGCTGGACGTAGGCCTCCTTCGTAGAGTGCCACTATAATATATTTATATTTCAGCTGATCTGTGGATCATAGTAGTATATACTACTTATGCTTTATGCATTTATTCCAACTGGCTTCTAATTTAGATCACAGTTGTTTACTTTGCCTATGCTTTTATGCATTATAGAATGGCTGGTCTCATAATATTATGGGCTACGCTCTTATTATTACCATGTACATGTTCATTCATTAGGCGCTATTGTCACATAACTCTCATAGTCTCGGTCATGTGCCTTGTGCCTGTACCACCTGCGAGGATACCCTGATTGCTCGTGTTAGGTGTTAGGTAGGGACATATCCAAGCGGCTAGCTTGAGGCTCAGGTTCCTTCGCGAGACTTCTGCCTCGACATAGTTGCCTCATCATGTCCAGAAATGGCTTGGTGGTTTATATGACTTATGCATGGTACTTTTATGAGGAACTGTGGCTTTATGGTTGCGTGCAATCAGCTATTTTATATTTACAATGTTCTCATATCTTTTAGATTGAGATTTACGCCATATTTGGTAAGAAGCCAGACTTTACCTGTTATATCCTATTTTGTAGGAAACATTAATGCTATCTCGACATAGCAAATTTAGTTTTAAGGTTTTTCTTACTATATGTTTCACAGGAATTTACCTACGTTTATCTGCTACCACGTTTAACTATATATGCTACAATAACTTATTTTGCTCCATTAACTATTTTCTACCATTTTTTCTAAACACTTAATCTTCTAGGTACTACATGACTACTTAGGATCATTTAAACTTGCCTTCATTTAATTCCAAGCAATTTATTTAAGCCTTTACTGATCACACAGCCAACGACGGTATTAAAATAGTAGGGCTAGATTCTAAACTTGTTCTATTTCATATAGCATTGTGTTGATAATTTAGAATTATTTTCTTCTAGTGTTGTTCTATTACTTTTATTATTCTCATGAGAATAATGTTTTAATCTCTAGTATGTTTGTTATAGGTTTCATAATATTGTGTTCATGGTTAGTAATTGATATTCATAGGATATTATAGGATATTGTTGTTATTCGTTTAGGCAAGCTTATCCTAATTTTAGGTTATGTTGTAATATTGTTTAAACATTGTCCAATTCTCAATTGTTTATACATTTCTCACACCTCAGTGAACTATGGTTACTACGTTTATAACAAGGTCTTAAATATGTCACTAGATGATCATGCCATTAATCTTTCAATTATTTAGCTGTTGATTTACCTAAAACTGTAGTATGTTTAGTATTTCTTATGATATTGTAATTAACAAGTTATTTAAATTACTTATTGTATTAGCTTTATGGCAACAAGGGTTTTTGTGTGTCCGCTTGTTTTCCCTTGTCTAGGTTGGCCTAGTAATCAAGCGGATGTCTAATAAAGTTCTCCCCGGACTTTATTAGATTCGAGTTTAGAGTAAATTCATTTTATTAAATAAATGTTTTGTTTGTTTATTTCTCTCTCTCAACTTTTTGTTTGATTTATTTTCTTTCCCTATAGTAGGAACCCTATCATTTAGATCTGAGAAACTTTAATAAAAGCTTCAGAGCTTCAGTAGGTATTAGCAACTTGAGGAAAATCCTGGTTTTCAGATTTTCTGGTAAAGTGAGTATAAAGCTTTAGGTATACTTTAGGAACTTTAGGGAAATTTTAGTTAGGCTTTCTTTGGATAGACTTTTCCATGATTTTCCATAAGTTTTCATTAAATTTCCTCCCCTAGGGGTTGTTACAATATGTGTTACCGTGACCTGGATCTTTGATAATGATAATTATCATAATTGTTTGCCTTTCAGGCACAATTTGATGTTCGTGCGAAGGTCTGAGGTTTTTCAAGTGAGAAATGTTAAACTGTTGTGATGGACAATGTTTGGACAAGTTTTATGTTTAAGCTTCCCATTGATTTAAGTTTTACTTTTTATTTTATTATTTTTAAATTGGTTATTATTTTGTTGAATATGTTCCGGCTTGAATGAATAGCGCCTATAAAACGTTTCCAGCTGGTATGAATAGCATTTCTAAAAGATAGGAGAAAGTAGATCACATTTCAATTAGCCTAATTTTAATAGATTATTTGCATGATTAGTTATTTAAGATTGCTCTTTATATCATTTGTTTTCAGGATATTTTGAAGTTTCATTGTGTATTCTGTCACTTTTGAGCTTTTTCTGATTTAGATATTAATATAGCTCTTAAAAGGTTTGAT
Source organism: Notocelia uddmanniana (assembly GCA_905163555.1). Taxonomy (NCBI): domain Eukaryota; kingdom Metazoa; phylum Arthropoda; class Insecta; order Lepidoptera; family Tortricidae; genus Notocelia; species Notocelia uddmanniana. The sequence continues at coordinate 46,191,627 of LR991053.1, forward strand.
GACGTCACGTCGTCAGTCATCACCATGACGTCATAATGTAGGTTGTGATCAATCGTGTTGTGATAGCTTATTAGTCTATTTATCAGCTTATTATGCGGTAAGCATTGAAGTAGAACCACAATTTTTTGGAAAATAGTATTAATATATTTTGTTTTATTGACTTTATATTCCTACTTCAAAGTGGTTACTTTCAAAGTTCACGTTTTAATGACTTCAAGGTTTGGTTCAGAAATTCAGTGGGCGTAACTCACTGATAATTTGAAACTAAAATAATTCTTGCATTTTAATAATCGAAAATTTCACATTTTTATGTCACAATTATTTGAACTTAAAGTACTATTCAGTTCATATTTCAAGTTATTAATATTTTTGCATAATTATTTCCTGGATTGATATTGGTAACTGGGAAACAGTATTGGTTAATTGCATTTATTGATTTATTATTCTATCGATATTTTTGTGATTTTTCTTTCGTGTGCATGTGGATATTTCAGAAATACATGTTGCCAGGTAATGCATATCTACATGATTTGATGATATTAACATATTTTCTTATTATTTGTGTATACTGTGTTTTATTACAGGACTTTACATCATAAATTTAGACAGAAACACTTCTCCTTAGTATGCTTTTTTCTGTTATATTTCTGCTAGACTACATTATTGTTAGTATAATTAAGTCTAGATCATATTTCGGATAGGGCTACCTTTCGTTAGTATACTTTCTCCTAGGTTATAATTTGATAGGGTTACTTTCTCATTGTTTACTTGTAGATTATATTTGGAGTAGCGCTACTTTTTCGTTAGCTTACTTGCTCTTGGGTTATGGTTTTGATACATTATTGTCACTATACTTATTTTCAGATTATGTTCCAGATATAGTTTCTTTCTCGTTACTATATTTGCTTCTAGGTTATATTTTGATAGATTACTCCTTCGTTTATTTACTTACTACTAGGTTTTATTTCTGATAGGGTTACTTTTCCGTTAGCATACCTTTTGACAAGTGACTAGTATTCGTATAGGTTATGTTTCTGATAGGGAAACTTTATCGCTGCTATACTTATTTTTTATATTATTTGTGATAGGTTACTCCTTCGGTTATTTACTTTTTATTAGGATTTATTTCTGATTACTAGGGTTACTTTTGCGTTAATATACATTCTGGATACATACGTAAATGATGAATATACTTGTAGGTTATAGTTCTAATTGGGATATATTATCGTTAGTATGATTTATTTTTGATAATATTAGGTGTTGAACTGATAACAGAAAGTAATTATTTGTATTGAAACTTAGAATGCAATATGTTATGTGATTAAGTTTTACAGTGAATGAATAGATTTTTTATTATTTAATCCACAAATGCGTACTTAATTACGTTTATCAAAATTATTTTAACAATTACTTGTTGTTTTTTTTTAATGGTAATGTTTTTATAACACGATAGCTTTTAATTCTTAATATATTTTATTAGTTTCTATTACATCCCTTAATTTATTAGTTGCGGAAAACATACAAATAAGTAACTGTAGGTCATCACATTTTTAATGATCATTATAATTTACAAGTTTGGAAATGTTTTGTTGGAGACGTTTAGTAACTTATTTTATTAATTAAGATTTTTCCTTTTTAACTTATATTTTTAAATAGGTCGCCTTACATAACTCATCTGTATTTATTATGCTTATTTTGAATGATTTGGGTTTAATTAGTTAAAATTTTATTAAATTCTTTATTATAATACAATAAAAGGTTTTAGGTTTATTATGCATTTAGAGTAATTAATCCTTATTACTTAATTTACGTTAATTTTGTCCATCCATTTAGAATTCTCGATTTTATTTTGGTTTAATAGGTTTAGGTTGATTTGTGTACAGATTATTTTTTTTTGCTTTCCATTCACTTAGCTTTCGGTGTCTTCTGTTTGGGGTTAGTTATTTTACTCCGGTAAACTACGGAAAAATAACATAGGGCGATTGTAACAGAACGACATCCCTCAGCCTGTGAAAACCCATGAAAGCTTCTAAGCTTCGGGAAAATCGGGAAAGCTTATTTATTTTCTTGAATTTTCATTGTCGATGAAGGTTTTCATGGTAAAAGTTAATGGGCTTTAAATTAAGTTTTAATAGGTTCGATTATTTACTATTTCTTCATAAAATCTTCCAAGTTTTAATGTATTTTTATTTTATTTCAGAATAGTATTATCAATATAATTATTAGAACAGCTTTAACAAAGTTTTGTTAATGTTTATTTAGGCCAGGCAGGGCCATCTAGCGACAAGTTGCTTAACTGACAAGAGATAATAATCCAACCGTGTCAAAAGTACGTCATTTGGTAGGTCAAGTAGCGATATCTGTAGCCATCTTAATTTATACGGGTAGTTGTGAGCACATAATTCACAGCGCTAAAGTTGAAGTAAAAATGACTCACCTTAGGCGAACCAGTGTAGGTCTGACCTCCGACTACGAGTTGTTAGTACGGATCTCGGTGTCAAGATATACTAGGCGTGAGCTGTGAGTCTCGTTGATGGAAGTTATTAATTGAATAGCAATGGCTGCCGAGCCGGCTTGAGCGGGTAGATTCGCGCCTGACTTTATGCTTACCCAGCTAAAATGAGAGTTATGATAAAGTAAGCAATTATTTCTGCATAGGTGACTTTTTATTTTAGTGAGGTTTTAAAAGGTATAGCGAGAGTGGAGGTGTCTGGTGTCGAGTAGGAGAACTTGCGAGTTTTGTCAACCAATAGTATTTCAGATTTAGGTTGAAAACCAATGAGAATCGTTCCCTCCAAATTTACGGAAAACCATAGTGATCGCGTGATATTGGTGGCGCTGATGATCAGATGAGGGGGGTATATAAGGAGATTCACAACGTTTTTAGGGGACTTTTTGCCTTCACCAGAGCGACAAGTAACATAAGTCTTGGTACTTCAGGAGTGTCTTTATGTGAGTTGTTTAAAGTGTCTTGGCTAGGGATTCTGATAGGGTTTTCACTGTGTTAGGATATTTAGGATGTGTGTGAATAATCCTTTTTGTTCACAGGGATTTCTTTGTCAGCGAGTGTCTTAAAACCTCGTATAGCAAATATTGGTGATAATATTAGTGTTCCGTTATTTGACTAGATAAACCGCAAGCGTAAGTTCGTGTTCCTTTCTTAATTTTGTTTTACTGAAGTGAGACGTTATTTAGGTATTGCTTATCCAAGAATCGAACCGTATTTGTCGTTACGGAAATCAGTCCGGAGACTAATACGGTTAATTATGCATATTTACCTGGCCAGATAACTCTCTGGTGGAAGATATGTATGATGATTCGGGATTAGCATAGCCTCGTTATTTTGAATTTGTTAATTTCTGACATGCTTTATCAAGAATCGAACCATATTTGTCGTTACGGAAATCAGTCCGGAGACTAATACGGTTAATTATACATATTTACCTGGCCAGATAACTCTCTGGTGGAAGATATGTATGATGATTCGGGATTAGCATAGCCTCGTTATTTTTAATTTGTTAATTTCTGACATGCTTTATCAATAATCGAACCATATTTGTCGTTACGGAAATCAGTCCGGAGACTAATACGGTTAATTATGCATATTTACCTGGCCAGATAACTCTCTGGTGGAAGATATGTATGAGGATTCGATATAGCATATCACATTCCTGTAAATGAATGATAATAGAATTGCAGTTTATTAATTTCTCTATTAAAGATGCATTTTATTCTATCGAGTGTAGTATTGCCTTATTTAACAACTGTGTTATCCATATATTTGCTATATGAGAGGTACATCGGCGGCGTTTGATTACTACCTGATTTAATAAATAAATTGTCTTTTATTCGACCTACATTTATTGTGCATGCTAATTATTTAACAAATTATGGTGGCGGATTTGTGTGTACTATTTCCTTTATTGACATCCGTAGGTGCTATTCATACAAGCTGGTTATTACCGAATCTTATCTTAATTATTATGCCTTGATCATGGGTCATAACTTCGTACTTTTTATACAATGACGGTAGCAAACGGGAGTACGTCTTAATGAGTGTGTAATGTTCATGTTGATTATAGTATCGGATCAGTGTTATTTTAATGTTACGAGATTTATTAATTCTTTGATGTGTTTTCTTTGATTTACATTTCGTGATATACTTACAGTGGTTATGCGTTTCGTATTGAATTAATATCTCCTTTAAAATATTTGGGTGATTTATGTGTCTAGTCGTATTTTGTTTCTATAACCTTGCCTGAACTTTATTACAATTTATAAACTATACACGATCAATATAACTATTAATATCCAACGCATTCATTACGAATTCTTGAATAGGTTTTGTATATTTTCATAGGTTTTGCAGTTAACGTTGTAGTTGCATTTTTAGTGTAGGGTATTTATTAGGTGTGTTAATGTAGGTAGTTAAGTAGGGTTCAATTAGTTTAACATTCAATTGATTATTACATCTAGTAGATTTCTATGCCATAGTTCGGGCGTTTGGAAGGTTTTGCGAAATCAAACCTTTTTAAGAGAAGGATAGCGTACCAGCCAGATCAGTGATACTCAGAAGATACCATGTGGATAATCGATGACCAGATCCAGGCCAACATCAATCTACTGCTGTGCCATGACAATGTGACATCCGCCAAGCATCCATCAAACGCTATATCCAACTGCGTTCCTGCGCACATTACCATATGTTACCAGAAGTTTCCAGCGCTGCGAACAACTGACTACCAATGAAGACCATCGCAAACTACACCTGTACCATGACGATCTGCCATACCTCCAATGCTCAACCTGTGAGGGAGTTCCTGAACACCATACCATTCTATCTCTGGGTTATCTCCTACAACCCTGAGTGGCAATCAACGGCTTTCCTTACCACTGCTAGAAGACGGTCACGAAGATGTGCTGCAACATCGAGCTGGTTGGTTAAGGCTTCAACAACTGCATATGGGAATTGTTCCGGCATGACGGCTTTGAAGAATACGGCTGTACACGCACAGATGAAGAGATCCTTGGATGGTTTTCTAAGTTTCGCAAAACTTTCTGACTGTGTGAGCTATGGTACTTATTTATATTCTCTTGCGATTTAAATGGCATAAATTACAACTTTATAGCAAGCCGAAATGATATCGTTGCGTTGTGTGGTATGATTTTCTTAATCACTGAAACACAATTAATTGTGTGAGCTATGGTACCTAATTATATTCTATTACGATTTAAATGGCATAAATGATGTGATCTTTATAGCAAGCCAAAATGTTGTCGTTGCGTTGTGTGATCAGATTTTATTATTTACTTACAGCCAATTTCTTGTGCGATCTTGGTTTATTTATCTTTTGATGGAACTTTGTTTCCGATTACAAATCTGTCTACTACGTAATTAATATTACGTCAATATCTTCATCATTATTCTGATGTTATTACTCAATCTATGATACTTATTTATGTTCTCTGGCGATTTAAATATCATAATTAATGTTGTTTTTACAACAGGCCTAAACCATATTTCTTGAGTGATCTTGACTTATTTACCTTGATGGAATTTGATTTCCAATTACAGCATAGTCTGTCATTTACGTAACTCTTATTTCGTCAATATTGTCATCGTTATGACGTCACCCTATACGATATATACATATCTATACTTACTCGTGTTACGAGTAGATACTGTTCTAGTATTCTACATCTATTTAACAACTGACATATTTTACTAACAACTGTATTGTTGGAACTGGCCGAAATGGATTTTATCTGTGGCTATTTCTAGCAATGAGGTAACGTCACAGCCTGGACTGCCAATCGTTTGATACGATTTAGTGTGGTTTGCTCCAGCCTATGACGAGAGGTTTTGGTTGTACATGTAGTACCCAAATATACCTAATAATAACTATTTTGCTAAAGAACGGTTTTCCTTCAGATCGATGAAATACGGTCATCAATGGGTGTTAGGGACGGTCTTTACAGATTCTTAACGACAGGCTTTCTTCTTTGGACTGAATCCACGGGACGGGCTTTGAAAAGGGCTGCTGACCCGGTTAGGTGCCGGATTCTATTACTGCTTGTCGGAATCTTTGATTCATACAAGACACTATAGATCCGTACGGACGAGAAATCTGTATTGCCGTTTGCTGAAACTGATCATTAAAGACCCCAATATATATGTACCCTTATATACTCTACTATATGGGCGAGATGGGATGTGAAAGTTCAATGGCGATACAGGTTATTGAAGACTCGAGCAAAACTCCTTGCTGTCGTGAGAACGCTGGTCAATGCTGAGGTCTTGCGGTTGCATAACTCAGTAGTGATACTTAGCTTATGGGATGACTGTATGATTCGATTTGGACGCTAAACCTGAATAGTAACAGCTTTGTTTTGTTTGCACAATATTTGGGTACGAGGTAATAGATTGATCATCATCATATGATCTGATTGACGTCCCCTGCTGGACGTAGGCCTCCTTCGTAGAGTGCCACTATAATATATTTATATTTCAGCTGATCTGTGGATCATAGTAGTATATACTACTTATGCTTTATGCATTTATTCCAACTGGCTTCTAATTTAGATCACAGTTGTTTACTTTGCCTATGCTTTTATGCATTATAGAATGGCTGGTCTCATAATATTATGGGCTACGCTCTTATTATTACCATGTACATGTTCATTCATTAGGCGCTATTGTCACATAACTCTCATAGTCTCGGTCATGTGCCTTGTGCCTGTACCACCTGCGAGGATACCCTGATTGCTCGTGTTAGGTGTTAGGTAGGGACATATCCAAGCGGCTAGCTTGAGGCTCAGGTTCCTTCGCGAGACTTCTGCCTCGACATAGTTGCCTCATCATGTCCAGAAATGGCTTGGTGGTTTATATGACTTATGCATGGTACTTTTATGAGGAACTGTGGCTTTATGGTTGCGTGCAATCAGCTATTTTATATTTACAATGTTCTCATATCTTTTAGATTGAGATTTACGCCATATTTGGTAAGAAGCCAGACTTTACCTGTTATATCCTATTTTGTAGGAAACATTAATGCTATCTCGACATAGCAAATTTAGTTTTAAGGTTTTTCTTACTATATGTTTCACAGGAATTTACCTACGTTTATCTGCTACCACGTTTAACTATATATGCTACAATAACTTATTTTGCTCCATTAACTATTTTCTACCATTTTTTCTAAACACTTAATCTTCTAGGTACTACATGACTACTTAGGATCATTTAAACTTGCCTTCATTTAATTCCAAGCAATTTATTTAAGCCTTTACTGATCACACAGCCAACGACGGTATTAAAATAGTAGGGCTAGATTCTAAACTTGTTCTATTTCATATAGCATTGTGTTGATAATTTAGAATTATTTTCTTCTAGTGTTGTTCTATTACTTTTATTATTCTCATGAGAATAATGTTTTAATCTCTAGTATGTTTGTTATAGGTTTCATAATATTGTGTTCATGGTTAGTAATTGATATTCATAGGATATTATAGGATATTGTTGTTATTCGTTTAGGCAAGCTTATCCTAATTTTAGGTTATGTTGTAATATTGTTTAAACATTGTCCAATTCTCAATTGTTTATACATTTCTCACACCTCAGTGAACTATGGTTACTACGTTTATAACAAGGTCTTAAATATGTCACTAGATGATCATGCCATTAATCTTTCAATTATTTAGCTGTTGATTTACCTAAAACTGTAGTATGTTTAGTATTTCTTATGATATTGTAATTAACAAGTTATTTAAATTACTTATTGTATTAGCTTTATGGCAACAAGGGTTTTTGTGTGTCCGCTTGTTTTCCCTTGTCTAGGTTGGCCTAGTAATCAAGCGGATGTCTAATAAAGTTCTCCCCGGACTTTATTAGATTCGAGTTTAGAGTAAATTCATTTTATTAAATAAATGTTTTGTTTGTTTATTTCTCTCTCTCAACTTTTTGTTTGATTTATTTTCTTTCCCTATAGTAGGAACCCTATCATTTAGATCTGAGAAACTTTAATAAAAGCTTCAGAGCTTCAGTAGGTATTAGCAACTTGAGGAAAATCCTGGTTTTCAGATTTTCTGGTAAAGTGAGTATAAAGCTTTAGGTATACTTTAGGAACTTTAGGGAAATTTTAGTTAGGCTTTCTTTGGATAGACTTTTCCATGATTTTCCATAAGTTTTCATTAAATTTCCTCCCCTAGGGGTTGTTACAGAGCGATATTTAAGCCTGCGCCTTCAACAATTTAATAGCAATTATTTCTACAATATAACGGACGGAGTCGCGGGTAAAAGCTAGTCTAAAACAAGTAAATTTTTAACAAAAAAACACCGACTCCAAACTTTGCCAGACCCCATCCTCCCGCTATATAATTTGAGGAGTTCCTTCGATGTAGCCTTACTTACCCCATCCTCTTGGTATATAATTTGAGGAGTTCCCTCGATTTTTCCAAGATCCCGTCATCAGATCGAGACTTGGTGACAATGGAACCAACTAGAAAACACACCCTTTCAAACAAAAAAGAATTTTTGAAATGGGTCAACTAGTCTCCGAGTATTCGGTGAACATACAAAAAAAAAAAATTCCGAAGAATTGAGAACCTCCTCCTTTTTTGAAGTCGGTTAATAAGGGGTCCCCCGCGGCATAGTGCCCAAAGATACTGGCAGCATTTCCCCGCTGTATGTCAATGCTGATGCGTTGTGCGAGGAAGCTACCATCTTGTTTCTAGATGAAATATTTTTTTCCAAGTCTCTAAAGTGTCTTAACGTGGGTGTGGGCAGCAGCATCCCTGGAGTGCGGTGATACTGCGATCGTCAACACGCATGCCAAACGTGGCGATTATGGCATTTAACCCCCATGAAAATGGGGGAGGCCTATGTCCAGCAGTGGACGTCCTTCGGCTGATATGGTGGTGGTGGTGGATTTAACTTGCACTGTTCGTATGTAAGTACCTATAAGAACGTAAGTTGTTTTTAAAAATGTGCAATTCTCTTTTCAGCCACTTGTTGGTATCTGATTGAGCTGAAATTTGGTATACTTATGAAAGTTTGGTGACAATGCAATATTATGGTACCACCGAGCGGATCTGATGGTGGAGATGAAGATGGCCATAGCAACTCCTAAACGAAATGTTGAATAATCTTCTGGTTGACGTAACTGGTGACCGAAGAGCTGGCGGTTTCCTCGCTCAACGTATCAGCATTGCGATACAGCGAGGAAATGCCGCCAGCATCCTCGGTACAATGCCTCAAGGGCCCGTTTTAGATTTAAGTTAGTTTTAATTTTGTTTATATTATTTTGGTTAAGTATTCTTGTATATATTTTCGTAGTACTACATATATCTTTAAAAAAAAAAAAACAAAAAAAAACTCCTAAACTACACAAGATAAACCCGTAGTGTTTGGACTCATTGGATCCCTTTTCACGAGTAGTTAATAATTATGTAAAAACGTTGACAGAATCTTATGACATTAGACTTCCCCTTCCACGAGTATCTAAACTTGTACAGCTATGAATTTTCACAGACGGCTGTTAATTGTGTAGCTATTATCTCGTTAAGACAACGCAAAACTGCTGTGACTTCTCGAATCATTAATCATTATGTTCTAACACTAAAGTAGGTCGTGGCGAAAATTCACATTCTTTTAACTAACTTTGTAACAATGTTATTGCAAGCTAACTTACGACTCGTGGCGATACTCGTAATTTTCACTAGTATTATGGATACACTAGGAAGACTGACTTTTTGTAGTTTTTTTGCTTATATCTCTGATACTATATATAATAATATGTGCCCACAGGCCTCCTCGCATTTATGAGAGGGAGACGAAATGTAAAAGTTTGTATTTTATAACACTATACGGTTTTTATTTATGTTCACAGTGGAAAGAACCTCTAAATATAGCAAAAGCTACGTGACAAATAACACGTAAGTATTAAAAATGGTTTTCTCCGTCGAAACAGTTAAATGCTTGTTTTTAAAGGTTCAGATGACACAAAGCGCAGCAGGGGCCGAGTGATTGTTGCGACATTGTAACTTTACCGAAATAGTTATTAAACAAAAATACTTAATTCTAAACTGTGAGCAAAGATGTAGAGCGTGGTTACACTTTCGGGATATCTGTGATCCTATTTAATATATTAGTTACAAATGAATCGTGGGATGTTCGATATGGGTCCAATTATTTCAAGTTGAAATGCACTCGATCGAAAATCAAAAAAGGACAGAGAGGATATTATTGCTTCGTTGTTCAAACGTTGTATACGTCCCCAAATGTTGTTCTGATTTATTCCGTTTATGGGTCTTTAGTACTTTTTAAACATATTTTGTTATTGATATTCCCATCCCGTCCGGATGTGTGGATTGAATTGAATGTTTAGATAAATCATTTTCAGACTTTGCTTTAAAAAATATTTGTAAATATGATGGTAAACTTCTACTTCAGTCTTCCGTATTTATTTCAACTAATATGTCTATGTTGTATGTTACGCAAAATATTAGTACCGTGTTTTATAATTTATAACCCTAGGAATGTGTAAACAAGTGCTTATTCCGTCACAATAATTATATTGTGACACTTTACATGAGCTCTTAGACGGAAACGAGTGGATAATAGTACGCGAATCACAATAATTACATACTAATTATTATGTATACATTAATTACATGTAGTTTGCATACTTTGATTGATACAACTGGCGCCAATGTAGTAATCGATTAGGCCTCCGAATAAGGATTGCTCTTGTTTTAATCAATACATTTTAATTGAAATATGGTGTATTTAAATTATGTATTTATCCAGCATGATTGATCGTGTTAGATATAACGGCCAAGACAAATTTTCATTTATCCTTCCTAGGTGTATGTTCAGTACTAAAATGCACATAAATTATAGACTGAAGGTTAGGCCAGAGGCAAAAGCTTGATATTTTGCTCAGTATGGTCTTCATCATGTCAGCTGAATTATTGGTATGGTCTTGGCTCATCCTAATAACTTAATTAAGCAGGTTCATTCGTATCTCGTCTGCTCGTTTGCCTCCTATGTCATAAAAAAAATCTTGACTTATCCTGTATTAAAAAAAATGTTTAAAATATCTTGTGATTCAGTGGATTTGAAATTCAGTAACTACTTTTTTTTCTCAATAGGTCTTCTTGGTCTCTTTCATGGTTCGTTCATTTTGTTATTATACTAATTACTTATTCGCTAAAAACTCTTTGGCATGTTCGTTGCTGGTTACATTGGTAAACTAATTACCAATTTGATCACGTTGTAATTTTGACACGTTTGTTTTTGGCCTCATTCGCTTCCGACTTCCCATCCAAATTAACATTATTTGAGCATTTATAGAAAAAAGGGGTCTAATAAATGCACCTACTTCTAAATCGGCACAAGACTTTAACAGTAAAAATATCTTTATTCAAAGAAACGTGATTTGGCAGTTGTGGTGGATTAATTGAAATGAAAAAGGAACGGGACGAGTGTGCTCAAAAAAGAATGAGACGAATTGAAAATGAGGCTAAAAAAAGAGAGCGACTATGGTCGAATTGTCTAAAGCAATTGCAAATAACGATACTAAAAACGGGGCACGAACGCCGAAGGAGACCAAAAAAAACCGTGACGGATAACGAATAAGACTTATTAAGAACTAGCAGATAGATTAAGGAATTTGACCAAAAATCAGAATGATGAATAGCAAACAAGACGAAAGAATTAATGACGAATTCGGAATGCGATGAAATAAGAATGAAGCGAGAAACGTTTGGTACGAGTCATCATACATTAATATTCTGTCAATTTCTTTATGACATACAATAAACATTTATTATGGTTCCATAGTTCAAAAAAAGCCCTTAAAGAATTACTACGATGTCCGTCTATCTACTCGTTTTAAAGTTGAAATTAAAATCAAATAAGTGAAAAAGTAAAACTTGTAAGTTATGGCAATCATAAGATGCGGCACGTGATCCTGTCCAACTAGACGCATACAAAAAAATGTTTTGTGATTATTGTACTGTAATGTTAATGACAGTAGTAATCTATTAGTTACAATCGCACTAGACCGCGGAAACCATAGCCCCACAAACGGGGCGTAGCCACTTAACGCAAAGAGACAACTCCCCACCCCTCTATTATTTATCAATATCGCTAGATTGGCGCCGATCGTATCGCAATAATGACTGGAATTACCGCCTCATGAATTGTTGATGTGACTTATCGATGTGGATCCTCAGACCATAAATTACAAGCGGATTATGTATTTGCATAGGATTATGCATACCCGTGCAGTATTACTAGCTAAGTGGATCCATTTTCAGAGAATGTTTGTGGTTATATTTATTGATAAATTTAATCACTCCGTTTTAATCAGTCGGTCCTTGAGTAATGAGGAGATTGAGTATAGTGACATCTCTCGCTGACTAAGTTCCTCCATTAGTCACCCACATACTGAAATCATCACTGATTTCACACGTATTTTGTCACTTTCAGAAAAGGGTCACATCACAGATTTCTTAATATATTGAATCCTGACAAATTTTGGAATCTAAATTGCATGACTTTGGAGTCGTAGCTTCTTCATTAGTTCGAGACTTCGAACACATTCAGAAGAATAAATAAACACCTTGTTAGGTACTTCATCATCATCATCATTTCAGCCGAAAGACGTCCACTGCTGGACATAGGCCTCCCCCAAAGGCTTCCACAATGACCGGTCCTGCGCCACCCGTTAGGTACTTACTTACTGTAAAACCTGTGGTAGGTATTCATGGTTAATGCTATGCTATATTATGTAAGGTATGCGCTAATGTATCGTTCTAATTACTGAAAATCAGAATAATGTTTTATGTATGTACGAGATATGATAAGTTATTTATTCATCTACCTACCCCGATTCATTCAACTCCCATCGAAGTATTTTTCAAGCAATACCCGTATACAAACACAACACTTCCGCATAATAATGATATGAAATAATAAGACGTTTATTCAATTTGTATACCTGACGTGGTTATTTATAATAGTGCACAACGAAAAGTATACAAAAACAATTGATAATTTAGGTGACTCAGCTTGTGTCTAGCCAAGAGACCACTAAGGGCTCTTGGTCAACGGACGCTGTTATACTTTCGAAACCCGTATTTCTCTAATGTAGACCTAGTCTTAATGTATTAAAATATTACGAATACGGACAATGTTTACACTAGAACTAGCAACTACATAGGATTTATGCGGTATTAACACGCAAGCATAAAAGTTGATTTGCAGGATTCTGCAGTTGCAGTTTTGACTCCGGGCTGTTTGTATATTTATTCCAATAAAACTACAAATTAAGTTTGATGTTAAGTTAAAACGGATGTCTAAATCGATTGGGCTTTGCAATGATCTATTGAATTTTCTCTTTGAATAATATTCTTGCAATTTCTATTTCTATTTTGTCAATTCTACACGATTAACTTGATATGTTGAGGATATCAACAGTAGAAATTGGTAGATAAATCTGTGAATTGTTAATCCATTTGAAAACAGTCGCAAGATCTTGACGTAAATTGGATTTGTATTTATTTGACAGTATACTCGTAACAACCACAACATTCAACATCGAAAATATCTGTACGCTACCTAATCTTAAATAGGGTCGTTTTTTGTTTTGTTTAGCTTTCGAGGATGTCTATATTTTCTATGTATATATTTTGACTCTGGAAGCATTTTTGGGTTGCTCTTTTCAAAAATGTATATGCCCCAAATATGTGCATGCATTTGGAATTTAATATTTTGGCTGTATTAATCTATGAATAGAATAGTGTGCTCGTGTGTCTTCTTCATCATTATTTTGAACTGCTGATACTACTGTAATGTTTTTTATTTTCAAATTTTGCTTATACCGCCCGGCAGGGTGTACAGACAACCAACAAAGACTTTTGCGTCCACAAGTGGTAGACCATTTTTTGGCTGACTGTACGCCTTGATTGTAGTGTCAATATGGACAATGTTGAGACATACTCGAACATTTATTCCTTCATCATCTGGAGAAACGGCTACAGCGTAATTAAAATTAAAACGAAGACGAATACTGACACCCTCACATTAAGACACTTCGCCATTCAGGAAACACATCTGCAGAATGGCATCCATCTCCATATACATAGCACCCAAATGCGCGTTAATGAACTTGCGTGAGAACCGGGAGTTGAACCTGGGACTGTTAATGACTGGATTGATGGACAGCTGGCATGGACATCTTTATTTATTAAACTTTATTGCAGAAAATAAAAGTTCTAACTTAATGCCTTAAGACATTATCTACAGAGTCTTTCATACGTTAGATCAGTCGAGTTACAATTTTGCGCACTTATTAGAAACTGTTCTAGAAATGGTAGCATCAAGTTGGTCTGATGAAGATGAAAAGTGCAAGCAAGCCATATTAGGAACTCCCAAGTTACCTATATCGATCCCGACATGTTAGTACGTAGTTGATATATGTATATATTATATGTATAACAATATACATATAATGTATATATTATATGTATATTGTTATACATATAATATATACATGATATGTATAGTTTATGCACAGTCATCGTGTATTTAGTATTTATTACAGACACTAATTTTGAATAGTGCCTTGAATTTGTAGACTTGTTCTGATTTGTAGACGCTTTTCAGTCGTATAAACACCTACCATGCGTACCTTAGTAGAAGTACTAATACCAGTAGCCTATGCTTACTGTTACTCTTGTACATTACGGATTCCGGGAACACAAATGATGATTTACGGCCGGGGCCGGACTCGAACCGCCTCTCGTCGGCTAATCCACAATTAGCCGGTCTAGGATTAGACCGTGCCGGCAGGGTCGACTTCGACTCCTGATTTATTTCAGAGTTGATAGCGGGCGCGACAACTAAGACTTCCTAGACAAGCATGTGAGTTAAGTTGAACGAGCGAGCTACGCGAGCGAATTTCGCTGAATCTACTAGAACAATCTGGCGTTGGTTTGTATTAATCTCAGAGTACTTCAAATAATACTACCTACAACTACCGCCTGAGTTGATCCTATATTAAATTGAATAAGGTGTCGACAGTTTCCTATTTTGTGTATAATTATCAGAGACCGGAATTCTCGTAGCACTTTTGAGCTGTCATAGGGACTTCTCATTTATCGACTTCCGATATACATATTATATCGATACATTATAGAACACAACATATTGAAGAACATAAACGGTAGAGGTAAACAACAGGGGATCTTATCTATACAGACCGATCTCGTTCAGATAACTTTTGAGTAGTTGAAAATGTGAAATAGCTTTATGCAATGAAAACAATGAAAAGTTAATAGTTAAAAATTTCACGTTTAATTAGTCTAGTTCTGTATTTGTGTTTGTTTGTGTGCATGTATCTATAAAACTACTAATCAGGTCATCAGATTAATGGCCAGTATCTACATAACACGATATCGAAAAATGTTTAAAAAGCCTCGTTATGAGAAATCCACAAATTATTTAAAAGGAACAATAAAATATTTTAAAAAAATTACTTTTTAAAATTTCCAAAAATTCGAAGGTTATCTCGAAGAGATCGCTGATTCGCGATAAGACAACCTGTTATTTACTTTATACCCGTATTTTTATTTTAAATATTGTATTCCGTATTTATCTATATAATAAGTATATCGGAAGTCGATAAATGAGAAGTCCCTATGACAGCTCAAAAGTGCTACGAGAATTCCGTTCTCTGATAATTATATCAAATTATTATGCCTCAAAAGTCTACGCAGCGCGAGCCTTAGTATAGTAGGCACGGCCTTCCTGGTCGTGTGGTAGAGACGATTTCCCTAAGAAAAAATGTAGGTAGGTTAGTCGGCGTTCCACAACGTACTCCACGGATAGAAGTCGATATCACCCTGGACCTCACTTTAAATTGGTATTATGCTACGCGATCATAATATCTGCACATATCCCCGGAATGCGAAACCGCGTAAGCTCACAGGACAGGTGCAAAGATATTGTGATCGGGTAGTATTTTAGTTTTACCTTTGCTGATCCGACTAACATAAACACTTATTCAGCTTTACACTAACGCAGAAGCCGCGAGCGCACAACTAGTCAGCACACCGCTGCATAGATCACAATAATAAACACTGTATCGACATCACAACATAATTGTTATTTATGCACTGCATGCCATCTTATTCCTGCACTATCCAAGACATACATAATTGATTTAAATTTATTTTCGATGTTTTTCGCACTCGCTAGCAATATATAAATCAACTTCATATGACTTAAATCGAGGAGCACTATTTTTATTCACGTATTTAACCATATCAATTGTATTGAAATGTGTTTGTCGCGTAGCTTCCAAACGCATCAAGTAACTCTTCGCGTAACAAATATCAATTTGATTTTAATATACGTCAGCCCGATGAATGATTTTAATGTATTTCAGAAACTCGATTGCGTGTGTATCGAGTTAACGTTTTTGAAAGGTTGCGAGACAATGAAGTAAAACTGGAATGCGTATTATAAGTATATGTCTGGCATCGACCCTCTAACATTGATTAGGTGACAACTAAGGACAGATGCAACCGCGGCGACCTGGTTGTGTCGTCAGGTCGTTACGGGTAGGTTGAGTAATGGGAACCATGTGAGGTGACACCGCACAAGGACCCAGGGTTCTGTGGGAACCGGAAGGTGAACGAGGATTTAGAGTTACTTAATTTATTTAGTAGGTAATTTTATTTCTTGTGTATTCGCACATGTGTTGGATACGTCATTTATTACTTAATGCATCACAAAAATGGGCATGACTCGTCAAGGTACCGCGAAAGTTTGTTTGCATTTAATAGTGGACGGATTTCTCAGGGATCGGTAGACTTAGTACAGAACAATCTAACTACTTTTTCTCCCTCACAAAAAGTGAGTGCAATAATACATGTGGATGAAAATCGACACGATTTGGTTTTTTGGGTTCCGTACTAAAGATACAAGAGGAACCATGTTGGTGCGACTTATTATTAATATACTGACATATTGCGTATTTATACTGAAGTGCAATAGAAACGGGTCACTTCGTATAGAAATTCTGTACATCCTGTATCCGTTTCTTTTGCTCTTGATTTGTAACATTGTTGTATAGAGGTAGTGTCAAATTGTTACCAAGATGGACATTCCCTTTAATTTACTTAAAGTCACGTAGGCTTCCAATTTTCATCATGGCTCTATCGACACGGACGGAAACCACGATCTTAATCTATTGACCACTTAAGTGCTGATTAAATTTGATTGGCGTTAGAATCCGTCGTAAGTAAAGAGGGCGCTACTATGCCCCACATACCGTCTAAACTGGTAATTATTTGTATGGAGTGTATAATAACAATTGGGCCAATAACGATAACATCGTTGCGAAACCGACCATGTGTGCGGAAAGTTTGGTATTGTAGATTTCTAAATGTAGATTTTGTTGTTCTATTTCAATTTCTCCTATAGTAAGGTAAGGGGCCGCTGCAGGAGACCATCGCCTGTGCTGAATTCTGACCGAAGGGGGTCGTGTTTCGGCGGTTTCGGGACAACCTACCGAATTCTACCTACACTGGAGTAGACGACGCAACGGAGCCACGCTGTTTTGTCGCCAAAATAATGTTTGTTGTAAGAATATATATTTTTTGTACGATTGATACGATTAAATGAATATGAATATAATTGTAATTTTATATGGTTATTTTAATATAATTTTACGGTATCGAGACCCTTGGTCCGTGGGACC
The DNA here is from genome assembly GCA_905163555.1 of Notocelia uddmanniana. Lineage (NCBI taxonomy): Eukaryota > Metazoa > Arthropoda > Insecta > Lepidoptera > Tortricidae > Notocelia > Notocelia uddmanniana. Next base: position 46,209,398 of record LR991053.1, read on the forward strand.
CTGGAGCATTGAACCTCTTCAAAGAGATCTCGAATAAGCTAGGAATTTTTTAGTTGCCTATCCACATGTATGGTGTGCCCGCATAGGTTAATATTTTTTTGTAATTTCACATAATTTTTCGGTAGCGGTTCATAGAATACACCTTCCTACCAAATTTCATAATTGTAATGCTTATACTCTCCGAGTAAATCAGCTGTGACTTACGGACGGACGGCTGGTCAGAGAGACATTATAATGAATCTATAAGGGTATGTCCTGGACCCGGGTATGTCCTAAAACTACGGCCAAGACCACCAGGGGATGGGCAGCAGCATCCCTGAAGTGCGGTGGAGATACTGCGATCGCCAAACCGCATACCAAGCGTGGCGATTATGGCATTTACCCCCCATGGAATTGGGGGAGGCCTATGTCCAGCAGTGGACGTCTTTTGGCTGATATGGTGGTGGTATAAGGGCTACGGAACCCCAAAAATCGCCCAGTAATGACTTCAAAACGTAATATAAAAATTATAAAATAATTGAGAACCTCATTTTTACCCGTCGTTTCCAAATATAACCTCAATCATTTATTCCGACAAGTAATAATACGACAACTAAAGTGCACACACTTACGTTAACAAGCCCCGAGCAATTTCCCCATATGATACTTTAATAAACATAATGCACTAGTTTACACACTCGCTCGTTACGCGCTTGAGCACTAATAGGGTCCAATTATCGCGTCTTTAGCGAATGATAGCGCCTGTCATTATGCAAAAATCGCACCACTAACTGCTTAGCACCGGATGTATATTTAGGTTAACTTTTAGCTGGTGTTAAGAGTGTTATTTTTACAACCGATGTGTTTAAACGCGGAGTCGTTTTAGATGGAAAAATACATGTTTGTAGTCTCAAGAGTGGAAGCTATTTTTTGGTCTAGGGTTCAATGATCCGGTTTTTGCGAATGATTCAGCATTTTATTGAGATCTACGCGTTTCCTGCCTAGTTAAACAGCTCTCTGTTTTTTCTATTTGTTTTTATAACAAAATAGATTCTAAGAATTACAGTTAAGCAAAAGCTTAAGTAAATATTTTTGTGCCCACTTTACTAGATTGAATGAACCATACTTAAAAGCATTTATAATTGGAGATAAATATAAATAGGTTGCGGTGACTGCTTACCATCAGGCGGGCTGTACGCTAGTTAGCCATCGACGTGGTATAAAAAAAAAAGTCGGAAATCATTTAAATCAAGAGACTAGGTGCGTCTACCCCGAACGCAGCAAAGCCATTTATAAACGCAATGTTTCAAATATGTGCATTGAAATTTTTAATCATTTACCCGAGGACATTAGATCTCTTAAGGGAAAAGCCTTTAAAGTCAAACTGAGCAAATGGCTATTGGAAAAGTGCTTCTATGAAGTCAGACATTTTCTCGGCAAATATTAATTAATTATGTAATATAGTGAAATGACCTTTCTAAATATGTAATTAATTGTAATTAAGTAAAATTATTAGCAGTGTATTGCAATGTATAATATTTGTTATAATTAAGTAAAATTATTATTAATATTTGCACGCCTGTACAAAACAACAAATAATTATATAACATCCAGTGAAAAACGGTATTCGTAGCAAATAAATAATTTTGAATTTGAATTTAAACAGTAGAAGGGTGAAAACCTAATTAACTCATGGATTTTCTTCAGCACAACCCCCACCATAGAATAATCTGAAAGGTCATTTTCATATCAATATTAAGCGCGGTTCAAAATACTCGTACCACATTCACTAAATTCACAACTACATTACAACACAAGTACACACTAACACTACTCACATTTCATTTATTCACTTCCTGCTATAACTTAACCACACATAACCCCACGAAAGCGATGTCCCATGTGATATAACAAGCTGTAAATCAAATCATAAACCATCTTACAACACTTTGCAAAAAAACGCCAAGTAAGTAACTACTGAGAAGCAGAAATATATCACCAACTTGGTCGTTTTATTTTTCAGCAACCGTGCGGCTCGAATCACTTAATCGAATATGTCCAGTATTGAGAGAGCTGGAGCTGGTACATGTGTGTTTGAAGTTGGTTGTCTTTAGGTTCTGGTGTGTAATAGAAGACGACCAGATGTGGAGGAGCCGTGCACTGTATGCGCTTGTAGGTAGGTCAGGATTGTCATGCTCTGGTCGGATTGCAGTTGTAAGCATAGGATTGAAAGACCACCGACAGAGTTAATTTAAGATCGGTATTATGTTTTGCGTTGTAACATATTTAATGATTCTACTATGCTTTTTGTTGGAAATGTGACACTATTTCCATATATTTCATTTCGTTTTGATGAATGGACAAATAACATACATCGCTCCTGTTTTAAAGACTAATAAATAGGATATGGTAACAGTATTTTGACTTAGGGACCAAAATTAGTAGATATTTACGGCACTTATGCCTTTCTTAAAGCTGACATAGGCAGATTTTCACGATTAGGCATTTCCATCACATTGGCTGAAGAGTGAAAAGGAATAACAATTTACACTAGAGCCCAAAATTAGTAGTTATACTACTACTATAGTACTACGTGTTGCTCAAGTGTAAAGCAAGCCACAGCCACAATTTAGCGATTATTACCATCACAAATATAGACACTTTCAGTATTCTGTTGTTGTCACTATTTAAAAGTTCGCTCCGATAGGTAGTACTTTTTAGGTAATGACGATGACTGTTTTGTAAAACGGATGCCAACGCCAAATCTAGAGGTTTGGTGCCAAAAGGGACCCCTGGCTACTTGGAGGATGATGAACTGTTCTCAGTGGCGGACTAGCTCTGCGCCTTCGCTTGGTAGGCCAGAGCCTAGGGCGACCAAAAATCAATCGGTGCTGAGAAAAGGGCGGCTGGTACTTATTAACAGGCTTGGAGCCTTTTTTTTCTCCGAGGGGAAAATCCATTATGGATACCACCGGACCGCGAGGACAGTGCGGAGATTATGTCGGACTAGCAGCGACTAAAAAACAGCCCGATGGTCCTCCGCAACTCATTTCGGACGGCTCACCATTGCCGCCCTAGAGTCACACCTCTGTGGGTCCCACATGGACTGCGACCGTCTTCAACCCCAAGGAACCCCTTTTAGTCGCCTTGTACGACATGTAGGGGATACCGTGCCGTATTCTATGCCCGACGGCTTGGGGCCTAGGGCGGCCAAGACTGCAAATCCGCCACTGACTGTTCTAATGACAGTTGAACATATTTCACAATGCTCCCTTAAATTAAGACTGCCAGCCGAATCGTCACGGGCCATTACCACCCAATCTAGTTGTCTTCCGTCTTTGTCAGCGCGCTCATTTTGCACGAGACGGAAATAGAACGGCTATTTATATCGTATACGGCGAGATGATGTATGGATGTGGAAGGTGGGTGAATGGCAAAAAATCCCTATTATTATAAGGCGATAATTGAGTTGTTTTTGAGAAAAATGATGAAGATCATCTGTTCATATAGCACATTATGCAATCTAAGCATCCCACAGCTGAATCCAGGCTTATTTGCCTGATGGAGAGGGTATACCTATAGGTTATAGATCCAATTCTAGTCCAAAGCGGGTCGAGGACTTAACCTTTCATTTTACCCCAGAAATGGGCAGGTTTTCCCCACGATGCTATTCCGTTACCCCAAAATCTATTGACAAATATACATCTATATTTAATGTATCACTTGGTACAGAAATCTGACTTAAGCACGATCAGTTGTGGCATGATTGTCACCACTATTTTATGCCTTGAAATATGATTGGAAATGCTATTGTCTGCAAAATTGGTGGTCTAATAAGCGGTGTTCGTTAAAATTTGACTGAATGGAAAGTCTGACAAGTTTCTATGGGATGACTTCTGCCGGCGCCACGTTTAATGTTGATGGGTCTGCAATGGTAAGTTAGGGCAACCCGCCTGAAGGAGTCCTACCTTTATCTGCGGTGCTTTCAATCTATTTTTACAAATGAATCGGCAGCAGACATTAAGCGCCCTGCAGACTGGTGCGCAAAAACTGATCCCTGGGATTGAGACGTCACGCTTTGATCTGTCGGCTGTCTTCGCGTATGTTATTAACGCTTTTTGTGCGTGATTAGCACTGGGTTTCGTAGGGCTCAAGTTACAGTCTGAAGCGGTAGCGAAACATATAGTAAGTCCAGGGGTGACATGCGTCATACTTAACACAGAAGGGAACACATTTCCTTTTCTTCCAAAATCAGAATAACAGAGACATCAGAATGAGGATCTTCTGTCAAATACATCTGATAAAGTACTAATCCGGAATGCACTAATGAGAAATATAAGAGTATATTATGGCAATTTAAAAGAGATTGCGCAAAGAATTGCCTGGAAATCTGTGAAATTTAAGAATGCTGTTCGTTTTGGTCATAATATGCGTCATCCCAACAGCCTCAAATTCATCGTGATGACTGAAAAGGTTGAGGGCTGATGAGCTCTTGGCAGACCACAAGGCAAATGGACGATCAGATCATCAAACTCACCAGATTTCGAGAAGTTCAGAAATTTAGTTAAATTAAATACTAGAAGTTTATCATTATATAGTCACAAAACAGACCAATTAGAATTCCTATAAGCCCTATATGTCATTTACAGTGATGGCTACATTTATAAACACATAATAAACTTCGACCTAAGCGAAGTTATTCAAATGTGTCTAGAAAATATGTCGAGTGTTAATAAACTTGATTAATTAATATACTTGATAAACGTATAATAAATCACAATATTAATACAGCAATTTCAATACCGCCGCGCGCCTGTAACTAACATCCTTCTCTTAAGCATATGCCATGTTTTGATTAACAAATGCCAACCGGTTATTAAAATACGTGGTAATTACTAATGTATTACTTTTGTTATTATTTACGATAATATTTTGAAGATATGATATCGAAACGCGAAGTTCATCTACTTGGTGGCAACAACTTGTCGAATAAACCTTAATTATTTTTTTTGTTTATTCTGTCAACCTTAATGTTGACCCGGGTATGTCCTAAAACTACGACCAAGACCACCGGGGGATGGGCAGCAGCATCCCTGGAGTGCGGTGGAGATACTGCGATCGCCAATCCGCATGCCAAGCGTGGCGATTATGGCATTTACCCCCCATGAAATTGGGAGAGGCCTATGTTCAGCAGTGGACGTCCTTTGGCTGATGTGGTGGTGGTGGATTATCCTGTCTGGACACACGGTAGTGTGTCAGCCAAGTTCGCAAAGAAAAAAAGGCGATATAAATATAGGCCGTGGATTATACTCGTACATAATATTACACGAACCATTTTGGGTCTCTCTTGACCTCGTAATAAATCTATTTGACCTACACACTTGCAAGTTCACAAGTCTTGTAAGACCATCTTCTAATTACCGAATCCGGAATTAGGAAAAAGAAAAAAAAAAAACCTCTTCCCATTCACGAGATTTTGATTTCCGACTCACTATTTTCACCGACTAATTGACTGGCTCACTTACTCACCTATCAAAATGTTGACTTATTTCAGTTGACCTGGAATGTTGAGAATTGGTACCAGCTAGGTAATTGTGTGTATACAACGGGGAAAATCTAAAAACAATTGCCAACTCGCTCTATTGATTAGCAAATAACATAATAAATATATCATTTTAAGCAATTGAAGAACGTTATGCAAGACAGGAGCTGCCGTCAAGGAGCTTTGAAAGAACTTAGTTTCCAGTTAGATCTCACCTCTTTTATTAGCGAAGTCGTATACGAACTTGGCCTTTTTTTAACATTTAGGTTTTTGATGGCATAATTATTACGGGAGTATTAAAGGATAGAAAAAACCTTTTTATATAAATAGTATTAGTAGAAAAAATCGGTTTATCCGTTTGGGATCTACGATGCCACAGACACACAGATACACTAACTTAGACAGATATATGTAGGTATTGAAGATATAGGTAGCCAGAATGAAATCAAGGAAAAATACCAGTCATTACTAAAACAGCATTCTAACGAGCCCAAACCCCGAATTATGACAAGATTAACTTTAAAAACCATGTCAACCGACATTCCCTTTAAAGGGGTTATGGTTAACAGGCTATTTTCACACCTTCGAGTAATTTCCGACCATTTATATGCAAAGCGGTGCTTAGCGGGGTTGCAATATTAATCGATTAACGATTACTGGGTAACCTTGTGCCTTAACAAAAAGTAATTATCTCCATTTTAATTGGTTATTGGAAAACGAACCGTGTCTTTGGATACATACGGTTGAATTTTGGAGTTAAGTTAACTATATTAGGATCTTTTAAAGGGCAGGATTGGAGTTTGATATGCCGGGATGTTAAAATTGGTAAGAGATTAAACAACTCGTCGAGTTTAATTAGGTATAGAGGTGGTATGATTATGTTTTCCTACAATCAATACTGTAAAATGGGGTGAGTAGGCACAAAACTGACATTCAAACCTCGATAGCATTTTATTTTTACATATGCAAACTGAATGGTGTATTTAATAAGTGTCCGGACCTTTGTATTATAGTTTTTATTTTATTTTGGATAGTTTCATTTCATAACTTTGACGATAAACAGGAAATCCCACCTCACCCCGTAGTCCCTCGTAATTGAGGTGAGATAGAATTTCATACAAAGGTGATTTTGGAATATTGTTGAATCTTTTTTTTTATTATGAGTATTATGATAGCTCCATTTTAAATTGGAATAGATTATTTTTGTAGCAGTAGCCTTAAAATCCCATCTCACCCCTCTTTCATCCCTTCTCTCCCTATTCATAACCCAATTCTTCCCGCGAACCCTACTCGCCCCATTTTACGGTATTGAATTTTTAGTAAAAGGCCAGATCAGAAGTATACCTGCAGCCGACGAGCATATTTGAGATGTGTGGATGTGACATAAGTATGTTGGTATCGTAGTATTTGGGGGTATAACCGGTTTTTTGATATAAAGATTCGTATTACTTTCAACTCAATAAAATGCCCTAAAGGTAATATAACAAATCAACACTAGCTAGCAATTAGCACCTTCTATCTGTCAGTAATTAACTAAGGAAACTGTAGGTCTATTATTTTAAGAATAGTTATGAGTACATGCTTCTGAACATGACCGTTTGTTTCTACCCCGTCTACTAATAAAAATAAATAAGGTTATGGTCAATAAATTAATTTTTGCTAAAGCTTTTATTGCCGACTGTACTTTTTTCCACAAACATAGACTACTTGTTGAGTCGGTTCGAATGAGCCCAAACACGATGGGTTTATCTTGTGTTGTTTAGGATTTGCTATGACCACCTTCTGTCTCCATCATCAGATCAGCTCTTATGTCATAATAATATTGCATTGTCATCCGATTTATACATGCATGCAAAATTTCAGCTCAAGGCCGAGACACACCGCTTGCGTGCGCAGCACGCGTGCACGCCACGCAAGCGGTGTGTCGTCTACTATGACATTTCATACGATACAACGCGCACGCCACACACACGCGCACGTGCTGCGCACGCATTCGGTGTCTCGGCTTTAAATCGGAAACCGGGAAGTGGATCAAATTTAACTTGCAAGATTTGATTACAGACCGACAAACAGACAACGGGACAGGTGAAACTAAATAAAAGCTTGTAAGATATATATGCGCAGATTAACTTTGCACTCGTTTTTAAACGTTTTATAAACGTTTGAGATATTTAACTATTCGTAAAGTAAATGCAATCTTCAAAGTAATAATAGCTCTGTGAGCTGAAGACCTTCCGCATTTGTTTTTAACCCCCGACGCAGAACGCAAAAGGGGAGGGGGTGGGGTTTATAAGTTTAACATGTGTATCTGTGTATGTGTGTGTCTGTCTGCCATCGTAGCTCTTAAATGGGTGAACCGATTTGAATGCGGTTTTTTTATTTGAAAGATGTTTTTCGGCGATGGTTCTTAGACACGTTTTATCAAAACGGTTCAACCGTTTTTGAGCTATTAAACTTTGAAATAAAAATATCGGGGCTTTTTCAACTTCACTAAGTTGTCCGATTTTTTTTTAATTTCCAAAAACTGAAACGACATAAACCTTCTATATATAATTATCGAACCTGCTCACAAAGTTTCACTAGAATCGGTTGTGAAATGCGACCTGTAGAGAAGAACAGCCGGAAATCCGGATACTGGAAGCATTTTTACCAAAGCTGAAGCAGAGACGCTTCGCTCGCTGATAGACTTTGTTTCAATGAGTGCTTAACTCTAACCTAATAAATAATTAATGTCATATTTCTGGATTGAGTATGTGCAACTTTCCAAAAACCAGTCGGGACAGTATTCGATTAGTAGCTTAGATGCAGTATACGATTAGTCTAGTTATACCTTGTAATCTGTTACTTCAACCACTTGACACATCACAACACCCATAGAACGTAAACACGCAAGACTTATCGGAATTATAAATAAAACCACGTAATAGTATTAGGGCTTTTAAAGTAAATAAAAATAATATTTTGCTTTTCTTAAACATAGTTTAAGTTATGTTACATTTTTTTATTTCATTGTTGTTGAGTATTTTACGATAATAATTCACCACTCAAACAGTTACGTGTTATGACGTTTTCTTTTTAAAACTAGTGTTGTAACCAAGTCTATCATTTCGATTCCGAAGATATTTCCGTAAATTGATAGGAATCGATTAGGTAGGTACGCATATATTTATAACGATAAATTTATAACCAACAAAATATCTGTTGACGCTGTAAATCTAAATATTTGTAAAACTCCGTAAAGTTGTTTATTTATTTTTTTAAAATATGCGCAATTTTGTTGATTGACATAAATGACAGAGAAAAGCCTTTCAGCTCGAAGTGCGAATTTTTCTAAGGAGATGTTAGTTTACTTGTTTGTACCAGATGTCACTCTCTATCGCACTGAAGTTCAATCAACGCCTTTCGTTGTTTAGCCTTTAGTTCCAGCCTGATAAAGGGCTCCAATTGTAGTCCGAAACATGTCGCAAATAGTGATTTTACACGTTAGATTCAACCATATTTCTTTCTTTAAGTGTTCATATGTCTCACGTTAACATAAATGTATAGATTAAATGTCATTAAATGAAAACAAATTACACGATTTTGTCCATTGCAAATATAAGAAAAACTGTCAGTCCTACTTAAATAAATAAATAAATCATCATTGCTGGACATAGGCCTCCCCCAAAGACTTCCACAATTACCAGTCCTGCGCCACCCGCATCCAGCGGACACCCGCGACCCTTACCAGGTCATCAGTCCACCGTGTGGGGGGCCTGCCCACGCTACGCCTTCTGGTACGTGGTCGCCACTCGAGAACCTTTCCGCCCCAACGGCCATCGGTTCTACGTGATATGTGCCCCGCCCACTGCCACTTAAGTTTAGCGATTCGAAGGGCTATAGCGGTCACTTTGGTTCTGCTGCGGATGGCCGCATTCCTGATGCGATCACGCAAAGAACACGAAATAAATAAATAATATTATGAAATTCATTTAATAACCCAGAGACCCCGAGCGTCCAATTACGATTAATACTAAGTATTCAAATGTCCTTAGATATGTATAAGATCTCTAAGCGTCAATAACAATAATGAGCGCGTAGGCTAATTATAAATTGACAAATATATTATGAATTCAACCCGACCACAGTGCAATCGTGTCACCTAATTGTCCAAGATGCCGTATATGCGAACAGAGGCGATCGTGGAGTAGCCACGAATATATGTATTTTTAAAACTAAGAAGAATATACTTTTAGTTTTTATTAATTCTGATGTTACATACATCATGGCCCTTTGTACAAGGCCTTCTCCAATATGATTTTTTTAAACTCACGAATTGTCAATTTTTTTGTTTGGAAAATGCGCTGATGGTTCCTTCCTTCCGTAGGTACCGTCTCTGTAAGGTCGACCTAACAGAATAAGAAGAATAAGCTCAAATTATGTTACTAATCTAAAGATCAATGGCCTCTCCATTGCTCTTTATTTGGAAGTATCTCTGCGTGATCGCATCCGAAATGATACCATCCGCAGTAGAACCAAAGCAACCGATATAGCCCGTCGAATCGCTGAACTTCAGTGGCAGTGGGCGGGGCAGATTGCACGTAGAACCGATGGCCGTTGTGGGTGGGAAGGTTTTCTAGTGGCGACCACGTACAGTCAAGATCAATAGTAAGTTAACACTTTTTCACCTTTTATCACAGTGGCATAAGATGCAAAAGTTAATTTTACTCTTGACAGTACCGGAAGGCGCAGCGTGAGTAGGCCCCCCACAAGATCGACTGCTGAAAGGTCGCGGGAGTACGCTGGACCCACCTGTCACTGCAATATCACATTTTCTCCATCTATGAACCTACAATTGCTAAAAGTAGCACTGAAATTAATTTACGTGTGCTCTGTCTGATGGGAATATAGGCGTGAGTTTATGTATGTATGTATGCACGTCCTTCGGCTGATATGATGATGTTACTAAAATTAAATTAAATAGAATAACACGACCCCACAGCTGCGCAGTTCGGGTGATTTGTCGCCGTCTCGACCGCATGTTTGCGGGCACCCTAATAACAATACAGAAACAAGATATCCCACTGTTTGTGATTCTAATTAGCCTTTTCCTGACCACTGCCAAAACGTTGCTGGATAATCATAATGACAGATCTGATTTTTTGACCTCTGCTGGTACTGCAGGAGTCCAGCAGGGTAGTAACATAATCGATCCGGTCTGAAACATGTCGAGCGATGTTCAAAAACGCGGTAAAACAAATAATATTTCTAACGTACGGTAGGTAAATGTAAAGTAGTATGTACGTCCTTCGGCTGATATGATGATGTTACTAAAATTAAATTAAATAGAATAACACGACCCCACAGCTGCGCAGTTCGGGTGATTTGTCGCCGTCTCGACCGCATGTTTGCGGGCACCCTAATAACAATACAGAAACAAGATATCCCACTGTTTGTGATTCTAATTAGCCTTTTCCTGACCACTGCCAAAACGTTGCTGGATAATCATAATGACAGATCTGATTTTTTGACCTCTGCTGGTACTGCAGGAGTCCAGCAGGGTAGTAACATAATCGATCCGGTCTGAAACATGTCGAGCGATGTTCAAAAACGCGGTAAAACAAATAATATTTCTAACGTACGGTAGGTAAATGTATAGTAAAAATAGAAAAGTTTATTTACAGTACATATGGTGCTATGTTACCGCACGAGTGCGGTAATCAGCAGATTACGTGCATACGTCGAAACTTTAAAGAGCCATATGTACTGTAAAACGTTGTACGATACACGTGCGAATAGGTAATTCGCAACTCGTGTCGATTTAAAACACTCCCTTCGGTCGTGTTTTAATTTACCACCACTCGTTGCGAATTTCCTGCATTCTGCACTTATATCGTAATGTAGGTACTATTACACCACACATTGCCAAAAAGCGCGTTTTTCCGCACGCTGCGCGTCCGGAAAAACCCACTTTTTGGCCAAGTGGTGACGTAAAATTGAGTACATAACACGGGTCGTAAAACAGAAAGCCCTCTCTCGCATATTTATGACCCTCGCCTGCGGCTCGGGTCTCAAACATCTGCAATATCGGCCTTTCTTTGTTTTACAACCCTTGTATCGTAATGTACTATTGCAAGAATACGTAGGTACAAGATGTTTTATATTATAGCATAGTAGTGTTTAATATTATATTTTTATTATTAAATAGTACATTACGATACAAGTGCAGAGAACAGAAAATTCGCAACGAGTGGTGATAAATTAAAACACAAACAAACAGTGTTTTAAATCGACACGATATGCGAATTACCTATTCGCCGTGTATCGTACAACGTTTTACAGTACATATGGCTCTTTAAAGTTTCGACATAGGCACGTAATCTGCTGATTACCGCACTCGTGCGGTAAAGTAGCACCATATGTACTGTAAAATTACATTTAGCATGTCCCCCGCTATAAATAGCTTCAATCAAATCAGTAATAATGGAGTAAGTACTGTAAGGTGTAGAAACATAATAAATTTTGTAGGGGAAATCTATGGTGTTAACTCGCCAGTCGATATCATCATCATCATCATTATGTCAGCCGAAGGACGTCCACTACCGGACATAGGCGTCCCAAAGAGTTCCACAATGACCGGTCCTGCGCCACCTGCATCCAGCGGACACCCTCTACCCTTACTAGGTCACCAGTCCACCTTGTGGGAGGCTTGCTCACGCTACGCCTTCCAATACGTCGCTCTACCAGTCGATATATTGAAGAAGAATAGAAGGGAAATAAGGATTAATTATATAATTGATTAGAAGATCAAACCCAAAAAAAGACCTCATCTCAGATTATATACAGTTGTCACTTGTGCAAATGTATAGTAGATACGACGATTAATACCCATCTATACGAATAGTACATAATAAAATAATTGTACTGTACCCTATAGATACTTACAAGAATCTAAGTATTCCGCTTCAAATTGATAAAACAAAAGCAAAAGTATAAATCTAATTTAATCACTTATTTACGCTCGTCAATTGACTCGCATCGCACACAAACCAAATATTAACAGATGAATCATTTATATTCATAGAATCTCACTACACCAACAGTTAGGTATTTAAACACTTGAAAAACGACTCTTAACCTAACTTACGTCATCAATGGACGTAGTTTTACGATACCTAGTAGAAAAACCTAACCTAGAGTGCTAAAAAATCATAGCACTATTTTTTGCTGCTAGCGTTTACTATCTATACAAGCACTAATAAATCTTCCGAGTCATTCCGCCATTCATAAATGCATCGATTGTAGAGTGTTTTCCAGTGCAATGACTTTTCTTGTTTATGTTTTTTCTGTGTAGTTTTTTTGGCAAGTGCATGAAGAAAAACTGTTGCAAGAAATTACATGTGTTCGCTGAACGGATTTTTGACAATGTTTTGCTACGTTTTGCACAGAGTAGGGGAGAATAATGTTTAATTAATAAGAAATTTATGTTAATGAAATAACAACAATAATGTACTCAATTCATTGTATGTAACTCATTCATTGCACAATTGTATGCTTAATTGTTAGCATCTATCTTACAGAGGATGCGGTAATGAAAATAGATTACGGTATTAAAATAAACATCAGTGTATCAAAAGTTGCAAAAGTACGGGTTAATACCTGATCAGGTAATTTGTAACCTACTGGGGCCCTTTACACGATTAATATTACCACAATACAGTCAATATTATCGCGTTCTACAAAATTGTTTGGATTTTGAGTCAGGATTCATCAATATTCACGTGATACGGATGGTGATGTGAGACTATCGCGTGATAATAATAACCGTGTAAAAGACCCCAATAGGTTTTCTTTGCTTAAAATCAACATTACCTATTATCAACATGGAACAGACGATAATCTCTATAAATATTACTTAAATTTTCATACCCTCTGGATTTAATTTCGTACATACATACATAAACTCACGCCTATATTCCCAAAAGTGGTAGGCAGAGCACATGTAAATTAATTTCCAGTGCCACTTTTTGAAATTGCACGTTTATAGATGAAGAATCTGCGATATTGCAGTGACAGATTGCTAGCCCATCGCCCACAAGACACTTCAACCTGGTTCCCATAGTCGACTCTTACGACACCCAAGGGAAGAAAGGGGGTGGTGCTATTCTAACCCGGCACCACACAATTTTTTTTTGTTTTCCGGCCAATTTGCGTTTCACTTAAATAATATGATACTGAAAATCAGTATGGGTAGGTACTATGTACAAATTACCTACTTATAATGTCATAACTAATCTTATATTAGGTATATGTCACTTATGATCGTACAACGCCAAACTACTTCGTTTGCGGGTAAACATTACAATAAAAAAGTTAAAAAGCACTTCGCATTCCGTTTTCACAAATTATGAATACTTATCAATCCGATTTTGTTTTGTCTCGAGTGGCCAAAGTAATAAAGGTTCGGCACATGATGCACATAGCGATGTAAAGCTCACACACATGAGCCAATAACCATTTAGCATATAGTGGACTAAAAAGCTACATGTCGATAAGTTCACGCGATGGAAAATCTATTTTGTAAAGACTGCATTGGTTCTAAAATCGCAATGGAAAGCTTCGTAACATGATGCTTTTGTTGTGATTGGTTATATTTAAGGCCTTGGTTACACATGCAGAGCGGGACGCGGCAGCGCGTCTGCTGTCACACAAATTTGCAAAGCCAAGCGTTTGCCAAATCGCTCTTCTATAAAGGATTAGTGTGTATAATACATTTAATTGGCACATAATGTTGCGAGGTAGTATGTAACAACTAAATAAATAATTCGGTAAATTCGGAAGAATGCTGAGGGAACCAAGTTAAACTTTCATTAGCATTTATTGTTATATTTTGGCCAATTTATACAAAACCTCAATAATTATACACAAAAACTTTCCTCGTGAATCACTCCTTCCATTGTTGAAAAGAAAACGGTATGAAAATTCGGACAGACCCTCTTTTTAGGGTTCCGTAGTCAACTAGGAACCCTTATAGTTTCGCCATGTCTGTCCGTCCGTCTGTCCGTCCGTCTGTCCGTCCGTCTGTCCGTCCGTCCGCGGATAATCTCAGTGACCGTTAGCACTAGAAAGCTGAAATTTGGTACTAATATGTATATCAATTACGCCGACAAAGTGGTAAAATAAAAAGTGGAAAAAAATATTTTATTAGGGTACCTCCCCTATACGTAAAGTGGGGAGTGATTTTCTTTTTCATTTTAACCCTAACGTGTGATATATTGTTAGATAGGTATTTAAAAATAAATAGGGGTTTACTAAAATCATTTTTTGATAATGTTAATACTTTTGGAAATAATCGCTCCAGAAGTAAAAAAAAATGTGTCCCCCCCCTCTAACTTTTGAACCATAAGTTTTAAAAATATGAAAAAAATCTCAAAAGTAGAACTTTATAAAAACTTTGTAGGAAAATTATTTTGAACTTGATAGGTTGAATAGTTTTTGAAAAAATTACAAAAATAATTTCTGAACTAAGTTTGTAATTTAACCGTATAAACAGGTGTTTATTGTACCTGTCATTTCTACAAAATCACAATGAAATGACGTGCTTTTTAGGGTTTTGTGTTTCTGTACTTAATATGTCAACTTAATGTGACGGACGGAAAACTACGGAACCCTACACTGAGCGTGGCCCGACACGCTCTTGGCCGGTTTTTTTATAATGTATAGTGGCAATCGTGGTACTGTTGGGATAATACGGTATAGTATCGATGCAACGATGTCACGGTATACGAATAAAATAAACTTCCAATATTCAAAATTTGACAGACGCTAAGCGAAACTAAAATTGACATACTAAACTCAAAAATACCTGAATACCGAATTATAATCCTTAGTTGAAAGTACAAAATAGCTGATTACCTAGTCATAGTTGGGCGAATTCACACTTAGTATAGGGAAAAAAATTAAGAAGATGATCTGTTGTATGTAGTTGTGACGTGTTCGAATAGACATTTGTTTTGTTTGTGTTACGCATTTTAAATATGTAATGTCTATTCGACCACGCTACAACTACATACAAAAGGTCATTTTCTTCAGTACTTTACCTATACCTATTACGTATTTCGTTAGTTAAGTTTATTGCCAGTGACTCGATTTATAGCACTAGTACTTCTAGTGGTTTTATACTAAATCGTCTGTAATCGTAAAGAGGCGTTCAATCCGATTGTACGGCCAGTGTGACTAGTTTCTATGGGATAACAGCTCCTGGCGCTATATTTAACAATGATTAGCCTATAATCGTAGTTTGGTTCAGCCCATCCTAAACGTCTATGTGACCCGCGCTTAATACGTTAAATACGGGCTCCTTGTAAAATCGCCCGCAGACGGGCCATCACCGTAAAGTGTCGCGCGCCGACGCGTTGATTCGCGCGACCATTCAATTTTTCTCCCGCTTTATTGGTCGGACCCCTGGCTGCGTGCCAGAGGAGACGGCTGACGGTGTAAGGCGAAGTGCGTGTAACATTTACTTTTGATTAGAAATCATTGACAGTTGTTAGTATCATGAACATGTCATCATCCTCCTAGCGTTTGTCCCGTCTTACGACGGGGTCCTTTCTTGGTCTTTTGCTTCGACTCCGCTCTGTCGTGGACATCGTCCTCATTCAACCCACAGGCGTTCATATCCTTGCTGACATTGAGCCGAAGTCTTCCTCTTCGTCGAGCACCAGGCTAAGCAAGACCCAGAGCTCTCTTGCCGACGTATTCCGATTCTCTTGGAGTGGAGCTTATCGGCGATGTCGCTTACGCTGAGCCTTTCAACGTGTTGCTTTTTAGTGCACATTATGGTAAATGGTTATTGGCGCATGTGTGTTTGCTTTACATGTGTATATTTTAATATTTAATTGTTTGGAAAAAAGTCGATAATCGATCGATGCGTCGATCGGTCGTATTGTATCGATGTATGGCAAAAATCATCATCATCCAGTCTCACGCAGTTGTGTTTATGCTGAAATTAAACCTGCAAGTTGATTATAGAACATGCCAAATTTACATCAGGTAAATCTAACCGTATTTTTGTATTAAAAATGACATTTATATCAACCTTAATATAATTCTGTCTGTTCTGTCATAATCCAAACCTATTAGCATTATTTGTGAAAACAATAACTCAACTTTCTAATCACATCAAAAGAACTTCTCCTTAACCTAAAACACTGGCTAGTTGTGTGGTCGCGTCATTCAAAGGAATTTATATTCGCTCGAATTATTATAATTGGGTGTTAGCATTGGCTTAACTTAGTTGCGCGCGCGCACGGTCGTAAAATACGGGGATTTTCGACAAGCACGGGTTTTTTGGAGAAACTTTGGGTTTCTGGTGAAAGTTACGGGAGATGTACGATTTTAATTAGGCTTTAATTTAATAGAATAGATTTTTCGATTTATCAGATCGCTGTCAAAGAAGTATTATAGGAGAATGCATTTCATTAGTACCTATGACCCTACCAGTACCCGTATTAAAATATTTCATTGTGTCAACGGGATTCGGTAATATTTCTTTGATTTTAGTCACAAAATATTGCAAGGAAAAGCGTGATCATTATCGAAGACCTAAGTAGGCTTTATTTTCGCAAGCGTAGTAAAATAAATACACAAAACCGGCCAAGTGTGTGTCGGGCCACACGCAACGTAGGGTTCCATAGTTGCCCACATATGTTTGATACAGCTAACAACATTAGCCTAAGCGTATGATTTTTTCTTATGTAATATCTGAACGTGAGTTCCTGTAATTGGCTCTGTATGACTATTTTAGTGTTGGTTTTCCTTATATAAATAAATAAATAAACATTGTCTAAGTAATCTATGGAAATTGTACGAAAGTTTGCTTTTCCAGGCACATTTCTTAACACAACACAAACGCAATTTATGTATCTTTCCACATTTGATCACTATTTGAATGTTGGAATAATAGTAGTCTTTCACATAGGAATGTAGCCAAATGTAAATTTACCTAGCTTTCATGCTATAATGTATACAAGTGCCTCTCACCACCCGCTAACCAACGACACAGTCGTAAATAAAAACGTCACAAGACGTCGGTGCGACTGTCGTATTAACACGACACTGACAACACTCGGCCGGAAGTTTACTGACAATCTTTTTGACATGCTGGTGGAAACGGTATTAAGCAGTTCTACACTCAGAGGGACTTTACTGGTTAAGAGGGCGCAGTACGCTCGGTCTGGCTCGGTTCTCCATACAAACGCATTTACCCTCTCATTTTAAAATACCATGCTAGAATAACATGAAAATTTTTATACACAATTTGTATATCTAGGTCGGACCATAGTTTCTGTTGCTAGAAATTGTAAAAGAAAAAAAAATACAGCGGCTTTTTGAGTTTTTTACGGATTGTATGAAAACCTTAATAATCGCTGTATTTTTTCTCCATTATAATTTCAAGCAACAGAAACTATGGTCCGACCTAGATATGCCGGATCCCATTGTGTATACAAAGTTTCATGTTATTCTAGCCTGGCGTTTTAAAATGAGAGCATAAATACGTTTGTATGGAGAACCGAACGTACTGCGCAGTCATAATAAAAGCCAAACTAAAATACTAAACATTTGGTTGACTAAAAACAAAATGCAAGTTTTTGAAATGGTCGCACATGTGACACCGAATTGCAGGCATCCATAGGCATCGGTGACCGCTTACCATCAGGCAGGCCGTAAGCTTGTTTACCACCGAGAATATTAAAAAAGTCTTTGAAAATATTAGAACTTTTTATCCCCGTGTGGTGCCGATTTAGAAAAGCACCATCCCCTCTCTTCCCTTGGGTGTCGTAAGAGTCGATCATGGGAAGCAGGTTGAAGTGTGTTGTTAGCGATGGGTTAGAAACCTGTCACTGCAATGCCACATTTTCTCTATCTGTAAACCTACAATTGCTAATAGTGGCTTTGAAATTAATTTTCGTGTGCTCTGCCTATCCCTTTTGGGAATATAGACGTGAGTCCCGAGCCCCTTAATGGAACCGGGATAGCAATACATACACATAAGTATGTATTGTATCCCGGTTCCATTAAGGGGCTCGGGATCCGCAAACGGGAAAATTCTATCACATCACTTTCATCTGAATTTTTCTATGAAGTACGAACGTGGTCCTAGTGTGGTCACGGACTTTTCTTCTAGAGAAATACGCCGGCCGTTGCGTTTGCTGTCATAGAAAACGGACCGGCCCGGACACGGATCGGTCTACTGTGAATCATCCTTAATTGTTAAGCCATTTAGAGCTCACTTTATACTGGACACATTACTTCTAACTATAGTGCCCAGTATAAAGTAAGCTCTAAATGGCTCAACAATTAAAGTCCGTAAGGAATAATACAGGGGGTTCGGCAGATGGATGGACATACATATAATCGTATATTGGGGATAGATGAGGTCATCTGCTACGTGGTCTAGCACAAAAAAAATGAATCGGGCCCAAAGATTTTTTTTTAAGAATTTTCTATTTTTTTTTAATTATTGGCATTCAAATATGTAACTGAATTCGTAAGATTCTGGAATTAGTCTAGATTTAAATGAAATAAAAATGGCGTCCGTTTTATATTTTTTTAATAATCTGTTTTCAAGATTATAGCCGCGATTACTTAACAAAATGATAAAACGGTCAATTTTTTATTTTATTCTAATCTAGACTAATTCCAGAATGTAACAAATTCAGTTATTAGTAAACAGAAAATCTCAAAAACAAAAATAATAATTGTGCTCGACCACGTAGCTGATGACACCACCTATCCCTTATATAGGTACGTATGTCCATCCATACCGCCGAACACCCGGTATATTTGACTTTACAGAATTTTGGACTGCCATCGCTGAACATTGATTGACATCAAATTGTCATTGATTTCTTTTGATTTTATAAATAATACTTACACCGTTTCGGAAATCCAACTTATGTTATTGTTATATGATTGTTAAGACATTTGTGGGCAACGTTTCCAATACTTACCTGAAACAAAAAACACAATTATTAGTATATTAAATTGGGACATTTAATACAAGGTTTATAATGGCAAACAAATAGTGTCAGTTTTTAAAATCATACAATAATTATAGATTTGTTTACTGTGAAAACAAACATACATGGCCTTGAACGGTCAATGTTGAAGGGTAAACGGTTTCCATTTCGTCTACTTAAATTAAAATAGACAGACAAACAGACGTCTGGCATGTTAATCATAACCAACATCTGTCGCACGCACCACGTGCAAAAGACCGAAAGTGAAAATTGAAAAACCCTTTTGGGATCGACATATTCAAATTTTAAGCACGAAATCTCTGTTATGATAATCCCAACGTTCTAATTCGGAATATCATCTAAAGGATTTATTGTTTAAAAAAACAAGAGATCAAAAATATTTGTTGTAAGTTCAAAAACCTAAGATAAACAGAGTCTGTCGCACTCGACTACTTTATTAGTAGTGAGATTTCATGTAAAATCGAGGTTGTTAATATTCTGATCATGTTTTTTAATACAAATAAAATCACTGAAGTATTGTAGTGGATCAAATTCTCAGTTTACTATCTGAACTATTGTAGTTACGTAGTAGTTTATTCATTGGAAAAACACCGCGCCAAAATCGAGTGAAGAGCATCATAAATATCATAATACTATAAACTTCTAACAAATAGTTGTTTGCAAACCTGTTGACTAGGTTACATTATAAATAACCTAAACTTAAACAAGAGTTACAGAGAAATAAAAGCATTTGTTAAACTACTGGTAGTGTAGCGTACAAATGGCTGAAATTAAAAGGCGAGTCATTATTGCAAATACTTCTATAATACTCGTTCTTTGGTTTGTGTAACTGAAATTTAGCTACGCGAAACAAAACTAACTATGTTCATAATCGTTTAACAAATACTTTTTTATTTTAAATGATTGTGATAAATCATCTCTCAATTGAATACTTAGGCCACTTTCACTTAGTACGTGTATGTATATATTTCTTTATTGTTCATAAAACACGACAAAATTAAAAATAAAGGAAACTTAGATTAATGAAATAAGTAATAGTAGAATAATTAAGTGAGTAGAATTAATATAATTATTTATGTTTATTCCAATTAATGGTTAACTGGTAGTAATTAGGATCCATTAGTTTCATAAAGTATATTTTATATGAATACGATAAGGTTATAACCAGCAACTCGTTTTTAGTAAAAAAATGCCGTCATTAAATCTACGATTCAAAGAGTATTCTAAATTTAAACAAACAAAACACTACCTAGAGTTATCCAAGCTGTGCTACTATTTTCACTTACCCCATTTTTCAGCTCAAATCCGGTTGTATCTTTCATCACTACGTCACGCTTTGTCATCCGTCCTTATCTGACGCATATCTGAACGTATGTACCTTCTCTATCGATGGCCTTGCCAAAAAGGTGAATAGCCCGTCTAGTATGAATTTTGCTATGAAAATATACTTTACGATTGTTTCGGCTCGGTTGTTTAAATTAGACTCGGGTAATTTTTCTCTTACGCAATTGTTGTTTTAAGCTCGCGAAAATTCCTAGACGTTACTGTCGTCAAACAGTCTGATGAGATTTTTTTTTCTGTTTTATGAAATTAGAGTAGGTAATGTATCTGATTAAATAAAAACGAACAAACACGAAAAAGTAGATATCGGAACTCCACTTTGTAGACGTTTTGAAAGAAACCGCACAGCAGCAACAGCATACGTTCGGCTACGATCGCGTGTCGCGGAAGACGTGCACGGGTAAGCTGCTATGCGCGCCTTGCTAATATAGACTTTAAATACTCTGTATACTACTTAATATAGATGCAAGATTGTAAAATCCGTACCGATCCGATGCGATGCGATTTGGTGGAAATTATCCTTTACTATCGTAATACTTTACGACATATCATTGAATCAACTCATCGTTTTCTGTATCTGCTATCTATACACCTACAATAGTACCTACAATACGTGTAGCTATGGCTGCATGGAATTAATCACTTATACAAGCCTACATGTAATAAATTCCATGGGGTCTACGTTCCGGGGAAAAGGCATAAAATGATGTAGGTATGTGTATATAATTAAATGGCGACAGCGTAAATAAACGCCTCCACAATTGTACAAAAGTGACCATTATAGTCTTGCTGGTTACATATGTCTGGTCTAAATACATAGTTTCCGATGTTAGCGACTAGACTGCAGTTTCAATTGATAACAGGCCGATGACCTCACCAAACCAACGCCGCATGCAATCGTGATTCTTGATAAAAAAAGATTTGCATTTTAAAACCAGGTATAACTAGTTTGTGTGTTTTAACAATCTCTATGATACCAATAATACGTTGCATTTTTATATCGTATCGGTGACAAACCAGCGTACGCCCACCTGATGGTAAGCGGCCACCGCAGACTATGAACGCCTGCAATTCCAGGGGTGGCACATGTAGACTCCTTTCTTGAAGAAGCCCATACTGCAAGTGCCTCGAGAAAACTCGGCACAATCCACAATGTAATGTATGTTGCAAATCTATTAACACTTCGATAATCTCTCACTAATTAGGTATATTTTTATGTTTAGTGTCAGATTGTCATAAATTATGCGAGGAGCATCTATGAATTATATAGGTACTTCGACAACAGGACACACATGGGTCATCTCAGACAGCCCTATAACTGCTTATAGCCAACGTCCACCCACAACCCCCTTTCTTCCTATGGGTGCCATAAGACTGAACTGTGGAGATCGGGTTGAAGTGTGGTTTGAGCGATGGGCTGACATAGTGCAGTCACTATCACATTTAGTTCAATTTTAAGCCTGCTAGAAGTGGCACTGAAATTAAATTTTCTTTTCTTCTGCCTTCTCTTTTTGGTATACAGGGCGCGAGTTTATGTTTGTTGGTATGAATACAGACAAATAAATATTATTAATATTAGCTATGATGTTCCATTTGTGAACTTACCGGCTTAAAATAGTAACGTATCAAAGTAGGAATAGTTTGTGTTCGCAAGTTTTGGTCGTAAAGGAGCTACATGCCATACGTTAATTACAACCATTGTTAGAATGGTTTTAGTACCCGATGACGTAAGAGCTATTTCCGTCACGTTCTGTCAACGTTTCACTGTGAAACTATAAATATTGCAACATTGGATGCGGTCGTGAAACCATGAAACAGTCAAGATGTATTTCCTGGTTCATTGACTTTCAGCCGTATACCCTTTGGGCTAAAAACGCACCTATACTCGTTTCAATTATTATTAACTGCAAATGAAATCGGTACATTGTTTCCGCAATCTCAATACAGTATTACGAACGCGAATATACTTATGTTAAAGCTTTTGGTACTTTTTCACGCAAGAACTATTCATCAATCAGATTTCTGGATGCGGGATTTGCTTTCACATCATCTCCTAAACTTCGGGATACTAATCTTCGGCATCCTTTGGGACCTCATTGAGCCTATCTTGTTAAGTGTAGTTTAGTAATAAAACCCAGAGCAAAATGGTCTCCAAAATTTACGAAGCAGCCGTTCTGTTAGAAATTCGCCACTCGTTGATGCCGCGTTCTGCAGGCAGAGTCAAGTATATGTCATATGCTGTTCATCTCTTTATTTTTGTACTGTTCGATGTACAGTCAGCGAAGAAAGTGTTCATTATTTGTGTGTCAAGATCTAAACGTTGTAGACCAGTTTCTTGGCTAACTATACGTAACACCTTAAGCCGAGAAATGTTTTTATCTTATATCAGTAACTATTTCCTGCATGTTTCAATCAATAATAACGGTTGTGTAGTACAAGTTCAACTAACATTACTTACTAAAATTACAAGTGCGAAACAAGCGTACGTTATCAACAGGTTATCGTGACTTTCGGACGTATTGCGCCCTCTGCTACCAATTAACCTTCCCGTATTACGTCACGAAGTTTACTCTCTTGTCAAGATACATTGCTGGTGTACTTAGATAAATCGGGTTGTATCCGGTGGTAGAGAGGCATTGGTCGACGTGGGTGGTGGAGAGAATTGCACAAGTGTTCGGAATGGATCCGCATCTTAAATATAAGGCTGAAAGGAAAATTATATTATTTGACGAACGACTTAAGAAGCTTCATAATCATATTGTCTACTTACCTAATTTATGCAACATTAAAAATACTTAATTATATCCACCACTAAGATTTTTATTAACAAACGCCCAGTTCTCCATACAAACGTAGTTTCGCTCTCATTTTAAAACGCCATGCTGGAATAACATGAAACTTTGTATACGCAATGGGAACCGGCATATCTAGGTCCGTAACTAGTTTCTGTTGCTTGAAATTATAATGGAGAAAAAAATACAGCGATAATTAAGGTTTTCATACAAGACGTAAAAGCAGCAGGTCGGAAATTAGTTTCTACCTCTAGCAACAGAAACTAATTTCCGACCTAGATATGGCGGCTCCCATTGTGTATACAAACATTCATCTTATTTCGGCACGGCGTTTTTAAATGAGAACGAAACTACGTTTGTATGGAGAATCGAGTTCAGCCGAGCGTGCGGGGGACCCTTAAATACAACTAAAATGCAGTAAACACTTTATTTGTAACAAAATGTCGCCGTTATATAGTTTGAACTTGTCTATCGTAGTTAACATTATGCTCTAACTTTGAAATATCAAACAATAACGTTCGCGTACGGACGGTTTATTACTTTCCAAGTACCTACCTACAAACACAAAGGTTATCATCGCATAGAACAACTTTACTATGGTAATTAGTTATGTTATAATTCCTTAATGATATTCGGTATCAATCAATGACCGAATGTGGAATATTTACAGATAACAAGATGTCAAAAAGACCATTAAATTCGTTGTTTGCGTAATGATTACGCAAAGTTGGTGGTCTTTATCGCACCTATTGGCCATACATTCCAAATTTAAACATTCTTTGATGTTTTGTCAGATAACAGTAATAGGGTAGGCGTAAAATTTTTACAGCGAAAACAATAAAACGGCTAAGCGAAAAGCGAAAGTTAAAAGAGTTTCAGTTTCATCGCACCCGGTAAACGTTCCTTTAGTAGAATGCCCAGGGCCCCACTTTTATATTCATGAGCCGCCCCGACCATTACCCTGCTGATAAAATATTCAATTACACGGTCAAGTACTTTCACCTACAGTTCAGTGACATCTAAAAAGCTAACGTTGCAAAAAATCTCTTGAATTCTGCGTCGCCAATTTGGCAAATTACCGTCCAAATTACGTGTAAACATACGTCTGCACGCGCGCTCGGTCGGCGCGCGTTTGAAATAAAGCGTTCCAAATTCAAACGCGTCCGTTTAAATGCGCGTACGTGATTGGTTGGTGGCAATTTGCGTTCGGAAACTGTGATTAAGTCGGGATGAAGTCATCACATTTCGAAACAGAAAATTGTGGGTTTCGGAACTCTCGCTTTCGTATGTTTACTTTTCTCGTGCGCTTGAGGCGGGATCATTTCGTCTGATTGGTGGTTAGGTTGTTTGCTTAGTTTATTATAACTAAGCATTACTATGAAATTAATATGATTATCAGTTATTACGGCGTCTCTTGATAGTCCGAGACGATTAAGTCATCGAGCCTACCTTTTTAAAATCTATTTTGCGAACTTTTCATTCTAAAATTATAGCTAACTAATTGTTGTTTAGTCCAAATCATAAGTTCCTGTGACCTCACAAGAAGTATTTGGGTAATTTAAATGCCACCAAAAACATTTTCAAGTAAGGGCTTGTAGAGTTAGAAGCTTGGCTCTACATGAGATCTGATAACTTTTTGACAGTCCGAGACATATGGTCTCATTTTGACAACATTTTACATGAAAATGTTTTTGATGGGAATTCACTTTTTTTTAATTAACTAATGACAAAAAAAAAATTTTTTTCGAAAACCCATACAAACTTCCATACTTGATTTACTGAAATATGTAATTTATTATTTTTTATAAGGAGTCCCTGACCCTATATCAATTTTCAGACCTCCAGCATCAAAATTTGCGGAAGTCTCATACAAACATCCAACCCCTAGTTTAAGGGTGGGGGGACTTCAGGAAGCCAAGGACCCTAAGAATTGATGACCTAATAAATTTTGAGTGCGTAAATTACGAAATAGGGGTTTTTAAATTTTAATAAAATCTAAAGTGGCTTAATAGTAAGTAGCTTATGCAATTGAAACTTTATATGTTTAATAATAAGTCCACTATTGACATCATAACCCGAGATTTTCTGGTATAATCTGGTATACTTAATCCAAACCCAACTTATGAGGGTTAATGGAAACCGCTTCGAGAAAAGGTAGGTAGTGTCCTTGCGCTTTGCTTGGCTTGTCTTGGCGGGGGCACTACCCCCCAGCTCCCAGATAAAAAAGAAACGAAATTTGGAGTAAACGCATCCAACTTTCCAGAGGTTCTTAATTATTTTGAAATAATGTGTGCCACAAAAATACGCAGGCAAGCGCCTCCCAAATCTCTGTTTGGAGATACTCTCGGTGGCTAATTGCGGCATTTTAACTGCTAATTTATTCACGAGCAACGGTTACATTCTTAACCGTCCAATTTGTAGTTAATCTGATAATTAGATATGTTTATTACACGGGTAAGAAGAATTTTTAACTCGGTATTCCGGTGAGATCAACAAAGTTTAAAGACCGGGAAACGTAATAGATAGGTTGAGATAAGTGATATAGTGGAACGTTCATCTCCGAGGTATGAACATAGCGTTAATTTTTACACGATCCACCAAAACAAACTGGGGTTCAATTAACATGATGAGACTAAGTGGCGATCTAACCTATAGGTTGGTCAAATGTTGCTTATGAAAGGGAGACATTGATAGATTAAGGCTGGGTTGCACCAAACCGTCTATAATCGTAAGCTGTGTTCGTTAAAATTTGAATGTATGGAAAGATTGAGAAGTGTCTATGGGATGACAGCTGCCGGCGCCATATTTAACGTTGATCAGTCTGTGATCGTAAGTCGGTGCAACCCAGCCTAAGTGAAGCGTAGGTAAATTTCGTAATATCACTCTGATATCACAAATTTTGCGATCTCACAAGACGTCTACAATTAAGAGACTGACTGACTGGTCTGGCAGTGTCAACATCCTTATTATCCTGGCGGCGGTCTCTAATGCTCCTCGTTTTTATTTACATGTTAATACTCAATCAGCCAACTTAATTCAAATTAATTTAGTGTTTTTTTACATTAAGTAGATAACCCTGTACATTGTCAAATATTAATTTTTAATATTTTAAATAAGTTATTAAATGTATAGTTTTAATGCTAAACAACGTAATCAAAGAATAAAGTGATTGAACTTGGTTAGATAAAAGAACAATAGAAAATTTAACAAATTTGGAAAAGTAAAAATCCACTAATGCGAAAAATCCAACTTTCTGCACGATAAATAGCTACAAAAAGTACCACTTTTTGAGCAACAAAAAATGACTATTTATGAGTCGCCAGAATCTGAGAAGAATGAAGGTCAGAACTTTAATCTTTTGGAAACTGTGATATTGCGACCACATTCCACTAGCACGGGCTAGAAAGCCACACTAAGTATATCGAGCGCCGCAGAGGGCCCGCATCCATCGTACAACACGAACGGGAGCTAATATCAATAAACCATCCGTGATTGGAAATCTGTTTGTTCTACACAGGTTGTTTCAACTGTTGGTACTATTTCAGTTTTAAACATCGATATGTTTCGAGATTGGGTCAGCGCTGCTTACTTAGAAGTTAGAAGTGATTCCGGCGTATGGCTAGATAATTTGGAAGTGACCTTTTAAATAGTAACTGAAATGGTTAGAATGCTATGAATGATCTAACTTAAGTTACTTGACTTAATTTTTGGAGGGTCCTAACAGCATCCAAATGCTACACTGTGTCATTTTTGCTAATGACTACGGTTTTCAGAACCTCAGATCATTATTTTATGTTCTTGATGGGTCGAAAATAATAAGGATAGGCTGTGTTGCCTGTGCCTACTAAAATACAATACAAATACACTTACACCACGAAAAAGAGCATAATACAGAACATAAAGATTAAGGTAGAGGTAAACAACAGGCGGTCTTATCGCTAAAGAAAGAGGGATGTCCTCCAGTCAACCTTTGGGTAGCGGAGACCTTTGGGTTTGGGTACTACTATGAATAATGCGAAGGATCAACGTCCACCCCCAATAGTCGACCGAACAAACAAGAATAAGAGTTAATTTCATAAGTAACACGTATGCACATAGGGGATTAGAATTTCTGTACAGACAATTTTTATAACTCCCATGCGATTTAGGAATATTAAAATATAATGAACAGGGTCACTTACGTTGTTAATGTCTAAGTCAAAGTGATTTATTTGTAAACACAGGCACCTAACAGTTTTAGAATATCGCTTTAGCATGTGACGTTGTGAGTATTATATGTAACCCGACATTGAACAAAAGTGATGAAAATGAGGATAGATCATGGTACGGGCATTACGCAGTGCTAAGCGTGCCGCCACAGCGACGAGAGACTGACTAAGGACCACGTAGCGGTCCGAAACAGTCCATCAATATTCGCCCATAAAGACGGGCATGACCATTATTATATATAAATTTTCTTTTTCCTTATACTCGTATTTGTGTAAAGGAAACACCCTAACGGGCAGTTAATCGATGAGCGGTCGCGCTAACGGCGCGCGCGCATCTTCCCATAAACATCCTTAAACTGATCCTAATTCCTTCCTGCGAGAGACTTGCATTGATACGGCGGCGACGTTAACCGTTGCGCTTGCGCATCGAAAGGTGTGACTGTGAGAAAAGAAAATATAATATATGTAAACATGAGCATTGGCAACGTATAAAAGTAGAAACGATACCTGGATTTTTGAGAATTCTCTGAAGTACGGACAAAGTTTTTTTTAATACCACGTCGGTGGCAAACAAGCGTAAGGCCCGCCTGTAGGTAAGAGGTAAGCGGTCACCGCAGCCTACGGACGCCTGCAACTCCAGGGGTGGCGCAAGCGCGTTGCCGACCATTTAATAATGTATACACTCCTTTCTTGAAGAACCCCATACTGTAGTCGCTCGGGAAAACCTCGGCAGGGAGCCCATCCCACAGTCGAAGCGTCAGCCATAACCGAAGCCCTAAATGGTCACTTACGGTACGGTTTCAGAGGAATTTCCTGCCTCGGATGCTCTACTTGTGGAATGAGCTGCCGAGGTTTGCCCGAGGGACTATACAGTATGGGGCTCTTCAAGAAAGGGGTGTAGGTACCCATAAATTGTTAAAGGGTCGGCAACGCGCATTTGACACTCCTGGAGTTGCAGGCGTCCATAGGCTGCGATAATCGCTTATATACCATCAGGTGGGCCGTACGATTGTTTTCCACCGACGTGGTACAATAGTACATTACTACAGAGGCCGGGACGAAAGGTTGCCGGCCGAAGATATATAGACGGATAGGTCTAAGGCGGGCAACCCCATATTTCCCGCCGAGGTATGTATAGTGCTTTTCTCAAACATGCAATGAAATAAACAACAAAAAAATCAAAGTTTTATTTTTAATACGCATATTGGCAGAATGTCATGATGCCTGTGCCACAAATTTATGTGGAATGGAAATTAAAAAAGAGGACTTTGCCGGCCTAGGCCTGCATGATTTGTATGAAATCCCATTAACTACCTTTTGTCCTAGCCGCACCTGAAACGTCATACTTCGCAGCCTATTATAAGGAACATAACATCAATATTTCATTGCATGTTTGAGAAAAAGTATATAAATCTATGTCCCCATCGTCGTAGTAACTTTAAAGCTTGAAACTAACGCGCGCGTAGCGTCGTTGCTGGGCGGAGGCGGTTTTACGTCTTGCGTTTTCTTGCCTTTTATTCTTTACTCTGACATTTTCTTGAGCTCCTTATACAACAATACATTGACCTTCTCCAGGCTTGGTCTTCTCTGGCATCTCGGTCATCCCCTTCCTCTCCTTCCTTCCCCCAACCCCCCGAACCAAATCTACCAACGAAAAATATCTGTACTTACACCATTTTTATAATTACCTGTCCCTAATATTTATTTATTTTTTATTATTCGTATAGGTTGCCTAATTAACCTAAGGTTACCTCCTACATTTGCAGGGTTGTCACCACGTTAATATTTTAAAAGTGTATTCGTGGATATTTTAGTAATATTTAAATATAATACCACTCGCGTTTTTAAGTTCGCATATCGCTCTACATGTTTAATCACGAGCGCTGGTCCCGGTGGCCCTAACATTCTTATATTATAATAATTAATAAGTCTGAAGTTTGCTACACTTGGACTTAACATCTTCACAATATACGTGTCATTCTTATAAATTCCAGTCGCATCCACACTAACCTCCGCCGGAGCCCCATTAAATCACAACAAACGAAAATATTTATATTTATTAGGACGATGTTATTATCTGGGGTGAATTATATTGTTAATTCCCCATAAACCCTTGCATGTTTGTCTGTATCTACGTACGGTCCCGGGCCACCCGGAAGTTAAAAAAAAGGATTTATTGATACAGTGTTACTGTTATTCATATTGGATTTTAGTTTAATCTTTGAAATATCAGTGGATCAGGAGTTTATTTGTATAGCGGTATATAGTTTTAAAAAAAAACCAAGTAATTTAGGTCTCTCTAAGTGGTGAGTACGTAATGTTTTAGAGTAAAATATGATAGTAAGAACTATATAACGTGAGTTTGTTGCGTCAAAAAAGTTTTATATTCCGAGATCTTATCACATCTTACCTAGATGAGGGCCATTACGCATGCACTTCGACCCAATAGGATATTTTGTGCAATTTCCCCCTTCTTTATACCCACTCCAAGCTGCTCTCCAACATTTCCAAAGGCGGATGATGGAGTTCGCCGGTGTACTCTGGGAAAGCATTGCCAACGTCATTCATTCTGTGTCAGGCAAGGGCTTGACATTCACACAGCAAGTGTTCCACTTTCTCATCATCCTCGCCACTTTGAATTTAACACATACCTACTGAAGAATATTTAAGTGACAATGAAAACATAGCAACTAAATGTAAAATGACAAAGCGCTGACTTGTCCTAATCAGTTCAAAGATTAGGGAAATGCCGTCGAAAAACCTGACCCTTGCATACAAACTTCTATGCAGGGTGGGTCACGTTTCTCTGCAGCTCACTGTACGTTCAACAGGCTTGTGTCCTAAAAAATATAATTAGTCTGTCAGTTAGATTATCAAATTTTAAACACGTATTTTTTCTTCTATAAATTAAAAAAAAAAAAAAAGCTCGGCCGTGAAAGTTCCGCGGGACGTCATGCCATGCTACACTTTTTAGCACAGCGTGACCTCACGAGCTTCTACTCCCGAACTTTGATGCGCTTCATCTTTGTTATTTTTTGTTAGATTGATAAAAGAAAAAGTACATGTCTAATGTTTTTTGATAATTTCACTGACAATTACAGTAATACTTTTTTTACCAAGGACACTGCCCAATTACGGTAAGGGATACAATAGCTAAAATCGAAGTACTTTTGTGAAATCGGACCCCAAAAATGATTAATTAAAAAAGAAATAATGAGTCAGAAAAAAATAATTTATTGGTTTTTCCTGACCAATCGTATTATGTTCTGCCCTCTTATTCACAACCGGACTCTTCCTTACCTGTCACCTCACGACTCACCCGTTTTTATATGGAAACTGTCACATGTCAATTGACTAATTTTGTCAATTTCCATATAAAAACGGGTGAGGTGTGAATTGAGAGGGGAGGACGAGTCCGTACCTTAGTTGAATCTACGGCTGACGATGTACTTAAAGTCTCACGTTTTAGCTGAAACATAGAATGATCCTCATATTTTACTGGCCACCTGAGAAATCGACTCATACATTACCCGGTTCTGTGCGAAGAATATGTTTTTCTTGTACATTGCTGGTAATGTAACTCGGTAATGTACGAGTAACAAGGGACTAAATCTTGTTTGCATGTTGGCAGCTGTGCCGAATTTCGCGAGCTGCTAAATTCATCAAGTACCTACTGTTTGTTCAGCCTTCGCTGACTAGGACAACAACACATGTTATACTGTGCTGGTGCTGACAAATCTGTCTGGGGTTTTGTGGATGAGAGATTTGTAGCAAGAAAAGAAAATACCCGTAGTCATTTTGATCAAATGAGAGCATGTAAACAAGTGAGTGTGGAATTCTCACACCGAACGTGTCTACAGTTCATAAAATACGCCATTTAAAGCCAGCGAGGACATAAAATAAAATGTATCAATTTGATTGAATTTCAATAAAAGATCGTGGTTACATTGCAATTTTGTGATTTCGTTCATGAAAAGTGGTGGTATATCCGGCGTCGAGTTTTGCTGCAAGCAACCAAGCAACCAGTGCAGTGCAATCTTAACAATGTTAGTGAACGTAAGACACTCGTAAATAAAACCATACCATAAATATGGTGCAAAATTGTCGTTGATACAATCTGTTATGGTCTAGGTTTAAATAAAGAAGATATATCTGTCAAAATATACATGCCTAACTTATTCTAATTCTTAATACACATTACATATTTTCAAATAGTTGGCATGCGTGTGTGACATTCCTGGAGTTATAAGCGTCCATAGGCTAAAGTGACCGTTTTACTTAACATCAGGTGGCCCGAACGCAAATTTTCCACCGACGTGGTATCAAAAATATCGCTCTTAAATAAAATTATTTTCAAATAGGAACACTTCAAATGCTGTAATGAGATGTTTTCAACCTTGTAATGTGTTTGAATGTCTCAATCAAATTTATTGAATTGCAACAAGTATCTCGTAAGAAAGACATGAGACATGACAATTACATGCGCTTGACATTGCGGCGCCTTACCGTTGCATTGTATTCAACTAGATCAGATTATATCGAAGATTAAGCTGTTATGCAATGTTAGAGTGGCAATCAGATAACTACTGTACTTTAAGTTAAACTACTATCAGGGTATCGATCAGATCCGAGTAAAATATTTACAGACGTTACATGAATGCACGCCTATATTCCTAAAAGCGGTAAGCAGAGCACATGACTTACCAAGTCCATTACTTGAAACGCGGAAGGATAAATTATTAAGATAGACTAAGGTAAGACTGTAACTTAATAATTAATAAAATTCAAATTTTCTAAAATAATTAATTATTTCATTATTGATTTTAATTTTATTATTTTCCCTTTAAGTTGAAATTTTGAATATTTGTTAGCAGCGTTACTGCTTAATACAAAATTAATAAAATTATGTACTTATTCAAAAATTTCACGCTAATGAAGATTTTTTTAAGGGTCTTTCATCGTCCGTGTTTACATTTATAAATTAGATGGAATGATGCATATCTATACTAATATTATAAAGCTGAAGAGTTTGTTTGTTTGTTTGAACGCGCTAATCTCAGGAACTACTTGTTCGAATTGAATTATTTTTGTGTTGGATAGTCCATTTATCGAGGAAGGCTTTTAGGCTATATAACTTCACGCTGCGACCAATAGGAGCGAAGACGCGGACAATGTCGCGGGCAACAGCTTGTAAATAATAATGACAAAACACTCGTATTAATAATGACTGGCACTTAATAACGTTTGCTGCACTACCGACAACGGGACGCGAGTTGTGAAAATCTATCTACATCTTTCTAATTGAGTGAAAGTTGACAATGGGGTGATTCTCCATTCACATAGAGGACTAAGAAAATCAAATCACAGAACACATCACTCAAACTTCCTGGTTCCGTCATCTACTGGGAGCGGGGTAGGATCGAGTCACCAAGACAGCATACTTGCGTCGATCAACTAGTCGCAGTGTTTGCTAGTAGTCTGTACAACTCTTCGCTTTACCCTTTGGAAACCAATGCGTGGTGTTGTTGTTACGAGGCCCGGCGTCAAGATGTACTATGGATGAGCGGTGAGGCGTAAATAGCATAGCTGGTATTGCTGAGAAGACAGTGTGAAGGCGGATCTGCATCAGCTTCAGCTCCACAATTGGTAGCAAGCAAAACAGAATCGATAAAAAATGACGTACTCTCGTTTTGGAGGCCAAGATCATCTTTGAATCACTGTGCTAAATTAGTTAGATAGTTAAATCTACTGAATGTGACAATGTGATAGTCAAACCGTAAAAAATAGGACAAATTAGACAGCATAAATATGTATAGCATGCAAACCGCCCAACAATTAATTCAAATTGACTATCACCGAGGCAGTTCGAAAGCTCCACAGCTAATAAATCTGAATCTAAGGTCCAGATTGTATCAGCGGTTTCACCGAGTATGTGCATGAATGTATGTTGCTTGGTGCTTAGATTGTAAATTACGTCGCATGAGTTGTTGACACAGCGTAACGTATTCAGTCACACGACATGGCGTATCGTTGTACTGTGATAAGCGTAGGGGCACATGAGTTGAGGTGGCCAAAAAATGAAATCATAAATTTTTCATCAATATCATAGCTAGGCTAGAGGAGCCGTGTTCGGCTGCAGTGACTGTTATCTCTCAGTTTTTGTTTGACCCGACTGAGTCTTTATAGGCCGGACCGATTAAAGGAGTGTGCTGTGGGAGAGTAGCCTGGGGAAAATGGGACTCCTCCGACACTAGCACTCGGGCGGCTTAAACACTTGTTTCAACGGCTTCAACCGAATCTGGGATGTAAGTGGAATCGAGCTACTGGGAGTTTTGTCGCTGGTTCACCAAGCTTAGCCTAGCTGAGTTGAGTATAGAAACTCAGCTAGGCCCGACCACTGACGTTGCCGATTAGAGCAGTGAATGTGCGCCCGCGCTCGTGGTAAGTCGGCACCCCTCGTCATAATTATATTTGCGGGGGTCTGGCTTGTCGCGTTAAGCGTCCAGTTTAGGAGCGCTACCGCGAACGAAAACGAAACACCTGCCTCTCTGTCCTACTAGTGTATTCGACCTACAGAGAGGGAGATACTTCGTTTTCGGTTCCCGGTACGTCGACTGTCATCAATCTAATTTACGCACCACTGTACGCACTGTATTTCTCGACTGTGATCGGCCTTCTGCTACTATCTCCCATTGTTGATGGTACCAACAATACACAGGTTGATTTGGGAGATGTGAGCAGGACCTGGATCTACTGTCTGGACAGTAGATCATAAGCTACTGTTTCGTAGTATCAGTGAGATCAACGTTAATTTTTTTGTTGTTCTAGGGTGACCAGACCATGGACTAAAGAGAATTAAACTTTTACTTAACAATAAATTAAAAAGGGAAAAAAACGTATTTTCTTTCAGTAAGATAGTGATCGATCCATTAAAATTTTCTATAAATAAATATTTATATATGGGTCCTACTCCCTACGCCAAGCGTGGCGATTATGGCATTTACCCCCCATGAAATTGGGGGAGGCCTATGTCCAGCAGTGGATGTCCTAGGGCTGATGTGGTGGTGGTGGATGGGTCCTACTCAAGTCTCCTTAATCACTTTGTACATAGAACCATCTAAGTAGGAGACACTAGCAGAAAGCCATCTATTTTCATAATGAAATAAAATACGGTAGTAAGTATGTACGTTCGGCCTCACAAGGGGCTGAACACCTTGGTACCTTGTTGTTTTTGCGTCATGCTTACTAAATTTCCAACAGGTGAAAACGACGAAAGTCTCAAAGTGTCCAGCTACTTATGAAGCTGACTGTACCTACCTATAGAAGCAAAAAACTGATTTCGCTGTTGATTGAAAATAATTTCGCCTGTGAAGTTTTCTTAGAACGTATGAATGCGGAGGGATGTATTGTATGTATATAAGGGGCAGGTCAAGAAAAAGGTGGATTACTCGTAGATGAGCGAGAGACAATATGAACAGGAAGGATGTTTTACACGAATATTTTACAGAGCATGTTCGTCTGTCCCTAGCCTAAG
Source organism: Notocelia uddmanniana (assembly GCA_905163555.1). Classification (NCBI taxonomy): domain Eukaryota; kingdom Metazoa; phylum Arthropoda; class Insecta; order Lepidoptera; family Tortricidae; genus Notocelia; species Notocelia uddmanniana. The sequence goes on from LR991053.1 coordinate 46,244,815, forward strand.
GCCGGGCGCACACCTAATGAGTGGTTCCTTTGCGGTGACCGCAGTTAATATTTGTTAATGGCTACAGTTTGGAAAGGGCCTTAGTAGCTAACGAATGTTAAATATCAGCGTTTTAATCAATACTTTACTAATGTCAGTTAGTAATGAAATATAAACACACTATTTCGTTTAAGTGTGGAGAGAAATTAGGTAAAGGACTTATCTTGTAACCATATTACACCGGCTTACATACAGTCAAGTGAAAAAAAATGCATCGATTTAATCCTCCCATAAATATATACCGAAACTTTAATAATCCGCCGACGACATAGCTACTCCTATGGGAAATATTTTACGCACCCATATTTTTGCACTTGACTGTACTGACATAATATGGTCCTTCGTACACATACATACAGGCTTAGTATTCTCATATGATATTAACCAATTGCGTCCCAAACATTAATTTAACGTTTTATAGAAATGCACTGGCTCTCTCGTTAAACAATAGGTATCCTAAACAATTCTAAGTAACGTAACGATGCACTATATCATTAAAAGACTTCAAAGACAGGCATTAAAATGTGTGTCAATTATCAACATATCTTTACGACATCCTTCGATCGCCGCACACTGATAAAATTGTCACAACATTCTAAACAAGTGACCATCCCTAATCAATTTAATTTTCCTCAAATAAAATGCCCATAAAACCATATCACTTTCCTGCCAACCTATAAACTAGTGATGGGAAAACACTCGATAACAGTGCTCTAAATTTGTCGATGGTCCTTTATATCGACCCCTATAAAATATTTAATGACTTTAAAACTGGCCATTGAAGTGCCGACAGATCTGTTCGACTGGGAGTCGTGATTATTGCTCTTAGAAGTGATGCAAGGTTCATAAATTTCATAAAGATGTGCTAATAACTTTCTATAGGTACTACATAGCGACTTAGGAAGCAATACCGCATCACATATTCATAACTTAAATATAATACTTTTTTAAAGGAATATAAAAGGTGTAGGTAATTAAATTAAAGTTTCGCCAAACTGCGAAGCACTGCGATGACTTATTATATGTATCTAAATATTAAATCATGCTTCGTAAATACCTGTTCAATAAGTAATAATCTAGGCTTAAAAATAATAGACTATCATATCAGCACGTTGATATTAAAAAGTACCTAAAAATAAAATCTTATAAATTTACAAGTTTCCAGTACTTTTCAAGAGATTAGACTGGACAAACAGCCTTTTTAAATGCATCAGGATGGCATGTGGACCTCGTACTTATATCTTGGAAAGAAAGAAATGAATAATAAGAATTTGCAATTACTTATTTTTCAATTCACTTGTACAGAAAATATCAGATTAAACATGCAACCAAAATGTGCACTAGAAAGCAACAAATTAAAAACAAAACAATTAACACATATCGCCACCAAAGTCGTTCCCAACAGCAATTTTATTGCCTCTAAAGTCTTTAATCGACCATTGAATGGCGGGTCCTTAGAATTAAAAGCGAATCCAGGCGAAAATTTAGATTAGGTGGTAGTAAAAATTTAACGACGGCCTTTCGATTGACCCTCCGTGTTTGGGAATGTTGTGTGTAAATAACTAATAAAACTTATCTTGCCTGTGTTTGTCCTGTATGATATTGTTTAATGGCGGTTCTATGGGTTTTATACTCTTGTCCGATTGTTAGTTGTTTTGCTTGACAGAAGAAAACGTAAACAACTTGTAAGTAGGTACCCATGAGTTTGCAAGAGCATACAAAACCTGGTTGCAATATAATATTTTGGTCCCATTAGTTCAGAGCGGGGCTGCTATTCATAATGCTAGGCGACTAACCGCTAGGCGAACCAATTCTGTCCTTGGCGTGCAGTTATTATGAATCCCCCCGTTCGAGGCATGGCTACTAGTTCGCAGGTTGTGAATAAATAAAATAGTGGGAGAGACAAGCACTTCCTATGTCACAAGACAAGTTAAGGTTCCAGGTTGTTTATCATCATCATCATCATTTTATGCCTATGCACTTTTCAGGATCCTAGAGTAAAGTCATATTTGCGATAGTGCTTCATGTAATCAACAAAAAACTTATGCGTAGTTAGCAATACAGAGGTTTATTAAGCAGCTGCGACAGCAGTCGTTAAGCCAAGTAAGAGACCTTTGGACGGCTTGGGAACTTCTAACAGTAAAGTTGCCCACTCACTTGATACGACCCCTCGAAGTTGCACCACGTACCCACACGTGACCGCTAAATGGCGACGGTGGTGCTAAAAGTGCATCAAACTGGCAACCGTACTTGTCTTCTCGAAAATCCCACGGTTCAAAAATAAACCCATACGATTATTTTTATTATCAGCTTAATTAAAGACGTGGGACATGCACACAATCTACTTGACTGTAAGTTCCGGAACCTATATGGACCACTCTAAACTCTAAGGCTATTTATGGACTACGAGTACTAAGGCTACTTTCGCGTTTGTCGGTGCTGGGCCAGTAAATTGTCCTCTGTCTGAGTCAGCTGTTAGTCGAGTCAGTACGGAATTTACTGCGCCCTTACATTTTAAGAAGTGCTTTCTGATCGGCGCGGGATGCGCAAAAGTGGGACCGTACGAACGCAGTACTGCATCCATTACCAACCCGTCTCCGCGCTATAGGTATATTACCACATGACGAGTGAGGAATTCTGGATGACATCAGTGATATCTCGGTAAAGAAGAACGCGAATGCACTACGCTAAGATAAATCACCAATGTCTCTTAAAGTTCAATAGCACCAGGAATTCAGGTTATCCGGATATAGTGCTAATGGCGAACACTAAACATGACCCAATTCCATCACTCGGTGGAATCGCGCGTCTTCCGCAAACTGGTTAGCGTTCGTGATCATTTAAAACTAAAGTTAACATAAATAGCGAGTGAAATCTGTCGATAGTGTTTACGTAGTCGTAATGTACTTTAGAATTGCTTGTTTGGGTACTAATTATTTTAAATTAGTGCTTTTTACAGCTCTAAAGCGCTGCATTAACTAAGAATTAACGCTGGAGGGATGAATGTTGGGTAGATAACCACAACTTAGAAAAGTTGAAAAACCCCCGACATTTCCATTTCAAAGCTCAATATCTCAAAAACGGCTAAACAGATTTTCATGAAACATGGCTAAGAACACTTAGGATAAAATTATCAATGACACAAAAAAACTAAACGGAAATCGGTTCATCCGTTTGGGAGCTATCAATACCATAGACTATCTGACAAAAACACACTTACACAGACAGACACGTTAAACTTATAACACCTCTCTTTTTCCGTCGGGGGTTAAAAATAACGTCCTGAAGCGTACTTTGAATTTTTTCTACTACCTCAGTCGGTCCCTTAGAAGTTGAGGATCGAGAGCCTTTTCTAGGTATTCTCAGCAACAAGCTTTCGTCGCCGCTTTCGGGCTTGAGCCAATCTAAAAACCCTATAGAAAGTCATTTTGACGGTCTAATATGTATAAACATTTTTTATTTATTTATTAAAAATGTGATTGCTCTTGGCCAGCCTCTAGCCGGGGGCAAAGATGAGGCCTATGTTTGTTTGTTTGTTTGTTTAAACTCTTTATTGCACAAAACAAGTACATAAAAGAAAAATAAACTTAATTTTAGACTTTTGTATAAAGGCGAACTTCTCCCTTTAAGGGATCTCTTCCAGCTAACCTTTGAGTAACTGAGACTAAGATGAAGCGAGCTCACCCAGAAGATGCCTATTCACCCGTGCCTTAAAAAGGTATAGGTTATATGAACTCGGAAATACAGACGCCGGCAGAGAATTCCAAACATAAGAAGTGCGTATTATAAAAGAAGATGCAAAGCGCTTGGTTCGAATTAGAGGAATTTCGACCAGGTAAGGATGGTAGCCAGCCGTACGTCTGGATGTCCGATGGAAGAAGGGGGAAGGCGGTATGAGCTCATGGAGCTCCTGAGCACACTCACCGAAGTACAGTACATAAATCAAATTGTCATGTTGTTATGTGACAACCAGACGAGAGGAGTTTAAGTTCGGCATGCACGTCCGAACCTTAACGGCCGCTCCAGATTCCGGATGCATGTATTCTGAACCTTATATAAGGCCGGTACTCACTTTTGATCTAACCTTTCTGTGTCCTTGTCACCATTTCGTAGCACAGTCGCGGACTGAAAAGGCCCGGTTCGTCACTTATCAACTCTATTTTAATGCTGTTAAGGTCGAAAAGTGACGAACGTTTTTCAGTCCGCGACTATACATTTGTCGAGGTCTTCCCTTTCCAACTGAAGATGTATTAGAAATATTACTACAAAGATATTTTCCATAGTTATATTTATACTAGTGTAAAAGTGATTTACGTTGGAATCGCAACGTAAGGAGAATATTTGCAGTTAAAATTTCATTTACAATATCCTATTAATAAATAGCTGAGAGATCGCGTTGACTTGGCAACCACATTACGTTTTTTGAAGTATGTTCAATGTGATATAGGCTAAAAGGCATCGCTAACTCCGTGCCACGGTTTTTTTCTACACAGCAGTAAATCGTAGAGAAAGTACATTTAAATCTTAATTGACATTAACTACCGAAATAATCACTAGCGGATCGTTGTTAATATTGTTAAAGCGAGCTCGGTAAAAACGGGCCAAGTCCAAACAAACGCCGGGAATAGACGCGTATTTATCGCTCGATGATGCTAGGAGAACACTCCTTTTCTCTTCGCAACAGTAAACAGCTGTTTGATAGAAAAATAATACGTGGAGTCACAGGTAGGTTACTTATTTTATGTTTTTTGTAAAACATATACAAAAAAGGAAAAATTAAATTGCAAAACTGTTGGTAAAGGTCACGGAGTCCGCTGGATGCGGGTGGCCCAGGATCGGTCATTGTGGCACTTTTTGGGGAGGTGTATGTCCAGCAGTGGACGTCCTTCGGCTGATATGATGATGATGAAATTGTAAAATCTCTAATATTCGATGTAAATTTAGACTTGGTGATGACTGGTGAATATTGGTGTTCCATTAAATAGAATGTTTGTCCCTTTCAAAAACTTGGTTATAATTGTAAGCAATGAATGTCAATCACCTATAAGTAAATTCTATAATATCCTATACTACCTAACTAACTACCCGTTAATAAATGCAAATAAAAAAAATCTGAAAAGTGATTTGACTGAATGGAATCCAAATCTTATTATTGAGCTGTGGTAATATTAACCCATGCGTGGCTTAATTTTAATTTAATAATTTAAGTGTAGTATTATTGTTATTATTTTATTTTATTGTATAACCATATGGACATGTTCTGGATTAAATTAATTTCATTTCATTTCATTTCATTAAGCCAGTTCGTTTAAATATTACGAAAACTGAATCATTACAATATCAACAATCATAAATTTATTAATGTTTTTATTAAATCCATCAAAGCTTTCAATTACATATTTAAAAACTAGTATTAATTTTCATTAGGCTCTAATTGTACATAAAACCGAATTAACCAAATTTGATCATAAATTAAAATTATTTGGATGTGGTAAGGTAAGGTCGATGAGTAATAACTAATAATGCAGTCAATCGAGAAAGGAGAGAGTGCTATAATATGTCGTTTAATTTAATAAAAAAGTTTCTTACGACTCTAGAAAGTACTTAAGTACATTACTAGTAAGTACATTACGAGTAAGCTATCCGGTTGCACGAAGATAAATAATAAATAATAATAAATAAATATTAGGGGACATTTTTTACACAAATCGAACTAGTTCCACGGTAAGCTCAATAAGGCTTGTGTTATGGGTACTAGACGACGACATATTTAATAGATATATACTTAAATACATAGAAAATATCCAAGTCTCAGGAACAAATCTCTCTGCTCACCACAGAAACAAATGCCCGGGATTCGAACCCGGAACCTCTAGCTTCGGAGGCAATGGCACTACCAACACCAACTAGGCTAAACAGGCCGACAATCTATAGATAAGTGTAATCTTTACTTAAAAAGTAGTATAAAAGTTTAAAATACTCATAAGGACTTAATTAAGTGAGCATATTTTGTATTTATAGCTACTGATCAACAAAAAACGTTTTTACCATTATTTTTCACCCCATCGCGTGATAAAAAGCCGTAAAATCAAACAATAAATCAATGTAATTTTGACAAATACCCGAAGAGGATACATTATCCTAATATATTTGTTTAATCCCACCAAAAGGGGGCGGTGCACCAATTCATTCCACACAAATTAATGAATTATGATGTACGGCTGTTAGATTCCTTTCTGTAATTTGTTTTTAGAATTAAAAGACGCTTCGAACCGGAATCCACAGATAATTAAAAAAAAGTAACCTCAAGAATTCGCGGCGATCGACAAACGATTAAAAATAAACGCATTGATGTTTTAAACGACGTGTTTTATTTGAATTCTGTCTTTAAATTTAGGAAATTGTCATTAGCATTGCCTGGAACTGAAACGTTCTATCATCTATTTTTAGTTATTCGAAATAGGTCTTTAAGTCATTAGGTTAAGTTTGTTTTTGATTCGTAAATAGCTGGTGATTTATGCCGGCTCTGTCGGATGATGAATCACCTTGATCGAGTTTTGACGCAGTTGCTTATGCAACAAGTGCATTGAACCTGTCCGCTTGTTTTAAGCTAGTCTGCTAACTCACAAATATTTACTTTCCTAGCGTAGGGTGAGGTTGCCAGTAACTGAACAGTTGCACGCACACTATTCAAATACATTAATACGATTGTTTCAAACTTCAGTAACTACAAAAAAAACTCTACATAATTTATCAGTTTTAGGAGCTTCTAAAGACAAATACAATTATTAAATTAAGGTTAGTTTACGTTACCTTTACAGGTCAATTTGGTGTCAAAAGACGCGTAACGAAGATTATTGCCCAATTATTTAAGTATGGCAGTAAAGGAAAAAACTGTTAAGTGCAAGAGACTCTATGAACTTTACAGACATTCAAATATTATTTTTCATTCAGCACCCCTGATTGTGTAGGTTACCCTACCTCCGTTTCGCGGTCATATTGTATGGTAATGCGTTTCAGTACCTATGCTTTTACGGGTGTCAATTGAATCCGTAAGTAAGTTGTTTGTTTGCTACTTAAACGGTGTTAGATCCATTGAGACCAGTACTCGAACCCAGTATGGCAATAAGAACTGATTATAATGTTCCAGGAAATATTTCAAGTTAGAGACGTAAGTAGGTAACTTGCTTTAGTAGTTTAAAAAAAAGTACACTGGATTATAAGGGTTGTTCAGGCATAAAACCTGAATCGTCATTCATCCAAATCGAATTCATTTATTTATTTAACCAACTTACATTAACAGTTTCACCATACATGTAAGTTATAGGTTAATTAACTTATTACTAGATATTAAATATTGAGCTATACATTATCAAATTCAACTAATAGTAGTTGCTACCTAAGTACTTATATTCTTACATTTTTAAGCTACGCTAACCTACACATTATTGATCTACACTAATCTATATTTTAATAGGTACACTATGTTATGGTTGAGCGTGTAGAGATCAACTCCAGATAACGAGCTGCTGTGGCCAGGAAACTCGGTTCCGTTTCTGAAAATATGTCCAGGGAGGAATTATGCAGAAGGATGTTATTAATGTGGTCTAGTGCTATATACAAAGGACTAGTGACTAAAGTGCTGGTGTTGGGAATTACAAAAAGGGGGGTGGCGTATCCCATCGAATTGGCGCATTACCAGCGGCCAACAGTATGACTCACATTATTATTGTACTGTAATTATATTGTTATCAATACCTACATTAATACTGGACTATGACGATCCTTTTCCATGAAAGTAAAGTATTGACGACCGTTATATTTTCTTTACGATTTAGTAGTAAATATACTCGTAGTCGTATTGACTATATTGAATTGACAGGGTATACGGACGAGTAGAGCGAAATCCTTTCCATAGCTCTTCGTATGTGGACAGACAAAGCAAAAGTTCATGATATTTTAGAATTTTCTCAAACATGCAATGAAATATTGATGTTATGTTCCTTATAATAAGGCTTCGAAGTATGACGTTTCAGGTGCGGCTAGGACAAGAGGTCGTTAATGCAATTTCATACAAATGTTGCAGGCCTAGGCCGGCAAAGTCCTCTTTTTTAATTTCCATTCCACATAAATTTGTGGCTCAGGCATCATGACATTCTGCCACTATGCGAATTAAAAATAAAACTTTGATTTTTTTTTGTTGTTTATTTAATTGCATGTTTGAGAAAAGCACTATACATACCTCGGCGGGAAATATGGGGTTGCCCGCCTGAGACCTATCCGACCTCGCTGTGCTCGGCCGTCTATATGTCTTCGGCCGGCAACCCCTTTTGTCCCGGCCTCTGTAGTAATGTTATATTACTGTAGTAAAAAGCTAATTCGAAGTCACACTTCTGTTCAGTACTTGGTTTTACAAGTATTGTAATTTTTTTATTAAAAATCTATTCTCCGTGTGCAGCAGCACCCCTTTTTTCCCTTGGGTGTCGTAAGAGTCAACTATGGGAACCAAGTTGAAGTGTGTTGTGGGCGATGGGCTAGCAGCCTGTCACTGCAATATCACATTTTATCCATCTATAAACTTACAATTGCTAAAAGTGGTACAGAAAATATTTTTTCGTGTGCTCTGCCGACCCCTTTTAGAAATATAGGCATGAGTTTCTATATGTGTGTAAAAGTCTATTGTCACTTCGTTTTTACGTTGTATTTAGCGAAAAAAACCTGTACCTTAGCAACGTCTTGTACCTAAGTTGTTCACTACGTAGATATCAGAAAAACAGGATCGACTGACATACTAAAATTATTAAGGAGTTATTCCAACCGCGTATCCCATCAAATTTTTTCAAAAGAATATTTTGAAAGATTATTTGGCTGCACACCAAACGTGTAACAACTGAATGGTACAATAAATCAATGGTGGAAACCCAAAACGCATTTTACAAGATGCGAGAGCGGATAAAAAGCAAGATGGCGTGATAAAATGCATTATGATGTCTTGTTATGCCAATCGGAGTTTATTGCCATCGAGATTATGGCCAAATTGAGATGTTATTTAATAAAAATAATTTTATTACGTCATAAGCGGCAATGTTAAAGAGATACAATGAGTGGGAACTTAGCTGCCGCTCTACCGAGCAAGCGAAAGCTAAGACGCTTACTATTTGCTAAAGCTTGACATTATAGCTATTTTATTTTAGCTTAGTTGGAAGTAACCTTGACTGAGAAACTGGGGGTCCCGGGTTCGAATTCTGGTCCGGGCATTTATTTGAGTAATGAACACGAATAAATGAGCCTAGGTTGTTTTTTTTGTCCAGCGTATGTCCGGCTAATTTCCGGCTATTCTCCTCTACAGGTCACAACCGATTCTCGTGAGATTTTGTGAGTTGGTACGATAATTAGATGGATTTTTTTGTCGGTTAAGTTTTTGGAATTTTTTAAAACTGGCGAAACCATTCATTTTATTTATTTATTTCATATAACAATATAAATTGTGTTTGAAAATATATGTTAATTTAAAAAATATTGGGCCTATTTACAAAAAAACACTCGTGAGGTATATATATAGCTCGCAGTGCTATAAGTATGAATTTGTGTCTAGTAAGTGTTTACTAGCTAGTAATGTCGTAAAATGTGTGTCATTTAAGTGATTTCACTTACATATATGTATTTCCTCTATGGCAACGGGTCGAACGAGCCCAGTAAAATTAGAGGCTTGGGGCAATACGAATTGTGTTGATTTCTGAACTTACCTGAAACAAGACAAACACTGTTAGCTGGTAAAATCATAACTCCAGTGTAGAAAAAATAAACAAGTTGGAAAAATAATTAGCAATAATATATTGTGATTATGATGTATTTATGTCACTAAATGATTTGAATTGAACTGTAATTTTATATTTAACTATACAATGTATATTGATTTGAAAAAAATGACACCTCGCCGAGTTTCTTACGCCGGTTCTTCTCGTGGCAGAGGTTTATTTTTCCGAACCGGTGGTAGTTTATTGACGTTCATAAGTGCATGTAATATGCCTAATTTGAAGAATAAACTACTTTTACTTTTACTTTACTTTACTTTACTTTTATATTCCTATTTGTCAGGGCCCACACTGAAGACCTGGTTCCAGTCAACTTTGTACACTTAGTAGCCGTCAAAGTCACTTAATGGAAATGGGGAGCGTATTCATAATTTCTTTCTTCCTTTGTTATCTGCCAGCAGTCGCAAGACTTAATCAGATGCGTTGAGTTAATGAAGACGGAGTTGGGAAGATAGAGCCTAACTACTAACTAATGCTCTAACTTCTCTTATGCCAAGCACATTTGACATAGTCTGCTCTCAGTAATGGACTGGTCAGTGGATTTGGGTGGATGGTTAGGCGATCCTGTTGTCACTGTAGCGCTTCGCTTCTTCAAGAACAGTTGGCATCTCCAGGTATTCACATAGTTTGCTATATATTTGGCTACTTTGACTACTACTAAGTATAATGATACTGGTACTACTGGAACATACTGTTCTTCAGGTATTTACTCGTACGTCAACTACATATAATATAATATACTAATCCGTCTTTTTACATAACAGGTTTAAACAACACCTTAATTTTAAGCTCAATTACTTCTAAACAGTTATTCTTTATTTCAAATTAACGATAATTGCGCTATTCATTACACCTATTGTACCCAACACTCTTATTACAACGTATTAAATGTGAAAATCCACTAGCAGGCTCATGATGTTAGCGAAATGGTCGTAATGACCAGTAATTAGTATCTTTTGTACCGTTTTAATTGTAATTGATGTTTTGTTCGATCGCATTAAGATAAGATGGTTATGTCGCAATTATGACGATGTAGTTTATGTATGATTGAGCTTGATATTAATAGTTATATGTTGACTTTGAGTGTCGATCAACTAATATCTTCAAGACTAGAAAAAACTTTCGCGCTTTTTACATTTGTTAACACCGGTGCAACGCTGCAACGTGTATCGAAACGTCGATAAAAATGTATACGAATTCGCATTTGACACGTTAACAATTTTTTTAAGAATTAGGATAAGAGCGATAATATAAATTGACATATTATGACTGCTCCTGATGTAGCCTACCTATCTAATAGTAGTTATTACGCCAATTTTTTGTAAAATAGTAATTTTACGTGTTTACCTATTTATTTACTATATCTACGTGATTTATCATATAAAGCTTAACCCTTTGAACGCCTTCATATTTGAATGAAGTGATCACTCAGGCGCCAAGGTATCAAAAATTGATGTAACGTTTAAACCAATACTTATAAAACAAATAAAAACAAATCATAATACTTTTTTTCATGATCAAAGTACACCTTCACTCCGACCTTTTTAGTGGTTGTTGGCGTGGTGGGCACGACGACACACGACCACTTTATAGGTTCTTGGCGTTCAAAGGGTTAAAGTCAAGTTAATCTTCGCTCTTATTTAAGTAGGTACACAATAATAAATAAAATAATAAATATTGGGGGACAATCTTACACAAATCGACCTAGTCCCAAACTTAGCAAAGCTTGTACTATGGGTACTAGACGACGATATACATACTTATATAGATAAATACATACTTAAATACATAGAAAAACATCCAAGACCCAAGAACAAATATCCGTGATAAATTCACAAATAAATGCCCTGGCCGGGATTCGAACCCAGGACCTCTAGCTTCGGAGGCAGTGTCACTACCAAGTAGACTAAACAATACCCATATGGCTGTGAAATCATCAATATTTATTATAATTATTGAGAACTGTTACGTCGCGCTTAACTGAGCCCACCAGATTATTTGTATAAAGTTAGAATATAAATCGAAAAAGAAGAAACTGGTTGTAAATTGTAATTTATTTCTATATTCCAGTACATTGTGTCTAAACGGGAGACATGCCTATTTGATGTTTTTTTACCCAATAAGAAGTACAGTATTGAGACGTACACAGTCGCGGACGATGTTCAAAGGAACGAGCGATTTTGCGAAACAGTACTGAACGTAAACAATGTGATGCAAAATAAACGACCTCTTACAAAGAGGCCGGTTGGAATGACGAGCGGCCAGCGAGTCCCCTTATTAAACGATTGGGCAAATTCAAACTTTTGATATAGGATAGTCTTGTCAATGTGCTTTTTAGTGAATCAAAAATACTGCAATAAAAGATAACAAGTAGAATTCACCCATGAACCATCAAATTGACCAATCCTTGTTTGTGTAAGACGAAACGCCGATAGCTTTTGGCAAGATATTTAAAAAGTGTTTGCTAGATATAAACGATACTTAGAAAACATAATGGAAATAAGTTATACAAATAAATATGCGTGACTAATTTTCGAAGGTGCATGAAAAAGCTTTTGATAACTATTTCCTCTAACGCGATGAAATTATAATTTTTATCATTATTCGGCTCGATGCGCTAAACCTACTCGCTTACAGCCAGTGACTCGCGCCAGTACTAGCGCAGCAAGTCGGACAGAAGACTTACTTAAGCCAGCGGGGCGCTGACAACAGCCTCTATTACATGGTTTCTGCGACGCTAGCGTGCGTGTCCACTGCCAGGACACATCCGGCAGTTAAATATTGACGGAGGAACATAAATTTTATTGTAGTTTCGGGGTGTATACAGAGAGGATTGCCAAAGATAAATAATAGTGACTGTCAGTTGAGTTTTTATGGTAATTTGCAACGAATTCGGTGGAGTAACTTTTTAGATTATACCAAGTCGAAACTGTCCAATTAAAAGAACTAGCACCAAAGTTAATCTCGTATTTTACTAGTAAACAACGAAAAGTTTCTAATTCTTACGCCATCAACGGTTATTCTTGGCTTGAATTACATAATTTCTTAGCAAACTTTGACTATTCAACATTACATTTTATTTACAATTCAACCTGCTGGGTAATAACGCAACGTTTTCGAGCGTGTGTAAGGCGATCTAAATGTGATTTTCCAAAGTAAAAATGACAGATTTACCTATCGCACGTTCGAATAGTTACGTGATTACCCTGCTGCTGGTAACAGTTTTGTGACAATTGGCGATCTGTCAGCTCCAAAGAGCTCCAATTATATAGACCTGTCAGGTTTATTATTCTAAATACATGTCACAAGTTACATAAACTTGAAGGCTCGTGGCAAATTTTCTGATATCACGGCAACGGTATGCCGTTATTTGCCGTAGTAAGTCAATGCAAACACGCAACCTGACAAACGTCTAAATGTTTGTCAGGCGACGCAAGCGTCTTCATTAGAGAGCGGCTTTCAGACCATCGGCCAGGAAGACATCGTATAGCACGTCCATTCAATATTTAGGAGTTCTGTTGACGGAGTTGTTGACGTCTTTTTTATCTAGATGGTCTCCTTTATCCTCTTTTTCGTGTAGTTACTTATCTATTCAGGTATTCGCCATCATATCAGCCGAAATCACTTATGGTTATGGCACGAAATGTTTTGGAATGGCGGCGTTGTACCAAAAAGCACAGCAAAGTAGACCTCCCAGGTCTAAGAGGATGAAATCTGCTTGAAACCTGATAGTGGCCATTCATGGGGACGCCTTGATTTTTAGTTGGATAAGGTTATTTTGACTAAGTACATTATTAAATTGAATTTAAGAACTGTAGTTCTTTCTTACCGGAAGGCGTAGCGTGGGCAGGCCCCCCACACGGTGGACTGATGACCTGGTGAAGGTCGCGGGTGTCCGCTGGATGCGGGTGGCGCAGGATCGGTCATTGTGGAAGTCTTTAGAGGAGGCCTATGTCCAGCAGTGGACGTCTTTCGGCTGACATGATGATGATGCTGACATGCTGATATGACGACCTGTTTAGCCTAGTTGGTAGTGACTCTGCCTCCGAAGCTAGAGGTCCCGGGTTCGAATCCCGGCCAGGGCATTTATTTGTGTATTTTTCACGGATATTTGTTCTTGGGTCTTGGATGTTTTCTATGTATTTAAGTATGTATTTATCTATATAAGTATGTATATCGTCGTCTAGTACCCATAGTACAAGCTTTGCTTAGTTTGGGACTAGGTCGATTTGTGTAAGATTGTCCTCCAATATATTATGATGATGATGATGAGTTCTTTCTACCTCAGCAAAAATCTCAGAAGTATCATCATCCTAGGGTCGGAAAAATGCCCGTCATTACATAAGCCTATCCAATAGGCTTCTATATGAAATGACGGGCGATTTAAAATATTTGAACATAACACACATTCATTGCTAGATCATAACATTTCACTACAATTTCATAAATACTCGTATTTATTACAAGCAAATGGCCGTAAAGTTTGCTTTATCACAAGCGGAAATACAATTTCACGCTCACCTTAGGATTAAGGTACTTACTTAATGTGTGCTCAAGTGGGCATATACAAATAAAGAACCGCTTTTGTATTAAATGCCGTATAGGTTTCCCCATTATCGTCTTCAAGGTATTTCGTTCCGCCATTTGTATTTGGGACGGCGGAACGGTCGGTTTTGCGCCATTGTTTTTTTAATAGGTAGTCAAAGACATTGTGCCGGTTATGGTAGATTTTGTTAGTTTTATTCCAATTATTGGTCACTACCAATAGCTGGAATAAAACCAACAAAATCTACCATAACGCGTGGCAGAGCCGTTGCCGATTAGACAACGGGATTATTTGACTGGATTGGAGTTGAATCATCATCGCTTACGTAGAATGAAAGATCTTTCGTAATCGCGTTAATTGCTAAATTACAATGACATTTTGAGTGTTTGCCAAATAACTGTTTCTGCCTAGTAATAAGTATAGATTTACTTTGCTATTCAAATTCTAACGCAAATTTTGTAAAACATTTGTGAAGGTCGCTTAGCAATTATTTAGACCCCAAGTAATACAAAATTTTCACCTTTTTTTTTTAATTAAAAATGGGATTGCTCTTGGCCAGCATCTAGCCAGGGGGCAAAGTGAGGCGTTAGAATCGCAGAGACTGGTAACTTATTTTAGGATGCTGCTAGTTAATATATTGCAATGCAACTTCCTATCAATTTGTATGCAGCTAGTTATTACAATGCAACTTCCTTTTAATCTATCGTGCATCTCTCAAATCAAAGGGAGTTGATGCCGTGTAGTGTTGATATGAGATAGGCTTAGGATTACTTATTCTGCGGCCTAGAGCCTTAAAAATATTAAATCGTCGAGGCCTAGACCAGACCTATGTCTGAAAGAATGCTAGCCTTCCTGAAAGTTACAACTGAACAGCACCAATATCTCGAAAGACTAAGACAGCGGGTTGCCTTTACAATGGAACTAATTGTGCCTAAGTACATATTCACACACGTGTGTTGACAGGAGTTGTCAGAGCGCCGGCGCAGTGCAGGCGACCCATTTACGCACGCGCAGAATACAATACAACCAACCTAAGTTCATCTTTGTATTTCAATCTTATGTGACATGTATACCTACTTTGTTTTACCTGTTATTGTGTACAATAAAGTGCTTACATACAACTCAACTTGTACGATATCTGTAGCACAATTATTCGTACTAGCTGTATTTTTTTAAATAGTCATTCGTCTCGAAATGAACTTGCGATGTACAATGATAACCTCGCGATCTAGGAAATTTTGTAACCGATTTTGCTCATGGGCGGACTAATAAAATTATTATTATCTCATTAGATTGCCTTCCTAATTTCACGACGTTCTGATCAACGATACTAGAGATATCGTCGATCAAATATTTATAAAGATTACAACGAAAGGCCGTTAATTTTACCGAGTTCAACATTTACATGTATTATTTTTAGTCAAAAACATAACGTGCATTAAAGTCACGCGTTTGGATGAAAAGAAAGAAACCAATGGCAGTGAGTGTGACATAATAACACCCTATCAAACAAGGTCCCCGACCCAGTAACCTTGACAAACACACCCGGCCAGAGTTGAGATAGGCCTGAATAGCCCCCATAAAACTACAGCTAGTGTCATATAACATGATACGCGTGAAACACCATATATCAACAATACAGGTTGATGCTCTCCAAACCTTGGAACACAAAGGACCCAGCGTCAAAATGGTTCTGAAACCAAAAAAGCTGGGAGTTAGATCAATAAATAGGTTTTTAAATATACAACAGAATGACTTCTAATTGGTGATACAAAATATAAAACTGTGAATCTGACCATGATTTTGAGCAATTTTATTATGAAACCAACGTTTGTCCGTGTGAAAATAAAACGCTATTTCATACAATTTGGTATGTCGACCTATCCTATGAAACAGCTGATTTGTTTTGTTACATTTACAAAGATGGTCCCGTAGTAAAAGTTGTTCAGAATCATGATCAGATTTACAGTTTTATATTTTGTATCTCCAATTAGAAGTCAGCCTGTAGCATATTTAAAGACCTATTTATTGATACAAATCCCAGCTTTTTTGGTTTCAAGACGCAGTGTTCCAAGGTTTGGAACGCATCAACCTGTGTATTTTCAGTTTCTTTTCAGTGTCACGATTCGCTGGTCACACTTTATATAGGTGTCTTAAGTAGTCACAAATGGATCGCTATCAACAGTCCTCATTCAGTCAGATTCCTGTGTTGTTCGTTCCCAAGAATAATCTTATTTTATTAACCTTGTATGGGCAATGTATTAAAAACAATCGTCCTGTATAAAGGGTTAAGGTTCATACAATTGTTACTTACGAAGATGACATCTTCAATTTACTGAACGGATTACACGGAAAAGGGCAATCGTAACACCATCGACTTTTGTCGGCGAGGTTAGGTTACAAACGGTATGTCATCAATTCCTAAGGCGTTTATGTCCTTCGCTTAAGGTCCATTATTCAGTGGCAATGGTTAATAGGACCATAGAGATGAATTAATTAACATTTTTGGTGACTGTTAAGTTAATGTCTTCATTTTATGCGCGCGCATGCCCTGTAAAAATAAGATTCATGTGGGAAAATGATACTATTATACAAAAGACTTTCCTGAACTCTAAAATTGGCAGCGTATCTAATAATGTACACTGTTTTAGCCATCTTCTTGCATTTTTAGAACGATTTCTTTTTGCTGTATACGAGGCTTGAACCAACGATTTTTTGTTTAATTTTGTCAATTTTAGGGTTTAAATGGAGCTAAATCGGTCTTCACAATTTAGTTTCATCGAAAGCTTTTCTTGTTTAAGGTAAACGGCGGTACAGTACTTTTATCTCACGAACGCGAGTGTGCCATTTTTGCGTGTTGAGATATACATGCACATTGTCTATGTGTGCGTGAGCGTAGGATGAGCTATAGCTATGAGTTCACATTGTACATGTGTTCGTATATGTCACAACTTCAACTATGGCTAACCCACGCTCGTGAGAAAAAAGGTCTGTACCCATTGATACGTATTTTACACCACACCTTGCCAAAACGCGCGTTTTTCCGCACGCTGCGCGTCCGGAAAAACCCACTTTTTTGCCAAGTGGTGACGTAAAATTGTGTACAAAACACGGGTCGTAAAATAGAAAGCCCTTTCTCGCGTATTTATGACCCTCGCCTGCGGCTCGGGCCTCCAACATTTGCGATATCGGCCTTTCTTTGTTTTACAACCCTTGTATCGTAAATAGCTATTTCAGCTTTATTAATAAATATGAGTCTTTTCAAGGAACCTCGACAAGAACAATTATGTGTATGACATAAAAATAAAAGTGTCAAGTCCACGCACGCATAACTTAATTTAGTCTTCATCATCATCATGTCAGCCAAAAGACGTCCACTGCTGGACATAGGCCTCCCCCAAAGACTTCCACAATGACCGGTCCTGCGCCACCCGCATCCAGCGGACACCCGCGACCTGCACCAGGTCATCGGTCCACCGTGTGGGGGCCTGCCCACGCTACGCCTTCCGGTACGTGGTCGCCACTCGAGAACCTAGAATTTAGTCTTAGTGTCATATTTCACATTCTAATCTGTCCAATTTTCGGATCTTTTTCTTCAAAAGAAATAAACTCAGAAGGTTCTTTGGAGGACGCAGCACCCAGGAGAGCCAAACCCATGTATCCAGTAGCTATTTAAAATTAATTAATTTCCAATCGATACCCGGTCACAGATCTCGCAAGAATTAAGATATTAAATTAATAAATTTAATTACTCATTTACATATCAATAGAAGTTGCATTGAATTCAAAATGCATGAAATTTACCGGTGACATTTATTTCTCGTGCATTAAGATTTGCATGTTTAATAATAAATTTATTGGACAGATATCGTGTTAATATTTCAAGTCTTCGTAAATCAACTCGTTACACTGTTTAGCCGTAGAGCAACGCTCACCTTGAAGGGTTTGTGGTGCCGACTCATATGAAAAATAGCTATAAAGCTAATAATGTAAATAGCCATGAACGCACAGAACGGGCGCGGCGCGGCGCGGTGCGAGGCGGTATTCCATTTTTGATCTTTCCGAAACTGTCGACTGTCGATTACTGCTTCATATGTCACACACGCCGCCTCAGCTCTGCCGCGCTAGCGAATAACGCGTGGTTTTTTAGTGCGACGTGCGTGTACCGCGTTCGCTTTACCGCAAAACCGCCTCCGTCCCGCAACGACGCTGTGCCGCGATCTGTGCGTTTCAAACTTTAGAGTTTACGCGTCAAGACGCGGTGACTGTTGTAATTTAAGTAATTTTAAATAACTAAAATGCTACCCAACCGATACAACGCGAATATGTATGATTTGTATGGCATTTACGTATGGGTATGACCTGGTGCCAATTTATGATAATAAAAAACGAATTACTTATACATACACACATCAAGAATCTGACAAAAATGTGATCGAAAAGTCAAAACTTCCTAATTTCATCAGTGAGAAGTAATAAGTGATCGAACAAATCCTTGTATAAAAAAAATGGGGAGAAATCAATTTAAAAAAATATCAGGCTGTAAATATCAGCAAGAGAATTGACAACATTTCAAATTTTTAAGTAGTATGAAATCTTAACTCATTTCGTTAATTTGGTAACAAGAAACCCCAAAATTGTGAAGAAAGCCCATATCGTAGTAATGACGTCACTACTATGAAATTGTGACAGTCACAGCGCACACACAGAACAGCAGTTCACTTTCTTCAGTAAATTTGTCTTAGTAACAGTGCTTCTGTATGATTTATTACACGGTGACGCCTAACTTGTCACTTGCTCTCTTTCAGAATGAGGAACTTTTGAAATTGATTTATTTATATGAAATTGGGATATTCTCGAGAATTTAAAAATATGGTTTTACTTAACTTTTTATCCGCCATTTGATTTCATCGGAAAAAAGCCTGCTTTATAAAATGAAATGTTGTCAATTACCTACTGGAAAGATTCATCAAAATCCAATTAGTCGTTATGCGTGAAACCCTGTCACTTAATAAATATCCTAACATCCCTAAATACTCGTATTCCAGTTTATAAAATCAATATTATGTAGCACCATGCTATTTGTTAGATAAATAAATAATAAATAAATAAATAAATATTGGGGGACGATCTTACACAAATCGACCTAGTCCCAAACTAAGCAAACCTTGTACTATGGGTACTAGGCGACGATATACATACTTATATAGATAAATATATACTTAAATACATAGAGAACATCCAAGACCCAAGAACAAAATCCGTGCTAAATGCACAAATAATGCCCTGGCCGGGATTCGAACCCGGGACCTCTAGCTTCGGAGGCAGTGTAACTACCAACTAGGCTAAACAGGCGTCAGATAGCCCCATAGTAGCGAGATAATGATAAATACCTACAAACATTGTCCGAACACGAAACGGCTTGTTTTATCTAGTAATGTCTAATCCAGGCCTACTCAGGAAGTCTGGCTTGGGTCAGATTACCACACTAAAGCTAGGTTTATCTTTACGACTTTACCTACTCGTGACACCGCCTGGCCGCAGAAAAGGTACTGATACAGAAACTAAACTTGAACGCATTGAGATTCCTAATAGGTATAGTTGAAATTATTTCAAATGTCCGACTTTGAAGAACCTGGCATTCGATTTTGAACTTTTTCTGAATTTGATACAGTTCGGCCAATTCAAATAATTTAAAGTACACAATGAGTCTCGGGGAATACAATTAGTACCAACGTAGTCCCAACCATGCTTAGAAAATAAAATGTCATATAATGCAAGATGCATTTGGTTTGGTTTTTTTGTATGCATTTTATATCTTGTCTTTCCTAATAATAATAATGACAAACGTTGCCAGCTCCTCCAAAGGCATATTTCTAACGATCTATCGTCGATTATTATCTAGTGCCTTATTTGGTTAAAGTAACGAATGTACAAGGATTCAGTTTATAGACGCATTATGGTCGACCACTTTGGCTTAGTTGGTAGTGACCCTGCCAAAGAAGCCTTTATCACGAATATTGTTCCTGGGTCTTGGATGTTTCCTATGTATTTAAGTGTGTATTTATCTATATAAGTATGTACCTCGTCGTCTAGTACCCATACTATATAAGCTTTGCTTACTTTGGGACTAGGTCGATTTGTGTAAGATTGTCCCCCAATATCTATATGGTATTTTTATTATTTATAGTGAAATCTCGCTCATTTAGTCCTGTAAACGTGATTACGTAACATGTCAAATGTACGTAAGGAAATTTTAGTAGGAAAAATGCCGTTACGTAAATCGTTACGTAATCAAACTTCATCAATCATTCTGCAGATAAAATTCTGCGCGTTTATAACTTCTGTGGCTCGGTGTAAGGCTTATCGTTATGGACAATATACACCCACTGACTAAAAAGCTTCACCAAAACGCGGGCATCCTACACATTTGCGATTTTAGCGCGGCCGTTAACTAGGATAATTTATTCGACCGCGCATACTTAGTAATGACTAAGTTTAACATGCCATCGAATCATTACAGCAAGAAAACAAGACATTCGAACGACAGGCGGGTTTATACCTAACCTTATTTATAAAGATAAGCACCTGATAGGTAATGGCCACACACATATTCATATCTGTAGGTATAAGAGCTAGAACTTACTAATATATTATATTGATTTAAATTCGCACGATTTTTACACATCGATCGATCGATTTTTAACGAGCTGAGCTCAGCCCGTTACCACGGATGTTGTGATACATTCGAAACGTCGGGCAAACCTCAAAAAAGGTGAATAAATGTCAAATGTACACGATTAAGTCCCGTTTACTAATAATAATAGTGGTAGTTAAGCTACGCATTTGAAAAGTTCAAAAGTCTTTATTATAAAGGAATAAGAGCTTTTGACCCCGTCATATGCATAGCTGTACTACCTACCGTTGTTGTTTAAAAATATCACTTAAACATACTGTAATATATTTTACACCGCACCTTGCCAAAAAGCGCGTTTTTCCGCACGCTGCGCGTCCAGAAAAACCCACTTTTTGGCCAAGTGGTAAAATTTTGTACAAAACACGGGTCGTAAAACAGAAAGCCCTCTCTCGAATATTTATGACCCTCGCCTGCGGCTCGGGCCTCAAACATCTGCGATATCGGCCTTACTTTGTTTTACAACCCTTGTATAGTAAATAGCTATTACAGTACATAAGGTGTTACTTTACCGCACGAGTGCGGTAATCAGCAGATTACGTGCATATGTCGAAACTTTAAAGAGCCATATGTACTGTAAACCTCACAAATATCGATTAATGATTTATAATTCGTTAGCTAAATCACACTTAGAATATCTAATAGAAGTATGGGGCTGTGCAGCCAAAACAAATCTTCAAAAGTTACAGTCATAAGAAAGTAAATTAATTAAATGTTTATTTAAATACCATCGCCTAACTAGAACAAAATTACTTTGTACACTAACTAAACTATATAACCTTAAACAACTTTACACATACGCAACATGCATGCTCATCAGAAAGGTACTGACACATGAAATACACTCTCAATTAACATTCACAAAAAGAAAATTTAGACATAATTTGAGAAACACAAATAAAATAAAATAATTTAGATATACAACTGGATATGGAAAGAAAAACATTTTATCTGACGGTGCATAAATTACCGAACGAAGTAAACGAGTGTAAATCAGGGATACTATTTAAAAATAAGTTAAAATCTTATGTATCCCACTAATATTATAAATGCGAAAGTTTAGATGTTTGGATGTTTGGATGTTTGGATGTTTGTTGCTCAATCACGCAAAAACGGCTGAACAGATCAAAATGATTTTTTGTATACTAACAGTATGTAATCTGGATTCACTTATAGTATACTTTTTGTCCCGATAATCACCCTCAAAGGGATGAAATCGGGGGTGCAAATATGGTCTATGAAACGGGGTGATTTAAATCCTCATAAGCCATTATAAGCTTTAAGTTTCAGCCAATTGGGAGTATAACGGCGTGTCAATAATTTTAACGTAAGCGATAGCAGAAGTTGACGTATTGTAAACAAGCTGACTTTTCGATATGTCAAAGCCAAAATATCATAATTCCTTCTGATTGATGACGTTATTTTTGAGCATAACCTTTTAGCAATTAGGTCTATTATTGCGTGTAAATCAAAATAAATTTGCGATACTTTGGATTTGTTTGTTTTCATATGCTTAAATACAAAAACAGCTGCTTCAATGCAGTCTTTGTATCGTCAGTGTACAATTTAATTTTGTCGTGTATTATTGTTTACGTAATTGGTGACCCTTCACACTATAATAACTGTTTGATATAAGAGATCACTTGGGCTGGGCAGCTCAATCGTCAACATTGACGGTTGAAGCACCTTAGATCTATGCACAAATTACAATCTATATACTGAGATAGAGATACCAGTGAAATACTCCACATAGATCGTAGCGCCGTTGTGTATTTAGTAAGAACTAACCGCACAACCGCTGCATCCCAGTCACTTCAATATGCAAGTGCGATAGAGATAGCACCCAGTGGCATCTGGTACAAACAAGTTAAACTAAAATTTCCATAGAAAAATTCGTACTTCGAGTTGAAAGGCCCCTGGATTTATGCTTATCCGTATACATATAATACAGCTGTAGAAGGTCGAAAATCTGTACATTGAAGATATTGGCTAAATCAATGGAGCGATTGGAGGGCCCTTAGCATCGAAACAGAACACATTCAACAGCTTTAATAATTCGTGTGTGTTTGTCTATCGGTTTATATGTCTAGGCATTGTGACTCTCGGCCTTCAGCCTCACGTGCATTGCCGCTCTGCTTCGGTCCTTCGGCCCTCAGCCTTACACTTTACTCTGTGTGAATGATCGGCATCAGGAGCCCGCTCTGTGTGAATGATCTGCCTTTGGACTCGCATGCCTTGCCCCTCTGCATCAGTCCTTCGGCCCTACATAAGGAGCCCGCTCTGTTGGGATTCTCGGCCTTCAGCCTTGCGTGAATTGCCACTCTGCTTCAGGCCTTCGGCCCTACATGCGTGCCACACGGCTCCGAGCCTTCAGCCCTCATTCTTATATAAGGAGCCCGCTCTATTTGAATGCTCGGCCTTCGGCCTCGCATGCATTGCCAC
Organism: Notocelia uddmanniana; assembly: GCA_905163555.1. Lineage (NCBI taxonomy): Eukaryota > Metazoa > Arthropoda > Insecta > Lepidoptera > Tortricidae > Notocelia > Notocelia uddmanniana. The sequence goes on from LR991053.1 coordinate 46,268,351, forward strand.
TCTGTTTCGCCCCGTTAGTCATCAACTTTACATAAAGAATCCAGTCTGTTGAGAAACTCGGCCTTCGGCCTCGCGTTTCTCGCCTCCCTGCTTCAAGCCTTGGGCCCTCAACCTTACATAAGAAGCCCGTTTTGTGTGAATACTCGGCCTTTCGCCTTGCATGTTTTGTCTCTCTGCTTACGGCCTTCGGCCATCATGCTTACATGAAGAACCCGCTCTGTTGGGACGTTTTACGGAAGAACTGCGTAGCGAGACTTTTATCATTGTACATGCAATATTTTACGGGCCTCATTCGTCTAGAATCGGTACATTTGATATAACTAAGCTTAATCATTCGTTTTGAAAGCACGAGCACGTAGCACCAACTCCCGTTACAAACGGACACTTTTACTTGAAGTTGTCAGACGATTATATACCTAGGACAGACTGTCCAGTTAGGTCCAAGGTACCCAGTTAGTGAAGGGCCAACTTCGAGAAAGGGGTAAATCGTCAAATCCGACTCGGCTGGGCAGCGTTCGAGAAGCTACGGCACATCTTTTCGTCCAATATTCCGCAGTGTCTCAAGACAAGGCTCTTTGAACAGTGTGTGTTGCCAGTGACGACATATGGCACTGAAACGTGGTCGCTTACTATGGGCCTCATAAGAAGGTTCAAAGTCACCCAAAGAACAATGGAGAGGGCTATGCTGGGAGTATCTCTGCGTGATCGCATCAGAAGTGAGGCCATCCGCAGTAGAACCAAAGTAACCAACATAGCCCAACGAACCGCTAAACTTAAGTGGCAGTGGGCGGGGTATATAGCACATAGAACCGTTGGCCGTTGGGGAGGAAAGGTTTTCGAGTGGCGAGTAGGTACCAGAAGGCGCAGCGTGGGTAGGCCCCCCCACAAGGTAGACTAATGACCTGGTGAAGGTCGCAGGTGTCCGCTGGATGGGGATGGCAAAGGAACGGTCATTGTGTCACTCTTTGGGGGAGGCTTATGTCCAGCAGTGGACGTCTTTCGGCTGATATGATGATGATGATGATTCGTTTTGAAAAAACGATTACTATTAAAATTTTCCGAGCGCGGTAAAGAACATTTCATATTCAATGTAATCATTTCTTAAGGGATGTAAAGAAGGGTGAAAGATGTATGAGAAAACAAATAATTCCAAAGCAAGAATGAGTTCTACGCAGACGAAGTCGCGGGCAAAAGCTAGTATGTTAATATTTATTAAGATGTGTTGGAAATATGTTATACCTTAAGTTAAACTTGTTTGTAAATTCATTTAAGTAAGTGAACTGTTGTGTTCTTATATAAGAAACAAATGTCTTTAAACCGATAAAGCGTTGCACGATACACGTGTGAACAGGTAATTCGCAACTCGTGTCAATTTAAAACACTCCCCTCGGTCGTGTTTTAATTTAATATCACCACTCGTTGCGATTTTCTGTTCTCTGCACTTGTATCGTAATGTACTATTAACCTATTAATTGCACTTTAACGTAACGTATTATATATTTTTTATGAAACGACGAAATTCTAATATGTTCACCATTTTCATGAGCCCACTACGTACATAATACCAAAATTTACTACAAATAAAACCCTATAGTGACTACTGACAGTTAATTAGCTACTAACGCTATTGACTATACAAATATTCCAATAGTTATCCATTCAACTACAAAAATATGCATCCATTTTTTCACAGTTCAGGTATGATTCCTATTTCCATGTAACAAGGTAAAATATGCATACATCTCTATGTATTGTAGACTTCATATGTACGCAGTAAACCGAAGTAGGCCAACATTCTAGGACACTTAATTTTATTGGTGTTTTCTGGCTAAAGGATCGTTTGTTACCGCTTAGAAAACAATATTGACAACAATATCGGCTACACGTTGGAGCTTGCCATTCGATGTTAATGCGAATATAAACTCGATTACTAGTATATATTTACAGCTATCTCTATACTCAATTATATACATACAGTTATCTTAAAGAGTGTATGTCGTAGGTAAGTACAGTCACGGACTTAAATCGATGAGCCATTTATAGCTCACTTTATACTGGACACTTTATAGCTAATTATGATGCCCAGTATGAAGTAATATATGGCTCAACAATTAAAGTCTGTGAGTGTACCATAAGAAATTGTATTTTACACCACACCTTGCCAAAAAGCGCGTTTTTCCGCACGCTGCGCGTCCGGAAAAACCCGCCTTTAGGCCAAGTGGTGACGTAAAATTGTGTACAAAATACGGGTCGTAAAACAGAAAGCCCTCTCTCGCATATTTAAGACCGTCGCCTGCGGCTCGGGCCTCAAACATCTGCGATATCGGCCTTACTTTGTTTTACAACCCTTTGTATCGTAAATAGCTATTACAGAACATATGGTGCTACTTTACCGCACGAGTGCGATAACCAGCGGATTACGTGCGTATGTCAAAACTTTAAAGAGCCATATGTACTGTAAAACGTTGTACGATACACGTGCGAATAGGCAATTCGCAACTCGTGTCGATTTAAAACACTCCCTTCGGTCGTGTTTTAATTTATCACCATTCGTTGCGAATTTCCTGGTCTCTGCACTTGTATTGTAATGTACTATTATGCAACAGTTACATAATAAAGGTTCTTGAAATTCGAGAGTCACTGTAACAAAACGAACGTAGTGAATTTTGTTATTAAAGACTCCAGAATTATGTAACGTTGCATACAATATTTTATCTACGACGGCAAAATAATTAAATTTAAATTAATAATCGACATGGTGGCAGAATACGGGCATTGACGTGTGCCTCTTTTAAAAATTAAAAAATAACAGTTGAATAATAATGTATGAAAATCCAGTTTGAATCTCCCACCTCCTATAATTGTTATATAATGACTTCTATGGTATAGACCTGCATTTGTATAAAAAGTTTATTGTTTTAATACTGCTGTCAGTCATTTAATTGACAGATTATAATGCTTGAGTAGAAAAATAATTATATAATATACATACCTACATATCAATTGATGTTCAACTATGTTCATGTTAATACTTATTTTCAATGAAATTTATTTACAGAGGGACAGAGGGCTACATCCCGACGGATGGAGATGACAAAGTGCTTGCAGAGTACAATCTAGGTTAAGATCACTTTAACACGAGTAAAAAGATGAAATTAATAAAGCATATATTATATGTTTTGGTTTTAGTTCTTATACTTACTATTTGTGAAGAGCAAGTCGCAATTTTGTTCAAAAGGACTCATCATCCTCCTAGCGTTATTCCCAGTACAGTTGCATCCTGAAGGATGCCTGGGCTCCGCTACCTAATCCCAAGAGCTGGCGTAGGCACTAATTTTTACGGAAGCGACTGCCATCTGACCTTCCAACCCGAGGGGGAAACTAGACCTTATTGGGATTAGGCTTGTCAAGTGAGTGGGCAACTTGACTGTTAGAAGTTCTCAAGCCGCCCGGAGGCCTCTAACTTGGCTTAACGACTGCTATCATAGACAGCAACCGGGATCAACGGCTTAACGTGCATTCCAAAGCACGGGAGCGCTCAGTTAGTAACCACTCAAAGCGGTCACCCATCCATGGACTGACCTCGCCCGATATAGCTTAACCTCGCATACCGCACGCGGTACGCGGGCGCCGCTGGGCCACGAACGCGCCAAAAGGACTAAAAGGACTAAAAGAATAAAATAACGCATGGTTATGTCAACGTGTTTATGTTCCTATTTTGATACAACAATTTTAATTATATATTTTTTTTCATTAATCTATCGATCAATAATGATAATGTGGATAAGTTCAGTGTGTCTTAAATATACGCAGTTTATCAGTGTAATAATAAAAATAATAGAAAAGGAAAAGGGATAGATCAAAGAAAGATGGACGGACTGCGTGATAGACGATAGTGTTATCACTATCGTGATGATGATGGGTGATAGAAAAGGTCATCCATCATCATCATATCAGCGGAAGTGAACAAAGTATTCAATTGGTGCAGTTTCACTTTACTCGTATTATCTGGTAAGATCCCTAGTGTGCTCGTTTAAGTACAGTTTCAGGGAAATGCGTCCGTCTCGTTAGTCCGGAAGAGACGCGCAGTCGCGATGAACAATAATCTAGGGTGGCCCGGAGTCCTTAAATCTCCCGTATCGGAGCCGTTGTCACTCACTGCGCCTACGCATGTGGTTGAAGCTTTAAGCGGAAGCGGGTTGGCTAAGTATGATCGCGTTTCTGGTCTGAAATTCAAAGTTAAGTCCGTCTTACACTTGCACGAACGACGACGAATGCAATATTTTCGACATAAATACGATCATGCTCGTATTAAGGAGTAATAGTAAAACAAAAGTCGAACTAGCGACAAACATTGTGATAATACATAGCTATAGCTATCTAGCTGGGGAATCTCTAATATCTCTATTTGAGCCGTCCGGCATGTTATTTTAATTTAGGCCATAAATGATGTAGGTATACGAGGTGGGTTATATGAGAAATATCCCTTTTTCCAGCACTGAGAAACAAATTCACAAGCTAAGGAACAATTTCAAATCAGAAAATATGTAGAATAATGCTTAACGCCGAAAAGGATTTTTCAGCGTTGTAATTGTGCAAACGAAATATTTCAAACATTATAGGTATCTTGACAGTCACTACAATACAGAATATTCCCATATGTTACGGGTTTGAATTATTTGAAATGAACGGATCCTTGCAGGCTGTTATTACAAATTAAATCAAACTGAATTTCCACAAACAGATTTCAAAAAAAAAATACCAGTATAAACAATAACCAGATTAGGTTCTTAGTGCTTCGTTCGCACATTACGCCTGTACGAATCAAGATGTTAGGTCTTGTTCCACGAGTATCGCTTTGCGGTTGTAACTTAACTACACCGCGAGGATCAACTGAACCCTGACGGAACCCAGCGTGAGCAGATTAGTGAATGGACCAGCTTCCCAGGAAGCCACTTTTCATAGCTGTCGCGTGGCTTTGTTTTCCTACCTTAAAACTTCGCTAAGTTGAAACTTATCGCTGGTAATAACGTGGGGCTGTGCCTGGACAAGCAATTAGGAGCAATTGGTTATAATTATCTTCGATTGATTATGAAGTACGTCTTTCATTTAAATTAATTTCAATTTAAATCCAATCACATCTCAACATTAATGCGTCTCGGACACCAAGTAACAGATTGGACGAGAGTTGCTCTCGATATTGATGTTTTCATAGCAATATACGTTAGGTATTATTGTTTTTTTTTTGTCTATGTTTTTATGTGTATCGTATTACTCCGTTTGTATATATTTGTGTGATGTGCTACGAATAAATGTATTTCTATTCTATTCTTTCTATTCTATTCTATTATCATCACAAATTTAAGAGACTTGTCGGTGTGGCTCTATTCACTTGGTCAATCTAGGGATGCCGTCTTAATTTCCTTTAGTATCATCATCATCATCATATCAGCCGAAGGACGTCCATTGCTGTAAATAGGCCTCCCCCAAAGACTTTCACTTCCTTTCCTTTTACTTCCTAAACTTAATTATGAAAATGTTGTCAAAGTATGAAAAGACAGTGAAAGTAAGCATAGCAATGCTGTATTTATATTCCCAAAAGGATCAGGTAAGATAACATTCTCTTTTTTTTTTGGTAACACACTTTTAATTAATGTCTAGGTTAAGTTTGTGGCAATATAAGTAGATGTTATTAATTTGTAAGATAGCATGCCGAATGTACCAAGATGATTATTAATCCACCAATCACATATAGATCGCAAAATGTTTGCACTCCTAACGAACCTTTGTATGGGCGTTGTCAATTCCCTCAACTAGTGTCGCCTGGCCGTCACGGCTGTCTACAAGACTTGTACTTGACAGTTGTTTATACATTAGGTGTGGGATCTTGTTTCGTTTTAATATTTCGTTAAAATTCAACAGGCAGGCTTGACTTACTTGTTCTTTAACTAAAAGCTGATCTCCATCTTCATCTCCGATTAACTAAGTCACACGGATTATATAAGTAATTTACAACGAATTCAAACAACTTCGGTCGTTAATTTTGGTACGCTTTGGGAGATATACTCAACAGTGACAATTTCGAGGCTGTCACATTTTAAATATGTAATTAACCAGATAATGTGTTTGATCGATATCACAGCCACCTGTAGTGTTATTACAAAGTAGCCCAGACATACGGAGACCATATATTTTAAAATTTTGCAAGGTTTGGCCCCGTTTAATTTGAGAAGTCCGCTATTCATCTCCATCATTATCATCAGGCTATATATATCCCACTGCTCATCAATAACCCCATTTGCTCCCATAAGAATGTATCCGTTAATATTGAATGTATTTTGAAGGAGTACCTCGGAATAGGCATATGTATGCAGTCGTCTTCGCATTAGCTGACGTAACTGCGAGAGACGTCGTCTCCCTGTTTGACACTGCTTGTATACTCTATAATAGACCCAAAGGTATAATTTATATTCTAGTAATATGAATCGAACCTTTACGTTCACAATGACAGCGTAACAAACACTATAGGCCACGCTTCCGACGCCTCCGTACTTAAACGAAGCGACAGCCATCGACCACTAATACGCGTCCTCCAGTGTCGAATGACACGTGACAGACAGAGGGCAGACTGATTCTTACACTCAACAACATAGCTTGAAAACAAACACAGCATTCCATTGAAAAAGTAACTGTAAGCTGCGGTAATTAAGTTTGATTTGGGTTGTTCTAGAATGTTACGGATATTAAGGTGTGGTTGTCCTTAATGCGCCCGATATTGGAGCCGATGCATTCAGCATGCAATTATGAGTGCAACGGGATACGAGTTATTAAGAGATTGTCTTTTGATTTTGACGATTTGTTTGGCATGTGTTTAACATGTTATTAGCTCATTATACTGTGGACAGAAATACAATCAGACATTTAGATTGCGAGTAAAACTATCAGATACATCTGAACGAGCGAAATGCTCTCAAACTACTACACAACATTTGCGATTACCTGTTAAGATTTGAGATGTACCTATTTATTTGATAGCTACTTTTGTACTCTTAAAATAATTAAACAGACCTCCTTGCATTCAAACATTGCTGATTCCTGTTTCAGCTCCCTTGAATTTACAACAGTATTATTTTAAGCAAGATCGTATACTTTGACTTACAGAAGTAATATACCTATAGACCATTGCCAAACGTTGATAATCGATCTTTCTGTAAATCTGTCTTCCACCTACTCAAATAACTCAATCGTCACGTTTACCTGCAAATGGTCGCATAAGTCCAATTTACAATATCACCCAAGAACCACGAACCATCCTACAGTCATAAACACTCATAACTGTCCACATTTCAGGCGAAACAAAACAAAAATCGCGAAGGAACATAATAAATATTGCTAATTCGGTGACGTTACAAATATTCAAACAGTTCACCGACTTATTGTTGACAATGGGTATGGATGATTTTCTCTAATTTATGTTGGAAATGTCACGTAGGCGTGTGTTCGTAGTTTGGCAATAAATTTCGTGTCGTTAACGTTTGTTCCGTTTTGTATTTTTTTTATTCTGTATCTATTGTCTGTATTTAATTTTCTCTTCGCGATTTAACTTCATTTAGCCTGTAGCCATTTTAAGTAGTGGCTCTGTGAACTGCAGATAGCCCAGTTTTTTTTCATATTTTAAAATTTCCAAACACTGATGATAAGACAAAAGAATCTACATAAAAAAATATCAAAGGTGCTCACAAATTTCACGAAAGAAGAATTGGTTGTGAAATATGACCAGAAGTGGTATTCTTGTAAAAGTATTGGCTTGTGGCGTAAAGACGTACGTCTCCACCTCTAGTTATCACCTCAACGCTCGCCCCACCTTAAACGCTAGCTCCATCTGTCATATGTCAGCCAGTACAGTCTAACTCCTATATACGTAACATGGTTTTAATTTGATAAAATGTAGGCTTTGCACTTGATATTTCATACACAAATTTTGTAAAAATCATTTTCTCTTTCATTCGTAGTGTTTTTTTAATCAATAAGCGGTTTATATTACTTGAATCAGGATAGTTTTAATGCATAAATCCATCGATTAGTACGTCGATAACTAGAACATCACTAGAGGTGAGATGGTTTGACAGTTACACGTATTCGCAAAGTATTTTTGAAAAGGTGGGGACGCACGCCACGACACGTTAATGTCAAAAACGTTGTCCCCACCTTACACCTCTAGCAATGTAGGTGTAGTTGCTATGGTGGGTGGCCGTCGCGGGCGTAGTTGCTATGGTCGTTGCTAAGGCAATTGACATTTGGTGTCAGTAATATATTTCATGTGCTAAGATGTTTAAAATAGACATCTATAATGTAACAAGAAATCAGTATTTCAGTCTGAAAAATTAATTTCCTTTTGTTGGGGATCATTATTTAACCATGCTTTTGGTTCTCCACATAGAATAGATGTCTTCTATTGTAAATTCCAGTGATGTGACGGACAGGTAACCTAGTATGTAAATTTGTTTTGCCGAGTGTTTATGAAAATTAACATGTAAATTGGAAAGAAAATGTGCCTAACACTTTGATGAATCTAATGTCCACCTACCTAAATATTTATTTCATGTTAGCTGGGAGAGGTTTGCCGATGATTTAAGTACCAAGTACTAGTTGCCGAAAGCATGTTAAGTGTTTTTTTATTGCAGGATTATGGAGAAATTCTACTTGGTGATCATGCAATGTAAGCTGCAAAATGAAACAAATACAGCTGTAAGCAGTACAAGGAAAAATATTTCAACCATTCATAATGATAAATATATTCCGGCTTAGTAAATTAGTAAAATGAAGAACCAGAAGTTAATGACAGTATAAGGACCCTTTCAATGCTTATTCATTATTTACTCTTTCTTCATAGGATAGCATTTGTTGTAGATATTATATTTTAGAATAAAATTAAGAATATTTTATTTTATTTTTTATTAATACATTATAAAAACACCAACACAAAAAGAGAGCCTAGTCAAACAAGAAAACCCCTGTGTTGTACTGGGCGAAAAGGTACCCATCACACTTGCTGCGTTACCACTTTGGATCAGTTGGATGGCGATGGACAACCTTTGCACCAGACAAGAATCAGAGCATCAAACCCTCTCCTAGTTTCGTCGCCTTCCTTCATTTATGAAGGCTAAAGCGTCAGGCTCCCAGCACCCTATATATTTGTCTCGCTTTTAAATTTTTGAATAAAAACAGGCTTGTATGTTAGTAACTATTGTTCCCGTTATATGTATAATTGTTATATAAACAATTTTAGACATACGCACTTATATACACATATTATTATATCATTCCCTGACCGTGATGGCTCCAACATCACCTGTGGCCCTTATGTGGGCCCTGGGTACTAGATCTCCTGTAGCTTATGAGTAAGTAAGAGAATGTATGTATGTAATACAAGTGGTATCTGTGTATCTTCTGAGCGTCCGGTGAGCGATGGACATCTCTTGTTGTGTTCTCTTATAGCCTTTGATTTTTAATTTTAAGATACTGTAACATAGTGTGTAACCTTAGTTCATATCTTGTTTCTATTGGTGAGTTTCTGTTATTGGCTCCATATTTCTATTTAAAATGTCAACATGTTTAAAAAGCTTTTGAAACTCCTTTAATAAATAAATAAATAAATAAATAAAATGCAAGTTATTATAAGTAATTATGTATAGTACAGGTACTCTTTAATTATAGTACACGTCGCCCATTTCTCTAAAATATAATCAACAAGTATGATAATGCAGGATATCGATAATTTTTATGTTTGTTCTTTTGCGTTGTATGTTCTCGATCAGTCATATACGACATCTTATCACTGCTGCCAGTTGTTTTAATTTTTCATTCAGTTCTCGGTTTCTCGGTGATCGGAAGCCGTTACTCCATCATGACAGCTGCAGCATTAGACCCGGCTTGCTGCATGCTTCGTATCTTCCTTTGCAGGTCGTGTTTGTTAGTGCATATGCTGCGCGCTTGTGGCCGTATATGATTACCATTATATCATGTACAAAATTACAGAAAATTAAGAGCATAGAATTAAAATTATATAAAATCAAATAAAATAAAAATAAAAATCATTTATTCATTATAATTTGCCTATCGTTGCTATGCGATGCGACCGAGCGCTGTGTAAGCCGGGAAAATATTCTCATCAAAGACATTGTATAGAACTATACGAGACCGCTATCTCTTAAAACCTTGACAGTTAAAATTAAACTTTATGTCTAAAGTCACAAGACTGTTTTTAAATTATTCACAGATGTAGTGCTAGTGCTTGAAGTTATCAATGCTGCTCTCAAGTGGCGGTCGTGGGTTCGAAACCTGCCTCGTATTAATGAGTTTTTGGAACTTAAGTAATACGGAGTTTCTTTGATATTTACCATCGGGTGAAGGAAAACATCGAGAGGAAACCTGCATAGATCTTGAAAGCTATTTCTGTTTTGAAAGTTGCGTGTTTACATTTTTGATCACTAATTCTGTCATCGAGGTCAACGGTCCCTAATCATGAGTACTTATAGCGGCGGCGTTTCTTTTAGCATTAAAAGGGTAAAGGAGGGGGTAAAATGACTGCCGCTGCGATAAGTACTCATGAATCTCACGATTAAGGTCTGCGAACCGGTCTGAAACATGTCGAGCGATAGTTGACCTTAACAACGTGAATGACCCGTTTCATCATATTTTAATATGTTTGAAACTCACGGGAGCTTTCTGTATACAATTTTAATAATATTTCAAATTAGGGCGCAGTTTGACCATAGAAAATTGTGACGTCATTAGGTAAATTTGCTTACAAACAATACTAAGCGAGCGTTTTTGACGCTTCGTAAAAAGTTGCTGATTTGGCTATCAGTAAAATACAGTATAATCTTATACGCCCCGACCGACAGGATTTCAGGGCCCTTTCCAGCGCTCGTATATTTTTTCTCTAACAAATTGGACCTTTACCTATTTATACTTCTGAGTATTTAAAAATTTGGTTTCATTCAAGATGTATATATAGGTCGATTCACAAGAGCTGGCGCGGAATGTCTATGAAATTAATGACAGTTACATACATTTTTCGCGCCAGCTCTTGTGAATCGACCTATATAATTCCTTAACTTGTGATTAACAACTTTTAAGTTAAAGATTGTTTTATTTCTTTTTATACCACGTCGGTGGCAAACAAGCGTACGGCCTGATGGTAAGCAGTCACCGCAGCCTATGGACACCTGCAACTCCAGGGGTGTTACATGCGCGTTGCCGACCCTTTAAAAATGTATAAACTCCTTTCTTGAAGAATCCCATACTGTGGTTACTCGGGAGAACCTCGGCAGGGAGCTCATTCCACAACCAGAGCGTCCGAGGGAGGGAGTTCCTCTGAGACCGTACCATACGCGACCGTTTAGGTTCTAAGGTGTGAGAATGAATGCCCTGCCGACGGCGAGCAGTGCGATGATAGAAAGCGGCCGTCGGCATCATTTTAAAAAATTGTTCTTTCACTCTGTTGATTGAAGACCTCCATAACATAAGTTTTATTCCAATGAGTAGGTACTATCAACAATCTTGTGGTTTATTTAATACATAGTCCAATTTTATTTGTAATATATCTCTCAAGTTATATACGTAAATTTTGATCAAAATAGTAAATAAATTTCCTTCGGCCCGCTACTACAGTAGTCTCTCCTTTTATTTAGTATTTTGTACATCTATGATACCGGTTTAGGCATTTGCTGTCAAAATTGACAATCGATGAGTTGATTTTCTTGTAAAGAGGTTTAGTTAGTAGCAAGTCGAGTCAGAAAAGGCAGCGGGTTGTAACGGTGATCCAACCATGAATTATGTATGAGTAAATATTACTTAAGTCTTAATTTTCACTTCTAATCATTCCGTATGAATTAGAGAAAATGTAATAACAAATCTATACTCAATTTACAAAGAGCGGTAATACACGTCTGATTTTTAGGGTTCCGTAGCCAAAATGGCAAAATCGGAACCCTTATAGATTCGTCATGTCTGTCCGTCCGTCCGAATATGTCACAGCCGATTTAGTCAGGGACTATACATATGTTATATATTTTGATTTAACTGGAATGCTCATCCGGTTTTTAGATTATTGTGTTTGTGTTCTGTACTAACTAACAGTAGTTTTGTAAGACTTTTGTAATAATTATTAACACTTTATGGGCAATGCCTGAAATAAAAAATGGTGTCCTGGACCTTTGGAAGGCGTGCGCGGAGCCGAAGTACCGAGGTACCAAGTAACAACCGAGTACCACATAGCCAACACGAAGAGGCCCTTTTGACAATTTAATGAAATGCAAGGGGTACACCGAGCGGATGCTGTCCCTGCCCGTATCATGGGACGCACGCAGAGACAGCAACACAATTTATTATTATTATATGAGCACTACAATTACGAAATTTGGTAGGAAGGTGTATTCTATGAACCGATATAGAAATGTGATGTGAAATTACGAAAAAAATATTTAAACTGGGGGGCACGCCATGTATTTAACAGTACGTAGGGTCATAATTTTTTTTTCAATGCACTTGTGCATGCTAGAAAGTAAGGGAGAAACAATCAAAATAAATAAAGGAGTAAGACAAGGAGACCTACTTTCCCCAAAGATCTTCTCTGCAGTACTTGAGGCAATATTTAGAAACATTAACGGGGAAAGGAACCCTAATTACGGATTTAAAATAGATGGCACCATACTTACTCATCTACGTTTCGCAGATGACCTAGTCTTAATCTCGAACACAGCCGATGCTCTACAAACTAGTTAACGAGAGTGAAGTAATGGGTTTGCGAATAAATATGGAAAAAACGAAAACAATGACTAATTCCAAGAAGATACCAATAGAAGTCAATCAGGGAATTGTTGAGTATGTAGATGAGTACATATACTTAGGACAAACAATATCCATGAACAATCAAATGGAAAAGAGATCGACAGGCGAACAACCAATGCTTGGAAAAGGTACTGGTCACTGAAGGAAGTCATGAAAAACAAGGAAACAAGGCTTTCCACAAAGAAAAAGCTATTTAATGCATGTGTGTTGCCCGTGTTAACCTATGGCAGCCAAACTTGGGCATTAACAAATAGCAACCTGAACAAATTACAAGTATGCCAAAGGTCAATGCAAAGAAGTATGATAGGTGTGAAACGGAGAGACAAAATCCGAATCGAAACAATAAGACGTAAAACTGGAGTGGAAGATGTAGCTGTTAAGGTGAAAACACTCAAATGGCGATGGACAGGACACATAATAAGGAATAAAGAGAAGTGGAGCAAAAGAATAATATGGTGGTACCCCAGAGACAAAACAAGGAAAAGAGGTAGACAAAAAATAAGATGGGACGACGAAATAATAAAAGTGGCGGGTAGACAATAGACAAGGCTAGCGAGACACAAAGATAGATGGAAAGGGATGGAGGAGGCCTTTGCCAAACGGCAAACAGACAGAGCCGATGCTGTCAATAGAATATAAATCATAAGAAAAAAAAATTTGTAAACATTTGATTGAATAAAAGGCTTATATTATTATATTATTATTATTATGTGCTTGCCAAGCATTACGTATAGACAGATTTTCAAAAATTCCAGAGGATGCTAAAAAAATCCATTTCTACCGTTGTTGGTGAGATATTAGCTGGCTGGATAATTTCCAAGCAATGAAGTTTAAAATTCAGAAAAAAATCAAGATGATGTACATTAATAACTACTTTCAACAATTTTTGGTTTGAACAAGATAGATCTAACTGTTTTGAGTTTTTGCTGAAAAAATGTCTTACTCAAACAAAAGGGCTTAAGTGCCGAGAATTTCCTATGAAAATACAACCTTTTTTGATTCAATATATTGTATTGTGCTTTTAAATGTAGATTAGGTGTCGGTACGGAACCCTTCTTTGTGCGTGATCCGACACGCACTTGTCCGGTTTTTTCTTCGCATAGTCGGAATTGACTGTGGTCATTTTCAATCCTTTAAGTTTGGGGAATTGTTTATAAATAAATTATATAGGAAATCATGGGCGTCATTTGAGTATACTTACTCATAGCACAATACAAACGATGCAATTTGTCATGACAGCCTGAAATGGCTGAAATGAATTGCTGTCTCATTTTAACTAAAGCTACAACTCTATCGGTTTTTGTGACAAACTGCAAGATGTGTAATATGTAATGGCCTTATAATGACGATCATAAACGACCATGAATAAGTCATATCTTCAGAACGATTGGAATACATATTAAACTATGAAGCCATAAAAGAACCATGAAGCGCACATATTTTTGAACTGCTTTTTCATACAAGTTTACAATCAAAGAAGTATCCAGCTGCAAAATGCGACTAATTTGAAAAATCTCAAGCTGTTAACCCCGAATTACATAGCAATATGCGCAACATTCTTCAAGCTTTAAAATAGACCGAGACAATACTTTTTACTTTACTGCTATAGATCTTAGTCTATCTTATAGGATGACTGCAGAACTACGTGAGACCGCCTATCCAGCTAGCATGATAGCACAATGGCAGATTTTATGGTCACGCTTTATCGTCAAAGTCGGGTAAAAATTGACTCCGACAAACCGTGAAGCTAAAGTATGCCGCAGACCTTACGTATGTACTACCTAAAACATGATATGATATACCTAGACAATATTATCGATAAAATAATACCAATGCGGATGAGTCAATCCCTACCACGCCAATGTCTCGGTCGTTCGTCTCTTCTAGCACCCGTCGCAGACTGTCAATGTCAGAAGCATGTGAATTAGGTGCAATGTCAAATAGACGGACGTCTGGTGATGACTCGAGCGGACCAATGCGTTAAACCCTCGATTACGTATCTGTGGAGAACAGCTGGAAATCCGGAAACCCGCCGAACATAAAATAGCTATTTAAGGTACAAGGGTTGTAAAACAAAGAAAGGCCGATATCGCAGATGTTTGAGGCCCGAGCCGCAGGCGAGGGTCATAAATATGCGAGAGAGGGCTTTTTGTTTTACGACCCGTATTTTGTACACAATGCGGCGTGAGGAAAAAAGCGCTTTTTGGCAAGGTGTGGTGTAAAAGAATTTTTTCTGAAGCTGAAACGGTGAACATTATGCTAATAAATAATGTCATATGGGAAGACTATCAAGTCCATCATGATGTTTTATTCATTTTCATAACGAATTTAAAATACATTTGCTAACATTACTGGCGACAAAATGTTTACAACTCCTTCAAGGCCACTTTTGATGGATATAGGTATGGATCTACAAAACTATATGTCACTAATTCAATGAAACAGTTGATTTATATTTAAATAAAGTCTCCCTTCCTGGGAGGAGGAGGAAGGTATGTGCTCCCTTCTCTAAGTGTTGATATTTATCTTTAGAATCCACTGAACATATTCATACACGCCACCAGGCTTCCCAAGCCTTCACTTTTGCCACCGACTCATCAATCACCTTATCTCGGAGATAACAGATACAACTGACTGACGTAACAGGTGCTTACTAAACAAGCTACTTGGTTACACACTTTTACTTACAGTTTTATCCCGGTTAGATTTCTCGGTTACAAATCCATATCAACATTTATAGCACACGATTTTTTTATAAATCCTCAACATACACAAATAAAAATGTACCATTACAGAGTCAGAGCAACATGACAGTAAAAATGTGTCAAATTTTCGAATTTACTGTAGAACTATTCGCTTCGCTCTGGGAAAACAATTACAAGTACACTACAAATTGCCCTCACTGCGTCAAGGCAAGCGAGGAGCTTCAAGGAAAAAATAACATATCTGCCATCGAGCAACTCCAAGTGATATTAAGTTCCTGATAACAATAGGTGGCCTGTGCTCCTGTGCAAGCGTCTACAGACAGACTACGGTGACTTACCGCTAGATGAGCTGTTCGCTTATTTTTCACCACCATTGTACAATCAAATGTGCGTATTATGATTAGCTTAGGAGCATCTTACGTCTTCCAAGATATGCAAAATCAGGCCGAATAACGCAAGATAACGCTTATCAGTGCCACAATGTTATCTGCAAGCGGTTCCCGGCAGCGACAGCCTGGGAAATACATGTAGCCACAACAAACACAACCAATTACGTACCTTAACACGACAGCTGTTAAGTTGCTGTTTGCTTACCAGTTATCTGTAAATTGAAAATCAGTTGAGTTTATTCGCAAACTCGTTTGATCAAATGTTTGTTGTTGGCTAAAGTTGGTGGCCAAGTGATAACAAGTGAAGAACGATTTGAAAGCGACGTTGGACAGTCTTGTGAAAACGTTGTGTACATTCTTGCGGATAAAAAGAGCTATTTGCGATTATCATAACGTTATAAAGAATTTGGATGTGGTGTTTAAATAGTTTAATGAGTAATAAATATGAGAGAGGCTTGCAAATGTTAATTTTTTTACATCTTTTAAAGTGGTACAGAATGTTATAGAGTTAAACGTACCAATTAATATTGTTGTATTCTCCCATTCGTTCCAATGACAACTAACAAAGCATGCCCACTATTTTTATTTTATAAAAATTGAGTCACTGGCAAACTGTCAAGTGTCAATTTCTGCTATTCAAAATACATACATGCTTATTATTTGAAGCCAGTAATACACATGGCCGATTCTTAATTGTTTTGAAGTTTTGTTGTGTAGATACAGACAGAGACAGCCCTAATGTCATAGAAATATGTTTAAAAAAAGTAAAAGGAATAGTACATTACGATACAAGTGCAGGCAACAGGAAATTCGCAACGAGTGGTGATAAATTGAAACACGACCGAAGGGAGTGTTTTAAATCGACACGAGTTGCGAATTACCTGTTCGCACGTGTATCGTACAACGTTTTACAGTACATATGGCTCTTTCAAGTTTCGACATATGCCCGTAATCTGCTGATCACCGCACTCGTGCGGTAATCTAGCACCATATGTACTGTAAAAGTAATTTACACCACATCTAGCCAAA
Source organism: Notocelia uddmanniana (assembly GCA_905163555.1). Taxonomy (NCBI): domain Eukaryota; kingdom Metazoa; phylum Arthropoda; class Insecta; order Lepidoptera; family Tortricidae; genus Notocelia; species Notocelia uddmanniana. The sequence continues at coordinate 46,285,329 of LR991053.1, forward strand.
CAGCGCGTTTTTCCGCACGCTGCGCGTCCGGAAAAACCCACTTTTTGGCTAAGTGGTGACGTAAACTTGTATACAAAACACGGGTCATAAAACAGAAAGCCCTTTCTCGCATATTTATGACCTTCGCCTGCGGCTTGGGCCTCAAAAATCTGCGATATCGGCCTTTCTTTATTTTACAACCCTTGTATCGTAAATAGCTATTATTCTTCAAATTAAGCATATTACATGCACCTATGAACGTTAATCAACTACCACCGGTTCGGAAAAATAAACCTCTGCCACGAGAATAATCGGCGTAAGAAACTCGGCGAGGTGTCATTTTTTCAAAACAATATACATTGTATAGTAAAATATAAAATGACAGTGTCAGCTACTACACAATAACAATGCTACAGTAGAAAACCTATTATTATATATTCGCGATATATTAGCCGTGTAGGATGTTCTCAGAGATAGTTTGTAACAAATGCTGGTTCCTGACTCTCAACAGTTTCGACACAGCGCATCCTAGGGAGCTTCTGTAACGTGAAAGTATATGGTAGGTGAGCTGTTCCACAGCTGAGAAAGATACCCCGCTGTGCCCTATTTCTCTAAAATCGTGTGTGCCTTATTTCTCCACAATTTTAGGCGTTTCCGGGCCACAATCACCCGTTATGGTACACTTTCAACCAAAGCATGCTTTGCTAATTTACCAAAGCACCCTAACTAGGCGCCCGGACGGCGCGCGCACGTTCTCGACCCAATATGGAGGCGAAAAGGCGGGAAAACTGACGTTTTGACGCCTGGCCCATAGACGATAATTTATTAATTGAAGTTATCTATGGGTCAGTTATTAGAACTGCTTAGGAAGTTTTGAAGTTGCACTCAGCTTCATTCGGGATTAGGATTTCATTTTGTTGTTTATTGGAGGTTGGGTTGGTAACTTTTTGAAAAGCTTTTCTTTCTTCAATATGTAAACCGCCTCTACCGGTGTACAGACGGTTCTCTATACATACTGACACAATCCAATGATGATGTATTTAAATGTAAATCGACTTGGTTCAGGGACTTTCTTGGTTAGCGGCAATCGCATAGACAATTATGTAAGAACTCGACGCAATTGGTATTGTGAAATAAATAATATTCATAAATATTTTTTTACTGCACCACTACATAGAAGATTTTTGACAGAAAAAGTATAAATAGCAAATGGTACAAGCGGTGCTATCGCTTTAAAGCGAGCTCTTCCAGACAACCTTGTTTTTTTTTTGTTGCAAGGCTGTGTTCCTGGTTAGGTAATAAACGTAATTTTGATGTTACATTTCCGACCTAAACTCAGCACAAACCAGAGATTGCCAACACTACGAAAGTTTCTACATAGCTAAGGCGACTTCCTGATTTGGCGGGGCGGGAGCGATATGTCATAGGTATTTCGCTCTTTGACGTGAATTTACCGATGTGAGATTTCATCACTTGACGAAATACTGTCAGTAATACGTTTGCGCAGTAGTAATACCATGCGCAGAAGTAGGGCAGTACTGCATTAGTATCGCTTCACACTGACAGCTGACAGTTTTCTCATATCGTACCGCCCCAGCATCGACGAGTCAGGAAGGCGCCTAAGGTGACTTCCTGACTTGGCGGGGCGGGAGCGATGTGTCATAGGTGTTTTGTTCTGTGACGTGAGCCTACTGATATGAGATTTCCTCACTTGACGAAATACTGTCAGTATTACGTTTGCGTCTAAGGCGCCTTTCTGATTTGTCGATGCGGGGGCGGTACGATGTGAGAAAACTATCAGCTGTCAGTGTCAACCGATACTAATGCAGTACTGCCCCACTTCTGCGCATGGTATTGCTACTGCGCAAACGTAATACTGACAGTATTTCGTCAAGTGAGGAAATATCACATCCAGTAAGTTTACGCCACAGAAGAAAATACCTATCACATATATCGCTCCGCCAAGTCGGGAAGTCGCCTAAGTATTATGCATTCATATTCTCATCCAGAGTGGCGGACGCGTTACACTTGTAATTTAAAGGCCGTATATGGTTATTCTATTCAATTAAACCGACCGGTAGCCGGGATTCAGCACACGGTAATATTAGAAGGGGAGATGATTCAAATAGGGTTTCATTCTTAAATAAAGCTATCATATAACTTTGGTCGTTGATTACCTATGTACATTTTCCGGATTCTAATTGCGAATCTACGGACATATTTATAGTTACAAGGAACGAACTCTCATACTCATCTCATTCGGATGTCTCGGCTAGTGCACAATTGGTGGACATTCGAGTAATTGACGCCGACTCGCTCAGAAAGGCAGTGAAAAGGCTCAAACCAGGCACTTCTGCAGGTCCTGATGCAATTCCCGCCTTCATTATCAAAGGATGTATTGACTTCTTGATTCGGCCGATATTGTTCATATTCAACTTGATTCTAAGCAGCGGAAAATACCCAAGAGTATGGAAATCATCCCGTGTTACCCCTATACCCAAAACAGGATCCAGGCAAATAGTGGATAACTATAGGCCCATTGCCATATTGTCTGCTCTGGCGAAGGTTTTTGAAATGGTCCTTCATGAATGTCTCCTTCCCCAGTTCATGCCTTGCATTGTCAGCCAACAGCATGCCTTCCTGCCGAAGAGGTCCGTTGCTACCAATCTGATGGAGTTGGTGGATATTCTGACAGGTGAGATGGACAACCATTGTCAGATTGATGTCATCTATCTTGATTTTCAGAAGGCCTTCGACAGAGTAGATAACGACATGCTGTTACTCAAGCTGGGGAAAATGGGACTTTCTTCACGTTTACTGACATTGTTCGCAAGTTATCTCAGGGACAGGACACAATTCGTTAAGTATGACCCATATCATTCGAAACCGTACCATACGCATTCAGGCATAAGCCACGGGTCCAGTCTGGGGCCATTGCTGTTTTTAGTTTTAATAAACGATCTCCCTGAAGTGGTGAATAAGTCTGCTGTCCTACTTTTTGCTGACGATGTTAAACTGATCATGCCAATTAGATCCCACTCGGACTCTGTAGCGCTACAAGAGGACATTGATGGGATGGCATTCGAGGGAAGGCTATGCGCCGCGTCGACGAGGTCCGAGATCTTGGAGTATCTTTGACTCGAGGCTCACGTTTCGGCCGCATATCCAAAGCATCACTCGCAAAGCATTCCAAAGACTAGGATTTGTGTTACGCAACACTTCCTTGCTAACTGTCCCGGCAACGCGAGCTCTGTATGCGGCACTTGTAAGAAGTATTGTGGGGAGGATACGGTGGTGTGGAGCCCACACGAAAAAAAAAAGACTAATCCTGGAACAGGTGCAAAAACAATATCTCCGGACTTTGTATAAGAAAATACATCGCTACTATCCTTTTATGTACCCAACACGGTTTCTTCAGGGACATTTAGGCTATGACTCTCTGGAGCTACGTAGAAATCTAGGCCTAGTGAAGTTCATAGTTCATACTCTGAGAGGAAAGGTGGATAGCATTGGACTTCTTGAAAAAATTGTAAAACTGTCGGTACCTGACGAGTACCTCGGCAGGCGGAGGCGGCCGCCCCTGCTAGTCACCGGGCGCGCGCGCACACTGACGCATGCACTCTCCAGTTTTGCGCGCAACTGCGCTCATCAACTTCCTACTCGCAGCAGTTCCTGAATGTGACTTGTTTACGACTAGGACAGCAAAGCTGATGACGGAATGAAAGGGAGACGGAATGCTTGAGAGGAAGCTAGACAGGTTCTCTCTAGCCACAAGTTAGAATTTTAAGTTGGGTATAGATTATATAATTAGCTTAGTTTCGAATCATGTAACGCTTTGGTGTATTACTGTGATGTTAAATTCTTGTTGATTCAAATAAATAAATAAATAAATACCAGAAGGAAACTGCTTATAGATGCGTATTACAATAATTGTAGATTATAATGATTACTTACACTTTTATAACCTCAAGGTAGCACAGATATGTGAAACTTTTTTTGTGAACCTTTGCGTCTGGTTCTCAAAAGCATCAAAGACAAATTGCCATATTTAGCAAGTTCATTGTACAATTCAAATTAAATTCGGCCATACTAATTCATTCAAAAGATAAGGTACAACATCCATTAACGTATCTCGGCGAGTCTGTATTTCTAAATAATTAAAATGTCGTTATCATACAAACGGGAAATTAATGACAAAAAATTGCTAATGAGTTGTATGATTTTTTCGCATGATATTTTCGTCACCTAGCAATTATAGTGAGCGCAATTCTTTTTTGCTTGACAGTTCGGATCACATGTATTAAGTAGTGAGTTATTGTGATATTTTAATTATAATGCTACCTTAATTCGCTGATTTATTACAGGTTTCATATGGAGTTAATCTGTCAAATGTCATTAGCAATAATGCTACCTGATTCTCGTACGTAATAGCTAAGCTAACAGGCTTCACAATAATCTACCTAATCTAGGTATGTTTTTTTATGACGTAGCGCTTTTTTACAACGCGATTTTAGAACTTTCCGCTCCGCCAGGTGGACCGACGACCTGAGGAGAGTGGCGGGAAGCGGATGGATGCGGAGAGCTGAGGACCAGGTGTGGTTGCTCGGATTGGGGAAGGCCTATGTCCAGCAGTGGATCTGCGGGCTGATAATAATGATGAGAACTTGTAAATAGGTCTGTATTAATAAGTAAATAGTGCTGCGCATGCATACCTCAACCTACCTACCTACCTGTTAGTAAATTATCAGATTAAGGAAGTTTATAATCAACTAATCGTACGACTGAAAGGTAAATATATTGCATGGGGCATGGGGGCTGGTATGGGGCATGACTCTTCAAATAAATGCATAAAAATAGATCGGTATAATGGTTAACTTGAAGGTAGAAAATGCCAAAGAACATAAGGTTTGCTTCTCTCTTCAATAAAGTCTGTCACTTTTCGATAATCATTTTTAAAATAAAGATTAAAAAGGTATACGTGGTTACATTTCCTCTACTATATATACATTAAGGTTCAAAATTGGCAGTTCATTTTGACTAACTGTATATAATTGTGAATCATCTCCACAATTCCCTATCCCGCTGCTTTGACGTCTTCATATCGCGCATCCTACTTACCCGATGATTAATCCAGTGAATTCGTTACTGTCAAGTGTCGGCTGATGATGATGATGTAATAACTACCGCAAGGCGTTTCAATTAGCCCCACTGTGCCGTTCCAACGTTTTACATTATTTTTTAATAAGCAGTAAAATTTACATGTAAATTCAGACGCGAGTCTATTAAGTATTTTATAACTTACCTTGAGTCATTAATCCTTTATTTTATAACTTGAAAATCTGAAGGACGTTTTCACAATCCGTAAATTGTTAATCAACAACATCACAATTATGAATACAAATTACAACATGGTTAACTTTTGTATCTTATAATGTACTGTAAATAGGTACTAATAGATGATGACATACTCGATTAAAAAGAGCAAAATAATCCTAAAACTAGAACTATTAAATAGTATAATAATACTACCAGTACTCCTTACTGCAATTCAATTTGGATTTATTACAAAAAAAGGTGGAGCGCTCGTGACCCAGCGGCCCCCGCGTACCGCGTGCGGTATGCAAGGTTAAGCAACGTGGGCGCAGGTCAGTTGTTGGATGGGGCGCTAGTCGGGTAACCTCCACGAGTGTCTGGGCTCTTCCAGTTCCTCTGGACCCTCGCGGGTCTGGGGAAAGGGGAAGGGTTCTGGCCGGTGCGCCTTGGAGGCAACGGTAAGGGATTCATCTTCGGAGGGATCGCTTACCGGTGCTACCAATAACCCGGAGACGGGGTCGCTCTGGGTGTTCCTCTGTTTTAGCGGTGGACACTCCAGATGCGACCAACGGCGGATGGGGGGTTCCGCACCAGGGAGTCACAAGACACCCCAGGTGCGGCGAGAGGGACAGGCCATGCCGCCTGCAGAAATAATTACGGACCCGTAACCCTGACTGCGGCAGAGGGCCGCTATAGTCGGCAGCGGGGGCTGTCACCGTCAGGCCGGGGCCGGACGGTGGCTGCGAGGGAGAAAACCTCTATAAAAAGTTACAAGGGGACCTGAGGGGGTGAATCCGTGGCTTTTCACCCTCTCCCGGCGTGGAGGTCCTTTGGTCGGCAAGTGTGTGGTGTCGCCCCGCATACTCGCCGATGGGTGGGAGGCGCAAGCCTCAACAGAGAGGGGAGAGCTTCGGCTTTCGCAGCAGGCGGTGTTCGCGGTTGTGTGCCTTGGCGATCCCGTGTCACCGCCACTTATGCTGCGTGATGGGCATACCCTGGAGGTTTTAGACGGTAGTCCGGGCGGTTCCCGGGAGTTCGTCATACCCATCCTAGTTCCCCGGCTAGGCGGGATGCGTAAATGCAATTCCCCAGGTAAAAAAAAAGGTCAGTTATTGGATGGGTGATTTCTTCTTCTTCTTCGACCCCCCTTGTCAAGTGAGTGGGCAACTTGACTGTGAGAAGTTCTCAAACCGCGCGGAGGCCTCTAACTTGTCTTAACAACTGCTATCATAGACAGCAACCGGGATCAACGGCTTAAAGTGCCTTCCAAAGCACGGGAGCGCTCAGTTAGTAGCCACTCATAGCGGTCACCCATCCAAGGACTGATCTCGCCCGACATTGCTTAACCTCGCGTACCGCACGCGGTACGCCGGCACCATTGCCACGAACGCTCCAACTACTTTAATAAATAAAATAACCGCCCAAACAGGAAGGCCTCTGCGCCGAATCGAAAGCCCATATATAGCGCGTACGCGGCTAGGTGTCAAGGCAACTACTGGAACCTAATCAGGTCACGTCTGCACTTAATTAAACTGTGATTAATGAACGATTGTGAAAGTGGAATTGGAACATCGGTACTTAGTCCTACATAGGCGATATAAGAACCTTCCAATGGCTCATGTACGCGAGTGTTTTCGCGGCAATTGACGACATTTGCAAATATAAGATATTTACTAAACTGTGAAGAAAGCCTGCCATCGTCTACTGACGTCACAAAACTGAATTGTGACAGTCACAATGAACAAAAAGAAGAGCAGTACACTTTCTTTAGTTAAATTCGCCTTAGTAATAAATATGTATGTATTGCTTTATTGTACATAAAACACGGTAAAATGACAAACAAACAAAAAGTGGAAGTAAAAAAGCGAGCTTATCCCTTTATGTAGTATAAAATAGTGCTTGTGTATGGTTTTTTACGCTGTGACAGGCGTCTTGTCACTTACTCTCTTTTAGAATGAGGAACTTTTGAAACTGATTTGTAAATATGAAATTGGGATATTTTTGAGAATATAAAAATGTGGTTATAGTATTTTTTTATTCTTTACATGATTACATCGGAAAAAAGTCCGCTTTAAAATTTTAATGTTGGCCAGTTCGCCCGCTACTATTGGCGCCCGTAGTTTTGGAAAATACTTTGCGACCTAAGCAGATTAAATTACGCGTCTTATCTCACTTGCCTGTGGACATATCTAAACTTAAGAGCTATAATGCCACATTTTTGACTCAAATCACAATATACAACGGCGTTTCTTTCTTTCAGCATGCACATAATACTCTGTACCCCTGTAATAAATACGCTGACCACAGTAGTTTTTTTTTCAAAAACCTCAGCGTCAGTCAGTTTGCGCCATTTCGAGAATCGGATTTAAGCGAATGTAGCATTTCTATACTATTTGGATAACTCTCTTCGATTGATGCGATTTTTATTGGAAAATATCTACTAGAGTCCGATTTTAGGAAAGGTGTGTTTTATTTTATCGCGGGGTGTAAGAAAATCCTTGAAAATGTTGTTCTGAACATCCAAACTTCCTCAAACTTTGGCATTAGTATTAAATATTTATATCAAGAATTTAATCAAAACGACTTGAATTTGACGACCTGTTTAGCCTAGTTGATAGTGACTCTGCCTCCGAAGCTAGAGGTCCCGGGTTCGAGTCCCGGCCAGGGCATTTATTTGTGCATTTTTCACGGATATTTGTTCTTGGGTCTTGGATGTTTTCTATGTATTTAAGTATGTTTTTATCTATATAAGTTGTCACGTCCCCCCCCTCAATATTAACCCCCTCTGCTAAAAGCCCCACTAAGCTACCGCACCCCGTGAAAACTAGACTAAACTTTACTGAAGTCGCTTTGAGAAAAACGAGCTTTATGAAAATGATTTGGCCTTGTGATCGTCTATGGTAGAACCCTATTAGTGTTGTGAACCGTAAGCAACCCCTGAACTTTAATGTGAAGCTGGTAGGATCGTTGGGACTCTTCATCTCTATTAATATTCGCGACCTAATCTATCCTTACACACATCACTACTCAGTTGACCTAAACGCTACCTAACTAAGATTGGGCTGCGCTGGCAGCTTGTATCATTAAAATACACGCTTGAAACTAATTCTAATAGGGTTTTACTTAGGACTAGCCTATTTGAGAGGAGCCTAGAGATTACTCTGCCCGTACTAGTCGTTGTAATGGTCCTATTAATGTAAAACTTAGAGCGTTACGTAGCTCAACTAACCGACTTCTCACCTAGCTGCTCCTATAATCCCTAGCGCTTGGAAATAAGGTTTTATATTTGTATAGATAATTTATCCCCGACCACACCTGTAAGCGTCTCTCTCTGCCTCTTGCTGACGGGGGCGTGTCGTCGAAGGAGGGCAAGTCTCCCACCACAGCACTTTGAAATTCCTAAACCAAGGATACCTGCTAGTCTAAGCGCTACACTTTGACTACCCTAATCTTGCGAAAGTTATCCTTGGTTGTATATGTTGCGACGTGCTATTTTTAGCTACTGACGCTGCCAGCAAGAGTAGGAGGATGAGGAATGACGCGCTATCCTTACAGCTTTCTACATATTCTAGCTTCGCAAAACAGGGTAAGCTGTTTTGCTAGGCCACTCAGATGCTCGCGGGCATCTCTAGTCTACACTACCACTGAAGGCGCTGATGCCTTATTAACCCTATCACTCCTAGCGGCTCTAAGCCCTATCACTAGCATGCCTAGCTCCCGTTGAAGCCAAAAATGCCGAACCGTAACACGTAGCCCACCGAATTCCCCTTATTAGAAAACGAGTTAACCACGTCATGAGCGTTCAGCTACCCATTGTGGAAAACGTCTGATGTACGGCTCTGCTAGACATCAGTCCCTAGTAGACATGTCCCAATACTCTGGGTATATGCCCACCTCCTATTCACAACGTACACTGATCACTTTAAATATACCACACTAGGATCGGCATTCTCAGCCTCACCGTAACTAGGTCCCTATCAGGCCTATGCTAAATCCCTAAAGACTAGCTGCTTAAGAATCCACTTATCTCACTATTCTCTTAACACTTTTACACACGTATACTGAAGACACTTCTTTCTCTGCCATCGGAGCTATAACTATTCCGCGACTGAAACACTTCAAACACTAAAAGAATCCCTACTGTGATCCTGGAAATAAAACACTTCACTTACAGAAATATTACCCATCCTAAATGCCTAATATTATCCCTGTGTATGGATTTAACCTAACACTACCCCTTCCCATCCCTACTCTGCATTATTCGCAACTAATCCCAGAATCTGGTTTTAGTTCCGAATAAGGCCGTGAAGTCCCTACTTTAAGCTGTAAAGTCTAGCCGGCGAAGCTAGGATTTAGAAACCTGACACACCTGTGTGTTGTGCGTTCCCCCCGACACGCTCGAGAGCTCGGCGGTGTCGGTAGAACACCCTATTGTGTATATAAATTGGATATATAAATATATTTAACAAGACTGCACCTCGGATACTGACGTCTTCCGCAAGCGGAGTAACCTCCTATGCTGAGCCTTCAATCGTGCCAGCCATGCTTCCGATCGTCAGCTGGACACCGAGAATACAGGGGGGCCTAGACGCATCACCTATGTTGGTAAAGAGGTGATGCCAGACGGACACCCCAATCTGGTAATTTACGGAGCTCCAGGGTAAACACGCTTGACAGCCGTTAGGTTGTATGTACCCTGTCAGATTAACTGTAATCTGGTTAACGTTCTGGCTTTTTACAACGAAATAAACAATGTATCATTATTAACACAAATAAACTTAAGTAAGAACAACAAACACATCCTTTCGTTACTCCAAAGTCCTTGGTATAACGATAGGATTTCAACTAAAAACACTACAACACTAAACCCCACAAAATTAAACAAACTTTAATATTAAGATAGAAAATCCCCGTATCATGCAGCGCGCCGCCACATAACAGAGAATTCCCTACCCTAATTACTAGAAACCCACCGATAGATATGTGCTACAAGCCAGAGGTATGTTAACAGCCCACCGCCGAATCGCAAAAAGCCCCAACTGCAGTCCGCCGCTTGCTTTTATAGCCATTGACAAGTCATTCGCGTCAAAACGAACATCCGATACAGCCTACTCTTTCCCACCAGTGCCCCCACTCCTACCAATCGACCGTAAGCAACCACGCTATACCTTCCGTCGTTTCGCCCGACGTGACGTCACCGCTGTTCCACACTTTTTCCCATCCCATCTGAGCCGAACGTTTTGCCGTCCAGAATAGAGAGAGCCCTCAACCTTAGCGATATCGATGCGTGCCAGGGTTCAAGTAACAGTGGCGCTGCCTCAACTAAAAATTCATGTTCTCGTGTTGTGAGGAAGGAAGTACCCTACATATTTGCTAATAACATTGAAACTCGTCAACCGCCCGACAGATTGTTATGATTTTAGACTCATTATATAGGTCTGCTTATTTTCTATGCATTGTTTGTATCTTACGTTCTTAGTTTGTATGATTGAATGCCAAGTCGAGAATTCTAATTAGTAATATAATTAACACCCGCCTATTCTTTCTATTAAATATTTACTTTTCGACCGAGCAAGCGAAGCGGGCGAAGCGTCTCTGTTTCAGCTTTCGACAAAACTCCCCCGTATGTCTACTTTAAGTATTTTCTTTTGTTTTATAGTGCTTGTTCAATGGCAATGCTCAAGCTTATTTAGGAAACTTATTAAAGCATACGAAACTACTTAGCATTTACATATGACATGGTTGTGCTTTCGCCCAAACTCCTATTTCCGACTATTTCTGACTGTCTCTTGGAAAATATTTCAATATGGAAGTGACGGAGCGCAATGGCGTTCTGTTACAAAGTATGTATATCGTCGTCTAGTACCCATAGTACAAGCTTTGCTTAGTTTGGGACTAGGTCGATTTGTGTAAGATTGTCCCCCATTATTATTTATTTATTATTTATTTAAAAGACAATTTAAAAACAATGTATTTATATGATAACTATAGCACTAGTCCGTAGGGTATACAGGCTAATGAAGACAATTGATGAATTTCTTGCGTTATCTCTGCTTGCATTTCCCTGTACTCTCAAATGAGCATCAATATTAAAAGAACAACATTCCGCCGCCCCCGCCGCTCAAGAGACTATTTCCAACAACACTACACGTGTCGGCGTGGATTGTCAATCGGAATTAGCATAAAAAGTCCGGCGTCATGATTGCCTCTGTATTTTGGATTCACCCGAACTGTACGTTCGCTGGGTAATTGAGAGTAAGATTTGAAGCAGTGAACGATTATAGGCGCATAAAATTAGCAAAACCTGGACATAATTCGATAACTGTAATTTCTATGATTTAAAGTATTGTTAGTTATAGTTAAAATAAAAAGAATTAAACATTTTAAGGCTCCGAATCATTGTTAATAAAACAAGAATCTAAATTTTAACTACCTTTTGATTTTGTATGTAAGCCATAACAAATAACTTTGTAAAAGTATCTATATTATGATAAGAAAAAATATCATTTAATCAATTATCGTGGATATTTTTTGTTTAATACGTTTCTTATAGTACTAATAAAATGTTGACGGCATCAATTAAACACTTTTGACGTAGTTATTGTATTGGGTTTTCCAATAATTACCCATATTTGTGACTTTAGATATCTGCAAATATGGTGATAAATTAATAAAAATAAAACGGCTTCTCTATGCACATAACTACGTCGAAAGTATAACTAACAATACTTTAAATCATAGAAAAAAAATACAATTATCCAATTATGTCCAGGTTTTTCTAATTTTATGCACCTATTATTGCGGGTTTTGTATCTACACATACATATATTCACGCCCGTATCCCGTTGGGGTACGCAGAGACCAGAGAATGGCAAATAGGTACTACGGTCCTTAGATACTTTTTGCGCTTCAATCGCATCCATACTTCTCCTCATACATGCTCGTCGGTTGCGGGTACTTCTGACTTGGCCTTTTTCAGCATCGTTGAAATATGATCAAGATACCTTCTCTTTGATCTATAGAGCAAAACAAATCTCAAACTGAATGCCCTTCCAGTTGGTTAGTTAGCACTCACATCCACCGTAAGCAATAAGCATATCTCAGGCGCGAAATGACAGTTGTATGTCGGAAATACTCTCCTAAACTACATTTCAGAGATTCATTAACTAGCATAGAATGGATGTTTTTGAATTATCTCCTATACGATTAGCCAGGACTGCCAGGAGTAACTTTTGTTAAACGTATAGCAATTTCGGGACTACATTAGCAACATCAAGCAGAATTGTCGGATATCCTGCCACTAGAAAAAACGATAAAAACAGGGGTTTAATTTTAGCCACTGACCTAGAGATTTGTCTACTACCTGCATTTTTCTGAAAATTAAACAGGAAACGCGCACATTCTTCTAAAGAATGACATATAAAGCTCACTTGTCGTTCAACAAAAGAGACTGTTGCTTTCACTCGGACAATGGGGTATCGACAGGCGCCCAATGATTGTGTTAACTGCATTACAATGCAATCCAATGCAACGAAATGCAATCACTAGTAGGGTAATGCTGCTGTTCCGTACGTTACTTGGGATAAAAAATATAAATAAATTATAAAATTAATTAAAAACTTATCAACAGGATACCGTCGGTCAGAAGATTAGTTTTTTGACTCAAAAAGCGAATCTCCAGATGCATGCGCCACCTAAAAACGTTTGTACCTACTTTAAAAATTAAGGAGTTCCGTCGATTCAACCTGGCCCCTGTCGTCTCATCCAGATGAAAGCTATCAGACACAAAACGAATTTTCAAAATTGATCAACTAACATTGAAGTTATGAAACTCTAGTCAGCCAAAGGCCTTTTGAAAGGGATGCTCCTCTTCATTGCAGATCACTGCATCATTCAGAATTACATTTGTTCGCTTATAACACGAAACAAATTTTATTTTATTTCCTACTAGCTATCCCGGCGAATTCCGTTCCGCCCCGACCCGTTCCGTAGAAAATGTATAAGATATATTTTTACCTATATTTTAATATTTATTCTGCTAATAGGAGCTAAGACGAACCTAAAAATCAAATATTTTTTTGCCCAGCCGTTCTTGAGTTATAAATGGTGTAACTAACATGACTTTGTTTAATATATCATCATCATCATCATTTCAGCCGAATGACGTCCACTCCACGTTTAATATATAAGAAGATTTAAAATAGATTTATTAAATTATAACATTTGATTGGTTGCTTTTGTAATATTTTGCTCTTTTATTTATTGTGCATCTAGGCATTCAATAAATTAAGTCGAGTCGAGGTCCTAGTCCTGTCTTTTGAAGATAAATAAATCTTAACTTTCCAGTAAAAAAAAAAATCCTGCATTTTCGGAATGAATTTATAAAAAAACGTACGTAAGAATTGCTGTTTTATTTACCTACAGGATGGGACCGTCTGAAAATAACTAAATTTATAATTTCCTACACAATGTTTAAAGTATGATTTCCGCAATCATTCAGAGTGGAAGGGCCAAGTTCACGATACCTATCTCTAATTTAAGTCTATGTTTTGTAACGAACGATTACTATGTTCTTGATTACCTTGTTACTTTTACTAGATTTGTCATAGCGCTATTATTGGCTATGTGCACGTCTGAAACGTCAAACGTCAAAGGTCCCGAGACAATGTCAAAACTCAGAAATGTCAAATAATGACACATGAATATTTTATTTGCTTTAGTAAACGAGAAAGACCCCGTATTGGAAATTTTACTGAAATAAATAAGAGAATAAATAAATACATATAAACGAACGAATCGTAGGAAACCGTTAAGAAACCAATAGAAAACGTGAAAGTAAATTTGACAGTTGTCCCCGGTAAGTGCACATTTCTGCCATGGTGTGCGCTACGATCGCCTAGCTTACCCCCACCACCTACTTCGCACACCGTTTTTATGCTCAGGCTGCAAATTTGCTGCAGACAGGGAGAAACATTGTTGGGGAAGTGTCAATAAAATTAAAAATATATTTTTAAAAGGATGTATACACATACTATCTATATTAATAATTTCGTGCAGGGGTACGGTAGACCCGAACGAGACCTGTCTCAAATTGAAGAACGTATAAAAATAACGATTTTTGAGTTGAACATATGTATCCGCAAAATTCGGATTGTCGCGTATTTTGGATTTAAAAGTGTTAATTTGATGACAAAACGTCGGCCATATTGCCCACAGACTATATTGCTATATTAAATTTGTTGGTTGACAGCGTCGGCTACGTTCGAAAATCGTGAACTATTTTTGCGTCCGGTATGTTGGCCAGGTTGCTGGGCTGCGTTCTGGGTGATGGGCCATCATCGCCCATTGTGTGGATTCGGCTAGCCGCGTCTGCAGCGTTTTGTTTTTGTAGTTTTCAAGCGTTCTATACACCTATCAGCCTAGCTAGCACGATAACTTATACCGTCACGTTATATGAGCGAAATGTATTAAAACGTCACATAAAACGTAACGGTATAATCTATTTATTTATTTATTTATTGCTTACATGTATATAATTATAAATGCAGATGTTATTGCAAAGTAATTAAACTAATGTGTCATACATGCTGCCTCTAGCAGAGGTGTTACAATATTTGCTTATCCACTAAAAATTGTATTAAATAAAATGAATTGAAAAGAAATTAAGATTACATCGAAATGGTTATTATATAACATATCAAGATTAATATTTAATACTTCTGAATTATACAATAGCATCGGACAGAAAACCCTCTACAGAATAATAACTATTTTTGATAAGGAGCAATTTTAGCTTACTTACAAATATAGTGTCTTTTTGTTCCGACTTAATGCTATCTGGTATTTTGTTATAAATTTTTACAGCAGCATGATAGGGGTCATTTCTGCACAATTTAATTTTTTCAATTGGTAAAAATATTTTGTTTTTGTGTCTTTTACTTTGGGATACTTTGTAGTGTTGCAAGTTCTTACGGGCAAATTTATATCTATCGTGCTAGCTAGACTGATTGTCACAACAACCGCCTTCAAAGCGAATGTATGGGGCCTGTTACATGGATTCATATCACGATAAGTATCACGTGAATATTAAAGCAGAATCCATACAAATTTGAAAACTGCGATAATATTGACATCCCAGTATTGTGATAATATTAATCGTGTAAAGGACACAACTTCAATGTTTGCTGAGTCTGTCCGCCATCTTAAAGCTGCGTCTCTATTTTGTTTGTGACAAACTACTAGGTGACTTATGGCTTTTAAACGTCTAGCAAAATTCTATCTCTATCTCGCTCTATCTTATAACTTAGTGGTACTGGGGGACTAATCCGAAATTCAAAATCCTAACTTCGTATGGTGCCGTCTCTTTCACTCTCCTGTCATAGACTATATGAGTGAAAGGGACGGCACCATACGAAGTTAGGATTTAGGATAGGAGATTTAGGATTAGGATAGGAAGTTAGGAGTAGACCCTCAGCTCATGCCGTTCGCCGCGCTCGGACGTTAGAGGCGCTACTGCGAACCGAAAACGAAGTATCTGCCTCTCTCGCACATGTATATTCGAACGACAGAGAGGAAGATAGTTCGTTTTTGGTTCGCGGTAGGCCCTCAGGCGTCAACTTTAAAACGAATCGAATTTTACTATAAGAGAAATAAAATTCAAAACCAGCCAAGTGCGTCCGAGTCGCACACTGAGGGTTCCGTACAACTAAAAAACAAATGTGATTTATCAATATATTGATATTTTTGGTAAAATATACTTCATAATAAACATTATCACTTAATTTCAAGTTCATAGGTCGATGGGAAGCTAAAACATCATATGTGTGACAGACAACACACGGAATGTTCTTTGACTTTCTTCGACCGTCCGCCACGCTCGGACTAAGGTGCTACCAACCGAAAACTAAATATATATGCCTCTCTGTCGCACTTGCATATTCGAGCGCGGAGAGGGAAATACTTCGTTTTCAGATCGTGGTAGGCCCTCTGGTCTGACGCCTCCTATTCCTGGATGGTGCGCGTATCGGAATGTGAAATACCTTTGGCAAAACGGAACAAGTTGTTAAATAGCTTCCATTAATTGGAGAAAATATTACCAACTGTTATTATTATCACGTGAAACACTGAATATTGAAGCAACATTCATAGGGGCCTGTTACATGGTTATTATTATCACGCGATATACTCATATCACGATCCGTATCACGTGCAATGAATATTGAAGAAAAATCCATACGATTTTGAAAACCACGATAATATTGACACTCCAGTATTGTGATAGTATTAAGCGTTTAACAGACCCCATACAATTTTAAAAATCGCGATGATATTGAGTGTAAAGGGCCCCACTGAATAGAATTTGGCGGAGAATAGAGAGCTTCTATCGCGAAACGAAAAGGAACGAACATCGTGTATTTCCCTCTGTGTCGCTCGAATTTGCAAGTGCGACAGAGAGGGAGATACACGAACTTCATTTGTTTTTCGCGTTAGCAGCTCTGACTTCGCACCAAAAATACTGACTGGCACATCAATATTTAACAATGCACATCTGAATTGAATTTTAATGAACGATTAGTATTTTAGCTATACAAATCAGTACTGATTACGGTGTCAAATGTTTTATGTGCCTTTAAATACTACCCTTATAAAAATGCTTAGGATTAACTTGCAAAGATACTAGCCTTTGCCCGTGACGTCGTTTGCGTAATCTTTTACTCCCAATTCCATATAATTCCATTCCATACTTTTATTCCCAATCCAGACTACAGACTATATTTCTATACGATTCGAAGTTTCATCATAATCCGTTGTTGTAATGTTTTTATTTTATACATTTTTGTACACTATTTCTTTCGTCGTTTGCATAACTGTCACGAATAAATGTTTTCTTTATTTCTTTCTTATTTATTTCACCCGAGCGAAGCCGGGCTTCCATCTAGTGTTAGATTACTTTCGACAAAGCATGGAACAAGTGATGAGCAGTATCTCATCATATTTTGCGTTAGATATTTTTTCTCCCGCTAGTTGCCATGGTTACGTCTACCGGGTAACTTTTTTTAAAATGGATAGTTTGTACGGTTGAATCCATCAGGTATAAGATTTATTTGTAATTTTTAACCCTATTTTTAAAGGATAACTTGTAAGCATATTAGAAGTAAATGTAGTAACAATTATTATTATAAATATTGGGGGACAATCTTACACAAATCGACCTAGTACCAAACTGAGCAAAGCTTGTGCTATGGGTACTAGACGACGATATACATACTTATATAGATAAATACATACTTAAATACATAGAGAACATCCAAGACCCAAGAACAAACTCCGTGCTAAATGCACAAATAATGCCCTGGCCTGGATTAGAACCCGGGACCTCTAGCTTCGGAGGCAGTGTCACTACCAACTAGGCTAAACAGGCCGTTATTCTAAGAAACTCTGTAAAAAATCCTGGCTAATGGGTAATTGGACTAATTAACCACAAAAAATAGTTTGATTGACACTAAGATAGTACTTGTCGTGAACTAAGTACCTAGTACCTATGTACCTATGAGTAATCGTTTGTTAGCGCCAACCCTGCGCCCACGACAATGCACCGCTCATGCAAATGCACCTTATTTGAATTTACACGTGTTACAGGTTAATTTTCGTGTTGTCTGTTACATGTCGGCGTGTCGCAATAAATAACTGCATCCGTTACATGTTCCCACAGACTTATGAGAACTGCGGGGCTATTGGGAATTTGTTGATTGTCGTTCCTATTAAAATCAACTGCTGATGAATATTCCTGTTTTGACTGGTCACTAACGAACCAAAACCGTTTGAAATTACCTGCATTTTGGGTAACGTCATTATTTACCATTAGAGTGTAATCTTATTTGTAGGTACTTAGATTTGATGATGTTTTGAACATAGATAAGATTAGATTATTTATTTCATGATGAAAAAATATGGTATGAATATACATACATGTCAAAATTACAAGAATTCACTGTCAGATAGCGAATATTAAAAAAAAAACAGCATAATACATCTATACTATAATATTATAAAGCTGAAGAGTTTGTTTGTTTGAACGCGCTAATCTCAGGAATTCGAATTGAAATTTCTTTTTGTGTTGGATAGTCCATTTATCGAGGACGGCTTTAGGCTATATAACATCACGCTGCGACCAATAGGAGCGAAGACGTGGACGAAGTCGCGGGAGACAGCTAGTAATATTATAAACCTGAAGAGTTTGTTTGTTTGAACGCGCTAATCTCAGGAACTACTGGTTCGAATAGTCCATTTATCGAGGAAGGCTTTAGGCTATATAACATCACGCTGCGACCAATAGGAGCGAAGATGCGGACGAAGTCGAGGGCAACAGCTAGTATTATATACTCATACTCATACAACAGCCCAAAAATATTGGAAATTGGCCGTTCTAAAATTGCTAATTATTGAGCTCCGTCGTTGACTGGTCTCTCACTTTACGTTTATCTGTATTGTAAATTGTATTTTCGCATAAAATGTGGAGGAAAATACACAAAATGATAAAAACTTAGAACTTTCACAATAAAGGAACATTGTAGAGCCAATGTCGCCCGTGTAGGCACATAATAATAACCATAAGTACTGCCTGAAGATAATTACCGATAATTACAAAGCTTAAACCATGATACATAGGGACAATGGCTACTGAAAAATCTATAGCAGTACCGTTTCGAATCTAAACAAATGAGCCATCAAAGTCAGTTCTCCTGATTGACATTTCGTATAAAGAAACCGCTATGCCCTTTCAAACACCACTGTTACATACATTATTGTCATAAATCCATAAAATCCATCGTTTTGTTACAACCAACGGAGCTGTAAAACCTCGTGTTATTACGAGAACATTTACAAGGCCCTTGTATAAATTAAGCCATTCATTTGTGGTGATTTTAGAGTTTTATGAGGCTAATAGGAAGCAGTGTTGGGCAGTCTCGTTAGGTTTGAAGATTTGTAGCTCTTATTTGAGTGTTATAAATCTTATGTTAGCTTCGAACAGTCATTCAAAATATAACACCAATGTTAATTACGAAGAATTCAATCTTATTCTGATAGGTTACTAATTTACAGATAACCCGTCGCGCAGGGTTCAATCATAGGTACATCAGTTTTATCTTACAATCAAACATATTATCCAGTTATTTTGTATGAAATGCCGTGCCGGACAATAATGTGAAATTCACCTAAGTCCTTTAGTGATTAAACTCGTCTAGAAATAGTTAATGACATCGAATTGACTTACAATGAATTAATGAATTAATACACCAACTTCCTTTTTGTGTGTGTTGAACGAACTTTAAAATATTACTTTACGTTAATGTTGAGCCGTACCAATTAGTAAATGAAATTCCTTCATAAATCAAGGACAAGTTGAAGATTGATTGCCAAGGATCTAAGGAAGCATTACTCTTTATACTAATCCAATAAATTTTACTAATTAAGTGGTCAGCAATAAAACTAAATTGTATGAGGATCTCCGAGCTGACTATCTATCATTATATTACCCGTTTTACTAAGAAATTTAACTCAAGTGGTGGAATGTATATGGTACAAAACAAACACACGAAGCTAGAAATTAATTCAAATTTTTGAGTAGTCTTATTTGATCAATAAAGGCCCCGGCCGAAAGCTCACGCTTAAAAATTCTCTTTGAACATATTTAAATGAAACAATGAAGAAAATAATTGTTTGTGTGGTAACAAAACCTTTGCCTCACCCTCGAATTCGTTCGTTTAAATAACACAATGTTTACATCACCTACACACAGTAGAATTGAATCGACTGTCAACCCATTATTAACCAGGCCCTAGGCATAGAGAATCTAGAATTCTAGAGCCTGCACTGCGTGATGTATGTTCCAGATAACGATATCCTTGTCAAGCGTAATTAAATACATGTAACGCTATCTCAAATTGTGTTGCACATCTAACATTAGTAAGGAAACCCATTCCTTACCCATGGGTTAACGGTGCATAGTGCATTCACAAGAAACAAGATTACCCTTATCAATTGAAGATTAAATGCTCAGTACTAATAGTCTTTCTTAACAGGATCATGATTATTGACAGATCTACAAGAGACTTGAGTTCAAAACTGACCGACTCTCTCTTGACGATCTCATGACGAGATATAGTATATGATTGCTTCGAAAAACAAGCTAAAAAAACATTTGCATTACATTGATGTCCATGGTCTATCGAACAATGAATTGGATATAGAGATTTTGTACTTATAACGTTTTATGAGCCAGAACCACCATGAGCCAGAGTTTTATGAGAATCATAACAGTCTGAGAATTGAATTTGATAAAGAAAACAGATTTTTTAAAGATACGATTTTGCATTTTTCTTTAAATATCCTCGTTACGATAGGTAATTCTGTCATTTTTAGCATGGAAAATAATTATATCTACATTACGCACCACTAGAACATAAACTTTCGTGAGTCATGTTTGACACTATATCATATCACTAAAACGATTAAAACGATCATTCCGGGCGACATGTTTCGAACTCTTTAAGAGTTTCTCCTCTTCCTCAGGATGAGTGCATATTGTAGCATACCTTGTGTTCTTAAGAGCATCTGCTCGCCCTCGCTTGCAGGTTGCGGCAATGCGCTTTTTCTCGTTCGTTACCTTGTTTCTTTCGCTAAACATTTCACTTGAATCACTGTAACGATAGGAAAATATTGTTTCTTTGATTACTTTCGAAAATTTCAATGTTTCCGGCACTACCTGTTCACACTAAACACGCCAGAAACTTACTTTGTCTGATATAGCTTTATATTTTCAATTATTTTGTTGTTTTCATACGAAAACAAATATAATTATCCTAGAATTTAATACTTTTGACATGTTTACTTATCGACCGTCATAGCAACGGACATTGTCAAAACTCATTTATAGCTAAGGTTGTAATCATTTTACGTCTAAATTCTATACTGGTATCCTGTAAATTTTGAAATTGTAAATTTAGAACTATGGATTCTCGAACAACGGCAAGAAATAGTATAAAAGCCGAACATTGCCTAGGACAATTCAGTTTCTCGCCGACTTTTCATCAGTCAAGTCGCAATTGGCCAGGCCCTGCTGCACTTCAAAAAGACCTCGTGCTCACGTACTTACTTCGACGTAAACCCTCTTTCTCCTACTAAAGACAACGTGACATCTTTCTCGACACGCCGAGCCATTCTTACCGAGCCACCGTGCTCGAGTCTCCGTACCTACTTACTCGAGTCTCCGTGCCTACTTACTCGAGTCTCCGTGCCTACTTACTCGAGTCACCGTGCCTACTTACTCGAGCCGTCGTACCTACTTACTCGAGCCGTCGTGCCAACAAACTCGAGCCGTCGTGCCAACTAACTCGAGCGGTCGTGCCAACTAACCCGAGCCGTCGTATCAACTTACTCAAGCCGACGCGCCAACCTACTCGAGTGGCCGTACCAATCTACTCGAGGCGCCGAGTCTTCTGTCTCGAGGCTCCAAATTTTTGAGCTACCTTCTTAGGATTTACAGTGTTTGACCTTATAATCTTCAATAGTTATTTTTTTATATATCTAAAATCTGTAAGTGCCTTAATAACAATAATTGTCCAAATAAAAGCTTACCCCGACCTTGAGCATTTTATTTACTTCTTTTACTTTTAACTTCTTTTAAAAAAAAGTCTGCTTACCTCGCCTTTCAATTCACTTGGAAGGCGACGTAACGTGACAATATGCCGCGAAGGTGCACCGTAGCCCCCGATCTCCCCACCGCCCACCGCAAAGTTTGTACGTAAGTTTTGAGTGCTTTAGTAATATAGTTTTAACTTACGCACGCTCAAAAACAGTATCTGGGCAGGTTCTGACATATATCCATTGGACCACAAGCTTTGTCACCATTCGTATAACAAACGCGTCACCTATCCAATCACAACTCATAAAACAGCAGTATTAACTTGACACTTGCATAAATCAACGTTTCCATATAGGCGCGTCGCCCGGAGCGAGCAAATCGGCTCAACGCATACCTAATACATTGGCGTGCTTTACGATCAGCGCCGCCGACAAAGGTGCTTCATGTTAAGCTGGCTCCACACTGTGCCACATAAACTGAAACGTCATTTATCCCTTACTAAGTTATGCCAGCGTTCGTACGCATGAAATGTCTGAGGGAATAGCGTTTAGGGTGCTTTAACGTGTCTACTCTACTACCAGCACTAATTAATAATTGTGATTATTTAAATTTAACGATAGATATTGAAAAAAGAAGGCCACTATGTAAAGTATTTTGTATTTAAGTACCTTTTGAATACATCAAACTAGTTTTTACGTTGCTGGATTCGCCGATCTATGCGTCCAAAGTAAAAACGGTCGTTTTATTTTTGATAGGCTATTACTGAATCAGTGAGCAACATCTTAGGCCTTGTCATCGCTTTCCATCAGGTGAGACTAAGGCCAATCGCTGGTCAGTCTATCATAAAAAAAAACTCTTAGGTCAAGCCAATGCATAGAATTTGCTAATATAATATTTAAGTTATAGTCAGAGAAGGGTAGATTTTCCCGCATCGCTGTGTCAATTGTGCTATCCCATCAGCGAGCGTATGATGGCTGCAATTTTATCACTTATCGTCATAGATAAAAGACGCCCGTCACTGTCGCACTCGCATACTTGTAAGAACATGACGAATGTCTTATCCACGACGGTAAGTGATACAATGGCAACCATCATAGGCCCACTGGATGACGCGTGGTGGTGAGCTTGTGTGGCGCCAGCTTTATGTTTGGTTCACATTGTACTGTGATTTAACACTGGCGCCACTGTTTTAGTACGGTGGGCCAGCAATGACTGACGTACGTACATAAAACTAGAATCGAGAAAGGAAACGTATAGTTACTAATTGCCCTTTAAGATTTCCTTGTTAGTAGACATGAATCACACGTAAAGAAATTAAAACCCGCAAAAACGTTGTTTAATATAATGTATGAAATATAATACTCGTAATAGACTGTGTATTAAAAGCCGTATTACCAAGAGATGGTTATTTTAGTTCAAGGGGTTATATGGTATTTAGACCAGAGTTATATACTCTACTTTTCACTTCGACGATGTGATTTCGGGGTCGTGGATCAAGAACCAGTTTTCAGACTTTGTATCTATTAGCCATTTGAAAAAAAATAGTGACATGAAACAAACGCATTTCATATTAATTTATGTTGATGACAGAAATAAAAAATCACAAGAAAACATGGTTACCCTACTCTCTTTGACGAATAGTATGGAGAGTTGACAGTAGGATAGGGTGACCAAGTTGTATGAAAAAGTATTATTTCCTATTAAATTTTGAAAAAAGAGAATGCTGTGTCGTTCTTTACCCATTTATATGCGTTAAGTCAATTAAGCGCAGATACCTAAACTTATTCGTCGTCTATAGTCGTTTGTGCACCAACAGGTTAATTAATTCACATTACATACATACAATTTTAGACGATGTTTTTAAACATTTTTGCGGACATTTTTTATTCTTTAAAAGCGCCAAAGAGGCTGGTAAATGGTTGAGGACCAAATTTTTGGACCATCATTAAAGCATTTAATTGGACTACAATTTAATTGTTTCCGCTATGACACGAAAATTTGTCATACAATTTATATGGGTAACTTTCGTGTCATAACGGAATCAATTAAATTGTAGGCGAATTAAATGCCTTAATAACGATGGTCCAAAAATTTGGTTCTCAGCCAAATGTTAAGTGCATCAATGGGCACAAACCCTAGCACCGCCCACACCTGACCATCCCTTCGTTATCCGTGACGAAGCAACGAGACTACGATTTGCTACCAAGCAACACGTTACACCGCCGGGGTCGTAAATTTGTCGGGCACGTTGGAAGCCGTAGGTAACCGCAGTCAGCATTTAATAGATTGCAGCAACCAAATTGCCGAAGAGAGTCCGGGCCCGGTCGACGCACGGAAGCGGCCCAGTGCCGGCCCGGACACGGAATGGTCTACTGTGAATCATCCGCAATGAAGTTCAAAACGCACAGAGCGGGCGCAACGTGGAGGTATGTGTTTTTGATTTTTTGATCTTTCCGTAACTGTGTACTTTCTGTAATTATTACTTCATATGTTACACGCGCCGTCTCCGCTCTGCTATCCCGCGCGGTTTTTTGGTGCGACGTCCTCCAAACTGCGTTCGCTATACCGGAAAACCGCCTCCGCCACGCAACAACGCTGCGCCGCGCTTTGTGCGTTAACGCATTTCAAGCTTTAGTGTGTCAACCCATAAAAAAAACGAAAAACAAAAATGTAGCTTATGCAATGCGCACTATAATTATTTATTATTATTTAATTGATCCATATACAAATATATCAAAAAAAAAAACTATACAAAAATGCGCCAAACTGGAGTAACATGCTAAGTAATTGTTTACAAATGGAAGTTATTTTAATAATAAGCTACTATTGACATTTTTTGTACTCACTATAGCTTAATATTGTCCTAATAGGTAATCTATACAGTATACATGTACACTACCTATAAGATATGATATGACTGTCAAATCAAAACTTAATCGTGAGAAGCTGAATGTCGTAATATACTCAAAATAGACAAATTAACATTTAAATTTAACGGAAGCGGCCATACAAACGGAGTTAATGAATTGATAACTCTTTCGCTTATCAGTGATAATTAATTACACCGATAACGAGTTATCTAACAGACTTAATCTAGGCAATTCATAATCAGTTGATGAGATGAAATTTGGAGGCTGTTTAGAGTTATATTTAAGTAATTTTCCTCACTAAACCTGAAATGTATGTCGAAGAGCCGACGGCCGATGGGGCAGACGAGTTCTGGAGTGGAGAACACGAATGACTCGCCTTGTGGGACGACCTCACGCCAGGTGGACCGGCGACCTGAAGGGAGTGGTGGGAAGCGGTTGGATGTGGAGAGCTGATGACCGGGTGTGGTGGCGCGAATTAGGGAAGGCCTATGTCCAGCCGTGGACTGGGAGCTGGCGGGGGATGATTATGATGAATGAAATCTGATTGTAACGTAGGTACATTTGATAGGAAGGACTAATGAATGGGGATGTAGGGAAAATGCAACAAATTACTTTATTACCTACACAAGACAAGTGTAAAAATACAGACAGAACATGTTATACCTACAAGCAGAAAGGCGAGCTCATCCCTGAAGGGATTTCTTCCAGTTAAGCTTTGAGCAATGAAGTGGAGAATCGCAACCAACCAATATTTTATTTTATGTTTGAATACTTAAGTTTTATTTCGTATGAAATTTTTCGTGAAAATAAATAGCTACTTAAAACATGTGATTTTCTCAGGCCTGTGGTTATCACTGTTATTAACGCGATGTAAAGAAAGAAGTTATTCCTTTTAATTGCATTAATTGTAATGAATAAAACATGGCACCGGACCCGAATCGTCTCAAGGACGGAGCGAGTCCAAAATTTTAGGGTTGCTACACGTACGAGTCGCAAGGAGAGTGAGGGTTACTAATGAAATATATGCCTGCGTATATGCTGAGTAGGTTCCCTTTCGTAACTACGCCTTTGTTTGTGTGTTGTCTATGCATTTATCTAATGTTAATATTGTGCTTGTTACGAATAAATTTTTGAATCTGAATCTGAAATCCACCATTTTATTTGCCATAAATGTATAGTTTGTCATAATTATCATTTGCCCTGAGTCGTTTTTCTTAGTTCACTTTTCAAGTTATAAAATAAACCGAACCTATACAAAATTTATTTAAGATATTCATAAAATATTCGTACACGGGTCTAACAAGAAATGTATTTATTTACCGACGTTTCGTCACGGGTTGCACCGGTCATGGTCGCGGCAGACTGACGTCTCAGCAAGTTGTCAACGGAGATATGGATACACAACATTTAACTACCTCACAATTGGTCGCACTAACGTCGGTAATTAAGGTGAATAAATAAGAATGTGTACAAAGCGCGAGAGTTTACAGTGTTTTATTTAAGATATTCTGAAAGTTTTACGGTTTCACAGAAACTAGCTTTTATGGCAAATGTTGGTTATGGTAAAACGTGTTATGTAAAGTGATATTATGGATATTGAGGGGCTGTGGAGCTTGAAGTACATGCAAAGGGCGTAATATGGGACCTACAGGTAAAGTATTGTAAAAAAAGTATCATTTAATTATTAAGTTTTTTTTAGATTACGTTTCTTAGTTTACTTTTTTCATCCTGACACGAGTATTATCAGCCAATTTTTATGTAAAACATGTAAATCTCGTGTTCGTGACTGACCAAACAAGGAAAATCCGCTTAATCACTGAAGATTTTTATTAGTACTATACGAAATTATAACGAATACACTAATACGACTAGTTTGTCCTTTAGATAAATATAAACTTTATTCAGTACACACAACATACATGGCATAAAAGTAAACAACTAAGATGAAGAGAATGCAACTTAATGACTAACAAAATAATAATAATTACGACAAATGGGCGCTGGCTCAGCATAATGACACGGCAGGAGACCACATCGCTGGTTTTTAAATATAAGGGAAAAAAAACGTTAACAGCGTGATTACCACAAAGTTAGAACTTCGCTGATATTCTGCCACTTACGTCCCGCAATGATAGAGAGCAATTTATTCAAACTCAATTTGTTTTTCTGTCTTTGCAATCGTCTAAGTTTCATTGCATTACGGTGGCTTACTCGTAGTTAGTTGATCTAAATTCAAGAACATTGATTTTTCCAAATTATATGTTTCTGATTTATCCACAATGATTATTGGTGACATACATTATAAAAATATATAGATATTCAAAGAATGGCATAACAATATTTATATTAACTGCACTTGCGCAATTTGATACAATGGTTATTTTGCTACAGATTTCTCGTAAAAGATTTACGTAGCCTTGCATAAAGAATATGTTGCATGAGACTCATATATAAACATTATAAGCAAATATCCATTCATACAATTAATTGCCAACTGTGTTAAACTCCCACAATATTTTCCGTTCCTTACTCAACAACTTTACTGTCATTTCATAGTTAACAGCGCGATCGTGGCAAGTTGGCAACCCTATTACATTACTGAGAAAAAAAGACAGAAGTGATTTGGACGTGTCTTTCCCGAAAACCGTACCACGAATAGTCGATCGGAGTATTAAGAAAATCTTTAGAAATAGTGTACTTGTTTAAGATTTCTGAAGATAATGCTGCAATCATTTTGATTTTATTACACAAATACAAATCCCGATTATTTCAGATTTTTTTGAAATATTAAGATTATTTATTTATTGATTAATACAAGAAATTTACATAACAAGGTGCTGGGAAATTGAGTTTTTGATGTTGCACGAGTATAGTTAAGGATGATTCACAGTAGGCCGTTCCGTGTCCGGGCCGACCCGTTTTCTTCTAGAGAAATACGCCGGACGTTGTGTTTGCTGTCATAGAAAACGGGCCGGCCCGGACACGGAACGGTCTACTGTGAATCATCCTTTACATGTTTCAAACCATAATAAATAACACAATACGGATACGTAACACAGAATATGTACAGTACACCAATTCGATTTCTGGGCCACTTCGTACCTTGTCACAGTGACAATAATACAAGATCTCTAGCAGCTTTCATAATGATTTTCCCTGTGACAAGGTATGAAGTGGCTCAGAAATCAAATTGGTTGCCCTACCTACATCCTTAACGCATAATATATTGCTAGTTTCCGACCATCCGTCCTTTTCAATGTTCCGCACCAAAATTACAACAACAACACACGTACAACGGCACACTTATGCGATCACTCGATTTCTGTCCGGCTTTCACATGCAGTTTTATTTTCAGGTTTTTTGACGAGAATATAAGATTTCAAAGTAACATGGTCACTAACATTAGAATTACTGTTCAAAACTGGTTAATATCGGGAACTCAACAAATATAAGTATAACATACTTACATGGTAAATACCCCGTTTTTAACAATTTAATATTTGACGATATGTAAGTCGAGAACCAGTGGTAACACTGTATAATTTTTTTAGTTCACAATTTGGCGGTACATCATTTCGTTAAGTGAGTCGAGACCGACACCAACCCGTTTGCGCGTGCGCCGCTCAGCGCTGACAGACGACATACAGACTGTCAGGTCAAACTACTACAGACAAGCGGCAGGTAAGGTCTGAATTGGGCGTATTTCTCAATTTGTGTCCTCCGTTTAACTGACAGAGTAACTAATAAAGACATAAACATACTTTCAAATTTCAAATTTAAGGGAAAAATTGAAAAATTTAATGCTCCGAGCAAAATCCGAGCAGGGCTTGGTTGTTCCGATAGCTCAGACGCTAGAGCGATTGGCCGCGTTAGCCAGATGTCGCAGGTTCGAATCCTGCTCGGAGCATGACATGTTTCCCTTTAATTTGAAATTTGGAATTTTCGTTAGCAGCTTTACTGCTTAGTACAAAATTAATTTATAAACATACTTTATTAACACCACACTTATATACAGTGTATGTACGATACCATTATGTATAATGATAATAAGATTAAAAGTTTAAAACCAAAATAAGACTGTAAGTACAGCAAGAGATAACAATGAATGATGATAAAAAGGAGCTAGACTCAGCATAATGTTGCAGTCAATATTTACACCAAACGCTGATATTCAGGCAAGTATTCTACAGGTATGGGTACTATTACTTATTCTGTGGTATGGGTCACTCGTTAACTATCAATCCTAACGTAATAGGAGCTAAAAGCTTTGCGTGACAAAAATTGCTTTCGTATGTTAGTTGTGGCCACATTCAACTGCGTTACTCTCAAACTCACTCACTCTGTTCCGATGTATAAAGGGTATGGCCTTTAATAGGAGCAAAAAATTAAACGGTTCACTATTGAACTCCCCAACAATTATTTCCAAATGGTGTCAATAAAAAAAAAAAGTTTTATTTTTATTTTTTTTATACAAATATGGCTTACGTGTATTTTTTTCTCTACTGGAGTGATATTAATAATGATTTATTTTAGAAACACTGAAAATTTATAAAAAAAATTTATGTAAAACAATCTCAAAAATATCCATTTAAACCAAAAATGCAACAACGAATATGAGTCATAACTCGATGTTACTCGTACCACAAAATCAGCATTGACTGCCGCCCCAAGTAATGCATCTTGCCACCGCGAGATTATAGCTGCGGCAGTCAATGCCTTACAAAAAATACCTTTGCGTAACAAAAATTGCATTCGTATGTTAGCTGTGGCCACATTCAACTGCGTTACCCTCAAACTCACTCTTAAACTTTTTCACTAGAATAGGTACAGGGTTGACCCTGTCATAACATAACTTTAGATCCAAATTTCTTCCAATTGAATAATATTTTTTTGACACAAGAGGTTACTTCAGATGGTCTTAGGAAGCGTTCATAAAATTTTTTTGCTCCTATTACATGTTACATCCTATACATATAAATCGGAACAGAGTGAGTAAGTTTGAGGGTCATGCAGTTTAAAGTGGCCACAGCTAACATACGAATGCAATTTTTGTTACGAAATTTTTTTAACTCCAATTTCGTTATGATTTATAGTTTATTTGATAAGTAAAGTATTGCCATATAAAGAATTAGAACCCAAGGCCAAAGAAGTAGCTCACTAGTTCAATACCAGCGTAATAAAAAAGCTTGCATAAATCTGACCGGAATAATACAATCTCCTCCACATTATCTTTTCGTTAATTAAAAAAAGACATTCCGCACTTTGTTTTCATTGAGCGACGATAAGAGCCAATGTAGTGATTCAGTGATGCTACTGGCGATATCAATCGATCATTCAACCCAAATGCAAAGCTATTCGATGCTGATAACGTACTATGTTGCGGGTGTTATTGCCAGCGTGACTTGGCATCAGCGCATACATACGTGTCAATTTAGACCAAGATACAAATGACGTGAGAGAAGATTATCCCTATCAAATTTTTACGACTTTATTTACGACTTTGACATAAGATTAGTCTTATCAGGTCTCAGAAAGTGAGTTTCGTATTTCCGTACTGTCGAAAGATATTGAAGCTAAGATTTCATTCTCGAGCATTTTCTTTACACTGTCGTCGAGACGGTACTTATTCGATTTAAGATTTGATGATAAGGAGTGTTTCTGATTTGTCGATGCGGAGGCAGTACGATATGAGAAAACTGTCAGCTGTCAGTGTCAACCGATAGAAATGCAGTACTGCCCCACTTCTGCGCGTGGTATTACTACTGCACAAACGAAATATTGACAGTATTTCGTCAAGTGAGGAAATCTCACATCAGTAAGCTCACGTCAAACAACAAAATACTTACCACATAATCCACACATAGCTTTTGGTATAGGTAGATCTGACCTACGGAAACCCGACGTGATTTTCTGATTTATGCATGATTTTGCCGGTCTGTTTATCCTAGTTTTTTTTTTGTGATGAGCAAAAACTTTTATCCCTGAGACTTGGATGTTTTCTAAGTATGTATCTAATAAAATATATGATCGTCTAGTACCTTAAGTACAAGCCTTATTGAGCTTATTATTTATGGGACTAGTTCGATTTGTCTAAATTTGTCCCCTAATATTTATTTATTTAGGTACGCAATTAATTATAATATTATATTGTACCTACTTATAAAAACAAATTAAAACATTTCACCAATACAGACATTGATGTCAGAATAATCATTATGTTTAATCATTAATCAATATAATCGATCAATTTTATTCCAGTTCATTTATTGACATGATTCTAAATCAGTAATCATGCGGTCGAAGTTTTATATGTCATTTGATATCATTATCTGTTCGATCAGTTAATAAATAAAAACTTGCATGTATCGATATTTGCACCAGTCATTTTGTTGTTTCTGGTCATCGGTTTTTACAGGTCTTGTTCACTCAAGCCTTGAAATTAAAATATTTGTAAAACTTACCTGTTATTTAACCGACTTCAATAGGAAGGAAGGAGGTTCTCAATTCGTGAGCATCTTTGC
Source organism: Notocelia uddmanniana (assembly GCA_905163555.1). Classification (NCBI taxonomy): domain Eukaryota; kingdom Metazoa; phylum Arthropoda; class Insecta; order Lepidoptera; family Tortricidae; genus Notocelia; species Notocelia uddmanniana. Next base: position 46,316,657 of record LR991053.1, read on the forward strand.
TATATATTTTGTTTTTTTTTTATGTATGTATGTTCCCTGATAACTTTTGATCACGTTAGCCGATTTTGATTATTCTTTTTTTGTTTTAAAGCAGGTACCCCGAAATTAGATCCATATATTTGGTGAAGGTCTGATGATGGGATCTAGGAGGAATCGAGGTTCTGTAGGTGGTAATCTGATTTCGGTATTTTCTGTAGGTGGGTGGGCATTGACTCTCGAAAACCATAAATTTAGTGAAGCGGAACTGGTGATGATGATCACAGTTGTCACATGGAACCCCTCAATGATGTAGGTACTTCACAGATTCCGATAAAATTTCGTTGACGTAGCAACCAATGCTCGTAAAAATACACACTTTGAAGTGGAAATTATGATGAGGAACTAAAGGTCAGTATGGATTCCCTAAGGAGTCGACGGGACTTCTCAAATATCATCGACCCATATAAAGTAACTTAGTTGGGATTTGTAGTAACCACCCCATTTACTATTGGAAAGCAGTATAGATGGTGAAGTGGGAAGGATATGTAAAAATGGCAGTCAATGTGTGTGTGTGGCATAGCGAAGTGCAAAATTGGAATCAGATTTTTTTTGCTATAATTTTTTTATTAACTTTAGAGTTAAATCTTTGAATGACTATAAATGAACCAAATACCGGCAGACGAACTAACAGTGAACAAGCAAGTTGAGAATCAAAATAGCCACACCAGGCAAGTAATTCTTTAAAAAAGACCGCAAAAGTGTAAAGCCACAGCTTAGATTCCTGCAAAAATACCATTTAACCCACACTCCCTTGTTCGGCCCACCCGAGATGCCAGATTAAACCCATAAAGTGCAATCGCTGTGCCCATCTGTGACGATGACGGATTTATTGTATACAACCACCCCATAAATTGTACGATGGCGCTTGAAGATATGCGATGTGCTATCATATTTTAAAAGGGTTTTGTGGCAGTGGCGAGAATTGACTCGTATACATGTCGCATCAATATATTATTACAATACAAGAAGGGGAAACTTTAGTAGAATAATCGTTTATTCGTGACAACAACAGAGAATGAGCAGAAATCAGTGCCACGAGATTAAAACATGATGCTGGCGTAATGGCCAACGCTGAATTCTCGATGAGACTATCAGGAGAATCCACTCCACAGGTAACGCTTAGTTACAGTGTTCCATTAAAATCATAAATATACGAGCTGATTCGGTTGTGGTCCGATGGTGTAGAATATTCCCAATTCGTTTAAGGGAATTTCCCAGTAACAACACATCACTAGCACCATCCAAACTTGTCCGTAATTGTTCTCTTAAGTGACCTACAGGATTCACCGAAGGCGTAAATTGAGTGACATAACTCCGGACAACCTACCACACTTCCAAACCTGAACGCTATTTCGCCCTAACAAGGTTGATTTTGCAATTACATAATTACCGATGAGCTGACGAGAGTCTAGTTGAAAGGAAGGGCTTAAGCGACGTACATTCTTAGGTAAGATTTTACATTTTTAATTCCGCGTATACGCACAGGATTGCCAAAACTTGCGCACCGGACAAACCGGCCCAACTTAAGCCGTTATTCAAAAACCTACAATTCTGTGACAGAAAGACCAGTGTAAACCTGATCTCCAATTATGCGTTGCTGCTATGAATTTCAGGGCCAAGTTTTAGCAGTGATGAGCTTACCTTCAGCAAATGTCTTGAGAGATAGGCTTTTAGGGGCTTGTTCCGCCTTTATCTCACATTATGCTTCTGCGTCGGTGCCTTGTATGGTACACTGGTTTAAGTAAGTTGTAAAACGCTTATAAAGAAATGACTTGAGGTTCAGTGGGAGGGTGATATTGTGAGATATAATCTAATATACTGGTATATTAATTGTGGTGGTTGCTTATCGTATAAGTGAAGATGCCTGCTGTGCCCACCAGTGCAAGCCATTACACACGCGTGTAGGGTGATGATGAAGTTTGTATTGTCTACTTACTCACATTTGAGAGTATCTTATATCCAGATGGGTGAAAAAGCATGTTAAATCTCATGTGGCTTTACCCACGAAAAACTAATACTTGAGGCAACATTTTACTCCACCCAAATGCACTGTACTATTCTATATCTCACTCTCATTTTGCTTAGTCAGCAGCAAGCATTGTAGCATGATTGCGTTCACGTCCTAAATTAAGCATTAGTCCCCCTCGCACTTACATACTTGCAAGTGAAGGACGAATGCTTTACGTTCGACGTAAACGAGGTAGTAGTAGCTACGCGTACGAAGCGGTCAAATAATATGCACTCCTAATAAAGGATTGTTTCCCCCTGTCTGTTCGAACCTGAAGGGCGGAGGTCACACAGACAGAGCGCACTTTTTGGGGGTTGTTTATAATAACATTGCGAAAACCCCTTTAAATATTAATTTTATAAAATATTATTGTAAAGCTAAATGTCTTAGACAAACCGAAGATCCTATGACGTCGCAGAACTACTATAAAACCCCTATATTTCAATCAATACTCCCTCCGTAATAAACCGAGTTTCGTCGCATCATTACAATCATCAAATAGTCCATGGCGACCCTGCCAGGATAACAACATTAACAACAAAACAGAACAACAGAGTTTGTGGAGGAACAGTTCACCCTGGCCCATCACAGGAGCTGTCTTAGTTAAATAGTAGACCTATATACATTTACTTCCTGCGATACTCTAATGATCGGGCAGCGAACGCCATTGCTAATTGGTCTTATCGGATGGCACACTTGTGCGTGTACAAGTTTATTTATATCGTGAACCAATTCCCTGGGCCTGTTAATTATGATATTGAAGTCGTGGGAAACTAAGTTAACCATTTATTGGAATATAAGTTTAACCGTGTTTAAAATATTTTGGAATTTTAATTTTCATTTAGCCAAGTTTGTCCTTTAATTACCAAAAATATTCTTTATAGATTAGAATAGAATAACCATTTATTCGTAACAATAAACAACAAAACGTAGACAGAGATCAGAATATAAAAAAGAACAAAATGTAATGTGCCACAAACTGTTCCATCTCAGCTGGCGTGATAGCCAACGCTGATCTTCCGATGGTACCCTTTTATGAGACGCAATAATCGAACCCGTAATAATAGAAATCCAAAGTACGGAGTACAAATAACATATTTAGTACAACTTTGGATTTCTAAGATATTTTCGAAACCAACGTCGTCATTTTACTACTTTTGATTTAAAAAATTTGTATATTAACGAGGATAATTTCAACCAGCAAACTGCTTTAGAAGAATTAAATTCTTTACGTTAAGGTCCAACTTTACCAAAACAAGATTTCATGAACGGGTTCGATTATTGCGTCTCATAAAAGGGTACCATCGGAAGATCAGCGTTGGCTATCACGCCAGCTGAGATGGAACAGTTTCGTGGCACATTACATTTTGTTCTTTTTATATGCTGATCTCTGTTTACGTTTTGTTGTTTATTATTACGATTAAATGCTTATTCTATTCTAATCTATAAATAATTTTGATAGTTAAAGAACAAACATTATGCTAGGTTGGCTAAATGAAAATTTAAATTTCACGAGAATCCGTTGAGAAATGCGACTTGTAGAGGTGAACAGCCGGACATACGAAAGCATTTTTACCCAAGCTAAAATGGTGACGCTTCGGTCGTTCGATAAATTATTAAGAACTCTGGCGACTAATCTGGAAATCAGCATAAAGATAATCCATAATTTACTTGAAAATGCTGTAAATCGATTGCGAACTTACCGGGTTTGCATAAGGTCAACACCCGAAACACGTGGCGATAATTGTTACGAGTTGATTGCTTATGACGATGACGTGGCTAACAATACGTCAATATGGTCAGTGCCATAAACGGGTTGAGAACTATTCCAATGTTCCAAATTGAAACTGACTCACCTCATCAAGACCTACAAGAACATTAGTAGTTCGGCAATTTCGGAAGCACGGTGAAGAATTGTGAAGATATTAAAATTAATGTAGCGAACACTGCCTTCAAAGCGATATAGGAGGTGAACAATTAACATATCGCAATTTCACCCCAACCAAGAAGGTTGATGAGAAGATTTTATAAATAAGAGGCAGCTTCAAAGTGGGTCCGATTCTGAGGAAGCTCCACGAAAGCCAATTGCGATGGTATGGACATATTTTGCACCGCGACGAAGACCATCCTGTTAAAATCGCATTAAATATTGACACAGGAAAACAACCCCGAGGATGCCCAAAAGCTACTTGGTGGAGAAACCTACATAAACTATCCAAGGATATAACAGCTGATCCATGTGGCGGAGCCGAATGGCGAAAACATATTCGGAGGGCCGACCCCAATTGGCATGGGAAGAGGCTCGGAGAAAGAAGATCTTTATAATATTAGTCATATGTAAGCATAAGTACCTATTTTTGGTAAGTCCATTGATTGTATCATGATACTAATTGATTGTAATCGTATTACATCATAATATTGTTAACCTTGTTAGTACTACTAACAAATCTGTTGTCAAAAGTCGTGAGCACATTGACAACAAAGCTTAGTATTTAGCGGAAAATTGCCTTCAAATTCGTGAGTAGTGTTACTGATAAGCCGAAATGAACAAAGACTGTAATTGATATAATCAGAGCGCAAGATTACAAGACAACAAGTGCGATGTACCAAATAAAGAATGTAGTTGGAATATCCTTATTGTCTCATGTATAAAGTTCAAATTTGATGGTGTTATGTGACGGTGATTATTTGGAATAAACTGCAAATTGCAGCGAAGACCTGCAGCTTGAAAAGCCTTAAGTTCGTTATGATACGGTCGATAATTTGTGTTTTAGAGTGAAAGTGTCCTGGTTAATGACTGAAGAGCAGTGAAAAAATGGAAGGAAATGAATACCGGGAAGCGGAGAAAGGTAAATTGGCTAGCAACAACTCGATCGGCTTTTATGAAGTCGTTCAAATTTTACGCGATTTTTGGGTACCGTGCGATTGCTCTGCTTACGAAAGTATACCTGACTATTTATTTTATTTTATTTGTTTGCTCTTGGTCAGCATCTAGCCAGGGGGCAAAGATGATGCCGACGATGAAGCGAGCTCACCCAGAAGATGCCTATTCACTCGCGCCTTAAAAAGGTCCAGGTTATGAGTCTAGAACAGTTGCATCAAATCAATAAAAAATATCAGAGTAAACAATATTACTACTACAATCAGATACGAGCTACCTACCCTAGCTGTGGCGGTGCAGGTAATGCAAGAATAAATATTAGTACCACAAATGTAGTTGTAGCGTGTTTGAATAGATTATTACATATTTAAAATCTGTAACACAAACAAAAATAAATAAATAATAGAAATGCCTATTCGAACACGCCACAATTTCAAGAGCAAGCTTCACATACAATCAAGAGGTGCTTTACTCAATTTTTTTTACCTACATATACATGTTACGTACTACGCCTTTAGAGTCTTCATGAATACTGAAAACAAGATAATATATATACATACTTATAATATTTGTCTAACGCAACAAACAAACATAGCAAGATATAAGTAATTTTTCATCGCTATATTTTAATCAATGAACATCTCAAAGTTTCAAAAACCCTATAAATTAATCCTTTACTATTACAATTTACACACCAATTTACGTATCAATAATACACTGCTCCAGAAATCGCCGTCCCAATGTTATTTTGGTCAACACAAATGTCACGCGACGCGCTACCGATTCCCTTTTGTTAATAACGTTTAAAGTATAGTCAAGTTCGTAATCACAGTTAAATATTTATTTTGAAAGTAGGCCTCTAGGCCTTTTTACACGTCAGAGATTTACAAATACATTTACAATTTTATTGACATAGACGACTTAGGCACATATTAGTCGAGAGATGCATAGAGTTTCTGGGTCCATTACGATACTCCGGATCCGTGCAAAATATGTAAATTAATTGATGCGAATAATCGTCTCATTAAAATGAAGGTGCCGAAACCTTAATTCACCGACATATTTATTTTTATTTATGAGTAAGTTGTATCCATACTTTTGCACTTGACTACGTACAGTCGACTACAAAGAGATTGATCTACCCAAAGTTACAAAAATATTTATCCGTGTCTTTATTGATTTAACATTAAGGCCGTGGATACATATTATTGTAACTTTGGGTGGATCAATCTCTTTGTAGTCGACTGTACTACAAAATATCTGCACTTCTCTCATTTCTGTAGTCTCTTCTTCGTCGGTTCGCTCTTTTCAGAGTGGTCGTGGCTATTATGTGGGTTTTTGAGTGACCCGTTTTACATCCTAAGTCAGTACATTTTTTAATAACTAATACAAACACAACATAGTATATGTAGTGGTATACCATTATTGCTTATGCTTAATGTAAATTACGGTTGAGGCCTTGGACGAATAAGGCAGTGAATTTGTATGAGATTCATACATTCACATTACCTTAGTCATTGTCGACATAATCATTTAGTTGCTCGAACGCATGGTATCTGCGCTTAACTTGTTACATGTCTAATAGGTATTCGTGTTTCTTTATGGTGCGTGTTAACATTTCCTAAATGACAAACATGGGACCGAAGAGATCCAGTCGTCATTCCTTACACGTTGTTGAAGCGCGATACTGACACAATATGCTCGTTATTGATATTTTTAGTGTCGAAATGTGGAAGGATAATGGTATAAAAATTGTGCACTAGGTACATATATCATTATTACAATAGATTGACTGTAGTTTTGCAAAGAGCAACCAAAAATTATACTAAAATACTTTTTTGTTAACATTTTTCAGTCAATGTATGATCAAAAGTATCTTTCTACAGGTAAATTAATTTCGAGACGTTTTTGCATTTGTAGTTGTGACCTCTGTAGCCAGCTAGAGGCCAGCCTCACACACACGTTGACGTGTGTCTGTATACGTCAACGTGTACGTGTGTCCCTGTAAATATACAAATACTACTACAGATGCAAACACATCTCGAAAGTAATTTACCTGTTCGTACCTGTTGAAATGATTTTTTATTCAGTTCTGCTTTGCCTGAGTTCATTCTACTAATCGCAGTAAATTAAATAACAATAACTTATTAATTAAATTACTTAATCCAGTATTTCACTGATATTCAAATCAGCAACTATTTTATGAAACGTCCAAAACACTGTTAGTATGAAGTTTGTCGGGAAATGTGCCTAATGACGTCACAGTTTTTTTTGTTTAGTTTTCACTGTTTATGTGTTTAAAATCTTTAGATTGCATAAGTATGCTGAAGTTTGATTTATTGCAAGTATTTTCGTATGATGTGTTTATTGGTAATGTAAAAAATATTTTTTTTTGTGTTGTGAAATACCCTATTGGTGTGATATATTCAGGTCTGAAGGCGTGTTGGTCTTTTCATTTGTATGAGCTTGTGGAACTGTCTCAATCTTGCAATACAATACAAAAATATTCTTTTTATAGCACGCTTCAATAAAAACATTATTTACCATTCTTATTTAACGTTTTAGAGCGATCCTTGCATCTGCAAGAGAGAAATTCTTAAACAAGATCATTTACTGACCACGTGTAAGTAAACTAGCCATTACAATAAACATTCATTAGTTTTTTCTCCAATCTACAAGCTCTCACATTCCGTATCACTCGGACCACCTCGCTCGCGGCACTATCAATTTATAGAGTCATTATCGCAATTCGGACCGATATGTAATTATACTTATTACGTACTTGCACGCCGATTTTGACAGCATTGTTATTACTGGGCTATTAAATGCCTAGTTCAAATGTATTATTGCTATTAGCGTTTTGGGTGAGTCAAATAAATGGTAATAAGACAGATGTTGCTATGTCGAATTGGGTCTAGTTGAGTTGGTACTCATAACAGTATTGAATACGTTGCTTTACCTCAGGTAAGGTTATCTATTTGAGCTATCTAATCGAAATCAAATAATCGAATGGATAAATATATAAAAGTTAGGTAGTCGTAAGCAGGGTGTCGACGTAATGAAGCGAAGCTATTGTCTATATCTTCAGTCTATTCGCCCTTCGCTTTCGGCTCGCTCCAATAAAATGTGTTAAATTTATATTATGTATTTATTAAAAAGATGTTTGAGTTTAATTACATAGGGTATGGACTCATTTTACGCTTTACGCTTGGAGTAACTGGGCGCTACTTAACCACAGTCAAAGAGTTATTTTGACAACAGCTATCATCAATATACGTTTCGTCTCGTACCGTGATGACAGCTGTTAAAAGAACAGTGGTAATTCTCGTTAGCATGCAGTACTTTACAGTACAGTCACTTTTATCGTTTCAATAAGTCTCTTTTTTTATACTACGACAGTGGCAAACTAGCTTACGACCTGCCTGATGGCAAGCAGACACCGTTACCTATGGACGCTTGTGACTCCAGAAGAATCACAGGCGCGTTTCCGACCCTTTCTTAAGACTGCGCAGTACGTTCGGTTCTCCATACAAACGTATTTAAGCTCTCATTTTAAAACGCCAGGCTAGAATAACATGAAACTTTGTATACACAATGGGATCCGGCATATCTAGGTCGGACCATAGTTTCTGTTGCTTGAAATTATAATGGAGAAAAAATACAGCGATTATTAAGGTTTTCATACAAGCCGTAAAAAACTCAAAAAGCCGCTGTATTTTTTTTTTATTACAATTTCTAGCAACAGAAACTATGGTCCGACCTATATATGCCGATCCCATTGTGTATACAAATTTTCATGTTATTCTAGCATGGCGTTTTAAAATGAGAGCATAAATACGTTTGTATGGAGAACCGAGCCAGACCGAGCGTACTGCGCCCTCTTAACTTGAGGATTCGTTATGTTGACAGCAAGAGACAAATGCAGGTCCCTCACTCTCAACACAGCGCATCCTCGGGAGCTCTGACGACGTTTCTTACCATCAGGAACACACCACACATACCTACCTAAGGAGCAAGAAGTGGAGTTATTATGGCTGCGGTAATATGTAAGGTGGAGGTACTTCCCCAGTTGGACTGCTCCAAATATGAGCGAGATGACGTTACTATGTGCCCTACCTCTTTTAATACTCTACGGTATAGAGACAAAAAAACAAAGCAAAAGCGGCGAAAGCCGCTTTTCACAAAATATTCTACGCGCATGCGATATCACGAGCCTTTTTCTAAACAAGTCGAATGTGCCCCAGTTCAGACACGTATATCTACTTTTTATAACAGCAGTGAGATAACTTGTGTCACTCGCAGCAATTATTAAAAAAAACACGTCTAGGCCTTGTCTGCTCATAAATAATGGCATAACTTAAAAGGTTTAATTAAAATGGTTAAAATCCAATGAGTATTCAGTAGGAATTTCAACCCTAAAAGAGTAACAGCAAGATTCAAATTTCAACTACACAAAAAGTATGTAAAAGCATTTTAACCTATTCCGTTACAAAAGAAGATATCAAATAAATGTTAAACTGGGCTATTAATTTTTTGTCACTAATTCGCGGTATTGTTGCAATTTAGTGTTAGATAAACGATCTAAATGTGTTCCTAATAATCGTTATTTCAAAGTGACGGTTATAGTGTTTCATTAAAATAGCTTCGGCATTCCTTAATATGTTAGTGAAGTTTAATATTCAGAATATGGAAATATATCAAGACCAGAATGTATAGTTTGTAAGATGATATATTTTGCCGTCCTAAATCGTAATTCCCGATTTGAATTCCAATCAAATCGGCTAACTTATCCGAGTGTTTCAATATTATCGGCTGTTTTGGCTTCATAATCTTTGTAATCGTTCTTTACGGTTGTCATAAGTTCGAATTTAAGAAAAGACATACTACAAGCAATGGTCATAAATCTTCATTTTTAATCTCAGTTGGTTAGTATTGATGCGGTTCGTACTACGAATCTAAACCCTGCATCGGCAGCCTCTAATCGCTGATTGACGTCAACCATTTAATTTTACTTTAATTCATATGGTTAAAAGCTTCAAATAGTGCCACAATGACCCATCCGTATCCGGCGGACTCCCTTCGACCTTTACTAGCTACCTACGCTGCGCATTCCGTTACGTGGTCGACACTCGAGAACCTTTCCGCCCTAATGGCCATTGATTCTACATGCCATGTGCCCTGCCCGCTGCCACTTAAGTTGTAAAAAATAATCGTGAGTACTTACTGTGAACGCTGTTGACGTCTGTGGTACCGTTGACAGTGCCATCTGGTAGCAGCTGCAGATATCGATTCTTGAGAAACATCTGTATATTCCTCGACGTGCCGGTAATGTGGCTGAGGTTGGCCGAGCGCTGTGCGCGCGCCTCCGGCGCGGGGGCCGCGGCGCACGACGCCAGCGCCAGCGCCGCCAACAGCAGCCGCAGCGTGCGCGGACGCATCGCACGCCGCGCCCATGGCAGCCGCCCGGGCGCCGTCACTGCTCAACACTTCGCATAACCCGTACACTCAGTCACGTTACAGTCTCCCCCAACGTTTAACTGGCACCCAACGTGGGGCCGGCTTAACTGCAATCCCTGATCCGCTTTCGATTTCGGTTGTGACATGTGAATGCAGTCATATTTAATAACGTTGCCACAGTGTTGTGATACTTTTGGTGTCTCGGTTTACTCGCCACCGCAAACGTGCCAGCTTGCGGCCGTTCACACGATCTGAAACAAATATATTTGCGTATATTACAATGTTCGTTGTTAAAATGTCGCCTTTGACTGTGGTCAGAGAGATCTGCTGCATAATGGTAATACTAGACAATTTCAAGCTATATTATGATATTCCCCTTGACACGATCGTGAGTCACTATCATAACAAAAAGTACACCTTTCTAGGCTTGAACATACTCGTAGTTATACTATACTCTCGAGATCTTGTGAACGCTTATTATTGTGTAATCACTAAAGACAAAACTTCTTCATTATTCATCATCATCATCCTAGCGGCATCCCAGTACAGTTGCAAGAGTTGGCGTTTACACTACTACTCATTATTAGGACAATTATTTTATAATCGCAAAAATCCACATACTCCGATATTTCGTGGTGAAAATAAAATGGATTACTAATTGATTTCGATTTATTTCCATATTAATGCCTCGCCTTATGGCTATTCTCTCTCTATAATCATATTTGTCTCAATATATCTATTTCAAGATTGTTTACAACAAAATGAATATAGCTGTTACTAAACCGAACAACGTGACCGCATGTTATGATTTACTGCCGAGAAACCGCTATCTGCGACACACTGGATATTAATTATTAATAGCTTTTCAATCTTTATAAAAATTATCATTAAGTATTATCTCAGAGCTGACCTGCAACTGTAACCCTCGCTTTAGATTAGGTCTATTATCACTACATAGTATAAAACAAAGTAGCTTCCCGCTGTCTGTCCCTATGTATGCCTAAATCGTTAAAACTACGCAACGGATTTTGATGCGGTTTCTTTTAGTAGATAGAGTGATTCAAGAGGAAGGTTAATATATATAATACATCATCACTATCACTTCACTTCACTATCACTACATCACTACATAGTATAAAACAAAGTCGCTTCCCACTGTCTGTCCATGTGTTTGCTTAAATCTTTAAAATTACGCTACAGATTTTGATGCGGTTTATTTTAATAGATAGAGTGATTCAAGAGAAAGGTTTATATGTATAATACATGCATAATATAGTAGAGAAACACTGATAATTTTAGGTTTCAAACGTGATGTCGTAAATAAACACATTATTTTGTACTACAATATTGTACGTCTTAAAAAGGTCTATCTCTTAGGGATAACCCACAATAACTAGTAATCCTTTTCTTTTAACGAGGAATAATGGCTTATTTATGATGCTATTTGAAGCAATACAGCATTAATCCTTATCCAAATAAGTACCTTAAATAGATTGTGCATTTAATTTATATCAATATGACCATTTACAGCATGTGACAAACAGGGACATAGTGGTTGCGGCGGTAAAGGCCGGATTGTATATAAAGACATCCTGTAGTATATTTAGTATCAGCATTGCACCCGAGCGAAGCCGGGGCGGGTCGCTAGTTGATTTATAATAGAAATAGATATCATATTTTTCAAGTTGTTTACTTAATATATTATTTGATTTTAACTTGAATGCATTACTATTGACAATCCCGACAGTCACCCCGAGGAGAATTCTCTGAATTCACTGAACCCAATTTTTGTTCTAAAGTTAAACCATCTTAAGAAAAGTACCTATGTCGGATAGAGTTAAACACAAGCGGTCTTCTGATCTGACTTCAAACTGTTTGTGAGCCTTTTTTACCCGCTTGCGCGAGACAAAAGTTATGTTTTTAATCCACTGATGAAACTGATGAAATTGAAACTTGACTTGAACTGATGAAATTGGTCGATAATAGGTAATCAGGCCTAACGGCGAAGGCCACTCAAGCCTCTGCATGTCACGTAATGTCAATGCATTTAAGGCAGCCGTAAAAAACCCTCTTTTATAAAACTATGTGCTAACTCTACAAGCCACTGTATACGCTAATTCTAACATTATCATGATACGCATTAAGTTGATTATTCCTGTGATGCAAATTTTATTTATTTCGTTTTGGCGGTACGATATTTGACGAAAGCAAACGCTTTGTTTGACAGCTCATGTGTGAAACACAAATACTACTGCCAGTGTAGAAACAATTGTCAGAGTTACAATTGATTTTAGACTATATATGGTTGAAATAGAGCTTTTACTTGAAGTGCGTGTATTGGAAATAATCAAAAACCATAAATGTTTGAAACTGCTGATAGATAAGAACCGTTCGGGAGCGTAAATATTCTTACATTGTGTGGTGTAAATAACACATTTTTCAATAAAAACATAAGCAAGTTACTCACTCGTAAAAAGGAACATCATAAGAGTATATACCTTAATTTATTATACAGTCAGAATCAAAAGTAGCTACGCATATGAAATATTATTATTTATCTGAAATAATTTTATGGTTTTTCAACAGACCGACAGAGGGCGATATTCCATATCATTCCTCCTCCTCCTTCTAGCAACAATATTACATGTTGATCAGTAGATAAGTTTTTAAAATTGAAGCTCGAATTTCCTTTTTATTGAATGGTCTATGAAGCCTATAAGTTGCATATACAAATATTACATACAATAAACAATAATACACAAAAAAACATTATTTCTCGACCTAACTCTCACTGAGCCTTTTTGTCATTGTGTAAAAATTAGAAGGAAATAAAATCTATTTTTATTTTCTTATTTTTTCTCCCCAAATCCGGTAAGTACATAAACGAAATCAAAATTAAATTATTATTAATTATTAATTATTAAACATGTACAATGGTATACGACGCGGTCTTATCGTTAAAAAGCGATTTCTTCCAACCTTTGAATCACGCGTACCTTTTAGTTGAAAATTGTGTTATCACAGTACCAATTCGATATTTAAATTAATTGAAATAAACGGATCATTACGTAAATCCGACAACGGTCATACTATTTAAGATAAAAATGTCTTTTAACATTCCGTTATTTGACTTTATTGACCGCTAACGTAACGGTCCATCGACTAATTTGTAGGCCTCAGTCAATTTGTTAGGATTGTAAACTAAATTTCATTAACTCCAAGTTGAGAGCCCCATACACGAAAACAGTTCTTAACTACTTATCGGTGTTTTTTAACCGACTTCAAAAACAGGAGGTTCTCAATTCGTCGGAATATCTTTTTTGTATGTTCACCGATTACTCGGAGACTCGTGGACCGATTTCAAAAATTCGTTTTTGTTTGAAAGGGTATGTTTTCTAGTTGTCCCATTGTCACCAAGCCTGGATCAGATGACGGAATCTTGGAAAAATCGAGGGAACTCCCCAAATTATATAGCAGTAGGATGGAATCTAGTAAAAATTAGAGTCTGTGTTTTTTTGTTAAAAATTTACTTGTTAACTTTGATTTCCTTATATATAAGCATTGAGCAGTCCATAAGCTTCTTTGGCGGCTACAACTATTGCTAGCTCAGTGTTAACCAGAATGCCTAGAAGATATTTTGCTTGAAGAACTGACTACGGAAAGAGTCAACTGTCAGTATTGGGTAGGAACAATATTGGAGCTTGCACCAGGATAGTGTGGCATACCGTACTTGCGAGGTGTAAACCTATTGACTGGACCGTGTACGTGTTACATACACTAGCAGTATTTTAAAATAATGGCAGCAACTAGTCAACAAATAAAGTGTGTGGAAAGTGCGTTGACTAAAACTTGTTATAAATGTAATGCCGCAACGGCCAGAATCATATAAGCACCCTATCAAAGATTTCACATTTACACTTTAGCTTATCAATTAAAGTAAATTCACTTAGTTGTGTTTAAAAAACCGTCATTTATATTAGTAAAATGAGAAAATGTATCAATTTAAAACGACCTTTAAACGATTTTTGTACAAATATTTATTTATACCTATTCTGGGACCTCGGCGATGAAATTTTCAACTCAGGGATTTAAGGAAGCGAAAAGTCGATGTATAGCTTGAGCCAGTATCTCAACTAGTCTCTTAAGACCTTTTTGGACCTGCGCTCCATTGGAGCAATAGGGGAGGGTTGGCGAATCACACGTGCCCGAAAAAAATCGTACCTGTAATGACGTGTGTCTGTGTGGGTGTGTCAAATCGGACGTTTGTATGGATTTGATGATATTTTATTATGATGTTTCTACTGTGTCAATGGGCATTTTCACGAGAAGAGTTCCAGGTTATAAATAAATCATATTTGTCCAAACTTTTCATATTTTAACCATGCATTGCCATCAATTTAAATATCGGCGTATAACGCGAGAACAACATTTGACTAAATAATTTCCCATCAGAGCGCGTGGATGACACATAACATTAAAAATATAAACAAAAACCCCAATCTAATAAAATAACATCGAAGAATAATGCAAATGTTTATAACCAACTGCATAATATCAGTATAATCGTTACAAACGATCGTGTTCGATATTCACGTCGATTCATAATCGATATTAAATTGTGCCTAACTATCCGCCGAATCGACAACCGAATCGTCGTTTTATGCTTATGCACTTGTTTAAATAAGGTAAATTGAATACGGCACAGAAAATCTTCTTAGAATCAACAGCAGGCGTAAATTTTAATATTTAGCTGTTAAAAGTCGACAAAAAAGACAAGCATATCTGACACGACGATTTTTACGAGAGATAATTGCTTATTTACGAAGCGATTTTAAGAAAAACATCATCCTTATCCAGTTAAGTACCTTAAATACACTGTGCATTTAATATAGATCAATGTGGCCCTTTGCAGCATGGCAATAAAATAACAATAGGCTTAAAGGATGATTCACAGTAGGACGTTCATTCATTCATTCATTCATTTATTCATTGATAAAGCACAATAGTTTTACAAGTCATTTTTACAATATAATAATAGTTATGTCTATGGTAACATTCTAAAATATTAATCGTAGCATATTACATAATTTACTATTCTTACATTTTTTCGTTTCGTTCCGTGTCCGGGCCAGCCCGTTTTCTTCTAGGGAAATACGCCGGCCGTTGCGTTTGCTGTCATAGAAAACGAGCCGGCCCGGACACGGAACGGTCTACTGTGAATCATCCTTAAGTCGTATCATATTTTTTTCTCTCGGACGCTCCGGTTGTGGAATGAGTTCCCTGCCGAAGTTTTCCCGTAGGGCTACAGTATGGGGTTCTTCATGAAAGGAGCGTATAAATTCTAAAAGGGTCGGTATCGTGCATGTGACACCCCTGGAGTTGCAGGCGTCCATAGGCTACGGTGACCGTTTACCATCAGGCAGGCCGTGCACTTGTTTGGCACTGACGTTGTTTATAAAAATGGGCCATAAAGTTTCCTTAGTTTTCTCTGATTTGACCATAAAGACATCTTTCTCTTTTATTACCTATGCCTTACAAAACTACTTACTATTGTAGTGGCACTGTGAGCTGTAGACCTCGCGATTTCTATTTTAAAAAACAAAAAAAAACAATAATTGAGTTGATTTTTTTTGTATAATTATCAAACCTGCTGCTCACAAAATTTCACGAGAATTGGTTGAGAAATGTGGACATACGAAAGCTTTTTTTGCCGAAGCTGAAACGGAAAACTTCTTTGCACTCAGTCATTAATATGCACGTATTTCCAAGATTTATGTCTGTCTATGCTAATGGATATTCATTGATAACCCGTTTTAAACGACTTTTTAAAGCGTTTTCGAATAAAACGTTGTTAAAAGGAAGTAAAACTCGTTTTTTTATAATAGGGTTCAAGGCTAAATAGACAATGGATATTGTTTAACGTTAATTATTAGTTTATTTGAATAATTTATTAACTAAAAGAAATTAATGGCATGATTGTATTGTTAGTAACGGCCTTCTTATTTATAAGTGTGTTTCGACTCGTTTTTCGAAGAACGTAGCAATACGCAAATGGTTAATAAATTGTCGAGATTATTGGTTCTTACGAAACGAATTTAAATGCAAAAGCGTTGTGTATTCTTGAAGATAAACTAGGCATCGACGAAGTTAAAGTCGTCGCGTGAATATTATTAACGAAGTAGTGTTAATCGCCATCCACCGCCATCATTATGTGTTAAATCTATACACGTGATGTCGTTCGAATCGAACTAAGAAAGTTGCGAACCAGTAATTGCGAAGAGGGATGAGACTCTCAGATCTTAGTTGGAATGGCAATTTCCTATAACTTGATCGAGAATGGAGAAAAATAAAAACGTTAAGAATTGGTGTTTGAACATTTATGTACCAAGAAAATATATAATAATAATAATATTCGGGGACAATCTTACACAAATCAACCTAGTCCCAAACTAAGCAAAGCTTGTACTATGGGTACTAGACGACGATATACATACTTATATAGATAAATACATAGAAAACATCCAAGACCCAAGAACAAATATCCGTGATAAATGTATTCATGAATACTTAACAAAAATAACTTAAATAAATATAAGTAAATTAACTTACTTAATTTTAACTTTTATTTTCTTCTTTTTAATCTAAAATAGACCCTTGAGACATTGCATCGAGGTTGCTGATGGCATTTTCTCGCTGTATAATAATGCTGATACGTCTTCGGTCACCAGTTACGTCAACCAGACGCTTCGCAATTTCAACAAATAATTATATTTAATTTTTCGGGTATAAAGGCCCTGTTATGATTATAAGATGTTCTAATTACATAATTCTTTATGTAATAAGTAACATAATTAATGTAAGTACGGTAATGCAAGAAATTGGTCTATGCTATTTCGACTCTATTATCATTTGTATAGTATACCAAGTGCTAGACGATATCCCTGGTTTACTACATGGAAATGAATAAATGTATAATGTTTAAACAGCTTTACGACGTATTTTTAGTTTTTACCAATGTTATCCTTCACTTCTTATTTTCCCATTGTCAGCAAAACTAACATATCGCTCGCACAAAAATCATCCTCTCAACAGAACTCTAAAGAACAGCTGTTAAAGTCCACGAGAATTAAGATTCCCGGTCATCACGTCAGGCACGCATAATAGACGTACGTATTCCCAAATTAATTAAAGACAAATTCCCGCTATAAAATGTTAAACGCCCTTTGATCCAAGAACGTGAAATGGTGTATAAATCACACATCGTGATAGGTACGCCACTGGAAATTTTGTTTACGATGTACACGGGTAACTTTCGCGCTATCTTATCTTGTATTACTAATTCGTTGAATACAGGACGTTCTGTTAATGTCGCCAAAGTTTACTTTTGATTACAACACGTATACGATACGTGCTTCCCATCTATAGCGTCATGTGAGGTAATTTTGCAGATGTGAGGTTTAATTAATTGAGCTGTTGACAGTCTTTTGTTAATAGGATTTTTTATGATAAAATCTATTTCGAGCCTATTCGAATAGTTATATAAAAAGGTGTCTCAGATATGTTGGATGATTAATTTGTAAGATATATCAATGTTACTTGTGTACCTACCATTTCGCACATGGTATCTTCTATCTGTCTCCTTCTCACTGATCTCTCGCCGTTTTATTGTGTTGGGTTCACGTCAAATATAACAGAATTACTAAAAGTGTTTTAGTTGGTTAGATATATAGTGGTCAAATGCTTACCTATAGTGAATAAAATAATAACTAAAACTTCAAAGTTAAGAAACCCCCGTCATTTTCATTTCAAGGGTCAATATCTCAAAAACGACTGAACAGATTTTCATGAAACATTGCTAAGAACACTCGAGATAAAATTATCTATGACACAAAAAACTATGCGAAAATCGGTTCATCCGTTTGGGAGCTACGATACCACAGGCAGATACACAGATATACAGACAGACACGTTAAACTTATAACACCCCTCTCTTTTTGCGTGGGGGGTTAAAAAGAGAGACATAAAGTGAGTGATTGATGTACCCATGAAAATATTAATGATAAAAATGTTACGAAGTTTTTAAAATGTAACGGATCTACAAGTATTTACTGAAAAATGGCGGCATCGATTGCATTTTTCGAAAAAAATATTAGTTTATTTTGTTACCCACGCAAACTTTCCGTTACATAACTTCTGTACTAATTTTGTTGGTTGTCTCGTTTCCATAGACAAGGAGGTGGCAAAATTGAATTTTCGTCGCACTTTTTAAGTTTCTTTACTCGTCAAGCGGATACAAATCTAATACGATACAATCTTATGAGACACCTTGTAAGAGATTGACACCCTTAGTGTCAATGCCAACTGTCGCAGATTACATCGTTATTGAATATTACGAAAAAGAAAACAGAGGGGTGCCATAGTGAAACGAAATAACTAAAATGTTATATAGAGGGCTCGTAATTGGTAGAGGTACTCAACATAGTGCAAGATGCATACATACGAGACTCACATGCAAATTTAACTTTTTTATATTAAAAATGGGATTACTCTTGGTCAGCATCTAGCCAGGGGCAAAGATGAGGCCGACGATGAAGCGAGCTCACCCAGAAGATGCCTATTCACTCGTGCCTTAAAAAGTCCAGGTTATATTATGAACTCGGAAATACAACCGCCGGCAGAGAATTCCAAACCTTTAGAAGTGCGCATTTTAAAAGATGATTACATTGCGGGTTACCGTGGTATAATGAGCTCAATCGATCTGTCAAACCGCGCAGTGTATTGAAATGAAACTCCCATACGAGTCTCGTGCGTTTAATAAGGTTTTAATATGCCTCGAGTAAAGCCCAAAATCCCGTCTTCGGTTCCCTTACTATAATTGAATTAGCTAATTCATTGTAACCACTGGTCAAAAAACTTATTGGACTCAGCTAGAGCTGCCATCCGTCCGGGTTTCCCCGGATTTGTCCTAGTTTGGAGGGTGTCCGGGGGCCGTCCGGGGGGTTTTCCAAAACCCGGACATTTTTACTTAATTGGGTAAAGTGCGTAACTACTCACCATTTACCGAGTTTTTTTTTAACTCTATATTTTTTTAATAATTTTATTTTCGGACACGTCCGGGGAAAAAATGCGATTTACGCCAAATGACCGGGATTTTTTAAGTCTTTGTTCGGGTTTGGCGAATGTAGAGATGGCAGCCCTAGACTCAGCCATTGTTTGTCTATCCGAAAGTAAAGTAAAAGTAAAATTAATTTATTCTTCAAATTAAGCATATTACATGCACCTATGAACGTCAATAAACTACCACCGGTTCGGAAAAATAAACCTCTGCCACGAGAAGAACCGGCGTAAGAAACTCGGCGAGGTATCATTTTTTCAAAACAATACACATTGTATACTAAGTTAAATATAAAACTACAGTGTACAAAATAATACAGTAGAAAACCTATTTTCGCGATAAATTAGCCGTGCAGGACTAGTGTCTTACTAGTGCACGGTAGTGGACGGAGCGACCGCTGCCGTCTAGGGCGACTAGGAGCGCTAATGAGGTAAAAAACTAGGGAAAGATAAATTTTTTGCCTCGACTAAATATATCACCAGAATAAATCACTACCTTGATCTCCATCTTTTCCTTAAATTTCACATCTTCGCTATATAAATGACTAGCTGTTGCCCGCGACTTCGTCCGCGTCTTCGCTCCTATTGGTCGCAGCGTGTTAGCGTGTTATATAGCCTAAAGCCTTCCTCGATAAATGGACTATCCAACACAAAATAGTACATTACGATACAAGGGTTGTAAAACAAAGAAAGGCTGATATCGCAGAAGTTTGAGGCCCGAGCCGCAGGCGAGGCTCATAAATATGCGAGAGAGAGCTTTCTGTTTTACGACCCGTGTTTTGTACACAATTTTACGTCACCACTTGTCCCAAAATTGGGTTTTTCCGGACGCGCAGCGTGCGGAAAAACGCGCTTTTTGGCAAGGTGTGTTGTAAAGAATTTTTCAATTCGAACCAGTAATTCCTGAGATTAGTGCGTTCAAACAAACAAACAAACTCTTCAGCTTTATAATATTAGTATAGATATATACAATCGATAATATGCCCATTAATTTAACCATAAGAGTAATGGATTTGTACGGCACATATTATTTTTTCCATACAATTGTATACAATAATTATTTTCAGATTGTCAAATCAGAGTCCGTGGACTCTTTTTATTTTTTTAATATACTGAGCCTGAAACTGGCATCGGCGATATCCTTTTTAAATTCTAAGATTTGGTTTTACAGCTATAAAAAAAATATTTACTGTTTCATACAAAATGAAACAAATTACTAGAAATAGGTTTATGGATTTTGGAACGCTTGTCTGCAGGTAAGTACAATATTTACAGGGTTATCCTGCAAACCATTTCGAAGTTCGATAAGTCAGCTAAATGCCTAATTGGGACTCCCACTTGGCAGTGGTATTGACAACATTTCAAATTTGCAAGTAGTATGAATGAAATATTAACTCATTTCGTTAACTTGTCAACAAGAACGAAGAAAACCAAACAGTTTTTTTTATGTTTTTATAGCCATTATATCACTTACATTATACCATCGACTATATGACGTCACAAGACTGAATTGTGACAGTCACAATGCACAAAGAGAACAGCAGGACACTTTCTTTAGTAAATCCGCCTTTTTAGGGTTCCGTAGTCAACTAGGAACCCTTATAGTTTCGCCATGTCTGTCCGTCCGTCTGTCCGTCCGTCCGTCCGCGGATAATCTCAGTGACCGTTAGCACTAGAAAGCTGAAATTTGGTACTAATATGTATATCAATTACGCCGACAAAGTGGTAAAATAAAAAGTGGAAAAAAATATTTTATTAGGGTAGTAGTAGGGTAGTAGGGTCCCCTATACGTAAAGTGGGGAGTGATTTTTTTTTTTCATTTTAACCCTAACGTGTGATATATTGTTAGATAGGTATTTAAAAATAAATAGGGGTTTACTAAAATCATTTTTTGATAATGTTAATATTTTCGGAAATAATCGCTCCAGAAGTAAAAAAAAATGTGTCCCCCCCCCCTCTAACTTTTGAACCATAAGTTTTAAAAATATGAAAAAAATCTCAAAAGTAGAACTTTATAAAAACTTTGTAGGAAAATTATTTTGAACTTGATAGGTTGAATAGTTTTTGAAAAAAATACATAAATAATTTCTGAACTAAGTTTGTAATTTAACCGTATAAACAGGTGTTTATTGTACCTGTCATTTCTACAAAATCACAATGAAATGACGTGCTTTCAAAGGTTTTGTGTTTCTGTACTTAATATGTCAACTTAATGTGACGGACGGAAAACTACGGAACCCTACACTGAGCGTGGCCCGACACGCTCTTGGCCGGTTTTTAATAGTGCTTCTGTACGATTTTTTACGCCGTGACGCCTTACTTGTCACTTACTCTCTTTTATAATGTGAAACTTTTGAAATTTAATTTTTAATATGTAATGGGCATATTTTCGTGATATTAAAAATGTGGTTATGTTTATTTTTTATCCTGTTTGATTTAATCGGAAAATAGCCCACTTGAAAAAATGAAATGCTGTAAATTCTGAAATTATTTATTGTATACAATTGTAAAAAAAAAATGTGTGCCTAAATACTTATGAACTGTACTCGTAGTGTAAGTCTGTGAACTTGACCCCTTCAATAATCCGCATAGTATACCGTTCTGCACATCTATACTATTTGTTCTATATTCGTTCCACTACTTTACTAGCAGCCGGCACTGACAGCCTAACAATGTAACAACATCACATGCAGCTACCGAGGTGATACGTTTATTTCATGCAATCAGATAAAACCAAGTCAACGACCTGGCAAATAAAAATAACAAAACACAAACGCATTAGCGGCTAGAAATTATGAGACTATTCTAAGATAACGTTTCGCCAAGTTTTGGCAGCGGCCGACAACTAATATAGAATAGCTGTACGTTCTTTGATCTATAGATATCCTACTCAGGTTCGGTTCCTGTCGAGAATTGGCTCCCGAGGTTAACATATCGACAGCGAGTGGACACTTCTACGCGTGTCAAATAGAGACCGACAAGCCGTGGCACCATGCACCTACCTAACTCGATAGCCGCCGGCAAAATACCCCTGCTACACACTCGTGGAGTAGCATGGGAAGGAGTGAGGAAAGGAGGCAGAGACCACGCAGGAGACAGTGGCAACGTTACTAGTCATGCCGCACGTCATATCCCTCGTCATGCCCACTGCTCCCTGTTTTGTCGGTTTTTGGGCGCAAGTCAAAGAACCTAGTGCGGCGCGTCCCGATTAATTGCGCGAGTAGTGCAGTATGTAGGCAGAGCTGCTACCGCGAAATAAAATCGAACGAGTTCGAATATCAGGTTCATATTTGGCTTGCGCAAGTATGACCACGTCTCCAGCTTTCGTTCTCAACTCAAGTGGCTTCCTATTCGTCTTCGTCGTGATTCGCATATCCTAGCTCTTCTGTATAGCGTACTATTCAACCCAACCACCCCTGCGTATCTCAAAGAGCGTTTTAAGTACCTCTCGTCCGTGAGATCTACTCAAAACAGACTTCTTGCTCCACCATCTTCTTCTTCAAAATTTTACAACAAATCTTTCACTTTTCAAGCTGTTCGGTTATGGAATGCTCTGCCGTTAGATATTAGATGTGCCAAGTCTCTGCCCATTTTCAAAAATCTCCTGAGACAACATTACTTGTCACTCTCTTAGCTTGTATTATCTTTGTAGCTATATATTTATGTAGTTATGTATGTATATATTTATGTAGTTATATATTTATGTAGTTATGTATATATATATATATTTATTAATGTATTGTATTAATAGCTCTATATATTAGCCTAGATGTATGTGTCATTCTACCTCTCTTGCTTTATCTTAGCACTACCTGTTGTTATTTTTTCTTTTTGTTTTCATCTCCTGCTACCCAAAGGTTGTCTGGAAGAGATCGCTCTATAGCGATAAGACCGCCTGTTGTTACCTATTAGTTTTTAAGGATTATCTTGTAAGAATTTCTGTTTGTGGTGCAATAAAGAATATATTATTATTATTATTATTATTATTATCCCTCTGTCGGTCGAATATGCAAGTGCGTTTCGCGGTAGCAGCTCAGAGATGGCAGCGTGAGGAGCAGAGTGATGAGCAGTGCGATGAGCATAGTGTGGCTGAGGTATGATTTATCTGTCTATAGGGCTAACAAATGACTGCGGGAATTCTTGACGAGCGAGAGAAATGACGAAGGCGGCCCGTTTAGTTGTAGCCCTTGGACAGATGACTCTCGCTAACTTCGATGCATGCAAAAGAACCAATTAGAGTTTTTTTAGCGACACTGCTAATACACTATTGTAATCATATATTGTTGACATTTATACTATAGTACGTAAAAGTTTTTATCTGAGACCATACGATCTGAGACATTCTTTCTTTTACCGCCCTGTGTGTGCAATGTACAGTCGGCTGGAAAAGTGTGTAGACAATTTCACCAACAAAATGTTTCTGAGATTGTCCAAGCAGTTTTAAAGCCCTACTACTGTACAGTTAGCTGCAGGAAAATTGACACCAGTATATGTTCATGAGAGTCATCCCACGGACGCTCCGGTTGTGGAATAAGCTATGCCGAGGTTTTCCCGAGGGACTATAGTATGAGGTTCTTCAAGAAAGGAGTACACAAATATTTAAAGGGTCGGCAACGCGCCTTTGATACCCCTACCCCAGGGTACTCCAGAGTTGCAGGCGTCTATAGGTTGCGGTGGCCGCTTACCATCAGGCGGGCCGTTAGGTAAGCTTGTTTGCCACCGACGTGGTATAAAAATAACATAAAAATGTCCTTCATGCAGGGATGTGTGTATAACTTTGTTGACTACACTATTCCATATATCGATCATTCAGAAACTTAATAGCGTGTAAATACACTTCAAGAAGACACAATCTCTCGTCAAACATATAAAAGAATGATTCATTTCAAACCCATCACTTCTCACTTAATCCCTAAAAAGGGTTCCTAAAACAGGTTACGCGGTAAAAATAGCCGTTCGTTAGTCCCAAAACCAGAAGCGGTAGTGACATCTGACAATACATAACTCATCAGGCCAGTGGAAAAATGGCTCATGTCACTATAGATCTCATACGCGCTTGCGTCGATTATCATTCTCGGTGAGTCTAGTCTGCGCGGTACAGATTTAGCATCGATATTTGCGCGCACGCTGAGTCTAGATCACGCATCCGTGCTCTGTAGATCATTTCGGCTTAGTCAATGGGACTATGTTTTAATTGAAGGGGTCAACGGTATGAAACGGTAAGTGTGGTTTCATAATCCCTGCTCGATAATACAGTTTTTGCTCAAATAAAAAATAAAATCTTGTAAATTCTATGACGAGAATCAAGGCAAAATCTCTGTTGCTATGTGTTCAAAATAAAAGGTAGATGCTAAAGCTTATTTTCAAGGCTTGTCACTAGATTTTTAATCTTCATAATCGACGACAGATGACCAGAAGAAAGCCCTTTTGAGAACCTCATGTTTGTGTTAACTGTAACGCAAGGCAAGCCTGAAAGAATTTTCACGTTTGTTATACAATAATATAGATGTTTTGTTCATTATCTTGTACGAATTGCATCATCACTGAACATTTTGACATTACTTTATGTATCCTGATTATTGATTGTCCTAATCCTGTATTTATTTATTTATTTATTAGGAAGGTACACTTTACAGACATCATACAACACATGGTTCAGTTAGCTCGCGCGTGTTCAGTAGCTTATAAACTAGCATGATATAATTTCAGACCTATCACAGACATTTTTTAGGGTTCCGTACCCAAAGGGTAAAAACGGGACCCTATTACTAAGACTTCGCTGTCCATCCGTCCGTCCGTCTGTCACCAGGCTGTATCTCAAGAACCGTAATAGCTAGACAGTTGAAATTTTCACAGATTGTGTATTTCTGTTGCCGCTATAACAAAAAATACTAAAATAAAAATAATAATAATAATTAAGGGGGGCTCCTTTTATTTAGTGAAATATTAATGTTGAAAAAACAACTTAAAACATTTATTTTATTATTTTGACAGACAATAGAATCAATCATCAACGTACACGATGTTCATGTGACATAATTTATTATCGGCCAGTTTCAGCCGCGCAGTGGTATCTCGTGTAAAAGGTTCTTCAACACTCCGCCTCACGAGATTACGTTTATAATAGTCCTCAGTCTATTAAGCTTCAGGGCAGGTAAAGCTTTGGTCATAAGATCAGCTTCCATAATTTCAGTTGGACGGTATTTCACATCTACATGTCCAACTCTCATTGCATCTCTTATGAAATGTTCCCGTATGCTGATATGTTTTGACTTCGTGCTAATGATTGGGTTTTTTACCAACTTTTGAGCCGCTTGATTGTCATTATAGATATCTATTACTCCTGTTTCAACATTCAGCTCCTTTAACAGGTTCTTTTGGTATATGGCTTCTTTTGAAGCTTCCGTTAGAGCCATGTACTCCGCCTCAGCTGTACTCAGTGCCACGGTTCTTTGTTTTTTGGCCTCCCAGCTTATGGGCGTTCCACCATATGTAAATATGTATCCTGTTACTGAGCGTCGATCAATATCACATGATGCCCAGTCTGCGTCAGCTGTTCCTTCCAGCTTCATATTTCCTTTTTTATATGCCAGTCCCAACTCCTTGGTTCCTTGTAAATATCGTAGAACTCTCTTTGCTGCTTTGTAATGTTCTGATGTATAGCAGTTGTTGAATTGACTTAGGTAGCTTACAGCAAACATGATGTCAGGGCGTGTAGCAACTGCTAAATACATAACGGAGCCTATAAGGTTCTGATAAGGTACATCCTTTTCTTTGACGGGACTTGGTCCTTTTGCCAATTTCAATCCTATCTGCATAGGAGTGGATACAGGTTTGCAGTCTTTACATCCAAACTTTTCCAATGTGGATTCAATATATTTTCTTTGTTTCATTATTATTCGGTTTTCATTTCTTTCGAAAGTTATTCCGAGGCAGTAATTCATTTCGCCTAAGTCTCGCATTTGGAATCTCTTTATCAGTAATTCCTTGACTTGGTCTATTTTCTTTTGTGATTTGCAGGCAATTATAATGTCATCAACATATATGCTAATAATGATATTCTCTCCGCCTTTCGCATATATGTACATACATGGATCAACTTTTGTTGGAATAAATCCAATGGCTTTTAATTCTGAATCTAATTTTTTGTACCATTGTCTTCCTGATTGTTTTAGTCCATATATCGCTTTATTTAATTTGCAAACTGAGTTTACTTTGTCTTTGTTCAAGTCATTTAGCATTTTAATTGCTTTTTGTTTAATGTCTGAATCATTTGTAGTTTTTATAATATCTTGAAGATGATTTTCCAAACTCTTGGGCATTTTCATGAAGATTTCTTCTTCGATGTCGCCATTCAAGAATGCAGTGCAGATATCTATTTGATTTAAATGCATATCTTGCTGGACAGCTAAAGACACTAACAGTCTTATTGAACTTAGTCGAGTCACAGGTGCGAACACTTCTTGGTAGTCTACACCGGGTATCTGAGAAAAACCTCTGGCTACAAGACGAGCCTTTTTTCGCTCAACATTGCCATCTGGTCCTAATTTATCTTTGAGAATCATCTTGCTGTCAATGATATTCCTGCAAGGTGGTTTCTTGACTATGGACCAGGTTTCATTTTTTAAATGTGCTGTTATCTCAGAAAGTATTGCTTCATTCCATTCTGAATTGTCTGAATTGTCTTCTTTCCCCATGCATACCGTGCATACATAATCGTTTGTCCAAACTGGTGGTTTTCTGGATCTCTGGGGTCTTTTATTTTGGTTTATTTCAGTTTCTGTTACTTCACTGATATCAGAATTAGCAATTACATTTTCATTTTCATCATTATCTATTATATCTGCGTCTGACCTATTATCGAGAGGCAGTTCATGATTTTCGTTTTGATGCAAATCATTTTGCAGTTCATTTCCTTCAGGATCAGTCATAGTATCACAAAATGTTTCATCGTCTTGATTTTGTTCATTTAATTTGATCGAATTTTCCTTTTCATTGATACTCAATATTCCGATCAACTTCTTTTCATTCTGAGCTTGTTTATGAACTTTCTCTTTATTTTCGTAATATAATGTTTTCATTATTTTAACATCTCTGCTTATAATTACATGTTTTGTTTCAGGTATCAATATTCTGTAAGCTTTGCTGTTCTCTGCATATCCTAAAAATATTCCTTCAGTCACTTTTGATGCAAACTTTTTCTTTTGTTTCTTGTTTTTATTCAGTGCGAATGCTTTAGATCCAAAGATGTGTAAGTGTAGTACAGATGGTTTTCTTCCTTGGATAAGTAGATAATTTGCCGTAGAGACAGCTTCTGCCCAATATTTTTCGGGCATGTTTCCATCTAGTAATAAGCATCTGGCCCTTTCTTGAAGGCTTTTATTTTTTCTTTCCGCAGTCCCATTTTGCTGTGGTGTGTAAGCACAGCTTAGTCTTCTACTAATTCCGCATTGTTTTAAATATTGATCAAATTCTCTATTTATATATTCTGTGCCGTTATCAGATTGTAACGTTTTTAGTTTATTTCCTGTAAATCTCTCAATTTCTTCCTTGTATTCTATAAATTTATCCAAGACTTCATTTTTCTTTTTTATGATGTAAACTCTGGAATATCTAGAGAACTCGTCAATGAACGTAACGAAGTATTTTCCTCTGCTAACTGATTCTACATTCATTGGGCCACAAACGTCTGAGTGTACTATTTCAAGACGTTGTGTTGTTCTTGGATCACCATTGTTTTTAGGAAAGGGTAGTCGTCTCATCTTTCCTTTGATGCAGACTTCACATTCATTTAGTTTTTGGTTTATATCAAATTTGAGTCCATTCATTGCTTCATCTTTAAGAGCTTGCTTTAAACTTGTTTCATTGATGTGACCAAGTTTTCTATGCCATTCATCAATTTCAGCATTAAATGTAGTTTCTTCTTTATTGTAGAAGTCATTATTATTTTTATTGTTAGTCAAATAATATAATCCATTTATCTTTTTTGCTTTAAGTTCAATTTTATTTGTTTTTAAATCTTTGACAGTAGCAATGTGTTCTTTGAATAATACGGTTTTTCCTTTCTCCGTTATTTTTGAAACTGACAATAAGTTTGTGGTTAGATTTTGCACATATAATGTGTCTTCCAGCTTTATTTCTGTATTGTCAACTTGTATTTGAGCATTTCCCCTTCCTTCAATTTTAGTAGTGCTATCATCTGCCGCCAATTTTAGTGTTCCATTGTATTTTTTAAGAGAGGTAAAATCATTTTGATTGTTGCACATATGCGATGTGCATCCGCTGTCAATACACCACCTATTTGTACTTTTATTTGGGTCTGTTGCTAAACATACGTTTTGTACTGCGTTTGACCGTTCTTGTTTATTGCGATTGTTGCGAAATCGACAATTTTGGGTGTTATGTCCTTGTTTTTTACATATTTGACAGAAGTTTGGTTTCTTTTTCGGGAAATATTGACTTTTTCTTGTATACATTGCGTTACTTTCGTTTGTTTTTTCTTCAGAATATTTGCGGGCTTCAGTTTCTTCCAAAATTTTTATCTTTAGCTCATCTGGTGAAGGTAAATTGTCACGCGATTCTATCGCTATACGGAAGTTATCAAAATCTGACGATAATGAATACAGCATTATCACGGATAGAAGATCTTTGTTAATCTCAACGTCCATGTTTGCTAATTTGTCAACAGTATCTGTCAGGTTGTCTAAATGTTCTCTTAAATCATCACCTTCCTTGTATTTAGCTACTATTAATTGCTTAAGAAGCAAAGCCTTTTTAGTAGGTCGCTTACTTTCGTAAATATCTTCGAGTTTTTGCCAAATTTCCTTAGCGGTTTCACACTTTTTTACATTTTTTATTTCTTGTGCGGAAATAATTAGGAGTAATTCTGACCTTGCCAGTAGTTGATTTTCTTCATATTTAAAAATAGCCTCTGGATCGGATACGGTCGCGGGCGGTTTTGGATTTTGTAAATATTTCCACAAACCAGCTTTTATCAATACTGCTTGCGCCTGTACCTTCCATGTGTCGTAATTATTTTTGCTTAGCTGTTCGATTCGGTACGAAGTACCAGACATTTTTATAAAACACTAATATTCACTGGGCCCATAACCTTTTATTTAGTGAAATATTAATGTTGAAAAAACAACTTAAAACATTTATTTTATTATTTTGACAGACAATAGAATCAATCATCAACGTACACGATGTTCATGTGACATAATTTATTATCGGCCAGTTTCAGCCGCGCAGTGGTATCTCGTGTAAAAGGTTCTTCAACAGCTCCCATACAAAAATCGTGATATTTTAGCCCTTTTTCATGGCTACCACTCGCCGAGCTAGATCTCAAGAACCGTAATAGCTAGACAGTTGAAATTTGCACAGATTATGTATTTTTATTGTGGCTACAACAAGAAATACTAAAATCAAAATAATAATAATAATTAAGGGAGGCTCCCATACAACAGAGTAGTTGTTGGCGTTTTTTGCTGTATCTCATGAACCGTAATAGCAAGGAGGTTACAATTTTCACAGATGTTGTATTGTTATTGCCACAATAATAACAAATACTAAAAATAAAATAAAAATAATATATAAGGGTGGCTTCCATACAACAAAAGTTTTTTTTTTATTTCTGGTGCGGAACCCTTCGTGCGCGAGTCCGACTCGCACTTGGCCGGTTTTTTCCTTTTCCTCCGTCCAAAAGTCCTAAAAAATCGCCTTTTTGTGATAGGATCACCTGCTGTTTGCGTCTTACAAGTTTGACTTTTTGATAATAAGCATTTGTATCGTAGGTAATATACGCGTAAGATATGGATCCAAATATAACATGTCTGACATACAACCAATAAATTTAATTTTGACTTTTGACATTACCTGGGATATCCTAGTCGTGTATTGTATACAACATTAACATTTCCATTTATTATTTTACATACATGTGACATTATTTGATTTCTAATATTGTCATGTAAATTATTATACTTCTTTTACTGAATTCATTTTATTTTACAAATGTAAAATACTATGTAATTTTTTGAAGGAAATAAATATATCTATCTATTTCTAGCATTTGAGGCGTCTAATTCCCCAAATTGTCCCAACTCCTAATTCGCTACGAGGAAAAATGCACGACTTGATTCGCGAAACGTTTTTATGATATCTATATTGGCACAATCGATTTTTTATTACGGCGTACCTCTCGGGAACTGTATTGTTTTTAATAGAACTAATTGTGTTTTATAAGGACATTGAACTTTGTCTAGTTTATCGACAAGGCGGGACCGGCACTCGTTAGGTTTTAGACGGTAGTCCAAGGCGTTGCTGCGGTTAGTCCATCATCCATGCATGCGGTTGTCCAATGGAATTTTATTAATTTAAACAATTTAATCAATTCAATTTTGTTTAGTAATTCATAATGTGTTATTTTTATTTACATGAATATGAATACATACCCGCCCTGTTCCCCCAATAATGGGATGCATAAAAGCGTTTCCTCAATGTTAAAAAAAAGTATGGTTAGTTGTAATTTTCCATAATAAAATTTTAACAACAAAGAAGCCGACACAACAACAACGCGCGTTAGTACATATATCATTGTAATTTTCACGTTCTAAAAATGACAATTGAAATGTCCTGACGAATGTTGGAAAGGTTAACGGTCAAAGTCTCAAGGCAATCGGGGTTTTCGCAACTTACGTACAGAAATGTCTTTTCATTTGAAACATTTTCAGTACAGGAACAGACCGTGAGAAAACCCGTGTAGATCATGTCCAAAGCTTCAGCACGTTTTGACCCTATCAACGGATTTGTAAACCTTAAACACGCACATCTGGCGTTGGCATGTCAATTATTAGGCCTGGCTTTTAGACAATGACATCATGATGACATAGTTGACACGTTTAATGAAACCGCCTGACAGTTGGATTTACGAGGTTAAATCCCGTGACCTTGGTCTGGAAACTACATTGATGGCAATGAAATTGATGGCTATGTGATACATTATGTATATTAGCAACAATGATGCCACTTATTTGGGCATTTATCAATTGTTAGCGTACTTACAACTGCAACCATCAACTTATACGGAGAGGTATATAGGACCAACTGATCTAAATTATATATATTTTATGACATAAAGGAGGCAAACGAGCAGACGAATCGGCCTGATGGTAAGCGATTAGCGCCGCCCATGGACACTCGCAACACCAGAGGGGTTGTAAGTGCGTTGAAAGACATGCGCCAAAATGATACTAAAAAATAATCTATTTGGTATGGACAAATATACGATGATACGATTCGACGATGAAATATACTCGGCATGACAATTTATTGTCGATGACTGGTACATATACCTTAATAGTCAATAGACGAATGCCTGACTGATTTACGCGTGTCAATGGCTCTAATTGAAACGTCGATGTGTCAACTGGTCTATTGCTACGTGAGAGGGTCGTGGTTCGAATTCGCACTTGCAAGAATGCGGACGATACTTTCTCGATATCATATTAAGGCCACAGGAATTTGCTGGATGCGGGTGGCGCAGGACGTCATTGTGGGGAAGGCTTATGTCCAGCAGTGGACGACCTTTGGCTGATATGATGATGACGATGGACAATAATATTGTGCTGTAACGGAGTAAAGTAATGAGTCAGTACCTTTCACTAAAATCGTAATCGTATCGGGTATAGGTACAACCATACACTCAACCAATTCGATTTCCAGGCCACTTCTTACTTTGCCAGATTGACAATAATATGAGATCACTAGCAGCTTTCATATTGATTTTTCACTGTGACAAGGTACGAAATAGCCCACAAATCAAAGTGGTAGACTGTAGATACTTGTTACGTTGCCTAACTATTTATTTTCGCAATTAAATAACCACCAATGTTAAATAAAACCAATGCAATTTATTATTTACTTTTGCGATAAAGAAAATAATTTTTCAGAATTCACGAAGACATATCTTTTTATGAATTAATTAATTAATTTATAACAAAAACATTATTAAAAATATAACCTAATTAAAATTACAAATAAAGATTTGGCCCAAATTGCTGTTAATGGGGAGGGTGCCCAGAAGGCTGGCTGTTTACCTCGCTGCACGGCAATACTGATTCGTTCAGTGAAATAGAAACCAAATAATTTGGTAAAAATTTGTATTTTCTAATTTATGGTTTTTTTTGAAGGTATAAATTTTATAAATCTTAACATGTGGCAAATACCCAATTATCTAACTACTTAAGTCTAACTTACGTATACTCGAAAACGAAGCGTATTTACCCCTCTAGTCTGAAGCAAGTTTGATTTGTGGAATATATAAGTATAGCGGCGTGAGTGTTCCAAATTCCCGATAGAAAAAACTCTGTCTAGCAACTACGAGTATTTAGTTCTAGTTCTAGTTAAGTGTTCGTAAAGTGTGCACAATGAAAAAGCTATTCGTCGTAGATAATCGATCCGGCTGTCGGTACGGTTCGGTAAATAGAGCGAAATATTTGAATACCGTACGAAATTGGGCACCACGCCGGCTGGAACGGGGAAAGCAGTTAGCATCCGATAACAACCGCACGGTTTGCTTAAAATTTGGCCTTCAATCTGACTATTTATTGCAAAAACAATGAATTCATTCTACAGACAGTCGAACGTATAAGTATTTGTTGTCCAACAGCAGTGGTCTCATTGGGGCCCTTTACACGGTTAGTATTATCACAATACTGGGATGTCAACATTATCGCTGTATTTAAAATTGTTTAGATTTTGTTTTAATATTAATAATAATAATATTCTTTATTGCACCACAAATACAACAGCACAATGTGAAAATATTAATATTCACCAATTAAAATTAATTTAGTTATTCATCAATATTAACGTGATACGTGTCGTGATATGAGTGTATCGCGTGATAATAATAACCATGTAAATGGCCCCATAGGACAATTGCTAGAAATTTTCAAACGGCCATATCAACTGCCACTTAGAACGTGGCTACACAACTGCGTAGCGGCGTTGCACCGCAAAAACGATGATATAATTCCTACGGTGATTTTTGCGGTGCGACGCCGAAAAGTTGTGTTGTGACCACGCTCTTACACCTTCACAATGTTAGTTTCCTTTATACCACGTCGGTGGCAAACAAGCTGACAGCTCAATGAATGGCAAGCGGCCACCATCACCTTTGGATGCTTGTAACACCAGAGGTGTCACTAGCGAATCGCCAACCCGTAAGAAACCTTTTCACGCCTTACAAGAGTACTTACCATCCTATAGCCCATTGGGAATACCTCAACAGGGAGCTCATTCCACAACCTAAGTGTACTCTGTATAAAATTAACATGCCTTTAACTATCGTCGTAAGTACTTTTGATATTGTTTTTGTGCATTGATATGACAGTTCTCATACTTGTAAGATATCAATTTATGCATCATTTCACGAATTAAATCGATTTTAAGTGGCAGATACATAGTCCATAAATTACCTATTTGTCTTCTCATAAAACTCGGCAGGAGATCCAGCCAGATAGTCCGATTAAGTCCTTCATCTATCAAACTAAAGCAAATCTCTGATGAACTGCGCCTGCGCAGGTTACCTTAAAAACAGAGACGAACAGTCCTAACCGCGCGTCTTGTTGTAAGTTTTCCTTTGAATTTTGTTTTAAATTACGTGAAATTGGCGATTTGCAAAAATCATCTGAATCCGGAAAAATGAAATAAATTAAGATAGACACTCGAGTCATCCTCATAAGGTCCGCTTTCTCACTTTATACCAAAATTTGGCATATGTACAAGTTTACGAAAGTGCTGCCATATGACCTTCCTAACTTAAAAAACCCGTTATCACTTGAATAGCTAAGATCTCGAGATAGTACAATTTATGAATTTATAGGCTCAAAATTCGAAAACCCAATCTAGTCGTAAAACATGTCCTTTAATAAGCATGACACTATGCGTTAGTCCTAAAAATAGGTGTCACTAAATAGTTACTCGTTAGTATATACTTAAGATAATTGTTTGAGAAAACAAATAAATAACCTTGTTTTCGACACTTACAATGACAATTTTGACAATAGATGATAGACGGTTCATAAATTTTACAATTACCGTCGTCTCGGCCCTAGTCTAGTCTATGGACAAGCTGTTGAGATACTTGAGATTCATAAATCTGTCTCGAATCGGCTCACCACTCGCCCCTAGTTTATCTTGACCTCTGCAGCTGTAAGTTTACTTGAAGGCACATGGTCTGATCCGAATTACGAATTCAAACGCGCTGAGATTCCACTTTGCCCTATCCATAGGAAAACCTTCATTTCTAAACTGGTTCGTCCGAAACCAATCATTCACAAACGTTGTGAATGCTAACAGATTGCGTCATAGGTTAGTCAGCTGGCACTTGGCAGTGGTGGTGGTCCACTATTTCAGTGATTTACGTCAAGTCACGTGGCCGGCCCTTACATTAATGATCGGTAGCGTCGGACTGCCAGCGTTCCGGAGGTACCGTCATAGAGGTAGTCCGTCGACCCTGTATACTATAATCATGCCTGGCCGCGGCTGAACTCGGCTGAAGCCCACCCCCAGGGTGTCCATATACCCGATCGCGCTAGGCACGTGCTATGCGACGGGCGCCCGCGAGCGGTCTCATGATTGACAGCAAATCATGAGACCGCTCGCGGGCGCCCGTCGCATCACATAATTTTTGTTCGACAGGACCTTATGTACAGTGAACTGCAGAGAAACGTGACCCCCACTTGCATAGAAGTTTGTAGTCGGCCTGTTTAGCCTAGTTGGTAGTGACACTCCCTCCGAAACTAGAGGTCCCGGGTTCGAATCCGGGTAAGGGCATTTGTTTCTGTGGTGAGCAGTAACATTTGTTCACGAGATTTGGATGTTTTCTATGTATTTAAGTATACATCTATTTAATATATCGTCGTGTTGTACCCATAACATAAGCCTTGTTGAGCTTACTATGGGACTAGTTCGATTTGTGATGTGAAAATTGTCTCCTAATATTTATATGCAGATGGGGGCACTTTTCTCTGCAGTTGACTGAACTATGGCAATTTATCATCATCACTTTCAGCCCATAATCGCCCCCTGCTGAGCATAGGCCTCTCTTTTCGTCCCGGTCCTGAGCCAATCTCATCCAGAAGCGACCCAAGATCTTTCTAATGTAATCTACCCATCCAGCTGATGCGACCGACGCTTCTTTTTTCCAGATGTGCCCAACAATCTGTTAACATTCTGGTCCTCCTGCCTTCACTTTGCCTGGCAACATGTCCTGCCCAACTCCACTTAAGTTTGGTGATAGCTTCCACGACTACGGGTACGACAAATGGAGAAATAATATTCGCGGTTAAAATTATTTTCATTGAAATTTATACATATCGCATTTGATATACACAAGCGTCGTTTAGTGATGTTAGGTTGAAAAAATCTAGAAGATAGAATGAGGAAGAAGCTGTCGTCTTTCGCGATGTGTATCCATGAATATGTAGGTAAATGTAGGTAAATAAATCGGCCTGTGAGTTTTAAAACTACTTAATCAATGGTACATAAGTACGACATCATAAAGTTGATAGAAAACACATGACACTGACTTCGATCTAGCTCCAATCAGTTTTTCAAGCGTGTATATATGATTAAATGTTCCAGTCATATTAGGGGTAGAACCTCGGAATCATTTGACCTTGAACAACTCCCATCTTAAAAGCCGACAACGCACTTACAACCCCTCTGATACTGCGGGTGTTCATGGGCGGCGCCAATCGCTTACCATCAGGCGATTCGTCTGCTCGTTTGCCTCCCATTTCATAAAACAAAATTTACGACTCAGATACGAGATTTTATACGACAGACAGTTTATAGAAAGCCAAAATGAAGGTGTATACGAGTTTCCAGCGTATTATCCCTCAATCCAAGGAAGATAATAAAGAATATACGTAACATTTTTTGTAAGTCATACTTAAATGACCCAAAGTGCTGACCCGTCTTCAACCTTCGTTTGTAAAGAGTACTCAGTGGCTCGGCTCAGGAGCGCACCAAACAATAGAACGACTGTGTATGTCTAGAGAGAGTCCTAAGTATTCATTAACGGCCAGCGAAAAGCCACAAGACAAGTAGCCATTTGAAAATGAATGATCCTTACGCAACGCGTCAAACAACTTACTGTGCAAACGTATCACCTGTTTATATTCACAAGCTCGCTTTAGAATACTTTGTAAACTAAACTCAACTGTCTTCAAAATTAAATTGAAATTTCAAAAGCCTAAACGATTCGAGGTCGCTGTTATCGGTGTACATCAATGTTTAAAACACCCAAATGGTGCGAGTGTACTATAAAAAGAACCTATTTAAAAAAATCATTCACACCGAAGCGAGAATGTTTAGGTCAACAGTCCCGTTCAGGTGTCGTTCTATATTTGAAAAAGCAACGGGCGGCGCTTTTTTCTTAAAATTTGGCATTGTGTTCAGCCAGTATTAGTTTTTCACACGTGGTGCGAGCAGCAGAGTGGTTAGTCTTTTAATCACTTTACTGGTTGTCAATGTTTACAGAGCACTTTTTTATCATTTGAATTTCGAATACATAACGGTTATTACTTTTATTCGTCATGTTGGTCATGTGGTCTTCCTCGCAGTGATTTCCACCAGTTTCGTTTCTATTTATCTCTGCCCAACCTAAGTAAGGTAGCCTTTTTTGCTAGGAGAAAATCTGCGTCTAGTCATCGGAGGCTGGCTAGGTTATGTGGGATTTCTATCCATTAAAAACTTTTTTTTAATTTTAGACAACATACCGGCAAAATGGGCAGTTAAACCACAACAAATTTTTATACAATGTAAAACTAGGTACAGACTTAACCTAAAATAATAAATTTATGTCAAATAATCGTGCTATTTCCTACCGAGTTGGCATTCAAGGAGCATAAATATGCATTGATATAAATTTAACGAGTCGTGTCGCCAGACAAAATATATGCCCACCGTGGCATTATCTCCCGCTAACGTTATGGAGCAAATGTATGATTCTGACTTTAATTATGTTTGATGATATGATACCGATTTGATATACCACCTTGTTTATGGTTTAAAGACACAAGTTTCTTATCTGTGGGCACTGGATTGGTTTGATCCGGGTTAGTCGAGCGAAACGTATATTTATTTTACGTTGAGAGCGCAAAGAAAAATACTCAACGGATCCGCGCAAGCCGTCGTAGTGTGTGAAGTCGAAAGTCGTACATGATCTAAACTTTTGCTAAAAAAGCGTCACGTGATTAATGAACGACCCTAAAATGGATGCGCTTGTGATTCTTTTAGGGTCGCAAGCGTCCATAGGTGACGGTGTCTGCTTACCATCAAGCAGGCCGTAAGCTTGCTTGCCACCGTCGTTGTATAAGAGTGCTGCTTGCCATACGACTTGCCACAGATATTTTTTACCTTAAGAGCTTGCTAAAATTACCCATCGCAACAAGTATCGAAAATTACTAACCACCGTAGCTAAATTAGGTTTTTTATGCTGCAAGCTTCGAGAAATTAGGTTTTTTACGGGTTAATAATTGCTCGCCGCTTGTCGGTGCTCCAAATACGTTTAATTATCTGCGCTTAATCGTTAGCCATTTCCGATGCGCTACTACGAGTGTCAAATTAACACTCAACTGGATGCTTTCTCATGTTGTTGTTAATTATTATATTCACTCTACTAAATTCAATAATACTCTCAAAAATCCTATTTGAAATATTATCCTCAGTATACTTACATTCCCAAGCATCCACAATGTAAGTT
Source organism: Notocelia uddmanniana (assembly GCA_905163555.1). Classification (NCBI taxonomy): domain Eukaryota; kingdom Metazoa; phylum Arthropoda; class Insecta; order Lepidoptera; family Tortricidae; genus Notocelia; species Notocelia uddmanniana. The sequence continues at coordinate 46,354,931 of LR991053.1, forward strand.
AGTTGGATGTATAGTGGTCGGCGGTTAAGAAGTCAATCCTGACAGCTGTCATATCCATACAGTTTATAACCTCAAAGTGACTTTTAGGTTATAAACTGTATGGAAATGACAGGTGTCAAAATTGACTTCTTAACCGCCGACTATTATAGTACGTTTAACGTCCAATTACGTTCAGACCGTTTTTTGTGGAATTTTTGATTCATTTTTAATCAAGCGAACTATATATTACCTATCTGTACAGTATAAGAAATGTAAACACGTACCTTTTTAACCCTTATTTCAGTCAGGTCAGAAGTCATTCTGACAAGAGTGAAAAAGGTACGTGTTTCAATTTTTTTTTATGACATAGGAGGCAAACGAGCAGACGAATCGCCTGATGGTAAGCGATTAGCGCCGCCCATGGACACTCGCAACACCAGGGGGTATTGTAAGTGCGTTGCCGGCCTTTAAGATGGGAGTACGCTCTTTTCTTGAAGGTTTGAAGGTCGTATCCTTGACTGTACATATAATAATGAAACCAATAGGTAATGTAATCTCGCTCAACTTCAGAACTAATGAAACGCTTAATTATTACACGATTTCCGGTACAGTAAATTCAACAGCCAAAAATCAAGAAATATGTATTTTTACATCTACTTTTAGATGTAAAAATACATATTTCTTGATTTTTATTTGGTGTTTTTACAGAATTCCATTCCAATTAGATTTTTAAAAAGGTGTGTAGGTAGGTAGAATTAAGGCTATTCAGAAAGGGTGGGCATTTAATTGAAACTTGTATCTTTGGTTGTTACACTAAAAAGTATTGAACGTGGTATTGACCGGCACTGTAGGTACTAAATAGGCTAAATAATAAGTTTTTGGTTAAAATTTTCGTTTTTGGTACAAGCTTTTATTGCCGACTGTACTTTTTTTCACAATCATAAACTACTTGTTGAGTCGGTTCGAATGAGCTCAAACACGATGGGTTTATCTTGTGTAGTTTAGGAATTGCTATGTCCACCTTCAGTCTCCATCATCAGATCAGCTCTATGTCATAATAATATTGCATTGTCATCCGATTTATAAATGCATGCGAAATTTCAGCTCAATCGGAAACCGGGAAGTGGATCAAATTTAACTTGCAACATTTGATTACAGACCGACAACGGGACAGGTGAAAGTAAATAAAAGCTTGTAAAAATTGGAAATTCTAAAAATCGGTCTGGGTTTACATGTCACTTTCAGTACCAGGAACCCCAGGCGTGTCGTGTGCTTGGCTTGTAGACGCTTTCCTCTACACACGGTTTTTCGCATGTTATCAGCTACGAGCGTAGCGCTACGAAATCGTTGTAAGTGAAAGTGTTGTGAGTTAGAGTCCATTAGTAACCCAAATAGCAAAAACCATCGCGAGAGAAAAATAATTGTAATGCACTTGCGATGCGAGACAAAGAAATTGTGTCCGTACCACTAGTTTTTTTTTTTTAAATATAAACACAAACGAAGGCGTTTGCGATTAGTCTCAATTTGTATGGCAGCGCCTTTGGTGGTAACTATTTTGTTGCCATACAATACAATACAGATGGGTTCTTAGATGGGTGACCGCTTTGAGTGGTTACTAACTGAGCGCTGAAAACTTCTAACAGTCAAGTTGCCCACTCGCTTGACAAAGGGGGGTCGAAGTTGCACCACGTCCGTAGGGAGTACCCACCGTTACCCTACACGTGACCCCTGGGTGGTGCTAAAAGTGCAACAAAAACTGGCAACTGTACTTGTCTTCTCGAAGATCTCACGGTTCGTAAATACAGGGTGATTCAGGAGACGTGAGCAGGACCAACACTTCATACATAGTAAATGGCAATGAATCGTTCACCATGGTATTTAAGTGAAACACCCATACCTTTTTCCTGTATTTTAATTTTTGTTAAGCTAAGGTTTAATTCTCTACAATCATGGTCACCCTCTAACTGTTATGACAGCACTTTGATTATGAAGAAAGTAAATTGTCACATTGAGTGAGATACGATATTTCAAAAGTAATCGGACTCAGATGACATTCAATTTGACACGTATGACTTGACTGAAGTATTCTGATTGTAGAGTGACCATGAATTTCGTAAACAATTTAAAACATTTTGTTTTCAATACCAAAGATAAATGAACGTTAATTTCACTAATACTGGCACGAAGCAGTAGCTTATGATCTACTGAATCCGTAATGTTGATCTTGTTCACGTCTCCCAAATCACCCGTAAATTCCATACGATTAAATAAATGAAATAAAAACATACTAATGCTTACCTACTATTAAGTTTCTACTTTCGCCATCTTGGTTACTTAATAAGCATGGCATGACAAAGTCAACTTCAATTAAATGCGTTTTTTAGATTAAAACCTAATTCAAACTCGGTTTTGCAATTAAAAGATAATCGATTACAATTAACTCATTAATGTTTGATGATAATTGGGAAAGTACTTACATTTCACCATTGATTTTAATCATGATTATGAATAACGAAATGTAGGATTTTACAAAACAAAAAGAAATTACTTTAGCAATAAACAAATGTCACGAAAATACTCGGAAAAAAATCAAACTTCAGCTGAAGTTTTTAATGTTATTTTATAAATACATAAATATGATAAAAATGATGCCGTTTTACCATATAAAATTGTGACGTCACTAGGTATAATCCATACAAATTTAATACTAACCGAGCGTTTTTGACGTTTTGTAAAAAGTTGCTGATGTTAAAAAGTTAATAAAGACCATAATATCATAATATAAATTGGGCACATTGCCTGGAAAAACGTAAATGAAAAATAAGCAAAAGCGTTTTTCTATGACATCTTATATTAACTATCAATGGATGGATGTTTATTGGGGTCATGTGAAACTATTATTATGCAGTTTGAAAGTCTATGATATTACAGCTGCTGATGCCATATTGAACGTAACTTATCGAACTATTCCTTTTTATAACTGGTAGAGATATTACAGTCAAAGTCATAAATTTATGGATGTTCAGAAAGTCAAAAATATTTGTACGCTTTTACCACCCTCGTCATTAAAGTCAAGTCCGGATATTTTGTCACGGAGTACGTATTGGTTTTTCGATGTTGGCTTTACCAGAAATATTTTAAATTTACTAAGTCCATACTACTTAACATATTGTGCAAGAAATAGGTGAAGTAATTAACCATGTCTACACAGTGCAATGTTTAATTGGTTATCTGTAAACGTCTAAACACGTGGCACTACTTGACAACGAATTACATGTTATACTTATTACAACATTCAGACAATCTAGAATTTACTCAGCTGTGCGGTATAACGAGCGGAATGTCAGGCGGTTAAATTTATTGAAAATCTCTTAGAAAACATCGTTAAGAACTCGGCCTAATCCCGATAAGGTCTAGTTTTTTCCTCAGGGTTGAAAGGCCGGGGTAACGCAACGTGTTTGAGCGTGCGTAAGGTAGCTCTGTCGTTTTTCTTTTCATAGTAAAAGTGACAGTAAGATCTACCTTTTTTTAACGTCGGGGAGGACTGGTATGACGGACTAACCGCGGCTAGAGAGTCTTGGAGGACCGTCTAAAACCACCATCGAAGTTCGGCTCTACCTTATATTGGGGCGCCAGAGGATCACTCTTGGCATTAAACGCGTACGTCCCGGCGGGCGGCCCACCGGCCAGTAAGCCGCAGACATTATGAGGCGAGTGCCTCCAGTCTTGTTTAACGTTGCTTACAGGGTGCGCCCCGACTACCTGTATGGTTCCACTACGGCGGAGGCATCAGATGCACATGGCGTCTGGCTTTGCCTCCAATCCGTCGCCGACGGAGCGGATCCGCGAGAGGATCGTTCTCGCGGGCCCGCTCCGCAGCCTCCTTCTGCGAATACGTCATCACAAAAGGAGGCCATCGTTCTCCATGCGGAGGCATTTATGTTTCTTTTTTCAGTGACCCATAAAAATTGTTAAAAATATTTAAAAATCCTTTTCAAATTAAATGGAAAAATTGAAAAATGTTCGTTCTTTAGCAGCGTTATTGCTTAATACAAAAATATTTTATTTTAAAATGCTTTTATGGGCCCATTAAGCTCAAGGAGGCCGCGAAAAAAATTTTTAACCTACCACATCGAGTAGGGTATCGTTGTTTAGAAATTGTTATGTAGATAAATATTGTATTTTTTTTTTAAATATTGGAGAACTAAGGAATGAGAAGCCACCAAAGTCAACTATTTTTTAAAAACTTTGTTCCCAAGATTTTTTAAAACTCTAACTCGTTACCTTCCCGTCTAGACCTATGAACATGAAATTTGGTGATAATGTTTATTATTTACGTATATTTTACCAACAAATACCAATTTATTGATAAATCACAATTGCTTTTTAGTTGTACGGAACCCTCGGTGCGCGAGTCTGACTTGCACACATCTACAACCGTTTACAAAATATTTGTAAATCATTAAATTTACTACCAAAAAATACAAATAAATATAGCTACGACTTGTATTTATTTTTGATTTTTATTTTTTTGCTGAAGATTCGTAATTTACATAATTCAATGCCAATAGCTTTTAAAAAAGGATTAGAATTTATTTAGAAAGGGTGGGCATTCAATTGAAGCTAAGTATCTTTGGTAGTTGTTGCAGTGACATGCTAAAAATTGTTAAATGTGATATACATATTATTGACGGGTACTGTATGTCCACCAAAGTATGTAATCCACGTCGAAAACCCAATCAATGGCGGCCCTAAACAGCGGTCGTAAACAAAAGTCAGGTGCGCTAAGTATAGTACGTTATTCAATTGTTATGTAACGCGGACGACCTAAAATCGAATCTGGCTTGCGACGCGGCCGAGAGGCGCTACGCACGTTCCTAGTAGCAAAAGCTAGGGCTATAGGCGGACTAGGGTGTTCTAGAAGTGTGGGTATGGTACCTTTATATTAGTAGTTTAAGTAACTGTTACATAATGAGAGGCATTAAAACACGACTGCGGTTTTAGCGCTCGCCTACGGATCGTTTCATAATAAGATCATACGAGTGTTTTAAGGTCTGATTATGTACAGTTGCAGACCACCGGGGAATGGGCAGCAGCGTTCCTAGAGTGCGGTGGAGATACTGCGATCGCCAACCCGCATGCCAAGCGTGGCGCTTATGGCATTTACCCCCCATGAAATTGGGGGAGGCCTATGTTCAGCAGTGGACGTCCTAGGGCTGATATGGTGGTGGTGGTGGCATACACTAGTTTATCTATATCCCATATGTATGTTTATCTACATACATATATTAAATCCTTTTTATTGTGTTCCACCATTGAGATACAGGAACCATGTTTGCTGAGACAACCCGGCAAGCCCCTCCCGCGCGCCGCTTAGATCTGTACTGTAAAGTTATAAGTGATCTCTTAACTACATCACAAGTCGTGTTGTTATGGCCCACGCGTAGGGAGAGGGCGGGAGGGGGGCGCGGTATATTGATTGAGCTTAGTATGCAGGGTTTAGTTCGATTTATGTAAAATATTGTCCCCCTAATATTTATTTATTTATTATTAATATTTGCCGCAATTTTTTTAAAGTTTGGATCTTAGTCGATTGTATAAGGTGTCCCCAACAGGCTGATATAAAAGTGAAGTGTGGTAAGTGCAGAATTAATGAATGAGCTCTCTCGCCGGCTCGCCGCAGACCGACAATTATAGATTACACACATAATACATATACTCGTATATAGGTTTACTAGACTGTTGAACTGTCTAGGTCCGCTACATTCTAGATCTCGCGGCTAGATGGAAGCTTTGGACCTAACTCATCAGGTTTATGACTTAAACATGCCAGACTAAGTAATGTCAATAAAAAATATTGGGGGACAATGTTACACAAATCGACCTAGTCCCAAACTAAGCAAAGCTTGTGCTATGGCTACTAGACGACGATATACATACTTATATGGATAAGTACATACTGAAATACATAGAAAACATAAAGTACCTGGGCGACCGAGCTTTGCTCGGCATCTTTCGTGTTTTCCGAGAGAACACGAGTTTTCCCGAAGATGAGACCCAGCTAGATCGATTCATCGCCCCCGTAAGCCTCCGTATAGTAAATTTCATCGAAATCGTTAAAGCTGTTTTTGAGATTCCCGAAAAAACTGAGTAGATCCAGATAATACCAATGTCGCATTAACTCGAAAACTTACAAACTTTAATTGAAGCCTTATTATAATTTTTCTTCGAAAACGTTTACTAGATTTTCAAAGTATATTTCCCAAGTATATTATCTCTATCTCTAACTAATAATTTATTCGGTAGATATATGGTTAATTGTCAAGCAAGATGGTATCTTTAACCGGTGTTAATAAGACACTATTTCCGTAACCACGAGAAATCAACTGTAATGACATCGTTCATAATTTTAAAGACACATAAAAAATAAATGAAAGCGTAAACAATAACCACAGACTTCTATAAACATATTGTAATAAATCACGTTTTCGGGCAGTTGACAAGTCTTTAGAAGCAAACGAGTATTTAATATGCACATTGTAGTGCTCAACACATGAGAGGCATAGGTTAGGAGCGCACGTGCACCGAAGCGTGGTCCAGATAATAACGGAACTGGCCACTGATTTATAACATTACTCAATTTAAAAATATTTCTGTGAAAAAATATTTGTTTCTTTATTTTTGTGAAGTATTTTTAAGTTTTGAGTTTGTTGTGTTATAACTATTTTTTTTTATAACTTATGTGGCAAACAAATACATGACTTATCTATCTATCTATATAGTATGCACTAGGACACTGAAACTGTGAGATGCGAGCCACCGTGCGCAAATAAAGTGTGTGAATCTGAAATACTATAGTCAGATGACTATGGGAAGCAAGCTGTGTGTAGTGGCGGAAAAGCAACCTTTTTAAAGGCGTTGGCTTTAAATAAATGTAATTTATTCTTCGTCTCGATCAAAATACAAATTTAATGATACCGATATGCAGATTCTATGCATGAAGACAATACTTTAGTGATAAAGAAAAATGACCCAGTTTTTATCAATCCGCAATAGGAAGTAATAAATTATGACATATGCGTTTATCGAGTACATCGATCGATAAGGAGATCGACTGCCCGATAAGTATAGCTGTCAGCCGCAATTAGGTAAGTATTTAAGTATAGTGGCTGGAATTTAAAAAAATATTATAAAGCTAGCTTTTAATTTGGTATATTTTAAGTTATTATTATAATTTCGTTTATTTCAAGTAGTTAAACAGTTCTATATATAATATAAAATTAAATTAAATGTTACGTTAACCCATTGCGAATTACTTTCACGGACCAATTTAGTTCGATTCGTGCGTAGTGTAGCTAGCTGTCTGTGCATTTAAATAAATAATGTAACATTAGCTATAAGGAATTTTCAATACTTAAATAATTATTTTATTGTTATTTTTTTGATACGAAGCCTACGAGTATGATGTCTATCTGAACGGAACTTATCAGTGTTGCCAGAAAGATTTAGCGTTCCGATACAAACACTATCTAAAAATAGTACGTATTTACAAACGATGCAGTTCGTCACAAAAGCTGGCGGAGACGCGGGTACCCAAGGGCCGCCCAAGTTGCTGAGTATCGGTTAACTACGCATATGACGAGGTCAAAAGTACTTATTCCCTTATATACTTTGTCTTTGTCTTTGACGAGATTAAGATAAAATAAGAACTGATTTACAGATATGTGATTCCTGACTAATATAATTTTTTCGCTGGCTGGAGCCAAAGCGTGCGCGCTAAAAATTTTCTCTATAGAAAAATCCATAGTTGAGGCTTTATTTTCATTTTTTACTCAGCCTACTTACATTATTTAACGATACAACCAAGTTAAAATATGGTGATTCTCGTTTAAAATCTCACAAGAGGGCATAGGAATAAAACTTCACTAAGTCACAATTTATCGATACGTGTCCTAAAAAGCCATTTTCGAAGAGTAGCGCATCTCTTTTTCTCGTCCGACAGACATAAGCGTGTCTTTTACACAAGGTGGCGTGGTTTACAGAGTATAGACTCTGCATAGCACTAGCCGCACATATGCATAGGCATCCCACTAGCCGGTAAACCACTCTCATTCGGTACCGGATTAGCCCATTAGCAAATTAAGCAATTGCTTAGGGCATCACGTCTTGGGGGGCACCATAAACAGCACCAAAAAAAGACCGATACCCACTAAGGTTACTTATGGCTACCATCCTTACCTGGTCGAAATTCCTCTAGTTCGAACCAAGCGCTTTGCATCTTCTTTTATAATGCGCACTTCTAAGGTTTGGAATTCTCTGCCGGCGTCTGTATTTCCGAGTTCATATAACCTGGACCTTTTTAAGGCACGAGTGAATAGGTATCTTCTGGGTGAGCTCGCTTCATCGTCGGCCTCATCTTTGCCCCCTGGCTAGATGCTGGCCAAGAGCAATCCCATTTTTAATAAAAAAAAATAAAAAAAAAATTGGATGGGGGAGGGGGGGCCACAGGCGTGGCTTAGGGCGTCAAGTAGTCTTAATCCGGCACTGCTCTCATTGCTCCTGTGGTATTTTTTCCAAGAAAATAGTACCTATAAGAAACTACAAAATCCTTTACCAAGTATAAAGTAAACAAAGCCAATTAAATACATCTTTTGTCAGCTATAACGTTGGTAGTAAAATATAAAATATGTCCTACGTAATACGTAATTCTCATTAAAACGATGAACGTCATGTCTTTCGCAAGTCTTAGTCTTCATGACAACGGTCGCTCAAACGATTCAGCCACTATTCATATATTATTATTAAGAGAAATAAGTGTCCAATTGCCGAGCTAAGACCCTCTTTTTCTTCCACGTATCCCTGACCTGGCCAATCTCCCACCAGCGCCATCTCCGACGAAGTCTACCGCGACGACGAGGTCTGCCCCGGCGCCATGTTAAGTTTGTGGTACCCACTTGATGGTGATTTTAGTCCATGCGGCAGACGTGCCCGGCCCAGTCCCATTTAAGTTTGGCGGCTGTGTGAGCTACGACAGCTATCTGGGTTTTGGAACGCAGTATTTATTGTATTTGTAATGCCATAAGTCAATTTCAAAATACAGCGTTCCATGGCTGTCTGGCAACTATTCATACAAATTTTAAAAGCTTGTAGACAACAATAAATGCGAAAATCGGCTCGTTAATATCGGCGCGACTCGTTTTGGCAATAAGCTAAAAAATATATATCTCCCACCCTGCTTGATAGTGGGCTCCCTGCTGATATTGCTTCCTCCCCCTCCCCTCTAAACAAAATCCTGGATCCGCGCCGGTAACGTCTTACCTCATGCAATGGTCACTCCAAACTGGGAGAAACACCGTTACTAAGTTTAATAAAATAACGAAAAAGGGTTATAAGAACTCTTAATAAACATTGTTAACGACTACTGCCGATAATCTATCAGTCAGTGAAAGTATGAAACTGCTGTATAACGTAAAATAACAACTCTATTAGCAGTTAAAATTCTTGCAAGATTAATAAAAAGCCATGAACTCCCATTTAATATTTTATGTTGGTATCGTGTGTCTGAATTCATTTCTGTCTGTGTCGTCCGTATTCGAAAACAGATGATACCAGTTTTATTAAAGTATGCTCCCGCGAGGATGCGCTGTCGAGAGTGTGGAACTGACTCTAAACACAACGAAACCTCATTAGGGGGCTGGCATCACGCTTGTTATTCCTCTTGAGTCAGCTGTGCTACCGCGAACTTCGAAAATCGAACTTCGTGTCGTGCCGTCCCTTTCACTCTCGTGTTATACTCTATATGACGGAAAGGTACGGTACGATACGAAGTTCGATTTTCGAAGTTCGCGGTGGCACCCCAGAAGCTATAGGCTACGGTATCTAAATCAGGCAGGCCGTTAGCTTGCTTGCCGCTACCACCGTCCTTGTATTTAAGCCTCAGACCTTTTTTATGTTCTGAGATTAAAACAAATGTCAGCCTGCATATAGCCTAGTTGGTAGTGACACTGCCTCCGAAGCTAGAGGTCCCGGGTTCGAACCCCGGTAAGGGCATTTATTTTTGTGGTGAGCAAAGACATTTATTCTTGAGACTTGGATGTTTTCTATGTATTTATGTATATGTATATCTATTAAATATATCGTCATCTGTGGGGCTAGTATGATCGCTTATATGTCGGACATATAGCATTCGTCCCTCTCGCACTTACATACTTGACAGTACGGGACGAATGCTATATGTCCGACATATAAGCGATCATACTAGCCCTGCTGGTACCCATAACATAAGCCTTATTGAGCTTACTATGGGATTAGTTCGATTTTTGTAAGAAATGTCTCCCTATATTTATTTATTTATAATGCTGTCCAGTTTCAACACATTAAACCGAGATGAGACACGTTTAGTAAGAAATAGTTAGGTACATTCACTGTTTAACAACCTCCTCTTGATACCTAACCTCTCACTTTATAGAGGTAGGGTAATAGCACAGTAATAGATTACAAGGAATGCCATATTACAGGACACGGTTTTGCACATATTACTCGACCAACCAATCTTGTGTGCTATCTTTCCCGCGGCCGTATTTCACGAAATAATTAGGTTTTTGACATTTTCTATTACGGATTCCCATAAACCGCCCAACCCTAGTAGCTATTAGAGAGGCGAAAGTCGTTGCACCTACAAACTATTTAAATAGCTACATAAAGTCTATAATAAACTTTACCAATCGCAATGTACAATACCTGAGACCAAATTACCACATACCGCACGTCAGTTCCGCATGACAAGTGTGACGGTGATTATGGCATTTGACATATAAAAATAAGTTGTGAGCCTTTGAACCTCAGAGTAAGGATTTCTATAGAGATCCTATACGAGTTTCACAAAGGGGGACAGAAAAGCTCTTGTGCAGCTAAATTGAGAACTAGTCATAAACGTCTGGCGGCTTACAATAAATAACCTCTTTAATTTGGCCGGGTAACCGTTTATTTGCCTCAAACTATTTGACTTGACGTTTAGATGACATTGAGGCAAATAATGAAAAGCGGAACTATGACAAGGACAACAAATGATATATCACTCTCTGTCGCTCTTATTCAATTTAGTATACGATCTTCTCGTTCTTAGCGGTATTATTGGTTAGTTGGTAGTGACTCTGCCTCCGAAGCTAGAGGTCCCGGGTTCGAATCCCGGCCAGGGCATTTATTTGTGCATTTTTCACGGATATTTGTTCTTGGGTCTTGGATGTTTTCTATGTATTTAAGTATGTATTTATCTATATAAGTATGTATATCGTCGTCCAGTACCCATAGTACAAGCTTTGCTTAGTTTGGGACTAGGTCGATTTGTGTAAGATTGTCACCCCCCCCAATATTATTATTATTTGACGTCTACTCTCGGTACTCTGAGCTTTGAACAAAATACAGAGGGGTCGCTAGTAGTAGCGGCTCAAAATTCAAGGCAAAGATTCGCTTGGCGTAGTGCTCTGGGTGGCTTAGTGGTAAGGGCGTAGGTCCGGCAAACCAGAGGCGCGGGTTATATTCCCGTCTTAGGTCTCTTAGGCTGCGTGCAAGATAACGGTTCATTTTTAGGGTTCCTTACCCAAAGGGTAAAACGGGACCCTATGACTAAGACTCCGCTGTCCGTCCGTCTGTCTGTCCGCCTATCACCAGGCTGTATCTCATGAACCGTGATAGTTAGACAGTTGAAATTTTGATGATGTATTTCTGTTGCCGCTATAACAATAAATACTAAAAAACAGATTAAAATAATTATTTAAGGGGCCTCCCATACAACAAAAGTGTTTTTTGCCATTTTATAGATAATGGTACGGAACCCTTCGTGCGCGAGTTCGACTCCGGTTGTCCGGTTTTTTTGTTTTGGTTCTGTGTATCGAATACAATAAATGAGTGTTTATGTTTTGGCTGTTTACATTGAAACTGAGTATCATTAATTCCCCAAAACTCGCTGTTTGATTTTTAAATTACTAAACACCGGTTTAAGCACGCATAAAATATTAATATCGTAATAAAACCAATATAACAGTATCCCAAGGCTATATGGACATAAGAGATAGCAGCATAACTTAAAATTGTACAAAAAACTCGCTTATCTAAACTTCGTATCAGCACTTTACATACCGAGGTGCACCAAAAACTTGTGAAATTTAATGTGTAAGTAAGTCACGAAATTTATATAAGCTATATAAGCAGTATAAGCACCTATGAGATTTCTACAAGCTGGTACCCCTTTCATACTCACTTGCAAATGGCAATACGTGCTCTCAGTACGCTATATGACTATTTTTTTGGTGCTATTCGAACCAGTTTTTAAACACGATCAAATTTATACGGGACCACCAACTAACAAAACTAGAGCACAATAAAGGGCAAAATTTAAGGACTAACCTAGCTCGACGCTAGCGGCCCCCATAACGTCTGCAACACAAATTGACACTTTCTTTTTATTAAAAATGGGATTGCTCTTGGCCAGCATCTAGCCAGGGGGCAAAGATAAGGCCGACGATGAAACGAGCTCACCCAGAAGTTGCCTTGCCTATTCACTCGAGCCTTAAAAAGGTCCAGGTTATATGAACTCAGAAATACAGACGCAGAGAATTCCAAAACTTAGAAGTCCGCATTATGAAGAATGATGACTTGGTTATGATCACAGACAAGTTGTCGAACCAACCGTTAAATGGGAAAAATAATATTTTGCTGTTATCGTCGTTTTTTCTCGTCGCGCCCTAATAGTTTCTGAATTCGGGAAGGTGTAATACCGCCATTAAGGCCGTTTCGGACAGCGGGGAACGTGGCCTACAAAATGGTCTCGCCGGAAGACCAGCGCTGGTTCCTGAGCCAGCATTATGCTGAGGCGGGACCATTACGCCAACCCGCATGCCAAGCGTAGCGATTATGGCATATACCCCCCGTGAATTTTGGGGAGGCCTATGTCCAGCAGTGGACGTCCTTTGATACGGTGGTGGTGGTGGTGGGACCATTACATGGCAAACTACCTAATATTATACGCTTTTGTTTAATACTTTTGTTTGTCATGAATAAATTATTTTCATTTCAATTAGTTAAAATTAAAAATTAATTATTTTCATATTTTCAAACGTTTTTTTATGATAATAAAATATATAACTTCGATAGAGATAAGTATAATTATATTTTTCCTGTAATATTTATATTGATATTAACGTTGTGTCATTTTTTTACGTTTTCCTTCATAAATCGAAATTTATCGTTATCGTTTTAGTCTGTGCAATTCAAGTCCTTTCATAGAACACCCCCCTTGACATAGTCACTAGACTTTTGAACTTTTGCGCCCTCCGTGTAGGTATCGGTAAATTTTCACAAAAAAACAAAAAATATATTGAAAAAATTTGTTCAAAGTATCTGGGTTAGCCTTATTTATAACAATTCCAGATTTCAAATCAAAAGCATAAATAGTTCTTGAGATATTTAGCAATGTGACAGACAATTAAAGCGCCATGCACCATAAGGGTTCCGTTTTTACCATTTTGGTACGGAACCCTAAAAACGTAATTTTCAGATTTACGTGCCAGACAACAGTCAGACAGAGTTACTTTCGCATTTATAGTATTGGTATTTTTTTGCCTTTTTTATTTGTATACCTATTGTACAGTCAGCATCATAAATATGTATACATTTCGGAACTAATGTCTGGGGAATAAGGTTCAAAATTGTATACATATTTATGATGCTGACTGTACGAGTACATGGTTTATGTTGCCACCGGGGGATGGGCAGCATCATCCCTGGAGTGCGGTGGAGATACTGCGATCGCCAACCATTGCGAAGCGTGGCGATTATGGCATATACCCCCCATGAATTTGGGGGAAGCGTATGTCCAGCAGTGGATGTCCATTGGCTGATATGGTGGTGGTGGTGGATGGTTTATGTTTGTCTAAATATCTCGTTCTAATTACCTTCCACTCAATTGCTCAAAGGTTAGGAAAGTCATACCTTATAGGGATAATCTCGCCTTTGTATATATATATACATGTTTGTTTGTTTGTTTAAACTCTTTATTGCACAAAACAAGTACATAAAAGAAAAATAAACTTAATTTTAGACTTTTGTACAAAGGCGAACTTATCCCTTTATGGGATCTCTTCCAGCTAACCTTTGAGTAACTGAGAGGACATTTTATATGGCAGATATACTGAACAACATGTACAAGTGGCAAGATGGTATGAGAAAAAGCAATCGAACAAGCAATTATATTTAACACAACAAATATCGACATAAATAAATACATAGATAGATACATACAAACATCGTGTAAATGAATATATACTTATATAATATATAAATATATACATACATATACTTATAAATATAAATAAAAACCGCACATACCTCCCTACCTTCTGTCTAAGACTCAGAGAGCCACAAATTTGTCAAGTTTGCCTTTAGCGACGCTACTGACCTGCACTGCCTAAGTGGAGACGGCAAAGCATTCCATAACTTCACAGAGTATACCGTGAACGATTTGTCATACGATCGGCGTTTATGAGGAGGGATGGCAAGAGAAAGATTCGCGCTCGAACGCAGCCGGTGGTTACTGCCGTCTGCCATATACTTAAATCTCTCCGAAAGGTAAGGTGGAGAAGAGGGATTAAACAATATATTATATAGAAGGGTTAAAATATGTACATCTCTTCGGCGGCGCACAGGTAACCACTTGAGCTGATGGCGGAAAGCCGAAACGTGATCGTATTTTCTTAAGCCAAAAATATATCTAATACATACATTTTGCAGGCGTTCCAGTTTGTTAAGCAGTTCCTGATTAAGGTCTAGGACATGTCACAAAACATTGAATGTCTTTCAACCTGTAATTGTGTACAATAAAGAGCTTACATACATATGTACATACATTAGTATGGATTTTATGTATAGACAAAATGTGACTGCATAGAGTTTATACACTGTTTTCCCAATCAATTACATTCCCTTCGAATTCCATTTCCAAACAAGACATCCAACTTCACACCTGCTTAATATGGCATTCAGTTATGTTATATTAACAAACATTTGGAAATCAATAACGCTAGAGAAGTCAATTAACCTTAATGTTGGAAGCGGTACGAGATATGCCCTTTAAAGCATGTGGCTTAGCGAGAGCAGTTGCTAAGCCAGTACAGGCCAGGCCCCGCTAACGAAATTACAAGATACATTTTTACAAGTTTCAACTGTCAGTCGCGTGAGGTGTATAAACATGCGCTTGACCAATAAGGATTGGTCATTTGACCAATGTTGCTAGTTTAGACTTTTAGCTTTTAACTTCGAGTAACTCGCTATTGAGGCTATACTCTGGTAGCGTTGGTGTTCAAAAGAAACTATTAAAATAACAAAAGTTGCTTGAAACCAAAATGTCTCAATAATAGTCCGTGAGTGTACAGCCGAGAAAACGGTTTTTTTTTTACTCTGGATTGGTTTGCGCTTGACCACAAATCACCTGATGGTAAGCGATGTTGTGGTCTAAGATGGAGCGCGCTTACCTAGTAAAAACCGGTTCACTCTCGTCTTGAAGACCGTAAGGTTGTAGTTTTCAGGGAACAAGGATTCCGGCAAGGAGTTCCACAGCTTGGCTGTTCTCACAATAAAAGAGGAAGCGAAACGCTTCGTGCGAGTTTTTGGAACTGCCACCGTATAACGATGTAGCCTTGCCGTATCCCTGGTCGTCCGACCTATTATATATGTATCTACCTATTGTCACTTTTCGACTCCATTTATATGGAAATAGAGCTCAAAAGTGACAAACATTCAGTTCCCTCGAATATACCTCGATTGATTTCTACCGAGACATGTACTCCTTATCTATTCGTGTGTAGCGAGCTTCAACCCCTTATATGTAGTTTGAATTGCATTAGTAATAATTTTTAAGAAAAAAAAACCGACTTCAATGGGGGAGTCCGGTGAAAGATTATTAATCTTAGATGGTGCACTCATAGATTCCATACAATAAAATACAAAAATGGCTATAAGTATGTTTATAATGGTAGAAGACTCCCATTCCTCATGAAATCCTGGAAAAAACCTTGCTTGCTTGACAAACAAAACGAAGAGAACAAATCGCCAAACGTGAACTACGCGTCGTTGAAGAGTTTCGTTCTGATCATCATCAGCAGTTCCACTTCATCAAATGTCACTTTTATGAATGAAAATGCTTGATTAGTTCATGAAAATACTAAAATCACTATTTGTGTGCCTTTCACATTTGAGGAGTTTCCTCGATTCCTAATGGATCCCATCATCAGAACTCGAGCATGACAAAAATCAATCGTGAAAATAGAACTTGCTTAACAAACACAGCTAGAAGGACAAATCGCCAAACGTGAACTTTTCGTCGTTGAAGAGTTCTGTTCTGATCATCATCAGCAGTTCCACTTCATCAAATGTCACATTTTTGTATGATAATGCTCGATTTGTTGATAAAAACACAAAAATCACTATATGTTTGCCTTTAAGATTTGAGGAGTTCCCTCAATTCCTCATGGATCCCATCATCAAAACTCGAGCATGACAAAAATTAATCGTGAAAAAAGAACTTGCTTAACAAACACAGCTAGGAGGACAAATCGCCAAACGTGAACTTTTCGTCGTTGAAGAGTTCTGTTCTGATCATCATCAGCAGTTCCACTTCATCCAATGTCACATTTTTGGATGCGAATGCTTGACTTGTTGATAAAAACACAAAAATCACTATATGTTTGCCTTAAAGATTTTAGGAGTTCCCTCAATTCCTCATGGATCCCATCATCAGAACTGCCTTTTGACAAAAACGGGACCAACTTGGATATATATACATACAATCAAAAAAAGAATTTTTCAAATCGGTTAAGAAATGACGGAGTTATGGAGTAACAAACAGTAAAAAAAAAAAAAAAACAAAAAAAAAAAAAACATACAACCGAATTGATAACCTCCTCTTTTGAAATCTTGAAGTCGGTTAAAAATCAGAATAAATCAGTATACAATCATCACTATTAACAAGAATCAGTTTTAAACAAAATAAAATAAGGTCAAAATGGCGCATCTTAAAATCCAGTTCTTCCACTAAAAATTACTGCAAAACCAGCTATGTGCCAGCTAGATGCGATTCACAACGTGTCATCAGAATTCTCTTTTATAATTTGACCTCAGATTTCGTAGCAAATGTGCATAATCCGAGGTTAGATTTAAGTAGACTGGTTCATCCAGATAAGTATTATAGCGGAAAATCTTTGGAATGCGTATACGCATCCGAGTAGGAAAGCTACACAAATGACGGCCATAAATTAGAGGGCCGTTGACTAATTGGATGTAGAAAATTGAGGAAATTTTTTCGTTGGACAGAGTTAATAATGGAGAATGTTTCAATGGCTATCACTGTGCGTAGGTTACTCGAATCCTCTCATCTTAAGAGAGTAGTAGGCAGTAACGCCAGCTGATAGTTTTTGAAACGCTATAGCTCTTGAGCTTGGGGTACCCCCAGCAATGCACCCACCCCGCCCACTGCGACAGTGTAAATTGCACGTAGAACCGATGGCCATTGGGGCGGAAAGGTTCTCGAGTGGCGACCACGTACCGGAAGGCGTATCGTGAGTATATAGACCACCCACAGCGCGGAGTGATGACCTGGTAAAGGTCGCAGAAGTCCGCTGGATGTGGGTGGCGCAGGACTGGTCATTGAGGCACTCTTTGGAGGAGGCCAATGTCCAGCAGTGGACGTCCTTCGGCTGATATGATGATGATGATGAAGGTTCTTCATAGCTACAGGCACCCTAATTGATTTCAACGACGACGTCACACACATACTCTTAAAGGATTCGGGTCTATATTTTGTCTCTTGCTTATTCTTACACGTTCTTATACTATTTCATGATCAATCAATCAATCAATCAATGGTTTAGTTCCAAGAATATGGTACAATTTTGGTTAGTAGGGTATTATTAGTGAGTTCTGCATATTCTGCCGGCAACTACGGCGTAGAAATAATTAGGTACTTAATATTAAATTCACAAATCACAATTATTTATACAGATTTAAAAAATAGGCGGTAAGATAAAAACACTTATCTAGTAACCACTTAAACATTTTTCTCTCAAATTGACAAGTTTGAAGGTTTTTAAATTCATCAGGGACCTGGTTATATAATTTTATGGCCATAGAAAATACGTTTGATCTACAAACTTTCAACTTTTGTGCAGGATGGAACAATTTAACTGGATTCCTACTAGGCCTACTCTTATTGATGACTTCGTCATGCAATGGAAAGTGCTGTGAGTTCTTATGTACAAATTTAGTGGTCTCTAAATCTTATGGATCTTACGGGTTCTGTCATTAGCGTGACTAGGTATTAAATATGACAGAAATAAACAGAAAGAAACACTGGGTGGTAATATTGAATATATAATTATAAAGATATCTCTCATAACAATTAACTCGTTCCGTAACCCCGCTATCACCGACATATTTATTTAATACGACCTTTCTGAGAAACTCCGCTATTTGCTCACTCGTGGAAAGAGAAAGCAAAATAGATTCCGAACACTGTGACACAGAAAGACGCGTTATCAATTATAATCCCTAATTTATACGTCCTTAATAATTAGTGATAGACTTAGATAAGAATTATAGGTTAGTTATAATAATATAACATAATAATATTGGGGGACAATCTTACACAAATCGACCTAGTCCCAAATAAGCAAAGCTTGTACTATGGGTACAGTCAAGTGTAAAAATATGGGTGCATACAACTGGCTCAAAAATATGTCACATAGCTCTTATGTCGGCGGGTTAAGGTTGCGGTACGTATTTATGAGAGGATTAAATCGATACGTATTTTTGCACTTGACTGTACTAGACGACGATACACATACTTATATAGATAAATACATACTTAAATACATAGAAAACATCCAAGACCCAAGAACAAATATCCGTGAAAAATGCACAAATAAATGCCCTATGCCCTGGCCGGGATTCGAATCCGGGACCTCTAGCTTCGGAGGCAGAGTCACTACCAACTAGGCTAAACAGGTCGTCGTTATTATGTAATTGGATAAATTATGAAGTATGGAATCAGTGAGTTATGTTTTTTGTATTGTACTTAGTATATGTTTCTTCATCACGCCGCCTACGGCGAAAATCTTAGGTTGCATCACTCATTTTGGTTCCACTGTCACTCTGCAAAACGGTTATTCTTACATCACAAAAACTTAAGTCCTATCGATCACTACAGGGCCCGTATCTCTGATGAAATCATACGTCAAAACGCGGTCGGGTATTGGACCCTTGGCCATTTTCAGTATCACATAACTAGGTAGTCGTAAGCAGGTAATGGAGCAAAGCTATCGCCTGCTACCTTCAGTTTAGTTCGGTGATTATTCCTCCGTGGTTTGTCTGATTTAAGATTATATTTTTTAAAACCTCCGCAGCGTTAGGGTTCGTCACGGTGGTAAATTCGATTACTCTCTTTTGTATGGTTCAGGAGGATAGAGGTCAAAACGAAATACGTCAGTCGAGAGTTGTGGAGCTTCCCTTCGTCTTTGGCTCGCTTCGCCCCAACTAGGTGTGTGCACGTAACGGTGATGGGGGTCAGATTTACGTCTTGTTTGTTTGAGATAAAAATCTAAAATGTTTTCTCTAAATAGGCCACAATTTTTACACGTCCAAAAGTAATAACTTGCATAATAATTTATACCAAAAAAAAAACCGACTCCTATTTTGTACTTGCTATGTAACAATTTGTGGTTTCCGTGAGCCAATGCTTAGTTACCTACAGAAAATACCGAAATCGGCATATGCGTGCCTATCAAATTCGAGGACTTCCCTCGATTCCTCCTAGATCCTATCATCAGACCAAATTTATATGGGACCAATGTCGGGGTACCTGCTATGAAACAAAAAAAATGTCAAAATCGGCCAACGTGGTCAATAGTTATCGGGGAACATACATACAAAAAAAAAGAACAAGCAAATATGCAGGCGAACTGAGTACCTCCTTCATTATATTGAAGTCGGTAAAAATAGTCTTACAATAATGATAATTACAAAACTACAGGTTGTTGTAACCACTGACTTGTAATACCTTATTACCAATAAAATATGTCTATATCTATGAAAATTAAATGTCAATATTTGCTGAAAAAACCGGCCAAGTGGCTGTTGGACCACGCACAAAAAAGGTCGTATCTTTCTTGAAGGAAAAGTTTTTTAGAAACCTCTATGTAATTTTTAAAGGCCTATCCATTGATACCATAACATAACCACCAACCACACGCCTATGTGCATTGATTTTTTTCTTAAATTTACATAATATTTCTATAGCGGTTTATAACATACACCTTCCTACCAAATTTCATAATTGTAGTGCTCATAGTCTCCGAGTAAATCGGCTGTGACATATACGGACGGACGGACAGACATGACGAATCTATAAGGGTTCCGTTTTGCCATTTTGGCTACGGAACCCTAATAAAAACGACGCGACCGAGGCATGACTGGCGACGCACCAACCCGTACTGAACCAGCGTAGACGGATTACGGCCCTCGTGTATACCATACATATTTCAATTTACACTACAGGAATGTTACTCCGCCGCTTCCGCTACGTTTCGGTAGCGATAACACGGTATCTTATCGCTTATCGTACGTTGTATACTTTCTAGTTATCGCTGGAATCAAATCAGTGCGATATCGCTGTAGGCGTGTTAAGATAATTTCACCACGGTAATCAAATCATAAATCGGGGTAGGAGACGGACCGTATTTCACTAATTTGATAATGGTCACCTGACAGTGACATACGCCATTCATTGACCGAGCGAGCGAAGCGTCTGCGTTTCAGCTTTCGACAAAAAATCTTTCGTACGTCTGTCTGTCTGTCCGGATGTTCTCCTCTACAGATCGCATTTCTCAATCGTATCTCGTGAAATTTTGTGAACAGGTTCGATTATTATATATAATTTTTTGTAATCAGTTTTTAGAAATTTTGAAATTAAAAAAAAATGCGTGATTTACAGAGCCACTAGTTTATCAGTAAGCAACGACCTATACTGTAATTGTCACCTCATAAATGTTCAGAATATTGTTATTGTAAGATTGGTGAACTAGGGGCCGAAATTATATCATCTCTCGTGTGTTTTCAAGAACAATGCCAGAAAACGGATCTATCTCATTAGATACATTAAGCAGATCCACTGTGTACCTATCTGATGAGATCTTTATTTACCGTTAGATACATTGCAATTAAAAATGGATCTTTTGACATTTTTTCTTTCATTAAGATACATTTTAGCACGGGCCTGCGAGGAATGGATCTATGCAGTGCAACTGTAGATACCTATACTGAGATAACGTTCCGAATTATAGGTAATTCCGTTTGACAGTGAATGCGATTCTATTCTTTAGAGATTCTTGTATTCGTGGCTAACTTCAGGGTCGCTTATTAATAGTGACAACAGATCTCGCGCGAGGTCGTCCCAGACAGCGTGCGAGAGAGCAATTACCTAATAATTGTGAAAGTTACTGAAAACATACGAGATTAAATATTAAAGGAAGCCATGGCAGAATTTGTAATATTCTAAGCTTCCATGGCTCTCTCTCCCTTCCTGAATAATAATAATAATAATATCGGTGTACCCCTTGCATTTCATTAAATTGTCAAAAGGGCCTCTATGTGTTGGCTATGTGGTACTCGGTTGGTACTTCGGTACCTCGGTACTTCGGCTCCGCGCACGCCTTCCAAAGGTCCGGGACACCATTGTCCCGTGAGCGGAAAAGACATACAATAATAATAATAATAAGGCAAGCGGCAAAGGAGGATCAATGATGGATATTGTTCGCGGACACCAAAAACGCTCCATACTTATTGACAGAAAATTATGACGTCACTCACTACGCACGAGCCCCGTACTAATGTTGTATGAAAAACAAGAAAATTGATATTTTAATCGTGAAATACTGCGTTTAAGTAAATAGGTTAAGACACCTTCAGGCCTCGTATTTTTTTAATTCTTGCTGATTTTATTTTGTAATTTTCATTTTATTGTAATAATATGATGGTATACTCTATAAAATCAATATAATGGTCATATGCTATAAAATCTACCCTAATCAGGACTTTTTTCAGCTCGAGCATGCCACATCACGAATATTGACAGTGTTTAAACTTTCTGAATAAAGGGAGACTTGATAAGTCCAAAATGTGTCACCTATAGTGACAACTTACCCGCTGATCTATCAGCGTGTTAATCATGGATCTACCGTATCAACATCGGTATGATGTATATTAATCAATATATTATAACATGCAAAGCGCCGGCGCACTGCACTGCGATCCGCGACGATAATCTCATCTCTAGGATCAATAGTTAAGAAAGTGACGGCGCAAAAACTGCTACAGTTAGCTGTGTCAACGACATCATACGTTGTTCTATATACATTACATTTTATGTATCAGACGTATATCTACATGCTAATGAGCAGGTTCAAAAGAAACGTAAGATGTAGGCGTGTAAGCCATTTACTGAGTAGCTGTCATAAGATTAGTGTATGATGTAGAAGTAGGAGTATGGTTAAATCTGCCGTAAATGATAAATCAAACTTGTGTTATGCGTTCTATACGGCGTCGATATATTTAATAGATATAAATACACATATATAAATATTGTTAGATGGAAACTCTAGGAAAAACTATTTTAGCAACTACATAGTTAACTTCGCCAGAGACAACTCATAAGGCATTCGTAATCCAGTTTATGTCCAATAAAATAAAATTGCATGCATAAAGAGCGTGTGGTTTAGAAATACAAAAACACTGATTTAATAAGAACTTCTTTTATCAACGGACCGTAGAAAATTAACGGAATATTTCGCAAAGAATACTTTAATAAAGCGCTATAAAAACATGTCGTGATAAATCAAGTACAAGTACGGGTAGAACAAATTTCTGGACCATCGTATAGGGCCTTCGTCTAGAATTTAAAACGGAATCAATTCAATTGTAGGCGAATTAAAAGCCTTAACAATAGTCCAAAAATGTGGTCCTGACCGTTATAATAAGATTCAGTACCTTCCCTCAAACTAACTCTAAGGAGTTCGCAGTGATTGCTTGTAATAATTGAGCTGAGCGAAGCGAAACTCATTCTTAGGCGACAGATGGTTTTCATTTGAGTTCGTACTCCTCCTAGACGCTTCAACCGATGACGCTCACATTTTGCATGCCGATAGGTGACATTATGACGATGGTTTAGATTTCAAAAAAAATTAAAATCGGACATACAACGGAGGAATAATCACCGAAAAACTGAATTTCCGTATATTTGTCGGCCTGTTTAGCCTAGTTGGTAGTGACACTGCCTGCGAAGCTAGAGGTCCCGGGTTCGAATCCCGGCCAGGGCATTATTTGTGCAAATAGCACGGATTTTGTTCTTGGGTCTTGAATGTTCTCTATGTATTTATCTATATAAGTATGTATATCGTCGTCTAGTACCCATAGTACAAGCTTTGTCCAAGATTGTCCCCCAGTATTTATTTATTTAATTATTTCAATGCTAGGCGAGTAACTGTCAGGGAGTTTGAGACCGAGTAAACGCGCTCAGCTCAACATTTGCAACCAGCAAACTGCATTGCATACCTAGTATTCATAAGCAAGTTAAACTACTTGTAATTCTAGAGTCACAAGCATCCATAGGCCATGGTGTCTGCCGTACCATCAAGTGCCGCAAGCCGTAAGGTTGTTTGCCACCTTGGCTGTTTAAAAAATGCTACCTCAGATCTTCCGTCATTTGACGAGCTGTCGAGGCCGAGGCTCTATTTAAAGGTCATTAGCCGATTGTTGAGCGAGTCTTTTATCTAGAAGTCGCTGAAAATGATGGATTTGGTTTTTTTCAGGTCAGCTATAGTTTCAAAAAAGCGGGTCAAATCGATATGTGTCTGTGCCTACGTGAGCTACCACAGACACCTATATTATTCAGCAAAAAGTAGGTGACAAGACTACTCTATTAAACAACACATACACGCAACGAATCCTCAAGTCAATAAAGAACCGGCAGCATAAATACTTGTGATTCTTCTGGAGTCGCAAGTGTCCATAGGCTACGGTGTCTGCTTACCGTCAGGCAGGCCGTAAGCTTGTTTGCCACCGTCGTTGTGTAAAAAAGCAGACACACACATTCAACACAACATTTCATTCCGCGACTAAGGCTGTGGGTTGCATCGACTTACGATCACAGACTGATCAACGTTAAATATGGCGCCGGCAGCTGTCATCCCATAGAAACTTGTCAAACTTTCCATACATTCGAATTTTAACGAACGCAGCTGCGATTACAGACGGTTTGGTGCAACCCAGCCTAAGTATTGGCTATGTGCGAAGTAGGTGGTGGGGGTAAGCTAGGCGATCGTAGCGCACACCATGACAGAAATGTGTACTTACCGGGAACCACTGTCAAATTTACTTTCACGTTTTCTATTGGTTTCTTAACGGTTTCCTACGATTCGTTTCGTTTGTATGTATTTATTTATTCTCTTATTTATTTCAGTAAAATTTCCAATACGGGGTCTTTCTCGTTTACTAAAGTAAATAAAATATTCATGTGTCATTATTTGACATCTCTGAATTTTGACATTGTCTCGGGACGTTTGACGTTTCAGACGTGCACATAGCCAATATGACTATTTTTTTGGTTCCATTCGAACCAGTTTTTAAACACGATCAAATTTATACGGGACCACCAACTAACAAAACTAGAGCACAATAAAGGGCAAAATTTAAGGACTAACCTAGCTCGACGCTAGCGGCGCCCATAACGTCTGCAACGTCTGCAATTGACACTTTTTTTATTAATAATTTTTAAGAAAAAATTACCGACTTCAATGGGGGAGGCCGGTCAAAGATTATTATACTTAGATGGTGCACTCTTAGATTCCATACAATAAAATAAAAATGGCTATAAGTATGTTTATAATGGTAGAAGACTAAGTACCCTCAATTCCTCATGGAATCATGGAAAAACCTTGCTTGCTTGACAAACAAAACGAAGAGAACTAATCGCCAAACGTGAACTACGCGTCGTTGAAGAGTTTCGTTCTGATCATCATCAGCAGTTCCACTTCATCAAATGTAACTTTTATGAATGAAAATGCTTGATTAGTTCATGAAAATACTAAAATCACTATTTGTGTGCCTTTCACATTTGAGGAGTTCCCTCGATTCCTAATGGATCCCATCATCAGAACTCGAGCATGACAAAAACCAATCGTGAAAATAGAACTTGCTTAACAAACCCAGCTAGAAGGCCAAATCGCCAAACGTGAACTTTTCGTCGTTGAAGAGTTCTGTTCTGATCATCATCAGCAGTTCCACTTCATCAAATGTCACATTTTTGTATGATAATGCTCGATTTGTTGATAAAAACACAAACATCACTATATGTTTGCCTTTAAAATTTGAGGAGTTCCCTCAATTCCTCATGGATCCCATCATCAGAAATCAAGCATGACAAAAATTAATCGTGAAAATAGAACTTGCCTAACAAACACAGCTAGGAGGACAAATCGCCAAACGTGAACTTTTCGTCGTTGAAGAGTTCTGTTCTGATCATCATCAGCAGTTCCACTTCATCCAATGTCACATTTTTAGATGCAAATGCTTGACTTGTTGATAAAAACACAAAAATCACTATATGTTTGCCTTAAAGATTTGAGGAGTTCTCTCAATTCCTCATGGATCCCATCATCAGAACTGCATTTTGACAAAAACGGGACCAACTTGGATATATATACTTACAATCAAAAAAAGAATTTTCCAAATCGGTTAAGAAATGACGGAGTTATGGACTAACAAACATTAAAAAAAAAAAAAAAACAAAAAAAACATACAACCGAATTGATAACCTCCTCCTTCGAAATCTTGAAGTCGGTTAAAAATGGGATTGCTCTTGGCCAGCATCTGACGTTTCAGACGTGCACATAGCCAATACCTTCAGTTTATTTAGTGTAGCATACTTGTACCACCAAAGTAACTAGTAACTCCGTCAGCTGTAAACGTAGCAAAAAAAAATTTTTTCAAATTTCTAAATTTCCAAAAACTGACTTGACAAAAAAATTCTATAGGTATAATTATCGAACCCGCTTACATAATTTCACGAGAATCAGTTGAGAAATGTTACCTATAGAGGATAACATCCGGACAGACATACGAAAGAATTTTGGTCGAAGTCTGAAACGGAGACGCTTCGCTCGCTCGGTCAACCTGTTATGTACTAGTGGCTCTGTGAGCTGTAAACCAAGTTTTTTTTTTCAAATTTTAAAATTGCCTTAAACTGACTCGATACAAAAATTCTATATAACTAGTGGCTCTCGGTATGAGCAGAAGCCCTTGCAAAAACATTTTTTTTTAATTCAAAATTTTCATAAACTGTTACGACAAAAAAAAATCTGTATAATTATCGAACCTGCTCACAAAATTTCACGAGAATCGGTTGGGAAATGTGACCAATTAAGCTAAGTGTATCGCCAATAAAGTGTTTCGTAGCTTGGCGAAACTAGTAAGTACCTACATTTTTTGTATTTTGTTATAAATAAATAAATAAAAACTGGCCAAGTGCATTTACACCATTATCTATAAAAACGGCAGAGTCCGAATCGTACTTGGCCGGTTTTTAATATTTGTTGTTATAGCGGCAACAGAAATACGTCATCCTGTAAAAATTTCAACTGTCTAACTATCGCGGTTCTTGAGATACAGCCTGGTGACAGACAGACGGACGGACAGACAGCGAAGTCCTAGTAATAGGGTTCCGTTTTTACCCTTTGGGTACGGAACCCTAAAAACTGATGAAATTGATTCAAAAATCAAATCATTTTCGAACTTAAAATGTAAAGAATTTTCTCTTTCCAACTACACGTGTTTAGAGAGTGATGGTTGTTTTATCGAAGCCGTTGCGTGTGCGTATGCGCAGCACAATGCGTTGACCTTGACAGATTCCCAATTTGTTTAATCAGCTGTTTATCTCACTGGTAACATTACACTTTCGTTTACACAAGACTTTTGATACTCCATGTTATAGTTCTCTTTTTGTAGCAGATTCATTAGTATTTTGTAAATGCTTCAACTGTATTTATTCTATACCGTGTTTTTTTTTCTATTTCTGTTAATTTTAAGGGAAGATCTTTCAGGTCAAATAGCGTCAATATCTTTTACAAACTAGTTCTTAACTCTTCCTATTTTTGAGATATGCAATAAATAAATTTAATGGATGAACCAAAAGTCGTAACAGATCCTTTATTACGTCCTTACTACTATCTAATTTTTAAATATCGCCATAAAAGAGTTTTCAGTTCATAGCTATTCGCTGTAAGGAGGTTATTCAGGTGAGTTGGTTAGACATTACATACTTTTTCTTATATCATGTGATCAGGTGAGTTGGTTAGACATTACACACTTCAATGTCACTAACTTTAGTATAACTCTAAAGAACCTTTTACACTGTAATATTAATTTATTTTGTATTGAAAAGAATGTGCTTGTTTTATTAAAAAGTGATATACCAGGTAGCTTCTGGTAATGCGAGCAACGTGTCGAAATTAATGTAAATAAAAAAAAAACAGGCCAAGTGCGAGTCGGACTCGCGCACGAAGGGTTCCGTACCGCATGATCTATAAAAAGAGTCCGACTCGCACTTGGCAGGATTTTCATATTTGTTGTTAAAGCGGCAACAGAAATACATAATCTGTGCAAATTTCTAGACAGTTGAAATTTGCACAGATTGTGTATTTCTGTTTACGGTTCTTGAGATCTAGCTCTATTACGGTTCTTGAGATCTAGCTCGGCGAGTGGTAGCCATGTAAAACGGCTAAAATTAATAATTATTATTATTTTGTTTTTAGTACTTGTTGTTATAGCGGCAACCGAAATACACAATCTGTGAAAATTTCAACTGTCTAGCTATTATGGTTCTTGAGATACAGCCTGGTGACAGACTGACGGACGGAAGGACGGACGGACAGCGAATTCTTAGTAATAGGGTCCCGTTTTTACCCTTTGGGTACGGAACCCTAAAAAGGTGTACATCCAAGCCGATCCAAGAAGTCTGAATCTTCTATGTTCACGTCTGCTGGAGGAGGCGCTCCAGGCGAGCGTCATGCTCCTCTTTATTTGCTCCTTAAACTATAATATCATCTATGAAAGAACCAGTGACATCTGGGTCTTCCAGATAGTGCTACGACTTCGCGTTGAAGACCTCATCCTCATCGCTTCGCATCATCTTTTATAATGCGCACTTGTAAGGTATGGAATTCTCTGCCGGCGTTTGTATTTCCGGGTTCATATAACCTGGACCTTTTTAAGGCACGAGTGAATAGGAATCTTCTGGGTGAGCTCGCTTCATCGTCGGTCTCATCTTTGCCCCTTGGCTAGATGCTGGCCAAGAGCAATGCCATTTTTAATAAAATACCTCTAGCGCACAACTGCCCCGCAAGGCAGCCTCATAAAAATATATCTACAGAAGGGGTTCGCGACGGCAAGTTTAGGAAACTTGCTTTCGCGAACCCCTTCTGTAGATGTCAAATCGCCAGTTTTGGACTTTATTACTTAGGTATGTATGTGTACACGAACTTATTATTGTCTCAGCACTTTTATCTGGTTATTCTTTCAAATATTTTTAATATTACTCAAACTCAATCCATCATTTAGGCACCATCTCCACATTTGGCTAAGGAATCGAAAGTGCTGGAACCGATATAAATTACTATCTCGTAGCTCATCCAGAAATTGACTCTATATTTGGACATATCGGTCTTTTTTTTAATTTCCTTTGATCAATAATCGTGAGACTATCTTTCTTAGTTTCGTGTCTTTTGGCCGTTTGTCTACCTCACAGCACAGTCTGACTGTACAAATCACACGGAATTTACACCAAACTAGCGAGTCCGCAATTAGGCGCAACTCGCCAAAAAAACTTAATCGAGAATGACCATGCGCCTACACAACAAATTTTTACAATTTTAAAATTCAACAAAATAGTACATTTTTCAAAAGAAAAGTTGTCTATATTGTCAAATGGTACGGTTGTAAGGTTTAGTGGCACATGCCCCAGAGTAAACTTTACCTCTCATAATATAAGTTCTTAAGTAAATATTATTTAAAATGAAAGATTTCGTCAAACGGCTATACTTAATGAAATAATTTGAACATTGACCATTTATTTCGGCCAAAGCCACTTTGGAATAAAACTCCCGATGTTTTTCATTTCTACGAAATCAACGACATAATAATTTGCCACCACTGCTATGTAAAAAATTCGCCAAGTACTTGCTTGGTATGTGGAAATTGTTTCATACAAAGTAGAGTAGGTAAAAGACAAGTATATGTAGGCCTCAATAACCGTTGACATACGAGTCAAACTTGATCAATTTTACTTTAGCACATACAACAAATGTCGAAATCATAAGTAAGAAGTTGAAACTGCCTTAGCAATTTTGAAGGAGTATGTTCGCACGTGTTGTATTTAACTGGTAACTGTTCAAAACTTAAAATCTATCTAAGAGCATATAACTTTAACACACTTTTAATTGACTTTATACTTATTTAATTTCGAAGAGGATGCCAAGTTTACTCAATATTAAAACAAGCGTAACTGAATTAAACTCTCTATCCAAAACTAGAGACTTAAAAAATCGTCACGCCCAGTAGTGTTTCAGCCAAGTTCCTTATTTTTTCAAAAAAATGGGCCAATTGCGATCTCACCTGTATCAATAGTCCGGTAGGGTCAGCAGAAACCGTACACTTTCGAATGTCCACACACTAGGTATTTTTCAAAACCGCGGTGTTTCCTAACACCGTATACTTTCGTACTGTTACCGGGATCGGGTTCACTTGTGGTTAGTATCTAACACTGCATCGGCAAAACGAAATCGCACAGGGAAGTAATGGATACTAGTAACATTTCTCAGCGACCACCCAGCTGAAATACACAATATTAATGACACTTACACTTGGTCACTTTATCTCGAAAATATCACAGTGCAACCGATTCGACGGTCAATCGATTACGTCGAAACTTAAACTCTAAGCCGAAAACTGCCCAACAATTAGCACGGCGGAAACTTTTTTTCGCAAACTTTTTGCCTGGAGCGTTTCGTAACAGGCCGGCGCACAAGTCATTGCACTGAAATCGGCCCAAATCTGCCACCGTGTGCCAACTTTGAGAAAAAAAATTTTCACCGCGTCAACTTTTCTCTAACTGCAGCGTTATGCAACGAAACAAACTGGTGGAGGTGCTGCCAAAAATTCTAACCTCGAAAAAAATTTTTTTGCGGTTTTGTTGCACTGTGGTATTTTTTGTTTGGTTGTCACGTGTTTACCTATTTTATTGGTTCGGTAGCGAGTTTAGCGCGCGTGGGGTCGCATGGCGTGACCGGTCGGGCCGGGGTCTCGCGCGATACTGCCGCGCGCCGGCACCGGCTAGGGCTATCTGGAGCGACCGATACAGTTTAAACGTCTTCGGACGTAGAACGTCTCCGCAGCGTCAGAGCGCGTAGGGTCAGAATATTCATGGCTTCTAAAACTTGAGGCCTGTGTTAGCGCGAGTCTATGCATTTGACTACGCACTTGCGCTTCACTGCAGTACGTGAGTAAACTTCTTTGCGGCAAAATAGCATAATTAATTAGAATTAAATTACAATTTACAACTACTGAAAAAATATAGGTACAGTTGTAATATCGTACAGCCATTTACTCGTATCTCGGGAAGAGACAGTATATTTTTCCAAGTGGTTAATGTTATGCTTTCATATTAGATTTTTATTGTAATTAGGAAGAGCAAAAAACTGTTTGTTTCAAAGGGTTTTTTTATATCACGTCGGTAACAAACAAGCGTACGATCCGCCTTATGGTAAGCAGTCACCGCAGACTATACACGCCTGCAACTCCAGGGGTGTCGCATGCGCGTTGCCAAAAAGGGACTGTTGAAAAGTATTTTTATTGATAGCCTGTTTAGGTGTCCCACTGCTGGGCAAAGGCTCCCCTCTTTTCCTCCACTAGACCCCATTGCTTGCGTGCTTGCCAATCCGAGCAGAAAAGTGTTAAGCACAGAAGAGCAGATTTTTTTTTACTTTATAGCTGGAGAAAATGTGATATTGCAGTGCCAGGTTATTAGCCCATCGCCCACAACACAATTCAACCTGGCTCCCATAGTCGACTCTTACGACACCCAAGGGAAGAAAGGGGATGGGGCTATTCTAACCAGGCACCACACGGGTAAAATGTAATTGTATGGATAATTTGCCAAGTTTCTATGGGAGGACTGCTGGCGGCGCCATTTAACGTTCATCGGTCGGTAATCAAAGGTTGGTAACACCCGGCATTATGTATGCGAATATGAATACAAAATACTTTAGAGAAAATACTAATAAATAAAAATAAAAGATTAAATATTTTCATTAATTCGCACACTAACTGTACAGTTATGTGGGAATCATATACCTAGGTTTTTTTTATTAATTTTATTGGGAAACATACAGCACATAATGGTACAAAGAAATAAATATAAATATCTGAATAAAAACATTAGCCTAAAACAGTTTCCACTAAAAATAATATCACAATTTCTTTAAATACCCATTAGGAAATACTGAAACAAGTTTTCGAAATTACGTATGAATTGTTTGTTTGTATATATACCTCCCTCACTTCCTCTTGAGTGAATACACAGGCTATGTAATATAGCCACAGCTGACCTTGAGATGACATTGAAATGAAATTGAATCGTGACGTGACGCAATCTTGGCTATTCACTACCGTGCCCCTTATCTGAATTTCTCACTGGGTGTATGGCAAATATACCAACCACACAATTAGATATCAACTGACTTGTTACGTATTCTTTATTGAAGAAGAAGAGAAACATTTCTTCGTGACATAAAAAAACAAACATGTAAAGAAAAACAACAACAAAAAAATTACACGAAATGGTCCCAACTCAGCATTGCAACCAGCGCTGGTGTTCCGTTGGAACCATCAGTGGGACCACGGCGGAAGAAGACGATATTGAAGTTCCAGATTCGGTAATTACAATACGGTTTTACAAGACTCGCGAAACTGCAAGTGTGTGCAAGTCAATTACATTTCAAGTTATTGGGAGGTCAAAAGTGGACCTAAATGGTTCGTGTAACGGCTGGTGTGTCTTTTAGGCTTTGCGAACTTGGCTGACAGTAAAAGCAGCAACTTTTAATGAAAAACACTATTAGTATGAAGTTTGTATTAGGGATATTGCGTAAGTGACGTCATAACTTATTATACTTGGTCAAACAGCGTTCATTTTTAGGGTTCCGTACCCGAAGGGTAAAAACGGGACGGGGGGGAAGGGTAAAAAGGGAAATACTAAGACTCCGCTGGCCGTCCGTCTGTCTGTCTGTCACGTACCGAGGCTGATCTCATATAGCGTGATAGTTGGACAGTTGAAATTTTCACAGATGATGCATTTCTGTTGCCGCTATAATAACAAATACTAAAAACACAATAAAATAAACATATAAGGGAGCTCACATACGAAAAAACTTTAAAAATTTGCTCGTTGTGTTCATCAGGCGCTTGGTCTCAAAATGTATGGGAAAACTAAAATCCGACTCGCAATTTACTAAAATTCTACTTGATATTATTTACCGTTCTTATTATACGGATAAATAAATTGAAAATTATTATTAAAATTAAATTAATAAAGGTTATAATTATAATAAAGTGTCTAAGGTAATGATGTTGTATAGATAATAGTACGAACCCTTCGTGCGCGAGTCCAACTCGCATTTGGCCGGTTTTTGGTTTTCATGATGTAATTAAAAAAATAAAGTAGCAAATATTAGTTGTAGCGTGATATTTTCAAAGTTTTTTCATAAGTTTTGTTTTTCACCAATGTAAGAATCAATTATTTTTATAATTATCAACTACAGTATCAATCGAGCGTTCGTGGCCTAGCGGCGCCCGCGTACCGCGTGCGGTATGCTAGGTCACAGATTTTATAAGCGAGTTTAAGCAATGTCGGCCGGGGTCAGTCCTTGGATGGGTGACCGCTTTGAGTGGTTACTATCTGAGCACTCACGTGCTTTGGAAGGCACGTTAAGCTGTTGATCCCGGCTGCTGTCTATGATAGCAGTCGTTAAGTCAAGTTAGATGCTTTCGGGCGGCTTGAAACTTCTAACAGTCAAGTTGCCCACTCACTTGACAAGCCTAATCCCAATAAGGTCTAGTTTCCCCCTTCGCTTGGAAGGTCAGATGGCAGTCGCTTCCGCAAAAATTAGTGCCTACGCTAATTCTTTGGATTAGGTAGCCGAGGCATACTGCAGGAGGCAACTGTACAGTCAGCATCAAAAGTAGGTACGCATTTGAAAAGTTCAAAAGTCCTTATTATAAGGGAATAAGTTTGCGTACTACTTTCATATGCGTAGCTACTTTCGATGCTGACTGTACGGGGATAACGATTGAACTACAGTATCGATCGGCAGCAATGTAAATAACATAACATAAGGTAAGCGGTATAATCATTGGCCCTTTAGGGCGACCATTTACTTTAAACATTTTTAGATTCAAAGCAAAGTCCAAAGTCATTTAACATTTACTGACAAATTTTTGCTTATGAACCCGAGAATTGGAACGAGTTACAACCGTAATAATACTGTAACTCTTTTAGAACTTAAATGAGTTGAATATGAAAATGGTGCGAAAAGTACAATCATTGACCCCTGATGTATGAAGGTACTAACTTTGGCCTACCCGTTTCTACGTTATCTTGGGGCTTTTTTCACCAATTACAGTATATATAAACCAAAATGGAATGGTAATTAATATATGAAAATACTTACCTCGCAGCCCCGACAAAAAGAAAGTAGGTAAAAATCTTAATGAAAATACTTAATCCTTAAGATTTTCATAGCAAACCACTCTCGATGTTGTAGTCGCTGCTAAAGTATTTTATTTTTCAAGTGTTCTACCTGTCAACTTTGGAAACGTCCTACTACATTTTAGAGTGTAGCAAACAAAGAAAAAACATCATCCTCCTAGCGTTATTCCCAGTACAGTTGCATCCTGAAGGACGCCTGGGGTCCGCTACCTAATCCCAAGAATTGGCGTAGGCACTAGTTTTTCCGGAAGCGACTGCCATCTGACCTTCCAACCCGAGGGGGAAACTAGACCATATTGGAATTAGGCTTATCAATTGAGTGGGCAACTTGACTGTTAGAGGTTCTCTAGCCGCCCGGAGGCCTCTAACTTGGCTTAACGACTGCTATCATAGACAGCAACCGGGATCAACGGCTTAACGTGCCTTCCAAGGCACGGGAGCGCTCAGTTAGTAACCACTCAAAGCGGTCACCCATCCAAGGACTGACCTCGCCCGACATTGCTTAACAAAGAAAAATATTAAATTTATTTTTGCCCTTGCACTCAAGGATTGCGCTTAATACATTGAATTAACATTCAAGAGGCCAATGATTGGAGGGGGGCCTACATTGCTACAGCTTACCCTATATGTATTGAAACGAGCATGTGTGTATGTTTATTCATAAATTTTTTTAGGGACCTCGGAAATGACTTAAATGATTTCGATGAGCAATACGGGTATTATGGGGGGAAAAAATTGATCTAGATATGTGTCAATTTAGGTAAAACTCGTATTCTCCGGAAAACCACGAAAGATGCCGAGCAAAGCTCGTTCACCCAGGTAACACCTAAGTTACCTTACCTAAGGCAGATCTTATTCTGAGATTGATTGAAGCGTTGTGTGACATTGTTGCTAGCCGGTACTAGAAACAGAGCAGTATTCTGACATGATTCAGTATACAGGGTGCTTCCAGATATGTGATCTGATCACGATAAATAATAAAAATAAACTTAATATAGTTGGAATGAAAGTTTATATTGCGTCAATGTTGTTAATATTTTATTTTTACCTTCTACCTTGTCGAAAAGTCATGACGTTTCGTCTAGGAACAAGGTAAAAATAAATTCCGGTGCCGGGCCATACCTGACTCACCTCGGGTCATGATCACCTAAATCGCTTTTATTTAAGCCTTATTTACACACGCACAAGTCTTATTTAAACACGCGTCATTATAGAATGGTATAGAATAGAATAGAATACAAAATTGTCTCATAATGCACTTTACAAATAGTGAAAAGTAAAAATACTTAAACATTTAATTTATTTCACAAAATAAAACCACGCACATTAATGTGACAATATCAGGGTGACCGCTACGTAATGTTACTCGCATGCGAGTCTCGTATATATATGTATGTATGTAAAATTCTTTACAGTGCATATGGTGCAACTTTACCGCACGAGTGCGGTAATCAGCAGATTACGTGCATATATCGAAACTTTAAAGAGCCATATGTACTGTAAAACGTTGTACGAAATTCGCAACTCGTGTCGATATAAAACACTCCCTTCGGTCGTGTTTTAATTTATCACCACTCGTTGCGAATTTCCTGCCTCTGCACTTGTATCGTAATGTACTATTATTGTACATGAGTGAAACATAACAATAAAACAGTAATTACAAGAACTGTTCACATATGTACAAAGGCGAGCTTATCCCTGTATATATGTAGACTGCACTGCTGTCCAGACAGACCGATTTTCTGCCTTCCTCAAATACGTTTAGAATTTCGGGGGCGTAACTTCCTCGATTACATCAAACCATGGGGGGAATTCTGTCCCTGCTTCTCTTGCCTTCAACTTGGCCGATGAGTGTTTTTTTTTTTCAAAAGTTATATACTTCTTTGTTTTATGTATGTAATATTATAATATAACATAAAAATGGCAATCAATTAAAGAATTCATCGTTAATTCAATTCATTTTAAAAGGTCAGCAATGCGCATGTGCCCTGGAGTTGCAGGCGTCCAAAGGCTACGGCAGCCGCTTGCTAAGGCGGGCCGTAAGCTATTGCCACCGACGTGGTACAAAAAAATGGAAAATGTGATTTATGAATACATATAATCCACCCTGTGTGTACGGAACTGTGTATTACTAACGAGATCAAAGTATCTTATTATTCACTACCTGTAACCGCGGCTTTGGCGTGGTGATCGTTAATCCGAATTCTCATTCTCTATTTCAGTCCCTTAAGAATTTTTACAAACAAACAAGTCCTAGTAGGAATTATACTAGGATATAGGCTGTACCTTCTTACATTTATCCTACTTTGTTTTACCTATGACATCGGCCTGTGTCTGTTTCTTTTTCCCCCAATAAAGAAAATGTTCGCACCGCTCGCCGTCGGCAGGGCATTCATCCTCAGACCTTGGAACCTAAATGGTCGCTTACGGTGGGGTTCAGAGGAATTTCCTCCCTCGGAAGCTTCGACTGTGGAATGAGCTCCCGAGGTTTTCCCGAGGGACTACAGTATGGGGTTCTTCAAGAAAGGAGTGTATACATTTTAAAGGGTCGGCAAGGCGCATGTGACACCTCTGGAGTTGCAGGCGTCCATAGGCTGCGGTGACCATTTACCACCTGATGGTACCGTCGTGGTATAAAAATGTTTTTTTATTATTAAAAATGGGATTGCTCTTGGCCAGCATCTAGCCAGGGGGCAAAGATGAGGCTGACGATGAAGCGCGCTCACCCAGAAGATGTCTATTCACTCGTGTCTTAAAAAGGTCCACGTTATATGAACTCGGAAATACAGACGCTGGCAGAGTATATATAATAAAAATAAAATAAAATGGAATAATGGCGTGTAAATTTAAGTACATTGCGCGCTTGGATAGATCGACTGAAGTCGTTATAGCGCGGTAACCCGGCTAACCCGCAATGTATTCACACTTGCATGAAATTTTTGATTTGTTCAAATAGGGTTCCTTCGATTCGGTGCACCGTGTGACACGCTCATGCCATTCGCGCACGAGAAAACTGTTCTTCGGTAAGGGCTTTTTGGACAAATTTCGATAGATAACTGACTTTGAGAAGTTTTTATTTATATATCTTCCTGTGGGATTTAAGAAGAGGTAAAATACCCTCATGTTTAGGGTTCCGTAGTCAACTAGCAACCCTTATAGTTTCGCCATGTCCGTATGTCTGTCTGTCTGTCTGTCCGTCTGTCTGTCCGAGGCTTTGCTCTGTGATTCTTAGTGCTAGAAAGCTGCAATTTGGTATGGATATGTAATCAATAAAACTGACAAAGTCGTACAATAAAATGGAAAAATTTTTTTTTTTAGGTTACCTCCCCTACACGTAAAATAGGGATTTTTTTTGCTTCAACCCTATGGTGTGGGGTGTTGTTGGATAGGTCTTTCAACATGAATAGCGGTCTTTATCAATCATTTTTTGATAAAGTGAATATTTTTGGAAATATTCACTTCAAAAGAAAAACAAATAGTGTCCCCCCCCCCCTCTAACTTTTGAACTATGGGTTCAAAAAATATGGAAAAAACCATGAAACTAAAGCTGAATACGGACTTTAAGCGAAATCTATAGCGGACATGATCAGTTAAGCCGTTTTTGAGTTGTAGTAAAAAGTCTTCCATGAAACGCTACGAAAGTATTCCCCTTTTGCTTGATATTGCTTTTTTTTGAGTAAGCTTATTGGGCAACTATGGAACCCTACACTAAGCATGGCCCGACATGCTCTTGGCCGATTTTTACTTTGGTTGTTTCATTTAATAATATAGTTTTAGTAGGCTGAGGTAAATACTGACAAGTTAGAAAAATTGAACTACCGCCGAGATTTTCTTTTCTAAGTTCAATATCTCAAAAACAGCTAAACCGATTTTGATAAAACATATCTAAGTAAACCGCTGGAAAACCTGCTTTCAGATAAAAAACGCATTCAAATCGGTGAATGTTATGATTCGACAGCACACACTTACACAGATACACAGACACACAGATACACATGTTAAACTTATAACACCTTTTGGTTAAAAAGGAAATTATAAACTCAATTTTGCATATATTTTTTCTATCGAGAAAATTTTAAAAGGAAGTCATGTTACGAATCTAGTCTGAGAAACAGTTACATAGTAAAGAATCTTTATCTGGCAATCAGTCCTTGTTTTTTCCTAATAATAAGCTCGTCAGGCGCTGGAAGGAACGCGATATTTTTCATTGTACGCCCTTAAGGCAGTGGTGTTATTCACAAACCGGTCGGCACGGCTCCTCACCTCTCACCTCCATATTCACCCGTTTTTATATGGAAACTGTCAAAATTTGACAAATGAAACTTGACAGTTTCCATGTAAAAACGGGTGAGGTGTGAGGTGACAGGTGAGGACGAGTCGGCTGATTAACATGGTGCAAGAACTTGCATACAATTTCCTTTTCACCTCACTAGCTCGGAAAGCCCTTTTCTATTCTTTAAAAACAGATAGCGAATATGCATTTTATCCACAAGAGTGCAAAGAATATTTTAAATCCGAATGGGTTATTATTTACTTTTTTAAATATGCGAGATATTGCGAGCAACACACGAGATGTCAAATAACTTTGCAGTGTAACACAAAAAACATATAGTGCAAACAATTTTATTATACATAAGGTTTCCTGCCAATTTCTGTTATTACTAGTTAAAAAAAATATTCCGACGAATTGAGAACCTCCTTTTTTGAAGTCGGTTAATAAAGGCTGATTTTAAATATTTCAGTTGTTCTTCTTATGTACTATTTTCTTCGCTTTAGTGAGGTGAATAGATTTGTTTTACATGGCGGCTGCAAAGTTATTTTACGTGTTTTTACCACTCGCTATGTAATGCTCAGGCTTCTATTTATGAACCACTCGCTTCGCTTAGGATTCTATTTTCGAAATCGTTAGCGTCTACCAGATGAGACCTTAATTTTTTGTGAAAAAAAGAAACAATTTTCTTTAGAATCCTATCGACTGCGTTATCAAAGATACTAAAGATGGCTTCATGAACAAAAATATCAAACCGTTACATCGACCCTTTAACACAGGTAGGCCACAGCGGAACGACATTTCGCTCAAATTTGAGCAGCCCAACTGGGGAAGTACCTCCACCTTACAGAAGACCGCAGTCATAATAACATTACTACTTGCTCCTTAGGTACGTGGTGTCGTGCTCCTGGTGGTGAGTAAGGTCGCCAGAGCTCCCGAGGATACTGAGGGACTCAATGTGGCAACGGCACGGTTAGTTTACTATGCTTATTTTAATAGTATTTACTTATGGTCTTATCTTGTGGGGTTCAGCTGCAGATATTGACACTGTTTTTATTTTGCAAAAAAGGGCTAACCAAGCAATTTATAACTTGGGGTCGCGTGAGTCATTAAGAGAATTTCAAGGAAATAGATATTCTAACCCTGCCGTCCTTGTACGTATTTGAAGTATCCAGCCAATCCAGCTGTAATTATATCGGGTGATCTGGTGGAGCGAGTGTCAGAGGCGCGTAACTTAGGAATTGTGATGGATGAATCATTGCGTTTTGAGAGTCATGTAGCAAATATTGCCAAAGCCTCATTTTACAGACTTAAGGTACTTTATCGAATTCGTGATTACCTTAGTGTAGATTTACGTGTTAAGTTATGCGATACTCTGGTACTTTCGAGATTTGATTATGCGGACGTGGTATATGGGCCAAGGTTATTGGCACGCACGGACCGCATAGTGCAAAGAATTCAAAATGCGTGTGCACGATACTGTTTTGGTATTCCGCCACGAACTCATGTGACACCTTATCTGAACTCTGCAGGTATACTTAAAATGGCATTCCGAAGAGAACTTCATCTCTCTTCCCTTCTGTTTGGCATATTAAAAACAACAGAGCCTGATTATTTACACAAAAAGTTCACCTGGCGTGCAAGCAGGTCCAGCTTACACGGCATTAGAAGAATCTGCGACGAATTGCTACCTCCACGTCACTATACCGCCGCTTTTAGAGGAAGTTTCAAATACACAGCAACCAAGTGCTGGAATAATATACCTCCACCACTTAGGAAATGTACCCTAAATAGTTTTAAATTACAGTTCAAACGCCAACTTCTAAAGATACAAGAGGCACTTCCTCCCGGCAGTCGAGCTGTGCCGTCCTATATGTGACGATAATGTTATTTATATTTATGTTTAATAGTACTTACTTTCATTTATTTATTGTTTTTTAATCAGGCCGAATCTTACAAACTAACTTCTATACTTCAAGATATACACACAAACATTTACACTATACAGTCTATATATATTCATAACATGAGACACTTCGTTCCCGACCAACAGCAAGCAATGGACTTATGATGTTGTAAGGGTCTGCCTGAAAACCAGCGTTGTAGAAGTTGCTGCAACATTATGCTGAGGCAAGCCCCTTTTTAACATCACAAGCATAACAACATGTTCATTTTAAATTGATATGTTAAGTCTAACCTTAAGATATACATTGTTAAGACTATTGTTAAGACATGCCTTGTGATGTTGAATAAAATATTTCTATGTCTATGTCTATGTCTATGTCTAAGTAATAATGTATGTTAGGAAGAATTTGTGCTATTTCCCAACGAACGCTGATAAACCAATAGCCACCAGAAACACTGGGAAACTCAAAATAACCTTCTATAGACTAGTAAAGGCGAAAAAGTCGTTCTTGGGAAATTGTATCAAGTTCTACAATAAAATTCCTAAACACTTACTGAACTTAGCAATTCAAAATTCAAATCTGTAGTAAAACGAACACTTATTTCAAAATCATATTATAAGGTTAACGATTACATCATGGATAGGGATGTTTGGCAGTGATAGCGTCCTGCACAGATAATCTATCACGAAAATAGATTTTCTACTGTAGCATTGTAGTTTTGTGATAGCTGACACTGTAATTTTATATTTAACTATACAATGTATATTGTTTTGAAAAAATTACACCTCGCCGAGTTTCTTACGCCGGTTTTTCTCGTGGCAGAGGTTTAGTTTTCCAAACCGGTGGTCGTTTATTGACGTTCATAGGTGCATGTAATTATGCCTAATTTGAAGAATAAATAAGTATTTAAAAAACCTGCATAAGCCTCCAGCTGTCAACACAGCGAATCCTCAAGTCAATAAGGGACGGCAACACACTTGTGATTCTTCTGGAGTCGCAAGTGTCCCCAGGCTACAGTGTCTGCTTAGCTTACCATCAGGAAGACTTTTGTCTGCCTCCGTTGTTAAAAAAAATACAGGCAGTGGTTTCGTGTAAAAAGAAAATTCATTATTAATAACCCTAAATTTGAGCTTTTCTTCAGGTAACGGCTGAATGTTTTTTTTTCTAAATATACGCCGACTGACTCGTTATGATCTATATGATCATAGATTTCATAATCATAACATAGTGAAGTGACCTATTTCGACTTGAATGGTAATAACTTGTTGTGTGCCCTAACAGGGTGTCATGAAATGACTTATAATTAAAATGTAACATCTTATTATGTATGCATGACATTACAATGAATAAATAAATAAATAAATAAATAAATTACTGTTAAAAACGTTTTTAACAGTAATTCATATATTATTCATATACTACCTAGTATTAAGACAAGTGTTATCAATTCTAAGTTCATCAACTTTTGGAAACAAGCCTCGAGTCGTTAGAGAATACCAACAATACTACATACTAGCGCCATCTATCAGTGTTTGCCGCACAACGCGTGATACAACATAATTTGCCGTACTGAATGTTTGATACCTTTCGTCTTGACCTACAAGTATCAAATCTCCAGAAAATTAAGTATCTCCTTCTGTTGTTCGAATAAGCAAGTGAGCCACAGAGGCAGATATTTCGTTTTCGCTTCGCGGCAGGCCTTCAGTTTGCATACTATTTCTTTTCAAATAATTGAAACGTTAGTAAGGCTTTGCAAGTTCCACATGGGCGCGCGAGAAAAATTATGTTTGATCGTCCAGGCCTGCATTCAGCTATTTCAGCTACGGCCATCTTTCTACGTACAACATCACATGCATAATAAGTAAGTAAGTATTTCAGTATGTTTCATAGTGGCCCTCGTTTGTGCATTTGATTAGGCGAGCGAAAGATATAGATTGAGTAAGTGTATTTCGCTCCTTGCCTCCGCTATGGAACACAGACTGCTATGGAAAAGCTGTTTTATAGGTTGGTATTCGCGCTCAGACCACAGCCTTAGACCAAGTTGGTCTGAGACCACACCTTTAGGAATTAAGCCTGGCCAACACAACTGGGCAGTAGAAAGAAGC
This sequence comes from Notocelia uddmanniana, assembly GCA_905163555.1. Taxonomy (NCBI): domain Eukaryota; kingdom Metazoa; phylum Arthropoda; class Insecta; order Lepidoptera; family Tortricidae; genus Notocelia; species Notocelia uddmanniana. Next base: position 46,397,105 of record LR991053.1, read on the forward strand.
GGATATTTTACGCAGTATTTCAAAAACCGGCCAAGTGCGAGTCGGACTTTGTACCAGAAATAGTATTTGTTATGATTGTGGCAATAAACATACAACATCTGTGAAAATTTTAACCCCATTGCTATTACGGTTCATGAGATACAGCAAAAAACGCCAACAACTACTCTGTTGTATGGAAGCCCCCCTTAATCATTATTATTATTTTGATTTTAGTATTTGTTGTTGTAGCCACAATAAAAATACATAATCTGTGCAAATTTCAACTGTCTAGCTATTACGGTTCTTGAGATCTAGCTCGGCGAGTGGTAGCCATGAAAAAGGGCTAAAATATGACGTTTTTTGTATGGGAGCCCCCTTAATTATTATTATTATTTTGTTTTTAGTATTTTTGTTATTGCGGCAACAGAAATACACAATCTGTGAAAAATTCAACTTTAGACAGTTGAATTTTTCACAGATTGTGTATTTCTGTTCTTCTGATTGTGTATTTGTGTCGCTATTACGGTTCTTGAGATACAGCCTGGTGACAGACGGACGGACGGACGGACAGCGAAGTCTTAGTAATAGGGTCCCGTTTTTACCCTTAGAATACGGAACCCTAAAAATGACATGGTGGTGACAATAGTTATTTGTTCAACAAGAGAGCAAAGTAATTTTTTGCTGCGAGTGTTGATGTTGATTCCCGAGCAAGCGAAAGATTCTATAATTGAATCAGGAGCGTAGCGAGAATTAAAAATTAGATCTTGAGCGTAGCGAGGGACTCAAAGACACGAGATGCAAATATCTTTGCTCTCGTGTGATACATACAACTTTTCACCTCAGCGGCGAGAACATATAACGCAAAGGAATAGTGATAGAGAGAATGAAGTTACTTAAACAAAATTGCTTTTTGCTCACTGGTTTCAAGCCGGAAAAGTCGTTTTCACGCTCGCAGCAAAATTGCATTTTACTCACTGGTTTCACGCAACAAAACCGCCATTTTCGAGCCGCTGAGGTGAAAAAGTATATTATTATACTTACTGAGCATATAATCACTACGTTTTAATCATAGATGTCTGTCTCGTAGTGATTATATTCTCTTTGTCTCTTTGGCTTTGAGTGACTCATGTCAACGTAAGACAAGTCGAAAAAATCGTAGACAGAGGATTTATTCTCTGTATACTTTAATTAATTAATCAGCAAGGAAAATATAAGCACTTGATAGCCAGTTAACCGTATCAGTAGCAATGTAAAGCCACGGAGATTGAGAGTCACATCCATCAGAGAAGAGCACACTCACAGTATTAAAACATGATTTTTCATATAATTGTCTCGTTAAATCTTTATGGTGCACCAAAATGAGTCAGAATGCGACAGATAATACGATCATTTCGGCTTTTAACGAATTGTCTCCATTTGAAAGCACACCAGGATGTTAAATCCCAAACATAACACACCATAACGTCAGTTCAGTACAATTTTCAGTTATGAAGACGCAGACAGCGACGGGTGGAGACCTGTCTGTCTCTCTCAAACTTACTCTTTTTTGCATTAGTGAGATGTACAGAAATCGTTCAACTTAAATGAGTGGTTCTGCTTTAGTCGTAAAAAGAGGATAATATTGAAGGAGCTTTAGCGTATCACCGAAAGGGCTGGGAGATAATTTGACAATTGTTCTGGCGATACCACATGAAGAATATTGTCCCCATTTTTATTGACAGAAGTAGGTTGTTATTGAGGTCGAAATCTTCAAAATAATATTGTTTAAGACGTAGCTTTGCGTTTTTTTATCTAGCCGATTTTCTTAAATCGTGTTTTGGAATCGTCCACAACCTTTGAAATATAATGAATATTAACGTGTATTTTAATTTTTTTACCAACACAAATGCTTTTTCTTGAATCACCGTTTAAAAATGGCAATTTAGCTCTATTCAGCGTCTTAACTAGGAAAAACTAAACTACCTAAAAAAAACCTAATACCTACCTAATTTACAAATAAAAAATGGGTTCGAGCGCGGAACTCGACCATTGGGTGCCCAGAAGGCTGGGGGTCTACTCCAAAATTCGAAATCCGAACTTCGTATGGTGCCGTCACTTTCACTCTGCTGTCATAAACCATATGAGTGAAAGGGACGGCACCATACGAAGTTCGGATTTCGAACTTCGGAGTAGACCCCCCTGGCCGCATTGCCGCGCTGAACAGTAATGCTGATGCGCTGAGCGAGCGAGGTACGCGCCAGCCTTTTCTATTGGACACCCGACGCCTCCACAAGCCGCTTCGCCAGATCCTTAAATTTTAAAGTCACTTTTGTAACAATCGATTTCGATTATATCGATTATTTCACTTTACCGGTTTTGATACTATGTTGTGCAGCACTAACGAAAAGTGACAACTGATTCCATTCGTTCAGTTGCAATAATTGACATTCTTTTCGTTCAATTCCATAATGGCGTCAGCGACTTGAAATTGCAGACGAATTAGACGATTACCGGTCATTTTTATTGTAAGTAGAAGTAGTTTGCTTTACTTTACTTCTATAACCTCTAGTTCCAGTATTAGTTATGATTAGTTTTAAATGGATTTATTGTTATGTTAAAGAAATCATTTAAACTTTTACATCCCATTTTTTACATAAGTTTCCATAAATCGTCCAATTTCCCTCTTGTTCGTTTATACTCTCATAATAAATTAAATCTTAGAAACATGAAGGTTAGTAATCACACTTATGTTTATCATCTTATTGGTTTAAGTACGACTCCCGCAGTCCCAATTCTTCTTAATTGTGCCACGACGCCATATTGAAATTCTAAATTTATGATTTAGATCGGAACTCACGATGGCGTGTTCCATTGCGATGAGGTCCTCGCTTGTTTCATGCTCAAGCAACTGCCCGAGTTCAAAGACGCGGAGATTGTGCGGACCAGAGACCCGGAGAAGCTCAACATCTGCGATATCGTCGTCGATGTGGGTGCGGTGTTTGACCATGAGGCGAAGCGGTATGATCATCATCAGAGGGAGTTCAACGAGACTTTGAGCTCGTTGCGGCCTACGCTCGGCGATAAATACAAAATCAAGTAAGTGTACTACTTTATTTCGTATAATGACTAAGCATTTGAGACAGCTTTGTGTTGGAGGGTAGACAAATAGAAATGATAAATATCCGGTGTTATGTATTGAAACAAAATCTCTTACTAATCTCCCAAATTAAGCCTATTATTGAGTGAATTGAAAGTGAAAAATTTAGTCTAGGCATTGATACAGCAAATTCTCATGATAAAAATAAGGTTTGCAATATGCCACACCTTGCTGCGGGTGGCACCTTGGATTGAGTTTTTTATTGTTTGTGTTTTGTTTTACTTTTATATTACATGAAATATAAAAGTAATATGGTGTAGTATTTTATTATAGGTTTTCTATAAAAAAAACTTACAGAAAAATTCTCTTTATTTGTTGGAGGGTAGACAAACAAAGAATAAATGATTCTGTATCATGTATTGAAATATAATCCCTTATTAAATCTGCCAAATTAAGCCAATTTTAGTGTATTGAAAGTGGAAAATTTAGTCTTGCTAATGAAACTGCAAATTTTCATAATGAAATAAAGTTAGCAATATGCCACACCTTGTTGAGGCTGGCACCTTAGTTTTTTTTTTAATGGTGATATTAACCTTTTGAACGCCACGGTCGGCCATAGCCGTCAACGTAAAATCGTCACCCCGACGCCAACGACGGCACTGGCCGACAATTTTTTTTTATGAAAAACTACTGAGAAGCTGCCCAATTTTATATTGGCTTTATATCTTTACACATCATTTTTTTACCGTTGTGGCGTCAGGGGCACGGCGAATTACTTTGAGCAGCATTATACATTTGACTTCTTTGGAGCAGAAGCCATCCATAGGCAGCTGATTACTACCATCACCACTTTCTACCATCATAGTGTTATAACAATCATTTGAGACAATTTCACTACAATTTTATTTATTAATTAATCAGGCAGGCAGTTGAACAACTGATGGTGCCTGTATCCAGGGATTGTAATTCGGTATCATTGTCGGGTTGAAGTTGAAATGTGCTTGTGTAGTTTGTTTTTGAACTGGTTGACATTGAGTGCTGAAATGACATCCTCTGGGAGTTTGTTCCAAGCTTTTACTGCTATTGCTCGAAAATGTCTGCGGGGTTTATTGTATGACCTGCTAGTGAGCAACTTTAGGTGATCACCTTTGAAAAAACCTGTTATTCTTGTTATTCTTGTGTTCAAATATGGTATGGAACTCTTTCAGATCATAATGCCTAGATAGGATCTTAGATGCTTCAATCAGGTCGTGACATTCCCTTTGCTGCTTCAGAGTTGTGAGATTCAGTATCAGAGTTGTGAGATCCAGTATCAGAAGTAAGAATTACTATTATTTTGTTTCAGATTAAGCTCAGCGGGCCTAGTATATGCATACTATGGTGAGGATGTAATTCAAACGATTGCTCCCAAAGAAGTCCCTCTTCAACAAGACGACTTACGAATAATATACAAGAAGGTGTACGAGAACTTCATAGAAGAAATTGACGCTATTGACAATGGTGTACCAATGACAACTGAAGAGCCAAAATATAAGATAAGAACACATCTGAGTGCTAGAGTGGGAAGATTGAACCCTGAATGGAACTCAAGTGCCTCAATAGATCTAAATGAAGTATTCAAAAAAGCTATGAAACTTGTTAGCGAAGAATTTCTTTACACTACCAACTATTTCATATCGGTTTGGCTGCCTGCGAGGGACTACGTGAAGTCTGCCTTGGAATCAAGATTGGAGGTTCACGAGTCTGGCCAAATTCTGGAGTTTAAAGAGAGGTATATCTTATTATGACAAATTTAACCAACTTTGAATAGCAAACATTAAACATAGAATCAATATTTTGTTATTATTAGAAAGAGTTAAGGAGTACATCTCTACACACAAATATCTAGATATATTTGTTTGTATATAGGATAGGCTTCTTATATATTTTTTCCTTGTTTTAAAATGTCTTTACTACGTGCTATCTATCCACTCCTACAACTTTGCTTACTGTTATTGGGGTTAAGCAAATTTTTCTGAATTATCCCTAAATATATATTTTTAGTTCTTACGCCATTTCTAGGTTCCCTTGGAAGGAGCATCTATTTGATCTGGAAACAGAGATGGGGATCGGGCATGAGATCAAGTATGTGCTGTTCAACGACAAACCGAAGTCCTGGAGAGTGCAGGCCGTGCCTCAGAACCCTACAAGCTTTATTACCAGGTAAATTACTCTTGCATGTTTAGTTCAAGTAGAAATTAGTACATTTTAACTGAACAAAAGCCATACACAATAATTTATGAAACTGTCGGAGTCAAATGAGTCTACTTATAAAATATAGTAACGGCAAACTAAATGGTATGATTCAGCAATATCTAGTTCACCCCAGTTGTAAATATCATATGAAATGTCATCTGTGGCGTGGCTCAAATACATCTTCAACTTTAGGGTAAAGGAACTAATTGTCAATTTTAGTAAGTTTTCATTTAATTTGGAGATTGATTTGGATTTGGAATTTTGTAGAAGTTTTTATTTATCATGTTAGTGGCAATCAAGCTGACAGCTCACCTGATGGTAAGTGGTCAAGATCGCCTATGGACGCTTGAAACACGAGAGGCGTCACTCGCGCGTTGCAGACCCGTAAGGAAACTTTTCACGACTTTCCCTTGCTGTAAGCCCATAGGGAATACCTTGGCAGGGAGCTCATTCCACAACCTAAGTGGAATATAATTTTGTGTCGACAGTATGCTGGTAAAATGAAGCAAATATACTTCATATGATTATTATGATTTTGGCACTAACAAATGTTATTGCATTACATCATAATCATCATCATATCAGCGGAGCGACATCCACTACTGGACACGGGCCTCCTCAAAGAGTGCCACAATGCCAGATCCTGTTCCACCCGAATCCAGCGGACTCCCGCAACCTTTTCCAGGTCATCAGTCCCATTACATATTCAGCATCAAAAAAGTACACACTTATAGAATAGACTAATGTTTTGTTTGTGATGGGCTTTATAATTTCGGTGTCATGAAGATTAACAAATGGATTATTCTCGTAAGCCTGTTTAGAATATACTTTTATGTTTTGTTTACGGGGGGAATATGGCATTTACCCCCCATGAAATTGGGGGAGACCTGTGTCCAGCAGTGGACTTGCTCTGGCTGATATGGTGGTGGTGGATGCATTACGCATACCACCCGGGTGCAGGGGGTGACCCGAGTGGTTATGTGGGACTCCCATATAGGCTGATGAGACCCACGGTATACCCACTAAAAACCCCCCCATCTGCCGCCTCGCCGCTTTCTGAGGTCACGGGAACGTTTGCGTACACATCCGCGACTGTATAGAAGATACTAAAATCAACAAAACAGGTTATTTGGTGAAATAATACATCGCAATATTTTTTTTACAGGAAACCTCTTCACAAGGACTGGTGGGGCGTCCGGGACGAGTTACTGAGTGATGTCGCCGGGATCAAAGACTGCATATTCTGCCACAGCACTGGCTTCATAGGCGGCAACGCTTCGCGGGAAGGAGCACTCCAAATGGCCGTGGCTAGCTTAGAGGCTGAATAATGTTAACTGTGTATTTTTTATTATATTTGACTAATTTCATGACTATTTTAAGAGTGTCCAGGACATGTCTGCATGGAGGTAGTTTGGCAATGTTTTAAACTTGGTGGCTAACACGAGGTGATCTTGATCGTGGTGAGCATATAGATGCCTGCCATTCCAGGTGAATGACATGCGCGTTGCCGACCCTTCAAAAACCTGTCAACATTTCTGTACAGACATAACGTCTTATATAGTGTGGTGTTGCCAAATTATTTGTTGCAGACTTTGCTTGGACACACTTCAAGTTTTATTTTTACTGCATATTATATCCCACAGTATCAGTATTGCCCTACCAACTTACTAATCAGCACTTAAATATTTTTACACTTAAAAAAAAATACTGCAATTAAATAACGTCTGCTAAAAGGGGTAGGCAGAGCCAACGAAAATTTATTTCTGTGTCACTTTTATCTATTGTATATTTTTCGCATAGTCGACTTTTACGACACCCAAGGGAAGAAATTGGGTGGTGCTATACTTATTCTTGTTTTTTTCATATGCTCTAAAATTTTGCAAAAATTGTTGTCTTCACTCTTCAGATGCCTTTCAGCTTCTTTCCAGGTAGTACGTTTTTTTCCCCTCGCTAGCAGCGATCGCTTTTCCATCTTCCGATGTTTCCTTGTCTGATATTCACGTGAGATATGGTTATCAAATGGATCTGTTAAGCTAATTTTCTTCTTTGCCAAGTAACAAAAAAATCTAGGGCCCGGATAAACGTCCTTGTTGGTTGTATTCCGATTTCGTTGTTCATGGCTTCCCTTAATCTGATGAGCCTCGTCCGATAATTGCCATGTTTCTGAAAAAGTTTATAATATATGTGGGATGTAGGGTAAAATAAAATATTAATTTCTTTATATGGCTCCAGTGCGAAATTGTATAAGAATCGCATATGTTGTTGCTGAAAATATTTGGTGTGAATAATTCGGTTGTTTGGTTCCGCGTCTAATGTTGACTGTCAGAATTCTAAACAGGGGTTTCTGTGTTAAAAGTACATAAATGTGGGGTAGGGCAAATTCCTAGTTTAATACTTAATATTAAACTAGTGAGCAAAAGTATAGATTATGCTAGTCGCTGTTTCACGTTTGATTTGTTTGTGGTTTTGATTTGGTGGTTCGGTTTTTTCTGGAAAATGAAGAATACTTGTGGTAATTATTGTTTATGTTAAAAGCAATCAAAATACGTATTAATTTCAAATACAAATAGTTAACTCAAAGTAACTTAATGGTAAATTTTACATAAATACAAATATCAAATACAAATAGTTTATTCAAAATAACTTAATGGTAGATTTTACATACATCTAGGATAATAATATTATCTAAATATGGCATATTAATATGGGTGTTGTTTTTATGGTTTCTTAGGACGTTAATTACGAAAATGGCATCGATTTTAAAATGTAATATTGTGGTCATTAATGTTTTTTTTTTTGTTTGTGCCAAATTGCAAGAAGAAACTGAGTGAGTGACATATCAACGCACAGCTCAAACCGCTGGTTCTAGTGATTCCAAATTTGGCATGGGTTCCTTATAAGAGCAAGGGGTGCATTAGGAAAGGATTTTTCAAAATTGACCTAAGGTAGTGAAATGGGGGTCCAAAGTTTGTATGGAGGAACAAGATCAGTTAGACTATTTTATTCGAAACTTTACAGGAGTATTCCTAACGATACATAAGTGAGCAGGTGTTTCAGGTCTTTTGAGAAATCAACCCCTGAAAGGGGAAAAGTGGTGTCAGTCTGAAAATCAACATGGGTATTATTTCTATGCTTTATCAGGTTGTATGAGGTATCAGGCTGATTATGAAAACAACAATGATTTTATAATCCAACCTGGAGGACGTGAAATACCCATCTTCCCTGTTGGGGTGCGAGGATGTTTGAAATGTCTAAATATTAATGTAGGTGTCGTTTTTATGGTTTTTTAGAACGTTAATTACGAAAATGGCATCGATTTTAAAATTAAATATCGTGGTCATTAATTTTGTTTAAATGTTTATTCCAAATTGCAAGAAAACCGACTGAGTGCGTGACATATCAACGAACAGCCCAAACCGCTGGTTCTAGTGATTCCAAATTTTGCACGTAGGTTCCTTTTAAGGTGTAGGGGGCACTAAGAAAGGATTTTTCAAAATTGACCCCCTAAAGGGAAAAGTGAAATGGGGGTTCAAAGTTTGTATGAGGGAACAAGATTAGTTCACGACTATTTTATTCGAAACTTCACAGGAGTATGTCTAACACGCGTTTTAGGTTTTTTGAGAAATCAACCCCTAAAAGTGAGAAATGTGGTGACAAAGTCTGAAAATCAACATGGGTATTGTTTCTATAGTTTATCGGGTCGCTGATTACGAAAACAACAATGATTTTTTTATATCCAACTTTGAGAACGTGAAATACCATCTCCCCTGTTGTGGTGCGAGGGGGATGAAATATCGAAATATTAATATGGGTGTCGTTTTTATGGTTTCTTAGGACGTTAATTACGAAAATGGCATTTGTGTCAAATTGCAAGAAGAAACAGAACGACTGAGTGAGTGACATATCAACGCACAGCCCAAATCGCCGGTTCTAGAGATTCCAAATTTGGCACATAGGTACCTTATAAGGTGAAGGGGTGCATTATGACAGAATTTTTCAAAATTCACCTCCTAAGGGGGTGAAATAGGGGTCCAAAGTTTGTACGGAGGAACAAGATTAGTTAGACTATTTTATTCGAAACTTTAAAGGAGTATTCCTAACGATAAATAAGTAAACAGGTGTTTCAGGTCTTTTGAGAAATCAACCCCTGAAAGGGGAAAATGTGGTGACAAAGTCTGAAAATCAACATGGGTATTGTAATTAAATTCGTGCACAATAAAGAAATGAATATTAACGATGCATAATATTAATATTTGTACTGTGTTGTACAAGTATCAATTATAAAAAGTAGGTCATGCATGATTGTTACTAGGGAATCGGCATTATTTCTCACATTACTAACATATTTACATCAGCGAAAAATATCTCATTTTTCAAGTACTGTCAATATTTTTTGTGTGTGGTCATGAGATAGGTTTTTAAGAATCTTTTGAAAGGCTTTCTTGCATTCAATAAGGTTCAGATGGTAAATGCAACTAACTGCATTTAACTGGTTGTATAACCGAGGTCCTATGTAAATAAATAAAAAAGTTATAAACGGAATATTTTTTATCAGTGAATTGGTTGTGATCTATATCTTTCAGTCTTTTGTTATTAACGTTCGTGCTATAGAAAAGTGCCTTGTGGTTGTGTATTATGAGACTAGTGGAAAAAGAAGTATGTAAAAAGTAGTTATTTGCTTAGAATGTGTGGTTCGTATATTTAGTTTGGTCGATTCGGCTTGTCGTTATGGGTTCAAAGTAGGCAAATTAGCCCTGAGTGAAACAACTTCGTTGTAAACAGTTATTAAATTAAATCTTAGATTAACACCATCACTTCGAAATAGCCTCTCTCTATCTATATTTCGCTCTAGCCGTCCCTTTCTCACGCCTTCATTCCGTTTCCAACAACAAGCATATTTTGTGAAAATAATTCCGATTCCGCTTTGTAATTCTGGTTACAAGCAAAAAATTACTTAAACGACTAGGACAAAACACTAGTCAGTGTAATAACTTCGTTGAAAACAGTTTTTGAAACAAATCTTAGAGTAACACCATCACTTCGAAATAGTCTCCCATGCTCTCTCTATATCTATCTCGCTCTAGCCGTCCCTTTCTTACGCCTTCATTCCGTTTCCAACAAGCATATTTTGTGAAAATAATTCCGATTCCGCTTTGTAATTCTGCTTTCAAGCAAAAAATAAATTGATCGATTAGGACAAAATACTAGTCAGTGTAACAACTTCGTTGAAAACAGTTCTTGCAATAAATCAAGTAACACCATCACTTCGAAATAGTCCTTCATGTTCTCTCTACATCTATCTCGCTCTAGCCGGCATTTTCTCATGTCTACCTTCCGTTTCCCACAAGCATATTTTGTGAAAATAATTCAGATCGATTCGGCTTGTAATTCTGGTTTCAAGCAAAAAATAACTCAAATCGATTAGGACAAAATAACTAGTCAGTGTAATAACTTCGTTGAAAACAGTTATTGAAACAAATCTTAAACACCATCACTTCGAAATAGTCCTCCATGCTCTCTCTACATCTATCTCGCTCTAGCCGTCCCTTTCTCACGCTCACATTCCGTTTCGCACACGCATATTTTGTGATAATAATTCAGATCGATTCGGCTTGTAATTCTGGTTTCAAGCAAAAAATAACTCAAATCAATTAGGACAAAATACTAGTCAGTGTAATAACTTCGTTGAAAACAGTTATTGAAACAAATCTTAAGAGTAACACCATCACTTCGAAATAGTCCCCATGCTCTCTCTACATCTATCTCTCTCTCTAGCCGTCCCTTTCTTACGCCTACATTTCGTTTCCCACAAGCATATTTTGTGAAAATAATTCCGATACGGCTTGTAATTCTGGTTTCAAGCAAAAAATCACTCGATCGATTAGGACAAAATACTAGTCAGTGTAACAACTTCGTTGAAAACAATTATTGAAATAAATCTTAAAGTAACACCATCACTTCGAAATACTCCTTCATGTTCTCTCTACATCGATCTCGCTCTAGCCGTCATTTTCTCACGTCTACATTCCGTTTCCCACAAGCATATTTTGTGAAAATAATTCAGATCGATTCGGCTTGTAATTCTGGTTTCAAGCAAAAAATAACTCAATCGATTAGGACAAAATACTACCTAGTCTAGCCATAAGTTCTGTTATAGCCTGACTGTGCTTATCGGGACCTGAGACAATGTCGCTGCAAACTGCATGTTATATGGCAATAATATACATAAAGTCGGGACAGTATGTATTTCTTACTTTCTTAGTCATCTGCTTTTTTAAATTTTGTGGGTCTTTTTAGGGTACCTTAGTCAAATAGGAACCCTTATAGTTTCGCTATGTCTGTCTGTCTCTGTGGTTGTTAGTGAAGATAATTCAGTTCTTCGATTCGGCTTGTAATTCTGGTTTCAAGCAAAAAATAACTCAATCGATTAGGACAAAATACTAGTCAGTGTAATAACTTCGTTGAAAACAGTTATTGAAACAAATCTTAAGAGTAACACCATCACTTCGAAATAGTCCCCATGCTCTCTCTACATCTATCTCTCTCTAGCCGTCCCTTTCTTACGCCTACATTTCGTTTCCCACAAGCATATTTTGTGAAAATAATTCCGATACGGCTTGTAATTCTGGTTTCTATCAAAAAATATCTCAATCGATTAGGACAAAATACTAGTCAATGTAACAACTTCGTTAAAACAGTTATTGAAATAAATCTTAAACTAACACCACACCATCACTTCGAAATAGTCCTCCATGCTCTCTCTACATCTATCTCGCTTTAGCAGTCTCTTTCTCACGCTCACTTGCCGTTTCCCATACGCATATTTTGTGAAAATAATTCAAATAGATTAAGCTTGTAATTCTGGTTTCAAGCAAAAAATAACTATCGATTAGGACAAAATTGTCAGTGTAACAACTTCGTTGAAAACAGTTATTGAAATAAAACTTAGAGTAACACCATCACTTCGAAATCATCCCCCTTGTTCTCTCTACACCTATCTCGCTATAGCCGTCCCTTTCTCACGCCTATATTTCGTTTCTCACACGCATATTTTGTGAAAATAATTCAGATCAATTCCGCTTGTAATTCTGGTTTCAAGCAAAAAATAACTCAATCGATTAGGACAAAATACTAGTCAGTGTAACAACTTCGTTGAAAACAGTTTTTGCAATAAATCAAGTAACACTATCACTTCGAAATAGTCCTTCATGTTCTCTCTTCACCTATCTCGCTGTAGCCGTCCCTTTCTCACGCTTATATTTCGTTTCCCACACGCATATTTTGTGAAAATAATTCAGATCCATTCCGCTTGTAATTCTGGTTTTAAGCAAAAAATAACTCAACCGATTAGGACAAAATACTACCTAGTCTAGCCATAAGTTCTGTTATAGCCTGACTGTGCTTATCGGGACCTGAGACAATGTCGCTGCAAACTGCATGTTATATGGCAATAATATACATACGTCATGTAAAGTCGGGACAGTGTGTTAGCGATCCAATCAGAGATAGTCGTCTTAATTTTGTCGGGAGGGTCAGTCAAGATGTGTTTCGGACGACGAACAACGGGGCTACGGGGCCTCATTTTTCGCCGAGCCGGTCGAGGGGGCGTCGGGGAGGTCGGTGTTGGGTCCGGTCGTTTCTGTCGTTGTCGTCATAGTGTATGATATTGTAATCGGTCGGGATATTGCAATTTGGACGGGGGTATATATATCAACAAGTTGGGGTGGGGGGGGGGGGGGGGGGTGCACAATCAAAGAAGTGCCTGGAAGCCTGCTGAAAAAAGTGATATATAGAGGGAGTGTTAGAATCAAAGTGAAGTTGAATATTGATCACGTACCACGGAGCTTCTAGTAAGCGCCGAAGAATTTCATTTTGGAAGATTTAAAGGGGATATAGTCTTGACTCACTTTTTAACGAACACCGCTTACGGTTACACGCGTTCTGGTGCAACACACCCTTAGTTTTCATCTGAAGAGATATAGCCCTGTACCCACGAAATTCTTCCGTGAAGGGGGGATACCACATACCACGCTGCGCTCTGAACTTGATTTCTACTTCTTAGTACATACGTCAGTTTGGTATCGTGTTCGTATCATTCAAGGACGAGAATGTCATTTTTCACTCGTCCGTACTAAAAACTGAATTCCGCACTACAATAGCAAAAATAAAATCAATCTATAAAATCTTTGCCTTCAATTAAACCACGTAATGCACTATAAATACAGGGGCCATGTAACAGGAGCAAAAAATTTAAACAATGCACTATTGAGCTAGCCAGCATTTATTTCCAAGAGGTCCCTGTTGAAAAAAAAACTTAAGTTTTTTTTCTTCAAAGATAGCTTAGGTGTATTTTTTTACTCTAAAAAAGGAAAAAAAAATACCTTATCAAAAAAAATTCAAAAACTATTATGACTCATAACTTGATATTAAAGTAAGTTCGTTTAATAGGGACCAGGTTTTTGGGCAATTAACAAACAAAGCATACATTTTCGAAATTTTTAGGTTGGAGATCTTTTATAAACTGGCACCATGTTATAAATTTCAACATGAGGCAAATGTACAATTGCACTTTCCTGCTCATTTTGCCTGCATCTACACCTGATTAACTCCATGCGAGCAGCGGTTGCTGGAGGTAGGCTATAGTCCACACAGGCTCCCATCTCCCATATGCCATCACTTTTCTTCCAACCACAGTCGGCAGGACATTGTTTATCTTGTATTGATTTTAATACTTGACCCCAAATAAGGTATATGGAAATAGGTATCTCCTACAAGGGATCGTCAGTACCATTTCAAAAACGTCACCTATAATCCCGCCAATTAATAAAAAATAAAATTCAATGATACAAAATGGGATTTATATCCAAATAAAACCAAAACTAATTATTACTACAGAAAATACCCGACCGCCATATGCGTGCCTATTCCTCCTGAATCCCATCACCAGACCGTCACCAAATTTATATAGGGCCAAATTAAGGGTGAAATAAAAAAAGAACTATCAGAATCGGCCAACGTGATCAAGTTAGAGTTATCGGGGAACATGCATACATAAAAAAACATGCAGACAAACCGAGAACCTCCTTCCTCCTAATGAAATCGGTTAAAAAATAAATAAATGAACTAAAAGGGTAGCTCCAAATAAGGATTTTCATGGAAATATTGAAACAAATTAAAAAAATCATACAAGAAACAAAGACAATTAACCAAATGAAATGATATAATATTGGTTTTTCAATATTTTTTCTATGAATATGTATAAATTAATAAATATTAGGCGACAATTTTTTACACAAATCGGCCTAGTCCCATAGTAAGCTCAATAAATAAGGCTTGTGTTATGGGTACTAGATGACGATATATTTAATAGATAAACAAATATTTCTGCTTCCCACTGAAACGAATGCCCGGGATTCGAACCCAGGTTCTCTAGCTTCGGAGGCAGCTTGACTACCAACTGGGCTAAACAGGAATCTAGTTTGAAGAAATATTATTGAATCAAAGGCCACCACAGAAAGCGGATGTTGCAATTCAACAAGTCACTACACTAATAAGCGGTGTCACAATGTGCGTGAGAGAAATTACCGTAAAAGTAACTTCCATCAGCTATATTATAAACTTGCGGACGCCGACAGGTCTCAATTACAGGATATATTGATACAGATAACTGCGCTACGTGTTTCTACTCTATCTTGAACGAGATTTTAACTGAATGTGTCCCTTTTATAAACCCTGTTAGAAAGAAATCCAATCCACAGTATCATTGAATGACTCACCCTTTTGACTCATCGTCTTTATAATCAGAAGGGTTTTTTTCTGTTTTGGGGTGCACCTCCCCATTCCCACTCGCACTAATCTGGCACGTTATAATTTGTGACGGGCAGCGGGTACCTCGGGTTGCCCACGGGCGGCATCGGAGCCGTACGCAGCTCTCCGTCCGAAGCTCAAGTACGCGCGATACGTGAAATTCATCACGCCAATAGAACGTGGGTGGGTGCTAGATAAAGTGCAAAAAGTGTAAAGAATCATTTATTAGTATTTTTGTCCAATATTCTTAAATTTTGCTGTATAAGTTCAGTATTTTTGGTAAATATTCACATATATTCACGATGCCATCCATTCCCTTTTGGAGAAAGAATAATAGTGCAAAACCATGGTTTCGTCCCCTGTAACAATTGACTTCAAAAACCTCTCTTCGTGTCGTCTTTACGCGTCTAAGTTTAGGTACCAACCTCGCACCAACTCTATTCATGTGAAGATGTTCATAAATAATCCTAAAAACTGAAGTTTTCGATAGCCCTGTCCTTGCCGCTATTTCTTTAGTCTTCAGTATGTGATCACTCAGAACTTCCTCTTCCACTAATTTGACGCAGAAATAAATATTCTTCAGTGTCTTAAAAAGAAGATTGAGCTGAAAGGCTTAAAATCGAATATGGGGTGTGAGAACGGAGATAAATTGCTACACCACCACCTCTTCTACCAATCCGATTATGCTGCACAAGGCAAAATCCAGGCAGTGAATAAGATGTAGATGGTAGACAAGGTTTGAGCCAAACTTCGGAAACCAGAATGGCGTCAATGGTACTAAGCTCAAAAGTTATTAAAAAATCGTTATAGTGGGCTGGAATGCTCTGCGTGTTGATGTGGGCTATATCAAAGTTATTAGAAAAGTTGACTACCAATAAGGCTTAACATTAATCTAGTTTGAATGAATTTTTATTTTGATTTTTGAATTAAACTGCCGCTCGAGACTGCGGGCCAATATTTCCGCCCTGTCTTGCGGCGTACTGCAGGACCCCATTGTCGTCTAGAAGCGGCCGAACTGGTTCTGCCGCTGTGCCAAGTTGCTTGCAGAGCCTGTGAATGGAAGGGACATCATCAGTGATGGAGGCGATATGTGCTTCCCAGCTTTCAGCGCAATAGTCTGATAGCTTAGACTTCACAAGCTCGGTGAGGCGGTTGAACTCGATCTTGAGCGTTGGGGCCCGGACACGTTGCCATTGGAGCCTCGGCCACCTTTTCTGCGCTTGGGGACGTAGTAGTAGTAGTAGCGTAGAAAAAATCACGTCATCACCCTGCATGGTTGCATCAACGACAGCGACGTAAACTCCGTAGTAATCTGCACAGTAGCGAGTCGTCACTCTGATTGATACAATGTTTAACAATGTATCTAGCAACGCTGTCCATCGCCATCCACTCGGTAAACCATTTTCCCAAGGCCGTAATTCACCTTCCATCGCAATCATCGAGTATACATCGGTAGGCGACTGCCACATCGCGTCCCATAGTCCTGCGGGGCGGCAGTCATAACGGCGTCTCTCACGACAACACAATATTGTGCTCTTGGATTGGTTCGTGTCAATTGAACTCTGGTTGAGGGACACTTGAGTATGCTCGGTTCCCGCACTGCACTCAACTATTTGTCGTCTAGCCTTTCATTCCCAGCGGCACCCGCAAAAAGTGTAGTAATGTGTGATCCATGCAAGCCTCCCTCTATCAACTCCGAAAGAAAGTCCTGTTTACGGTACAATTCGTTCCTACGCACGCGGTAGGTGGCGCCGCTGGTGCCTGGGTCACCGGTGCCGTCATCGCATTCGACATCGTCTACGACGTAGGGCTGTCGCTTCAGCCGGATCTGCTCCATGCTCTCTGGGGGCAGACCTAGATCCGACTCTTCGTCGTCTGACACCGGCATAATGTAGGGCGCGCACGCTACGTAGAATATGTCGTGGCGTCCGTACAGCAACTTCAGGCCTGGGATGCACGCTGCATGGACCAGCGAGAGCCATTCGCCACCAGGCGTGTCTCCAGTAGGTTCTCCGCGAACGCCATTATATACGGGAACGCGCTCAGGACGCCAAGCGGCAAGTTGGTCCAATGGAAATCGCATTCGGCGTCGCTCTCCAACCCGAGGTCGGTCAGCATCTCGAAGTGACATGTGTGGTTGTAGCTCAAGACGAGTTGGTGGTCGGGCTCGTCTCCAATACGCAGCGATTTGCAAATAAATTACAATAACTTTACATCCAAGCAAAATTTTTCTAAAATCTTACCATAGTCTTCTGACGAAGTGGCTTCACATAGTATCTCCGGCTTGAGTCTAAAGGGCCGCAATATGAGTACCTGATCAAGTGGATGAGATTTATATCAATATAATATACAATTGTAATTAGTACACGTAATATAGTATGTAGCAGCCAAAGTGACCGGCGAAATAGTTCGGTATACCATTATATTTGCGTTGTTGTTTATGCAGGATTTTCTTCAAAGACTGCTGGCCATTGGCACAGTCCACTAGCTCCCAGTGGTGCTTAAATCCCGCTACGATGACTTCCGAGCCGCAGTCCTAATACTTGCTTAGCGACAGCACTTCTCCCAGCAGGAAATCTCCAATTTGCCTGACGTACATATGAATTCATCGAGTTTTGCAACGTGAGATTATTCGCTAGACCTATCCACATTGCAACCTTTCAATAATATCTATAGAAGGACCCAAGCTGTAATTTTACTCGAGCATTCGGAACTCTACCCACTTTTTACTATATCTGCCGACAACATTTTCATGTTGCGGCATTGGAAGAAAAAGCGATCTTTCTTTCGCAAATACTTGAGTCCGGATCCAAGGGCTAGAAAGGTCAAGGCTCTTCCCTATGACCGCATATGGGTCTATATCGAGCTCGACATTAATGCCAGAAATGGCACGTACTGTTAATACAAAGATTTATATTGTTTCTAAAGAAATACAAATTACTTAATCTAAATCAAAATCTATTTACATTAAACTACAGAATGGATATACAAAATATAATAGGGATGGGGGAGCCGAAACCCACCCAGCAGCCGCACAACTGTGCTGGCAAGTCCCGCCGCGCCACGAGCCTTGAAGGCCCGTCATACCAAGGCACCCGAAAGCAGCCACTGGCCCTAGAAAATGGGCCCTAACAACAAGCGATGCTACAGAAACCGCATGCGGTAGGTGGCGCCGCTGGTGTCTGACTCACCGGTGCCGTCATCGCACTCGACATCGTCTACGACGTAGGGCTGTCGCTTCAGCCGGATCTGCTCCATGCTCTCTGGGGGCAGACCTAGATCCGACTCTTCGTCGTCTGACACCGGCATAATGTAGGGCGCGCACGCTACGTTGAATATGTCGTGGCGTCCGGACAGCAACTTCAGGCCTGGGATGCACGCTGCATGGACCAGCGAGAGCCATTCGCCACCAGGCGTGTCTCCAGTAGGTTCTCCGCGAACGCCATTATATACGGGAACGCGCTCAGGACTCCAAGCGGCACGTTGGTCCAATGGAAATCGTATTCGGCGTCGCTCTCCAGCCCGAGGTCGGTCAGCATCTCGAAGTGACATGTGTGGTTGTAGCTCAAGACGAGTTGGTGGTCGGGCTCGTCTCCAATACGCAGCGATTTGCAAATAAATTACAATAACTTTACACCCAAGCAAAATTTTTCTAAAATCTTACCATCGTCTTCTGACGAAGTGGCTTCACATAGTATCTCCGGCTTGAGTCTAAAGGGCCGCAATATGAGTACCTGATCAAGTGGATGAGATTTATATCAATATAATATACAATTGTAATTAGTACACGTAATATAGTATGTAGCAGCCAAAGTGACCGGCGAAATAGTTCGGTATACCATTATATTTGCGTTGTTGTTCATGCAGGATTTTCTTCAAAGACTGCTGGCCATTGGCACAGTCCACTAGCTCCCAGTGGTGCTTAAATCCCGCTACGATGACTTCCGAGCCGCAGTCCTAATACTTGCTTAGCGACAGCACTTCTCCCAGCAGGAAATCTCCAATTTGCCTGACGTACATATGAATTCATCGAGTTCTGCTACGTGAGATTATTCGCTAGACCTATCCACATTGCAACCTTTCAATAATATCTATAGAAGGACCCAAGCTGTAATTTTACTCGAGCATTCGGAACTCTACCCACTTTTTACTATATCTGCCGACAACATTTTCATGTTGCGGCATTGGAAGAAAAAGCGATCTTTCTTTCGCAAATACTTGAGTCCGGATCCAAGGGCTAGAAAGGTCAAGGCTCTTCCCTATGACCGCATATGGGTCTATATCGAGCTCGACATTAATGCCAGAAATGGCACGTACTGTTAATACAAAGATTTATATTGTTTCTAAAGAAATACAAATTACTTAATCTAAATCAAAATCTATTTACATTAAACTACAGAATGGATATACAAAATATAATAGGGATGGGGGAGCCGAAACCCACCCAGCAGCCGCACAACTGTGCTGGCAAGTCCCGCCGCGCCACGAGCCTTGAAGGCCCGTCATACCAAGGCACCCGAAAGCAGCCACTGGCCCTAGAAAATGGGCCCTAACAACAAGCGATGCTACAGAAACCGCATGCGGTAGGTGGCGCCGCTGGTGTCTGACTCACCGGTGCCGTCATCGCACTCGACATCGTCTACGACGTAGGGCTGTCGCTTCAGCCGGATCTGCTCCATGCTCTCTGGGGGCAGACCTAGATCCGACTCTTCGTCGTCTGACACCGGCATAATGTAGGGCGCGCACGCTACGTTGAATGTGTCGTGGCGTCCGGACAGCAACTTCAGGCCTGGGATGCACGCTGCATGGACCAGCGAGAGCCATTCGCCACCAGGCGTGTCTCCAGTAGGTTCTCCGCGAACGCCATTATATACGGGAACGCGCTCAGGACTCCAAGCGGCACGTTGGTCCAATGGAAATCGTATTCGGCGTCGCTCTCCAGCCCGAGGTCGGTCAGCATCTCGAAGTGACATGTGTGGTTGTAGCTCAAGACGAGTTGGTGGTCGGGCTCGTCTCCAATACGCAGCGATTTGCAAATAAATTACAATAACTTTACACCCAAGCAAAATTTTTCTAAAATCTTACCATCGTCTTCTGACGAAGTGGCTTCACATAGTATCTCCGGCTTGAGTCTAAAGGGCCGCAATATGAGTACCTGATCAAGTGGATGAGATTTATATCAATATAATATACAATTGTAATTAGTACACGTAATATAGTATGTAGCAGCCAAAGTGACCGGCGAAATAGTTCGGTATACCATTATATTTGCGTTGTTGTTCATGCAGGATTTTCTTCAAAGACTGCTGGCCATTGGCACAGTCCACTAGCTCCCAGTGGTGCTTAAATCCCGCTACGATGACTTCCGAGCCGCAGTCCTAATACTTGCTTAGCGACAGCACTTCTCCCAGCAGGAAATCTCCAATTTGCCTGACGTACATATGAATTCATCGAGTTCTGCTACGTGAGATTATTCGCTAGACCTATCCACATTGCAACCTTTCAATAATATCTATAGAAGGACCCAAGCTGTAATTTTACTCGAGCATTCGGAACTCTACCCACTTTTTACTATATCTGCCGACAACATTTTCATGTTGCGGCATTGGAAGAAAAAGCGATCTTTCTTTCGCAAATACTTGAGTCCGGATCCAAGGGCTAGAAAGGTCAAGGCTCTTCCCTATGACCGCATATGGGTCTATATCGAGCTCGACATTAATGCCAGAAATGGCACGTACTGTTAATACAAAGATTTATATTGTTTCTAAAGAAATACAAATTACTTAATCTAAATCAAAATCTATTTACATTAAACTACAGAATGGATATACAAAATATAATGGGGATGGGGGAGCCGAAACCCACCCAGCAGCCGCACAACTGTGCTGGCAAGTCCCGCCGCGCCACGAGCCTTGAAGGCCCGTCATTCCAAGGCACCCGAAAGCAGCCACTGGCCCTAGAAAATGGGCCCTAACAACAAGCGATGCTACAGAAACCGCATGCGGTAGGTGGCGCCGCTGGTGTCTGGCTCACCGGTGCCGTCATCGCACTCGACATCGTCTACGACGTAGGGCTGTCGCTTCAGCCGGATCTGCTCCATGCTCTCTGGGGGCAGACCTAGATCCGACTCTTCGTCGTCTGACACCGGCATAATGTAGGGCGCGCACGCTACGTTGAATATGTCGTGGCGTCCGGACAGCAACTTCAGGCCTGGGATGCACGCTGCATGGACCAGCGAGAGCCATTCGCCACCAGGCGTGTCTCCAGTAGGTTCTCCGCGAACGCCATTATATACGGGAACGCGCTCAGGACTCCAAGCGGCACGTTGGTCCAATGGAAATCGTATTCGGCGTCGCTCTCCAGCCCGAGGTCGGTCAGCATCTCGAAGTGACATGTGTGGTTGTAGCTCAAGACGAGTTGGTGGTCGGGCTCGTCTCCAATACGCAGCGATTTGCAAATAAATTACAATAACTTTACACCCAAGCAAAATTTTTCTAAAATCTTACCATCGTCTTCTGACGAAGTGGCTTCACATAGTATCTCCGGCTTGAGTCTAAAGGGCCGCAATATGAGTACCTGATCAAGTGGATGAGATTTATATCAATATAATATACAATTGTAATTAGTACACGTAATATAGTATGTAGCAGCCAAAGTGACCGGCGAAATAGTTCGGTATACCATTATATTTGCGTTGTTGTTCATGCAGGATTTTCTTCAAAGACTGCTGGCCATTGGCACAGTCCACTAGCTCCCAGTGGTGCTTAAATCCCGCTACGATGACTTCCGAGCCGCAGTCCTAATACTTGCTTAGCGACAGCACTTCTCCCAGCAGGAAATCTCCAATTTGCCTGACGTACATATGAATTCATCGAGTTCTGCTACGTGAGATTATTCGCTAGACCTATCCACATTGCAACCTTTCAATAATATCTATAGAAGGACCCAAGCTGTAATTTTACTCGAGCATTCGGAACTCTACCCACTTTTTACTATATCTGCCGACAACATTTTCATGTTGCGGCATTGGAAGAAAAAGCGATCTTTCTTTCGCAAATACTTGAGTCCGGATCCAAGGGCTAGAAAGGTCAAGGCTCTTCCCTATGACCGCATATGGGTCTATATCGAGCTCGACATTAATGCCAGAAATGGCACGTACTGTTAATACAAAGATTTATATTGTTTCTAAAGAAATACAAATTACTTAATCTAAATCAAAATCTATTTACATTAAACTACAGAATGGATATACAAAATATAATGGGGATGGGGGAGCCGAAACCCACCCAGCAGCCGCACAACTGTGCTGGCAAGTCCCGCCGCGCCACGAGCCTTGAAGGCCCGTCATTCCAAGGCACCCGAAAGCAGCCACTGGCCCTAGAAAATAGGCCCTAACAACAAGCCATGCTACAGAAACCGCATGCGGTAGGTGGCGCCGCTGGTGCCTGGCTCACCGGTGCCGTCATCGCACTCGACATCGTCTACGACGTAGGGCTGTCGCTTCAGCCGGATCTGCTCCATACTCTCTGGGGGCAGACCTAGATCCGACTCTTCGTCGTCTGACACCGGCATAATGTAGGGCGCGCACGCTACGTAGAATATGTCATGGCGTCCGCACAGCAACTTCAGGCCTGGGATGCACGCTGCATGGACCAGCGAGAGCCATTCGCCACCAGGCGTGTCTCCAGTAGGTTCTCCGCGAACGCCATTATATACGGGAACGCGCTCAGGACTCCAAGCGGCACGTTGGTCCAACGGAAATCTTATTCGGCGTCGCTCTCCAGCCCGAGGTCTGTCAGCATCTCGAAGTGACATGTGTGGTTGTAGCACAAGACGAGTTGGTGGTCGCGCTCGTCTCCAATACGCAGCGATTTGCAAATAAATTACAATAACTTTACATCGAAGCAAAAGTTTTCTAAAATCTTACCATCGTCTTCTGACAAAGTTGCTTCACATAGTATCTCCGTCTTGAGTCTAAAGGGCCGCAATACGAGTACCTGATCAAGAGGATGAGATTGATATCAATATAATATACAATTGTAATTAGTACACGTAATAGCAGCCAAAGTGACCGGCGAAATAGTTCGGTATACCATTATATTTGCGTTGTTGTTCATGCAGGATTTTCTTCAAATACTAATATCTGTAGAAGGAACCACGCTGTAATTTTACTCGAGCATTCGGAACTCTAACCACTTTTTACTATAAATGCCGACAGCATTTTGATGTTGCGGATCCAAGGGCTAGAGGGGTCAAACTACAAACTCACTTGTGCCTGGATGTTACCGCAGGCAGCACGGACCCCTCTACCTACTTCACTGGACTTACCCGAAGGGCCAGAAAGTTTACCCCCCCCCCCCCCCCCCAGGTAGAGAGGCGGGGATAGATGGATCGCCCTCTCGACCCACCCCCCCTTCCTAAGAGTATGCGCGACATAAATATCACAACAGACTCCCAAGATCACCCTATCAGCACTTCACGAAACAGAAGCCCCTCAGAAGCCGACGCCAATCGGGGGAGGCACCGTAGCCAACCAGTGGCCCCAGTGGGGCATCCTCCCCCCCCCTGAGAGCTCATGTTGACAGAGTTCCCTCCGTCGCGTTGTATGAGTACACGCTGTGAACCCATTTCCTTACAGATATGCGAACACTCCCTCACATCATTACTAGGTGGCGAATCCGTTACTCAGGTTAACTGAGATTGGGTATCTGCGGCTGCATACACTCTAGTTTTATGGGTACAAGCCATGAGGTACAACAAGCACCCGCATTGGCTATCTTAGGAGAGTCGTAGTTACGACCGCCGCGCGGGGGGTGCGTCCATGAAGGACGGATCCACCACCCCGAGACGTCGGAAGCGGATCAACCGGTATCCTGCACATGCTAGACTCAGATTGGGAACCGTGGGCTTCGCCCATTACAATGCAGGAGGGAAGGGGGTCAACCACCTACATCCGGACCTTCCCTCACCTCGAACGTAGAGGACCAGTAGAACCGGTACTACAAACTCACTTGTGCCTGGATGTTACCGCAGGCAGCACGGACCCCTCTACCTACTTCACTGGACTTACCCGAAGGGCCAGAAAGTTTATATATATATATATATATATATTCATTTGTGATGACGGCTCATTCTTCCATGTGTTCACAAAAGTTATCATCGTCATGTACAATTTGTTCACCAACGCATAACATGGGTGCATTGCCGACATCGGTTTCATGCGCAGCATTAAGTGTGGTAGCTTGAGCAACAGCCTGCTGAATTATTAGTTCAGCGTAACCAAATTGTTCTGCGCTGACATTGCCCTGCAACGAGCGAAGATCACTTTGACGCCTCACAGGTCAAACAGTCTTCAGCGGGGTCTTTTCCGAACAGTAACATACTCAACTTCATTACGAAATGGTATGTGGCATACTATTAAACTGTAATAGTATGCTTCTTTGCCACTATTAATTGTATAATAGCGGGTACGTAATACGTAGTACGTAGTACGTGCCGGACTATTTCTTATACACATTCTAGTGTTGTCCTGCAATCTGATACTTATATTTCACTGGCGTAGTATATCATCTTCCCTAAGTTCTGCATCTCCGTTGTCCTCTGACACTGTTAGAAACAGTTTCAAAACGGACGGCAAATTCCACAAGGCTTAAATTCACTAGATCGTTTTTTTTTGGGCGTGATCCATAATGTTATTATAAATACTGGTTTCATCACTATCGAATCTCTGAAATCTTGAATTTTCTCTTATGTCTGTGACAATAACAGCCACTATTCGCATTGTGACAACACTGTTTAAAGAAGTAAATGTTAGGGGTCAGTGGCAATTTTATATTAATACGACGATCTAACGAGTTATTAGTCCTATTTATTTCCGCATCAGCACAGCTTAAAACTTCACATTAAATCAAATATACTCATAACAAGGAGAAGAGAGAAGTTATTGGCCCGGACGAATTGGATATACGTGGACTGCACATTTGGAGAATCAGACACGCGGAGACTGGAAATTCACGGAATTTGACATTCGGGTAATGGAACGTATAGGGGATCGGACATTCGAGGATAAGACATGCGAGGACTTGACATTCGAGGAATTAGTGCAGTGGCTCTTGCAGATCCATCTCATAATCTGTCAGCAGATCTGCTATATCAAAAACACGGCGAAAAACTGCCTTATACAGACAGGTCTTGCCATTTATTCCACATAAAGGCAATAACTGGGTGCGGGTGGTAATATTGACTGTCGATAATATAGTGTATTGTTAATATTTGTTATGCAGGCACTGTTTTGTAGGTGCCGTCTGCAATGATGGTCTCGGAGGCTTGCAATACCTCTAAAATCCGGCGTGCCTAGAAAGACGGCAGTTCCGCCATTAGCAGTCACAGTGGCCAAGTACATATTCCGGTAGTTTTCTACCAGCGTCCTTGGGATCGGATCCATGGTTGGGTCTGTCGTCTCCGCAGTCTCATGGATGGTGCGACTGAGTTAGTAGATGTTGGTGCTTCCCGTATCTGGATATCTAAAACAATTACAAATGAACATGTATATAATTATTATATAGTTTATTCATATCGTAAAACAATATCAATAGGTTATTACCTCGGTTACCAATATTTTCTTTTTTTTTAATACGGGATGTGTTTTTTTCGGTTTGTCTGTTGTTGGTTGTTTCTAGTTTGCTGCGTGGGGATTTTCTGCTATATCAAAAACACGGCGAAAAACTGCCTCATGCAGGTCTTGCCGTTTATTCCACACAAAGGCAATAACTGGGTGGTAATATTGACTGTCGATAATATAGCGTATTGTTAATATTTGATGTGCAGGCACTGTTTTGTAGGTGCCGTCTGCAATTATGGTCTCGGAGGCTTGCAATACCTCTCTGAAATCCGGCGTGCCTAGAAAGACGGCAGTTCCGCCATTAGCAGTCACAGTGGCCAAGTACATATTCCGGTAATTTTCGTCCTCCAAGAGCGCTGTTGCATAATCTACCAGCGTCCTTGGGATCCTTGGTTGGGTCTGTCGTCTCCGCAGTCTCATGGATGGTGCTACTGAGTTAGTAGATGTTGGTGCTGCCCGTATCTGGATATCTAAAACAATTGCAAATGAACATGTATATAATTATTATATAGTTTATTCATATCGTAAAACAATATCAATAGGTTATTACCTCGGTTACCAATATTTTCTTTTTTAATACGGGATGTGTTTTTTTCAGGTTGTCTGTTGTTGGTTGTTTCTAGTTTGCTGCGTGGGGATTTTCTGCTATATCAAAAACACGGCGAAAAACTGCCTCATGCAGATCTTGCCGTTTATTCCACGTAAAGGCAATAACTGGGTGGTAATATTGACTGTCGATAATATAGTGTATTGTTAATATTTGATGTGCAGGCACTGTTTTGTAGGTGCCGTCTGCAATTATGGTCTCGGAGGCTTGCAATACCTCTCTAAAATCCGGCGTGCCTAGAAAGACGGCAGTTCCGCCTTTAGCAGTCACAGTGGCCAAGTACATATTCCGGTAGTTTTCGTCCTCCAAGAGCGCTGTTGCATAATCTACCAGCGTCCTTGGGATCCTTGGTTGGGTCTGTCGTCTCCGCAGTCTCATGGATGGTGCTACTGAGTTAGTAGATGTTGGTGCTGCCCGTATCTGGATATCTAAAACAATTACAAATGAACATGTATATAATTATTATTTTTATATAGCTTTTTCATATCATAAAACAATATCAATAGGTTAATACCTCGGTTACCAATTTTTGTAATCCGGGGTGTTTTTTTCGGGTTGTCTGTTGTTGGTTGTTTCTAGTTTGCTGCGTGGGGATTTTCTGCTATATCAAAAACACGGCGAAAAACTGCCTCATGCAGGTCTTGCCGTTTATTCCACATAAAGGCAATAACTGGGTGGTAATATTGACTGTCATAATATAGTGTATTGTTAATATTTGATGTGCAGGCACTGTTTTGTAGGTGCCGTCTGCAATTATGGTCTCGGAGGCTTGCAATAACTCTCTAAAATCCGGCGTGCCTAGAAAGACGGCAGTTCCGTCATTAGCAGTCACAGTGGCCAAGTACATATTCCGGTAGGTTTCGTCCTCCAAGAGCGCTGTTGCATAATCTACCAGCGTCCTTGGGATCCTTGGTTGGGTCTGTCGTCTCCGCAGTCTCATGGATGGTGCTACTGAGTTAGTAGAGGTTGGTGCTGCCCGTATCTGGATATCTAAAACAATTACAAATGAACATGTACATAATTATTATTTTTATATAGTTTATTCATATCGTAAAACAATATCAATAGGTTATTACCTCGGTTACCATTTTTTTTTTAATCCGGGGTTTGTTTTTTTCGGGTTGTCTGTTGTTGGTTGTTTCTAGTTCGCTGCGTGGGGATTTTCTGCTAACTCCCAAACACGGCCAAAAACTGCCTCATATAGGTCTTGCCGTTTATTCCACATAAAGGCAATAACTGGGTGGTAATATTGACTGTCGATAATATAGTGTATTGTTAATATTTGATATGCAGGCACTGTTTTGTAGGTGCCGTCTGCAATGATGGTCTCGGAGGCTTGCCATATCTCTCTAAAATCCGGCGTGCCTAGAAAGACGGCAGTTCCGCCATTAGCAGTCACAGTGGCCAAGTACATATTCCGGTAGTTTTCGTCCTCCAAGAGCACTGTGGCATAATCTAACAGTGTCCTTGGGATCCATGGTTGGGTCTGTCGTCTCCGCAGTCTCATGGATGGTGCTACTGAGTTAGTAGATGTTGGTGCTGCCCGTATCTGGATATCTAAAACAATTACAAATGAACATGTATATAATTATTATTTTTATATAGTTTATTCATATCATAAAACAATATCAATAGGTTATTATCTCGGTTACCAATTTTTTTTTTGTAATATTTAGTGTGTTTTTTTGGGTTGTCTGTTGTTGGTTGTTTCTAGTTCGCTGCTTGGAGATTTTCTGCTAACTCCCAAACACGGCGAAAAACTGCCTCATATAGGTCTTGCCGTTTATTCCACATAAAGGCAATAACTGGGTGGTAATGTTGACTGTCGATAATATAGTGTATTGTTAATATTTGGTATGCAGGCACCGTTGTAGGTGCCGTCTGCATTGATGGTCTCGGAGACTTACAATACCTCTCTAAAATCCGGCGTGCCTTGAAATATTCTTTATTCATGTCATAAAACAACATTAAAAGGTTACTATTACCTGGGTTACCAGTATTTTCTTTTTTTAATACGTGACGTGTTTTGTTTCGTGTTGTCTGTTGTTGGTTGTTTCTGGTTCTTGCTATTGTTTTGGTTGTCTTGTTGTGATGTGGTCAATGAACTCGGTGTCTAACTAAGTTGTAGTACGTATTTTCGTTGCGGTGGTTGTAGGTAAACTCGTAGTTGTAGGTATATCTTGCTCGGTGATCGTGTAGGCGGGCTTGAGTGGGTCGATTGACACGTTGATTTGACGGTTAGGTAGTTGTAGTGTGAACATTTTGTCGTCTTTTCTCAGCACGGCAGGATCCATCGTAATGTGCTTGTAGCGGCTTTCTTACGCCGTTGACTTAATTAAATACTAGTTCGCATTAGTGGTGGGTTGTTGACGATTTTCGCTTCAACGAAACGAAACGTTTACTTAGAAAACGTCAACTAGTTGAAAAACTAGTTGATTTCGTCAACTAGATTTTTGCTTTAACTGAAGAGAAAAAGGCATTGAGTTCATACGTTTCTTTTGAGTAAGGGCGAAAATTGAAAAGAATGTTGATCTTAACTATACTGCGATGCCATTAGCTTAGCGTTCCATTTCGATTACGTTTGTACATTAAAGTCGTCAACTAGTTGAGTCCGTTGAATCAACGACCACCACTAGTTCGCATGGCTTGAGGTCGCGATTTACGAATATAGGTCTTAAGTTGCTATGCGGCTGAATCAATGTCGGTTACAAGCGTCGTTTTGTTTCTCTCAGCTGATCAACGAAGGCGGAGTCCATAATAACGTCGTTTGTAGGTATCGCTGATAGGAAATCACCGGGTAGTCTTACACTGTAACCGTAAGTGAGTTGGGCTGTACTTACGTCGGTGTCACTTCTTAGCGCGGCACGTAGTCCGAGCAGGACAGTAATAGAACACGATGTTGTTGTTTATAGTCTCGCTTTCAGTGCGGCCTTGAGACTTTTATGCCATCGCTCAAGAACTCCGTTCGCAATTGGATGATACGGTGTTCTACGGGTTATTTCAATGCCCAATACGCGTGTGAGTGATGCAAATACTCGACTCTCGAATTGCCGTCCTTGATAGTCCGTAATAGTTATTGTCGCGGGGCCGTCGAAGCGAAAAATCCAACCGTCGTAAACAGCCTTTGCGACTTCGGCGGTGATATCCAAAAGTGTAATTGCTTCGGGCCATCATGTTGCTCTGTCGATCATCGTGAGTAGGTATCGATGTCCAGTTGCGGCGGTGGGAAGTGCTCCAACGATGTCTAAGTGTATGTGTTCAAATCGATGAGTTGGCGGGAAAGATGATATTGGGCTTGCTATGTGTGGGTGAACTTTGGCGCGCTGGCAGTGTAGGCATACTTTGGCCCAAGTACCTACGTCCTAGTTCAGTGTAGGCCAAAAGTAGCGCTGAGCGACCGGTTTTTGTGTTGTTCGGATTCCGGGATGGCTTATATTACTTAGTCGGCTCATAAGTTCTGTCACTGGCCTTTAAAATTTAAATTTGGAACTCCTAAAACAAAAACCGTTGTGCATTTGAATTTCGAATCTTTTTTAAATATTTGAGTAGTATAATTTTGCAATTTTCTGTTTTCTTTAACATGGAGTGGACGCTTAAAGATAGCCGTACCGCAATAATTGCACTATATCGTTGTGGACACTCGCCGACAATTTTTTTTAAGCTACTTGAAAATTTAAAATTCTCTCTAAGATTTGTGTATCGTACCATAGAAAGATACAGTGAGGTCTCTAGTTTAAATGACAAGAAAAGAAGCGGTCGTCCGCGTACAGCTAGGACTCCAGCGGTTGTACAAGCAATTAGGGCACGCATTGCCAGAAATCCCGCTAGGAAACAAAAAGTTATGGCCCTCCAGATGGGTTTGAGCAGAAACACGGTGAAAAGAGTGCTTAATCAAGACCTGAGACTTCGTGCTTATAAAGGAAAAACTGGCCATCTTCTCAATGGTCGGCTTAAAGCTTTAATGCTTAAAAGATCTAAAGCTTTATTGAAGAAGTACGCTAAAAATAAGCATCGTTGTATACTGTTTTCGGACGAGAAAATTTTTGACATAGAAGAAAACTGTAATAAACAAAATGATAGAGTGTACGCTCGCAATAGTAAAGAAGCGTCTAATAGCATTCTCCGTATTCAAAGAGGTCATCACCCTTCATCTGTGATGGTTTGGCTGGGAGTTTCTTATGCGGGCGTCACTAGTATGCATTTTTGTGAGAAAGGAGTAAAAACTAGTGCCAAAGTGTACCAAGACACGGTGTTGACTAATATTGTGAAACCACTATCCCATACGATGTTTCTAAACCAGCATTGGGTTTTCCAGCAGGACTCTGCTCCAGCCCATAAGGCAAAGTCTACACAAGCCTGGCTCGCCTCCAATAAAATCGACTTTATACGGCATGAAGATTGGCCCTCCTCTAGCCCAGATCTTAATCCGTTAGACTATAAAATATGGCAGTATTTAGAGGAAAAGGTGTGCTCAAAACCTCATGCAAATCTAGACTCGCTGAAAAAATCCCTTGCTACGGCAGTGGCCAATATCGACATGAAAGTGGTGCGTGAATCCATTGACGACTGGCCACGCAGACTTCAAGCCTGTGTAGATAATTATGGCGGTCATTTTGAATAAATGTTATACATTTAGATTCTCTAGTTTATAAGCTTTCAAACGCTGTACAAATTATACGGAATAAACTTAAACTTTTGTTTTTATTTGATACTATTTATATGACAGAACTTATGAGCCGACTAGGTATAGTCGAATGCGACACGGCGAAAATCTTCCGATACATGAGGTCGTAAATTGCTCGTCGATGTTTCGCAGAATAGTTAGGTGGCGGTTCCGGAAAAATGTGACTTCTTTCATAGAAATGTTCGCTTGCTGTGCGAATGTTTGGAATATGTTGCTATCTCGTTCTTGTGCTTCGGCTAGTTGGTTGTAATCAATCAGCGATGGGCAGGCTATTGTTTATATGCGGGATAGCGCGTCGGTGGCGGCGTTTTGTGGACCGTTCATTTGCTGCTGCCGTCGTCGAGATGAAAACATCGCTGCGCTGTCGCTCCGTGCTCGAAAATTAAAGATACTGCGTTCGAGAAACTAGGGAATGCAATACCCGACTGTTTTTGAAACCCGGGTTATACCCGACTACTAGTACTAAATAAAACCCGGATACCCGGGATTTTCCTTTTACTTATATTCATGTATTTATGATTATATGGTACGCAAAACCGATATCCTAAACTATTCATAGGTAGCAATTATCAGATAAAATTAAAATGTAGAACATTTTTCGTAAAATGTATCACTGAAAATCCACGTATGTGGACCTCGTTGGAAGAAGGTTCGCAACGATTGCCAAAAATGTACGGCCAATTTCAAGCTGTACTCACTGGCTGTACATTTTTTACAACTACTGAAGGGCGGACAATTTTTTACAATGACGGATACTCGTAGGCATTCGAAAATTAACCATCGTAGCTTCCCAGCAAAGTTATCCTGATTTGCCGAACAAATGTGAGCACAACTTCCTACCAGTAGGTTCTGTCTTTTGGTAGACCATTTTTTCCTTTGTCGGAGTGTGTAGAGATATATCAGATGCCATTCACGCCAAAAATGTTAGTGCATAAATTGGAATAATTTCCAAAGTTGAATAACTTTTTCTGAAGTTAGTACTGGTTCACGGAGAGTACAGTGGTCCCAGTCAAAAAGTGACCTTTGGTTAACATAGAGAGATCATTGGCATAACATTTAAGGACGCGAATCAAGAAGTGACTCGCCTTGACGGTGTCACATTCCTGGAAAGTGAGGCGTTGAAAAGCCGTAATTGCAGTGTTTGGTTAATTTTACTCCTGCTTCGGCTAAGTCGGAGAAGTGCGTACTCCCAGAAACGCAAATCTGTCGCTCGATCTCTTATGAGACAAGTTCTAAGTGTAATACCTTATGGACAGTACACACAAAAACATAAATTTAATCCTTGAATGACTTGCTGCTGCTCCTTGCCTAGCAAAATATTGAAGTAACCTGCATAGAGCATATTCTGGATCCTGAGTAGGATGACGAAAATGGTTTCAAATGGCTCATTCAAAAAGGTGGCCAAACTATCACGAGATGAGGTGATACTACCTACGGGCGTACGTAGCGTAGATGGCACGTTTTGATAATAGAATCCAGAAACCCTGCCAATCCTGCGATATGCGGCTCTGTAACCCTGGATGAGAGAACTTAATGATATTGTTCGATCACTAACACCGTCACTTTATACTCACGAGGCAATAGTGTAGGGTACATCCTGTCGTAGTTAAAGGTGTCACTACAAAATAGTCGATCGCCCACCCTCAACAAACGGAGGTTTGTGAATAATAATAAGAGCAAAAGCGACAGGCTGCCTTTTACGCTGTGTCGTTTGGAAAAACTAAAGACAATTTAAGTGTTAAATGGTATTTATTGTTTTTCAAAGTAATTACCGTGATATGTAATACACTTTTTCATTCGATCGAACCATTTTCGAAACACTTATTCCAGTCCGAAGTCTTGGTCTCCAAAATGGCCGTTTTGTATGCCTCAACCGCTTCTTCAGGCGTCTGGTACCGTTGACCACGAAGTCGTTGCTCGATTTTTGGAAAAGTAAAAAAATCGTTAGGGCTTAAGTCTGGACTGTACGGTGGGTGCTCCAGAATTTCGACGTTTTGCTCTTAAAAACGCAATTGTTTGCCGGGCGGTGTGCGAGCTCGCATTATCGTGGTGCAGTCTTATACGACGTCTTGGGTTATTTTTTCGAAACTCGCCGATGACTTCTGGTAAACAGACAGTGGTATACCAGTCAGCATTAACCGTTTTACGATCCTAGAACATGATGGTGGCAACGTGGCCAATTTTCGCCACAAACGTGGCGACCATTTTTTTTCGAAGTGTTCCGTGAGCGTATTAATTTGGTCGGTTTTGGCTCATCTTGGAACACCCAAACAGTCGACTGCTGTTTAGAATCGGGATCGTAGGCATATATCCAAGATTCGTCACCACTGATAATGTCGTAAACATGTTTCGAGTTTCCTCGGTTGAATTGCCGCAGAGTTTTGCAACACCATCGAACGCGAGCCGTTTTTTGGTCTTCACTGAGTAAATGTGGTATCCAGCGTGAGATCAACTTTTTTACGCCTAAGTGATCATGCAAAATACTGTGAACACTGGTCCCTGAAATACTTAAGGAAGCTTCTATCTCACGGTATGTCGCATGGCGATCTTCGACGATCAGTTGCCGTACAGCATCAATGTTCTCCTGGGTTACGGCTGTTTTTGGTCGACCTTCACGATGTCTATCACCAAGACTAGAGCAACCGCGTTGAAATTCTAAATACCAGCGTTCCACAGTCCGGAGGCATGGTGCTTTATCATTGAAAACCGTAGTCAACTCTTCGAAGCACTGAAGTCGCGTTAAGCCCCTTTTGAAGTTGTAAAAAATTATCGCACGTAAATTTTCCTTCGAAGTTTCCATTTTCACAACTGACTTGTCAACTTTGAACGAACGCTGTACTAAAACGGTTGGGCCGATTTCGAGTCATTCTTTTGTTTTCGAATTCTAAATTGAAATATTTTAAGATGACACTAGTTCTTTTTTATGCAATCACGGGAGGTTTGCAAACGACAGAACTTAAAAGGCAGCCCTCGTATACCAAAAATACTAATATTTCAATAAATATTCCATTTATTCTATCAAATAGCATCTTGTGGATAAATTTTATAAAAGTTGGAAAAAATTGCATGCTGTAAAATATAATTTATTAATTTATTTAGCCCTCGTATCTCCGACAACCCTGTGATTGTTTGCCATGCATACAGATAGGTTTGTTCCACTATCTTATTCTTAAAACGTGTCATTGTTTTCGGACCAATTAAAAGTGTACTGCCTTGGGTCATTCTGAGGTTCATCTTGACCCAGATCCATTGCGTCCACCTCCCCCACTGCCTTCTGCTCCTTGATCGCGTCCTGCTCCCCCACGTCCCCGTCCCCCATTGCGACGTGCTGGATGCGGCGCTCCGGGACCCAATCGGGATCATCCGCTTCTCCTGCATACGGTACTCCCTTAACCGGCGGGCAGCCTCCCGAATTAGGACGTCCGGGTCCGAACTGTAGTCGACAGCCTGCTCGTAGTCGCCATCGCTGTCGTCGCACATCTCGGTGTCGCTGCCGGAGTCTTCGAGGAAATCGAGAATTTCGTCATCCGGCCCATGCATGCAGCAAGCATGGCCGGGACGGCCCGGGTGGGTGCTGGCGAGGTTACTCGCTCGGGGGCGGCAATCACCGGTGTGGTCGGAGGCTTCCAAGAGTTCCAAGACTGTGGAAATAGGATAATCTTAACAGTTGCACACGTAATAAAATTTGATAGTTAGGTCAAAAATTGCAATAACTAATTAACTTTCCAGTTCAATAGAAATTTTGTACCATTATTGTAAATCAGCTAAAATATAAGTTCAATGTTATAGTCCCATGAAGAAGATAGAAGGACATGAGTAAAGAAACGTGAAAACAAGGTGTGTGAGCTGTAATCCTGCGATGAATGAAAATATGTTTTACCTTTTGAATGTAGTATATAGAAAATTAGCACAATGATCATTTGAGACAGCGTAATCACAATAACCAAAATGGCAATGACATGGAATGTAAAATAGTTTTAAAATTTACGTACAAATTATTTTTACTTAAAACTAACGTACCAAAGAGTTCGCAACATCCTGCCCCTCGTGCAATGTACCAACTGATGCAAGCCACCCAAAGTCAAAAAAGTGCTTTACGTGGCAAGCTTCACAAGTTTTTTAACGTTTAGGCGTAACGTACCCCGGCCGTTGCAACGTCTACCACTCTGTTCTTTTCCTATGTGTGTCGTGACAGATATCACCATCTTCACTGTTTGATTATTAATGTAGTCTGGTAGTCCAAAAGTTAATTTAAGTGTTTAGAATAAATATGAAATTTTCGTGGCCCAGCGGCGCCCGCGTACCGCGTGCGGTATGCGAGGTTGAGCAATGTGGGCGCAGGTCAGTTCTTGGATGGGTGACTGCTTTGAGAGGTTACTAACTGAGCGCTCCCGTGCCTTGGAAGTCACGTTCCCGGTCCACTCAGCAGTCGTTAAGCCAAGTTAGAGGCCTTTGGGCGGCTTGAGAATTTCTAACAGTCAAGTTGCCCACTCACTGGACAAAAAGGGGTCGAAGTTGCACCACGTCTGTAGGGAATACCCACCGTTACCCTACACGTGACCCCAGGGTGGTGCTAAAAGAGCAAACAGCTAGTAGCCGTACTTGTCTTCTCAAAGACCTCACTGTTCGTAAATAA
Organism: Notocelia uddmanniana; assembly: GCA_905163555.1. NCBI lineage: Eukaryota > Metazoa > Arthropoda > Insecta > Lepidoptera > Tortricidae > Notocelia > Notocelia uddmanniana. Next base: position 46,432,750 of record LR991053.1, read on the forward strand.
ATGCCATACGATTAAATTAAAAAAATGAAATTTTAATATTTCATTTACATTTCTACTGACATGTGTTTGCTATTTAACTTAACACAATTTTTGTTTATATATGTCACCACCCCCTTACTTCCCTTGGGTGTCGTAAGAGTCGACTTTGGGAACCAGGTTGAAGTGTGTTGTGGGCGATGGGCTAGCAACCTCTCACTGCAATGTCACATTTTCTCCGTCTATAAACCTACAATTGCTTAAAGTGGCACTAAAATTAATTTTAGTGTGATCTGGCTACCCCTTTTGGGAATATAGGCGTGAGTTTATGTATGTTTGTTTGTATGTAAATAACAAGACCAAGAATTGAAATAGGTACTGACTCTTGACTATTTTACTAATTTCTTCAAAATTTCTAGGGATTCTGACCCACCGGCCAAACACCTCCGGTTGGTTTAAACCATCTACTACTTCTGAAATGCACCGTGACACCGAGGGTTGCGAGATATTGATTTTAATATGCTGCCCCACTGGTGTCAGGTAAGACCCGTGTCCAAAAGAGTGTAGAGCACATAAAACCTGAAATTAAATAATATTGGTTCTCTTAACACAGTCATGTACTATCAGTCAGTTACTTTGGTCTGAAGATCGTAGGTTGTGTTCCGGTAAATTACCGGCTCCAGTTCAGCTATAAAGTTTTGTGTAAGGCCCTTTGAGCGCCTGTTTTTTTTACAAATGCGGCGTCCCGCATTTCGAACGCGTTTTCGCGCTACAGCCTTGCCTTGCAGCCCCCGCTTTGGCCGCCAAAACTTCCGCGACATCCGCAACGTTGGCCACTAATAAATCATGTAAATATATCGACATATTGTTTGTAATTTATTTTGTGCTGCTGTAGATTTCGAGAGTACGCAAATTGGTTTTCGGTCGATATCCGCCACTTTTTCTTTTTTCGAGATATGTCTAATAGACGTCTCGAACGGTCCGAGAATTGGCCTCCTGTTCTTATTAGAACAGCTAAATATTTCCGCTGTTAATCTTATAAGTTTTCATTTCTTGTGAGACACAAGGACACAGGTCAATCTCTTTTAATCTACTGCCCCGACACGAAATAATCGTTTAACCATTGTGGAATGGCAATTGTAGAGAGCGGGCAGGTCCCGGAAGCTCCGTGAGCACGGCCGGCACGCGATTAAGCACTCGGCAGGTGCGCGACTGAGTTATACAATAAATAATGATGCTGCCCGTATCAGGAAACAAATGCAAATAGAACATGTATACATACAGGGGCAAAAATTTAACGGTCCACTACAATCGGCCTGTAGGCCGAAGGTCAGTCTGCCGATCGCCCCTCTTGGCATAAACGCCAATTCACCCACCTTCCACACATAAGGAATTGTGCCTGCGCCAGACATGCGCTGAATAGCGCCCTCAAGCGCGCCTTTAGCGGTCCTAGGGTTAGAACCCAGGTCCGTCAGGGAACTACGTCGAGATCGGGGGCAGTAGTTTTGGCTCGGAGCCGTAGCACCGCTACTCCCAGTTCACCCTCCGTTACCTCCGATGCGTCGCTCGTGTCAGCCTCCTTTCGCCTAGGGGGCAGCATTGATGGAGATTTGTGCTCCTCTCTCGTCGGGGACAGACCATCAACCACCTGTTTAACGAGATGTGGCTGGAGACTGCGTGAGTGGGGTGCCCAGGGGCGAAGCTTGCGCCTCAACGACTAGGTAGCCTACGTCAAGGTGGTCTACCATGAGCTCCAAGAACAACCTTAGAGGTTTTGTTCTGGAACCTGCGGGTGACTCTCTCGACGAGCGTGGAGTTTTTGCCGGCATACAAAATTGTATTTAATAAATATCCGCTCGACGACTCGCACAGCTCTAAGCTCTTTTGCCAAATCGCGCGGCCTTTGATCAAATACACAGCATCTAGTTCAATCGCCCCTTCCAAAGAAGGAGAGTCTCGTCGAGAGCCAGGTCCTTCGTTAGAATATATAGGCTCGAGAGCTTGCGTACAATGTATTCAAACAAATCCTTCATTTTGTTTTTTTATTCATATGATTTCATGCGTTAGCGTTAAGCGAACCTTTCGCTATGCTTGGAAGTAACGTAGCCGGACAATCGTTGGGAATTTAGTGGGTAGTCAGGGAAGGCCCTGACTACCCACAAAATTCCCAACGATTGTCCGGGTGGAAGGCCACCTGTTAGTTCCACACACCCGTTCGGTCCCCTTCAAACGGGCCGACAGCGCGTCAAAGCATTATTCCAACGAAAAAATCCAAGAACATCCAAGACCCAAAAACAAAATCCGTGCTAAATGCACAAATAATGCCCCAGCCGGGATTCGAACCCGGGACCTCTAGCTTCGGAGGCAGTGTCACTACCAACTAGGCTAAACAGGTCATCATTAACTCTGCTAATGCACATAAATTCATTCTTACCTTTTTCCGAGCATTATATGCAATTAAAATGCAAATACATCATTCACTAAACAACCTTCTGCGCACGGACCTCACCGCCGACTGCTCACTGACAGTGAAACTAGGGGCGCGTGATGTGCGCTTAGACCAGTTTTAACGAAGCAATGCTGGGTAATCGGGTTTTAGTATTGTATTATCACAATCTTGAATGAAGGTATGCACGGCATAAACATAGTCAAGGGATTTTAGCGTTTTGTGAGTAGTACGGGTTAAGTGTACATAGTTTTCAAAAAAGGTACTAAAAAGGTAAAAGGACTTTAAAGGTATTTTGTTACGTTTGTGTTGATAAACGTTTTTATAGTTTTGCTTCGTGTGCAAGAATTATCAGGGAAAGTGACAGTTAAAAGCATTTAGATATATTATAGTGTAGCAATGTATGTTAGTCACTTTTTAGTATTGTAAACCCCCGAAAAACATGGGCTTAACGATGTTGGGCGGTTCTGTATCTTCAAAACTACAAATGATAAAAATATAAGCCCAAGATCAGTCGACGGAGAATAAAATTATTTCTTAGAATATGCCCATAACTCAAAAATGGCCATTTGAGGGTTAGTTCGGTTTTAAGAATTGGACGGCAGCACTACTAACTAGGCTAAACAGGCGGACAACAAGCCGATTCCGCGTCGGTAGGTTTGGGGAGACCCTTAGTCGATCCCAGCTACAATGTCTTGCAAGACTGACCTGAAGTGGTGAAGGCGTCGCTGCAGTATTCGCATATAAATGGTTTTACCCCGTTGTGTATATTGATGTGGTTTTTTAACGACCACAACTCACTGAAGCCCCGGTTGCAGACCGCGCATTTGTGGGGGCGGTCCTCGGAGTGAGTTTGCATGTTTATTTGGAGGAGGTATCTGGATTATGAAGAGTAGAAGCATAAGCAGGGAAGCGGGCAACATTGTAGAATTGGCATTGATATTTTTTTGAGTAAGTCGAATTTCGTAATCACCTGATTTCCTGTGCACCAAGACAATCAGACTAGCGTAAGGCGATTTTGATTCCCGGACTATCCCGCACCCAATCATATCGTCTATCACGCCCTATACCAGTTGACGCTCCGAATATGCCATTCTATAGGGTCTGTGAGGTGTGAGGTGACGGGTGAGGATGAGTCGGTTTGTGAATGAGATATAAGGTTCCTCGCCCTGAACACAGCGCATCCTCGGGAGCTCTGGCGACCTTACTCACCACACTTACCAGTAAAAATGCCATACTACCATTATACATTTTATTGAAAAACAACCTGCACATATTTTAGTTTTATCCTATGAGAAGAGCTGAACTTAAGGCTTAATTTTAAAAGTCACATTTATCAAATATAATCACTTTCAGGCTCTTTTGATTTACTGCTCGAGAGCCCGCGCTCGGGTCGAGACGTAGCCCCCGGCCGCACGGGTCGCGGCACGCAGCCACGAACCACTCCAGCATCAGCTCCACACAGCCCAGCGCCGCCAACTCCATATAGAGGGGAGCTTTCTTGAAGGCCCTCTAAAACCAGTCCTGGTGCGGATATGTACTTAGATAAATAATCTCTAAATACTCCAGTTTAATATTTCCCCGCGCCAGCCCTTCCAAAAAACCATCAGTCACATAAGCTTGATATTAAGTGAGCCGGTTTAATTTACCAAGTCCGCTGATGGCTTGGATCCACCCATTGCTGAAAGTGAACTTGTATAACTGTAAGTCTTCTAACTTGGCCATTTCTAAAAGAAGTAAATGTATAGAATGTTCATTTGTATCACGCAGGCCCTTTTCCAGTTCCAGCCTTGTAACGTTTCGCATCTTATCTTTGGCCGAAATCGAATTCGATACTTTCAATGCATAGCATCTGGTGAGACTCAGCGATTTCAAATTCGGTGTCAATAAGTTCAGAATTTTTCCGGTAACATCGGATTTATAACGTATCGTGATACTTTCGCAATTTTTGGCCCAAGTGAGACCAAACACTAAATCTTCCATTGTCCATCAATAACAGGGCCAAAAAGGAAACAGGAATCTGGAACAAATTTTACATTACAATAATGCCAGTGTGAAAGAAGTGAAGAGGCCTATTCCCTGCTTAAAGGGTCTTAATGAGAATAAATAAATAAAAAACATATTAGTACAACTTCAATGCCATTCTACTTCTCGTCTGAGGATCCGCAACATATTTGTTGCATTTACGGCACCATTCTTCAACATCTTCTCTAGAGTGTATCCAGTAAAACCTTTATCTTAATTTGCATTCTCTTGGTTCTAAGATGTCCACCCGAAACTCCATCATGAAACGCGCTCATAATCTCGTTTACTTTAGACCGTGGTTCCCATTTTTGATAAAGGAACCCTTTTTGCATCACCAGACTATCCCATTGTGCCCAGTAACACTTTGTCACACTACTGTAATTAGCCACTTGATTCCACCGAGGTCGGTTTATACCGTCCTTCATCAATCGAATTAGCGGCTTCAAATCACAATCACTTTCCTATGCCGCTCTCATTGCATCGTCACTCCACTGTACGCTAGCATAATCAGTTCGTATAACTCTTGCTGAGAAGAACAATTTTTTTCTGCTCACCACACAAACAAATACCCCTACCGGGATTCGAACCCGGGACCTCTAGCTTCTGAGGCAGTGTCCGACGCGTTGACGTCGTTTACGCTCTTATTGCGTAGACATTAAGCTTTTTTCTATCGGCTACTAAAATAAAGATGGGGACAATCTTACACAAATCGACCTAGTCCCAAACTAAGCATAGCTTGTACTATGCGCTAGATGACGATATACATACCTCTATAGATAAATACATAGAAAACATCCAAGACCCAGGAACAAATCTCCGTGCTAGATGCACAAATAATACCCTGGCCGGGATTCGAACACGGGACCTCTAGCTTCGGAGGCAGTGTCACTACCAACTAGGCTAAACAGGCCGACAACCCGCCGATTCCGCGTCGATAGGTTTGGCGAGATCCTTAGTCGATCCCAGCTACAATGTCTAGCAAGACTGACCTGAAGTGGTGAAGGCGTCGCTGCAGTATTCGCATACAAACGGTTTAACACCATCATGTATGTTGATGTGGTTTTTCAACGACCGCAACACCTTGAAGCTCCGGTTGCAGACCGCGCATTTGTGGGGGCGGTCCTCGGAGTGAGTATTTTTTGGGAGGAGGTCTATGGAATATGAATTGTAGAAGCATAAGCAGTGAAGCAGGCAACATGTCGCATTTCGAGCCATAGGGTTACTAGATTACTACTGCAATACAATAAACAATACTTATTTTTAACCTTCGACGCGCAAAGCAAAATGGGGAATGTTATAAGTTTAACACGTGAATCTGTGTCTGTCGGTGGCATCTTAAACTCTTAAACGGGTAAACCGATTTGATGGTAAAACGGTACCCTATTACTAAGACTCCGCTGTACGTCCGTCTGTCTGTCTATCCATTGTCGTAGTAACCGTGATAGTTAGCCAGTTGAAATTTTCAGATGATGTATTTTTGTTGCTGCTCTAACAAAAAATACTAAAAACATAATAAAATCAATATTTAAGGGAGCTCCAATACAAAAAGGCTTTTAAAAAGTTGCTCGTTGTGTTCATTAGACGGTGGGTCTCAAAATGTATGGGAAATGTATGGGGATGTATGGGATGTATCGACTCGTATTGACCAAAATTGTATTGTAGCCCATAAACAACATAAGCTTCGAACTTCCTTAAAATTTCAAGGAAATTTATAAGCACGTTTTTACACTCGTAGGCCAACAACTAATGATGTTCTTAACGAGTGGCACGACGATCGTTTTCATCAGTTCGTCTGTAGTTCGTCGTAGGTAAGAGTGCCTGATGCAGAACGTGAAGAACATTGCCAGTACTCTTGGCAGATGGGGGCCCGCGTGTTGCAGGTGCTCGATGCTCAGGCCATCGTGTCCTAGTGACAATGTTTAGCAAGACTGACTTGAAGTGGTGAAGGCGTCGCTGCAGTATTCGCAGATAAACGGTTTTACACCATTATGTATGTTCGTGTGGTTTTTCAACGACCGCAACACCTTGAAGCCCCGGTTGCAGACTGCATTTATGGGGGCGGTCCTCTGAGTGATTTTGATGAACATTGTCAGTACTCTTGGCAAATGGGGCCCCGCGTGTTGCAGGTTGCAGGTGCTCGATGCTCAGGCCATCGTGTCCTAGTGACAATGTTTAGCAAGACTGACTTGAAGTGGTGAAGGCGGAGCTGCAGTACTCGCAGATAAACGGTTTTACACCATTGTGTATATTCATGTGGTTTTTTAACGACCACAACACCTTGAAGCCCCGGTTGCAGACTGTGCATTTATGGGGGCGGTCCTCTGAGTAATTTTGCATTTTTCTTTCAAGGAGGTATCTGGAATAAGAAGAGTAGAAGCATAAGCAGGGAAGCGGCCAACATTGTAGAATTGGCATTGTTTTTTTTTATGGGTAAGTCGCAAATCCATTTCGAGCTGTAGGGTTACTATTACTACTCGTACTCCTATACAATGACGAATACTTATTTTTAACCTTCGACGCGCAACGAAAGAGTAGTGTTATAAGTTTAACACGTGAATCTGTGTATGCGTGTGTCTGTCGGTAGAATCGTAAAGCTTGAACACGCCAAAATGTGGGCATATAAAGTAAGAAATAAAAAAAGTGTTTTGAAAAGAATTTGAATAATTTTTTTATTGCATTTATTTACAAGGCCATTGCACATTTTTACAAATATATACAATTATTAAATTTGCTTTGAATAAGCCATAAAGCGTGCTTTGCGTCGAATGCGACTCATAAAGCACTATCCGGATATTGTTTGCAAGCCCAAGTCCATTTTTTTTGCAATTCAGCTGCTGATTTAACTTGTCCACCTTTCTTTTTTAGAATCCCTTTCATTATTGACCAATAATCTTCGATTGGCCTCAGTTCAGGACAATTCGGAGGATTGCACTGTTTCGGTACCACAACGACATCATTTTGTTTATACCATTCAGCCAAAATAATGGCTGTGAGCTATGACTGCGTAAAAAGGGCAAAAGACGCTTTTGCAAACATTCTTTTTTGTAAATTTCTCCGTTTACCGTGCCTATAGTGATGAATGAACGACTTCTTTTACCACAACTACAAATAGCTTGCCATAATAGGATTTTTTTAGGAAACTTAGATCTTTTTTTAATCTTGCTATCTTCCGGGGCATCCTTACGATTCATAGAAGTGTAAAATTCTTGCCCTGGTATCTGCTGGAAGTCTGCTTTGATGTACGTTTCATCATCAAAATGTTTCATCATCGTACAATGCATCCAAATTTTGTCAAGTAATCATCGTACAACTTTCGTGATCTTCGTTTTGCGGACAAATTCTGCTTAGCATCACGATTGGGTGCAGCTTGAGCTTTGTACGATTTCAAGCCTGCTCGAGACTTGACTTTCTGCACATAAGACTGCGAAATTTGTACTTTTTTGCGACATCACGTGAGGATAACTTCGGATTCGGTATAAAAAGCTGCAAGACACGGGCTTCTTTTTTTTATCCTTTACGCCTTGTTTTCCTCCACTGCCCGGCTTCCGATCTAATGTCAGACGCTCTCTGAACCTTTTTAACAACTAACAAACGGTAGATTGTGGTAATTTTAAAAGTTTTGCTAGTGCTCTATAACTTAATTGCGGTTTTTCAGTATGTTTGAGCAAATTAATTTCGCGATGCTTGTGTTCAGAGCTCGCCATCGTGAAAACAAATGAATGAATTGGTAAGCTGTTAGAATATTTTTTATTCGTCATACCAAATAGTTTATATTTATAATACTAAGAAGTTTCCATAGTGTGTGAATAAAAAAAATATAAGTAGTTACTTGTGCCCACATTTTGGCGTGTTCAAGCTTTAGCTCTTAAACGGGTAAACCGATTTGAATGCGGTTTTAGGGTTCCTTAGCCAAATGGTAAAACGGGACCTCTGTTGCTGCTATAAAAAAATACTAAAAACAAAATTAAATAAATATTTAAGGGACCTCCAATACAAAAAGCCAAAGTTGCTCGTTGTGTTCATTAGACGGTGGGTCTCAAAATGTATGGCAAAACTAAAATCGACTCGTACTTGACCAAAATTCTACTCGATATTATTTAACCCTATGAATCATGGTGTAGCCCACAAACAACATAAGCTTCGAACTTCCTTAAAATTTCCAAGGAAATTTATAAGCACGTTTTTACACTCGTAGGCCATAGTCTACACACCGGTGTGTACCAAAAATAATACAGAGTAAAAGTTTTGATGGCGCCAGGAGCTTAAAATCGCAATTAATAAGTGATTCTGTAAAAAAAAAATTCAATGTTCAAAAAAATCGCAAAAAATTATTTGTATATTTTTTGGCCTATAATTGAAATTAAAGCTGTAAATCCATGTATTTCAGCATATTTCTTCCTTTTATGCAGCTTATTCTTTTTTTACATAGTTTTGTAAGAAAAAGTGAGGGATCAGCATTCATCTTTACGAGTAGCTGTCAACACAACTAATGATGTTCTTCACGAGGAGCTCCAGTAATCGCAGATAAACGGTTTTACTCCATTGTGTATATTTATGTGGTTTTTCAACGACCGCAACACCTTGAAGCCCCGGTTGCAGACTGCATTTATGTGGGCGGTCCTCTGAGTGATTTTGATGAACATTGTCAATACTCTTGGCAAATGGGGCCCCGCGTGTTGCAGGTGCTCGATGCTCAGGCCATCGTGTCCTAGTGACAATGTTTAGCAAGACTGACTTGAAGTGGTGAAGGCGGAGCTGCAGTAATCGCAGATAAACGATTTTACACCATAATGTATGTTTATGTGGTTTTTCAAGGACCACAACACCTTGAAGTCCCGGTTTCAAACTGTGCATTTATGGGGACGTTCCTCTGAGTGATTTTGCATTTTTCTTTGAAGGAGGTATCTGGAATATGAAGAGTAGAAGCATAAGCAGGAAAGCGGCCAACATTGTAGAATTGGCATTGATATTTTTTTGGGTAAGTCGCATTTCGAAATCCATTTCGAGCTATAGGGTTACTATTACTACTCGTACTCCTATACAATGACGAATATTATTTTTAATCTTCGACGCGCAACGCAAGAGGAGTGTTATAAGTTTAACACGTGAATCTGTGCATGCGTGTGTCTGTGTAGCATCGTAGCTCTTAAACGGGTAAACCGATTTGAATGCGGTTTTAGGGGGGCGGGGGTAGGGACCTCTGTTGCTGCTATAAAAAAATACTAAAAACAAAATAAAATAAATATTTAAGGGACCTCCAATACAAAAAGACTTAAAGTTGCTCGTTGTGTTCATTAGACGGTGGGTCTCAAAATGTATGGCAAAACTAAAATCGACTCGTACTTGACCAAAATTCTACTCGATATTATTTAACCCTATGAATCATGGTGTAGCCCACAAACAACATAAGCTTCGAACTTCCTTAAAATTTCCAAGGAAATTTATAAGCACGTTTTTACACTCGTAGGCCATAGTCTACACACCGGTGTGTACCAAAAATAATACAGAGAAAAAGTTTCGATGGCGCCAGGAGCTTAAAATCGCAATTAATAAGTGATTCTGTAAAAAAAAAAACAATGTTCAAAAAAATCGCAAAAAAATATTTGTATGTTTTTTGGCCTATAATTGAAATTAAAGCTTAGGTAAATCCATGTATTTCAGCATATTTCTTCCTTTTATGCAGCTTATTCATTTTTTACATAGTTTTGTAAGAAAAAGTGAGGGATCAGCATTCATCTTTACGAGTAGCTGTCAACACAACTAATGATGTTCTTCACGAGGAGCTCCAGTAATCGCAGATAAACGGTTTTACTCCATTGTGTATATTTATGTGGTTTTTCAACGACCGCAACACCTTGAAGCCCCGGTTGCAGACTGCATTTATGTGGGCGGTCCTCTGAGTGATTTTGATGAACATTGTCAATACTCTTGGCAAATGGGGCCCCGCGTGTTGCAGGTGCTCGATGCTCAGGCCATCGTGTCCTAGTGACAATGTTTAGCAAGACTGACTTGAAGTGGTGAAGGCGGAGCTGCAGTAATCGCAGATAAACGGTTTTACACCATAATGTATGTTTATGTGGTTTTTCAAGGACCACAACACCTTGAAGTCCCGGTTTCAGACTGTGCATTTATGGGGGCGGTCCTCTGAGTGATGTTGCATTTTTCTTTGAAGGAGGTATCTGGAATATGAAGAGTAGAAGCATAAGCAGGAAAGCGGCCAACATTGTAGAATTGGCATTGATATTTTTTTGGGTAAGTCGCATTTCGAAATCCATTTCGAGCTATAGGGTTACTATTACTACTCGTACTCCTATACAATGACGAATATTATTTTTAATCTTCGACGCGCAACGCAAGAGGAGTGTTATAAGTTTAACACGTGAATCTGTGCATGCGTGTGTCTGTGTAGCATCGTAGCTCTTAAACGGGTAAACCGATTTGAATGCGGTTTTAGGGGGGCGGGGGTAGGGACCTCTGTTGCTGCTATAAAAAAATACTAAAAACAAAATAAAATAAATATTTAAGGGACCTCCAATACAAAAAGACTTAAAGTTGCTCGTTGTGTTCATTAGACGGTGGGTCTCAAAATGTATGGCAAAACTAAAATCGACTCGTACTTGACCAAAAGTCTACTCGATATTATTTAACCCTATGATCATGGTGTAGCCCACAAACAACATAAGCTTCGAACTTCCTTAAGATTTCAAGGAAATTTATAAGCACTTTTTTTTTACACTCGTAGGCCATAATAGTCTACACACCGGTGTGTACCAAAAATAATACAGAGAAAAAGTTTCGATGGCGACAGGAGTTTACAATCGCAATTAATAAGTGATTCTGTTAAAAATTTTTTTTCAATGATCAAAAAAATTGCAAAAAATTATTTATATGTTTTTGGCCTATAATTGAAATTAAAGCTTAGGTAAATCAATGTATTTCAGCATATTTCTTCCTTTTATGCAGCTTATTCTTTTTTTACATAGTTTTGTAAGAAAAAGTGAGGGATCAGCATTCATCTTTACGAGTAGCTGTCAACACAACTAATGGTGTTCTTCACGAGTGGCACGACGATCGTTTTCATCAGTTCGTCTGTAGTTCGTCGTAGGTAAGAGTGCCTGATGCAGAACGTGAAGAACATTGCCAGTACTCTTAGCAGATGGGGCCTCGCGTGTTGCAGGTGCTCGATGCTCAGGCCATCGTGTCCTAGTGACAATGTTTAGCAAGACTGACTTGAAGTGGTGATGGCGAATTATGTATGTTTGTGTGGTTTTTCAACGACCGCAACACCTTGAAGCCCCGGTTGCAGACTGCATTTATGGGGGCGGTCCTCTGAGTGATTTTGCATTTTTCTATGAAGGAGGTATCTGGAATATGAAGAGGTTTTCGTTTCGGACTAGTTGTTACGTTAGAAACAGGCCGTGATGCAAACTGATTCTTTAGAATATTGTTTTTAACTTCTGACATTTGCAAAACACACGCTTGTTTCTCAACGAAAGCAATCAGCTGTTCGTAAGTAGGTATTTGCGTTTGCTCGACGGATTGTTCGAAGTCACGCCTAGTAACCGGGTCTAAAGTTACGAAGTCCCATATAAAACAGTGTGAAACTAGATAAATTGTCGATTGTAGTAAAACTCCGAAACAAGGCACAATACTTGATTTATTTGATCTCCGGTATCGACAATACACAGTTTTCACCCTTCACAAACCCGTCCATGTCCGCCGTTACTTCTCTAATGACCCGCCATTGGTCTCACTTGCCGCCCAGCCCCTCCTGTCCATCTGACAGCTCAAGACGAAGTGGTTATTTTATTTAAAGTTACCCTCTTTTATTTTGAGAAATCATAAAATTACCTTACAGATGCCATTTATTGCGTCGGCTACACCTAGATAATGACCCCGCGAGACACGAAAAATTTCATCAGGGAATCTCTTGCTTCTCTTCCAGTGGCTCATTTGTGAGTAACTATTTTTGAGTAGTATTTATGGCAGGTTTTTAGCTCTAAATTGTGTGTTCATAAAAGGTAATTTTGCCCAAAAAGACTAATCAGGAGTATTTAGAGCTGGGCTCGAAGAAAGTTACTTCTATTGACTGGTAAAAGACATACAGCAGCAGCAGCATCAGTTTTCGTATGAAATTTAATTTTGTTACGGTGTTCTCCAAAACTTTGTCAAAAATCCAATTATTTTGACAAATAAACGTATCAAATAAGTGTTTCCAATAGTCTATCTGGTAAATGGATAATTTTATGGCATAGTTTGAGCATCTAGTATCAAAAATTGAAGGAAAAGGCTACCTCGTACGTAATAATCGACCGTATCGTGAACCTCGCAGGGTGATAAGGTTGCAGTACGTTCTGTGCAGTAGTTGGAACAGGTGTCCGTTAATAATGACGGTAAAAGCAAGGGGCTGGGCGGCAAGTGAGACCAATGGCGGGTCATTAGAGAAGTAACGGCGGAGTTGGACGGGTTTGTGAAGGGTGAAAACACTGTGTATTGTCGATACCGGAGATCAAATAAATCAAGTATTGTGCCTTGTTTCGGAGTTTTACTACACGATATTTAAATGTATCAACGCTTTAACGCACTCCTGGTATGTTTGTAAAAAGGTATTTAAACCCGGAGCCGAAATACTTAGTTGCTAGGGCTCGTTTATTTCCGAATTTTTTGACTAACAACGCCCATACAATCGGGTTATCGGATGTAACTGGTATACCCTTGACGACCGTGAACGCAGCGCCGCTGACCGCCGAGAGTAGGTAATAAAACTTTTCAACATTACTGATGCCGTCATTCTTATGTATCAGGCTAGTAAACATGTCATGAAAGGTTTGCCAGTTTTCCAATTTACTGTCAAAATGGAATAGCTCGAGTTTAGGTAAACGCGCTCGGACAGAAGGTGAATCACCGTTATTAGCAGCGCCACAAGGGCTACAATCGGTCGGCGGTAGGCTGCCGCTCTCGCACGATTGCCAATTTTCACTTAAATTTGATGCGACACTCAAAATTCGATGGTACAGCTGGAAGTCCAGGTACTACTGCTGTAGCGTCGGATACTTGAAATTGCATTGGACTACTTTTATATGCTTTCGCCCGACATTTTTTGCATATAACATCACTTACTAAAATAATTTTATTTGTAGCACCGGTAAAAAATGCGGCATCGTCAGCATTACGTATAATTTTTTTTATTTCCTTGCACTTTGCGGTGAAATACATTACAAATCTTGCATTTGTCAGACATTATTACAATGATGACTGACGCACTGACATCTTGCGATCACCAATGAATGTCGATCATTTATCATAAATATACAATTAAAGTAAATCTTTGAAAGTGCTCACTGTACCATCACTATTTATATACGAAAGCGCTGTTTTCGTCCAAACGAATCCCACTTTATTTAAAAGAATAACAAAGTCCCGTAGTAAAAGACTGCAAAATGAATTAAACTTTCACATAGTAATAGCTAACACCGCATTAAAGCTAAAAAGTGTGATTTGTTTGGCATGCAAAATATATAATAAACTTGGTTCAATAAAAAATAAAAACATAGTTGAATTTAAGCGAGCATTAATGTTATTATTAATTGATAAGTGCTACTATACTTTATCTGAATATTTACGAGGTTAATTTTTAGCTAGACACCACGGATTTATTTGGTTACTATTTTTTTTTTTTTTTTTTTTTCAAAAAAGTTACATTTTTCTAATTGAGATTTATTTAATCATATGACATTTTGGCTTTGTGTTAAAATATTTATTAATATTATGCTGTGGGCTTTATTGTTTGAGTATGTAATAACTGTAAAAATTCTGTCTGAAATATGTACCTATGAATAAATGTTTTTGCACGCCTATCGGTAAAATATAGCGAATCTGTTAATAATAAAGACCATCACTATACAGGGTGTCCCAAGAAGTAGTGATATACTGAAGCTGGGAGGTAGAGGACCTAAAGGGCTATCTGAATCACCCCCATGTATGTTCCGCGATTTTTAGTATTTTCGGAGTTATGAATTTTTTTTTAATTTTTCGCCTATCGCCGCGTACGATGAGATTTTTATTTATGGTGACGTGAATTATTACGGTAGATGCTTGATTTTTTTTGTGTGCTAAGCTGATAGTCAGGCCAATTCAGTATGGTAACATTTACTATCGTTAGATCTTTGAATGGCATAAAAAAAAATGCCAAGAACGATAAAATTACCCAGTATGTTCACAACTTCAAGGGCCCTTAAAAAAATAAAATCACATAAAAAATAATTACCGATTGGCTTTTAAAAACTTGCTCTATCTATCAGGTAGCTACCCTGAAAATTTCATTTTATTATTAATAAGGCTTCAATCAAAAAATTGAAATCTTAACTGTGGTAAGTGCAAAATTTTTATTTACATAATGATTAATGCGAGCAAAGTAAAACCAATTACAAGGTGTTTAATTACAATAAATTTTCAAAATGGGGGGGCCCCCCTGTTGCTCAATGCAAGTGCGACATCGCCGGAAAAAGTTGTCTTTTAAACGTCTGAATGCACTTCTATTATTTTTAATGGTTTCTTCTGCTACTCTCAATTTCCGGGTTAACTCGTCCAAATTACGGCATTCTCTCGAGTAGACGAGGTCTTTGTAATATCCCCATAGAAAAAAATCTATGGGGTTTAGGTTGGGGGAACGTGGAGGCCAGGCTATAAGGCAGGCGTCACCCCGGCCGACCAATCCATCTTTCAGGGTATCTTTGATTTAAATACTTTCTCACGTCCAAGGCAACATGGCATGGTGCACCATCACACTGCAGTACTATGTTTCTGCGTGTCTCCAAATCCACATCTTCTAACAGCAGGGGCAGATCGACGCGTAGAAAATTTAATAAGTGATTGCCGCCCAAGCGGGCTGGCATCTGAAAGGGCCCGATTAACTTACCGTTAAGTATGCCAGACCAAAGGTTAACACTAAAGTGTTCTTGGAATGTCGATTCCCTTTTTAAATTCGGCCCATGAGTGAGAATTGTGCATATTAAAAATCCCATTGCGTCTAAAGTGGGATTCATCCGTCCACAAAATTTGGTTAAAAAAAAATTCGTTTTCAGCTTGTCTCCTCAGCATTTCCTGACAGAATTCAATTCGCCGATTGTAATCTTCCGGTTTCAACTGTTGCACTTTTCTAATGTGAAACGGATGATATCCTACGGTCTGTAGTGTACGGTGTACCTGAGATTTAGAAAGTCCGGTACGACGTTCCGTAACTCTCACACTGGTCGACGGGTCTCTTTCTACTTCTTCAACAACTGCATCTACTACATCAGGATCCGGCATAGTGGCCATACGGCCTGATTTCGTACCCGGTATGTGACCTTCCATTCCAAATACGCATTATGTACTCTTAAGATCATGCGATAGTCAGGAAACGTTTCAGATTGAGGCCCGCCTCTTCGTTCCACATGTTCCCGGTACAGCCTTGAAGCTTCCGCCGCATTCCCCCTAGCATAACCGTAATAGAAATGCATTTCTGCGTAATCACGTGAAGTAAACATGATCACTTACACGCAAACTCAAGTCCAGTTAAATGATGCCAACTCGTCGATTCCAGGTAATAACACTAATCCAACTCGTAATGCAAGTCAAAGTCCATATGAATAGCCAAAACGATTAGGCAAACGAACAATTAGCAGTATTAAAACACAATTTTTAAATTATTGAAAAATAACAACGATGACCAAACAACGTGAAAATTTTCTCATGCGTCAACCGTCTTTTGTTTTTTGTTCTTTTTCTATTGATGGCCAGTGCGTGATTTAGAACGAAATTTATTTAGAAAGGTTTTGCTTTGCTTGCATTAATCATTATGTAAATTAAAATTGTGCACTTACCACATTTAGATTTCAATTTTTTGATTGAAGCCTTATTAATAATAAAATGAAATTTTCAGGGTAGCTACCTGATAGATAGAGCAAGTTTTTAAAAGCCAATCGGTAATTATTTTTTATGTGTTTTAATTTTTTAAGGGCCATTGAAGTTGTGAACATACTGGGTAATTTTATCTTTCTTGGCATTTAATTTTTTTTTATGCCATTCAAAGACCTAACGATAGTAAATGTTACCATACTGAATTGGCCTATCTATCAGCTTAGCACACAAAAAAAATCAAGCATCTACCGCAATAATTCACGTCACCATAAATAAAAATCTCATCGTACGCGGCGATAGGTGAAAATTTAAAAAAAAATTCACAACTCCGAAAATACTAAAAATCGCGGAACATACATGGGGGTGATTCAGATAGCCCTCTAGGTCCTCTACTTCCCAGCTTCAGTATTTCACTACTTCTTGGGAAATCAAAATCAAAATCAAAAATTTTATTCTGCAAATAGGCCACAAGGGCACTTTTACAAGTCAACACATGAATTATACAATTAAATAAAATGACAATGATAATTATAATGTTTTCAAAACAGAATTGCAGTACTAAAAAAAAGTAGACAATAATAATAATGATTTTAAAACTATAGTGATTAACAAACTCACAATATTCAATTAAAATTAACTTATAAGACATTATATAAAAAAAAAATTTTTAGTAACCTATATATACGGTCTCTGTCCGAATACACAAAAGTATATACAATAAATTTAATATCTCAGAGATGTATATGGTCTCTGAGCGTCCATTATTCCTAAGTCCTTAGAGATGTACATGGTCTCTAAGCGTCTAAATTAAAATAAGTAGTAAATGAAAATAGCACTTAAGTAATTTAATATTCTCAGAGATGTATAAGGTCTCTAAGCGTCAATAACAATAAAATTAATCCAAAACAGGATGATGTCTCTCGTCAATCTCCAATAAAATAACACTAGTATTAAGGTATTAATCATGCCCTTGCAAGCATGAACAGACCGGACTCCACAAACAGCACCCGATCACGAGTATGACGCGTATCTCAGCCATCGCCTCCCTCGACCATTTGTTAGGGAAGGTGGCGACCCGATCAACGACGCCACCGTAAGCAAAGCCTTTTAAGCGAGCATGACATATTCAGGCTGCCGGACATTAATAAATAATATAAAAGATTAAAACAACTGTTCGGCAAGAAACAGCATCAAGTTTCATAAAACGCAACGAAAGAGCTTACAAGGAAATAGGCTAAGTGAAGCATAGGTATTTATATTTTAACTAACAAGATTATACTATCACTGGCTTAAAAGCATTTTTATCATTTAAGAAATCGTTGACAGCATAATAGGCCTGGCTTAGCAAATAACGTTTAATATGAGACTTAAATTTACTCAGTGGCAGATTAACTATTTCGGTGGGTATTTTATTATAAAATCGTATACAGTTCCCCACGAACGACGTGCTAACCTTCCGGAGACGACTGGCTTTCACTGCAATCTTGTGTTTACACAGGGGGACACCCTGTATACCTATATTTGCAAATAAATCATTTTGAGTTTGAGTTTGTATCAATATAAACTCCTTAGTCGTATAGGTAGGTGTCTATCGTGGAGGTTTATTATTCTAGGTACACGGGAGATATGATATAAATTCTAAATGCAACTCTTTTTATTATTTGACTACTTAAGTTATTTTTTTCTGTATTTTTGCTCCAAATATAATCCATTGACTTTTCGTATACTAGTAGCTAATACTATAAGTAATTCACATGATTTTTTCATAATTGCACTTCAAACCAAAATCGTTGAAAAGAGCTGTCAAAAAATAAATTGACGTTTATCTCTTTTTTTTTTCACGTATAAAATATTTATAAAATTGTAGGGTATAGTCCCACTAAAGCTACATGGCTGTTTTTTTTTGTTTCGATGCTGTAATTGCTATGGATTAGAAAATAGACAAATTTGAAAAAAAAAAATGTCAAGAAAATACTTTTTTGACATTGTCTCTGTGACAGTTCAAGATAAGAGGGCTGAAAGTTGGAGTGATTACTAGTTATGAGGTGACAAACAATTGACATTTACAAATTTAAATATTCCTGACAGAGGCCACACGTCTCTCCTTAGCCTGCTAAACCCTTTGGTCGGAAGTGACGAAAATGTTTGAACTACGACAAAACTATTGGGCTAAAGAAAAAGTGTCTCACTCACATTTCCATAGGTTTCAGGTCCACACGCAGTTACCACATAACTTGCACCACTTTTAACAAGGTTTTCGCAGCAATATATAGTTTTTGGATATTTTATACGTGATCCGCGCCGGCCGGCGATTAGCGAACGCCTGAATTCAAAAGATGGCTGCCCTTAGATGACAGCAATGGCATTAGAGTTTATGGAGGTCGGTAACAAATGGGTTGTTAATGCGCGCCAAATTTGAAACTCACATTTTGAGAGAGTTATGTTCTTAAGCCCAATATCGTACAACCGTTACTATTACTACTGCAATACAATAAAGAATAAAGAATACTTATTTTTAACCTTCGACGCGCAACGCATAACATGAATGTTATAAGTTTAACACGTGAATCTGTGTATGTGTGTCTGTTGGTCTCTTTAATGGGTAAACCGATTTGAATGCGTTTTTTAAGGTTCCTTAGCCAAATGGTAAAACGGGACCCTATTACTAAGACTCCGCTGTCCGTCCGTCTGTCTGTCTATCCGTCGTCGTAACAACCGTGATAGTTAGACAGTTGAAATTTTCACAGATGATGTATTTCTGTTGCTACTGTAACAAAAAAATACTATACAAAAAGTCTTAAAAATTTGCTCCTTGTGTGTTCATCAGGCGCTGGGTCTCAAAATGTATGGGAAAACTAAAATCCGATTCGCACTTGACCAAAATTCTACTTATATTATTTAACGTTCTTATTACTGATAAAAAGTTAATTTTATTCCATGGAATATTGCATGATATTTTTGTAGCAATGAAATTTTTATTTGATTAATACAACAAACTTAATAGACTTATAAATCAACCACTTATATATAGAAAATCCCATCCAGTTGAGGCATGGACCCTAAGACGCTGGCGGCATTGCCTCTGCTCCGCTAGACTAAGCCGCTGGGCAAAGAAGGAACCAGCCCTCTGCCCTGTTAAGCCGATCTCACGTATCTTAAAAATGGCCAATTCGAGAAAAACGATGTTGAAGTTATTAACAGAATACTTATCATAACTCACTTAATCTTGGGTCATTTTATTTTTTTATTTTTTATGTTAATAAGACGGACAATAAGAAATGATAGCTCAAATTTTATCTGTAACTGAGTTCAATTGATTTAACTATAATTTATTCAAAATATTGATGATCTTAAATTGCATACATTTTAAGTTACGCGAAAAGCGGTATCTAAAATTACATGAATGTGCCGTCAGCCTTTGCCAAATAGGCAACACTACGGTTATGCCAAACTCATGTAATTGAATATTTCTTCAGATACAGGAGGTTTAACAATATGAAATAAAGTCTCATTTATGGAAAAAATCGTTTAATCTAAGTAATAGATCTTTGAAATACAAAAAATAATTTCTTGTGTGCTAAACTTTCAGGCACCTTATTGAATACGAAGAGTAAACTTAACTATTTCTAATACTGTTATTTTAAACATTAAAGTTTCAGTCGTTAGATCTCCATAAGTAACGTAGTATATTTATATAAATCTTTAATATAACATAATAATTATCATCACTTGTCTTTGAAAATATTCATCATAAATAAGAAATATTCATAACATAATAATTCTAGTAACCTTTGGGAACAATAACTTTGGGACAACATGAACATAACATTTGTCATTGTTACAAACTTATAGTAAATTGGTAATAAGCTACAAAATATTTTACTGAGATCTATATCCGTTTACCATGCTTGGCAGGGTAAGGGAAAAAAATGTCCAATCAAATAATCTTTAAATCAATAACTAAATATCACTTCTCTTTGAAATAAAAAAAAATCCCTAAACCTTCAGAAAACTAATATAATCTAAAATAAACATCTCTTAGTCTCTAAATTTAATAATATCCGGTAAACTATATTAAAAACTAACAGGATTCACCATCTAAATCATTAGCATTTTCATTTATAGGCAATTTTTCAAAAAACCTACGTCGATTAGCAGGCATACTTTTACATAATTTTAATAAATCCTGTTTCTTTGCAGCATTTATTCCTCTAGGATGCTCTTCATGTTCAATGTTCTCCAGCAAGTTGTCATTATTTGCAAAGGTTTCCTCTACTTCGGGCTTTAAGGCTCTAAACTTGCGATATTCACGTTCATCATACGTTTTTTTGAGGTACAATAATTTTGAACCTTGTCTGAACTCAACTATTTTTATTGCACTAATGTTGTACTGTTTTGGAAAAGCTTTTTTTAGCTCATCTTTAAAAATTTGCATGTCTATATGAGTAACTTCAAGTACATCTAGGTTTTTTCTGGAAGTTTTGATCGTTTTTATGAAATCGTCTTTATCATAAATGTTGTTGGTTTGTGCAAATTTTCTGGATATATTAGCGTGTACAGTGTCGGCTGCCATGTATGTATGGCCTGGTTCTAAGTAAACTATTCTTATTGTGTTAGTCGAAATCAGCGTAGGGCTATTAATGAGTCGGAGTAAAGCTGAATATAATATCCGGTTTTTATTTTGGGCACTACAGTTATCGACATAGAAAACGATTTCATCGAAATCTCGACAGAACGATAGTATGAATTTTACATATACTGAAGCTAAGTTATAAGCTTGGCGACCACTTTCAGCTTCATGCCACACAATACAATAGGCTGTCTCATTTTTTCCTGGAGCCACAAACGTTTCATTAAACAACACTAACTTTCTTGAAAAGAAACAATCCTTCAATGTGAGCTTTGGCATTAAAATAACTTTTTGCATATCGGCTGTAAAAATTTTCTTTTTCGGTTCATGGCGTTTTAAATCTTCTTCGAGGTATTGCCTTGATTGATTTTTATTAAGATCGTGTATTTCAAATTTTTTACAATGTTCACAGTTACAATCTGAGCAGATGTGGTCTTCGCCTGGAACAACTGGATGTTCTTCTTTGTGGCTTGTACATTTAGTACATAAGTCTTGTCGTGGGTTGGCAGTGGATAAATTCATATCTTTTATAATTTTCCAAAAATGTGTCCAGCTGCATTTTTTGTGATTATTTTGGTCGCAATACTCTTGAAAATCTTTGAACATACTTTTAAATGTCACTCCATTTGGTAGATATTTGCGGTGGGGGGCGTGAGCTACATTATAATGTGAAACAGTTGGATGCATTTTCTTTATGAAAGCTTTAATCATTGTTTGGTATTCACCTGAAAACTTGTTCCATGGCGTTTTACGACATCTTTGTTCGGGAGCAGCCTGCTGAATATTTGGATTTGTTATGCCACATTTAAAATTTGCTTTAAGTACTGTATTAACGGTTTGATCATTTAAGAATCCCAATGTATTAAGAAAAAAAGATTTGCACACTACCTTAGTATTTAACATCCATGTCAAAGTATTGTTACGCCGTGATGGTTTTGTAGTTGATACAGTTTTGTGCTTCTTTAAAACATTTCTTGTAATGAAGTTCCTTTGATTTTGCTTATCTAAGTCACGAAAATTATTCCAAATTGTATGACGTTCATCAAAACTGAACTTTGACGAACATTTTTTGACACATTTACTTTTGCAGGGAGGTTTCATTGCGTACCGTTTTTTTTCTAGCATGAGTTTCTTTTTAGGACTTCTTACTCTTTTCTTTTTAGCCGCCTTGCTGCCACTAGAAGAAAGCGATGCTGTAGAGTTTTGTTCAGCACTTAAATGAGTAATTAACTCTTCAACACTTTTCTGAAAATTGGTTTGATCATTTTCACTTTGTATTAAGGTCGACTGTAAATCAATATTTAAATTTTCATTAAAACACTCTTGAGTTGTTACTTCGGTTGACAGGTTAACCGTATGGGCTGAGCTGTGGTTCAGCGTCGAAGTAAGAGTAGACTGCACAATTAAACCAATATTATCTTGATTATTCGGAAAACCAGTAGTCTCCATTTCTGGGATCCTTTGCTTGTGGGATAACATGTCATACCTTGCACTGCCACTTACATCAGCTGCGTTCGTCGGATTATGACTAAAACTTACAGTATTGGCTGATATGTCTTTATATGTTAGTGGAGATCCTGGGCAGCTACGCTCTAGCTCGTCAATACCGGGGATGTTTGGATATATTCGCATTAATTCACTCGCACAACTTAAAGGTGAAATCATTTCGTTTGGAAAACTTTGCCCATGTTCACCATAATCAGCATACACCTCGGTATTGGTAATCTCCGTAGTAGGTGTTGGTTCAAAGTTTTCTTCATTTTGACGATGAATGTCTTCACAATTGGGCATCAATCTTTTACTTAAACCACTCACCTCCCGATAACAACTTGCGGTATTACAATTTTTCAATTTACTATTGTCTAACACTGTATTTTGCTTCGATAGCTCCATAATAGCATGTCTTCGTAAACTACTCATTGTGATTTATACCGTTTTACATGTAAACAAAAAAAAACAGAATATAATACGGAGCGCGTAATTAACCGTGCGGAAGAAAGCAACTAAATGACTAAAAAGTTCGTGAACTCCCTATAGAGCCGTAAAGATACCTCAATTTGGCGTAAATCGGGCGCGTTTCGTTCGCGACGGGTTCGTACAAGTTCGGTTATGCCAAACTCATGTATTCAAAGTTACAGTATATCGGTGTAATTCGATCGTGCGCGCGTTTTAAGCTTATTTATTGTAACTAAAAATACGGGAATTGCGCATAAATCTATCGTTAAAAATCGAAGATACAGGAGTTTGGCAAACCAATTATCTGCGAAATTTAAAGGAAAAAGTTAGAAAATCTTTACTGTATATATGAAATAGACCATTTAAATGCGATTAAACCCGGTTAACCCAAACTGCTGTATCTCAAGATACGTGACTTTGGCTTAACAGGGCAGCCCTGTGGTCGCCTGAGATGCCTATTAAACGTACCGACACCTCTTTTATGAACTTTATGGTGTCGGACGACCAAGGACCCAAAGTCTCCACCGCAAGTGCCACAAACTCATACTCATTCGTGAGAAATGCGTACTTGCGGTGTTTAAACATTTGAGGTTGGTCTGCGGCCGTTCCAGACTTCCGAGCCGACCCTTCGACGTGGGATAAAGCCCACGCCAAAGGGCGACCTAAGCACCAGTGTACTAAGGTGCAACCATCAGGTCTCTTTCCGTCAGCTGCAGACAGCCCTGACGGCTCCAGCGTTGCAGGGAGAGCTGCGGTGCTAAGAGAAGGGCGGGTGAGGTCGTTAAATCTAGATAGAATGTGTCACTCGTTCTTTTTGAGCATTGTGACGCATGAGTTTTACTCACTAGGTGACTTTCAACGCGATGTTTCTTTAGCTGCTTTAAATGAACGTCACATTTAGAGCAATATATCGTGGAAGAATCTTCTTTGTATCATTTGTTAATTGTTTTTCTTTAGGATTAACCATTTTAGTAACACGGCACGGAATTTACTTATGAAAACTCAAACGACGTAAATGTCATATGTGACTGGGCATGATTTATTTTAATATGGAGATGCAAGTTGCTTATCAAGGGTCAAATGTTACAGAATAATCTTATAGAATTTTCGATAAAACACTTTGGTCGAACTGTCTTAAAGTTTGATTTTTTCTATGAAGAATTCCGATCCTTGATAATAAGCCCAGAACTAAACAGTTCTAGCAGCTGGAAGTCAAAATGAGAGAGTTCTAGGAGAAAACTTGGGATAATAAGGGAAAATTATTTTTTTTACATTTAGTACTGATACGATATGTGTTTGTGGATTTGTAGGTCCAGTATCTCAGGCGTTCTGGAGTAGCATACTATTTTTAATTCGATAAGTCGTAAAATGTTGCGCAACTTTTTACGAATTTTCATATCAAAAATATCAGTGCAAACTTATGCAGATAACATTAAAGCGGTATTCACGTATATTTGACCACCTTGCCCGCGCACATGTTTACGACCTCAACTTCATCAACAAATAGTCATTATAAAAGCTGATAGGTCCAGAAAAGATAGGTAATAGGGCGATAAATTAAATACAAACACTAACATACAAACTTTTATTTCTCAAGAATCAAATAATTTGTCGAAACAACAAAAATAACCTAAGTCTCGCTAGCACAATTTTCAACTTTTCAAGTATCTTGTCTAGATGACTGTTTCTTTGATAATAGGCAAAACATAATTTCTTAGAATTTACTCGATAGAATTAAAATCGAAATTAGTCTTTATTTTTCATCGTACTTAAACAATACATAATCAATAAGTCCGGAATTCTATCTAGTATTTTTTCAAGTTTTAATTGCTCTCTGGAAAATCCACACCAATTTATGATAGGTCTCACCTGGTCTAGTATTAAAAGAGTCTACTAAGGATAAACAGGATTTTTGTAATTTGATTATTGCTTCACATAAAATGCCATAACTTTATTTTATGTTAAACAGATCATTTCTCTAATTATTGAACCTAAGTACACTTTTTGCTTTGCAGCAAACTCTTTTGAATTTAAGTTTAAATTACTTCTTTAATTCATTCCAAATTTTCCACATAATATATAGCTGCATTAAGCCATGTGCCCACCTAGTTATAATAGGTTTTGGAGGCAATGGTACTGCGGATGGAAATATTTGTTTGAATATGTGGAGACTTTAAAAATATTTTTTTACGTTGGATATCAAGGCGTCAACACTTTTATATTGAGATCGTTATGCTCACAGACTCTGTGTAATCCATGAGCCAGACGTGTAACGTGTAGTAAATTTGGAAAAGTAGCGTTTAAGATTTTACCAGCCTTTAGCATGTACGCGGCACAATCAGTACTCAAAACAAGGACATTTCTTACACGCTCATTATATGAATTGTGCCAAAGAAACTCCAATTGCTTTTTTATGTATTCAGTCATTGAGTTACCGCCGACTTTGTTAATTTTTTACTTCCAATTAAGTAAGATTTACAACAAGAGTTTTTCTTTACTTCTCTTACAATCACATTAGTGATACTTTTTCCCATCCTATTTAATGTTTCGTGGATTGTTATCCATATATATTTTCCTAACATGTTCTTGCGTATTTCTTCAATTGTTTGTTTGTATAGAATATCTAAATATACTTTTCATAGCAAAGATTCGTCGGGAAGTGATTTTGATGTACAGGAACAAAAAATATATTTTTCGAAAAATATTTTTAACTGTTGTTAATTAAATTCCATGGAATATTGCATGATATTAAAAATATTATTAAATCTAGATTGAATGTGTCACTCGTTCTTTTTGAGCATTGTGACGTATGAGTTTTACTCACTAGGTGACTTTCAACGCGATGTTTCTTTAGCTGCTTTAAATGAACTCATTTAGAGCAATATATCGTGGAAGAATCTTCTTTGTATAATTTGCTAATTGTTTTTCTTTAGGATTAACCATTTTAGTAACAGGGCACGGGAATTACTTATGATATTTCAAACGACGTAAATGTCATATGTGACTGGACATGATTTATTTTAATATGGAGATGCAAGTTGCTTATCAAGGGTCAAATTTTACAGAATAATCTTACAGAATTTTCGATAAAACACTGGTCGAACCCTCTCAAAGTTTGATTTATTCTATGAAGAATTCCGATCCTTGATAATAAGTACAGAACTAAACAGTTCTAGCAGCTGGAAATCAGAATGAGAGAGTTCTAGGAGAAAACTTGGGATAATAAAGGAAAATTCAAATGTTTACGGTTAGTACTGATACGATATGTGTTTGTGGATTTGTAGGTCCAGTATCTCAGGCGTTCTGGAGAGTATAATACTATTTTTAATTAGGTTGGTGAACACTGTATTAAATGAAAAATGAATTAATTCGATAAGTCGTAAAATGTTGCACAACTTTTTACGAATTTTCATATCAAAAATATCCATGCAAACTTATGCTGTTAACATTAAAGCGGTATTCACATATATTTGACCACCTTGCCCGCGCACATGTTTATGACCTCAACTTCTCCAACAAATAGTCATTAGGTATAAAAGCTGATAGGTCCAAAAAAGGGTATAAATTAAATACAAACACTAACATATAAACTTTTATTTCTCAAGAATGAAATAATTTGTCGAAACAACAAAAATAACCTCAGTCTCGCTAGCACAATTTTCAAGTATTTGAATTTGACAAAATTAAATATCCAACATTCTCTACAAATATGCTATGTTTTCTTAAGCTTGTAGGTCGATCATCATTGGACGATGCCACATTTTTCCTGTATATTTTATTGCTTCATGTAGAATATTGAATAGAGAATCAGCGAACTCAATTCCGTGCATTTTTAAAGGTGATTGCTTGTTGCTCCTTTGCTTTCTTAAAAACAGTATGGCAACATTTTCCCACCTTGTTATTGTAACCTTTTTCTAGATTTCAGCCCAAAACCTCTGCACCTTTATTTTCATTTAATAGTTTTTTTTATTTAATCGTATGGCATTTATTTACGAACCGTGAGATCTTCAAGAAGACTAGTACGGTTGCCAGTTTTTGTTGCGCTTTTAGCACCACCCAGGGGTGACGTGTAGGGTAACGGTGGGTACTCCCTACGGACGTAGTGCAACTTCGACCCCCCTTTGTCAAGTGAGTGGGCAACTTGACTGCTAGAAGTTCTCAAGCCGCCCGAAGGAAGGCCTCTAACTTGGCTTAACGACTGCTGTCGTAGACAGCAGCCGGGATCAACGGCTTAACGTGCCTTCCAAAGCACAAGAGCGCTCAGTTAGTAACTACTCAAAGCGGTCACCCATCCAAGAACTGACCTGCGCCCACATTAGTTAACCTCGCATACCGCACGTGGTACGCGGGCGCCGCTGGGCCACGAGCGCTCTTTTTTATTTAATAGTTGTGTTGCCGCTTTTATAAGGCGCAGTAATACTTGCAGTTACGATGTTTTCTATTTGAATGTTAAATATAATAACAACTTCCCGCACTAGCGCTTTTAGTAAAGTGCATGTTATTAAGGACAGCCATTCAACGCACACCCCAGTAAGCGTAACATAACCGCAGAAGAAATTGGTGCCCAACTTTAATAAAATTGCAATTATATTTTGAACCTTGTTGCAGAGAAATCGCTTTTTGAGCAGAATAATATTATTATTATTTCGGTCAGTTCACATGATTTTAGGTATACTACATTGTTATTAAACGAAAATACGCATTCGAATGCGGGGAGTTGCTGGCACAATCCTTCAGCTATACCTATATTATCTGTCCCATGAAAATGATCTATCTTGGACTAATTTCATCCCAATTTATGGCCTACAGCAACATAATCAACTTCAAATGTATAAGATCGACCATTTTCATTTAAATCATCAAGACTGGCACTCGTATTGTCTTTACAATTGATAGGAGAGCTTGGGCTTTGCTCTACAGCCGCTTTTATTATTATCCATATTATTAACCAGAACGCCTGAAAAGCTGGAAGGCCCAAGAAAACGTAGTCAATCAGATGGATTTGTTAAAAATCCAATTTTGTCAAATTCACAGTCCTAATTAAAAGAGTCGGACCTGCAAAATGGCTACTTTACAGAAGAGGCGATCAAAGTTTGCGACAGAAGTTTTGGTGCATAATTTTGTCAATATTTAGAATATTCTTATAAAATGTGGAGTCGTGTTATTTCTAAGAATCCTTAACTTGTGTTAAAACGAATATAGAAAAACAACTAGAAATAGCTGAAATTAGAGTTGATATGTTTTTAAACGAAATCTCGTAGATTTAATTTGTCGGAAGTGCCAATACCTACTAGTTTTTTGTCTAGACATGTATCACTGTTGTTTGTCGAAAGTGCCACAAACGACGTTTTAGCCTGGATATGGGTTATTGTCCTTTGTCGGAAGTGCCATTTACGCCTTTTTTGTCATATTTCATTTGTTTTTTGCATGACAAATGTCTCACTAATGGCTATTTTGATTTACATATTATTATTGTTTGTCTCATATATGTATTTGGTAAAATCTTGTGATGAGACAATTATGATTTATGATGGTTGAAATAAAGTTTTGAGTATAAGTACCATAAAACGACATGATAAATAAAATCTAATACCGGTGATAATGCTCCTTATTCACTTTTATTTCTCTTAGAAGTTTCCATTGCACTCTGTCATTTAACATTTAATGAATTTTTTAAACAGTTTTTAGTATTTAATAATACGCATGCACATTGTAAATATCTTGAGTTACCATTTCATGCACAATGTCAGGTTCTCCTTCTGCTTTTGTCCAACTAACTAAGCAGTACCACTCTTCTGGAAAGTAATAGTACATTACTACAGAGGCCGGGACGAAAGGGGTTGCCGGCCGAAGACATATAGACTGCCGAGCGCAGCGAGGTCGGATAGGTCTCAGGCGGGCAACCCCATATTTCCCGCCGAGGTATGTATAGTGCTTTTCTCAAACATGCAATGAAATTAACAACAAAAAAATCAAAGTTTAGTTTTTAATACGCATAGTGGCAGAATGTCATGATGTCTGTGCCACAAATTTATGTGGAATGGAAATTAAAAAAGAGGACTTTGCCGGCCTAGGCCTGCAATATTTGTATGAAATTGCATTAAAGACCTCTTGTCCTAGCCGCACCTGAAACGTCATACTTCGCAGCCTATTATAAGGAACAACATCAATATTTCATTGCATGTTTGAGAAAATCATTTACCGGGTACGAGACGATACAATACAATACAATACAATACAATACAATATGCTTTATTGCACACCTCAAAAAAGAATTACAGATAGAAACAGCATAAAAATACAAGCAGAGGTAAACAACAGGCGGTCTTATCGCTAAATGAGCGATTTCTGCCCGACAACCTTTGGGTAGCGGAGAAAAAAAGTAAACAAACATGATAAGTGGGTGGTGCAAACAAAAAGAATAACTACTAGAAATAAAAAGAAATATAATAATAATAAAAAACACAAAGCACTATATGTACAATAAACATACATAAATAAGTAAATAAATAAACATACATATATACCACAAACTTAAGTGAGACCCAAAAGTAAACTACAGACCAGTATCGAAAAATATTATGGAAGAGACAAATAGTGCTCTTTCAGACTAGATTTAAAAGATGCACTAGATTTAGCCCGTCGTACATCAAGGGGCAGAGAGTTCCATAGTCGGACAGCTTGAAAAGTAAATGAACAGTTATAAAATTTAGAGGAGGACGAAGGCACAGCAAGAAAAAAATTATTAGAGGATCTAATTGAACGCAGATAGTTAAATCGTTCCTTGAGGTAGCGAGGGGTTGCCGGATTAAAAAGTATATTAAAGAGAAGAGAAAGAATGTGAGAGTTACGACGAAGACGGATTGGGAGCCACTTGAGTTTTAAACGGAAACTAGAGACATGGTCATACTTGGACGATAATACAGTAAAATAAAAATTAACTTTTTTATACATACACCTCACACAAATGAAAGAGCTACTTATGCCTGTAATTTGTACAAAACGGGTCAATTTTTCTGTCTTTGTATGGTGACGTTTTTAGTATGTCCTACTACTTTTTCGATCATTTTAGACAATTATTTAACAATTTTGCTTAACTTTGTAGTATTTATTATGTAAAACGATAATTTTGCACCAATCCTGTATAAGAATTTATAAAATACTAGCTGCACGGCTAGCACAAGACGGCGCGCGAGCTATGGCGCGCGCGAGATAGACTATCCGTCTCTTTCCGTGTGTACGCATTAGATAGAGACGGATAGTCTATCTCTCGCGCGCGAGATACGAGGGTGGTTAGATAAGTAACTTGTTTCGGATACCGATAGATGGCGTTAGTGTAATCTATGTAACTATTCACAAAGATTATTTAATCAAGATAATTTATCTGTGGCCAAATGTCATTTTTGGCGGGAATTTTAGATTTGACAGTAGTTTAAACAAAAGTGATCGGAGTAGCGCGGCAAAATGGAGAAAATAGGAATTCGTGGTGTAATTCAGTTCTTTTTTTTGGAAGGTAAAACTGCAAAAGAAATCCATGAAAGGATTTTACCTACATTGGGTAGCTCGTGTCCTTCCTATGAGACAGTTCGACTTTGGGTGAATGAGTTCAAGCGAGGCAGGACAAGCATTGATGATGCACCTCGTCCTGGAGCCCCAAAAACGGCGGTTGTACCCGAAATAGTCGATAAAATCCATGATTTGGTTTTAACCGACAGAAGATTGAAGGTACGCGAATTAGCTGAAGCCACAAACATCTCTTCTGAGCGGGTGCATTTTATTTTGCACAACGAACTGCACATGAAAAAGCTGTGTGCAAGGTGGGTGCCGCGGCTGCTCACTCCAGAACAAATGCGTGTTCGTATGCGAACATCTGCGGATAATCTCCAGGTCTTTGAAAGAAATCCAACAGACTTTATTCGCCGTTTTGTGACAATGGATGAAACCTGGATTCATCACTATATTCCGGAGACGAAACAACAGTCCAGACAATGGGTTGGTCGTGGTGAGCCAACTCCAAAGAAAGCCAAGGTCATTCCATCAGCTGGAAAAGTGATGGCATCCGTTTTTTGGGATGCAAAGGGGATTCTCTTAATTGATTACCTTGCGAAGGGAAAAACCATTACTGGGGCATACTATGCATCACTGTTGGACCAATTGCATGCGGCGATAGCCGAGAAACGGCCAGGTTTGGCAAGAAAGAAAGTAATGTTTCACCATGACAACGCACCGGTGCATTCAAGTCGTGTCGCTGCACAAAAATTGTCGGAATTACGGTTTGAACTCCTTCCTCACCCCGCTTATTCCCCGGATTTGGCCCCGTCGGACTATCACCTATTCCCCAAACTCAAAATCTTTTTATCGGGGAAAAAGTTTAACTCCAACGAAGATGTGATACAGGAGGTAAACGCGTATTTCGAGGACCTCGAAGAAACGCATTTTCGTGAAGGCATCGAGAAGTTGCAGAAACGTTGGGGCAAGTGCGTCGAGCTTCGAGGGGACTATGTCGAAAAATAAAATATATACAATCGCTCAAAATTTTTTTTTTCATATCAAACCAAGTTACTTCTCAAACCACCCTCGTAGCTCGCGCGCCGTCTTGTGCTAGCCGTGCTGGCCCGGCGAACTTCGTAACGCCTAAACAATCGTAATGCCGCAACTTCACACATATTTCATTAACGTAATAAAATTCACATAATGGTATTTTATGCCACTGTTGGACATATGTACACTGTTGTTAATATTTATTATTACTATATATGAAGGGTTGGGTAGGTGGCTGCGCACCAATATATTCAATATATTGAATTATTACCTATTTATTAATTTTGATAAGATGTTAACCTAACCCCAAAACAGTGATTGTATTGGATTTTCAGCTCAAAAACCACGATATATTAATAGAAAACAATAATAGTACATACCTTTGCGATGTTATATTTCTTCGTTTACACGAAACAAAGTTATCTTCTGCGAGAACACGCATCTAGGCGATCAAACTTCTTACGAAAATGGCGGGTATATTTTAGTTAGCCGATAACTTTTAACTCCTGTAGTTGACTTGTTTTACTCATGTGATTTAAGCAAATTGGTAAAATAAGGGGCGGTATTTCTTTTTCTCAGGCTATGCATCTTATTTTGCTACATAATGGTGGGTAAAACGAAAAAATGATAAGAAATGGATTTAGCGGGTTTACACTCTTAGCAAACGATACGAGTATTAAAGAAATAATTGCTATTCAAATGATGTAGGTGCCCATACAAACTTGTACCCCCCTTTTCACCACCTAACGAAAGATTTCCGGAATAAAAACTATCCTATGTCCGTTCCCGGGACTACAATATGTATGCCAAATTTCATCTAAATCGGTTTAAGCGTAAAGAAGTAACAGACAGACAGACAGACGGGTGACTTTCGCATGTATAATATTATATATAATATATATATGAAAATATCAATATAAAGATATAAAATATAAATAAATATAAAATAATAAATAAGTAAGTATAGTATAGAAGTATGGATAGTAAGTATAGTATATAGTATAGGACATATAGTATATAAGTATGGATATGGATATATTTTTTTAACCTTATTTGAAGTATTTATTTAAATACAGTGATTTTTATAAGTAAGTCTAACTATGTCTACGTTTGAAGAAAGAAAATAAATTGGTTCTAAGTGTACGATTCGAGGGTAAACTTGAATGCAATACTAATCAAAATTTGGTTTTTCTTCACGGTTTCTCTGGCCTCTTGTACCGTGGCAAGCGGACCAATCCTCTGCGTGTCCCCTTGCCTTTTTTTCTGAACCTGTCCCTTAAGGTCGGATGTGGGTGGGTCGATCGCGTGCTCGTTGTCGGTCTCAGAACATAAAAAAGGGAGAAGTGCCCTACGGCTTCCTTTCAACGAAAACCAATGTCTCCAGTTTTCTCCCACCAAGTCCACACACACACACATTGAAAAAACTGTGTAAACACAAAAACTCGGGCGGTGCCGCCGAGTTTACGACATCATGCGAACAAGCGCTGCGATTGGCTTTACGCACCCCTGAAAACAGGCAATGAACACTAGAGGGAGACAAACGTTAAATGATGTTTTATCGACATCGATCTTTAAATTATTATGTTAAGATATTGATGACTATTGAAATGGCCAGTTTACATGGTGTTCATATAATCACCAAAGTTGTATAACATAGTGAGGCATTATAGCGATACATACATAAAAAAAAAACATGAATACGAACTGAGAACAGTGAGAACCTTCTTTCTTTTATCAAAGTCGGTTAATACGATCAAGTTAGAAGTTGGTCTGCAGTCTTTTGAAACAAAGTTGTGTTTATTAAATATTGATTTGTGAATTTACCGTTGATATGAAATTACTAGTTCAACATTCTATTCCTATTTTATCGATGACACATAAACTGCAATTTTAACCGGAGCCAAACAGCGAGCCAGCGCCTGCTAAACTACCACTAAATAATTCACGCAGCGACCAAAGCTACAGCGGTATGATACATTGCGCCGTGGCTTAGCACGGTACGGTGTGATTATTGTAAAAAACGTTCAATGTACAACTCGCAGAAAATATAACGCTTTTTCATATGTTATCATTTACACTGCTTTTTGACCATGTCGCGGCGACATGCGCCACGCCCCCGTTTCACATCTATTTCTTTCTATGATCTGAGTTGTCGGTTCTGGCCCCTGGGCCGTCCTACTCGTCCTGTTGACCTGGTGTGTCCCGCCTTGGGAGTGGAGTCGCCTCTGAGTGGCTCTTTCCGGTTGGTGATGGAGGTTGTCCTCTGTGGCTGTCTCCGTCGGGGAGTGAAAGTTGCCCTGCTT
The DNA here is from genome assembly GCA_905163555.1 of Notocelia uddmanniana. Taxonomy (NCBI): domain Eukaryota; kingdom Metazoa; phylum Arthropoda; class Insecta; order Lepidoptera; family Tortricidae; genus Notocelia; species Notocelia uddmanniana. The sequence continues at coordinate 46,466,528 of LR991053.1, forward strand.
GGTGAGAAAGTCGCTATACTCCGTGAAGTCCGCCGTCAGGAAACGGAACCCGCACTTACTGACAACCTACCTATCATAGAACTCACCGAGGGAGAGCTGGTCCCTCGGTGAGTTCTACGATAGGTAGGTTGTCAGTAAGTGCGGGTTCCGTTTCCTCCATCAGCTATCGTGCTATGCTGCTGATGGCTTCTACGTCTGGCTGCGACGGTTGCCATTGTTGGTTGTTGCCATGTCCGCTGTTTAAATTGTCTATGTACCAGTAGTTGGCCTTGAACTGAAAGTTCTGGGGTCATGCGTGTCGCATGTTATCCCGATGTCTTGTTTACATGTGTCGAGGTCGTTGCGTCCGGTGGTGATTTTATAGTCTATTGGCGTCAATGAAATTTAATGATCAAATGAACTTACCTGAACTGAAGTTCGATCTTAATTATCCTGTCTTCGCCGGAAGAGATTTATGACTTGACTACGTAGTAGCCCTGCTACGTCACAAACCATTCGCACAAGTTTTTAGAGTTAGAAAGAGAAAAACAAATGCTTTTCTCCCTCTTTACTCCCGTTACCCCCACTAAGTCTGGCCACGCCGGTAAACTGGAAGTCAACTCATTTATTTCAGAGTACGCAGAAGGAGTACATTTTTAGCAACGTTGAAATTGGAACTAAGGGTTAGTAAAAGCTTAGGGTCGGGTGGGATCTTAAATCTCTTCCGGCGAAGACAAGATAATTAAGATCGCACTTCACTTCAGGTAAGTTCGTTTGATCATTAAATTATCCTGTCTTCGCCTTCGAGATTTATTACTTGACTATGTAGATTTTTGGAGCATGATCAATGTTGCTGGAAAATTTCTAATATATAGTCGTAAAAATTTCTATATAGTTGTTACGAAAAAAAATTATTTTGCAATAAAGTAATTATTTATAAACAGTCATTAAGGTTAAGGTGGACTGATGACCTGGTGAAGGTCGCGGGTGTCCGCTGGATGCGGGTGGCGCGGGACCGGTCATTGTGGAAGTCTTTGGGGGAGGCGTATGTCCAGCAGTGGACGTCTTTCGGCTGACATGATGATGATGATGAGTCATTAAGGTAAGTAGTAGTTCTATGTTCAACAATCAAGTAAATTCTGGCCAGAGTTTATAATAAATCTATTGAAGAAATTAGTAAAGACAACTGTTTTCGCAGACCAACCAGCTGTCTTTCCAATTACGTCAACACTTAGAGCTGCCCGTGAGGCAACAGAAGTTTAAGCGTACCTCATCCTGTGAGCAGAAAAGAGCAAGGTGTCGACTCCGCTGACGCTTAAGGTCCGTTTGAACCGTCGTCCAATGGTTGGAGAAATAGTTGGCCTATGAGGTGTTTTAAAAGTAAATTCATAGTTTTTTTTTTTTCAACTATAACGCGGTCATCAACACTAGACCGCAGAACATATGCTACTAAAGTATATTTTTGTAGCACCGAGACTGGACATATCCCATGTCGAGAAGGGAAAAAGTTAACGATAGTCGGGGCTTTACCGATTGAAGATTTGATTAAATTTGAAATTGTTGTAACTATATTTGAAAGTTTTATAAGACACAATTTTTGTGTCCTGTGTCCCGTACTTAGAGCTGATAATAACATGAACCTTTTTTTTGGTAGCATTTCTAAATTTACTGAATCATTTAAATATTTTTTAAATAATTTAAAACAATTAGGAATCTATTATATTAAAGTGAAAAAACAGAAAGGGATAAAAAGTAAGGGGAGCGAGCGACATAGCGCCTTACAAAAAGCACGATCTCCGGTGACATGTTTCTCGAAAACTGCACGTGTAACACGAAAAATAACTATCGAAATATATTCTCTGGATATTGCCCCAGAATAAGAGCATAAAAGCTACCGCTTCCGTTGCGCATTCTTTTTACAATCACCTATATAAAAGTTACAGTTTATTTTTCGGAAACAATCGACTAACGTCGGGTGGGTCTTGGCTTTGAGCCACAGACTACCACAAAGGCCAGTATATATACTGAGATAGAGATATCAGTGAAATACTCCACATAGATAGTAGCGCCGCCGTGGTATTTAGTAACAACTAACCGCACGACCGCTGCATCTATGTCACTCCATTACGCAAGTGCGATAGAGATAGCACCCAGTGACATCTGGTACAAACAAGTTAAACTAACATCTCCATAAAAAAATGCGTTTTTCGAGCCTTCCTTCAGATTTTTTTACGAGTTGCCTTTTAATTCTGTGGTGGGGGAAAATCGAAGTTGTCATTTAATAGTTTTCGAAGGCAATGTCCTATTGGGGTCTGTTACCCGCTTAATATTATCACAATACTGGTCAATATTATCGTGGTTTTCAAAATCGTATGGATTTTTCTTCAATATTCATTAAACAGCACGTGATACGGATCGTGATATGAGTGTATCGCGTGATAATGCCCCGAATGCGTGCTGATTGCGTGGTAATGGCCCGAATGGCGACGGCTCATTCATGAGCAGGTTAATGCTTTTGAGATTGACCGCCGTAACGAGCTTGATAAAAAGCGAGATGAGCTCAAGGCTCGTCCACTAGCAGCCATTCGTTACAATTACGTCGGTGGAGTATTGAATTGACCTGCTCAAAATGCGCTCGTACCTTTATAAGGAAGATCGGGTCGTTAGCCATCTGAGAGCGCATCAAAGAGTTTAACAACATCGCTCTAATAGTGCATGAGTATAAAAGGTGATACCTAATTTTGTTTTACGCAGTCGCTGGGGCCGAAATCGGCTAGGACATTATTATTATCCACTAAACAAGTGTGTGTTGTCCCCATAATTGTGACTTCTGCCTAAATTCGGTTATCCTCGCGGTTCTGATCGTTCGCTTCTCCTAGGAACTCCTTTTTCTGACCTATCCCCGTCTTACAGCACTCCTTGCTCAACACGCCCATATTCCGCGGTGCGCATTCCCCCGGGGTCTCGCCCCCACTGTCCCTGCGTGGCCGGTCCCGCGTTTGCGGAATATGCGTAACTTGCTGGGCGGTTCCCGTAGGGTGACGCCGTTATCTTTTCGTACTGAGCGGCTAATTTCACAAGGCCGCTGAGGTTCTTATAATCTTGCTTTTTTTATATATAATTTACAGTCTCGCCACATGTTCTAATTCTGTGAAGTCTTTCCTTTTCATCGAGTTTTCCGTACCGTCTCATTAGCAGGGGTCGGAATTCTGGTAGCTTTTTTGAGCTGTCATAGGGACTTCTCATTTATCGACTTACGATCTACGTATTATATCGATACATTATAGAACACAACATGTTGATGAAGATTAACAGTAGAGGTAAACAACAGGCGGTCTTATCGCTAAAGAGCGATGTCTTTCAGATAACTTGAGTAGTTGAAAATGTGAAATAGAGATATGCAATGAAAACAATGACAAGGTAATAGTTAACATTTAATTAGTTCAGTTCAGTGTTTGTTTGTTTGCATATGTCTATAATCGGAGATCATCAGATTGATGCCCAGTACGTACATAACATGATATCATTAGGTACTATGGCAATTCTTGTTTTGAAATAAAGTTTAAAATTAAAGCCTCGTAATAAGAAATACACAAATTATTTATAAGGAACAATAAAATATTATTATATAAGTAATAATTCCTATTTAAAATTTTCAAAAAGTTGGCATCCAAAGTTATCTCGAAAAGATCGCTCATTCGCGATAAGACTGCCTGTTGTTTACTTTACACTTTTAAAATTCTGTATTTATCGACATATATTTGTATATCGGAAGTCGATAAATGAGAAGTCCCTATGACAGCTCAAAAGTGCTACGAGAATTCCGACCCCTGTGCTCATTAGCGTCTGCAGGTCCGTTTTGTAATCCGTGAAGTTTTCTCTATATTTCTGTTTTCTCGCAACTATTCGCGCTATGAGGTCTTCATAGTTGCTCGGGAAATAATAAAGCTTGAAAAGCTCCAGGAAATCTTCCCACGTTTCCCACGAGTCGGAATTGTTCCGGTACCATATAAGGGCTTTTCCCTTAAGAATGCGTGGCAAGGCAGGCAGCACGTCCTCCCTTTCTACGCCACTTGGGGCTATCAGTTCTTCCAGCCTTTCCACGAATTCTACGGCGTTGTCGAACGTGCTGTATGATAGATTCCATTCTTTGGTCAATTTATTAAGCCTGTTCGGCTTGTCTTTGTTCTGGTCGTTTTCCATCTTTACGGGCTGTGATTCTTCTGGTGTCTCGTAACCTTCGGCTCCTTTTATGGATTCTACGAGCAGCTTCCGTATCTGGTCTACGGTTAGGCCTTCGGTCGGAATCTCTCTGCTCTCGGCTTTACTGACCAGCTCCGGCCTCTTAAGGAGATAGATCCAGGCCGTCGGCATCTGATCGTGTACTCACGCGACGCTACGGGATTCTCTCGACAGGAATATGGATCGTCCTACTACGGACGTACGTTTTCGGCGTGAAATACGCCGCGGCGGTAACTTGTGCGTTAATTCGGGCGGGCTGGTTGCGTCGCGGGTACCGGGTGTTCTAGAGGTGTGTTACTGAAAAACCAAGTGTTAATTGGCTGGAAAATAAAAGTGTTAATCGGATCAGATTTCCTCGGTTATCCCTTTTATAAGCTAGACAACCTCTTACGCGAGTTATTGCGTTGGGCGCCAGATGTGACGTGTGAGTCGAACTGAGGTATTTGTGGCGTAGCAATGAAACGACAGTTACGGAGCACGGACCGTTTATTACTGACTCATAGATAACCCCCTCTAGATGGAGATTATAGGGCGACGTGCGGTCACCTCACCTATGTACCACTAGTACATGTAAGCAGCAACGCGTCGCGCTCTCAGTCAGACTCGTCCAGGTTCGTGATCTATACGTACGTTAAATAAACGAGCACTAAAAATCGATTTCAACCATTAGAAATGGTTTTTTGCTGTGTAAAGTTGCGTGGGAAAAGCTCTCGAACAGCAAACTACAAGAATGACGGAATAACATTTCACAGGAAGTTAAATTTATTACAAAAGGCATATTTTATTCTGCCAGGCGGAGTTCATTTTACACAGCCATTAAGATGTACTGAGGTATTCTTGTCCCTTTCCAACCAATTCAAATGTCAATATACTCTCCCTTCTGACGAAAGTACATGCTCGGGCTAGTGATGTGCCACAGATACTTTCGACATAACCGTATAAGTCCCGATTTCAATTAATTATGACATGTATTCGTCCGTGTTTTGTTGCACTATTTTAATATTGAAATTCTATTGGAAAATTTCAAATTAAAGGGAAAAATTGAAAAATTTAATGCTCCGAGCAGGATTCGAACCTGCGACATCTGGCATACGCGGCCAATCGCTCTAGCCTCTGAGCTATCGGAACAACCAAGCTCGTCCACGAAAGAAGACTTGGGCTTCTACGGTAGATGTCGCTGTACGCCTCCCTAAGGCGTTGTAAGAGGGAACTATTGAAGGATTTCGTGGACGAGCTTGGTTGTTCCGATAGCTCAGAGGCTAGAGCGATTGGCCGCGTATGCCAGATGTCGCAGGTTCGAATCCTGCTCGGAGCATTAAATTTTTTATTTTTTCCCTTTAATTTGAAATTTTCGTTAGCAGCGTTACTGCTTTAGTACAAAATTAATCTACTGGAAAAGTTTATTTGTTATTTTACATTTTCGACATTTAATTGTCAGTGAAGTTTATTGATATAACAATCTTAGTATCAAAAGCATAATAAATAAAATAAAAAATAAACCAATTAAAAATGTCAGTGTTCCCAGTGTTCTTTTAATTGAAGTACTAAATTAGTGTCTCGTTCTATTTTATTTATACGCTATAGGTACGATACGGGTACAAATCAGTGTAGTTGAATGGAATATTTAGTTTAGAAGTAGTTATTCCGTAGTTTTATTTTATTATAAACTTTATTAAACGGTTGTGTCATATTTATTCCTATGTAATATCGAGTATGTATATATAATGAAATATCAATATCAAATTAGTAACTGTATTACCACTAGGACATGGATTGCCCTGGCAATTAGGACTAGTGTCACGAGGTAGACCCTATGCTGGACTTCGATGAAGTATAAAGGATCTCGGAATCGGTTAGAGAAGGGGCCATTGCAATTGGGTTTTTTCGAGTCGTCTTGGTGAGAAATTAGGTCTGGTATCACGAGGTGGTCCCTTTGCTGGACTTCAAAGAAGTATAAGGGATCTTGGAATTGGTTAGAGGTAAAGCCATTGCAATTGCGTTTTTCGAATCGTCTTGGTAAGCAGTTAGGACTAGTGTCACGAGGGGTACCCAATGCTTTTATCTGGCTGCCCCGCCATTTTATCTGGCTGGGCGAAGCGAGAGAGCACTAGTTCACTTGTCATTGCATATTCTACCTTACGTACCATTGCAACAAGGTCTTTATTGAATTGGTCATACATTCGATTTCATTTGGTACTTGTCAGCACTCGTCGGAGTGAACGAAGATTGCCGATGTAACTTATATTTTTGGTTTTACTGTAATTATGGATATAGATAAACAAATACCTAAATAAAAAACTTCCAAGACTCAGGAACAAATATTCCTGTTTGTTCATCACACAAATAAATGCTCTGGCCGGGATTCGAGCCCGGGACCTTCGCCTTCGTAGGCAGGACCACTATCAACTAAACCAAAGTGGTCATCAAAATATTCCGCATTTTTTTAAATTCACCAGTGCTTTAGCCGTACTATTGTATTATTACACTATGTATAAATATGCCTAAAATATTATCTAGATAACAAATCAGTAGATGAGCATATAACGCTATGTAAAGTTGTTAACCTAAAATAAATTGCATTACCGGTAAAAGCCGGTAATAAACCACTAATAAACAACGCGTCACATCCCTACGCCGCGAGCGCCATGTTGAAACAAAGCGCGCGCTTTATGAAACAGCCAATGGCAGCGACGTTACCGACCTCCCCGCGACCCGCACATACCGCTTACTTTGGTGACTTTTGATTCGAACTAAATCGTCTATAGGGACTATCTAGAGGGGGTTATCTATGTACTGACTTGACGGGTGGACAGCGTTTTCGTCTTTCTTATATAGACCTTACACCCCTCCAGCGCCATTTGAGCATCTTACGTTAAACTTCTTACTTCACATTCCTGACAGTTCTGACATCCATTCTCATCGCGAGACTCCTGATCTACAGTTCAATCCGCAGTAACAGACGGGAGTTTATAGTCAGTCGTCAGCGAGATCGGACGTGTCTCTTAAACAAAATAAATAATATTCATCTGCTGTATTTGTGACCTAGATCGAACAAGCGCAATTGATTTAGTAGTGTAGTCAGCATAACTCAGTGATTAATAATGTTAAGGCAGAGTTATTTAACTAAGTGAAATGCCGAATACAAATAATCCGGAGTGCAGCCCTTTCAACCGGAGCAGGATGATGCAGCGCAGCCCGCCGCCCACGCCCCCACCACAGCCGCAGCCTGCGCCCACCAAACAGGAAGCGGACCCTCCGAAGATGATACCTACACCGGAACTTCAAGGATGGATGAAGTCCATCGAGCAGTATCTCAATGAGGTATGCGGGATCGCTACGGAAGGGAAAATGAACTCGGACCAAAAACTGAAAGTCTACAATCTTCACCGGAAAGTAGGTCACTGCGCGTCACAGCTGGTCGTTGAATACCAGTCTCTCAAGGCAAAAGCTGCCATGAACTACAACTCTCTTATAGCCCTGCAAGAGAAAAGTGACCTATCACAGCGTGTCCTAGAGTTAAAACATACAATAGATCTTAACGCGAAAGTTAATGCGATACCTCCGACTTTTGCCGAAAAGCTCAAGACCAATCAACCATCCAGGTACGTCCAGCCCACCAGTGTCAACTCGGTAGCGATTTATCCTACCGACAAGCAGAAAACCAGCAAGGAAACAAAATCCCTGGTACAAAAGATCATAAGGCCTGACGAATGGAAACTTGAAAAGTGCGTGGACTCGTAAAGTTAAGAACGGTGGCGTAATCATCAGCACGGACTCCAAACAAGACCTTCTTAAGCTTAAACAGGCCACGCAATTGTCGACCTCTGGGCTTACAGTTGACGAGCCCGTTAAACGGAAGCCCAGAATCGTGGTGATCGGAGTGCCGACGGCCCTGCAGGAAGCGGAAGTTTTTACCTGCATCTACCAACAAAACTTAGCCGACAAAATACCAGCTATGTCCCTCGAAAAGTTCCTGACCTCTGCAAGGCTTAGCCACAAGTCCGGTAAAAAAGGCGCTGAAACTTGCAACTATATCATTGAAGTCCCCGCCCTTGTAAGGAAGACCTTAATCACGAGAGTTTTCCTGAACTGGTCATCGTGTCCTGTGAGAGATTTCACCCTGGTGACGAGGTGCTACCGATGTCAGCAGTACGGTCATGCGGCGAAGACGTGCAAGGCTGAAGTGGATACCTGCGGTCATTGCGGCATTTTAGGTCACGTGATGAAGGAATGCCCTAAAAAGACGGAGTCACCAAAATGTGCCACGTGTCTGCACTACAAGAAGCCGGCTGAACACGAGACAGGCGATGCGGACTGCCCAGCCAGAAAATTGGCCGAAAAAAGGTATATTGATTTGATTGATTATGAAGGCGTCTAAGAGCGCCGCCTCCTATCTTATATTTCTAGAACTTAAATCTTAGTTTGTAAACAATGACAAGTAATTTACTTTCTGACCTAGATAACTTCTCTGTATCCGAGTCAAAAACCTGCGAAGTTGAAAATTGCAAACAATATATTTGCTCTTCCCGAAATCCGCTAACTATACTAACTCAAAACATACGTAGTATATATAAGAATTTTGATAACTTTACAGTATTTCAACACAGACTTGGCCTCGATTGTAATGTTATTATTCTGACGGAGTGTTGGTTACGTAAGCACGGTAACCTGCCTATAATGCCGGGTTATAATTTATATAACACCCAGATTAATTTTAACCAAAACAACGGCATCTTCATATATGCTAGAAGTAATTTAATAATCAACACGGAGGAGCCAAACATTGCCGACTGCAATAGTCTTTTAATAAGAATTGGTTCAAATTGTGCGATACTGGCTTTGTATAGACCGCCTTCTTTTAGAAATATTAATCCTTTTATTGATTCTCTAGATCAGACTTTAAGAAATCTCTCATCTTTTCAAAACCTTATTTTGATAGGAGACAGCAACATAGACATTATGCCAGAGCATCGACCCCGCGGCTCAAAACTACCTTAACCTATGTTCCTATCATGGCTTACTTCCCGCACATACGCTCCCTACTCATCAAAGCGGCTCTTGTTTAGATCATATCATGTTTAACCTTTTGAACGCCACGGTCGGCCATAGCCGACAACGTAAAATCGTCACCCCGACGCCAACGACGGCACAGGCCGACAATTTTTTTTTTATGAAAAACTACTCAGAAGCTGGAATACGTATCAGGTTCGTTTTACCAGTGAGGGACTCAGCATTCCAGTATACTACCCTAAGCCAACGATTGAAGAGGAGGCAGTAGGGGTAGTGCTGCTATTACGGCTTTCTGGACCGCGTCACTAATGACGGAGGCCAAGATAGCCATGTGAGCTGAGAGTCCTTCCTTGGGCGCCGCGGGCTTCGGCTGCTCTGAGGAGTCCTCGTTGTACTCACTGTGTTGCTGTTGTTGTTGTTGCTGATGGGGCTGTTGCTGTGACTTCTTCTTCTTCTTCTGCGTCTGCTGTTGCCTGGGAGACCTAGGGGTGGGGTGGGGACCAGACCTGTCCTTGGGCTGGTTAGCCGGGGCCATGAGCGATCCGGGCGCGGTTTCCTCCACCACGTTTGTGGCGACGGAGGCGCGCGTAATCGGCCCTTGGCGGGGTTGGCGAGTGAAGGCCCTTGCGCCCGCCGTCCTGTTGCGGGTCTCTCGCATCCATACGGGGCAGTTGCGGTGGTTCGCCGGGTGGTCCCCCTTGCAGTTGCCGCAAATCGCAGGCAAGTCCTTGGACCGCTCGCATTCGCTGGCGTGGTGGGGGCCGGCGCAGCATACGCAGACTATGGGGCGGTGGCAGCCGTGGGAGGAGTGGCGGAAGCCCTGACACCTATGGCATTGAGCCGGGCCAGGGCGGCCCCGCCACAACTCGATTTTGGCAGAACCTACCCCCATGAACCGAGTGACACCTAGAAAACCCCGGGCCTCGTGTTCGGTGCCAGCAAGCTGGACGAAAAACAGACTCTTGCCGGACCCGCCTCTACCTCCGGTGATCAATTTGACGTGCTCAGCGACGTATCCCGCCTTTGAGCATGCCTTCTTAATCGCCTCGGTATCGGTGTTGGGCGGTAAACATCGTATACCCACTTTGAGGCGGAGGTCCGTCTCTTCGGGGTACACGATGAATACCAGCTTAGGGTCGGCAGCCTGTGCCTCCTCCAGGTACCGGACAAGTTTACGGTACTCCTCTCCATCGCTAGGGATGAAGCGAAGTCCCTTACCGCTCGTTTCAGTACGGGCTTGCCGGCCTAACAGAGACTCGATGCGTTCGAGATGATGGGGCCAGTTGGGGAATTCCTCAACTATGATCTGTGGGTACCTGTTGCGTCGTTTACCCGTCGTACCGCTGGTGCTGGGTGCCGATGCTGCTGGCGCGGTCTGGTGAGTGACCGGTGGAGGTTTCGGCGACTTTGCCTTTGTGGCGTATGACGTCCTGGGGGCTGCAGGAGGCGTGGGTAAGAGACCCGGTCGCTTTGCGGCGGCTGGGTGTGAGAGACTGACGTCAAGTGGAGCGCCCTGACGCTGACCCTTGGCGGGCTGACATGCAGGAGCGACCTCCGGTGACGTATGAGCTGCCGGGGGAGTGGGTGAAAGTGCCGGCCGCTGAGTAGCGGCCGGGCGAGTTGGGCTGGGAGCGGCTGCTGATGGAGCGTCTTGACGCTGACCCTTAGCGGGCTGACATGCAAGATCGGTCTCCGGCTCCTCGAACGGTGACGGAAGAGGCGTTGGTGATACCTCTTCGTAGATGGTGTGCATTTGTTGGGGCGTGTGTTGGGGGGTGTGTGTGTCTGTGATCGGGGAGTCGACCCCCTCTTGTCCCGCGGGCGGCGTCGGGCGGTTGCATTCTCGCTTGTCCTGGGTTGGCGGAGTGATGTCCTCTCTGCTCCTCTTCTTGGCGGTCTTCTTCTGCGGGGCCTGGTAGCCGGGGTACTTCGGGTTGCAGAAGCGCAGGACTTTGAGGAGGTCTTCCTCTAAGGGGGTCAGGGCCGACCTGGGCATCATCTTGTGCATGACTTTATTGAGTCTGTCCAAGATGAAGAACCAGGTGACCGTGCCACCACAGAGGTCCCCCTTGATCGAATTCTGACGCGGCGCGTTCGCGCAGCGCCTTATATGTGCGTTGGTAGCGGGGGTCGGGGGCGGCGCGGTGCAGTGGTAGGGCATGAGCGGCGCGGCGAATACCTCGGCCCCCCGCGCCCTTCCTCCCGTGCGTCGATGCAGGCTTGCTTCGTCGCATGTCCCCTCCACTTGCGAAGATTTTTACCTGGGGAAAAATCGCCTTTAGTTCTAGGGTCGGAAAGAAGTAGGGAAAAATAAAGTTGGTGCTTGTTATGTCCCCGGGATTTTCTTTTTCCATTTTCAAAACAAAAAAATAAAATAAAACTATTTTTTGCCATACTGCCTCAACATTTTTTTGTGCAAACATTGATAGTTTGCTAAATCTTATATTTTATAATTGTAATAAACTATGGAGTGTTTGGAGAAGCCCCATGTTTACAATTTATACTCATATCCTTGCATTAGTTTATGTTCGGTATGTCATGAAACTGTTATATGAGATTGAGCTTTGCCGGTTGGACCGTAAGGTCACTTATTTGAACGGCGGAATTGGTTTTTATCGGCTAACTGAAATGCTTCTAGGTATAATTATATAATGGTATAATATTATAATGGGGTGTCTGCTTGTTTCTAAAATGGGTGCCCGTCTTGTATGGGCTTTCGTAATGAGTTATGAATGGAATGTCGACCCCGTCGGTAATATGGTTTAATACCTGCCATGCGTCCCGTGAATATATTTGACAGTAGGTTTCCTTATCCCTAGTACCTGGCGAAAGTGAAAACAGAATATATTAATATGTCTATATTTATTTGCTTATTAAGTTTTGGACCGTATTGTGGCGCTCATTTTGGGTGGTGGGTCCCTTGTTTTCTCCTGGCGCCGGTCTTTTATATTGGGGTAGTCGTACGGCGCCCAGGTGTCTCCCTCGGTTCCTCTTCCTTCCGGTGCGGCGCCTCCTCCTTATGGGGCCGGTTTGCGCTGTACTTGTACTGGTGTCTGCAGTTTCATTCTGTTCCATGAGCTCGCTCACCATTTGGAAATCCGTTTCGTCGGCCATCAGCTCGAGTGCTTCTTCCAGGAGTGTCCAGTCGAGCTGTGTCGGTGTTTGACTTTGTGGTTGTGGTGATGGTGGTTCCGCTAACGGCTGTGGTGCTGGTTGTTCTGGTGCCGGCTGTGGTGCTGGCAGTTGTGGAGACGGTGGATGTAGTGGCGGCGGTGACGGCGGTATGGCATCCAGGCGGTATGCCTTGCACCAGTTCACGCCGTTGGACATTAGTTCCACTATTCCCGGGTGCCCGGATATTCTGGTCCAATAACCCGTCTGCGCGTCTATTACTTCTTTTGGTGTTGGTATTTGGCTCATTGTAATTCTTTGAGTGACTGACTGACGTCTCCCGGTCCTTATACATATACTCTGTTTTTTTCATAAAAATCATTTTTGCGGTGAGTTTCGTTTTCTGTTAACTTCGTTCTACCCTCTAGTTTCTGGTTGTTACGCGTAACTATTTCTATCTACTTTATTTATATGTTCGGGACCCGGGCAAAGAAGATATATACTAACGTAAAAAGAAGCGACACGGAAGCATGAGTGCTGTAAACCCGTCTCGCGGCTATGTGTGCGTGACCGGACGTGAACGGGGGTGCGTGAGGGGCGCTCGGTGTGTGGAGAGCTAGCCGCGGCAAGATGAATCGCAGGGGTGCCACTCGCTTCAACATTCGCTCGCGTGACGTGCGCTCACACAACAGAGATCGTTCGGCCGGTAGCGGGCGTGTAGTTTTACTTGAAATTCGTTAGAATTTATCATTTGTAATTCAATGTAATCAACTATGGCTGGAGTTTTTCATTGCTGTGTCTACGGTTGTGACTGTAATTCCAAAAGCCACAAAGGAAAAAGCTACTTTAGGCTACCCACCGATCCAGATAAGTGAGTTATAAAATTTTATATGTTGTGTCCTTCCCTACGTTTAGAATTAAGACTTCACCTAAAATCCATTTTTTAATTCGAAAGACTTGATATGGGTAGGTTGGTATGAGTATGGATGCATTTTGACTTGCAATACATTAAGAAGTTCCTACATCTTCGGAATAAATTAAAAGAAAATTAATTAATAATATGGCGAAATAGATGAAATGTCAACTGAGCCTTTCAAATTACACTTAACGCGGGTGTCGCGGTCGCAGTGAATGACTTCATACAATGTAACATATTTTCTATGGATTGAGGTTTAAAAAAATAATATTTTATATTATTGTTATTATTTTAGCATACAATTATATTCATGTGAAGCTTAGATTTACACAAGAAAAGTAAGTTTCCATATTATGAGAAGTTTTGTAGGTACCTATTTTACGAGCTTTTAGTAAGTTTTCTCCTGACCCAGTGCATCTGTCTGTCTGTAATCAAAACTTACAGATAAAATTTGAATAGCTTCCCGGTGTTTGATTGATGAATATCATGATCATCGAATAAACATTATTTCCTCTTGCCAAGGCAGCTACATTGCCAACCCTATGCAACAGACGTGCCGTTACAAGGTCACCGGCGCTCGACTCACACCGATAGGCCGTGTCGCCCCCCTGACCCGGGTATTTTGTAAAAGTACGACCAACACCACCGGAGGATGTGCCGCGGCCTCCTTGCGCGGGGGATTTCCTCCGATCCCAACCCGCATCTCGAGCGTGGCGGTTATGGCTTTTTGCTTCCCATGTATTGACTATCTGGTCTTGTTGGTAATTTCCGTTTTGATCCTTATGTGTTATACGGTAAGATTCATATTGGTTTGCGATATATTCTTGTGGGTTATTTTGTAGTTGGTTTTATAATGTCGGTTGGAGTAGTTCGGGTCCGTTTTCCCGTCTGTGTCGTAAGACTCAGCTCTGGGAACCAGGTTGAAGTGTGTTGTGCGCGATTGATTAGAAACCCATCACTACAATTTCGCCTTTTCTCCATGTATAAATCTGCTATAAGTGGTGATGGTAAATAATTTTCATGTGCTCTGCTTACCCCTTTTGGGAATATGGGCTTGTGGTTCTGGTATATCAGTTGATTTAATTGTTGATCTGTTTGTTTTCGTATATGGGGCGGCTGCCGGTAGTCCTCCTGTTATTCGACTGTCGGCCTTACAGATGTCTATATACGGTTGGTTTTCGCTTGCTCTGGAGTATATTCGGTGTAATTAGGTTGTTTTTTTTTTCTGTTGCCGGGCGTTCCGGCGCGGTAATGTCTGGTTATTGCAGTTTTATTTTTATAAATACTTATATAAAAAGGTAATTGTTTAATGTTTATATGTACTTAAGTGTCTTGCATTGCATGTGCCCTAATGTTTCGTAATGTGTAAATGACGGGGATATTTTTGATTGTATTTTATATGGTCCTATAAATTTAGGCATTAATTTTGCGCAAATGTTTTTTCAGCATTAGATAAGATGTAGTTCCGTGTTCGCACTGGCTCGCCGGGGTGGGTTCCCAATATTTCCTGTGTTTATCGTAGTAGTATTTTTGGTTAGTTGATGCATTTTTCTGGTTTTGGCGTAGTAATGTGTAGGTATGTTCTCGGGTTCCCATCTCCTTTAGCCGGGGTGTGGGCAACGGGTTTTGGTCGTTCGGGTTCCGTAATTCCTTGCTGTGTGATGAGAATGGGCGGTGTTTGTTTGGTCGGATGACTTTGCTGCTGTAGCGGTTTACTTTTCTGACGGGCGTTGGACTTATTTGCGTATGTAGGTATGTCTTCCTGTATTCGCGGGCTAAATGAAGTTCCTTGTAGTGTTTTTGTTGCTGTCAAATGTTCGGTGATTGGTGTATTGTGGTTTTGTTTTATAATTCGTTTCTGGGGTTGTTTGGGGACGCATTTTTCTTGCGGTGCGGGGCCCTTATTTTTATTGTTCTTGTTTCCGGGGTGTTTATTATCTGTATTTTCGTTTGTTATGTGATACCCGTGGGATGTTACGGTCTCCTCTCCTGATTGGTTCCATTTAATTTTAAAACTGTCTTGTTGGGCCGCTGTTTCGGGTGAGTTCCGTGGCCATTTCTTGGCTGCTCGGTTTAATTTTTCTTGGGCGTGTCGGTCGTCGGTCATTACGGTCGCGGCTTCCATTAGGGGTGTATGTTGTGGTTGTTGTTGGTTCTGCACGGTATGTATTGGTACGGGCGCACGTGTAGGCCATGCTACGGACACGCCCATTCTCTTCAACACGTCCATTCCTATTATTGTATGGGCTGCTGTCGGTAGTACTCTTACCCAGTGTTTCATTGCAGTCCCCTTTATTTCCACGTCGATTAGCATGCACGTGTTAATGGTAGTCTTCGTACCATCGGCTAATACCACGACTATTTGTGTCGGTTTTGCGGGAGCACACTGCTCTTTACACGCTTCGTACACCTCTTGGTTTATGTATGTATTTGTGGATCCTGTGTCTATGAGACACGTGTAGTTGTTTCCTGATATTGTGGCCTCTTTGTATATTCTGTTGTCTTTCCGGTCTTCGTTTCCGGCAGCTCCGAGTGATCCGTCTTGTTGGTTGGGCCTGCTCTAGCAACAGTTACGGCTCAGTACGCCTAGCCTGCCGCATCCGCTGCAGAAGAGACGGCCCTGGGACCTACATTCCCGCGTATTGTGGCCTGGTTTTCCGCATGTCCAGCAACATGTTCTCGCATCGTTTGCCGGATGTACCTTTGTCATCAGCCTGTTTCCCGGTGTGCCGCTACCCGACGGCCGCTCTGGAGCGTTAACGTCTCTGCGTGGTCTTGCGGGTGTTGACTCTTGTGGCTGCCGCCAGTTGTGTTGCGGCCACATGTGTGCGTTTGCTACGTACCTCTGCGTGTGAGGTGGCTGGTATTCTGTGGGTCTGTTATTGTAGGAGAGTCCTGTAATATTCTCGTACTCTGCCGCTAATCGTAGTAGTCCGTTTACGTCTTTATATTCGTGTTTTTTGATGTAAAGTTTATATTCTTTTTGCATATTCTCATATATGCGGTGTAATTTTTCCTCTTGGGTCATGCTCCCGTAGCGTCTCATTAGGGTTTGCAGGTCCGTTAAATAATCTATAAAGCTTTCCTTGAACCTTTGTTTCCTCGCGACGATCTTTACTATCAGATCCTCTCCGTAGTTTGTCGGGAAGTAATAAAGTTTGAAGAGTTGTATAAATTGGTCCCATGACTCGGCGTTGTTTCTATACCAGAGTAGGGCCTTTCCTTGCAGGATCCGCGGTAGGGCTGGTAATACGTCCTCGTTATCTATTCCGCCGGCTGCTACCAGCTCTTCCAGCCTCTCTATGAATTCCACTGGGTTATCGGTCGTCCTGAAGGACAAGTTCCACTCCCTGATCAGACGATTCAGCCTGTCCGGCTTTCCATTCTCCTGTTCGTCCACCATGCTTGTAGGGCACGGCTTTTCCGGTGTCCCGTACTCCTCGGTAGCTCTGACTATCTCTACTAGTAACTTACGGATTTGCTCGACCGTCTGATCTTCTGTGGCGATGCCTCTTTTCTCGGCTTCCTCGATGAGTTCCGGTTTATGCAGTTGGTATATCCAGGAGGTTTGCATCTTGATACGGGGACCTGTAATGGGTACTTACGGTGCGATGTGGGTTTATGCGGGTCACTTATTCCGGTCGGATTTATTGCTGTTTTTTATTTTATTTGGGTGGGTGGGCGGGATTCGTCGCGTGGACGTTACTTGTTATATGTCATGTGTTATAGCTATAATATCTAAAGCCAGACGCGGTGGCGGAAATGTAAAAAAAATTATCGCCTTTAGTCGTCTTCTCCCGGCTCCTAAAGCACCTAAAGACTCCTTCCTGTGTGAGTTGTAATCGTTGGGCGCCAAATGTGATGTGTGGTTTTACTCACACACCCATATCCTCTTGCCGCAAGGGCTATCAGAGGTTTCCTAGCTCACTCAGCGGTCTTAGGAAAGTCTACGGGAGAAGGTCTAATATACAAAGCGGGGGCTTTATGCCTGTTTATTTTGATGAAAGTCCTGACTTATTCTAGTGCAAAGCTTAAACGGTACGAATACGGAATCGGCGGTATCCTAGGGACCCCGGGAGTCGAGCGCGAGAGGGGCAGGACACAACAAGGACGTCTCGGGAACCGAGCCGCCAGCGAGTCGTGGTTCAGGTGTTACGAGGACTTCTCGGGAACCGAGCCGCCACGGGTAACCGGGAGTTCTATCCTTCTACTGGGGTGCAAGACGGGACACCTCAAGGACGTCTCGGGATCCGAGCCGCCAGCGAGAGGTGGTTCGGGATGTTACGAGGACTTCTCGGGATCCGAGCCGCCACGGCAACAGGTGAAGTTGGACGGTGACGTCACGAGGACGGACTCGGGAGCCGAGCCGCCAGCGGGTGACGGGGAGCGGAGATCAGGAGGTGGGCAGGATAGGAGGGGGGCAGAGCCAGGCGCACGGCGGACCGCTAACCGGACTCTGACGCGGCGCTTTTTTTTTTTGACCTGACTGTGGCTTTATAGGCCGAGCCCATTAAAGCGATAGGAATACGCGGTGGGAGTTGCCTGGGGAAAATCCAGGGGAAAACCTCCGACACGACCGCTTGGGCGGTTTAAACACTGGAATACTCTAAGAGTTTGCGCTCTAGTGAGATTGGTTGAACGGTTTCAACCAAATCTGGGGTGTGAGTGGAATCGAGCTACTGGGAGTTTTGTCGCTGGTTCACTAAACCTAGCCTAGCTGAGAAGAGTCCAGCAAGAAACTCAGCTAGGCCCGACCTGCGTCGGACTGACTCTACCCGGTATGCGGCGGTACCGGGACGAATAGGGACTATATGTGTCTGTGTTGTCGCGATCGCGCGGTGGACGTCCCCGCCGGCGGGAAAGCCTAAGTGTACGCGTCGTGTCTGAGTTGGACGCCGTAAGCGCAGCGTTCCACCTTTCGATGGACGCTGTGATTACGTCGTCCGGGTCCGTGAGTGTGTGCCTAGGACGCCGGACCGTGCGGCCCCTAATCAGTGATCGCCGAGTTACGACAGAGGGGGGAGGGATGGGAACGAAGTCGACAGCCTTCCTAACTAACGGATTCCTATGATGGGGAGCGTTGTCAAAATAACGCCTGGCAGTCTGCTTAAAGAAACCATACATGGTGCTAATCCCCATGTCGTGGTGCAGGCTGAGGTTCGACTGGTACCACGGGGCACCAGTCGCCCTACGGAGAAAACGATTTTGAATGACTTGAAGCGGCTTGAGCGATGTCATAGGCACGTGAGCAAAAGCTACACTTGCATAAGACATGTAAAAGTAAAGAGTAAAAGTAAAAGTAGTTTATTCTTCAAATTAGGCATATTACATGCACCTATGAACGTCAATAAACTACCACCGGTTCGGAAAAATAAACCTCTGCCACGAGAAGAACCGGCGTAAGAAACTCGGCGAGGTGTCATTTTTTCAAAACAATATACATTGTATAGTTAAATATAAAATTACAGTCTCAGTTACTACAAAAATAACAAGCTACAGTAGAAAACCTATTTTCGCGATAGATTAGCCGTGCAGGACACTATCACTGCCAAACATCCCTGTCCATGATGTAATCGTTTACCTTATAATATGCTTTTGAAATAAGTGTTTGTTTTACTACAGATTTGAATTTAGAATTGCTAAGTTCAGTAATGTGTTTTGGAATTTTATTGTAGAATTTAATACAATTTCCCAAGAACGACTTTTTCGCCTTTACTAGTCTATAGAAGGTTATTTTCAGTTTCCCAGTGTTTCTGGTGGCTATTGGTTTATCAGCGTTCGTTGGGAAATTGCACAAATTCTTCCTAACATACATTATTATTTCAAATACGTATAGGGACGGCAGGGTTAGAATATCTATTTCTTTGAAAAATTCTCTTAATGAGTCACGCGACCCCAAGTTATAAATTGCCCGGATAGCCCTTTTTTGCAAAATAAAAACAGTTTCAATATCTGCAGCTGATCCCCACAAGATTAGACCATAAGTAATTATACTATTAAAATAAGCAAAGTAAACTAACCGTGCCGTTGCCACATTGGTAAGCTGCCTTATTCTCCTGACTGCAAATGCAGCAGAGCTCAACCTACTTCCTATCGCTGTTATATGGGAACCCCACTGCAATTTTGAGTCCAATGTAATACCTAAGAATACAGTTGACGTAACAAATTCTAATGTTTGGCCATTAAGTTTAATATTTGTATCTAAGTTTCTATTTGACGAGTTCGCTAGAGAGAATTTCATACATTTAGTTTTTTTCGGATTCAACACTAAGTTATTGGCAGCAAACCAGTCAGATATCATGGACAGGGTATTATTTGGTTCAATGAGTTCAGTATCTTTCCTATTTACCTTGAACAGTAATGAGGTGTCGTCTGCGAACATTACAATGCCTGATCTTCGGCTTACCATATATGGTAGATCATTTACATAAACAAGGAACAGGAAAGGGCCTAGAATAGACCCCTGAGGTACTCCCATCTCTACCACTGTCTCTGACGAAAGGGCTTTATTTATCGCTACCTTTTGATTTCTCTGTGTTAAATATGATTTCATAAGATCCAATGCATGTCCTCTGATACCATAGAAATTAAGCTTACAAATTAAAGTTCCATGATCTACACAATCAAAAGCCTTGGAAAGGTCACAGAACACTCCAATGGCGTCATATGACTCTTCCCAAGACTGCAAAATAAATTTTATTAAACTTGCACCTGCATCAGTAGTTGATCTACCTTTCGTGAAACCGAACTGCTGTGCGTGCAAAATATTGTGTGAATTAAAATGAGAAACCAATTGCGTAAGCATTATTTTTTCGAATATTTTGCTAAACGCAGGTAGGATAGAAACTGGACGATAATCAGAAGGATTATCTCTATGACCTGATTTGAAAATAGGAACTACTTTACTACACTTCATTAAGTCTGGAAAAATGCCATTGTCTACACAACTATTAAAAATGAGAGCTAGAGTGGGTGCAACGACCTCGAGAATAGATTCCAGTACCATGACTGACACGCCCCATAAGTCCTCAGTCCTCTTTATTTTTAACATTTTAAAAGACTTCAGTACATCTAGAGGAGAAACATGATGAAATTTGAAAATATTTAGTGACTCTAATTTTACGTTCTCATTCAGAAGGGATTCTGCTATTGTGGTAGATGATGCCAAACTTTGAGTCGTGACTATAGGAATTTTGGAAAAGAAATTATTAAATTCATCGGCTACTTTTAGTGCATTAGTAATTAAATTATCCTCTATTTTCAAAGAAATCGTGGACTCTTTATTACTTCTCTGCCCAGTCTCTGTGTTTATTATTTTCCAGACAGTCTTGGCTTTGTTATCTGAGGACTTTATTTTATTATTCAAGTGCATTGCTTTTGCCTTTGTGCACACTGTTTTGAATAATTTGGAATAATCCCTAACATACTGATGGAAGCGTTCGTCAGTGGTGCAAGATCTCCTTTCATAAAGTTGGTATAAGTTATCTCTACTCTTTCGAATTCCGGTAGTTGCCCAATCATTAAATCTCATTTTATTGTTTATTTTAATACGCTTTTTACTACAAGTCCTATTAAATTCGTTACACACTGTATTCAGAAGCATTTTGAATTGATCATTCGGATCATTTGATTCTACCTGGGTGTTCGGCATGGCGACTAGTAGATTTGACTTTAGTAGTTCTAGTCTACTTTTACTCAGGGGTCTTATTTCTATAACGCGATCTGGAGGTTTTACTTCGCAAGGTAGCCTGACCATCTGAGCTTTATGATCCGACCGGACTCCATTCACTATGCTTCTGTCTAGATGAGGACAGTTTAACCAAATATTATCTATGCAAGTGGCAGAGGTCGGAGTAACTCGGGTAGGTGCTTCAAATAAGTAGTCAAAATTGAACGATTTAAAAAGAGTGATGTACTTATCTTTTTCGACTGATTGTGATAAAATATCGATATTAAAGTCGCCACAGACCACTACTGGTTTTTTACCACTTATTGCTTTACTAAGTACATCCTCCATAATTTCTATAAAAGATATTAAGTCACCTGATGGTGGTTTATAAATGCAAAATGATTGGACGAACACAAGTTTTGTAAAGTGTCAGCTTATTTCTAAGTGACATTTTACTAAATTGTTGATCATCGGCCCAAGCCTTCCTAGCACGAACAACGCACGGTTGCGTACCCTACGGATGTGGCTGCGGAAAGTCAGTTTCCTGTCGAGGGTCACTCCAAGATATTTGACCTCGTTGGCCCAGGGGATAGGCCGGTCAAACATTTGGATCGGAGCCACCCGCCTTTCTGTGCTAACGCAGTCAGAAGGGTGGAAGACTATTGCAGTGCTTTTCTCCGGATTGACTTCGATACGCCAAAGATTAAACCAACGACCAAGGTCGGAAATTGCCTCCTGGAGATATCGCCGGATAAAAGCGTACTTACAATGAGTCGTAAAGAGCGCGGTGTCGTCCGCGAACAACCCCAGATGCACTTTAGGGTGCCTGGGAATGTCATTCGTGAATAACGAATACAGAGTGGGAGAGAGCACGAAGCCTTGCGGGGCTCCGGCTCGGATGGGGTGTGGGTCCGAATACGTCCCCTCTAGTCTGTAACGAAAGCTTCGATCCCTGAGAGAATCTCGTATTGTGAGTACGAGTCTGTCCGGCATGCCGAGCAGATATAACTTGTATATCAACCCGTTATGCCAGACTTTGTCGAAGGCTTTCACCACGTCGAGAAAGATCGCACCGGTCTTGAGCCCCTGGAAACGAGAGAAACCGTCCAGCACGTGCTCCGTGACGCGGTGCACTTGTTGGACACACGAGTGCCCGGATCTAAAGCCGAACTGCTCGTCGATGATGACGTTATTCTCAGCCGTAAATCTGAGAATTCTAGTGAGTAGGATCCGCTCATATAGCTTTCCAAGGGAGCTAAGCAAGCTGATCGGCCTGTAAGAGGCAGGCGAAGTCCGGGGTTTGCCGGGCTTCGCTATCCCTATGACCGATGCACCTTTCCACGCGGCTGGGAAGTGAGAATTGGTCAGCGCGGCATTGAAGATACCAACCAAAATGAGGAGGAGGGTTTCGGGGAAAAGTTTCAGGATACGATTGGATACACCATCCGCACCCGGAGCCTTCCTAACACGAAGACGCCTGATGAGGTCACTGACTTCCTTAACCGACACCGGTAAAACGGGTGAAGTTACGGGGAGACGCGATCTCCTGTCCACCTCGGAATCGACCCATCTAATAAGGGCTTCGTTGGTGTGCAGGAGACTAGGCGAACATTGGGACTCTAAGCTACTCGCAAGGCATTCGGCTTTCTCACTATCCTCGAACGCAGGGGTAGGGTGATCCGGACGATCCAAGGGGGGTATAGTCCAACAGGTGTCTGATTTGAGAGATCTCGCTAGTTTCCAGTAAGCCAGATGACTGGGCGCGATCTCACCCATCAGATCCCTGAACGAGTTCTCCCGAAACTCGGCAATTCTCTGTTTGGACTCGTTGCACAAGTCCCTCAGGATTTGACGGTTTTCGGCAGAAGGGTGATTAGACTAGGTCCTGATGGCACGATTTTTCCTCTCAATTCCCTAGGTAGGGGTCGGTTTTGGATATCCTCCGCCGATACCTCCCTTGAGGCCTCACTTCGAACAGTATTGAGGTAGTTAGTGAAAGAATCGATCGCTTGGTCGGTCTGTTCAGTAGTGGTTATATTGTCGGGGATGTCTCTAAGCAGGGGAGGATCTGTCTGTAGGAGACCTGATTGTACCTTGTCCCAGTCCACGAGTGTTCTGGTACGAGATGTACTATTGGGGTGAGGTCCTAGTCTCAAAAGGACTGGCCTATGGTCCGAGTCAAGTTCGTGTATCACTTCTATAGAACGCAGAGTTAACGCTACGTTCTTTAGAAGTGCAATGTCGAGTATGTCAGGTCGGTGCTCTACGTTATGAGGGAAATGGGTCGGTTCTAGGGGAGCGAGGAGATCGAAAGGGAGGCTGTCGATCAAAAGGTGATGAAGCCGATTGCCGTTGGGATTGGTTGCCGTGCAACCCCAGTTAATGTGCTTACTGTTTAGGTCCCCGGCCACGATGACCCAAGGACCTAGGGAGGCTAGCGAGTCGAGGTCGGTCTTAAGTTAGTCACGTTGAGGTGAAAGGTAGGTTGACGCAATCAATATCGGGGGGTGGCCCTCCATCGATATGCGGCAAACTGACACTTCCATATTTGTCAGGGGTGGGGGAGTAAGACTTATGCAATGTAAGCTACGTTTATAGAAAATGAGCGTGCCCCCGAATGGCCTACCATCTTGCCTATCATCTCTAATCTGATTGAATCCAGGGACGCGAAAGGCTCTAGTACCGGATCTGTAAAAGGTCTCTTGGACCAGGAATATATCTACTGAGTGATCGCGAAGGAAGTTTATCACCTCGTCCTTCATACCCCTCAAGCCATTGGCATTATAAATACCAATGTTAAGCGAAGTAGGTTTAAGCTTTAGGGCCGTACGATCCATACTAATAAGCACCGAGACCCTGACTGCCGAACTGAGCGGCGAAGTATTTCTGTGGCGCAGCACTTAGGTAAGCACTCAGACCGCTCGCCGCCTCCGCGGGGAGCATCTGAAGAACCTGCATAATCGCAAAGTGGGGAGCTAGAGCGGGCCGGCCCGCTTGACTGGCGGCGGGTAATTGTTAAAACCTTCTATGGACACTCGTGACAGGCCGTTTGTAAATTCAAATGATATTTTAAATATGTTCTGTTTCATGTCATTGTGTAAAATGTCTTTGATATAAATTATTATACTCATGTTTGTTTACGGTGAATATAGTTGTATTATTGCTTCTAACATTTGAAGAGCATGATTGCATGGATCATTATCTTGGAAATATTATTTCTGTAACGCAAGAATTAGCCGATATTGGCTGCACTATTGATGACGAAGAATTGGCAGAATTGGCAATTGAAGCCTCAAATACAAAGTTGACTTCGGATTTTGTGAAATGTCAATTAATTCAAAGTGAATTCAAAAAACAATCGTCAAGTTCAAATTTGGAACCATCCGAAAAGATTTTATTGGCAAAGAACAAATTTGTTCCTATCTGTCACAACTGTCATGTCAAAGGACATATCAAGCCTAAATGTCCCAAGTTGAAGAAGAATTCAAAGAAGAATTTAAACAATGTTTCAAATCAAGATTCCTCATCTTTTAAAAAGGGAATTAATACTTCTTTATTTTCAACTGAAACTGCTTTAGTTAGTAATGTTTGTGATCGTGATAGCTGGATTTTAGATTCGGGTTGCTCTAGTCATATGACTAATCGGAAGGATTGGTTATTAAATTACTCTTCTAGCGTTAAATCTCAAATCACTACTGCCAATAGTGATACTATGCATAGCGAAGGCGTAGGCAATGTTAATGTGACGTTGCAAAATAATACTGTTAAAGTTATTACTAATGCTTTATATGTACCAAAAGTAGCAACGAATCTTTTGTCTGTAAGTAAAGTGGCAGCAAAAGGTTACGTTTTAGTATTAGATATTAATAAATGTAATGTTTACAGGAGGGATAATGTGTCCGTTACTGGTTCCTGTGAGCTGCAAGCTACTAATGTGGGTGGTATATATAAAATTAATCAAAAAGAGGAATGTTATTCAACTTTATTAAATAACCAAGAGCCTAAGATGTTCACCGAAGGTAAAGCTTTTGTATCCAGTACCGATTTGTTGGAGCTATGGCACCGTCGCCTAGGACACTCTTTAGCCCGGGGTATTAAGTTTCCAAATGGAAACCTGAATCCATGTCCTCCATGTATTGAAGGAAAACAAAAGAGTAAATCTTTTCCCCGTGGTCAGGCTCATAGAAGCGTGACTAAAGTGGATTTAATCCATACCGATATTTGTGGACCTATGTCCGTCAATAGTGGCAGTCGTTATTTCATCACTTTCACTGATGATTTTACGCGAAAATCGATTTATTTTCTAGATCGCAAAGATCAAACTACTGTTTTGAATACGTTTATAGAATTCAAAAACGTGGTTGAAAATCAAACCGATCTAAAGATTAAGCGTGTTAGAAGTGATAACGGCACGGAGTATTGTAACAAAAGTTTCATGAATTATTTTAAGCAATGCGGTATCATCCATGAAACCACTGTGCCGTATAGTCCTCAACAAAATGGCGTAAGTGAGCGTTTAAATCTTACTATAATGGAAAAAGCTAGAGCATTGTTGCAAGATGCTGGTTTAGGGAAAAAATATTGGGCTGAAGCAGTTAATACTGCTTGCTATTTAAAGAATCGTAGTCCAACTGCTGCTTTAAATACAGCTACTCCTGAAGAGCTCTGGACTGGTTCAAAAGTAAACCTTAGTCACCTCGTCTTTGGTTGTGTAGCATACTCGTACGCCCTAACTCCACAATGTCAGCGTACAAAGCTTGATCCCAAATCAAAACCCTACATAATGTTAGGATATTGTGATCACACAAAAGGTTATAGACTCGGTGATCCAGCTGATGCCAGCAAAATGATTAAAGCTCGTTCAGTAGAGTTTATAGAAACTGTTAGAGGTATTCAGTTCAAAAGAAATGAATCGAATGACAATTTCAATGATTCAGTCAATGCTATTGAAGTTTCAGTAGAAAGTTCAAATGCACCTCGGCCAAATATTATTGAACCTGATGTTGACATCGATGAATATGCTACACCAGAAACTCTTTCTATTCAATCTGAAATTCAGGATACCATCATTAATGAACAAGGTACTCCTGATTCACCATTGAATAATGTTAAAATTTCCCAAAATATAGATTCTGCACCAATGAGTTCTGACTCAGACTCGGAAGTAGTTGAATATTCTGCACCAATGAGTTCTGACTCAGAATCGGAGCTAGCTGAATGTTCTAGACCTGTACGCACTCGCTGTCCTCCCAAACGATTTGACGTTTATGAAATGAACTATTTCACTGAAGTAGGCTTGGCTTTGAAGCTTGGTAGGAATGGGGCGGAGTGAACCTAGAACGTACAATGAAGCTATAAAATCTGAGAAAAATAAAGAATGGTTAGAGGCTATGCAGGAAGAATATAATTCTCTCATCTCGCATGGAGTCTGGAAACTTGTAGATCGGCCAAAAGATAGTAACGTAATTAAATGCAAATGGGTTTTCAAAGAAAAAGTTGATCCAAGTGGTAACTTTGAAAAATTCAAAACTCGCTTAGTAGCAAAGGGCTTTACCCAACAATATGGGATTGACTTTGAAGAAACCTTTGCACCTGTCGTTAGACATTGTACCTTACGCTTACTTTTCGCAATAGGTGTTGAAAATGATATGGACATTGAACATGTTGATGTTAATACAGCCTTCCTTAATGGAGACCTCAATGAACGCATTAAATGCGTTCAGGGCTAGGGCTAGGGCTGATATGATGGTGGTGGGGACAAATTTATGATATTTAAGGGGTTAATTAATGAGTACAACCGAAAGAAACGCATTCCCATGAATGAGGACCCACTGTTGTGGTGGAAAACTAGTACTAAATATCAATCGCTACATGCCATTGCGCGCCAATATTTGTCGTGCCCGCCAGGTTCCGTGGCGAGCGAGCAACTTTTCAGTGGTGCAGGCCTTATATATGATCCACTTAGAAACAGACTGCAGGGAGACAAGGCGGCGAAGCTTTTGTTTATAAAATACAATTTACTACTTTTAGAATCACTCCAATTGACTTAAGTACATTTGTTATGTAGGTGCCTACTGCCTACTAAACTAACATTGAAAACAAACTTTCTTTAGGTAAAAGTAAGTGTCTTAAGTGTTATGTTCTTTAAATGATACTTATGTTACATTATGGTAATAACACGATTAAGTGTTTTATGATTACAATCAAACTAATTTTATTCCTCCTTTGATGTAGGTAACCAAAAGTAATATCCCGGTACAATTCAAAAGTGCAATTTTTATTTTTTAACAAGCAAAAAATATATTTTTATTTTCTTAATACCTTAAAGTTCTAGGTAATGCTCTTTTTTATTTTTAATAGGTAATAGTTTCCTTGTAATGTCAAAGCCTGATGATTTGTCTTGATTCTATGAAAACCTAATCACTGTATTACCTACTAGGTAAAATTTTATTTTTTTTTTATTTTTTTAAACCTAAAAGGTCTCACATTTTTAATGCTAAAATAAAAATTATTAATATTTAGATCTCCGCTTCTGCTTCTGTTTCCGTTTCCGTTTTAAGTTCCGCTTCCGCTTTCGCATCCGTTAAACTAAATTTTAAACATCCGTTTCCGCTTCTGCTTCCGTTAAAACCACTTCCGTTACATCCCTGACGCATTTATATGGAACAACCAACTGGTTTTGCGATTGAGGGGCAGAACAAAGTCTGTTTACTTAAGAAGAGCTTATATGGACTCAAACAAGCCAGTAGAGCTTGGAATGAAAAAGTTCACAAAGTTTTAGTTAGCAATGGATTTACGCAACTTAAAACTGAGAAATGTGTTTATTTCAAAAATAAGGTCATTATTGCCTTATATGTAGATTCTTCATATTCAGTTCAAATGAACGTGAAAAGAAAATGCTTTACAAATTGCTCAGTTCAAACTTCAAAATCAAAATACTTGGACCTGTGAAACAAGCCTTAGGCATGAAGGTAGAGAGGAACCGAGAGCAAGGCACTTTGAAGTTAAGTCAGTCTGAATACGTAAAAAATATTTTAGTTAAGTTTGGTATGAAAGATTGTCATAGCGTTGCTACCCCAATGGAAGTTAATTTTAATCTCCCAAAAGCAGATACCATAGATACAAGGTTCCCATATCAGGAACTAAATAATAGGAAGTTTGATGTATCTCGCTGTTTGTACTCGTCCAGATATAGCGTTTGCATGCAGTAAGCTCAGTCAATATAACAATGTTATAATGAGTCTCACTGGATGTCTGCTAAACGAGTTTTGCGGTATATTGCGGGTACAACTGGCTACGGACTCAATTTCAAAAAGGGAAATAGTGATATCATTATTTCATCCGACGCAGATTGGGCGGGGGATACCAGTGATAGAAAATCTTGTTCGGGTTTTGTAAGTAGGTTCGGCAATTGCATTATAAATTGGCATAGCCATAAACAAACAAACGTTGCATGCTCTAGTACAGAAGCCGAATATTACGCCCTTGGCAATGCTGTGAAGGAGGCGAAATTTGTTCGCAACTTCTTGCAGGAGCTAAATGTTAGGAAACCGCTAGAATCAGAAGTTATCACCATTTACAATGATAATCGTAGTACGTTGAAAATGGTAGAAAATGAATGTTTTCGAAGAACGAAACACATAGATGTGCATCACCACTTCATAAGAGAATGCGTTGATCGGAAACTGATTCGTTTGGATTACAAGCCCTCTGCTGAATTAGAGGCAGATCTGTTTACAAAGGCTTTACCCAAGGTGAAACACAATTATTTTGTTAAGTGCTTAGGTTTAACATAATAGTTTTGAAAATACAATTTGAATTTTTGGTCACTCTTGATATTGTACTCTCGCATTATGCTGGTAGCTCTCTGTTTTAGAGTTCTGGTACATAGTTTGCTCGAGTAAGGGGCAGTGTTAAAACCTCCTATGGACACTCGTGACAGGCCGTTTGTAAATTCAAATGATATTTTAAATATGTTCTGTTTCATGTCATTGTGTAAAATGTCTTTGATATAAATTATTATACTCATGTTTGTTTACGGTGAATATAGTTGTATTATTGCTTCTAACAGTAATGACGCGGCGCGTTCGCGCAGCGCCTTATATGTGCGTTGGTGTCGGGGGCGGCGCGGTGCAGTGGTAGGGCATGAGCGGCGCGGCGAATACCTCGGCCCCCCGCGCCCTTCCTCCCGTGCGTCGATGCAGGCTTGCTTCGTCGCAAACATACTTAAGAAAATTAAACATGGGTACATTGACATAAGATATAGAAATAGACACACAATGCCGAACATAAATAACTAAAAATGTGGCGCAAGATGACACTGACAGTTACATTCCAATAGCTGATAATAACGCTTCTTTATAGTCCGAGTCAAGATAAAAACTTCATACAAAATAGTACATTTCGATACAAGTGCGGAAAGTATGTCATTTATGGCAAGACTCGGGACGAGTGAAGAATGACATTTCCGCTCGTGTATTGAACGACGTTTTTTAATACAGTTGCGAAAAAATAAGAAAAACAACAAGTAATATTTATAAAAACAATATCGAATGTTGCCTTTAGAAACTTAAAACATGCTTGCAGTAAGTAAAAACGCCTCTTCTTTGACAGGCGTTTCGGCAGCTATTCCGTTCCCTCAGACAACTTATTAAGAACGGTTTTTCAATATTCAATATTAAAAAATAAACGTGTTATAATGATGAAGAGGTAAGTAATAAAATATGAAATGTGTATATTTTTCGTATTCTGATATTAACAGTAGGTTTTTATGTTGATTACGACGTTTAAAGGAAACTAATATTTAACACCCAGCAATAAGGAGTCATGCATTGGAACAAGCATAAATTTAAAAAAATTGGAAAAGTGAAAAGCACTAGTGCGCGAAAACCAACTTTCCGCACGCTAAACAGCTACGTAAAGTAGCACTTTTTGAGCAACTGTATTAAAAAAGAATTTACAGAAATTAGTATCAAGTGTCAAATTTGCAAACATAAGAACCAACATGATAAAAACTTTCTAGTAAAGTGCCACCGTCGTATACTGGCTACCAATGTTTACTTTATAAATGTCAAAAGTGAACAGTGAAAGTACCTAATGGAGTCGCTTTGGTTATTTAAATTATTTTTATATTAATAATATTTTTGAACAAAAAAAAATATGAATAAAACATTCCATTACAACATTCACACACCTTCTGTGTTTGTTCTTTTTCTGTGTTAGAGATTAAGATGTTTACCTTCATGAAACTCTTGAGCAAGACTATAGGTAGTTATTTCAAAAGTACTGACTTCTGCCATTGGGGCAGCATTTATAGTTTGCAAGTCATCGTCATCTATCTCTGACATCTATAAAACAAAGATATATATGAACTTGAAAGATAAATTATAATATATTAACGTTAAATTGGTTTTTATGACTTCAATTCATATAACTACTCTTATATGAAAATGTTTTCCTCTGCCTGATTTTTCACGCTAAAATTATATGTTAAAACAGAATTTGAATAATGTAGTTTGAGTCGGGAACGAACGGACTTACGTTCAAGACAGGTTTAGCAGTTGCAGTTAGTCGATTTAAGCCTTTACTGGTCCTGTATATGTCGGTAATAGGGAAATAGGTAATAGGACACAACACTCGTGTGGCTTGGTTTTTAGAGTGCGTCACGTTTATTTTGTGCCAAAATAGCGGTCCATTCTGAACGTCGCTGAGGATGTTGTGGAAATCTTGAATTAAATAATAAAAAACACAAATTTATATTCCTTATAAATTTCATTTAAAAAAATATTGACCTAATAGCGACTCTTTACATTTTGTTTCTTGATAACCTTTCATTTGAACTAACAAAATTATTTTTACTCAAAACCATGAAATTACCAGGACTTTACATAAATTTTGTAACGTTATCAAAATAACTAACCTAAAGAAGTATATTCCGTCTTTTTTTTTTGTACCTTATAAAGCAGTTTTTCACAGCAGATTTCGTCATTGTTGGACAACTGTCACTGTCTGCGGTCCAAACACGACTAAACAGGAAAGTACCGCCCGAGTCGTGCGGGCGGTACTTTCACGGGGCACATTTTTGTGGGCTGATTGTGAATCTAGTTCTATAATAGTACATCAATGCATGGGTATGATAAAAATCAAATAAATATGGCTGGGACAAACAGTAAATTACTCTGGAAAAGCATTAAAAAGATTACTTACACGGCAAACCAACGTGAACCTTCTACAGGCCTGTTACAGGTCGCCTTTAATGGCCGCAAATAACGCAAACGAGTTTTTTGTTAACATAGGTAAAAATCTAGCTGAACATGTCCCTATACATTCGCCGGTACCCCGTATTACCAGTCCGACAAATCACAGCAATCCCTCAAATTCGTGAACAAGAGGTGGGACGGATCATAATGGGATTAAAAGATGATTCTGCAGTTGGCTGGGATGGTATTTCAAATAGAATAGCAGTTCAAGCATATTCTAGTTCCTCCCCTTACATATCTTTTTCAAAAGTGTCTCTCTGAGGGAATTCTCCCCAAGTGCCTAAAAAAAAAAAAGCCATCGTTATACCAATTTACAAATATGGAAATAAAACCCAAATATCGAACTATAGACCTATTTCACTACTACCTTCGATATCCAAAATCTTAGAAAAAATAATGAATCATAGGCTGGTTAAGTACTTGGACAGCCAAGATATTTTTTCGAAAAACCAGTTTGGTTTTCGGCCTAAACTATCAACCGCCGACGCTGTTCATGAAATGACTGGCTACTTAGTACAGGAGCTAGATAAGGGCAACCAAACAATAGGCCTTTTTTTGGACCTCGCAAATGCTTTTGACACCGTTTCTATTCCCACCCTATTCAAGCTTAAAACCTTAGGAATTAGAGGCACTCAGCTCAAATTATTCACAGATTATCTAGACGGCCGAACGCAGTGCACAAAAATAGATAATGTCATCAGTTCTGATCTAAAACCTAGATGAAAACAACATCCTAGACCTAGATGAAAACAACATCCTGCCACGAATACAGTCTGGATTTCGCAGTAAACACGGCACAGCGACAGCATTAGCTAAGGTAACAGATGACATAATAGCGGCATCGGACGAAGGAAAAGGCTCCATTCTTGTCTTGTTGGATTTTTCCCGCGCTTTTGACTGCATTAACACATCACTGCTCCTCTCTAAAATGGCATACTACGGGATCGCCCAATCGTCACGCAAGTGGTTTCAGTCGTTCCTTGCGGATAGAATGCAATACGTGGAACTGCAAACAGAGCGAGGAGTACTCGCCACGTCACAAATCCGGCAAATTAAACGAGGAACGCCGCAAGGATCAGTATTAAGTCCGTTATTGTTTGTCTTGTTCACTGCTGACCTAGTAAACCAATTGGAATATTGCGAGATGCATTTATACGCAGATGACACACAGGTCTACTACTCTTTCAAACCACAAGAACTTAGTCCAGCTCTGGGCAAGATAAACAAGGACCTAAATACAATAGCGGTATGGTCGGCAAAAAATAATCTTGTGCTGAACCCATCAAAGTCCCAATTTATGATAATGGGTAGTAAATGGCAGAGGCATAAAATTACTAACAAAAAGCCCGAAGTATTTGTGGGATTGGAGCCGGTGCCACTAGTACCTCACGCTAAAAACCTAGGCCTAATCATGGATGGAGAACTAAGATTTGAGCAGCACGTTAACACGAAGCTACGAAATGCGTTCTACCGCCTCAAGATGTTGTACGGTTTCAGAAAGTACCTGTCAGTAAAAGTGAGAGAAATACTCGTTGAGTCGCTAGTACTATCTCCGTTTAATTATACCGACATTGTTTATGGCCCAAGGTTATTAGGTAGAACAGCAAAGGCGATACAACGAGTACAGAATGCCTGCACACGCTTCTGCTATAATATAAACCGACGAGATCACATTACTCCCCACCTTAATAGTAGAAGTATATTAAATATGAGAAATCGAAGGAACCTGCATTTGGCGTTTACCCTACGCAAAATTGTTGAATACCAAAGACCTCCGTACCTATTTGAAAAATTAAAGTGGGTACAGGAGGAACGGGTTAGGCTAGTTAGAAGTCACAGACAAAATTTACTGACGATACCTAAACATAAGACCAAATTTTTCAGGGGCGGATTCAAGTATGCTGCATCAAAAATTTGGAATGATCTGCCACCACCACTAAGAAACCCAATGCCTCTGCTAAAATTCAAAAAACTTGTTAAAGCACACTTTCTGGAATTACAAAATATAGACCACCCAAATAAATAAATAAATAAGTAATATCATAAATAAAGACAACTGTCAGGTTTTTCTTTCTTCATGTTTCTTTGGTAATAGTACACCCGCATATAAGGTAACGCAACACACGCACACACACGTACACACGCACACACACGTACACACACACACACACACAGACACATACACACACACACACACACACATTCACACACACACAGACACACACACACACACACACACACACACTCTCACGCGAGCAAAGCTTGCAAACGTGGCCGACCTGGTTAGTGTTTAGTTTTAGTTTTAGTTTAGTTTTACTTTAGTTTATAATAGGGATCAGTCTGAAAATCAGCGCTGGATAGACGTATGTTCAGCAAACGCTGAGACTGGTGCCCATTGCCTGGATATTTATTTGCATTGTTTGTATCAAATTATTATTATTCTTGTTTGTTTAAGTTCGAGGCAATAAACATTTTTTTACTTTACTTTTACTTTTTACTTTAAAAAATGCCTGTTTTGGGGTCCCACAAGTAATCATATTAGGCCCAACTCTCTTTTTAATTTATATTCATGACCTTTGTAATCTGAAAATCGACAGTGGCCGAATAATTTCCTACGCTGATGACACTGTCCTACTTTTCTCTGCAAAATCGACAGACGAAGTTTACAAATATGCTCAACAAGGCTTTAACCTTGTAAATTAGTGGCTTCAGCTTCACCAACTGACCCTTAACCCAGATAAAACTAATTACATAAAAAATTTCATGCGCAAATCAAATTTACCGCCAGATAATCAAAACCTGTATGCACACAATTGTAATAATAACACAAATATACAATGCACTTGTCCAATTATATCTATAACTAATCAAATTAAGTACTTAGGAATTATAATTGATGAGTCGCTCTCTTTTAAATATCATGTCGAGACTTTGTGCAGTAAAGTGCGTAAGTTAATATATGTATTCAAAAAACTACGTTCTTTTGCGGATTCAATGCTAATCAAACAAGTTTACTTTGCATTATGCCAGTCGGTATTAAATTACTGCATTTCTTCATGGGGTGGTCTGGCCAAAACAACACTTATCAAACTAGAAAGAGCACAAAGAGCGATTTTGAAAGTCTCTTATTTCCTACCTTTCCTCTACCCCACTGACCACCTTTATAAAGTATGTGAAGTCCTTACGGTACGGCAGTTATTTATAATGAGTACAGTTTTAAAACAGCACGCCGCAATCCCTTACAGCACAGATTATAATCTAACAAACGACGTAAAGATATTGTTTGCCCCCAATATGGAGAGAAAAAACACGCTTTCTCCTCAAGATTTTTGTTTTTTTGGGTCCTTTCTTTATAACAGGCTAAATGCTAAACTAGAGCTATATCCGCTAAGTTTCGCAAATTGTAAGAAAAGGCTTCGAGATGCCCTATTAAAAATGACGTTTGATGATACAGAGAAGCTATTGACTGTATTAAATTGATGTTATATAATTGTATTTTTACTGTTTTTTTTAACTCTTAATTTTACATAGTTTTTTAATAAATACTGTAATTGTACTAGTTACCAAGAAATAATTTATTTGTTATATTTACATGAATATTAATAGACATATATCGGTACCTTTTTGCCTGAACCACAGGGAATCCCTAGCTCAGGCTCCTTTTTATACATAACTGTGAATTTTAGTCTATAGTTATAACATTTGTACAAAAGTTATTCAATAAATTTATTTGTATTATTTGTATTTGTATTAAATTCAAAAAATGAGTGATGAAAATTACCAAAAGCTTGCTTCAGACACAACATTATAAACCTTATCATTTCTCGAGCGACATGGTCAACAGTCATCTCATTGGGAGTTGGAAAGCTGGCAACGTAGGGAGCGTTCACTATGTCATGATATGTTTTGTATACTTTTAGCAAATTTGGAACCCTCCCACAATTTAGAGGAAGACATGATAAACTCATTTAAACGGAAGGCTGATGAAAACCTTAAAAATTTGAACTCTGCCAAAAGGATTAAATTACATCACCCTGAAGAACCCGGTCCATCAAGTAGAAGCATTTGCTACAGTGAGTCTGATGATTCAGATTTTGAACCAGACTTCATGCCTAGAGATCATTATTCAGACGAGGAGTATGATCCTGAAAAAGAATTATTGAATGATTCGAAAGCATTAAATTATAGGTATATTGTACTTGAAGGAA
This sequence comes from Notocelia uddmanniana, assembly GCA_905163555.1. Classification (NCBI taxonomy): domain Eukaryota; kingdom Metazoa; phylum Arthropoda; class Insecta; order Lepidoptera; family Tortricidae; genus Notocelia; species Notocelia uddmanniana. Next base: position 46,501,922 of record LR991053.1, read on the forward strand.
TTTCTACGGCAGCAGACATTCAGAACTATTTTGCAAAAAATTGGGGTATGATAGGGGTCAATAAAACTTTTGATATAATTGACACTAAAGAAAGAAAAATGATAGAGTTAAAGACAACGGTGAGACTCCCAGAAGTATTGGAAGAGTATGCCAAAAATGTTAACACTGGCTCCTACACTGCATTAATAACTGTTGACCTTGTTGAAAATTGCTTAGACATTCACGGTAAAGATGAGGAAATGCCAGGTACTAGTAAAGCATATAACTTCCTGTTAAAAAGACGAGCAACAATGAAAATATTAGGGATAGAAGATAGAATTCATGATGAAGTGCCAATGTCGAAACTAATATTTAGATCCAATTATATAGAAAATACGGTTGGTGCAATGTGTGAGCTTTTTCAAGAAAACACTAAAGTAGGAGTAGACATCAAAGATATATATGTCGATGGCTTCAATATAGAACCCATTAGCCCTGAGATTCTGTTTTAGAACCTTAGGAAACCTCTATTGGAAGTTCATGAGGAAAAATGCAGTTACAAGGGAAAGATAACTCCTTTCTTTTACTGCAACCCATCTATTGTTGATGACCACACATATCTGTATGCAGTGGATCAATTCATGTTAAAGCTTCTAGGGACTTCAACCCTTATTGAGGGCTCTGAATCATTAATGAATCCTCTAATTGTACTAGTAGACAAATGGATGTGCAACAATAGTATGAACAAGCACTTCGGTTTTATTGATTTAAATAAGGCAGAAAGTAGAGTAAAACTAAATGCTGACGTAAAAGAAGCACTGGTGATATGTAAAAAGTGTAAGACCCACAATGCGGAATTCAAAGATTTGATTCAGCCTGAAAAAGAGAAAATAACAAACAAGCAATGCCCGGACTGGTTCGAACAATTATACTCAGATTTGTCAAAACAAAATTTGTTGGGCAAATGCTCAAAAGGGTAGTGTTGAAGAAAGGAGTAGATTAAAGATGTATGCATATATTGAGGAGTGGCCGAACAAGTTTTATGATGATGTGGGAAGCAGAAACGTGGGTGGGTTGCTGGACCAAACTAGCAATTTTTATAGTAGAATCTCTGGAACTTACAATACATCAATAGGTAATAGGACTACTCACTCAATGATAGCCTGCATCCCTATCAAAATGAACGTTAAGGAAGGAGAGATTAATAAACGGTACATGACTGGGGTAGTGTTCAGAGGACCTCATCACACTAGATCAGCAACAGACAAATCAAATCTTCTTGTAGTGGAAGAAATACAGAGCGTAGATTCTATTCCAGAAAACTTCTACTCAAAGAAAACAATAGTAAAGATTGGCGGCTCCATATTCATGTTGCGGAAGACAGCCATTAAGAAAATAGATGGGATTCATTTAACTTTTATCAAAAACTCTCTATTCATCGCAAGCAACATGATCGGTGATATTATAATGCGATACCAGAAGTTTATTAGTGAAGATGCATTTGTAGGGACACATATGTAACTCATAATGCTGAAATAGCATTCATGGCACAAGGCGCGAGGCGCGGACTGACCTCATTAGTTGTTCCCCGTCTCTCGGCCTGCCCGGTTAGGTTAGGTTAGATTATTTAGAGCTATAGTATAGCTCGCGAAATTATTGTGATAAAAATTTATGTGAATTAACCTGTTGTCCTTGGACTAAAATTGTGAACATTTATATAATCAGTGTAACGCAGTTAATAAACTTAATCTTTGTTAAACAGTGATTTTCCTTTATCAACCTTCTGATAGAGTCATTTTCGGAACATTAATAAGTGTGCATCTTTACCTATCAAAGTGGTTATATGGTAAGACCCAGGTTACCTATAAGTGGTAACCCCGACTGCAGGACACAGTGAATTAGAACTTTAAACAGTGTTAAGGGGGCAACTCGCGTTTCTAACCGGGCAGGGAAGTTTAAGGTCATTATTAAAATGACAAGCACTGGAGGCGCAGCGACCACTGCCGACGGGCAGCCGCAGCAGCAGCCGCCGCCGGTGGGCGCGCCACCTGCAGTGTACAGTAGCAGGAGTGATGAACAGCTGGATCTGGCTGCGGTTTCGGTCGCGTCAAGGCTGCCGGAATTTTGGGCAGACCAGCCGAGGCATTGGTTCATCCAAGTGGAAGCGATACTCAACCCTCAACATCTAAAGGACCAGGCAAAATACGATCTTGTCTTGGGTAAGCTGACGAAAAGCGCAATAGGGCAGACTACAGACCTATTGCTGCAGCCACTACTGACAGGAAAGTACGAAGCGCTGAAAGAGAAACTTTTAGCCATCTACGAAGATTCGGCGAAAGCTCAGCTGCAGAAACTACTTAGCGACATGAAACTGGGTGAGCAAAAACCTTCGCATTTACTACGTAAGATGCGCGACCTTGCAAGAGGCAAAGTACCAGATCAGACGCTTTGCATATTATGGCAAAATCATCTACCACAGGCAGCGAGGGCTGCCGTCGCAGTCGCGGACAGTCAGAATCTAGACAGTCTAGCAGCTGCCATTGCCGACAAGGTTTTGGAAGCAGTTCGTCCTACTCCACATGTGGCAGAGGTGCAAGCCTCGACGTCGCGGCCTAAGACAACGCAGTCTACAGAAATGGGAGCTGTCTTAGCTGCCCTTGAAAAGCTCGACGGCAGGTTGTGCGGTCTGGAAGAACGGTCGAAGCGCCCAGACACCTGCCGCTGTCGCCAGAGAGGGAGGTCATCTTCAAGGAAAAGTATGCGATACCGGTCAGCATCGCGAGGGAGGAGCAACTCTAGAAAAACGCCTGGAAGCTCGGATTGGCTCTGTTACTACCACTACAGGTATAAGGAGAAGGCGCAGGCAGCGTTGTGTTCCACCTTGCGCTTGGTCTAAAAACGAAACGGCGGGAAACTAGATGGAGTACAAGCAGTGGCGGAAGCTTGTACTACGTGTAGTTCACCGTCGCACCGCCTTTCTGTGACAGACTCTAACACTGGTTTTCGTTTCCTGATCAACACTGGTTTTAGTTTCCTGATCGACACAGGCGCTGAAGTGAGTGTTTTACCGGTAAAAAATAAGCATTCGATTGGTGAAAGTGAGTGAAAATTATACGCAGCAAATGGTTCCGAAATTAAAACATACGGTACAAAGACTTTAGTGTCCTGCACGGCTAATCTATCGCGAAAATAGGTTTTCTACTGTAGCTTGTTATTTTTTAGTAACTGAGACTGTAATTTTATTATTTAACTATACAATGTATATTGTTTTAAAAAAATGACACCTCGCCGAGTTTCTTACGCCGGTTCTTCTCGTGGCAGAGGTTTATTTTTCCGAACCGGTGGTAGTTTATTGACGTTTATAGGTGCGGATTAAGAAGAGCATATCGTTGGTCGTTCATTATTGCCGATGTTAAACAACCGATATTGGGTGCAGACTTTTTGACCAGATATGGCCTTCTTGTAGATTTAAGGTCAAAGAAATTAATAGATAGTTTAACCAACATGTGTGTAAATTGCGTCCGTAGAACATTGTATCAATCCATCAATCAAAATTGTTGACGAAAATCATCCTTTTCACAGATTGTTAAGTAAATTTCCAGATATAACGAAACCTGTTTCTTTTAGAGAACCGCCCAGTCATATTGTTAAACATCACATCGAGACTAGGGGTCGTCCAATTTTTGCTAGAGCTCGACCACTTCCACCAGATCGTTACAAAAAGGTAAAAGATGATTTTTATGCAGGAGATGGGCATCTGTAGACCTTCCAAAAGTCCATGGGCAAGTCCGTTGCATGTCGTTCCGAAAAAGAACGGCGAACTTCGCCCATGCGGTGACTACAGACGTTTAAACGCAGTGACCAAATCAGACAGATACCCAATTCCAAGAATTCAAGATTTTACATACATTTTAACAGGTAAGATTCTTTTTTTGAGATTGGACATCAACAGAGCTTATCATTTCATTCCCGTGGCAGACGAAGACATCGAAAAAACAGCGATAATTACGCCTTTTAGTCTGTGGGAATTTCCAAAAATGAGTTTTAGCCTTAAGAACGCCGCGCAAAGTTTTCAGAGATTTATGGATACAACTGTCTTCCCTAACTTTGATAATCTATTTGTTTACATTGACGATGTCCTAATAGCTAGCGAAACTGAAGAAGAACACGAGCGTCACCTGTGAACGGTTTTCGAGAGGTTGAACCACTTCGGAATCACCATCAACTTGTCAAAATGCTGTTTCGGTAAGTCGAAGCTGAATTTTCTAGGTTTTGAGGTGTGTAGACGAGGGCATCCAGCCGTTGCTAGAGAAAGTACAAGTAATTACAGACTACCCGAAACCCGACACCGTAGAGGATTTACGTCGTTTTCTAGGTATGGTTAACTTTTACCGTGCTCATTTACCTAATGCAGCGTCATATCAGGCAAAGCTCAACGAATACCTACACAACTCCAAAAAGCGAGATAAAACTAAGATTCAATGGACGGAGCAGTCAACGGAAGCTTTTGAGAAATGTAAGCAGAGCTTAAAAACGCAGCTACATTGTCTTATCCAGTTATAGACGCTCCGCTCGCTATCATGATCTACCACACTGTTGGTATATCAGACCACACTGTTGGTAGCGTGTTACAAGTCCAAATAGGAGGTTCTTGGAAACCTTTAGGGTATTTTTCAAAAAAGATGACCAGCGCGCAACAGAAGTATAGTACGTACGACAGAAAACTTTTTGGATTTTTTCTTGCAGTTCGTACTTTAGAAAAATGTTCGAAGGGCAACCTTTGATTATTTTTTCCGCCCACAAGCCGTTAATATACGCCTTCAAGAATGTAGATAACAACAAAGAAATGCCACGCAGAACAAGGCAGTTGTTATTCATCAGTGAATTCACTACTGACATTCGATATGTAGAAGGTAAGAACAATATTCCAGCCGATTGTTTATCTAGAGTCGAGACCGTTTCCTGTCCCACACTTATCGACTACGATGCAGTTGCTGACGCGCAAGAACACGACGACTACATTTCTAACGAAACGTCGGTCGCAAACAACAGCTTGAATTTTAAGAAGGTATTTTTGCCCGGTAGCGATAAGGCAATCTATTGCGAAATTTCAACTAGCAATATTAGACCTTATTTGCCTACAGCGTTTAGGTAAATAGCCTTTAGTTCAGTACACGATTTAAGTCATCCAGGTATCCGTACTACCAGGAAGATGATGTCTAGCAGGTTTTTCTGGCCAGGCATGAATCGAGACGTAGGTGTGTGGGCTAAATGCTGCCTACCATGTCAACGTTCAAAGGTAATTAGGCATACTGTGTCAGAGTTCAACGAGTACCCATCTGTCGATAGATTCGAACATATCAACGTGGACATCGTGGGCCCGCTCCCAACAACGGTTGAAGGTTATAAGATATTGCGTAACAGTCATAGATAGAAAAACTCGTTGGCCAGAAGCTTTTCCCGTTAAAGAGATTACCGCAGAATGTGTAGCCAAGTCTATTTTTGATGCTTGGATAACTAGATATGGGTGTCCACTTAAACTGACCAGCGATCAAGGCAGGCAGTTTGAGAGTAGTTTGTTCGGTAGTTTAATGAAAATTTTAGGAATTATAAAGATTAGAACTACCCCTTACCACCCAATTAGCAACGGAATTATTGAGAAATTCCACAGGGGGATGAAAGCGTCTCTAAAGGCTAGTTTAGACTGTACTTCTTGGGTAGACCAGTTACCGTCAGTTTTATTAGGACTTCGCGCAGCACTGGGAAGCGATACAGGCGTCAGCGCTGCCGAGATGACGTTCGGGAGGAACCTCAGGTTACCCGGTGAGTTTTACGACTCGAAAGAACTAAAGGCACAGAATAAGGAATAGTACAAGTACAGAAATTTCACTTCCTAACAAAAACGGCGTTTAGGCATCAGAAACGTGCCTACTCTCTGCATCTCTGTCTATCGCATAACTTGTATTCATTCACGCGTGGCACGTGTAGCCCTAGGGTTGTCACGCCAAAAATACTTCAATGATGCAAAAAATGTTCTACCTCACCAGATGTCGCTTAAGTACAGTGAACCGATATTAATTAAGTACATGTTACTTCACAAGAATAATAAATCTCATATTTTTTTTAACGAACCATCTAACGATACCCTACACGGTGGTTTTTGCAAGAAAAAAATATTAATCCCCATTTTACGTGTAGGGGAAGTACCTTCAAACTACATATATCGTGTTACATTTAAAATGAAAGAGCTCATTGTGTGCATCTTAAATATATTTTTTGTAATTTTAAAATAATTATTTTAGAAATTATTTAAGATAATAGGCAAAAAATTACCATTCCCCGCTTCATCTCCGAAACTACTGGGTCTAAAATATAAAAAAAATACATTTCAAATCATCAACCAACAGGTTTTGTCAGACATACAAATCAACAACAAACACGTCACAACTGCATACAACAGGACAGGACATCTTATGTTTTTCAGCTATTTATACCTACACTTTGTCCATGTTTCAAATGCTATGGCCACAATAAAGTACAACAACCTAATAGGACAACTATTATGTAGCTAATCAAGTAAAATAAATTTAATAACGCGTTTCGTTTTGAATAAAATTACAGTTAGTTACTTAATAAGTAAATCGTCGGAAATGGTGAGTTTAAGCTATAAGTATCTAACAAGTAGCCAGGTGGTTCGTATCGTATTTATTTGTATTGTAACTTACAACTTGATAATTTTAAACATCAACCAATAATTTTAAACACCAACCAACACTAAATAACTACTTATTATTACATATACCAAACTAAAATACAAAAAAAAACCGTTCAAAATTTATAGGCAACTGAAAAAAAGATACACCAACGTTCCTTCGGGTATTCAAACAACCATATACACAGAGCATGTGTGGCCGGTTATCGGTTTCATCGTGGGTTTTTTAAATCACACAAAAAATTACGTAGTAACGCGCGGTTCGTCGCGATCAAGTCGGCGGCGCGCGGCAGCGGATCACAAAACGACACACACGTACATTCTCGGATGGAGGCGGCCCGCGACTGACAGCTAGAGTCAGAGTTTTCGAGCGTTAGGTTATTACAGCGGCGCGCTCCACCCATTGCAAGCCCCTTGCTAAAGGTAAGTGATGACAGCAGCCTCGTCGAGAAAATTCGTCACACAATAAGTAAGTTTAAACCCGCTTTAAAATCTCATGGTAATTCTAAAGCTTTCTTTATCCATCCAGATTTGAAAACATATAGCAAAGTTTTTGTCAGAGACGACACAGTTAGACGTCCCCTAAAATCTCCATACGACGGTCCGTATCCCGTAATTAAATGCTACGAAAAAGTATACAAAATCAAATTACCAGATCGTGTCGTCAATATTTTCATAGATCGCCTGAAGCCTGCGTACGTGTTAAACGACGCAAGCAACACGGTGAATGAGCAACCGATTATGGACGAGACTGACCGACAGACGATTATGAACCCTAAAGATACGACCGTACAGCCAACTTTGCCACGAACAACGAGAAGTGGTAGAGTTGTTCGCTCAGATCATAGAAAGAAATAGATGTGAAACGGGGGCGTGGCGCATGTCGCCGCGACATGGTCAAAAAGTTGTGTAAATGATAACATGAAAAAGCGTTATATTTTCTGCGAGTTGTACATTGAACGTTTTGTACAATAATCACACCGTACCGTGCTAAGCCACGGCGCAATGTATCATGCCGCTGTAGCTTTTGTCGCTGCGTGAATTATTTAGTAGTGCGCAGGCGCTGGCCCCCTGTTTGGCTCCGCCTACTAGAGTGGTGCCGGTTAAAAGTGCAGTTTACGCATCATCGAGAAAATCAATATTTAATAAACATAACTTTGTTCCGAAAGACTGAAGACCAACTTCCAACTTGATCTTATTAACCAACTTCGATAAAAGAAAGAAGGTTCTCACTGTTCTCAGTTCGTATTCGTGTTTTTTTTTTTAATGTATGTATCGCTATAATGCCTTACTATGTTATACAACTTTGGTGATTATATGAACACCATCTAAACTGGCTATTTCAATAGTCATCAATACCTTAACATAATAATTTAAAGATCGATGTCGATAAAATATCATTTAACGTTTGTCTCCCTCTAGTGTTCATTGCCATTTTTGAGGGGTGCGTAAAGCCAATCGCAGCGCTTGTTTGCATGATAATAATAATAAATATTCTTTATTGCACCACTTATGATGTCGTAAACTCGGCGGCACTGCCCGAGGTTTTGTTTTTACACGGTTCAATGTGTGTGTGTGGACTTGGTGGGAGAAAACTGGAGACATTGGTTTTCGTTGAAAGGAAACAGAAGGGCACTTCTCCCTTTTTTTATGTTCTGAGGTTGTTCGTAGGCCGATTCGTTTCAATGTAGAGAATCAGTAATTCATTAAAGCAGCTATATAGAATAGGTATAACATTATGGCGAATTTGGTTTCCCACTGAAGAAAACATTATTAAAAAACGGGTAGGGGTCGGGTTGCATAAAGTTTAAAGTCATATTTTTGATAGGCATACGTGGATTCGTCATACTCATCATTCCGCATAATTGTAAATAGTCATACATTTATGCGCATAATGTTTTTAATCATAATGTTGAAGAACATATTCTGTAATGCGCATAAAGTTAATGCGCATAAAATTATTTAAGCATACTTTATAATGGACATAAAATGGTTGGTCATAAAAGTTTTTAACAACACTGTATAAACGCATAAACTACAAAACGCATAAGCCTATGTATGTGCAATTTCCACCTTGGTCAAATTATATATCGGAAAGTCCAAAGATGCGGTCATCAAACATTATATGGTACAAGTGAAACTTTTCCTATGGACATAAAGTGCTTATATGCATTGGCATTTTTACCAGCGAACGAAATACCGCTGTACTTTGACGACTTACTACGAAAGTGCTCTCCAGAAGGAAGTAAGTTACAAAGTTTTTCCGCTCTTATATAAAAAAAAATAACCTCGAAGACGAAAGCGGGAGCAAAGCTCCCGCTTTCGTCTTCTAACCTATCCGCGATCCGAATCGGTTTTGCCACAAAGTCTCTGTAATATGAAATATGAAAGTAATACAAAAGTTTTAATAACAAGTTTATCCGCTCTTTTATAAAAAAAATAACCTCGATGACGAAAGCGGGAACAAAGCTCCCGCTTTCGTCTTCTAACCTATCCGCGATCCGAGTCGGGTTTGCCACTAAGTCACTATTCCCTACTGCCTACGTGAAAACCTGAACTTTTTACTCCACTATCTTGGCATTGGTTGATCTCAGAGAAATGGTTAAAAATAATTATAATCATCAACATTATGGCTTGATAGATGTATGACATTTACAATTATTACTAAAAATACTTATAATTATCAACATTATGACTAAATAAATGTATGACATTGGACATTATGGTTAAACCAATTATGACTTCGTATAATTATGACAGGGAACAATTATGCCATAGTACAATTTATGCCAAAAAAAAATTATGAGCATCAACTTTATGCGTAAAGTGTTATGACAATCGATATTATGACAATAGTTGTTATGCCACTAGACCGCCACCCTAAAAAAACATTATTATAAACGATAAACTGACTAACAAAATGTTTGTAGGTATATTGTTTATCGACTTCAAAAAAGCTTTTGACACGCTGGATCACAAAATACTGCTGAAAGCTATGGCAGAATGCGGGATTCGTGGTCCTACGAGCCAATGCTTCCGCAGTTATTTATCAAACCGGACACTGCGTACGAAGATCAACGACTGTACTGGCGAGGAGGCGGCCATTAAATATGGGGTACCGACTGGGTCTGTCGGGCCCGGTCGGGTACATCATGCACGTGAACAGCATCAGCAACGTCGTCGAGCACTGCTCCACATACATGTATGCGGACGACACGTGCCTGCACTCCTAGCACAAGACGGGCGTCGACATAACTCGCGCAGCGACAAATTTCGCTCGCGGCTGTCAAATTTCTCGGTCGCGCTGTCAATTTTCTCGATTTTGGTATCACAAGTTGACACATCGAGAAAGCCGGCCCTAGCGAGAAAGCTTTGTCGCGCGAGTGTTGCGGTTAATCAAAAAAATAATCTACTATTGCCATATTGTTTTCTGGCAACACCGAATCTTTGATAAAAGTCCATAATACTAGTGAACAGCAAGCCTTAGATATGGGGCGTCCCTAGTCACGATAACTTTGTCTCTTTCTCTCAAACCTGGCGTAAAAGAGATAGCGTTTTAAATTTAAACAGTGGCGGGTAGAAATGTCAAAGTAGCCAAATCAAAGAGAATATAATCTAGTTCTATTTTCAAATGTTTTCGTTTTTTGTATTCAACGAAATCAACATGGAATCGAAAAGGAAAGTGTAAGTAAACTGAATAAATAATATTGTTGAGTTTTCAGTTGTTTATAAAATAGCGTTGATCTTTAATACTTTACTATAGAATATCACATTTGTCTTTTTTATATTTCGTGAAAAAATATTATTTTTTTATAGATTTTCTATGATCTAAGCAGTGTGAACCTGTGCTAAGTGAACTCTGATTTAGACGTAACAGCTACAGCCGCTTGTCTAAAATAAAATAATATTATGGGGGGGTTGAGTTTCTCATTACGATGAATCAGTTTTTCAGTAATCATATTCTGTAAATGCAATTTCAGAGTACGAAGCACAAACGCCCAGCTAAGAGTGTTGGTTGACTATATGTCAACCAACAGGCTGTTCGCCCTCGGCGAATTTTCCGGCCCACTCGGGGCCCAAAATATGGACGCTGAGTGGGCCAATTTACGGGACTTGCTCGCCGAGCATGGTCCTCCTAAAAATATAACCCTGTGGAAACATGTAAGTAATATTAAATTGTCAAAATCTTTTCCTTTCAAATTTGTTAAAAAGTCAATGGAAAAAGTTTTTCATCCACTTTCATGAATTACAATTATCAAATTGCAACATGACATTCCCACCACCATAACAGCCCAAGGACGTCCACTGCTGGACATAGGCATCCCCCAATTTCATGTGGGGTAAATGCCATAATCGCCACGTTTGGCATGCGGATTGGCGGTCGCAGTATCTCCACCACACTCCAGGGATGCGGCTGCCCATCTCACGGTGGTCCTGGTCGTAGTTTTAAAACATACTCGGGTCCATGACATTCATGTTTGTTTAATTAATTTTATTGTGTTATATTTGTACCTTGGTTTTAGACATGGCGGGATCTAAAAAAAAATGCACGGGTGGAGGGAGCCAAGGCTCGATTTGCCCGGGGAACCACTGGAAACCATGTTCTCATCCCTGAGGTAACGGATCTGAGCAAAAAGATTTTAGAAATTATTGGAAAGGAGAGTGCGGAGGGCTTGTCTGTGGAGGGTGAGACAGGAGTGGGAGAGTTTATTGTGAGTACATAAAATAATATATGCGTAAATTAAATTGATGCATGCATAGATGTTAAGAAACTACAGTGAATATGTTATGAAAATGACAAGACAAAGATATATTTTGATTGGCAAATATGTGTATGTATGTATGTATGTAAGCACTTCATTGTACACAATAACAGTGTAAAACATATACATGTCACACAAGATCAGAGTACAAAGGCGAACTATAAGGGATCTCTTCACAGTGTGGGATTGGCCTCAAATTGTGATCACCACAGTTTTTGATAGCATTATGTTCAGTTTATCGAATTATGACATGCAATGAAAGTCCTACAGTTCTATCTACTATACTTTTCGAAAAAGAAAAAAAATCGAGAAATTGCCTTAGAAAGTCATAGAAACCAAAAAATCCTAATTTCTCACTTGTCTCTTATTTATTTCAAATTAATCTAGTGCATGTTTATTAGGTTAGTAATAAACTACCTATTACATTCGTCAAATGTTGAAAATAACGTTTGTAGGCGACACCAAAATTAGTTTTTTCAAAAAAAGTTTTTAATTTTTTTCTCTAAAACCACTCAAAAGGGGTGCCTCAAACTTTTATGAAACTTTTCTTGATAGATAGGCCTACCAATAAAAAAATAATCAAATGAATATCGCGAAGGACATCAGAGTTACAATTTTTTAAATATTTCGTGATAGGGTTGTCACTAACTCCGTACTAAGATTTCTAAGTAAATGATCATTTAATTATTATCCGCATTACTAATAATATAAATAGATAAGCAGATTAAGTTTGTGAAGATTTTTTGATTGTTACATATTTAAATGCAACATTATTGTGACGAGATCCTAATCAGTACTGAGATGCAGTCTCAGTGTTAAGATGTTATATTGTAAGTAAATTAAAAAAGCATTACCTCTACTACAGCAGAATGGTCAGCATTCTTGTTTTGCTTATCGATACCTATATGCTTAAAAGCGTAAACGTCACATTAAAATTAAATTAAGACTTTTACTTTATTTGAGCCTGTAGGTCTCGGTATCTCCTATGAAGGATATTATGTGGTATTGGGAAGGGGTCCGCCCTCGTCAAGCTTTGGCTGAAACCCACTACCTATACATAATATCTGGAGGAGCGGGGGTGAGGCGTCATGGAGCCGTTAAAGACCCATGGCGCTGCTTAGCCTCAGCAGGAGCTGACCCATTCTGCTGGGGGATGTCCTTCCGGGCCTCGACCGGGGGACTTAATGCGAGAGGGGCAAGAGGGCGCCAACCCTCTTGTTGGTCAGCGAGGGGCAAATGAAGTTGCTCTTCAACCTCCGGGAGCGTCTTCATCAATGCTAGGAGATGTTAATCAACGGAAGGCAACGCGACTGGAAATATTTCAGATTCTGATCGCTACTGCTAAATCATACAGTGCACAAATCAGACCCGTAGATTTAGACGTTACAAAAAGAGTTCAAGTCATACTTGATTTCTTATATCCTAATAAGCCATCTAATATCACTCATATTAACGACAAAGAAATCACACTATACATCACAAAATTCACTCATAAGTGTGAAACTCTTTATTTAAAATGCCGTCGGGATATGGCTCGGTTTAGCAAAAAACATCATACGTGGCTTTCTGCACCATTTCAAATCAAATCTGTTTCCTTCGACACCGAAAATATCGTTGAAAAGAATGTACATCTAGATCACGATATGACCCAAACATACGATAATAAGTTGACAAGCTGCGCCAGTATAGAAATTACTACGAGTAGCTACTCAAACTTAAACGCACCGATTGCCGTTACAGATAGCTTTACAAATACACGTACCGCTTCTACTGATGACGCTCGTAGGGCTTCAAGTTCTCCAAGCACATCAAGTAATCCAACAGTTATTTTTAGTGAATTGACTGACGTTACAAATACAACTACACTTTCTCAACCGAACAATTTAACGGATTATTCCTCTACCTCAAAGAATCCAACCCAGAGTAAACGCCAAAAGCGCCGTGATAAAAAATATATGGAGGAATTACTTGCAGCTCAACCTACGCCAGAAATTATTAAAATTATGGCAGAAGCTGTGACTGATGGTGCAGGTGATAAACTAAGTCCAAGTTCTGCTCGCGACTTAGAGTTCGTTGTTACCGAATGTTTAAAAAGACCTGATGGAGCAAAAGAAATATCAAATTTGATAAAATCAAAACCCCGCCCGCTTAGCGCTGATGAGGCTGTTTCTTTAGTTATTGATAAAAAATTAACAGCAGAAGATTACACTTCTATACAACAAAAGTTAAAACAGCGAGGTTTTCATGCATTTCCACCGTACTATAAAGTACAAATGGCAAAAAAACTGTGCTATCCAGAAGAAGACCCAAATATAACAGAAAAAGAGGCATCGATATCCTTTCACAGTTTCCTGTTGCACACTTTTCGACGCATCGTAGATGCAAACGAGGAAGTTTTTAATGCGTACGGTGAACGGCATAAAAAAGAAACAATCGAATGCACGCTTGAAGGATCTTGGGGCTTCGACGGAAGCACAGGTCAATCCTATTATAAACAAAACTTTACAGATGGCGATGATGACGAACACTGTTTATTCGCCACCACATTTATTCCATTGATTTTAAAAACACTGGACGGTTTTGTTCTCTGGTCCAATCCGAATCCACAATCTTTCAGATATTGCCGGCCGTTAAAAATTCAATATCGACCAGAGAATAAAGATTTGATACTCAGTGAAAAAACGAGAGTGGAGAAGGAAATAAAGGACTTGTCATCTCTTTATGCAGAAACTACAGCAGGGCAAATCGTAATTGCAGATCCGAAATTATACTTAACCGTTATAGACGGCAAAGTTTACAATATTATAACGAACACCAATTCTCAATTACGTTGCCCTTGTTGTGATGCAACGACATCCGAATTCAACAAACTGGATGTGGTTAGCAGGAAAAATATAAATTCAAATGCGTTACTTTATGGACTCAGTCCATTGCACTCTTGGATCCGATTATTTGAGTTTTTACTCCATTTGGCGTACAAAAATGATCCAAAAGTCAAAAGATGGAAGGTTTTAAAAAATACGGCAGCGGCACAAATTGTGGAAGACCGAAAGAAGAAAATACAAGCAGAGCTTAGGTCCAAATTATCACTTTTAGTCGACGTAGTGAAACCAAATACGGGGACCACAAATGACGGCAATACTGCTCGTACAGCATTCTCAGATAAAAATCGACAAACATTTGCAGAAATTCTGGACAGAGCTGTGGCTTGTTGAGGACTTTCATACCATTTTGGTTCTTCTCTCGAGTGGTTTACCAATTGATGCAAATAAATTTCGAATATTTTGTGCATCTGTGGCAGAAAAATATGTAGACCAATATAATTGGTACAATATGTCGGTCACAATGCACAAAATACTGATGCACGGCTGGCAAATTATCGAGGCGAGCCCTTTACCTATAGGAGTGCTGTCCGAGCAGGCCGGTGAGTCAAGAAATAAATTCTGGCGATACGACAGAGAACACCACACCAGGAAAATAAATAGGAAAACCACCATTCTTGACCTATTCCACCGTGCTCTGGAATCTTCTGATCCCCTGATATCCCAGTTGTCTCTTAGAGACCGTAGAAATTTACAAAGACGAACACCGATCCCCACAAAAGTCATATGTCTTTTAAAACAAATTGAACCACCCAACATGTTACTGAACGACGACAATGATTATGAAAACATACATTTAGGTACTGATGAAAGACTCTTGTACTCAGATGAAGAATAGACTTCATATTAATCCAATGTGCAAACAGTTACGGCAACAATCCAGGTGCACCACTTTCGCTTCACTCACTCATAACATTCTTTATACATGCTCGTCAGTTTATATATAAATATAAAAAAAATTAACGTGTTACCTACCTAGAGACTGACAGACAACGCACATCCTAAACCGCTGAAGGTAGAACCTTCAAATTTGGACGAAACATTCTTCAAATAATTGGTAGCGCCGCTCAGAAAGCACTTTTGGTTATTTTATTTTACCTCTAAGGGGGTGAAAATGCGGTTGAAAGTTTGTATGAAAATATGTAGGCGAAACGAAGTTCGCGCGGGTCCTCTAGTTGTATAATATGTGAAGAGTACAAAACCCTCCGAGTCGAGTGCGAGTACATCTCGCAGTTGACTGATTTTTCATGAAAATTCATGCAATATTAAGCTAAGGTAGCTGCATTGTTTAGTTTAGCTGAGTTTGTTACGTACTAAAATAACCGAAATTATAAACCACGGATTCTTTAAATGTGACACCCCTATTTCCATAGAATTATCTCAAAAACTTAGAAATGCTATAACTCTGATGTCCTTTGAATTAAACAGATGAAATTTTCAGAACACATAGGTATATTTATTTCAAATCCTATAGTAAAACAATTAGGTACCCCAATTGATTTGTAATTATTTTAGAAAATAAAAATAGAAAATATATATATACGTCCTAGCGGCTTAATTATCAACGGTACATTATTGTAATTGATACTAGTAATATATTGTATTTTCTTAAATGTAATACATAAGAAACCATGTCATTACTGACGTTACTTTAGGAAATTAATTGACTAACACTTTTTGATGACGTCATGAACTGCACCTTTAAAAAAATATATCTTGAAAACTATTAGTTGTAATCAAGTGGGAGTTTGAATGAAGGGTTTATAAATTATCAGAGCATTAAAATAAAATATAAAATAGGGGTGCACAAAACTCATGGCAGATCCCACACTGTGCTCTTCCATCTAACCTTTGATAACCTTTATTTGTGTGATGAGCATGACCATTTATTTCTGGGTTTAGGGTGTATGTATTTATTTAAATACATGTTGGAGATCTCTTCCAGTTAACCTTTGACCAATTGAGTAGAGCACAAGTACCCAAAGATAGACAAACTAACACATGCTATTGCAATAAAGACAATAGGTATATTGTTATTGTCTATATACTAATATGTTTTCATATATCTAAGTTTATATTTTTATTGAATATAATACTGTTGTCTAGTAATTCTAGTATTGAATTTGCTTTGTGTCTAGTTCAATTTGTGTTAAGATTCTCTCCATTATTTATTTATTTTATTTAAATATATTACGCTTTCTACATGCTTTTATTTAGTTTGTAATCAAATGGGAACATAATCAAAATTAATTTGACTTCAAGTCAAATTTGATAAAGTTCCCATAATATTTTGTATACACTATTGAAGACTGTTAATAATGCAAATTTTAGGTACTTACATTGACTTTGGTGAAGATTTAGGGGAGACTATGAGAACTTAGTACCACAGAGATTTTTTTATATTTATACAAGCTTTTATTTAAGTTGCAATTTATATGGTATGTAAGTGAGTTGTCTTCAATATTTGCAATTGTTTTCTCAACCACTTACCGGTATCTGATTGAGTTAAAATTTGGCATACTTATGTAGGTTCAGTGACAATGCAATATTATGATAGTACCATCAAGCTGATATAATACTAGAGACAAAAGCCTGCAATTATAACCTGATCTCCATATACGCAATAAATCATTCATTCATTCATTCATTTAGGTACTCCCAGAGTCAGACCTGACATGGATGAGCCCCAGTCCACTCCATGACGCCGACGCTGACAGCACAGCGCGCTCTTCTCCACGCTCTTTCTCTGCTCCACGCTCCGATCCGAGTCTCTCGCCACGCCCCGCACCATGTTTATCGCCACTCCCCACATCGGATGCCTCGCCGGTCTCCGCGCCGGGTCCTTCAGCGCGCCCTGTATCGGGTCCCTGGCTGCGCCCTGTATCGGGTCCCTGGCCGCGACTTGCACTGAGTTCCTGGCCGCGCTCCGTGCCGCGTCCCCTGCACACCGCACTGTGTCCCAGGCCACGCCAAGCACCGGGTCCGTCACCGCGAATTGTACGGGGTCCGTCACCGGACACTGCAGCGGGTCCCTCACCGCGTAGCGCTTCAGGTCCCGCATCACGTCTTGCGCCTCGTCCCTCACCGACTCCGCCATCGCCGCCGTCGCCAGTGCCGCCCAGCACGCCAGAAACCCCGCTGCAGCAGACGCCGGCTCTGCCGCGACCGCGACCCCGGCGCCGGCAGGCGCGCTCTATCGATTCCGCTACGCGACCGACAGTACGATTCATCGAGCAACAGAGTCAACAGATCCTGCATCTGCAGGTATGTTGGTACCCTCGGGTATCTTTCTTATCTTGCAAGTTAAATTTCATCCGCTTCCCATCTCCGATTGAGCCGAAATTTGGCATACTTGTGCAAGTTTGGCGGCAATATTATGGCACCACATAGTTGATTTGAGTAGGAAATCAAAAAGTGGTCATGCGGCTGTCAAGCAACGATCGTGGTTTAGGTTCTCGTATTCGATGAAGGAAAACATCATGAGGAAATCTGTCTGTATACATTTGCAAAGAAAAGGTGTATGGAGCGTTTGCGGCGCCCGCGTACCGCGTGTGGTTTGCGAGTTTAAGCAACGTCGGCCGGGGTCAGTCTTTTTATGGTGACCTATTTGAGTGATTACTAACTGAGCGCTCCCGTGCTTTGGAAGGCACGTTATGCCGTTGACCCCAGCTGCTGTCTATGACAACAGTCGTTAAGCCAAGTTAGTGGCCTTCGGCCGGCGTGAGGACTTCTAACAGTCAAGTTACCCTAGAAGCCCAAACCCAATAAGGTCTAGTTTCGCCCTTGGGTTGGAAAGTCAGATGGCAGTCACATGCGTGAAAACTAAACCAATTCTTGGGTTTACGTAGCGGACCCCAGGCAGGAAACTACAACTGTACTGTACCACCACCACCACTACCATATCAGCCAAGGGACGTCCACTGCTGGACATAGGCCTCCCCCAAATTCACAGGGGGTATATGCCATAATCGCCACGCTTGGTATGCGGTTTGGCGATCGCGGTATCTCCACCGCACTCCAGGGATGCTGCTGCCCATCCCCTGGCGGTCTTGGTCGTAGTTTTAAGACATACCCGGGTCCGCTGTACTGTAATTAAGATACAAATGTACTGGGATGAGCAGCAGCATCCCAGGAGTGTGGTGGAGATACTGCAATCGCCAACCCGCATGCCAAGCGTGGCAATTATGGCATTTACACCCATGAAATAGGGGGAGGCCTATGTCCAGTAGTGGACGTCCTTGGACTGATATGGTGGACTGGTGGTACTGGGATAACGGTAGGAATCGTTCTATTCTATAATCATTATCTTTAATCATCATATGATTATTAAAGGTGTATGTGAGGTCCCCAACCCCCGCTGGACTAATGTGAATCTATGCCTGTTCCCTCTGATCTATGAAAGGACAGTGGAACGACTATGGGCGGATGATGTTGATGACAATGATGACCATTAGTGACCCTATTTCATTACCTAGCCGGAACATTCATGTAAAGGCAGTGATTTTATGAGTTCTTTGTTATAAACAACCGATACTGTAGTCTCTAAAATATAATTCTTTTGAAAATCCTCTTGTCCCTGCCTGTTTATTTATATTACCTAATTTGATTTATTTCATTTCAGGAACTGGTGGAGGAGCAAAGGTTACGCAACGTTTTGCTGCAGTTGCAAATGAAGCGCGCGCGGCGGCTTGAGAATAACAAGGCTAGAATAGCAAGTTTTAAACACTTGCGGTTTTAAAAAAAACAATAATTAACACCAGTGACCTGCAACCTAAAAATGCTGATTTGCACACCAAAAAACTTCTGAGTTTGACAAAAGTTTTCTTGGTTGTGCAATTTGGAGTGCAAGTTAGTATTTTTGGTAAACAATTAATTATATTCCTATTTTGTATCTTAAATTATTACGCTGAGTATAGGGACCATTTATATGATGACGATTTACATTTACCAACGTAAATCAACATCAAATATGCCCCGCACATTGTCACTTCTTGGCTTATCCTAAGCGCTATTTCGGATATCGTTGCGGTGTTGGTTCTCTGTCGGGTAAACTGCAGAGAAACTCGGAGCATAGCACTCTCCATAGCTTACTGAGCGGCTTGGAATTTGTGGTGTTAGCAGTCATCACTGTGCTTTAATTATTATTAGATTTTTTATGAAGATAACTTTACATTTGTTGATTAATATTAATATATTTTACAGATACAAAATGACAATTGTAATATAAAAAAGCAATAAAAAATTAGTTATATAAGATGATTGTGATATTTGCAGAGTTAGTCATCACTGTGCTTTAATTATTATTAATCCTCACAAAAAAAATAAGTTTTAATTGAAATGTTGATTTATACACAATGATTCATAATCGGTGATCAGGAGCTAGAACTCAAATCAAGCAATCGATCGCAATTACAGATGTTTACATATCAAAGGGACAATTGTGATATGAATATTGGTAGAAGATTTTAGTTCTATAAGATTATTGTGATAAAATCTTGTATGAAAAACTTAATAACCATTGTATTTTTTTTTCAATTATAATATCAAGCAACAGAAACTAATTTCCGGATCCCACTGTGTATACAAAGTTTCAAATTATTCCAGCATGCCATTTTAAAATGAGAGCGTAACTACGTTTGTATGGAGATCCTAGCTTACTCAAGAGTCCGCAGGACGCTCAGTTCTACCAGTTCTACTCGTATTGTTTGATCTGTGGTTCTACATACAACACGGTCGAGCGTACGGGGGACTCTTAAGACAATATTATCATGGCATCGTATAATGAAACGTCGATATTAACTAAAATATTGATTTATTATTTCAATTCGCCTTTCGAGGGCTGACCGCATGTTATCATTTGCGGCAGGCGCCAAGGGATCTCCAGGCTCGACCTCTTCGTCTAAGATTCCCCTCAACTCCACCCTGCAATCAATCCATTACAATAATTAAAAATTAATTGTTTTTTAGTTGGGACGGCCGCTGGTCTGGGACGCCACATGTGTGGATACCCTAGCACCCTCCCATCGTACAGGGACCTCAGTAAGGGCTGGGGCTGCCGCGGATGCGGCTGAGCACCTCAAGTGGCGCAAATATGCTGCAATTGATAGCGGCTACATGTTTGAGCCGTTTGCGGTGGAAACTATAGGGTCGTGGGGGCCTGGTGCTCACAGCACTTTTAAGGAGCTGGCGAAACGCCTTGTACAGGCGTCGGGTGACCAAAAGGCTGGCGCGTACCTCGCTCAGCGCATCAGCATTGCTATTCAGCGCGGCAATGCGGCCAGCCTTCTGGGCACCCTACCGTCGAGTTCCGCGCTCGAACCAATTTTTTATTTGTAAATTAGGTAGGTATTAGGTTTTTTAATATTTTTTTAGTTTGTTAGGTTTTAGGTAATAAAGTTTTTTTGTTTTAAAATATCTATTATATTGATATAAAAATATAACAGAATATACTATAATATAAAATATTTAGGGAAACTACGCCACTGTAATAGCTAAGCGGTAAGGCACGCGACTTTATATTTAGAGGTCATGAAATCGAACCTAGGTTAGAGAGATACCTAGGTAATCTAGGTCTAAGAGCGGATTTATCAAAAAACTCAGGTACGACCATTTGATAGTAGTTTTTAAGTGAAGGAAACCATGGTGAGGAAACTTGCGTGTGAATATTTTTTTGGATTTGCCAATTATCCTTCAGTTACTCGAGAGTCGGTCGACTTTATGAGATACCTTAGAAACTAATACGAGATTATTTTTAGGATATGAATAAACTCGACCTATGCTTGCATTTGCAAGCTAGAGGATAATTCCTATAAAAAAAACATACAAAAACAGGTTTCTCAACTAGCCCAGCGTGCCCAAATTACGGTATTATTTGAAAGTATTAAAAAGCAACAGTACTCACCGATAATATTTCATAATATTATATATGGTGCAGCAGGCATATGTATGTATGTATGTAAGCACTTTATTGTACACAATAACAGTTTAAAACATATACATGTCACACAGGATCAGAGTACAAAGGCGAACTTATCCCTATGAGGGATCTCTTCCAGCTAACCTTTGAGGGATTGAGAGATTTTTAAAAATAATGAGATAGACAAACTTACACCGTGTACAACAACGTTACAATGAGTAAATATATTTTGTAGCTAAACCATAACTAAATAAATACCCATAAATACATATGAATAAGTAAATATACATATATAATGAATAAAAAAATATATATACCTATAATAAATACATACATACAGAATAATTATATTCAAAATTACAATATATAAATAATTATAGTACTCAACCAAATCACAGATCGTTGGAGAGCCATAATTTCTTCAAATTTTTCTTGAGTGACGCGACAGACTGGGACTGGTAACGCGTTCCACAGCTTCACAGCGCCCACGGTGAAAGATTTAGAGTACGTTCGCGTCTTATTTGACGGTACAGAAAGAGTAAGGTTGGCGCTAGACCTCAGACGGTGACCACTGCCGTCAGCCATATATCTAAATCTCTCAGTAAGATACGGAGGAGCAGCAGGATTAAAAAGTATGTTGAAAAGCAACGACAGAATATGCACATCTCTGCGCCGGCGGATCGGCAACCACTGAAGCTGAGATCGGAAGTTGGAGATGTGGTCATATTTGCGGAGACCGAAAATATACCTGATACATACGTTTTGTAAGCGCTCAAGCTTGTCAAGCTTCATCGAGGTCAAGGAACGCAATGTCCCCATAGTCCAGAAGTGGGAGAAGAAGAGACTGGGCAAGAGTCTGCTTGGTGTGCATAGGAAGAAAATTCTGTAAGCGCCTTAGTGAGTGGAGATCCAAATATTTTTTGACTTACTTCGGCAATATGGGGTGACCAGGAAAGCGTCTGATCTATAGTGATGCCCAAATTCCTGACAGTAGAGGACAAGGGAATGGAAATCCCATCAAATAGGATGTCAGGCACCCTCACATCTGAGAGCTTACTTATAAAGTAAGGACTACCAATAACAATGGCCTGCGATTTCTGTACATTTATTTTTAACCCAAAATTCTGCGCCCAGCAACGAATGGAATCCAAGTCTTTATTGATCTGCGTTATTAATGAGGATAAGTCCTCTATACTCATATATTAGGCTGCAAGCCTTTTCGGGAGAGTAGTGTAGGCTCCTGTCTATCCCCAGGCACCTCAAAGAACCCTTGAGGTACCCGTTGGTCCGCTCCACTACATTCCGGGCCTGACAGTGCCAACGGGTGTAGCGGTCCTCCGGTGAGTGTGGCGCGGCGCGTAGCACTGGCGTCATGAGCCACGGCTCCAAGGCATAGCCCGAATCTCCTGCAATTATATGCATGCGGTGCAATCGCCATAAAAACTTTTTACATAATTTAATATACTGTGGTTAACATTTATTTTATCATAAAAACTGTTGTCTTAT
The DNA here is from genome assembly GCA_905163555.1 of Notocelia uddmanniana. Taxonomy (NCBI): domain Eukaryota; kingdom Metazoa; phylum Arthropoda; class Insecta; order Lepidoptera; family Tortricidae; genus Notocelia; species Notocelia uddmanniana. The sequence goes on from LR991053.1 coordinate 46,524,680, forward strand.
TTTTACTAAGCATAATTCTCACAAAACATAAAACTCAGGTTTCATAACATTTTTAGCTTTCCGTACCCAAAGGGTAAAAACGGGACCCTATTACTAAGACTTCGCTGTCCGTCCGTCCGTCTGTCACCAGGCTGTATCTCAAGAACCGTAATAGCTAGACAGTTTAAATTTGCACAGATTATGTATTTTTATTGTGGCTACAACAACAAATACTAAAATCAAAATAATAATAATGAAGGGGCCCCCCTTCATTATTATTATTTTGATTTTAGTATCCCATACAACCCTTGGTGCGCGAGTCTGACTCGCACTTGGCCGGTTTTAAAATAACTTAAGAGGCCCCTTTTGTATTTACGAGTAGTTGTGACTTGTTCGAATAGGCCTTATATATTACATTACATTGTATACAAAAATGTCTTCAACTTTTTTCGATGCTGGTTGCATTTATCTATCTATTTAACATACTGACTCAAAATTGGCACCGTTGACATCCTTTTTGAATTTATAGCTTTCTTATTACAGCAAATAACAAAATACACTATTTGCTGTTTCATACTAAATGAAACTATTTGGTACTAAAACTAGGTTTATGAATTTTTGAATGCTCGTCTGCTGGTATGTAGACTATTTACAAGGATATCCTGCATACCATTTTGAAGCTTGATAAGTCAGCTAAATAAAAGATGCAAAATACATCAAAAACTTTCAAGTAACTCTGACTTGGCAGTCTCTATATGAAAATATTTTTATAGGAGTATACAGATGTATGGAAAAAATAATGTGTGCCTAAGTAATTATGAGTGCAAGTGCATTTAAAACGAGTAACACAAACAAAACAAATGCCTACCCAAACAGTCCACAACTGCAAGTAAGGCTACAAAATTATGCTATTTGTTTCTATAAAATTTTAATTGTTATAATTAATAATTATGTTTCTTGAAATTATGTAAATTGCTATTATTACAATTTAATCACTAACTTAATACTCAAATTTGTTTAAAAGCAAATTATTTATTTATTATACACCCATTTCGATTATATTATTTTCAACTCATACCTAAAAGGAAATATCGCCCTATGCGGTGCTCATAAAGGCGGCGCATTTCTTCACGTATCACTGACTGCCTGAAAATAAATGCGTCATGCACTCGCCCCGGAAACTGGGCATTGACGTTTAGAATCCGGCAGTCTGCATCAACCACCTGAAATATAAAGTTGTTTTTACTAAAATCTTTGTTTGTATCAATCTACTGATAACACTACCAACTTTCAATTCAAACTTACCAACTGCACATTCAGGCTGTGTGTGCCTTTTCTATTTATATACTGCAGGCCCTCTGGCCGTGGAGGTGGGAATATGTACACATGAGTACAGTCTATTGCACCCATAGTGTCATGCACTCCAAATTTTTCTTGGAATTGTGAAGCCACTTGATGCCGGCCTGCATCCGTGCCGGGGAACACAATCCACCTTGGTTTCAATCTGTGGAACAGTTATGACCATGCTTAGGTAATCATTTAATCATTCAATCATAACAGGTAACTTTGTAACATCAACACTACTGCTCAGTGTTTAAATTGCAACTAAACATCTGGCGGCCCCTACTAATTTTATTTATTTATTCAATAGGTTACAAAGCAGTACAGCTTAATTACTATTACAGAATCTGTCATAATATAATAATAGATAACTGATGTATGATATTCTAATTAATAAAGTAACAGATTGCTCACTCTTGGTTAATTGCTGCCACAACTTTGCCCAAATATTTGGACATTGTTGATTGAGCCACACAGAGGTTATGGTCCTGGCCCACTCCCCGCTGGTAGCTCCCCGCAGCCATGAACATAATGGCAGATAGCACCTACAATGTTCAATAAAACTAGTTAATCATTTTCTACCTACCTATGAATGATCATAATCTCTAAATCCATTTATTAGCAAAGTGTGCAAAAATATGTACAGGAACACATTAAATGATACATTGTAAGAGTGGTAAATAATAAAAACTAAAAAAAAAAAAAATGTCACATGTAATAATAGTTATCTATCAGCCGCTTCTATTATAAAATGCATATTAATTATTGCAATGTAAACTCGTGAATAAATATAGCCATTTCTTAATTATTAGTGATATTACCTGAACATGGATCGGGATACCATGAACCAAGGTTGGTCTCAAAGCCCCTTCAAGCTGCCTAATCAGGTACATCCCCATATCTTTATTTATTCTATAGAGATATTGAAACTCTGCATCCGGCAGCTCAAAGGGGTTGTTTCCATCCCTCAACCTACGCCTTTGAATTTTGCGTTGCCTTATTTCTTCGTTATGCACAAGAAAAATGCCATTCTGGAATGTTTATAAATGTTATTTTATATGTCATCAGTGTCATCACTCACATAAGACCGTAAATTTGGGATTGAACATATGAGATGTATGGGATGGAAATTAACTATTCCTAATAATATTTAATACAATTTATTACTTTGAATATTTATTTTGTAACCACGCAAAAAATAATTTGGATATCCGTAAGCGTAAGAAGAGGTTATGTTATTTCAACAAGTTCAAAATCAACATGCACTATTATGAAAGATTATCAAGGGGATGATAAGGGTAGAATATAATATATATATATATATATATATATATATATATATATATATATTCTTACGCAAGTAATAATAATTATTATTTTTGTTTTCTTCATTCAATCATATAATTAGGACCATTTAATTTGTATTCACGTAAGAATTATGATTTTGAATATCCGTAAGTGTAGAAGAGGTTATGTTACTACTTAATTAAAAATGCACTTGTATTATGAAAGGTTTGTATACGGGGAGGATTGGGATAGAATTTTTATGATTATAGTTAGAAAATCTTACTTACACAAGGCAGTAAAAGTCTTTATTATCTCCACAAACCGAAACAAGATTCTTTGTCGCCACCTCAAACCCTCGAAGCGAGTATCTCGCATTTTGACGTTTAAATGAGAATGAAGCGATATATTATGTCGCTCTAAAGCGCACTCGTGATACGGATATCGAGAGTATCTCGATGGTAGCTGTCAGCGACAAATTTTTTGTCGGTTTGACATTTGACGGCGATAAAAGAGCCGTCTCGTGCTACGAATTTGCTATCTCGCGCCTTATGTCGCTTTTTGACGCGCGAGCTATCTCGATTGCTGCTACGTGTTAGCCCTGCTGGTGTACGCCGACCGGGACGTCGCGCGCCTGCAATCTAATAGGCTACAGTCTGATTTTAATAACCTACTAAAATGGTCCCATGACAACGGCATATTGTTAAACTCGTTGAAAACTAAATGCATGTTTGTTAAGTCCCCTTATGCAAAAGCGGAAGTTGAGCATATACATATTGTCGGTCACTCGTACGAATGTCTGCATAATAATATGACCTTATGTAACTGTCCTGGTCTCGATTCGGTAGACACCTACAAGTATTTAGGTGTGAACATAGATAACCAATTCAACTGGAAACCTCATGTGAACGTGGTATGTACCGACTGAGGTCAATACTGTGAAAGTTAAATTGCATAAAACAAATCACAGACAAGAAGACCCTTACATACTTTGTATCACGCGTTGGCCGACTCGGTACTTAGTTACGGGCTCATGGTTTATGGTGGGACCTTTAAGACACAAATAGACAGAATACTCAATCTTCAGCTTAGACTAGTAAACAAAAAACTAGAGAAATTTGTAATAAACGATATGATAAACTCTTTAAAAAGTGATGTTCATGAAAAATTACATTTCTTTTAGCGGTTAATCAATATAATTGCTCCAAGTTCAAAACACACAAAGCATATCTCCGTAATCTGAGAATACTGCCACTAGCTGGAAAAAAATATATCGAACCGCGTGCTAATAACTACTACGGTAAACGGACGAGGCATTAGCTCATACCGAGAATTTTTAATGTAATCCCACTAGAAGACGATTGTGCTAGCCTACCGTCCTTTAAAAATAAGCTTAAGATGTTTTTATTAGATAATTACAACAGCTGCCATTCGGTTACGTACGTATACAAAAACTATTTGAATTTCAACCTTATGACCTGGCTAAAACACTCAGTTTATAGCGATTGTTTGTAACCTTAGTATTAAAATAGAAGTATGTTACTTTGTTCAGCGGTGTCACAGTTACCTGACCACTTATAAACCTTATTGCAATGAAATAACGTCTAGCATCTGGTCAGCTAACTGTGGCGCTGTTAGGTATGTTACACGGTTTAGTCCGTTTTCGTAATTGCATGCAGTTTCACAATTGGCTGCGAAAGAAGAAATATTTTTCACTGTTTCGTAATTAACTTTCGAACAAGAATTTTTATGGCTGTTTTCGCAATTGAATATTTTTTCTCCTTTCATAGTTAATTACTCAAAACATCTCCATTTTCTTTTTTCACAATTAATTACTAAACAAGAATTAGTCGCACTATTGGAACTTCTTGGTAAATAAATAAATTACTTAATTAGGCTATCCTAAACTAACCTCTTTCCTTTAGAAATCGTTCGTGACATTTTATTTCTTATATCAATTTAATGACAAGAGAGAGTTTTAATTAATGTCTTATCAACTTATGTGAAATGTGTGACTAAGATTTATGTGCACTTGGAATTGATAAAACCTATTTTTACAATACATTATATCAAGCCAACAGTATTATGGCTGATTCTTCTGAGTGCACTGCGTCAAATAGTAATGCTTGTAATGAAATTCGGTTCATTACCACGAAGAGAGGAGGCCAAGCATTGCTTTACAAAGGCCGAAAGTATCACAAAAAGGGTACGTACGCTGACCGTAACACATTTTGGCAGTGTTTCAGCAAAACAACATGCAAGGGTAGCATAACGCTGAGTGAAGGAAACTCCATAGTAAAATCAAAGGATCATAATATTGATTGTTTGGCAAATGACGCTAAATGCATATTTGAACAAGAACTTAGTGGTCTGAAAAAAAAAGTGTGCACTAATAACTATCCTATTCAGAAACAATTTGACAAAATGGTAAGTAGACTTAACGATAAAGGAGTGAACTTTCTTCACGAGTTACCTAAATTCCAGAACATCAAAACCTGTTTATACAATGAAAAATACAGAAACTTGGGAGTGCCGAAACTACAATTTAGATCGCCTCAAGAGGTAATAGTGCCGATTAAGTTTGAACATTTACTCATCGCCGATTACAATAATGTCGATATGAGAATCCTCGTGTTTGGTTCCCCTGATACGCAACAAGTAATACATCGCTTTCAGCACTTTTTTCTTGATGGTACGTTTAAATCATGCCCACTTCCGTTTAAACAATTGTATAGTATACATGGATTTGATGTCGAAGCAAAAAAGGTAGTACCCATTTTTTTGCTTTTTTACGAAACAAGAATGAAAGAACATAGACATTATTCCGGATGATTAAAAGTCAAATTCCAAGTTGGAAAGCAGTAAAAATGACTTTAGATTATGAACAAGTAGCTATGAAAAGTATTCAAACCGTGTTTCCAGACACGATAGTAAAGGGTTGCTTTTTTCATTTTTGCAATACCCTCTTTCGAAAATCAAAAGCACTTGACATGAATTCAAGGATTCAAAGACGCCATGTAGCCCTAGCGCCATGTCTACCTTTAGCATTTGTCAAGAATGGGTACGAGTATGCGATGAAAAGAAGCCCATCGGATGAAAAAAGTAAAATATTTAACAAGTACTACCAAATTAAATGGATAAAAGACATCGGATTTGTCAAAAAGTGGTGCTGCGAAGATGAGGAAATCCGAACTACAAACCCAGTTGAGGCATGGCACTCGCGAATAAATAAATATGTTGGAAGAAAAAACCCTAAGCTGGCACAAATACTGGAAGTTTTAGAAAGGGAAACTAAGCTTCATAATTTTAAACCTGCTATGAAAGTGAATAAAAATTATCAGGAAATCGACGAGGAGATTAAAAAAGCAATAGCAGAGTTACGTAGTAACGAGATTACGGTTGGGCACTGTGTGGAGATCATTGCTCCATTTATGTATTAAATAAGCTCAGAAATATTTTTTTAATGTAAAAAGTATATTTTTTGTTAAAGAAGTAATGTAGAGTTTTATTTTTAATGTAAACAAGGTTTTTATTCCACTTGGACAAAAATAAAGGCAATAATTTACGATTCGCATATTTTTATTTCCTCCAATTTACTTTCGGAGATCTATTCTTAGTTTGCCCATCACAACATAGCATACTATGACCGTGCTAAGAACGTATGTGTCAAATACATGAAAATGATGGACCGGTGACAGAACGGTCTGATGGGTAAGGTCTTAAGGATTCACAGTAGACCGTTCCGTGTCCGGGCCGACCCGTTTTCTATGACAGCAAACGCAACGGCCGGCGTATTTCTCTAGAAGAAAACGGGCCGGCCCGGACACGGAACGGCCTACTGTGAATCATCCTTTATATGTTTCAATACAAATAGTACTTTTTTGCCGGTTACGTTCCTAGCACGGTCATGGTTTGATACATTGTGATAAACAAACGCGTTTATTGTTTTTTTTTGTTCAGTTTTTGAAGTTAATTACGAAATTCGATTACTACAACAGCAATAAAATGCTTGTTTGATAATTGAATAATTAATAAGCAGTGAAAAATGATTCATCTTTTGTAGCCGAAAACGAAAACAGAAAAGAAATCTTATTTCGTAGTTAATTACGAAACTTGATAGTGAAAACAGAAAATCAATTCTTGTTTGACAATTAATCACAAAACAGCGAAAAATACTTCCGCTTTCGAAGCCAATTGTGAAACCGCAATTGCGAAAACGGAAAAAAAAATCTTATTTCGTAGTTAATTACGAAACTTGATTACGAAAACAGAAAATAAATTCTTGTTTGACAATTAATTACGAAACAGCGAAAAATAATTCTTCTTTCGCAGCCAATTGTGAAACCGCAATTGCGAAAACGGACTAAACGTGTTACACAGTAGATAGGAAGTGAGTTGAGTGTTGCCGTTCGCCAACAAACTGTCATGCAGTTTGGCGAAAAGTTGTGTGTATTATACTGTGTGAATTGTGATTGAATAAATAAATAAAGTTTTTTTCCACCCATCGTCAAATAATGATGATTGATGAAGCTATATTTTTTTTATTGTTTGTAATAACTTTGTTGTTTATACGATGTTGCATTAATGCATTTAGGTTATTGTAAGCGCACGAATAGCAACATGTGTATAGGTATAAGATTTTGATTTGTAAGTCATTGCGCAAGAGAAAAAGTATGTCGGAACAATTGCAATTTTACATTATTTACACTTTATAAAAAGCAATTAATTAAATATTTATTTCATTTCTTATAAACATTTTCATCGCTACAGTTCATCATGGGCTACGGTCAGAGTAAACAAGCCAATAACAAAGTTATTGCGCAAGCCCAAGTGATGTCGAACGTGACACAAGTAGAGACACGGTTAAATACCCTGTCCATCATTTTGATAGTAGTAGCAGCTCTGATATCCATCACCTTGTTGTTCGTGTTACGTCGTTTCTGCATGAAAAGAATCAAACACTGGTTACGGAAACAAGTTGGTGCCGCGAGTTTATCAACACCAGTGGTACGGGTCCAGACCCTATCACCCCAGGCGGTACAGCCAACGACAGTGTGCTAGAAAATTTATTTATTTTTTACCCTTGTGCAGTGACTTTAAGTGTCTCTCATATAGATGTAAGTTAAACTAAATCATTTAATGTGTTCAAACATGTTTATTTCTAACTAAATACTTAATTATACAATAGTAATAGATATTGCCATTCAAAGTGATAACATTTAATATTTTAATTCCACAGGGTCACTTCCCGTTAGCAAGAATTCTTGGTATCGCCGCCCGGCTAGCGCGAAAGTGCAGCATGAGCAGTAAAAAAATAAATAAAAAGAAATTTATTCAATAACACAAACAAGTTACAAAAGAGATGATACATGCACAAATATAGTATGTCTGCGTATTGAAAGGGTAAGTAAAGGTTACAACATAGTATAAACCAGGACGCACACCGGTAGCGACGCGATACCAAGCTATTCATGCTAGTAGGACTTATAATTATATTTTATAAAATTTTTTGGTAATCCAAATATTGGGGAGGAGTAATGTAGGGACACATTGACACATATGTAACTCATAATGCTGACATAGCATTCATGGCACGAGGCGCGAGGCGCGGACTGACCTCATTAGTTGTTCCCCGTCTCTCGGCCTGCCCGGTTAGGTTAGGTTAGATTATTTACAGCTATAGTATAGCTCGCGAAATTATTGTGATAAAAATTTATGTGAATTAACCTGTTGTCCTTGGACTAAAATTGTGAACATTTATATAATCAGTGTAACGCAGATAATAAACTTAATCTTTGCTAAACAGTGATTTTCCTTTATCAACCTTCTGATAGAGTCATTTCCGGAACATTAATAAGTGTGCATCTTTACCTATCAAAGTGTCCCTACACATTCAAAGCATTGTGCGCCAGTCACATAACAAACGAACAATCGAGGAACTCTCTTAAAGATAGGGTTATTGACGCTAGCTTAATGGCTGTAATCGGAAATAGTAGGGATACATGTCTATGTTTAGGAAAATGTTGATGATATTGTTAAACCAGCGTAGACAACAGCACTCTTTCACATTTGATGGAATGAATGTGTGCAAAACTGAAGGAGTGCTTGATAGATAATCCATTTTCGATGTTTATCCAAAACTTCACATTCCTGACAGTTCTGACATACATTCTCATCGCGAGACTCCTGATCTGCAGCCAAACTGTAAAGGCAAGAAGTCGCGATTGCACAGTTTGGCTGCAGATCAGGAGTCTATCTAGTCCTCCTAGCTGTGTTTGTTCAGCAAGTTCTATTTTCACGATTAATTTTTGTCATGCTTGATTTCTGATGATGGGATCCATGAGGAATTGAGGGAAATCCTCAAATCTTAAAGGCAAACATATAGTGATTTTTGTGTTTTTATCAACAAATCGAGCATTATCATACAAAAATGTGACATTTGATGAAGTGGAACTGCTGATGATAATCAGAACAGAACTCTTCAACGACGAAAAGTTCACGTTTGGCGATTTGCCCTTCTAGCTGTGTTTGTTAAGCAAGTTCTATTTTCACGATTGATTTTTGTCATGCTCGAGTTCTGATGATGGGATCCATTAGGAATCGAGGGAACTCCTCAAATGTGAAAGGCACACAAATAGTGGTTTTTGTATTTTCATGAACTAATCAAGCATTTTCATTCATAAAAGTGACATTTGATGAAGTGGAACTGCTGATGATGATCAGAACGGAACTCTTCAACGACGCGTAGTTCACGTTTGGCGATTTGTTCTCTTCGTTTTGTTTGTCAAGCAAGCAAGGTTTTTTCATGATTCCATGAGGAATTGAGGGTACTTAGTCTTCTTCCATTATAAACATACATTATAGTCATATTTATTTTATTGTATATCTATCTAAGAGTGCACCATCTAAGTATAATAATCTTTTACCGGCCTCGCCATTGAAGTCGGTTTTTTTTTCTTAAAAATTATTAATAAATTTGTTTTTCTCAAACATGCGCCTAAATGTATGCATTAATGTCACGAAAAGAGGACTTGAAGTTACCTGTTTATGGCTCCCTACATTACTTCTTGGCCGGCGGCCAAGAAGTAATGTATGGAGAATGTATGAAACTAACATTATTGTCCGCTGCTCAAACTTTTTAAATTTGCTTACTAAAATCAACTGATAAAGGAAATATTACATAGAGCCAACCGCCACGATTTTGTATATACCTTATATTTTTAATTCGTTATGTAAATTGGTATTTTTTTAGGATTTTCCGGTTTTTTTTAGCGTTCTTGTACTTTTGTATTTTGTTGTTTTTTTTTCGACTTTTTCAAGTATTTATGTAGTTTTTAATTTGTTTAGTGTTATTTTGTAGCGTTTTTTGTTTTTTGATATTTTTGGACTTTTTAAAAGATTTTTCGTATTTTTTTGTACTTTTCGTTTTTTTTTTTGTTTTTCCATGTTTTTTTTGTTTTTTTTTAGTTTTTACGTTTTTTTTTGGTATTTTTTAGTTCTTTCGAGTTTTTTTAAATGGTGCTTGTATTTTGTAGCATTTTTCGTGTTTTTATTTAATTTCCGTTATTTGTCGTGATGCTTTGCTATTTTTGGACGTTTTGTATTTTTCTGTTTTCTTTACATTGTAGTTTTTTTTTTGTTTTTTTTCTTCTAATATGTTTGAGAAAAGTACTATACAATCCGCGGCCGGAACATGGATTGCAGGACTCGTTTTATCCGGCCTCGTCTACGACTCGGCCGTTTATCTCAAACTCGTCCAGCAATCCCTTACTTCACGGCCTCTGCAGTAATGTACTATTAACTTTAAAAAGCGGAAAGCATGTACTCGCCAAGTTAATCAAGTTTGTATATTACATTACATACATAGTTTTAGTTACTCATGTAAGTGAATTGTAAATTCTTATGAGTAAAGAAAGAGTCTTTAAATTTGTGTATCAGAAGTAAGATCAACATCTTAACTTCTTCACAAAGTACAAAATTAACTGAAATAATAAGTCATGACAGTTTATTTATTTATTTTTAAAACAATTAACAACAACTTAAAAATAAATACATAGTCCCGCAAAACTGTTTGCACAGTTTGACTGTGGGATCCGTGAGTCTATAATTAGTGGTTAAGTCTTAATAATATTTGGTCGTTTTTGATGGCTCTGCGGACGGCAAATCCGTCGCGCGTCGTGCGTCGCGTCGAATTTTAAAGAACATCTGAAAAGAGCCCATCCCATCCAACTGGAACGTAAGGAAGACATTAGCGCAGGTGGATCTGCACTGCTGCAAAGCCTCTTGTCGGCTACTATATATATAACCTCTAGCCGCCCAAAGACCTTTTAAAAGGTCTTCACCAGAGTAGTGGTTCCGGCCCAAGCAAAAAGTCACTTTCAACTTATGGACGCCCAACTGTCCTTTTAAAAGGTCTTCAAATAAAACCTGACGTAGAAGATCAAATTTCCCGTGTATTGATTTCAAATGATTTCTGAACGAATACGTCATGTCTGACGTTGACAATATAGGTTAGTCTGTGGAACGTCAACTGTCAGTTTCGGCGTAACCTCCAAAAATATGGCGAGGCATCGTGGACGTGGTGAGTAAATCTATAATTTTCTTCGCTATCTTTGTAGATTTCTTTAATGATTTTGTTGTAAACGATGCATAAACTATCCATCTTTGTTTATTAATACGTATTTAACACATAATGTCAATATGTAGTTATTTATGATGATAAATAATTCGGAGACCTATGGAAAGGCATACGGGCGCCTACATAACCTAGGATTTTAAAAGGTATACGGGCTTCTAACACATCATCGATTTGAGACTATGAAATGTACTGATTGCATGTACGGGTATTAAATAGGGTAAATCGCCAATAACTGACCACTCAAGAAAATGAGATTCAATTACTAACCATGGCCACCGACTTTGTATGCTGATATCGCTCCGCTACTATGAATATTTTTCCTGTGTGTTATTATTTTATTGACCGAGCAAGCGAAGCGTCTCCGTTTCAGCTTCGACAAAAATTCTTTCGTATGTCTGTCCGGATGTTCTCCTCTACAGGTCGCATTTCTCAACCGATTATCGTGAAATTTTGTGAGCAGGTTCAATAATTATATAAAAAAAATTTGACGAGTCAGTTTTTGATATTTTGAAATTTGAAAAAAAAAATAAAAAAATCCTGCATCTGTCCGGATGTTCTCCTCTACAGGTCGCATTTCTCCACCAATTCTCGTGAAATTTTTTGAGTAGGTTCGATAATTATATAGATTTTTTCTGTTGAGTCAGTTTTTTAGGGTTCCGTAGTCAACTAGGAACCCTTATAGTTTCGCCATGTCTGTCCGTCCGTCCCTCCGTCCGCGGATAATCTCAGTGACCGTTAGCAATAGAAAGCTAAAATTTGGTACTTATTATGTATATCAACCACGCCGACAAAGTGGTAAATGAAAAAAATGTTTTGTTAGGGTACTTCCCCTATACGTAAAGTGGGGAGTGATTTTTTTTTTCATTTCAACCCTAACGTGTGATATATTGTTGGATAGGTATTTAAAAATGAATAGGGGTTTTAAAATCATTTTTTGATAATGTTAATATTTTCGGAAATAATCGCTCCAGAAGTAAAAAAAATGTGACCCCCCTTCTAACTTTTGAACCATAAGTTTTAGAAATATGAAAAAAAATCTCAAAAGCAGAACTTTGTAAAAACTTTTTAGGAAAATTATTTTGAACTTGATAGGTTGAATAGTTTTTGAAAAAAAATACAAGATAATTTCTGAACTAAGTTTGTGATTTAACTGTATAAGCAGGTGTTTATTGTACATGTAATTTCTACAAAATCTCAAAAATCGTGCTTTCAAATGAAGTAAAAACGGTAAAAATCGGTTCACGCAATAAAGAATTATCCCATAAAAATCATCTTCCATACTTTAAGCTCGCGCGCAATAGTTTACTTAATTTGCCGATAGATGTCGCTGTACGTGGAACGCTTATATCTTACATGGAGGTGTTATTTTAACTCTTAAGTGGGGACACTTACTGTGACGGACGGAAAACTACGGAACCCTACACTGAGCGTGGCCCAACACGCTCTTGTTTTCTTTTTTTTGAACCACTTCTCGCAGACCGATTGAGCTGAAATTTGGTATATTTATTATTTGTTATGAATAAAGATTGATGAGGTGCTTACTATTGGGACAGAGTCGAACATTGGGACATTTAGTTTACTTACAATGTTTTTTGTAAAACTTTTGTTTCGTTCATAGAATGTGTTATTTTGCCACTATTTGTTTGTTGTTTTGTCTTGCTTTTGTTATGCGCATGTTTTGTTTCTTCTACCAGGCTTAAGAAACGAACAAGAGCTGGAACGAATTTTGTCTGAGGTACTTAACGAATCTGATATCGAAGAAGAACACGTTGGAGGCAGTGACGATTTAGCTGATGATGATTTCATTTTAGAAAATACACGTCGATCTCCATCTAGTTCATCTACCTCATCAACATCAGATAATGAATCTGATCATTTAGAAAGCGGAAGCCGTCGCGGTAGTAGCCGTAGTCGGGGACGGGGACGGGGTCGTGGACGCGGCCGTGGTCGTGGTCGAGGGCGGGGCAGAAACGGAACAGGATCACAAGCAGGACGAGGAACTCATTGCAGCGAAAATACGACTCACCATGAAAGTGAATTGTTTGGCGAGCACTCAGCCGACACCGTTGAATCGCCTGTGCATTTGGAATGGGAGGAAGGTACGTTTCACTCAAATACTATCCCGTTAACAGAGCCTGCTTATCTTCCGGTAGATAGAAGCTCCTTCGATAAAATTGATTACTTTCGACAGTACATTGATGAATCGGTTATGGAAAATATCGTCGATAAAACAAACTGGAGTTATTTTTCGCGATATTTGCAATCTTTAGATTTCAGCGTTGAAGAATGCAATATTTATATTGGGATAACAATGTTAATGTCCTGTATAAATTATCCATCAATTAGAATGTACTGGTCGAAAGAATTTAGAGTACCCGCTATTGCAAATAACATGCCCAGAAACCGGTTTATTTTGCTCCGTAATTCGCTGAAGGTAGTTCTAGATGAAGATATAAGCCAGGAAGAAAGGCGCAAAGATAAATTGTGGAAAGTCAGACCTCTACTCGATGCTGTATTCAAAGGTTGCCAAATTCAAGGATGCACAAAAGATATGTCTATCGATGAGATGATGATACCCTTTCAGGGAACTTGCGGATTAAGACAGTTTTGCCCTGGAAAACCGAATCCAGTTGGTTTGAAGGCATTTGTGCTAGCAACTCCAAAGGGACTCGTTTGCAATTTCCGCATTTATCAAGGAAGCACTACGTATCCTGAATATGAAGGTACACAATTTGGCGTAGCTGAAAAGGCTGTGTTATGTTTGACTGAAAATTTAGTGGCTGGACATAAAATATATACAGACCGGTATTTCACGTCGGAAAAACTGATTCTGGAACTGCAAAATAGAGGACTGATGGGCACTGGTACTCTCATGAGGAATAGAGTCCCTCATTCTGCCAGAAATGTTTTGATAGATGATAAAGCGATGAAAAAGAAGCCCAGAGGAAATTGGCAAACTGTCATCAATACAGAGAAAAATATGGTGGTAACTAAGTGGCTTGACAGCAAACCAATAATTTTTATGTCAAACATAGATGCCGATCAAACTGTAGATAACTGTGATCGCTGGTCAAAATCTTTAAAAAAGTACGTTTCAGTTACAAGACCGCAAGTTGTCAAAGCCTATAACACAAACATGGGGGGTGTTGATATGGCAGATCGAATGCTGGCAGTTTGCCCATTTCGATACAAAACAAAAAAATGGACTCTGAGGGTAATTTCGCACTTTATAGACTTGGCTATAACCAACTCCTGGATCTTGTACCGTGACGACGAATTGAATAAAGGGCTAAGAGTAAAGGCTATACCGCAAGTTCGCCAATTCAAAATGGATATCGCGAAAGCAATTCTCCATGCGAATACTGATTTAGATACTTCAGATAACATATCTAACTACCAGGAAGACACACAAGATGAAGTGGAGCCAGAACTACAATTTAGGAAACGGAATGCTCCGGCTCCTATTCCTGATGATAGTAAACGCTATCGAGGGGCGGAACATTTGGCTGAAATGAATGAAATTCAAAAAAGGTGTCGGAAAAATGGATGTATGAATAAAACTAAAATAACGTGTACTGGTTGCAAAATTAATTTATGTCTAACTCAAGGAAGAAATTGTTTCAAACAATTTCATAAAAAGAAGAATTGAGATGCTACAATTTCGTTGGACAAAACTTCGTAATGATATTTCTTCAAGTGTTGATTTGTATTGTTAACAAATTAATTATTTTGTTACCGACTTTTATGAAATACTTTGTAATTTCGAAAATATTGTACATATAACATTGCCTTTATAATAATAATGCAGGTATAAAATATTAAACCAAAATTAGGCATGCCTTAATTGACAAAAACCCTTTTCTAGTTTAGTTATTTAGTCTCATGCTTGAAATAAAGGTAGCGAAAATAATCTCATATAATAATTGTGAAATACGAGGCATGAAAACAAATTATTAGCGAGCAAGAAGTTAGTCTTTTTTTTATTATTATTGTGGGGCTCGAGAGTTTGATTTATTTTTAGAGATCTTTATAAGCGACAAAAAAAAATTGTCTTGTTTTGTTTTTTGATATTTTTACATTATTACTTTGTAAACAAGTTGTGATAACAACATTAGTGAGGCTCAAGAGTTTGATCTCTTTGATAAATTATTAAGATATTTATAAGTGACAAAAAAGTTTTTGTCTTGTTTTGTTTTTTGATATTTTTACATTATTACTTTGTAACCAAGTTGTGATAATAACATTAGTGGTGCTCAAGAGTCTGATTTTGATACTTATTAAGATTTATAAGCAACAAAGAAGTTATTGTCTTTTTTTGTTTTTTGATAATTAAACGTTTACTACTTTGTAACAAAGTAGTTCTAACAACATAAAGTGACTCAAGAGTCTGATCTGTTTTGATAAATAATAAAGATAATTATTTATAAGCGACAAAGAAGTTTTTGTCTTGTTTTGTTTTTTGATATTTTTACATTTACTACTTTGTAACAAAGTTGTTCTTACAACATAAAGTGGCTCAAGAGTCTGATCTGTTTTGATAATTGATTTAGATATTATATGCCACAAAGAAGTTTATGTCTTGTTTTGTTTTTTGCTATTTTTACATTTACTACTTTGCAACAAAGTTGTTCTTACAACATAAAGTGGCTCAAGAGTCTGATCTGTTTTGATAATTGATTTAGATATTATATGCCACAAAGAAGTTTATGTCTTGTTTTGTTTTTTGATATTTTTACATTTACTACTTTGTAAATAACAACACAGTGATGTTAAAAAGGCTAATCTCTTTATAATTATTATTAGTCATGAGAGTTTGTTGTTTCCTAGGAACGCTTTTACTTTTAGTAATATTAGCATAATACTGCTAAAATAATACATACATTGTTATACCCTAATACATTTAACTGATTGAGATACAGACTGAATTTAATAAATAATTTACTTATGAAATCTTTTCATAGATTTGATAAATGATCTATAGTGGAATTAATTGAATTAGCAAGAACGAATTATAGTTAATTATCATTAAAGTTTTTTTTTCTATATGTGTTTTTTTTATTACTTTTTTTAACTAGTCTAATCATTGGAATAATGAGTATTAGAGTGTCGGCACCAATGGACATTAGCGGCCTTTACACGTAAAGTTTTGACCGCGGGAAACGCCTCGCGCCAGTCCAACCCTCGGTTAAAACCGTACGTGTAAATACACACGACGCGCGGCAATGGACGGTTCGATGCGTGAGATTGGCGCGTACGCATCTGCCTACAGTTTTGCGCGCGCGCCAAACTGCTTACTGATTTTATTCATAAACATAAAGTTCGGACTGCGGGCAGATATCACAGATTTAACCGCGATCCAAACCGTGGCCACATTTGATCGTAATTAGCGCATGGCAGTTTCATGCCCGGTTAAAAACGACGGATGAACCGACGGTTCTATCCTCGGTTCGGAACGCAGTCCGAACTTTAAGTGTAAAGGCCGCTATTACCTGTTATGAGGATCCAATATTGCTAGTTTGAAAATGTACTTAATGACAAAGACCTAATATTTCAGTTTTCAGAAAAAAACTTCATAACTGGTCTAGTCCATTATTACTGCCATTACCCTAAGTAGGTATAGGATTTTAAAAGGCCTATGGGCCGTTACCCTATTTTTAAGTATAATTTTAACATCATTGATTTTGGTGCTTAATTTTGAATTCAATTTCCATTTGATAAGTGCTCGACTGATATTATATTATTAAAAATGTATTGTATTATTGAAAAATAATAGCCATTATCAATTCAAACGTACTTACTGCTCAATTTATTAATAAAACGTGACATTGGTAGGTACAAAAACAACATTTATAATTTTAATAATCACGCAAGTTACTGATATAGGATGTGTTTAACATATGTGACAATTCAATAAAAAAAAACAACATAATGACACGTAAAGTAGCATTTAAAAAGCACAAATACGCATTTTAGAAAAAACTTTTTTTCAGGGATTACGGCCCGGAGACCTATAAAAAGGCTTCTGAATTTCGGTGTTTTTTTGGTCTCCTAGCCTTCAACTCATAGCTCATATGATGCAAGAAAAAACCTAGCCTCTTACGCCCACGCTATGGCAAGATATCAGACAGCGAAAGTCCTGGGCCGGAACCATTCAAACCTATAAAAAGGACATTGGGCCGCTATCCCATCTTTGGCCAAAAAGCCCTGGGCGGCTAGAGGATATACTATATGTATGGGGGTCTTAACATCTATGGCCCTCTATGGAGCCCCCGTATGGGCGGACACTCTGCAGGAACAGGAAATCACCTTGCTGCGAAGAACGCAACGGGTGATGGCCACCAGGATTATACGGGGATATCGCACAATATGCAATAAGGCGGCATGCGTGCTGGCTGGGTCGCTTCCCTGGGCGCGAGGGCCCTTGCGGCGGTTTATCGCTGGCGCAAGGAGGCCACGGTTGTGGCGACTCACCAACACCGAGTGAGGTGGAGAGGGACGTAGGGAAGCTGCTCGCGTTGGGATGGTGGCAGAATGGAGGAAGAGGCTGACACAACCTAGTGCGGGCCTTAATACCATGCGGGCAGTTCGGACCACGCCGGACGTTCGCCTATGTCCAGCAGTGGACGTCATTCGGCTGAAATGATGATGATGAGTTCGGACCAAACTCTTTTCCGGAAGTGGAGGGAAGCTCTGGAGCAGCCGAGCGCTGGCCACTGGACCATAACGGCAGTGCCGCCTGTCCTGCAGGAATGGCTGAATAGGAAGTGAGGTGCGGTCTCCTTCCACCTCGCACACATGCTCACGGGGCATGGCTGCTTTGGGAGGTATCTGTGGAAGATCGCAAGGAGGGACCCGACACCCGTCTGTCACCAGTATGGAGGGAAAGAAGACACAGCACAGCAGACGCTGGAAGTGTGTCCCGCCTTTGCCGAAGAAAGGGCTCGCCTCTCACTTGCAGTGGGACCCGACATCTCGCTACCGGCCGTGATTAAATCCATGGTCGACAGCGAGAGATCGTGGCATGTGGTGATCTCCTTTTGCGAGGAGGTAATGTGGCAGAAAGAGACGGCGGAACGGGCCAGGGAGTACTCTAATGCATCTGAGCTAAGGTCCCTTATCGTCACTAAGGAGGTTGCCCGCCTGGAGGCGGCAAATGCACGGCTATTGTGGCAGTTGTCGGAGCTGCGAAAAGAGGTTGCTGAACTGCGCGGAAAGCGTGCTGCAGCGACAGAGACCAAAATGCAGAAGCTCATTCAACAGGTGTCACGCTCCAACCGCGAGCAGTTCAGCATGATGCTGAATGCCCGCCTAGAAAGCATTGAATTTCGACTGCTTCGAAACCCCAAAGGCGACCTTCTTTGGCTGCTGACCGACGGGCAGAGAATATAACAATGGCTGGGCCGGCTAGTAGCGCCTTGGGATCCACAGACTCTCAACGTGCGCAAGCAGCAGGGGAGATCACTTCCGCGATCTCCCCTGATGTTGTAGCCGGAAAAGAAGGGAAAGCTAAGCAAAGGCGGAAAAAGCTTACCCTGGCTGCCAAGGAGGCGGCTGCTGCTAGGCTGGCCTCACCAGCCACACCCGAGGCACCCACGGAGTCCCATCCCACTGGAAGCATATACTGACGTGGTGACCCGTGAAGCCAAGAAAACGGCCACTAAGGCCTCAACGGCGCCTGTTGTGTTTAATTTCAAAAACACAACTAAATGTATGGTTTTGAGGTTACATATTTTCACTTACCAAATCTCTTCGAAAAACAATATCCAGGCGTAACCAATGATTGAATCACGTACACTGATCCTTTAACTATAGATTTCGTGACCCCGGAACGCCCGAAATTTGATAATAACACGGAATCACACAAATAAACAAACGGGTTATTGCCGGATTGTCAATCCATTTTTCTCAGTAACTAAAGTTTAAACATACCGAGTGTTATACACTGTTGGAGCCCGCACTTTCACAAAGAAAACGATCATAATAGTGGTTTGGCGAATTTCGAGAATAAATTATCATGAGAAAGTAAAATTATGTTTGACATTGACATTACTGACGCACTATACCTAGGGATGCGAACCAAACAATATCGGTTTTTGCTTTAACTCGAGATTTCTCAATAACTAAAGGTCTTTGATGATCCTGTCTGTCATACTAGTAATTCAACAAGAAACCTCGACATTATCAACACATTCGCAGTCAAAATTAGAATCATAATTTTACCAGATTTCGCGCTTCCGTGAAAAGAACCCTTAAAAAGTGTACATTTTGTCAAGCCCTAAGCTGTCAAACGCGACAGCACAGTGTTCCAAAAACGCTTGGGATCGGACATTTTGTTATAACTCTGGTAATCGATGTAGTTCAATATGGTAAATAAAAGTGTAGAAGTGACCCCCAGTCAAATCGTTGTAGATTCGGAGAAAAAAAATGATAAAGTTGGCCATTTCCGGTAGGTACTAAAATGGAAAAATTGCTATTTCTTTTTTTTGTGAATTTATGGAATAACAGTAATTTGTCATGTGATAATGCATATAATTGCGCGTTCTTTGAGCTATTAAACGTGTATTATTAGTAGATAGAGTGAAAGAAATTGACGAAAAACCAGTTTTTCAATTTTATTTATTTATTTTTTTGGAACACTGTGGACAGCAGTCAGTTAGAGAGAGGTTGCTAAGGGAACTGCACGCGCGTGTGCGCCGTTGACAGTTCGTCCGACATTTTCGACCGGGCTATAAAAAGACCCGAGATGTGACGGGTGGTTTTTTCCCGTGCGCTGCTCCACGGAGCTCGGCGAGCCACAATGTGTCGTCTAGTTTAAGCTGGAGTGCGCGTTTTCTCGCGGTAGTGTCTAGTGTTAATATTCGCACCGTTATTCGCGTTAAGCGGTCGACATGGACGGGGAACCCTCGCGCCGGCCGACCTCGGCCGCCGCGCAGTCCCTCCGCCGCTGCACCTTCGTCGGCGTCCGCCATTAGGGCGGAACCAGGCCTCCGCGACCCCAGGATGTCCTTCGGGGCGAGCCCGGTGCGCTAGTCCAGCCACCGTGCCATGCCAAGGTCGTGAGGGGGCGCTCTCCCGCCAGAGAGCCAACTACTCGTCGGCGCACCTCGTATCACCGTCAGCTATGTTCCAGCACGTCCCATGACAGCGTCGCGGGTTCGCGACGACAGTACGTGAGTCCGTTCATTTTAGAAATCCTGGCCAGGTCCATCACGCAGAAACTTTGACGTCCCCGCGCTATCGTTGTGCGTTGCCCGCGTATTCCGGATAGACGGTATCGAACGTGTTAAATCTAAGTATTCCGTATCGCGTGTATCGCTGGATCGATTGAGCTCTGCCGTTACCAACCGACATTAGATAGCTGGTCCGTGTCCAATTAACCACGCTAAGGCAGTGGTTCGGCGAAGCTCCATCGATTGGGCGTAAGGATCTGTTAGCCCTAGGTAACACATCGGTATTGTTTGATTGTCAGTCGCACCCCCATCATCTAATAACCTACACGGTCCTTGAACCAATAGTTCAATCTCTACCGAGACAATATATCCGGCTTGGTTTGATAGCGGTATGTAAGCCCCAGTATTACAAGTGTAGCTTATATGTAAAAAATACCTTACCATCGGGGGTCACCTACAGGACCCCAGTCCAATTCTTTATTTTTATTTTTTACATATAACACGCCTAAACCACGCAAGAGGAAACTTCGTTCTCCTCGTACTGCTGCGATCACTTTGACCCTGAAGCCGGAAGCCGCCGCGGGAGGGACGAAATATGAGACCGTTCTGGCCAAAGCAAAGAGCCACATAAAACTGGAGGAACTACGTATATCAAGTGCAATTTAGGACTACGGGGACCGGAGCTCGAATGCTCGAGATCCCACCTGATACGGAAAATGCCGATAAAGCAGCAGATGCTCTTGCTACCAAACTCCGTGAGCTCCTTGACACTAAAGTCCACGTCCATCGGCCTATTAGTGTGAAGTAACGGTTAGTGGTAACACGAGGTCAGTATTCGTCCTTTAAACTCGACGTGCCCGCGGAGAAAGTCCACCTAGTGAAGAACGCACATCACTGGCATGAACACGCTTCTATTCGGCATTTTAACTTTGTTGCTCCAAAAAACTTGCTGAGCCCAGGCACCAAGTTAAAACCACACTAGTGTCAGAAGAAAAGGTCAAAATATTGTATCAAAATGTACGATCTATTTGCGGAAAAACTGGACTCTTGGATATAGTGCTACACTCAGAAATCCCCCGTGTACTTGCATGCAGTGAAACGTGGTGTAAAAAACACGAAATCGACCGAGTGAGGTTATGCGGTTTCCGGCTCGCAAATAGCTTCTGTCGCAGGCGCATCGCTCACGGCGGCGTGGCGCTATACACACGGACCGATATCGCGTATCGACAGAGATATGATCTGCAGAGCCTAGCTATTCAGTTTCATTTTGAGTTCGAGGCAATCGAAATCTGTAATTTTAATCAAAAACATAAATGTGTAAATGGCAGCCAAGTTCACCGACAAAAGAATTGAGATCTAAATGGGCGCCAAGTTCCGTAGATTATCTGAAAAATTACCAAGTTTGGCACTAGATTGTTTACAGTAAAACTAATTTACTGCGGCTTAATGCATTTTGAGCCTTAACTTGGCAGTTTTCTATACAGTATGTTATAATACCATAAAAGCTAATGGATATATACCGTTGCTCTGAGACAACGGTTTTGGGTATTAGGAGGAACTTCCATGGTCAAAAAACATGTCAGTCGCTGTGTGAAATGCCGGATGCATTAGGAATTTAACGCAAGCACGAAAAAACAGCTGATGGGAGACTTGCCGAAACCAAGAGTTACCCCGTCCCGGCCCTTCACACATACAGGGGTTGATTTTACGGGACAAGTGGAACTGAAGGCCAATAAGGGGAAGAGGGGTCCGAACAACACGTGGATACATTGCAATCTTTGTGTGCTTCGCCACAAAGGCAATTCATCTTGAACTTGCATCCAATCCGAGCACGCCAACATTCCTCGCCGCATTCAAGAGGATGTGTCACAGAAGAGGAGTACCATCACACGTCTATAGCGACCAAGGATCAAATTTCATCGGTGCCTCGCGGGTCTTAAAAGAGGAAAAGAAAGAGATCCTTCAGGTCATAAATCAAGATTTTTTGGATGACATTGCTGAGATGGGGGTCACCTGGCACTTCAACCCTCCTTCCTATCCGAGTGGGGTCGGCCTATGGGAAGCTGCGGTTAAAGGGACGAAGCATCACCTTAAGCGCGTTTTGGGAGACCAGAACGTTATTGACACAAATAGAAGCGTGCCTAAACCTAGGCCACTATACACTCTGACAGATGACCCGGAAACTGAATACTTGTCACCCAGCCACTTTTTGGTTGGGGGTCCAATTTTGTTCATACCTGCAAGTGGCAACGATATAACATGCGGCAAAACAAGATGGCAACTGACAGAAGAGATGCTCCAAAGTCTTTGGAAGAAATGGGCATCAGAATACTTACATCACTTGCAACAAAGGCACAAGTGGCAAAAACCTACGAAAAACGTAGAGAAGAATGACATCGTTCTCATTTAAGAGGACAACCTACCTCCTGCTAAGTGGGCAATGGGACGAGTGACGGAAGTACAACCCGGCAAGGATGGGCATGTCCGTGTTGTAACCCTAAAAACAAAAGGAAAAGAAATACAACGCCCCGTGATAAAATTAGCACCTTTGCCTGTCCAGAATACTGACCCTATCGACACTGACTCCAAGCCCCAAAAAATGTACAAACGGCCACGCAAAACCAAACAAACTTTAATGACATCTATGCTACTACTACTTCTGTCATGTGTGCTTCCGACGCTGCAACAAACATTGAATATTGACATGATTCACATGGTACAAAACAATAACACATTATATTTTGACAAGATATCAGATATATGGATCATGCAGGACGAATGGAAGATGGTGGTATATTATAATATGACCACATATTGGGAAAACATTGGCACAATCAGAAACTGTATTTCACTCATACAAAAGAAATGCGGCGATGATTATACATGCTCCCTCGTAATTGCACAATTCGAACGCGAGCTCAATGAATTGCGTCATTACAACAATTTGCTGACAAGCCAACATAACCTTAACCGACAGCGAAGAGGACTAATTAACGGAGTTGGCTATTTAGCTAATACATTATTTGGCGTGTTGGATGACCGATTCGCCGAAAAATACGAAAAAGATATTGAGTCAATATTGACACTATTCAACACCGAGAAGATCACTTATTCAACCTGTACAAAAACAATACATCTATACTAGAGATACATAATAACATTCTTAAAAGAAATGAATTTATTATGAAACAACAGTTTAATATCAAAAACTATTCACAACCTGAGAGAAGATATAAACCAAGTACAGAACACAAGTTTCCACATATTAAATTCATTCTCCATGCTGTCATCCATGGTCGCAGCTGACGTCCTAATCTCTAGTTTGAGAAGAATTCAAGACACACTAATTGACACTGTCACCGACATTTACCACGGAAGACTCAACGTACATTTATTACCTCCAGAACAAATACAGCAGCAATTGCATTTCATATCGGGACATCTACAGACTGATCTCACTGTACCAGTTGACAACGTGGGCGACTTATATGGATTACTACATATTCAGGCAAAAGTGACGCAGAGATCCTTAATAATGGAAATACGATTGCCTTTGCTAAGTCGTGACCAATTCGAATTAGATCAAATTATTGACATTCCAAACAGAAACGGAAATAATACGATTTACACATCAACTGACACCAAATACATAGCGATTAACGTGAAAAAGGATACCGTTATCCCAATGACAGAATTTGACATACTGGGTTGCATATCTCACAAAGATGATAAAATGATATGTCCACTTAACCATCCCGTATACACAATGAAAGTCGGTGAATCTATTTGTGATATGCAATTAATTATAAGAAACAATAACAAGCCTTATTGCCAAGCGACCGCAAGGGAATGCGCGGACAGGTGGATCAAGTTACACTCACGAGATACATGGCTATTTACATATTGCGCTGAGCACCCTATACGTGTGATATGCGCGAATAGCATATCTACACAAACACTGATCGGAACTGGCCTGATCGTGGTACCAGCAGGGTGTGCCATAAGAGGAAGGTCGTTCGTCATACATTCGCAACATGACTACAAGAGTCAGATGGTTACACAAGGCTCATACATGGAAACTCCTAAAATATCACCGATTAATTACGTAATAAAAACGCCATTGTCTAAGGATTTACCAATTTTGACAGAAGACCATAACTACGAGTTTAACGAAATAAGCCAGAAGATAAAGTCTACGAAAGAACAAGACCTAGAACAATTCACCAGAAACGGAAACACTCACTATATCGTAATCTACGTTATATTGGGTATTATCTCATTCGCTACAACGACACTTGCTGTATGCAAACTAAGAAGAAGATGGGTGTCTAAGCTTGATAAGTCTGACGCTCCAATGCAAGAAGTGATACCATCGGCAGCTTCGGCCGGCCCTGGGAGGATGACGTGTGCACAACTGCAGCAGCAATCTACATCTATTACAAACATCCCACAGATACCACAACCGCGAAGAAAAATTAGTTTTAAGGACATATGTGTAGAATAGTACTTTCTTATATTTTATATGCACCTTTTTATAGATTTACGTATTGATTGTATTTACATATTCTTGAACAATTCATTATTTTGGTTTGCCTTTATTGTTTTTGCTTTATAAGTGGCAGTATGTACGAGTTAGCATTTAGTATAAACATTGTCTTATTTCAAATATATTGACTCGTGTAACCTAGTTTACTTACTTACTACAATTCAGTGCATTAAAGACGTTCATTAACATCAAACATATGTTACTCATTTTGACATTATAATTAAACCTGCATAATTTGACACAAGCATATTGTCATTTTGACATTGCGGGCATAAGGGCCCGTACAGATAGGTTACAGTTCTGTTTTGCGGATTAGTCACTTTTTCACTACTGAGCGTTTTCAACTAATGATTAATATAATAACTACGAGTAGGCAGATATATGTAGTATAATTATTCCGTAAAAGTAAAATCAGAAGCAGTCTAAGTTCAAAGGTACGTAGTAATACTAATATGTACATTTTTCGTGAGTTGGTCCTGTGGAAATCGGAATACGATGGTGAAAATGTACATTATAATTGAATGAATAAGATAAGTAGTTTTTGTAATAGGAAGTCAAATTTGGTTGATACTATAAATAAAGTGATGATCAACTAACTAATATTTTTAGGATGCCAAGAAAACCAAAAGTGTCGCACGAGGTGATGGCAAATGCCATAATGCTGGCCAAGGGCGGCATAGTGGATGAGAAAAGTCATGTTCCAGGGCCAATTGCTGACATTAGGCGGCAGTTGGCCTCAACTCTAGACAACAGAGCATGGTGACGCCGAGGAACGTGTTCCAGTATGTTAAACAAAACCGACACGACGTGCATCGTCTTCTCGGGCTGTCACAGTCGCGCTCAACATCCTCACCCGTATACACCACCTCTCCTGTTTCGCAGATGGATATGGATCTTACAGATGAGTATATTGAGAGAGAATAACAGCCTGAAAAAACTATTTATATAATATTCATCCCCGAAGAGTAGCGCACCATCCTACCCATAAAGATGGTTTATAAGAGGAAAGACCGAGTAGGGCCGCGGGTTCGGATGGTGTTGGCACGAAGCAGCTGGGAAAACACACTTGTCGAAAAACTGTGGAAATTACACAAAGGGCTATGCCCATATACAATAATCCGAGGCGAAGTGACCTGTAGTGAGGACACAGAATATATTAATTACTAACATAAAGACTGTGTACGATAAAATCTGGCCATTAGTAAACATATGAAACTTTTTTTATTGCGAACTATTATGATTGTGCGTTTGTTTGTCGTTGCCATAGGGACTATTCTAATTATTCCAACTAGTATTTGTAGTTATTGTTCCATAATTATCAAGATGTCCACCAAAGAAGAAGTTATACGTAACAAAATCGTTTCCGAGCACATTCTGAATCCGCATTTATCACATCGCAAGCTCGCAAAAAAATTAAACGCGGCTAAATCGACCGTATCTAGCGTGTTAAAACGCTTTGAGGAACGTCTGACGACTGAACGGAAGCCAGGCAGCGGGAAAAATAGGTGCCTCGATAGGACAAGTAAGGATAAAAAGGTCGTGGAGGCGTTTAAGAAGAATCCAAACCTGTCTGTTCGTGGTGTCGCTAAAAAAGTAAAGATGTCGGCATCCTATGTCCAAAAAGCAAAAACTAGGGCTGGCTTAAAGACTTTCAAAGTACAAATAGCACCAAACCGTCGGGAAAAACAAAACGAGTCAGCAAAAACTAGAGCTCGCAAATTATATGAACAAATTTTGACGAAACACAGTTGCATCATAATGGACGACGAAACCTATGTTGTGGCTGACTACAAACAGTTGCCCGGCCAGGAGTTCTATACGACATCGGATAAAGCATGTGTTCCTGAGAAATATAAGAAAAAAAAGAAGTGTAAATTCCCTAAAAAATTTTTAGCTTGGCAAGCATTGTGCACGTGTGGTCGAAAAAGTCAAAGTTTCATTACTACCGGGACTGTAAACCAAGATATTTATGTCAAAGAGTGTCTTCAAAAACGTCTATTACCATTTATACGGAGCCATACTGAGCCTGTAGCATTTTGGCCAGATCTTGCCTCTTGTCACTATGCCAGAACAGCAATGGCATGGTATGAAGACAATAGGGTGGTGGTAGTGCCAAAATTGATGAACCCACCAAACTGCCCCGAACTTCGTCCAATCGAAACATATTGGGCTCTCGTGAAGCGAAAGCTAAAAAATACGAACAAGGAAGCAAAAGACATCGCTGATTTCAAGAAACAGTGGCGTTTGGCTGCCAAATCCATCTCGCAGACTACTGTACATAAACTTATGAAAGGTGTAAAAAGTAAAGTCAGAAAATTCTGTAGGAAACCAATAGAAACTTAAAATATGTAGTGTATATAGTAGTTATATATCTTATATTAAAATAAAAAATATATTTAAAAAAAAACGGTTTTTTTTCATAGATATATAAATAGTTTAATGTGGCCAGATTTTATCGTACACAGTCTTTAGTTTTAAGGATCACTGTTACTAATAAGATATGGATATTACTGAAATAAATGATGATTATTATTATTATTATTATTAAAATAACAGCTTAAGCAAAGAGTGTAGCGCATCAGCCACGGGAGTAATACTAATTAAACCCCTGGAAGGCGAAAGTGTGTCGCTCTCGTGGCGGACGCCACATACCCGCAATCTCCAACCAATCAACCAGAGGAAACCGTGGTGCATATCCTCACGGAATGCCCGAAATACGGCTCCGCGAGAAATAATCTAGAATCTGAGCTGGGGGTGAACCTAACGAAGGAAAAACTTAAGCATATGATGACGGATGGACAATACCGGAAAGGGTTCTTGGCATTTGCGGAGCGGGTAGTAGTGAGCGCGGCTGTTGCAAACGGATCTACAATAAAAACAAAGGTAAAATGAATGCAGACGGGGGACAGATGGGCGTGTCATAATTTAGTTAAAAAACATATGTTAGCATTAATAACTCGAGGATGGCATGGACGCCTCGCCACTTCTCCGTATAGGGAGAAGTGCGATGATGGCCTCTCTGATTTTATTCCAGTTCGACTCATAATAATGCTATCGTATTGTATGACAATGTCTAAGGGATTGTAATTATTTAATATTTTGTGTGTGTATTGTTTTGAATCATGTATTATTATGTTTAGCAATTAAGGTTATTATTTTAAATTATGTAAAGTAAAGTATGAAAAGATGATGTTTCAAAAGAATAAAGCACTGAAAAAATATATCAGTGGGAAAAGAGAGACCCACTATAGGGATTCACGATTAAAAAACGTGGGGATTGACAAATATTTCTGTCATTGCTATTCAAGAGCTCAACTCTTATATTGCTTTATAAAAACACGTCAAAGCGCACTACACTAAATTAAGCATAGACGCGACCGACCCGGTCACTCGTATAGGAAATTAATCATAACAAGGATCAAAAAAGGGGACACATTTTCCTTTATGAGGGTGTCCGGACCAGGGACCGGAAAACCCGTTCGCTCGCTTAATCCGTTCGAAAGGGTAAGCCTTTCATACGATAACCCAATCGTTCAGCTTACCCAACAATAACGATAACCCGTATTATTCGGGTTAACCCAATCATAACAAGAGGTTACCGCTTACCGCATCTTATTTGGTTTAGGTTTTTCATGTACCCTTACTCCCTCTTCCTCAAAATTATGGGTGGGGAGTATTGTTCATCTGGTGAAAACGAGAATGACTGTGACAGCAATGAAGATAACCACGACGATGAAGATGACGATAGCCAAGAACAAGAAGACGAATCGAGAATCTATACTCTGGAGAACTTCTTTATCTTTATTTCTTCTTTCATCAAGCCATGGAGCAGCGTGAAGTAAAATTGATGCAAAATGACGTCATTTTAGAAGGCTTCTATTTAGATGGTCGTCTTAACGTTGTTTTGTCTGCAGGACAGTGTCAGAAAGCAAGGGAGTTGTTGAATGGTAATACTAATATGTACATTTTTCGTGAGTTGGTCCTGTGGAAATCGGAATACGATGGTGAAAATGTACATTATAATTGAATGAATAAGATAAGTAGTTTTTGTAATAGGAAGTCAAATTTTGTTGATACTATAAATAAAGGGATGATCAACTAACTAATATTTTTAGGATGCCAAGAAAACCAAAAGTGCCGCACGAGGTGATGGCAAATGCCATAATGCTGGCCAAGGGCGGCATAGTGGATGAGAAAAGTCATGTTCCAGGGCCAATTGCTGACATTAGGCGGCAGTTGGCCTCAACTCTAGACAACAGAGCATGGTGACGCCGAGGAACGTGTTCCAGTATATTAAACAAAACCGACACGACGTGCATCGTCTTCTCGGGCTGTCACAGTCGCGCTCAACATCCTCACCCGTATACACCACCTCTCCTGTTTCGCAGATGGATATGGATCTTACAGATGAGTATATTGAGAGAGAAGTACGGCCTGAAAAAACTATTTATATAATATTCATCCCCGAAGAGTGGCGCACCATCCTACCCATAAAGATGGTTTATAAGAGGAAAGACCGAGTAGGGCCGCGGGTTCGGATGGTGTTAGCACGAAGCAGCTGGGCAAACACACTTGTCGAAAAACTGTGGAAATCACACAAAGGGCTATGCCCATATACAATAATCCGAGGCGAAGTGACCTGTAGTGAGGACACAGAATATATTAAAATAACAGCTTAAGCAAAGAGTGTAGCGCATCAGCCACGGGAGTAATACTTGTTCTAAACAGAACATAAATATAATGTAATTTACCAAAGAGGTTTTATACTCTTAGGTCATAGCCGGTAAGAAGAAGAAAAAATATACATACACAGATCGATGATGGAGAAAGTTGTGGTTTGAGTGAGTTGTGAAATAATGAAATAAAATAATTTTACAAGTTAAAAGTGAGTTGTTTTGTGCTCCAAATGCGTTACCATATAAATTACAGTGTTTGGAACATTAAAATTGGTCCTTCGAGTTTGGAACATGTATATTTTGTAAAGATTGTGAGATTGATCGAATACTAGTTTGAGTCCCAACCTTGATCAGAAGATGAGACTCATTGCAACAAATTACAGACTACTGTCCCTTTCTTGCCCACTCCATCATTGTGACGTGGTGTGGTAACAGATTAACACACAGATTACAAGTTGAAATTTTGCCAGTAGATACTGGCAGAGTCCCGGCAACAACATAACCAAAACTTGTATTTACCAGATATGGACCAGAAGGAGTCAGTGGAATGGACTCATGCTGCAGCACCTGGAAGAATACATCACTTCCCAATAACAGTGAAATTTTACCTGTTTCATTAAAATTCTCATCCGCTAGCTTGACATTCCAAGGAATATTAAATGGTGCAATGTCAAATGTTTGCTGTGGGAGAGGACATGTTATATTTTTAGACACACAGCAAGACACATTGATCTTAAAATCATTCACAGGAGAATGAACAACTATATCTACCTTTTGTGAGATATCCTTAATTCTATTACATACACCAGTAACAATATTTTCAGTTTTATATACACAACTATCTACATTTCTCATCAAATTTTCACATAGAAAACTTGTCTGACTGGCCGAATCTAACAACGCTCTTACATGGGTAAAGGAACCATCTTTGTTCATTAACTTCACCATAGCAGTTGGCAACAAGACACTAGGAGCCTGTGACTTTGCAGACATTTTAGTATCTAAGCTTGATGAGCTAACAGGCAGACTTCCAATATCAGGATGCCTAAAATATTCAGTATTTACAGCCTTACTGGGAATCTCAATATGAGTAGCATTAGCTACTTTCCCCTTAGCTGGCAAATGCAAAAGAGTATTGTGCAACTGATGACAAAACGCACACTTTAATTTTAACATACACCTGCCCCGGTGAATATTTAAACACAACTTGCACAAATTATTGGCTTGTCTCAGTTCGCTCTTGAATAGGAAGCATTTTAAACTTTGCACAGTGATAAATCTTGTGTGAATTATAACAAAACTTACATGACACTCCCATCATAACTGCCATGCTGACTAAAGACTGTATCGGCCTTTGAGGCCCTTCATTCATTGTAGTTTCTAATGCTACAGCTCGCCTTTCTAGGAAAGTCAGGAATTCACACAATTTAGGTACATCATTCATATCACGCTCAAGATGAAATCCGCGATAAGTATAGGAGTCAATCTTTTTGGCTAGAATATTGACCAGCAATGTATCCCAATATTCAACTTGCTCATTCAAATTTTTTAATGCAGCAAGATGCATATTAACTTTTGACACTATAGAGCGCAACTCATGGGCTGTACACTTTGTGCAAGCAGGCATATCAATAATGCTATTTACATGGAAATTTACAATTCTAGGTATATTATTATACCTGTCATCTAAAAGTTTTAGGGCAACTTCATAACTTTCGTTCATATTCACACATTGTCGGGCTAATTTAATAACATTTTGATTAAGAGAAAAAGATTGGACCAAGTGCATCAAGGATACTTTCGCATGCTCTCTTTCCTGAGACAACTGCAGTAATCATGACTTGGGACTTGCAAGAGGTTGTTACCTATTTCCGAGAGGATGAAGAGATCAGAGCTGCTCTGACCGCTGCTGATTTTAGCAATGTCTTCAATCCTAACACAGAATTCTTGGCTCTGCTGAAGAATGCTTTTCAATATCAGGGCTTTGATCCAAAGACCATCATGAAACAGTTGGTTCGGAACAGAGCCGCCTACTTGAGGAATAATAGGAACCCCTTAGTCTGGGATCTGTCAAACACCACAGACAGATTTGCAGTGACCGATGCGTCTTTGGAGGCAAATAAGTTTTACAGTCAAGGTCCAATATAGTAAAGGATCTTGAGTTTCTCATTCTCATTTTCTTGATGAGAAACAATCATATTAGTAAGATCATCAAGAAATCTGCTGATGGTCTTGAAGATATTCTGGACATGCTTAAAAATAAGTATGATATTGACGATGAGACAAGAGAATCTCAGACTTCTCTTTCTGCGACTATTATAACACTACCCAGAATTGCAGCTGTGCTGCCTGCAGTGGCAGTCAAAATGTTCCACCTAAAGGCAGCCAAGGAGACCATCCCTTACTGCTCGATTCCTGGTGTGATGGCCTATATCAACCGCAGAGTGGGAGAAATTGCCCCAACAGAGGAGGAGAAGGTAGTGAGAGAGCTAGGACTGAGCCATGCTATCTGTTGTTCTCTCCTACCTTCTATGCTCCTCACTCCCACTAAAGAGGCCAACAATATACATGCTCTATGTATATACGTCGCAATAAAGTTGGATGATGTTATCCACAAAAAGAAGAAGGATTTCACTCCTCTGGAGAGTTTGTTGTCCTATTATAGGGCAAGCTATGACTCAGTGGCAACACCAGGGACTACAAGGATTACAGTCCTGCGGTACATAGGGCTTGTGGCTGCAAACTCAGATAATTACACAGCACCAGTAATTGGAATAAGCAATGCTTGCTTTACTGCGTTGGCCACTATGAGAGATGATGACCCACACCACGTCACAATGATGGAGTGGGCAAGAAAGGGACCAGACAGTAGTCTGTAATTTGTTGCAATGAGTCTCATCTTCTGATCAAGGTTGGGACTCAAACTAGTATTCGATCAATACTAATTAAACCCCTGGAAGGCGAAAGTGTGTCGCTCTCGTGGCGGACGCCACATACCCGCAATCTCCAACCAATCAACCAGAGGAAACCGTGGTGCATATCCTCACGGAATGCCCGAAATACGGCTCCGCGAGAAATAATCTAGAATCTGAGCTGGGGGTGAACCTAACGAAGGAAAAACTTAAGCATATGATGACGGATGGACAATACCGGAAAGGGTTCTTGGCATTTGCGGAGCGGGTAGTAGTGAGCGCGGCTGTTGCAAACGGATCTACAATAAAAACAAAGGTAAAATGAATGCAGACGGGGGACAGATGGGCGTGTCATAATTTAATTAAAAAACATATGTTAGCATTAATAACTCGAGGATGGCATGGACGCCTCGCCACTTCTCCGTATAGGGAGAAGTGCGATGATGGCCTCTCTGATTTTATTCCAGTTCGACTCATAATAATGCTATCGTATTGTATGACAATGTCTAAGGGATTGTAATTATTTAATATTTTGCGTGTGTATTGTTTTGAATCATGTATTATTATGTTTAGCAATTAAGGTTATTATTTTAAATTATGTAAAGTAAAGTATGAAAAGATGATGTTTCAAAAGAATAAAGCACTGAAAAAATATATCAGTGGGAAAAGAGAGACCCACTATAGGGATTCACGATTAAAAAACGTGGGGATTGACAAATATTTCTGTCATTGCTATTCAAGAGCTCAACTCTTATATTGCTTTATAAAAACACGTCAAAGCGCACTACACTAAATTAAGCATAGACGCGACCGACCCGGTCACTCGTACAGAAAATTAATCATAACAAGGATCAAAAAAGGGGACACATTTTCCTTTATGAGGGTGTCCGGACTAGGGACCGGAAAACCCGTTCGCTCGCTTAATCCGTTCGAAAGGGTAAGCCTTTCATACGATAACCCAATCGTTCAGCTTACCCAACAATAACGATAACCCGTATTATTCGGGTTAACCCAATCATAACAAGAGGTTACCGCTTACCGCATCTTATTTGGTTTAGGTTTTTCATGTACCCTTACTCCCTCTTCCTCAAAATTATGGGTGGGGAGTATTGTTCATCTGGTGAAAACGAGAATGACTGTGACAGCAATGAAGATAACCACGACGATGAAGATGACGATAGCCAAGAACAAGAAGACGAATCGAGAATCTATACTCTGGAGAACTTCTTTATCTTTATTTCTTCTTTTCATCAAGCCATGGAGCAGCGTGAAGTAAAATTGATGCAAAATGACGTCATTTTAGAAGGCTTCTATTTAGATGGTCGTCTTAACGTTGTTTTGTCTGCAGGACAGTGTCAGAAAGCAAGGGAGTTGTTGAATGGTGTGTTTCTGCAAATGCGTCACGTCGACACTCCAGCCAGACGCAGAATCCGTAATAATGATTTTTCGGACATCGGCGGACATAGTGAACCCAGCACCAGCAACATTTCTTCGGCTCTCGAAGAAATGTTAAGAAATACAGAGCGAGTGCGAAGGCCAAGACAACGTCGATCATTCGACATTTGCCTGCATGAGGTGCTCACCATACGTCGACTGCCCCTGACGGAGGACGTCCTTGTTTATTGGCAAAATAAAGCAGTTATCTCCTCCGAACTATCAATAGTTTTAGCGGCACCAATGACACAAGTATCTGTGGAAAGGCTGTTTTCCTCTCTGAAATTTATTCTCAAGCCTTTGCGCAGCAATTTAGGCTCCGTATTTTTAAACGACTTGATGATCATTAGAGAAAACAAGGATTTGTTAAAGCCGTATCATTAAAGTTTAAAATTTAACTCTCGTCATTGTATGGGCCATATGGAGTAGAATTCATCATATACAGGCTGATTTCGGGGTCGTGGATCAAGAATCAGTTTTCAGACTTGGCATCTGTTAGCCATTTAAAAAAAATGAAGTGACGTCAAACAAACGCATTTCATTTTTAATTTATTTTGATGACAAAAATACAAAATTACAAAAAAAAACATGGTTACCCTACTCTTTTTGACGGGTAGTTTGGAGAGTTGACAGTGGGGTAGGGTGACCAAGTTGTATGAAGAAGTATTATTGCGCATTAAAATTTGAAAAAAATATTTTAGTTATAACCCTTCATACCGACTGTGATGTTGTCTACTTTGAATTCTTGACCATGTACAATCATTCCGGATCACGACCCCAACATCATCCTGTCTGTATACTTATAGCGAAAGTTGCCAGCAACGGCATTAAAGTTATGTATCACTTTTTACGAGGTAAAATCTAAAAAAAGCCATTTTTGAATAGGGCGATCCCGCTATAGATAATTTCCGACATGATTTTTCAATTACGCTAATAGTTGTTGTTTTTTGTTATTAGTGCAAAGAAGAAAGTCTATATAATAATTTATTTTTATATGATTTTATACCATATCTTCTTTTTGGCACGTTTGAAAATATTACCATCCGAAGAATTGGTATAAACTGTAAAATCATAACTAACAACACTGGCGCGAAACAGTTGTTTTTGATAGTTTGGGGTATGTTTTACCGGCTAAACATGAAGTGACAATATTCATTTATCTACATGTTCCAAAAAATGTAAGTATATGTTGGTATTTGTTAAGAATTATTGACTGCCAGAATACACTGTTAACTTGTTGCACCCGCGACGCAAAAGATATAAAAGTTTACTTTATTAACAGACATCAAGAGCTAACGTTCTGAAACTTTGCAAAAGTAAGAAGAAATCAAAACCAAACTTAATTGTTTTTAAGAGTGTGTTAGCTACGCACCTCACACACAGCACCACCGCACGGCTACGTCATCGGTATACCGTCAGCATACGTCACCGCGCAACGTCATCAGCACCACGTCGTGGTTACGCCGCAGCGCATCATCAATATTGGGCAATCACTCTGATCGCCTTAATAAAACGGAAGCACACGTTCGCCGCGCGCCTTTTAGATACCTAACATCGGTTCTTAGGACAACACGAATTAGATTAAGTTAATTATTGTAACTTTTTTATATTAATTAAACTTCATTTATTCGCCATCCGGATATAATTTATCTCCTCCACTGCTGCCTCCCTATATAATTGGCGCAGTCGAGAGTTGAGTCGATCGATCGGTACGCGAAATCTAGCATCGATATCCCGTCCTGAGCACGAATCTACGTGTGCATAGACTCTTCAAAAGAACCTAAGCAGCACAGACGAGGAGATCAAGTTGGCGCTTGAACAAGGAGAAGAGAAGAATCGTGAAATGTGGTGGTGAGTACACATAGGGTTTGGTTGCATTCCTGTGTATATCCCCAATTTCCAAGATTTTTCACCCACGTTCCGACCGTTTTAGAGATAATAATCGTAGGGATCAGCGCACCGCGCGCATTGATTTACTTAGAAATTTAGGTAGTATAGCAGAAGAAATCGATATGGCAGAAGATGAATTAGATAATATTTTCAAAGCTCTTAGAGTAGTTCCCGAATTTGATGGAAATCCGAACGTTTTGGTTAGATTTATTAATATTTGTGACCAGATAATTGCGAAATATGTGAGACCAAGTGCTGGGAATGATTTAAACAATTTGTCTGTTTTGAATGGAATATTAAATAAAATTACTGGTTCCGCACAGCGAACCCTTGTGAACAACGGAATTCCCAACACCTGGGCTGGGATAAGAGAATCTTTAATCAATAATTTTTCCGATCGCAGAGACGAAACTGCACTGTACACTGACTTATCAATGATGACGCAAGGTAGAGACACACCCCAAGTATTTTACGAAAAATGTCAACATATGCTTAGCACAATAGTAACGTATGTTCAATTGCACGAACCCGTCGAGTCCACAATTACAGCAAAAAGAGAGTTGTACAAAAATCTTGCATTACAGACGTACTTGCGAGGTCTTTCGGAACCTCTAGGATCCCGCATTAGATGCATGAGGCCTAACTCTTTGGAACAAGCTCTAGAGTTCGCACAGGCAGAGTTAAATGTCATGTATTTGCAAAATAAAAACAAAACATACGAAATTGCGCAAAAACCTTATTTTCCAAGACAAAATCCGAATAATTTTTCACATAAATTTTCACAGCCAGAGCAGCATTCATCTAACAATAATAACTTTGGACCTCAAATTAATCTACCCCTTAAGTTGTTGACTGCTACGGGCGCTAGTTAACAAATCTTTTTGAGTCCCCAATCTGTCAATCAATTTTAAGCCCAATACCCATTACAATACGATTCGTTTGTAATGACAAACATACATGTTCCAACTATTAACGAGTAACAAAACAAGTAACCGTCTTTCCCAGAATTCAAAAGTGACATACATTGAAATATTTTTGTATTAATTCATAATTATTTCGACGGACTGATTGGTTGTGATTTGCTTATGGCAAGCAGAGATAAATTACGGAACCCGACAATTTAAAACCCCGAATTCTATTAACCCCATACAGATGTATACCACAGGAAATCTAAATTTACTTGAAACAATAATATGTACTGGAAAATTCTTCCAAATTAATTGAAGTTCCAGTAGATGTCCAAAACGGCGATATTTTCGTGGAACGACGAGTACTTTGCAATTGCATTATAAGTAATTGCATCAGTGCCGCTAACAATAACAAAAGCTTCCTCGAAATCTGCAATACATTCCCACGCGATATGATATTCACGCTAACTCAGTGGGTTAGCGTTGAAATATTCAATTCTGAGACAAAGTGTCATCGTGAGGATGAGTCACCCTAATAAGCACGTGTCAATCATGTATTGTCCCGGTTGCGCACAGATCATTTAAATACAGAAGAGACCACTATAATTTTATTAAAATAGGTTCTTATTTTACGAATTATGGAGAATATTATTAGCTTTTAGTAGATCAAGGAATGTGCACCATTCTATTTTAAGCACTAATGCACTTAAAGACATGATTAGAACACTAAACGAAATTTATAGCACAGAGCAAGATTTAGATGTAAGAGACTATTATAATTTTATTAAAATAGGTTCTGATTTTTCGAAGAATAATTTAATCGTTGTCCTAAAAGTACCTATTATTTACCGCGGTTCATTTGACTTGTATAAGTTATGCCCCTTACCTAATAAATATGGGCGCATCCTTATCCCTCCATACCCTTTCCTAGCAACCAACCCAATAGAATATGTGTACATGGAGGCAGAATGCCCCAAATCCGGCGAGTGGTACATCTGCGAGCAAAAATTGAGTCATCAAATACGCACCGAGCAAGATTGCATCAACAAACTAATTAACTCTCAGGAGATAGATGGAACGTGCAAAAACACGCCTATCTCTCTGACCAAGGAAGCTCTACTAGAGCTGGACGATCAACATTACGCCATTACATTCCCGCACCCAACCAAGGTCAAGACCAGCTGCCAACAAGAACAACATATCATATTGAATGGAAGTTACGTCGCAACTATCCCACAACACTGTTCTATAAAATCGCCACAGTTTACCATCGTGAATATCAACAACAAACTTCGCGGTCAACCCCTGAAGATAATGTCGATACCACTGGAAACTAGACAACAAGAATCTAACACTATCCTGAAAATGGACTCCACAAATTTGAAAAATCTCGAGGCTATCGAACAGCACCTATCTATGGAAAAACAAATCGAAGTCGACGAAATCTTACCTTCAAGTATCTATCATACTACAATACCACTATACCTCATCATATTACTCGGAACAGGTGCAATAGCCTTTATAACGTATAGAAGGTATCGAAATACAACCAAAGCCGAGATAACAAAGCCAGAAAACATAGAACTGCAGAAGGCCGCAACATTTGCACTAAACCTAGCAAATAGTTGCTCCACTTAGGGGGGAGGTGTTAGCTACGCACCTCACACACAGCACCACCGCACGGCTACGTCATCGGTATACCGTCAGCATACGTCACCGCGCAACGTCATCAGCACCACGTCGTGGTTACGCCGCAGCGCATCATCAATATTGGGCAATCACTCTGATCGCCTTAATAAAACGGAAGCACACGTTCGCCGCGCGCCTTTTAGATACCTAACATCGGTTCTTAGGACAACACGAATTAGATTAAGTTAATTATTGTAACTTTTTTATATTAATTAAACTTCATTTATTCGCCATCCGGATATAATTTATCTCCTCCACTGCTGCCTCCCTATATAATTAGTGTAATGATTGTTAGGTTAAAATAAACGATAACTTAAATTGGTTGCACCTGCGATCTCGATGTGAGCTGTAACTTTTTTTCACGTAAACTTTTTGTGTGATTAAAATTATACATTTCATTGTTTTGACTAATAATATATGCTGAAGACGATTGAAGATGATATATATTTAATATGTGTGTTAATATTTAATAGACACTGATTCAGACAATGTATTTATAATTTACGAAACTCCATCAACATCTCTTCAAGCGTCAGAATTATCACCAGAAGTATGTCCTGAAACTGCTTCTGTCTTACCGAAAAATATTTGCGCTGGTGTGTATGTGCTCATACAATAGCTCTGCAAAACCGGCAAAAAAATACTCAATATCGTTATGTGGGATTGCGTTGTGTCAGAGTGATATGGATGAAGATGGAGAAGTTAGAGTACAATTTATGACGACGGTTGATGGCAAACGATTCACACGAATCGTTAATGACATAGCAGACGTGCAATTTGATGATATTATTGCGAAGTTAGAAGCGCCAAAGAAAAAGATTGATGGGAATAATATGTTCATAGAATTTTCGGCAATTATTGAATTATTTCAAAAGAAATAATTAATATAAGCGACAACAAAAGTATAATTGTTAGTAATAAATATGATTTGATCTCTTATTTTGTTCCTATATAAGTAAAATTGATATTTATGTTCACTTAAATTAGACAGGTTGCACCCGCAATAATTTGGTGTTGCATCCGCGATTATTAAAAAAAAAATCATTGTTTATTTTTATTCGTGTAGAGTTTTTATTTTATGTTGTTTATTACTTTAATACCTTTCAAAATATTAAGGCATAATATATAAAATGTATTAGAATTAACAGATTTATGTGTTTTTTGTTTGTGATCTGGAAAGGTTGGGCCAAATTTGTTGCACCCGCGAATCCCGCGATGGCAATTTGAACCTTTCTCCTGGCTTTTAAAATATCATATTAAAATTTATGTTAATTAATATAAAGTAAACATATTAAAATGTAGTCTTTTAAATACTAATATTAAAATGTAGTCTTTTAAATACTAATTTAATTAAAAATGTTTTTTATTTAATTAGGTTAAACTAAAACAGGCGTCTAAATGTTGCACCCGCGATAATGGAATGACCCAATAGGTAAATGATGTGCTCACGATTTATGTCTATTTATGTTGCCAGCAAAGGCCATTGTTGCAAGTGATCTCAATTTATTATATAATTTCATTTGTAGCTATGTAAACAAGAGTACCTAATGATTAGTGATTGCCTGTTACAAGCAACATTTGCGACTGGAAATATTCTTCATGAAAATCATAATTATATGTTGCCGGCAAAGGCCATTGTTGGAAGTGATCTCAATTTATTATATAATTTTATTTGTGGCTATGTAAACAAAAGTACCTAATGATTAGTGATTGCCTGTTACCAGCAACATTTGCGACTGAAAATATTCTTTATATAAATCATATTTATATGATGACGGCAAAGGCCATTGTTGAAAGTGATCTCAATTTACAATATAATTTCATTTATAGCTATGTAAACAAAAGTACCTAATGATTAGTGACTGCCTGTTACTTATATAATTTTATTTGTAGTTACGTAAAGTACCTAATGATTAGTGATTGCCTGTAACCAGCAACATTTGCGATTGGAAATATTCTTCATGAAAATCATAATTATATGTTGCCGGCAAAGGCCATTGTTGGAAGTGATCTCAATTTATTATATAATTTTATTTGTGGCTATGTAAACAAAAGTACCTAATGATTAGTGATTGCCTGTTACCAGCAAAATTTGCGACTGAAAATATTCTTTATATAAATCATATTTATATGATGACGGCAAAGGCCATTGTTGGAAGTGATCTCAATTTACTATATAATTTCATTTATAGCTATGTAAACAAAAGTACCTAATGATTAAATGATTAGTGACTGCCTGTTACTTATATAATTTTATTTGTAGTTACGTAAAGTACCTAATGATTAGTGATTGCCTGTAACCAGCAACATTTGCGATTGGAAATATTCTTCATGAAAATCATAATTATATGTTGCCGGCAAAGGCCATTGTTGGAAGTGATCTCAATTTAATATATAATTTTATTTGTGACTATGTAAACAAAAGTACCTAATGATTAGTGATTGCCTGGTACTTATATAATTTTATTTGTAGTTAAGTAAAGTACCTAATGATCAGTGATTGCCTGTTACCAGCAACATTTGCGACTGGGAATATTCTTCATATAAATCATATTTATATGTTGCCGGCAAAGGCCATTGTTGGAAGTGGTCTCAATTTATTATATAATTTTATTTGTGGCTATGTAAACAAAAGTACCGTAACCGGCCGCAAGCAAATATTTTTGATTTTTTCAACCGTCGGCGCTGGCGAGGAGACATCAGAATCAGTATTAGGTACTCGTGCCATAGTTTTGTTTAAATCAGTTATAATTTTGTATTCTTCTAAGTGCTTAGCTGCGAGATGGTTTTTAAGGTTTGTTGCATATCGACCCTGAAAAAACATTATACTATAAATATTCACAATACCGATTCGCATTTAAGAGTCATCATCAGACGAGAGTAATTAAGTAAAAGATACTTATGTTTAAAAGTAGTATTTATTATGATTTTATCATATTTATTTATTAATAGTGGTATTAGCGATAGATTGCTTAAACTTAGGAATCTTAAGAGCAATCATTAAGGACTCCTCGGAAGGGCATCTTCAGATTCCACCATCAGACCCTCGCCGTTATGTGCAGTGTAAAGGGCATATCGAGACAATTAAAATAAACCCAAATTCTAGGGGGTTACTAGAAGTCATTAATGAGTTCCACTCCTACCTTTCCATTCCTCCATCAGACCTTCGCCGTCATGTGCAGTGTAAAGGACTGATCGAGACATTTAAAATGAGCCCAAACTCGAGGGGGTTACTAGAAGTCATTAATGAGTTCCACTCGCACCGTTCCATTCCACCATCAGACCCTCGGCTTCATGTGCAGTGTAAAGAACTTATCGATACAATTAAAATGAGGGCAAACTCGACGGGGTTACTAGAAGTCATTAATGAGTTCCACTCGCACCTTCCCATTCCACCATCAGACCTTCTCCGTCATGTGCAGTGTAAAGGACTGATCGAGACATTTAAAATGAGCCCAAACTCGAGGGAGTTACTAGAAGTCATTAATGAGTTCCACTCGCATCTTCCCATTCCACCATCAGACCCTAGCCGCCGTGTGCAGTGTAAAGGACTTATCGAGACAATTAAAATGAGCCCAAACTCGAGGGGGTTACTAGAAGTCATTAATGAGTTCCACCCCCACCTTCCCATTCCACCTTTAGACCCTTGCCGTCATGTGCAGTGGAAAGGAGTTATTAAAAAAATTAGTTTCACTGGCACCTTCCCATGCCACCATCAGGTCCTCACCCGAAGCAAGAATTTTGTCTAAGAGTGGATTCGCCTTTTTTATTATTTCATTTTTTTTTGGACATTTTTTTAAAATTGTTAGGAATGCGTGCTAAGTGGCCTAAATTTAAAGATATAATAAAGAGGAAAAAAAATTGTCGGAGGCACCATTATACACTAATTAACATAGAAGTTCTTGGCGTCAAAAGTTACGACATGAAAACGGTAATGACGGTAGGCATATGGAATGACGTTTTTTAGATATGGTAATGATATCAAGTAGATGGTAATGACGAATATATTAAAAAATACCGGGGTTGTGAATGAAACTGCACTTTATGTATAATATTTTGCTCTTCCAGCTTTTCAATTACATTCAACAGGTACTTTCTTCTCTTCAGTTCTCGGTATCTTGTCTATCTTTGTTTTTCTTGCTTCAAAATCTGTACAGACGGAAGACTTTGTTAATAGGTCTGCTACTTCATTTTTAGGTTCATATTTATCGGTTTAAAACTTAAAAAGCAACGACATAAAATCAAATTAACCTACCGCGCAAGCGGAAAAGAAACCCGCAAGGGCAGAAGCTAGGGAGGGGGTTAACCTCAACAGTACTAATCTGCAATCATGAATCAAAATTCTCCCGCCTACAAGAAAGCCGAGGAGCTTGACAAGAGAGGCTTCATACAACACTTGACACAAGAAGCGAAGGACGAGGATTCATTCCATATTTCACCTCCCGGGTCTGAAATGGGTTCTGCACTCTCTACCGTTAGGGACACGACAGCCAAAGGACTATCATGGCTTGCTGGATCAAAGGGAGAAAGTGAAAATTTTGATTTGTCATATGATCTAGGACAAGCTGAAACAACAGAACATGACGACGCATCAGAAGATGTTGACGAAGCGTCAGACCCCGAAATAATCAAGGAGACTCCTAAGATCAAAGCGGCTTTGGAACAAATAAGGAAGGAGTTCCGGGTGGAAACGCATCGAACCTTTGTAATGAACGTTCTGCCTGATCAGGTGAATCAGTTCAAATCAATGGTCAATTGGTTCAGTCAAACATCTGGCTGTAAATACTCTGTGAACAAAAAATCGGGAACAGAGTATTTGATCACAAAATTGTCAAGTCAGGACACATTCCTCCCCGAAAAAGACACAGAGACTCCAGAGATCATCATGACAAATAAAGAAGCTTACACAGAATCCGTCGCATCCGAGGCAGTCGGAGGATGTTCCGAATCTCTTTATTCCAGCAAAATCACTGAGAATGCGTCACTGACGTCGGAATCCCGTACCTTGATTGCCTTATTGAAGACAGGGGTTCTGTTGCCGTCCAAATCCAAGGGAAGGCCAGCAAAGAAGGTTTCACTCAAAACCCTCGGGTTCTCCGATAAGGACCTTTTGAACATGTTGTTAGAGGATCCAAGCATGAAGTTGCCTGAGTTGTTGAGAAAGGCCTACATTAAGAAGAAAACTTGGCCTTTGATAAACAATAAGTATGAGGTAAGTC
The DNA here is from genome assembly GCA_905163555.1 of Notocelia uddmanniana. NCBI lineage: Eukaryota > Metazoa > Arthropoda > Insecta > Lepidoptera > Tortricidae > Notocelia > Notocelia uddmanniana. Next base: position 46,568,366 of record LR991053.1, read on the forward strand.
AATATAAACCAATTCAAGAATAATTTGACGAAACTCTAATTTTCAATAAACATTGTCTTAAGCCTTCGGGCGGGCCTCCGACCGAGCTAAACAAGAGTGGAGGTGATCCGAGCTCCTTGCGGCGAGGAGAACCGACGGAGAGAAGAAGTAGGCAGGGGACTCCAGATGTTCAGGTACGACTGGGTGGCCTGTCACTAGAGGAGGAGGAGCTGCTACAGACGCCACCGAACGAGAAAACCGTGAGGGAGGACAAACCGGTGGTGAACGAGCCGTTATTTAAGTACGAGAGCAAAGCCCAGAAGCGAAAGGCGAAACTGGCTAGAAGAAAACCCGCAAGTGTTGGGGATGGGAGTGTAATCTCTGTGGTACTATCCACTGGGGAGGACAAGCCCGGCCCCAGCAAGAGGGCCTGAAAATAAAGAGGCAGAGCACTGATGAGGGACACTCGGAGCGTCCTCCGGCGAAGCGCCAGAATCGAGGCAAAGCGGCAGAGGGACCACGGAACGTCGCCAAGGCGAACCGGGGTTTAGCTGTGGCTGTATGCCGAGAAGATGGTGCTTTGGTGGATGAGGCTCTGGCGAAGCTCATCAGAAAGAAGCTTACGCAGATGATTGAAGTGGTGGTCCTGCGAGTGGTGAAGGGGGAGCCTGGTTTAGTGGCTCCAAGATTCGCTACGTCGGAGTTGGTGTCAGAAGGATTCTTCCTTGTGACACCAAAAACGACGGAGACGAGGGAGTGGCTACTGAGCCAGGACTTCGGCGAGCTGGACGGCCACAGAATAGTTGTGCGTAAGGTGGAGCAGACAAGGGTGCAAGTTTGGATTCTGGGGGATACGGACACTGAGTACGTGAAGGAGTCCCTTTACGCTCAGAATCCGGATCGCCGGAACTGAAGATCCTGGAGTGGAGAGCTGCGGGAAGAGAGGCATTGGAGCTAGGTACCCGCCTGACCTATGTGGTACCAGAAGGGGTTGAAGAGTCCTGGGGCGAGGAGAGAACGAAACTTCTGGATTTCGCTGCCACCAGCGTTAGGATGCGGATTCTAAGGGCGAATCCACAGGATAGGCTCAAGGAACCGAAAAAGGAAGAGCCTGCACCGGAGCGGGAAAGTTCTGAACCAGCCGGAATACATACGGAGGAGACGGAAGGTATGGACGTCGGAGGGGCCGAACTTTCCGAGTGAAGGTGTGGGGACAGGGACACTTTACACACCATTACACTATGAACACACATAAGACACCGCACAAATCTTATACACACAAACACACACACACACATATGTCAAGTAAACCTCCACCACTGCAAGGACGCTATGTCCGAATTGGGGCAGTATATTGTGAGGAACAAAGTTGAAATTGCGCTGCTACAAAAGCCATGTGCATGGAGAAATCAGGTGGCATGCCTGGGACATCTGGGGGGAGCTCTCCACTACGAAAGAAATGGTGAGCTACCTCCGAGAGCATGCATATATGTGAGCAACAGTATAAGAAATATGGGATGTGTCATGACCATATGTTACAGAGACCTGATTGTGGTGGAGACCTACTTCATCTACAACGATGGGAGAAGACACAGAGTGGCGCTGGCATCCTGTTACCTGCCGGGTGAAGGGGAAGCGCCAACCAAGGACCTAGAAGAGACGGCATTGAGATATAAAGGTAAGGGAATCCCGCTTATAGTTGGATGCGATGCTAACGCACACCACGAGGTGTGGGGTAGCACCGATACCAACAGTAGGGGGGAATCGCTATTAGAATTTATAATTAGTAATGACCTGGAGATCATGAACATAGGTGATGAGCCGACGTTTGTAAGCAGGGCTAGGAAGGAGGTGCTTGATATAACCCTGGCATCAAAATAATTGTGCGACAAAGTAACAAACTGGAGGGTGGACGAGGAGGACAGCATTTCTGACCACCGAAGATTATTCTTCAGAATTGAGAGTCGCACTGAAAAGATAAAGGTAAGAAACCCGCGTAAAACGGATTGGAGAAAGTACGAGGAGGAAATGGGGACTCTGGTCAACTCGGGAGTAAAATACGATAACGTGGAGACCCTGGAAAGGGGGCACACAGACTTAAAGAAAACATTATGGAGACCTTTCACAAGGCCTGTCCTGAGAAATCTGTACAGCCAGAAAAGGGTCAGCCATGGTGGAACAAAGAACTGAATAAGTTAAGGAAGAGGTCACGTAGAGCAATGAGGGCAGCTCTAAAAAAGGGCGACACTCAAAGCTGGGACGCATATAGAGAGGTCAGGAACTTATACACCCGACAGAGAGAGAAGGCAAGCCGAAATGGCTGGAGAAAGTTCACAGAGAACATAAGCACCTATGCCGAGGGGGCACGAGTCGTAAAACTGCTTGCAGGAGAACGAACGTCGTAATGAAAGGGTTTTTAGAAATCAGCGTTAAATAAACCTGGGTTTTTGAACGGGTTAGAATAAGCGGGTCCGGACATCAATAGGTAAAAGCGGCCAGGCTCAACAGCATCACTTTAACCGGCAGTTCAAATGCTGTCTGTGTGGGTATATCAGAATATTGTTATAAGAAGAGGTTAAGCTTAGAGAATAAACGAAGCAATCTAGATCCGACAGCGTAGTTTCATTGACGCATCCCTTGACGTTAACAGGCTGAAAAACATGATAGCAACAGCATTAGGTAAGTATGTACTGGCTACAGGAGTGGCGTAGGGTGGGAGCACCAGTGCAACGTGAAAATGTAGTGGATAATTCCGGTGTTCTGAAAAGAGCAGTGTCACGGGTGTTTGCCGGCATGGATTTGAAAGCGTATATAGAAACCTGCTTTGCGTATTTGCAAAAAGGTAGCGGCGTCCTCCCAAAAATATACATACGCCTAGACGTAGCGCATCACGTTAATGCTGCCTGTAGATGGCGGATTTGGGCAGACCAATGGAAGAAAAGAGTAAAGGAATTTTATACATATAAGATGTTTGGGCATTTTAATAAATGCCCAAGCCCCAAACATCCGCAGATTTTGAGGACACTTTAAGAAATGTGCTCAAAATAGCAAAGTTACTTTGTCAGGCAGATGAGCTTGGGAAATCTTTTCCCATGCACGAATGCCAGCCAAGCTTGACCAAAGCTATGACAACCGGCCTGGTTGAGTTCGACGAGGAGAAAACGGAAATGGTGCCTCTGGCAGATAATGGGGAGGTTGAATCGGGTTTTCTATCTCAGTGGGGCACTAAAATAGAAAACGCGATAACGCCGTAGGTACTATATTCTTCAATTTTGAATATTATCTTCTTGCAAGGATTTCTATTTCTTTACCCAAGAAGAACCTTCATATTTTAAACCAACTCAAATAAGGGCAGCTCTAAAAAAGGGCGACACTCAAAGCTGGGACGCATATAGAGAGGTCAGAAACTTATACACCCGACAGAGAGAGAAGGCAAGCCGAAATGGCTGGAGAAAGTTCACAGAGAACATAAGCTCCTATGCCGAGGGGGCACGAGTCGTAAAACTGCTTGCAGGAGAACGAACGTCGTAATGAAAGGGTTTTTAGAAATCAGCGTTAAATAAACCCGGGTTTTTGAATGGGTTAGAATAAGCGGGTCCGGTCCCTGGTCCGGACATCAATAGGTAAAAGTGTTGGCATCCCCAACACAGATACGACAAGTAATTGTCGCTCTTTTTGTACTTTCATTCATTCGATTCAATCTTGCATTCATTTATATACATTCGTTCTCTCTTACTCAGCACGCCGCTGCATCGACATGTAACCTAGTTATAAAAGTGAGAAAATTAATACAACGTCTCCTAGTGAACAAGCCGGCCTTTACTTTACCTCCTTCCACACGAGTAACCAGCCCACAACATCACTGCAACGCTGACATTGGTCCTTCGCGAAGAAAGAAAGGAAGAAAGGTACATACTGGTATTGCAATTCTCCCGGCCCCAGGCTGCAACGTGTTCACCGATCTCACGCAAGATCGCAAAAAGAGACAACGACGCGAAACTACATCGTCGCAAGCAAAACAACAACTCGGGATCAATCAACGCGAAGCCATATCGTTACATCCTGCAAGACAAGTTGCGCAAATACACCGATCTACGCGAGGATTCATCGTGATCGACGCAACAGTTCTAAGTTTCAGCAATAGTTCCAAGTTTCCTTATCAAGAGAGAATATATAGCGAGCGAAGCGAATTCCCACCGTCACACCGCGCAACCTTGGAGCCAGCGAGCGGCGCGAATCCCCATCGTCGCATCGTGCAACGACAACAACAATTTTTTTAGGGTATCTAATAGTGTTCATTTGCATCCATTTCATTTCTGCGCATAAATCGCATAATTTCAACATGGAACGGTGAAGGATTATTATTCGTACTTTCATACATCATTCCTAGCAACAACTTAAGTACTTAAGATTCCATTCCGTTGGTTTCGTTCAAGTTCTCAGGTACTCTGTGTTCGGGTTCGCCCTTGCGCAGGCGTCAAGCGAAACGAAGTTTTCTTAGACGCCGGCGCCATTTGTTTTTATGGTTTTACAGTTAACACAAAGTTACAGTTGTTGCAAGGTGTGCAGTAGTCTATAATTAAGTGTAATTCGATTATTGATACCTAATTGCGAAGTATATCGTGTAAAAAAGTGTACAAGATGTCAGACTTAAAACAGTTAAAAGCCTCGCGAGGCTACACTAAGGCAGCCCTTACGCGATTGTATAATTTCGTATCTATCCCACAAGATGTGGACCTTAGTGCACTTCCCACCCTGCAGGCTAAGCGGAACCGGCTCACAGAGCTGTACATTGAATATGAGACCTATAACAAACAAATATTAGCTCATGACGACAACGACAACGAAGATGTGGCGGACATGGAGGCAAAGTACTTCCATATTCTTACAGTTATCAACGAGGCGATCAAAGCTAAATCAACACCAATCTCTGACGCTAATGTTGCATTTAAAGCCCGCTTGCCTACCATTCAAATAACCAACTTCTCAGGAAAATACAGTGAGTACACGCAATTTATGAACTTGTTCCGTGCTATCATTCACAATGACAGATCGATTGACAATGTACAAAAGTTATATTATTTGAGGTCCTTTTTGGACAAGGAGCCTCTAGATATCATTAAAAATCTGCCCTTAACTATGCACAGTTACGAGGAGGCATTAAAATTGTTAGACGATAGGTATAATCACAGGTCAAAAATCGTAAATGAACACATAAATTCACTACTTGATTTAAATGCTCTGTTCAAATCAAACCCGGCCAACATTAGGTCATTTGTGTCCAGCATTAAGCAATGTTTGGCTTCTTTAAAAAACCTCAATATCAACACTGAATCCTGGGACCCTATGATATTAGCCATTTTGTACCGCAAATTAGATGCCTACACGTCGCGGGCGTACCAGTTGGAACGGAGTGACGCCGTGGACCCATCAGTCGCCGATTTCCTGCTCTTCATGGAAAAAAGGGCTTTAGCATTAGAAAATGCTGAGGCGGTAGCTCCGGGCAAGTCCTTCAAGGCAGCGGTGAATATTGCTGCAGCTTCTACATCAGGACCCAACTGCAATTATTGTAAGTCTGCACAGCATAAAATCTATGAATGCAATAAATTCAAAATAGCAACACCTAATGACAGAATAGCCTTCTGTAGAAATAATAATTTATGTAATGTCTGTCTGAATGCTCACCGTGGCAAGTGTCGATTTCATTTTAGATGCAATTTATGTAAGCAACCCCATAATACCTTACTTCACCAGGAACCGACACAGCAAAATAATACACAAGCCACGCAACCAGTGACTTTGATTTCTACTCTTGATGATAACAAGGTATTGTTACCAACAGTTAAGGTAAAACTTTTTACTCAAACAGGACAAATTATACATGTAAAGGCAATACTGGATTCGGCGTCACAGATCTCCCTAGTAACAAGTAAGGTTATTAATACACTGGGAGTGGCCCCGAACAAACACAACGCAAATATAGTCGGAGTGAGCAACAAAAATACTTCTGCAAATTACTCAATTCCTTTGGAGGTATTCTCACTGACAACACCCTACAAGGTCACAACTAACTTTCATGTGCTGGATTATATAACTTGCAAAATTCCGCAATTTAAAATTGACAGAAACCTTATTGAAATTCCATCAAATGTCAATTTAGCTGACACAGAATTTCATAAACCATCAGAAATCAACATGCTCCTAGGTGCGGATGTGTTTTTCCAGGCGCTGCTCCCAGAGCCGCAAGCTGCACTTCAGCAATCGGCGCTGCAGTATACTGAGCACCCGACACTCCAACCACACTTCATAAACACAAAGTTTGGGCATGTCATTGCTGGGGCCCTGCCTCAAAATGCAAATTCTGATACAAGTAAGATCTCTTTATTATGCTTACAATGTGACTCAAGTCTTAACGATAATTTGCAACAATTTTGGAAGGTCGAAAGCATCCCTGAGACTTATTGCGAAAGCATGCCTGAGCATGAACAGTGTGAGCGCATTTTTCAAGACACAACTGTCTATGAAAACAATAAGTTCCAGGTTGACCTGCCTTTAAAGGTTCCCTTGAGTGAAGTCAATGATGTGCTTGGATCCTCATTTGAGCTTGCCTACTACAGGTTTCTAAACCTCGAGAAAAGGCTACAAAAGAATTTGAATTTGCTCACAGATTATGACAAGTTCATCAATGAATATGTGGATTTGAAGCATGGGCACTATATTGACTTCAATTCACTGGACTTTGAGAATGATCCTCTGTACTTTATGAGCCACCATTCTGTTATTAATGAGAATAGCAAAAGCACTCGCATCCGGGTTGTCTTTGACTGTTCTATGCAAACTAACAAAAAAATAGCTCTGAATGATATTTTGCTTAATGGTGCTCCACTACAAAAGGAACTGTTTGACATTATGCTTTTGTTCCGCCTGGGTAAATACACCTTTTCCACAGACATACGACATATGTTTCGCTGTGTGAGCATTAACCCGATGCATGCTAAATTGCAAAATATTCTATGGAGAAGCAATCCTAATGACCCACTAAAATGTATACAATTAGATACTGTGTCTTACGGCCAAAAAAGTTCCGCATTTTTGAGTACGCGCTGTTTAGAAGAACTTTCTAATAGATATAAAAACGAATTCCCGCTGGCATCTTATATATTGAAAAATTGCACCTATGTAGATGATGCGTGCTTTTCACACTCTGATTTAAACGTCATAATAGAGGCACGGTTGCAATTATGTGAATTGTTAAGCAAGGGTAGCTTCTATACACATAAATGGGCATCAAATGATCAACGGGTGCTAGAGGGCATTCCTCATGATAAACAGCAATTTGAAAAGCTAGATTTGCAAAAGGGCTTATATTTAAAGACATTAGGTTTAAAACTTAATATGCAGGATGATAGTTATGTTTTCTCTTGCCCTGAACCCTTTAAAAAGGAAAATCCAACAAAAAAGGAGATATTGAGTTACATTTCAAAATTTTATGACCCGCTAGGATTTATAGCGCCAATTATCATGAAGGCGAAGGCCTTCATGCAAAAAATATATTCTGAAAAGATTGGCTGGAACGAGGCTCCATCAGCACCGCTGCGAGAGGAGTGGTTTTCATTTGCAAATAAATTATCTCAAATGGAACCCTTCACGATTAATAGGAACCTACAGATCCCTTCCAATCCATCTGCACTGCAATTAATCGGTTTTGCTGACGCTTGTAGCACCACTGGTTATGGCTGCTGTGTGTATCTTCGGGTGGTCGACGAACATGGTAACGCTTCACTTTCATTACTATGTGCGAAATCTCGAATCAACCCCCGCAACAAAGGTACGCTTACAATAGCACGACTTGAGCTATGTTCTATGCTTTTACTAAGTAAGTTAATCACTCGAGTGTATGAAACGTTAAAACTAGAGTTGAATATACAAGGGGTGTATTTGTTTTCTGACTCGCAAATTGCTCTGGCATGGGTAAAAACAGAGCCTATAAGGCTTCAGGCCTTTGTCGCCAATCGGGTCAAGTTGATTCGAGATCTCACTGATAGATGGTGCTGGCTGTACGTTCCCAGTGAAGAAAATGCAAGTGACTGCGTGAGCAGAGGTACAGATCCAGATGAGCTGCATCACACATCTATGTGGCTACACGGCCCAGGCTTTCTACATGACGGTAATTATGATTTTAATAATACAAACAACTCACCTACAGTTGAAGAAATACCAGAATTGAAGAAAGCGCCCCCTGGCGGCAACGTGGCTCTGATTACCCAAAAGGGATCAGATTTATACGTGTTTTTACACCGGATTTCTGATCTTAATAAAATGGTAAGAATAATGGCTTATATAATCAGGTTTTGTTCCAATTTAAAAAATAAAAACAAGAACTTTACTAAATATATCACTAATAAGGAGCTTAAAATAGCTTTACTTAAGATAATAAAGCATGAACAGAGCATTTATTTCAAACATGAAATAGATAGTTTAAAAAATAACAAGGATAATGTCAAAGGTACGCTCAACCCCTTGCATCCCTTTCTTGATGAGCAAGGCATGTTGAGGGTTGGTGGCAGGATTAAAAACTCTAATGTTTCGTTCTCACAAAAGCATCCTATAATATTGCCGAGAGAATCTAGCATAACCAAACTTATTGTTCACCATGAACATATTAGGCTGCTACATGCTCCGCCCAAGTTGTTATTGTCAAGCTTAAATGAAAAATACTGGATTGTAAACGGTCTCAGCTATGTAAAAAATATTGTTAACAAATGTTTGCCTTGTTTCAGGATGAAGGCTCAATGTGCAAAACAGCTGATGGGTTCACTGCCACCCGCAAGGGTTAACGCTAACCGAGTGTTCCAAAAAATAGGTATAGATTTTGCGGGCCCCATAACAGTGAAAAACTCACGTGTGAGAAGAGCTTTACAGACTAAAGGATACATATGTGTGTTCGTTTGTTTTGTGACAAAGGCCATACATCTGGAGCTCTCCTCAGACTTGACCACAGATGCCTTCCTGGCATGTTTCAAACGCTTTATAGCGCGAAGAGGCCTTCCAACGGACGTATTTTGTGATAACGGAGGATGTTTTAAAGGGGCAGAGAACCGATTAGTTGAGCTGTACAAATTAAATAAATCACAAGCTCATCAAACTCTGGTGCAATCATACGCAGCACAGCAAAATATTGCGTTTCATTTTGTGCCTAGCTACTCACCAGTGTTTGCTGGGCTCGCTGAAGCTGCTGTTAAAAGCACAAAATACCATTTAAAGCGTGTCCTACAAAATTATGTACTAACATATGAGCAGTTAAATACCATACTGTGCCAGATCGAAGCTGTATTAAATTCTAGGCCGCTATTACCTGTAACAGCTAATGATATTAATGATTATAGCTACCTTAGTCCTGGACATTTTTTGATTGGTGCTGCAATGACATCCTTTCCAGAAGCAGACTTAGCTGACACACCTACTAATAGATTAAAGTTCTGGGAAATGTGTAACAAGGTCAGGGGTCACTTTTGGAAGGCATGGCATAAATATTATTTAAATGTATTACAATGTCGTCCCAAATGGCGCGATAGCAAACCCAATGTCGAGGTAGGTGCCTTAGTAATCATGAAGGAGCCTAACTGCCCGCCCATGACATGGCCTATGGCCAGGATAGTGAAGGTTTATCCGGGTGATGATAATAAGGTCAGGGTCGTTGACCTCATGACACCTAATAAAAAGGTGTACAGGCGCTCATTAAGTGGTTTTGCTGTTCTACCCATACAATAAATGTATCCACTATGAAGCACCAATAGGGATGTCTATGTGTGTATAAACAGACATTTTATAATAATAGAATAGGTTTTAAGATGTATAAATCATACTGCATTATAGAACCTTAACGTACTATACTGTGGTTTAAATAGTTTGCTATAAGTACATTTGGTTTAGTGTAAAAAATGTGTTTGCTTATTAGAGGCCACTACATACTGTACAACATAGATACGCGAGTAAAGCTCGTATCAAGCATTTGATGGTAATTGTGATTATTGCCTCTGATTATATTCAAAGTACCCATAAGTTTGGTACATGCTATTTTTAATGTAACTTACTACAATAATTATACCACTCAGGAGTTAAAGAGTGCATACTGGTTTAAGTAGTTAATTTTTGTCTTTGTGTTATGGCTTTGAAAGATGTTGCATAACTCTAAATACTTGAATATTGTTGTTATAGACTGTTCAGGATCATTATCATTGAACTTTGTTCATATTGTTGTAAGGTATAAAAAAGGTAAAATTCATAAATACATTTAAAAACTTTATTCAAAATGTGATGATTTGATATAATTTGTATTGGTGTATGCCATTATGCGGGGGTATCAAGGTTATATTCTTACTCCAGTAATATATTATATTTTCAAGTATGGTCCCGCCCCCCCCAGCATGTTGGCATCCCCAACACAGATACGACAAGTAATTGTCGCTCTTTTTGTACTTTCATTCATTCGATTCAATCTTGCATTCATTTATATACATTCGTTCTCTCTTACTCAGCACGCCGCTGCATCGACATGTAACCTAGTTATAAAAGTGAGAAAATTAATACAACGTCTCCTAGTGAACAAGCCGGCCTTTACTTTACCTCCTTCCACACGAGTAACCAGCCCACAACATCACTGCAACGCTGACAAAAGCGGCCAGGCTCAACAGCATCACTTTAACCGGCAGTTCAAGTGCTGTCTGTGTGGGTATATCAGAATATTGTTATAAGAAGAGGTTAAGCTTAGAGAATAAACGAAGCAGTCTAGATCCGACAGCGTAGTTTCATTGACGCATCCCTTGACGTTAACAGGCTGAAAAACATGATAGCAACAGCATTAGGTAAGTATGTACTGGCTACAGGAGTGGCGTAGGGTGGGAGCACCAGTGCAACGTGAAAATGTAGTGGATAATTCCGGTGTTCTGAAAAGAGCAGTGTCACGGGTGTTTGCCGGCATGGATTTGAAAGCGTATATAGAAACCTGCTTTGCGTATTTGCAAAAAGGTAGCGGCGTCCTCCCAAAAATATACATACGCCTAGACGTAGCGCATCACGTTAATGCTGCCTGTAGATGGCGGATTTGGGCAGACCAATGGAAGAAAAGAGTAAAGGAATTTTATACATATAAGATGTTTGGGCATTTTAATAAATGCCCAAGCCCCAAACATCCGCAGATTTTGAGGACACTTTAAGAAATGTGCTCAAAATAGCAAAGTTACTTTGTCAGGCAGATGAGCTTGGGAAATCTTTTCCCATGCACGAATGCCAGCCAAGCTTGACCAAAGCTATGACAACCGGCCTGGTTGAGTTCGACGAGGAGAAAACGGAAATGGTGCCTCTGGCAGATAATGGGGAGGTTCAATCGGGTTTTCTATCTCAGTGGGGCACTAAAATAGAAAACGCGATAACGCCGTAGGTACTATATTCTTCAATTTTGAATATTATCTTCTTGCAAGGATTTCTATTTCTTTACCCAAGAAGAACCTTCATATTTTAAACCAACTCAAATAAGGGCAGCTCTAAAAAAGGGCGACACTCAAAGCTGGGACGCATATAGAGAGGTCAGAAACTTATACACCCGACAGAGAGAGAAGGCAAGCCGAAATGGCTGGAGAAAGTTCACAGAGAACATAAGCTCCTATGCCGAGGGGGCACGAGTCGTAAAACTGCTTGCAGGAGAACGAACGTCGTAATGAAAGGGTTTTTAGAAATCAGCGTTAAATAAACCCGGGTTTTTGAATGGGTTAGAATAAGCGGGTCCGGTCCCTGGTCCGGACATCAATAGGTAAAAGCGGCCAGGCTCAACAGCATCACTTTAACCGGCAGTTCAAGTGCTGTCTGTGTGGGTATATCAGAATATTGTTATAAGAAGAGGTTAAGCTTAGAGAATAAACGAAGCAGTCTAGATCCGACAGCGTAGTTTCATTGACGCATCCCTTGACGTTAACAGGCTGAAAAACATGATAGCAACAGCATTAGGTAAGTATGTACTGGCTACAGGAGTGGCGTAGGGTGGGAGCACCAGTGCAACGTGAAAATGTAGTGGATAATTCCGGTGTTCTGAAAAGAGCAGTGTCACGGGTGTTTGCCGGCATGGATTTGAAAGCGTATATAGAAACCAGCTTTGCGTATTTGCAAAAAGGTTGCGGCGTCCTCCCAAAAATATACATACGCCTAGACGTGGCGCATCACGTTAATGCTGCCTGTAGATGGCGGATTTGGGCAGACCAATGGAAGAAAAGAGTAAAGGAATTTTATACATATAAGATGTTTGGGCATTTTAATAAATGCCCGAGCCCCAAACATCCGCAGATTTTGAGGACACTTTAAGAAATGTGCTCAAAATAGCAAAGTTACTTTGTCAGGCAGATGAGCTTGGGAAATCTTTTCCCATGCACGAATGCCAGCCAAGCTTGACCAAACCTATGACAACCGGCCTGGTTGAGTTCGACGAGGAGAAAACGGAAATGGTGCCTCTGGCAGATAATGGGGAGGTTGAATCGGGTTTTCTATCTCAGTGGGGCACTAAAATAGAAAACGCGATAACGCCGTAGGTACTATATTCTTCAATTTTGAATATTATCTTCTTGCAAGGATTTCTATTTCTTGACCCAAGAAGAACCTTCATATTTTAAACCAACTCAAATATTATATTGCAAGAATAGGTACTTGTACGAGTATTTTCATTCTATATATAAGTTTAGGTAAATAAAGTGTCACTAATCTGTCTTGTACTTACTAAGTATAAAATGGTTTCGAAATGATACCTAAAAAGATGTTTATGAAATAATTGCCAACAATTTAAATGGGAACAATATTCAAATCGACAAAGTTACCAAAGCGTTTCAAAACAGAACATACGCTTACACAAGCATCATCAAAAAAAAATTACAGAGTAAAAAATTCAGTGATGACTTATCTCAAGTAACAAATTTAGCGAAAATAAAGTCGCTTTTGACAGAATTCAAATGCCCGGCAAAACGACTTCATATCGCAAATCTGATGACAAAATATTACGAGCAGCTATTCAAGAAAGAAAATATAAAAAAAACACAATGCGCAACCGACTGGCCATATATAAAAATTAGCTTACAATATATAAATTAGTTGTGCATACTGCTTTGACGTAAACAATGGAAAGGATCAGAAAGTCCAGTTGAGCGTTGAGTCCAGTTGAAATGTTTCGTCGTTGCTAGATGTCAAAATCGGACGCTCAATATGTGAACACGTTGCCCAAAACTTTTCAGATGTGCGAGGCAGTTACCGAGCCTTCTGAGGCACCTAGTAATGCTGATTCGTCATTACCAGAAGTCAAGATCGGAGGGTCGATACATCACCAAATTGCCCAAGATATTCCAAATGCATTTTAGCAGCCTCTAGAAGAACCTAATAGTGATTCGTCGTTAATACTAGATGCAAAACTCGGAGGTTCAATACATGAACATATTGCTCAAAATATTTCAGATTTGTCTTACAAGGCTGTTGACGAGGCAGAGCGTAGTGTTGGGTCGTCGCTGTAAGTCAAATTTGGAGGTTCAATGCATGAACATATTGGCCGAATCATAAAAGATGAGATGAGGAAGTAGAAAGGCCTTTAAAGGTTTCTAGTACTCGTAATAGTTCATTGCTGTCGGAGGCATGAACATATTACGACCTTGCCTCCATATTTTGTTGTAGAGCATATATTGCCAAAAGTCGAAGCGACGGTGATAACAGGAAAACTGGAATCAAATACATCTACACTCGTAAAATGTGAAATTTCCGGAGGCAGTTCAAGTCTCAAAGGAATTATTAAATCTGTCGAGTCCAGGAGATAACGTGATCATTTTTCCAAGATATGCTCAGAACGTTCCAGTTCTTGATAAAAAAATAAAATATAACGTGTTAGAGGGCAGAATCTCGCTGGAAAGCAAAATATGGAACCGGCTGTTCAATAAAGAACAAAAATTTGATGGTTTTACCTTACCATTTATATTTAAAAAATACATCAACAAATATGCAAACAATACATGTACACTAATCGTGAATTACGTGAAGTACAAATCAAATGCAGAGATTGTTGTAAACAGCAAATGCAAGCACGAGTCGTGTAAAAAAATTAAGGTTATACTTGTGGGAACACAAGCGCAGTGATTTCCCACTACGCTGCAAATTCCGTCCCCCCCGGCGCGGGGCGCGGGCCGGGCGTCGGGCCCACCGCGCACCGGGCATTCTGTTTGTATATCTCTTGCAATTAACAAGTAATAAATAATGTAACGGAGTCAGACATTTTCATTTATCTCAGGGTCACCACGTAGGATAACCTTCGGTTTGCTTTCGCAACGAGACAACTCGTTCAGTGGTGACCCCGACGTGATATTTCGGAGAAGATGCTCGGCGCCCCAGGAGCACAAGGCGGCCTCCACGGCCAGCAAGGAGGGTTTCCTCAAGGCGGGCCACAAGGGCAACCAGCAGGGCAAGGAGTTCCGCTAGCACCCGAGGCAGCCACGGAGCGTAACCCGACACAGCCGCGAATGCAACAGGAAGAAGACAGGAAACCAGACATCATGGCAATATCGCTGGCGTCAAGGTTACCCGAATTTTGGGTGGACCAGCCGCGAGTGTGGTTCATCCGGATCGAGGCCATTTTGGCACCACAGAGATTAGGAGACGACTCAAGATTCGACCTCGTAGTTGCAAAGCTGCCAAAAGAAGTTATAACGCAGCTCACAGATTTCCTTTCCCGACCGCCGGCTACAGGTAAATTTGCCGCGCTGAAGGCTAAACTTCTGTCCTTGTTTGAGGATACAAGGATTCGGCAAGTCGAGAAATTGATTGGGGAAATGGAGCTAGGAGAACTAAAGCCGAGCCAGTTATTGAGCAAAATGAGAGACCTGGCTCGTGAAAATTTCCCTGACGAGACCCTGCGGATCCTGTGGCAAGGTCGCCTACCGACCAATATACGGGCAGTTTTAGCGGGGGCGGAAACAAATGACCTCGATAGGCTGGCGATCATCGCAGATAATGTCGCCGAGGCAACGCGTCGCAATTATGTATCCGAGGTCAGGCAACCATCGTGTTCGTACAGTTCGCCGCAGCAAAACGGTTCAACCTGTGTTAGCCAGACTATACTAGCTGAGATCGCCAAACTCAGTGAACGGATGTCGAACATGGAACGGTCAAGGTCCCGACATCCGCACCAAAGTCGTCGAGGACGCAGCAATGGGAGATCAAGATCACGCGCGCGAAGTGTTTCCCGAAATCGCCCAAATTATCGTGATAAAAGTAACCCCAATTGGCTTTGTACATATCACTACCGGTTCGGCGCGAAAGCTAAGAAATGCTTTCAACCGTGTGCGTGGAAAACTTCGAATCCGGAAAACTAGATGCGACGGTGCAGTCAACGGCGGAAGTTTGCACCGCATCACTTAGCCGTCGGTTATGTGTTATAGACAAAGAAAGTGGACTTAAGTTTTTGGTGGATACGGGAGCCGACGTTTCGGTTTTGCCGCCTAAAAACAGATTCTACAATCGCGAGTGCACGAAATACAAACTTTACGCCGCGAACGGAAGTGAAATTAAGACTTACGGTACGAAGACCTTGGTTTTAGACTTTAATTTGCGTAGACCGTACCGATGGGAATTCGTGGTGGCGGATGTGAAGCAGCCTATTTTAGGAGCCGATTTCCTGGCCCATCATAAGCTGCTCGTAAATTTAAGTGCACGTAAGTTAGTGGATCAGACGACTGACCTCAAGGTCGCTGCAGAAGTTGTGAGTATTAACCAACCTTCTATTTACACTGTAGATGAAAAACATCCCTTCCGCAAGTTGTTGTCCGAGTTCCCGGAAATTACGAAACCAGCGTCATTCAAAGAAGCGACATCCCATAATGTGCTACATTATATCGAAACTACAGGGCCACCGGTTTTCGCACGCGGAAGGCCACTTCCACCAGATAGGTATTTCAAGGTTAAGAAAGAGTTCGAATTAATGCAAGAGCTAGGAATTTGTAGACCGTCGAAAAGTGCGTGGGCTAGTCCACTACACGTAGTAGCTAAAAAGAACGGTGACATTCGACCTTGTGGAGACTATCGGCGACTTAATGCTATAACTAAGCCCGATAGGTATCCCATTCCTAGGCTACACGACTTTACATACATTCTGGCTGGGAAAAAGGTATTCACTAAATTGGACATTAACCGCGCGTACCACTGTATTAGTGTAGCACATGAGGACATCGAAAAAACTAGTATAATAACCCCATTCGGGTTATTCGAGTTCCCACGTATGAGTTTCGGACTCCGAAACGCTGCTCAGACATTTCAGCGTTTCATGAGCAACTCGGTTCTTCAAGGTCTAGATTTCCTATTTAACTATTTAGACGATGTCATCATAGCTAGCGAAGATTTAGAGCAGCATGAACGGCATCTAGCGTTAGTGTTTGAAAGGTTTACCAATTACGGTATAACTATTAATTTAGACAAGTGTTGTTTCGGACAGCCTTCGGTCGAATTTTTAGGGCAACATGTATCGACGGCTGGTATTCGACCCCTCGATGACAAAGTAAGTGCCATAGTCAACTATCCGAAGCCGGAAACGATCGAAGGGCTCCGCAGATTCCTGGGAATGCTCAATTTCTATAGGGGCCACATTCCGGATGCGGCCGTGCGACAGGCTGAATTGGATAAGTACTTAGTCAATGCGAAGAAAAGGGATAAGTCTAACATCGCGTGGACGGCAAAGGCGGAGCAAGCATTTGCGGAGTGTAAGGCTGGTCTTCAACAGGCCGCCACACTCGCGCACCCTAAGCCTGACGCCGTGTTAGCCTTGATGTGCGACGCATCCGACACCGCAGTGGGAAGCGCACTGCAACAGAGGGTAAATGGTACTTGGGAACCTTTAGGGTTTTTCTCCAAGAAGTTATCGTCGGCACAGGCTAAATACAGTACTTATGATCGTGAGCTCCTCGCACTTTATTTATCAATCAGGCATTTCCGTAAATCTTTTGAAGGACGACAGTTGACATTGTATACAGATCATAAACCCTTATGTACGGTATTTAACAAGGTCGGCGACGACAACACGGAAAGCCCTAGGCGTGCTAGGCAACTCTTATTCATTAGCGAGTTTACAACTGATATACGTCATATCAGCGGTAAGGAGAACGTCGTTGCGGATACGCTATCGCGTTTAGAAACTATCGATTGTCCTACTATTATAGATTTCGCGGAATTAGCGAACGCCCAAGCTAAAGATGAATATGCATTACGAATGTCGCAATCGGATAGCAATAACAACTCAAGCAAAGTGCAACTTAGGCTAATAACGATACCTACGTGCAATAGACCTATCTTATGCGAAACATCTACACGCGAGGCTCGACCTTATTTGCCATTGGAATTTCGTCATAAGGTATTTGTTAGCATACATTCATTGAGTCATCCCGGTATAAGGACAACGCGGAAAATGGTTAGTAAGCATTATTTTTGGGCTGAGATGAATAAGGACGTCGGCAACTGGGCAAGAACATGTATTCAATGCCAGAGGGCGAAGGTCAACCGCCACACTGTGTCTGACCTAGGTACGTTTCCAGATGCAGCTGGCTTCCAGCATATACATGTCGATATCGTCGGGCCCTTGCCGACGACCTCACATGGGTATAGGTATCTTCTAACCATCATAGATAGGTATACGAGATGGCCGGAAGCGTTCCCAATTACAGAAATAACCGCTGAAGTAGTAGCGAAAACCATTTACGAAGGCTGGATTGTTCGCTATGGTTGTCCGTTAAGGCTAACTAGCGACCAAGGCCGGCAGTTCGAAAGTCGGTTATTTTTTGAGCTTATGAAATTATTAGGGGTGGACAAAATCAGGACCACACCCTATCGACCAGAGTCGAATGGAATTTTGGAACGTTTTCATCAAGGACTCAAGGCCGCGCTTATGGCAAAACTCGCGGATGGTACCTCATGGGTAGATCTCTTGCCCAGCGTAATGTTTGGTTTGCGTTCCGCAGCTAGAAGCGATAGTGGCATAAGCGCAGCGGAAATGACATTCGGTCGCACACTCACATGTTAATGTTAATAATGAATAACTAGTATTCTAGTTAAGTTAAAAAGTGTTTATTAGTAGCAAGTATAGTGTTAGTTATAAAATTCATCGAAAGAGACAGTGCAAAAGAGAAGAAAGAAGATCTCTAGAATTGCCAAACGTCATCGTAACGGAACATCGTTTGAAGCTTCAACGATAAACCTGGGGAGTAATTGTGTTCAATATAATTATAAATAAGTCAGTAGTGGAACTTTTATTACATTTAAATAACGTCTATTTGAATACTTCCCAAGTAAATAAATATTTACAAGCATAACCTCACTCGGAAATGAAATTGCACCCGGTGAGCTGAGTCATAACTTTTGTACTTGTTGTGTTTCACTCTGCCTAATAGTCATTTTATAAATCCTTTAACGACTCATTTCTCCATTCCATATTCATACTTACATTCTACCATCACACTAAACTGTTCACTCCTGCTATCTCTCTCTCTTTTTACTGGTCTTTCTCTGCTTGGTGTTTAGTCGCGTTGCCGTCTCATTTCAGGTGCTGTGGAGAGCTGTGTGTCAAGCTAGTTCACCATGTCTAGCTCATTTATGACACGCAAGGCCACAGTACGTGAACTGGAACATAAACTCAATGCAACACTCAAAGAACTAAAGCAGTCTAAAACTCTATGTGACCAGCTACTGCGGGAACGCGATGAAAGCGAAGAGGAGGTTAACAAGATTATTCAAAAAAATACAGAACTCAAACGTGATCTAGCCAACCTGGATGCTTTGCATAGGGATAGTGTGACACAGCGTGACCATCTGCTGGTCAAATTGAACAGTGTTCAGGAGTGCTGTGACATCCATGAGCGGACACTGCAACGTGTGGATGACCTGGAATATGAGCTTTCCGATGCCCACAAGGTGGTCCGTAGATTGCAAGAGGAAGCACAGTGCCAGCAAGTCAACACCACCCGGCGGCTCTTTGATGAACTTGTGACACCAAACACTTATGCAGAGTGTCATAGCAATTTTGGACCTTCTAGTGTGATTGATTTGACAGAGGACTCCCTTTGTAGTAAACAAGTTAACTTTCTAAGTCACAGGAAATACAAAAAGTATATTAAGCTAAATAGATTTATAAGAAAATCAAAACGACTGTACAGACAGCATATTAATATTCATAAAATTACTACATTGAGAAAAAATCATGTCAGTGTTCTGAAAGAATTAAATTCTTGTAATGAGCAATTATGCTACAGTAGAACCATTTATGAAACTGACACTGAGAAACTGCAAGCCGAACTGAACATATTAGAAAATTCTTTGAGAGATTTAACTAATAAATATGTAATATCCCAGAAGCAAATCAGTGAACATATTCTGGCAGCGGATGAACTTCTGGAGCTGTGCCACCACAACGAGGAATGTTTGGAAGCACTGCTTACCAAGCAGTCTTCGTATGAATGTGAGTGTGGGCTCCGGCAGGCTCATCCTATGCCCGGACATGCAGTATACTCATCAGTGCCGGACAGCAGCTTGTCGGTGTCACCGGAAACTATAACTGCAGCCTCTAATAATGTGAGTAGAACCCTTGTTTTCTCAGATAGGATAGGGCGAGGATTGGGCAAAATTCTATGTAATAATATTCTCAACAGCTGTGTTATAAATCATTGTATGCCCGATGCCTCATTTCTAAAAATTATAGATAACATCAAACATACCCATATAGATGAACAAACAACAATTGTATTAATGTTGGGTGATGGTTCAAATATTAGGTACTCTGAGATGAAGGCTGAGTTTGACTGCCTGTCTAAGCTAGGTGCTAAAAATGTTATTATAGGCGCATTACCCTATTCTGCTTCTCCATGCAGTGCTAACAGTCATGCGTGTAATCTTAATAAGCTTATATATAAGCTGACGTGCCGTCATAGTGACGTTATATTTTTTGACACTAATAATGCTATTAGTGATTACCGTATTACAACTGACAGACTTGCTAAATCTTTAGCATCTTTTATTAATTCCGTTTTCGGAAATCAAAGCTCCCTCTCCACCTTGGATAGGACGACATCTCCAACTGCGGATTTGTCTTTAAACTGACTGTTAGTACAACAGAGAAGCACAATAGTGTAACTTTATTACACCAAAATATTAATCGCTTCACTGGCAAAATACTAGATTTAGAATTATTTACGGAAGAGTTTAATGTAGATGTAGTCTGCTTAAGGGGAGGTTGTCAAGCGAGTTAGCGTTTTCGAGTTTTCTAAAAACAATCTGAAACGTAGAAAAAGGGTTTTAAAAATTTGAAAAAAATATATGTTTTACTTAAGGATCTAGTCTAGTCAAAGTTGCACTCAGTTACACGATTTAATGAATTTCGCTCGATAGAAAGAGACCCCAAAGTTACTCCTTTTTGTAAAGCATTTACAATCTGACGACTAAACTATTGATGTTTTAAATAAAGTTTTTGAACTAAACTAAAGCCATTCAGTATTTCTAGTCATTTTTGCAGAATTTAAATAGATAAAATGATTGTATTAATTAATATGTTTAAATACCTACAAAATGCGCGAGCGCGGAGGCTCGGCAGGCCCGATCAGTCGCGCGCTGGCGCTTACGGGCAACGGACCTGTGTCAGTTTTATCCGCAACCGTTTCGTGCACCAAACAAGCAGTTTTTGACGAATTTATATAATTGTTGCAAATTATTTAAGAAGGGCAACAAAAACCCAAATGAAAAAAGTCGTAATTATTAACAAATAAATTATGGTCATAGTGCCGCAGTATAAAAGTGACAGTATAACAACTGAACTGAACCCCTGCAGAAATGGAACCAAAGTTGGTAAAATTATAAATGAAATGTTTATTACCAGAAATTGTAGATATAGTAAGAGATCTACTGCTTTGCACTTGATTTTTTTTTTAGGCTATGACTTTTACCACATTAATTCCGGCCGTCTTTTTTTAAATACCACGTCAGTGGCAAACAAGCGTACGGCCCGCCTGATGGTAAGCGATCACCGCAGCCTATGGACGCCTGCAACTCCAGAGGAGTCACATGCGCGTTCCCGACCCTTTTAAAATTTATACACTATCTATCTTTCTAGCTAATCTCTTTTAAAAGATCTGCCCATTTCCAGGTAGCTACCGTGGCAAGTTTGGTATTATTTCATATACCATATTGATTCTTTTATTATCTTTATGTAAAAATCATTTCTGGTATTTATTTTATCTGGTATTTTATTTTATTTTATTTTATCTGGTAATCTTTCGCATAAATCTTACCTTTTCTCACCTTCGGTTTGCTGACGATATAGTAGTCTTGGCTGAGACCATACAGGATTTAAGTACCATGCTCAATGACCTCGGTAAAACCTCCGTGAGAGTTGGTCTTAAGCTGAATATGTGCAAGACGAAGTTCATGTCAAATGCCCACGTAGCACCAACTGTCGTTACAATCGGACACTTTATACTCGAAGTTGAAGTTGATTATGGTATACTAGCGACCCGCCCCGGCTTCGCACGGGTGCAATACTGATACTAATTACACTACAGAATGTCTCTATATAGTACAACCCGGCCGGTACCGGCGCAACCGCTATATTCCTGCATTTTAAACCAGTAATATCTTCGAAAATATTCATTTAAATTACATGCTGTAAAGGGCCATATTGATCTATATTAAATGCAAAATGTATTTAAGGTATTTTATTGGAGACTCAGATTATAGAAAGAAATAGATGTGAAACGGGGGCGCGGCGCATGTCGCCGCGACATGGTTAAAAAGAAGTGTAAGTGATAACATATGAAAAAAGCGTTATATTTTCTGCGAGTTGTACATTGAACGTTTTGTACAATAATCACCCCGTACCGCGCTAAGCCACGGCGCAATGTATCATGCCTCTGTAGCTTTGGTTGCTGCGTGAATTATTTAGTGGTGCGCAGCCGCTGGCCCGCTGTTAGGCTCCGTCCAACTAGAGTGGTGCCGGTTAAAATTGCAGTTAATGCGTCATCGATAAAATAGGAATCGAATGTCGAACTAGTCATTTAATATCAATGGTAAATTCACAAATCAATATTTAATAAACATAACTTTGTTCCAAAAGATTGCAGACCAACTTCCAAATTGGTCTTATTAACCGACTTTGATAGAAGAAGGATGGTTCTCACTGTCCTCAGTTCGTATTCATGTTTTTTTTTATGTATGTACCGCTATAATGCTTTACTTTGCTATACAATTTTGGTGATTATATGAACTCCCTCTAAACTGGCCATTTAAATAGTCATCAAAATCTTAACATAATAATTTAAAGATCGATGTCGATAGAACATCATTTAACGTTTGTCTCCCTCTAGTGTTCATTGCCGTTTTTGAGCGGTGCGTAAAGCCAATCGCAGCGCTTGTTTGCATGATGTCGTAAACTCGGCGGCACCGCCCGAGGTTTTCACGGTTCAATGTGTGTGTGTGGACTTGGTGGGAGAAAACTGGAGACATTGGTTTTCGTTGAAAGGAAGCACTAGGGCACTTCTCTCTTTTTTATGTTCTGAGATTGGAGAAGGATTAATGCTGTATTGCTTAAAATCGCTTCGTAAATAAGCCATTATTTTTCGTAATAAGTAAAGGATACAAAATGGTTATTGTGGGTTATCCCTAAGAGATATATACCATAATCGAGTGTCTCAAGACGATAGTTTTTGACTAATGTGTGTGTGTTGCCAGTGATGACATATGGCACTGAAACGTCGTCGCCTCATAAGAAGGCTCAAAGTCACCCAATGTCAAGAGCAATGGAGAGGGCTACGCTGGGAGTATATCTGCGCGATCGTATCAGAAATGAGGCCATCCGCAGAAAAACCAAAGTAACCGATATAGCCCTCCGAATCGCTTAAGTGACAGTGGGCGGGGCACATTGGACGTAAAACTGATGGCCATTGGGGCGGAAAGGTTCTCGAGTGGCGACCACGTACAGGGAGGCGCAGCTTAGATAGGCCCTCACAAAGTGAACTGATGACCGGGTAAAGGTCGCGAGAGTCCGCTGGATGCGGGTGGCGCAGGATCGGTCATTGTCACACTCTTTAGGGGACGCCTATGTCCAGCAGTGGACGTCCATCAGCTGATATGATGATGATGATGACACGCACACGACAAATAAATATAACACCCTGTATAAATATAACACAAATAGATAAAAATTGCATGACCTATTAAACAAATCAAGTAGAGAGGTATAAGACATTTCTTAGGTTTCATAGATTAAATAACGAATATCAGGGTTGTACTATGAATTCTGTTTTTTTTTTTCATTATAATGGATCCTACCGTAAGTTCGACTTTCAATTATTTATTTACTACCGATTTATTAAAAAATGTTATCAATTACATACTAAAGTTTAATCATAATTAATGCATTTCTTAAGTCAAAATACAGTTAAATTTCTATACTGTGACCAGTATGAAGCTAGCGGGGTCATCCGAGTTCACAGTCGCTTCGTCCGCGCGGGCTTGTTCACGCACCGCCAGGACAGCGCTAAATACCTACTCTCGCAGGACTAGAGGGCCTTAACAGAAACATGGAAGAATCACATGATGAAATTCAATGTAAATAATTACGTATTGGCCAGCGCGTTCAACAGAACTACAGCAGAGGGTGGTGGATCTATTATTTTAGTGAAAAATGGTTTGACTTTTAAGGAACGTAGAGACGTCTCAGGCTGTTCTGTTGATCGTGTTTGCGAGATTGCTTGTGCAGAGATGGATCAGTATCTGATAATTTGCATTTATAAACCACCATCAGGTGATTTAACATCTTTTATGCAAATTATGGAGGATGTACTCAGGAAAGCAACAAGTGGTAAAAAGTCAGTAGTGGTCTGCGGCGACTTTAATATCGATATTTTATCACAATCAGCTGAAAAAGATAAGTACATTACTCTTTTGAAATCTTTCAATTTTGACTACTTGTTTGAAGTACCTACCAGAGTTACTCCGACCTCGGCCACTTGTATAGATAATATTTGGTTAAACAGTTCTCATATAGACAGTAGCATAGTGAATGGAGTTCGTTCGGATCATAAAGCTCAGATGGTCAGGCTACCTTGCGAAGTAAAACATCCAGATCGCGTTATAGAAATAAGACCGCTGAGTAGAAGTAGACTAGAATTACTAAAGTCTAATCTACTAGTCGCCATGCCGAACACCCAGGTAGAATCAAATGATCCGAATGATCAATTCAAAATGCTTCTGAATACAGTGTGCAACGAATTTAATAAGACTTGTAGTAAAAAGCGTATTAAGATAAATAATAAAATGAGATTTAATGAGTGGGCAACTACCGGAATTCGGAAAAGTAGAGATAACTTATACCAACTTTATGAAAGGAGATCTTGCACCACTGACGAATGTTTCCATCAGTATGTTAGGGATTATTCCAAATTGTTTAAAACAGTGTGCACAAAAGCAAAAGCAATGCACTTGAATAATAAAATTAAGTCCTCAGATAATAAAGCCAAGACAGTCTGGAAAATAATAAACACAGAAACCGGGAAGAGAAATAATAGAGAGTTCACAATTTCTTTGAAAGTAAAGGATAATTTAATAACTGATGCAGTAAAAGTAGCTGATGAATTTAATAATTTCTTTTCTAAAATTCCTATAGTCACTACTCAAAGTTTAGCATCATCTACCACAAAAGCTGAATCCCTTCTGAATGACAACGTAAAATTAGAATCACTAACTAATTTCAAATTTCATCATGTTTCTCCTCTAGATGTACTGAAGTCCTTTGAAATGTTAAAAATAAAGAGCACTGAGGACTTATGGGGCGTGTCAGTCAAGGTACTGGAATCTATTCTGGAGGTCGTTGCACCAACTCTAGCTCTCATTTTTAATAACTGTATAGACTATGGCATTTTTCCAGACTTAATGAAATGTAGTAAAGTAGTTCCAATTTTCAAATCAGGTCATAGAGATAATCCTTCTGATTATCGTCCAGTTTCTATCCTACCTGCGTTTAGCAAAATATTCGAAAAAATAATGCTTACGCAATTGGTTTCTCACTTTAATTCTCACAATATTTTGCACGCACAGCAGTTCGGCTTCATGAAGGGTAGGTCAACTACTGATGCAGGTGCAAGTTTATTAAAATTTATTTTGCAGTCTTGGGAAGAGTCGCACGACGCCATCGGAGTGTTCTGTGACCTTTCCAAGGCTTTTGATTGTGTAGATCATGGTACTTTAATTTGTAAACTTAAGTTTTATGGCATCAGAGGGCACGCATTAGATCTCATGAAGTCATACTTAACACAGAGAAATCAAAAGGTAGCGATAAATAAAGCCATTTCGTCAGAGACAGTGGTAGAGATGGGAGTACCTCAGGGGTCTATTCTAGGTCCGTTCCTGTTCCTTGTTTATGTAAATGATCTGCCATATATGGTAAGCCGAAGATCAGGCATTGTAATGTTCGCAGACGACACCTCATTACTGTTCAAGGTAAATAGGAGAGATACTGAACTCATTGAACCAAATAATACCCTCTCCATGATATCTGACTGGTTTGCTGCCAATAACTTAGTATTGAACCCGAAAAAAACGAAATGTATTAAATTCTCTCTTGCGAACTCATCAAACAGAAACTTATATACAAATATTAGACTTAATGGTCAAACATTAGAATTTGTTACTTCTACTGTATTCTTAGGTATTACATTGGACTCAAAATTGCAGTGGGGTTCCCATATAACAGCGATAGGAAGTAGGTTGAGCTCTGCTGCATTTGCAGTCAGAAGAATAAGGCAGCTTACCAATGTGGCGACGGCACGGTTAGTTTACTTTGCTTATTTTAATAGTATAATTACTTATGGTCTTATCTTATGGGGATCAGCTGCAGATATTGAAACTGTTTTTATTTTGCAAAAAAGGGCTATCCGAGCAATTTATAACTTGGGGTCACGTGAGTCATTAAGAGAATTTTTCAAAGAAATAGATATTCTAACCCTGCCGTCCCTATATATATTTGAAATAATAATGTATGTTAGGAAGAATTTGGGCAATTTTCCAACGAACGCTGATAAACCAATAGCCACGAGAAATACTGGGAAACTGAAAGTAACCTTCTATAGACTAGTAAAGGCGAAAAAGTCGTTCTTGGGAAATTGTATCAAATTCTACAATAAAATTCCTAAACACATTACTGAACTTAGTAATTCTAAATTCAAATCTGTAGTAAAACAAACACTTATTTCAAAAGCATATTATAAGATAAACGATTACATCATGGATAGGGATGTTTGGCAGTGATAGCGTCCTGCACGGGTAATCTATCGCGAAAATATGTTTTCTACTGTAGCATTGTTATTTCAGTTATTTTGTAGTAGCTGACACTGTAATTTATATTTAACTATACAATGTATATTGTTTTGAAAAAATGACACCTCGCCGAGTTTCTTACGCCGGTTCTTCTCGTGGCAGAGGTTTATTTTTCCGAACCGGTGGTAGTTTATTGACGTTCATAGGTGCATGTAATATGCCTAATTTGAAGAATAAACTACTTTTACTTTTACTTTACTTTTACTTTTTACTTCGCGTGCCAGGAGCGTTTTATGAAACCTCGCAAGACAGAGACCCAGTTGATCCTTATAGCGTAGCACAGAAAATTAGGGATAACATAAGTAGTTTAAAGCCCGTGCCGAAAAGGGAGAATAGGAATAGGTCCATTTTCGTGCACGAAGAGTTGCTAACTTGTACGCATGTCTTTGTCAGAGATGATACTGTCCGCAAATCCCTGAAACCGCCGTACGATGGACCTTACAAGGTCATAAAAAGGGGGCCTAAGATATTTTTAATTCAATTCCCAGGCAGGCAAGCACACATCTCGATTGACAGATTAAAACCCGCGTTCCTACTTAATGTAGACGCAGACGCGGATAGCGATGGCACGCCGGTACGTAAGAAAGTAGGGAAACAGCATATGTCTCAGAATGTGGGGGATCAGGAATCGCCATTAGCGACACCATCGCCCGCACCTGCGCCGGCAACTCGGACCACGCGCGGCGGTAGGCTTGTTAAGAGACCAGTTAGGTTCATGATCGATGAATAAAAACAACAGTGCTTGTATTTACACAGTCCCAGAGTATAACAGCAGCGCAACTGATACAAGTTGTACACTTCCACAGTGGAGTCGGGTATAGTTGGCGCAGAAAGTTGGTAATACCGGTCTATCATTAATCATATTTTTCTTGTTAATTTCGAAAATAATATATAGGATGTGTTTGTCATATTTGTATTGCTATGTTTTAAGGAAAGCTTAGGCAAGCTCTTAAAAAAAGCTCTAAGTTATTCTTACCGATTAATTATAGTGACTGTGGCAGTCTATTGTAAGCATTAAGTTACATCAGGTTATAATTCGATGTGTTGTAAATATACTGGTAACATGGCACTGCGTTGCATTACTGCTGTTGTATCATACGGTGCGGCCGAACCGAGATGCAACGTCAGTAATAGTAACATCTGGCTATGGAAGATAAATAAATAATTTTGATTATACTTAGGTTGCAACCTAGTTAAGTTAGGACTTTAGACTAAACCTGCTTTTAGATAATAATGATTTTGGTGTTATTATTTTGTTTTTGTTTTTCTTTTTGCCGGACGAGCAAATTTCCTAAGTTACATATATAGCAGTATTCGACAGCGCATAACCAGTTTCTCTTAGAAATCAGCGGTAACACCGCGCATATTTTTGTGTATATCGTCATAATTTGTATTGTGTGTAAAATGGGCTTGGGACAAAGTAGAGACGATAAGTCCCAAAGCAGTAATATTGCTATCGCCCAGGTGCAGTCGATCTCCGGGCAGGTCGAATCCAAACTTAATTACGTCGGAATAGGACTGCTAGTAGTTGGATCAGTCCTATTGATTATATTCCTGTATGTTTTGCGCGCCAAGTGCAAGCGCCATGTTAAAAGCTGGTTACGCAATGCAGTCGAATCGCTGCCTCCTCCTACGACCGTCCGAGTGAACAATGTGCAGCCGCAGCAAATGCAAGCTGCGCAAACTGTGTACTAGTGATCATAAGTGTAACTTAAGCTAAAATGTAAGGTAAAGGTTCCAATAGAGAGACCAATGTTTAAATTTAGTTTTATTTTCTTTTATTGTGTTTTTTTTTTTAAAAGGGGGGGATTACTGTGGGAACACAAGCGCAGTGATTTCCCACTACGCTGCAAATTCCGTCCCCCCCGGCGCGGGGCGCGGGCCGGACGTCGGGCCCACCGCGCACCGCGCATTCTGTTTGTATATCTCTTGCAATTAACAAGTAATAAATAATGTAACGGAGTCAGACATTTTCATTTATCTCAGGGTCACCACGTAGGATAACCTTCGGTTTGCTTTCGCAACGAGACAACTCGTTCATACTGAAGCCGAATAAGTCAGTAGAAGTCTTAATTCGGTGATAACACCACCACTTACCCGGTTGAATTTTTGAACTCTTTTGAGCTATCCGGGGTGCTATCCCACACGCTTGAGGACTGACTTAGACTTACCCAAATTATGCGAAAGGCACTAAATAGATTGAGAATCAACGAATTAGGGAACATACATTGTGAAGAGCACAAATTTAACGGGAGAAGCCAAGGGAGAAAAGTGTATTTATTATACCGAATAATATACCATTTAATTTTAAACGTCTACAGTGTCCATTAAAAGTTGCATTTTCTATGATTATTAATAAATCACGGGGGGCGAACGTTGAAAGTACCAACAATACATTTGGGCATGCCACGTTTTTCTCATGGACACTTGGTATGTCGCTTGCTCACGTGTTTGCAAATTAAATAATTTGCATGGTTTGCCGACCGATATAAATTATTTAATATAGTTTATAGAAGTACATTTCAATAAATTAAGATTAAGACAAATGTTGATAAAAACTGTAATAATTTTATGTCCCGGATCCATAATATGACAAAATTATCTGGTGAATAGGACCATACGACCTGTTTAGCCTAGTTGGTAGTGACACTGCCTCCGAAGCTAGAGGTCCCGGGTTCGAATCCCGACCAGGGCATTATTTGTGCATTTATCACGGATATTTGTTCTTAGGTCTTGAATATTTTCTATGTATTTAATCAGAAATCAGAAATATTTATTGTTAAGTATGTATTTATCTATATAAGTATGTATATCGTCGCCTAGTACCCATAGTACAAGCATTGCTTAGTTTCGACGACCAGGTCGATTTGCGTAAGATTGTCCCCCAATATTTATTTATTTATTTTATTTATACTTTCTTCGTCGGTTGATTATATCGACCGTCAACATCTCGAGCCATTTTTGAGCATGACTTACTAAATCGAATGGGACGTAGCCTCGGATAGCTCCAAAACGATGAAATAATTAGTTCTCCCTCGGGGTTTTGCATTTAGTCCATTCAATTTCACCCTATAGCCTAGAGAATTTATATTCCATACGATTATTGAATACGTGAAGTCTTTTTTTTTTATTGTCAAGCCAGGGCAATTAACGAGTTCTATGCGTACGAAGTCATCCGTTCAAGCGTACAGTGCAGACGCGTTGCAATTTAAATAAAAAAAAAATTAGTCGACAATCCAATTTGAATCCTGTGCATAAGGCCGTAAAACTATTTTTAAATACCCTGATTACAAGGTGCTTAGACCGTTTTTCCTAAACAACTGTGAGTGCGCGCTGTGTTCTGACGTAACAACCACGGAGCTATGAGTACACACCGGACACCGCCTGGAGGAGGCATTACCAGAGGGGGCTCGGAGCTACAATGCACACCACCAGGAGGCGAAGCTGCGCTAGCAAAGGTGGGGCTAAGTGGATCGCAACATAACCTGACATTGCTTTCTGAACAAGATAATGCACAAATTGCCGTTCGCAACAAGCGTAAACATTCAAGCGAAAATGACCATATCCTGTCAGAACTCGCGGATCTGAAAAAACAGATGTCGGAATTGCTGTTTGCTCTAGCCCCTAATAACAAAGCTCAGACAAAGACAATGGATCAACTTTGTGAAAGTGCCAACGATATAAAAAATCAAGTCATCTATATCCGCAACAACATGAACAACATTATAGTTGAGCAAAACAATGCTGCATTTGAAGAATAAACTACTTTTACTTTAGGGTTTTATTTTATTCCGTATGTGTTTTATGCTTGACTATGCACAGTCTTCATCAGATGGTCGTCAAAGGTATCTATCTACGCAGTCAGGGTGATCAAATAGATCTGAACTTTAGTTAAACAGTACTACCGTAATTTCGCAAATCAATATTTTATGACTTATGACTTTATGAGGATAAAGGCAAGGACTCACTTATCCCACACTACGCAACGCGTGCAATGCATTATGACATAAGGAGTATCTGGACCCTGAAATTTGTATGCTTCGAATCATACTTGTCATACGCAACGTATACGTACGTAGCACATGATATGTGTGTTTCTAAGCATACCTACAAACTTCAGGGTCCAGATGTCATAATGGATTGCAAGCGTTACGTACTCGTAGCGTCAGAAAAGTGTGTCCTTAAAATTTGAGTAGTTGACAAAGATACATTTGAATTGCATGAAGTTGTCAGTGAACGAAATCAAATACAAAAATAATGGTACACTGTGCATCAATAATACAGAAGGTTTATAATTAAAAAAGTTAATGGTCGCCTCGTCTTACCGAGGCTACCTTTGAGTGTTATTCGCAGTGATCTTAACTTTTGTAGCATTTTCGGTGCGGCGTAGTGGTGTAACAGAATTTGGGATAAATGATTTCAATTCTTATGATTCATTAGCGTTAATAACGTTAATATTAAAATTAATTAACCGTTTAAACGGTATCAGTATTTGTCCATACCAACTCCGTTAATACCATACGACTACGCCGCACCCAAAATGCTACAAAAGTTACGATCACTGGGGCTACCGTGGATTGGAAAGGAGGCGGATAGCGTTCCGAAGTTAGCTGACCAGTCTGGTGGCGCTGACGGACAGTAGCGCGAAATATTGACCCTCGGCTACATCAGCAGGGTGTGGAAGCATCTAGCCGCAAGTTTACTGCATGTGCTAGCAGCTATTTTTTCACAAGTTTCAAAGGGCTGGAGCGGATGGTGGTGTGTGTGTGGTTTTAATTTCAACTTGATACCTCCACGTGATCCCGTGATAAACGGTCTTGACAGACAGACACACGGACAAAAGTGATTCTATAAGAGTTCCGTATTTTTCCTTTTAAGGTACGGAACCCTAAAAAGGGTAGGTAACAGGCTAGGACATTATGGACTAAAATAGTGTAAACGATTGGTGGTTTGGTTTTAGGCATATATCGCAAGCGCCCTAGGCTATATATCTTTCGGTAACTAAATCATTTTTTTGCATACGGTTATGCATATAATTTCTAGAACATTGGGAGCATAAATGGTGTAAACATTCAGATTGACTTTGTTACGGACAGCCCCGAGGACCAGGGACTTTCCCAGTCTACCTAACATTTACCGCTAGAGGCAAGCGGTCGCAATACCGGGAATCCAAAATTTGCCGTTACTTCCCGTTTACGACCTCCTAGAAATTATGTAACGTTAGCGTTTAAAATACAGTTAGAATCATAAAATTTATCACTTAATGTTTTAGATCCTGAGTTGCGCAGAGACCGTTAGATATTGTTCATTTGTTATCCTTACTGTACCATTACCTTTGTCGGGTGTCGGCATATCTGAACTAATGTTTTGTTGTTAACAATTGTCTATTCATTTGTATAAGCATTGTATAACCATTGTTAATGTCTCTCGTGAGAATCGGTTATCCTGACCGTTAGGACAGAAAGCCATTATATTGCACAAGGTTGCGCAGGCGGCGTGGGAAACGAAATTACGGTAGTAGGGATGTTTTTTTTGAAAAGAAATAAAACCCACCAGACGAACGAGATGAGGCAGTGACGAGTGAACCTTTGGCCAGGAACGTGGCATAGTGAACGTAATTTTTCAGTGCAGTAACTTGTTATTAAGTGTAATCCCGCCGTTGTTTAGTATTTAAATTTTGAACCTTCTGACTCTGAACAGTAAATTTAGTGCCTAATAAGCTTAGTGCGTAATATTGTACCTTATCTTTCCTTTGTGTTTAATTCCATTATAACTTGTAACAGACTCAGTGTTTTTATTACGGAGTGTTCCCATGATCATAGTGAACCTTACAAGAACAGAGCCGCGTAAGTAGGAGTTAGTTTCGAAACAGTGCTGCGCCATTCCTCGGTCGTTCACAGATCCTTCGTGTGACGCTACCGTGTTCACCGAGACGGGTGCGGCAAGAACCTCTGTTTCCACCGAGCTATCGCAGACGATAGGCTGTGGACTTGCGTCGTCTACAGACTTAGTCACACTGGCTTTAATTTGAGATACAGAAACATCAACTTGTTATCAATTCTAATATTTTGTAACTTAAGTCTGTTTTACAGGAAAATCATACACCTTGTTGATTGGAGAGTAAATCCCAAATTGGCGTACATGGATTGGATGAAATAAATAAATAGTTTTAGATTTATCCGAAGTCTCGGATATGTCAAAACATCCTTGGCCGCGAACTGACCCTCGGCCAAGCGAGCGCTGATATGAATAAAAATGTGTGAAAATCGTGCAAGTTGAAATCAATACACAATTATATTTTACCTTCTCGTACTCCTCTTGGCTTTCAAACCTCTAACGTTGGATTCTCGTCATCTATAAGACGTGGGTGTCTGCCAGTATATCTTCTAATCTTTCAAATACCGTTTGCGGTATTCCCTTCGACGCAAAGTACTCGGTTATATGTTTCGGCATTCTAGGCTCACGTATTGTAGAGTAGATTGGGTTGATACCGCCTAAGTAACTAGTCGGGACAGCGAATGGACTGTCCGTCTATTCTTAAGGTCTCCAACCATGGTTATTGTAAGCCCATTAACAGTACCAATTTCTTCTCGAATGGTTAAAACGTCTAGTAATGCTTGAGTGAGATGCTCGCCCCTTCCGTTACCTGCATTGTTAACTGTTTGCACCAATGACGAGACGCACGCTGTAAATATTAATATAGATGATGATTATAAAAGACACACCTTAATAGCTACAGATATTTTACTTTGCATATGTTACTGAATTATTATTATAACATTAATAAAATTGTGCCACTTACAGCAAGTGCTTTAGGTGCTGGATGACGTAGTACTAATTAATGCGTCATAGTAACTAGCCATAACAGTGAGACTGGCTGACTTTTTCGCCGACGAGCTTGCCGCGTCGGTGTGGATGATAGAGCCGGCCAATCGTTGCATGGCTGCAGCAAAACTGCAACTGCTACGAGTGCTTACTTCATAAATGATGGATGACATGATTTTTCCACGCAAAATGTTGTGTAAGAAACGACCTTTGCTGATTCTTATTTTCATAAACTGAACAAGATTGAATATTCTTCACTAGAAGAGAGTCGACTGTCAAAATACTTATAGTCTTTCCAAACAAGTCACTTCTTTGGCGTTGCGTAACTGAGACTTGAGTCGTGTGTGATAAGATGAACATCGCATCTTTCTTGTTTCGTCGAATTAACTGGACCTGGCAGTGGAGGAGCACCCTTCTGTATTTTATAAAAGTGAACGTTGAATTTTCCTTTAGGTTAAAGTTCAATTTGCTTCATATCAAGATCACTGAAACTGCATAATTCAGCAGAGTTATGGAAATCCAGTGCAGAATTTTGCCGGCTGAGTTCTTTTTACACTTTTCCCGCGGCAAAGAAGGGGAAAGATTGTTTTTTCGGTGCAGGCCAGTCCCGCACATTTTGGCCTAAGCCTGGAAGTACGAGTACTTGACGTTCCACACATGGAATGTCGTCATGTAAGGTGATGCGATGAACCGACCCGCAAACTTGCATGCCGGCAAAAGGAGTCCGCGTAGATTTAGTGAATTCTATGCTATCTGCTTCAACATAAGTATTAGGTTGTAATTTGTAATTTATTAGTTTATAGTAGGTTGTCCTTGATGAACAGCATTTACAAGAGTTAAAATGATTTCTGATCCCGGATACCCCGGTAATGGTATGCTGAAAACATCCCTTTTCTGCAACCGCAGCGATTGCGTAAACATCAATCATGTACATATTTTTCCAATGCTCATCTTGGTCTTCGAGCATAAAAAGTACGGGCCGTAGTTCAGCCCAACCGTTTCCTGTTCTGTGAATGTCCCCTTTCATTTGCTGCTCTAAAATTTGAAATTTCTTCTCTCGAACCACGTGACAAATATGAATCGGCCGATATAACAACGATGCCATAAGAATAATTGGCCCGGTTTTTTCACGTTCTGCATGAGCATAGACGGGCATTTTTTGGACCAGTTCTGCAGGTGTCGCTGCCACACAGTCGTATCATCCAATTTTGAAGTTGTGAACGTTTCGTTCAAAAACATCTTTACGGCAGCCGCTTGATGGGCTGATTTCCACAGGAGTACCACAGTTTAAGGTTTAGGAACCTATGAAGAGAGCGTAGTCACAACGAGCTCTGACACAAATCAATGCAGCAGTGTAATCGTAAGACGCTCTATCGATGACGGGAGGATTCGTGTTCGACGTAGCACAGATCATTGTGATGCCATCAGCGAGGGCAGCGGCCGCGCAGGAGGCGATGTTTTTGTATATGTTGCTCCCGGTTCAGGGCATGGACATGCACTTTATGATGTTGCTTGAAGTCATGCAGTCCGTGTGAGTTTTCGTTGCTGGTATGCCACCACACATCCACATAGCCTGAAAATGTATGTGCATATTAATAAAAAAATTAGTCATTTAAATTTCTATCTCACAATCGTGTAAAATCCAATATTAAATATATATAATGGTAAAAAATATTAATATATGTGAATATAAATAATTTAACATATTGGATATATTTTCTCCCTTCAATCATAACTCAAAGGAATGAAATTTGCTCTCCCAATCAACTTGCTGTATAATATAATAACCTTTAAAACAGAATTTATTTACAAAATATTGGAATATGACGTATTGAAAACAAGTTGATTTTTCTGTATTACAATACAAAGCCAAAGCGACCCAAGTCAGCCTGAATTAATTAACCTGAACGCCACTTATCCTTCCTATGTTCTAGAAATTATGTATGCAAAAAAAATAGTATTGCGTTATTTAGTTACCGATATATATAGTCTTTTTTCCGAGGGAACAGTGAGGAGGTTACGTCAGACTCGCACCGACTAAAAAGTCTCCGATGGGCTCAAAATCATTAATTTCGCACGGCTCTGGCTGGGATCTCCTTCGGAACGAACCAGTGCCGCCCTAGAGTCTCACCTTTGTGGGTCCCACCATCTGTTTTCATGGACGATGGCAGCCCCCCACTGCGGCTGTATTCGACCCCCAAGGTCCCCCTTTTAGTCGCCTTGTACGACAGGCAGGGGATACCGTAGCCGTATTCTATGCCCGGACTACAGGGCGCAACGATATATTTAGCCCACGGCACTTGCAATATATGATGAAAACCAAAGTGACACATGTCTTAAAAATTATTTTGGTATTTTTTTAAAAATTAATTTTTTTAATAAGTTGCCGATCACAATTACAAACTTGCCATTCAAATGTTTTTTTAAACATACTTGTAAGATGTTTTTTCAAAAGCATGCCTCTTATTCCATTAATGAATATTTGTCACTAAACAATATGAAAATATAAATTATAACTGTAGCTATCTAAGTAAATAAGAATTATGACATGTTTTATGACTAAGATCTTGTTTTATATAATATGGGTTACCTCTAAATTATTATTGTATTTACTGACATACCATGTAACGATCATGTTACAATATGGCTAATAAATGAAATTGAAATTGTCAATCTGAATGTTTAGACCAATTCAGCCCATAACTTGTGGTATATGATATTTTATTCTCAAAAGATTCATAAAAATCACCTACAGAGAAAACATAGTTATTAACTTAAGTCTAGGTTAGAGAGGGTAGCATGCTAAACCGGCCAACGACTACAAAGTGCGGGGATTTGATTTGTTCGCAAGCAACAAGTGCAACGGCTGATATTTGCACCTAACCAGAGGCCAGTTATACCAAACTATTTCGTAGTCATTAGTCGACTGTCGGTTATTACGGAACGGTTTACACTGTACGTTACTGTCGTGTGGTATTGAAAATTCGAGTAGGTAAGTAGTTTAAATATTACATTCAGTTATCAGTTTAGGCTTATTAATATTGTTGTACTGATAATATTATTACTATTATTGTGAGAGTTTGCACGTTTATTACTTTTCAAACCACATGCTCGACAATGCCGAATTATAGGTCATGTAAACCCTACCGAAAGCAAGACATTAAATCCCTTGGTATTAGCCGGGTTATAATGTTGTACTGAATTTCATTATAACCCGCTGGTTAATAATATGATTTCACTTTTCATAATTCTTATTACTATATGCATAAAGTTTAATTTTGCTAAACACAATTTGTCCTAGGCCATGGCCTACTTGATTTGACAAAATAAATGAAGTTTGCCGTGTTCGAAATTCGAATTTCGAATCTAGGACCACGGCTTGTGCTTTCGAATTTGGAACGTCGCGCGCCTTCATTTGTTCACGCGTGACGAACAAATCGAGTTCTTGTAGGTGCCTATAGAAGATTTAATTTCAAAAATAATATTGAAAATGTCGAGTGATGAAAGTGTTTTGACTCCTGAGTTTATCAAATTAGATGCCATAGGCATTGTCAACAATCTGCTGCCAGAGAAGTCAAAGGAAAAATACCTAAAAGCCTACAACGATTTTGACAAATGGAAAGCTGTAAAAGGCGTAAAGTCTGTGTCTGAATCAGTGCTTCTGGTCTATTTTGAATATTTGTCAGCTACAAAGAAGCCAAGTAGCCTGTGGTGTATATCTACTGAGCCTGTTTTTTTGTCTCGCATAAGGTGTGAAAAGTAGAGTATACACCTCGGGGATAAGAGTGTTTTAGTCTTGGGCGGTTGAACCCCTCACTGCACTCAGGACTCAGTCTTAATTCCCTCGCTTCGCTCAGGAATTAACTTATAACTCCCTAGCTACGCTCAGGAGTTAAATTATGAGTCCTTCGTTACGTTCGGGATTCAATTCGCTCCCGTGACATAAAACAGTGCTTTATCCCCTTAGTGTATAATCTACTATAATCACGCAAAAAGGCAGGCAACAGGTACCTTCGGTTATGAATGTTACTTTATGACCGGGATAACAACAATATTGCATCTCTCTATATCATAAACTAGCTGTTGCCCGCGAATTCGTCCGCGTCTTCGCTTTTGGTCACAGCGTGATTTTATATAGCCTAAAGCCTTTCTCGATAAATGGACTATCCCACACAAAAAGATTTTTTCAATTCGAACGAGTAGTTCCTGAGATTCGCGTTCAAACAAACAAACTTTGCTTTATAATATTATAGTATAGATATAGGAAAACTATTAAAAATATAAGAAAAGCCTTGAAAGATTTGATGATACTTATTTGTACGTATTCACCTATTTCGTCGAGATACATATGTTGCTTTTTTAAAAACCATCATTGATTTGGCGTCTTTACTTAGCAATCACATGCGTAATTGTCTGCAAAACAAAATAAACACTAACCTGACCTTTTGCACCATTCACAATATTGCAATAAATATATTATTATTATTAGATTTTCATTATTTAGGTACTGACTTAAAGCCTAAGCGGGTATGGCGCTTAAGGCCTAATGCAAAAAAATGTTGATTTTTAACCCTTAGAAATAAGAGATTAAACACGTTGGACGTCGACGGCTGTTGTCAGCATTGACTGACCACTCTGACCAGTGCCTCTTTGATTTTTTTATACTACGACGCTGCAAATAATAAAATATGACGAACTGTTTAGCCTAGTTGGTAGTGACACTGCCTCCGAAGCTAGAGGTCCCGGGTTCGAATCCCGGCCAGGGCATTATTTGTGCATTTAGCACGGATTCTGTTCTTGGGTATTGGATGTTCTCTATGTATTTATCTATTAAAATCGTAATGATAAGAACTTACTAACCAGCATGCTCAGTTGTTAGAGTGAAGTAAATAGGTTAAGTTATACTTAATTTTAAGCTAAGCATAAGAAATGAGCGGTACTCGCCATCAAACTTCACAGTTTGGCGAGTTTTATTGTATCTAAAATTTAATGTATTTTTATTGAATAAAATAAATAAAAATATAAGTATGCATATCGTCTCCTATTACCCATAGTACAAGCTTTGATTTGTGTAAGATTGTCCCCTAATATTTACAATATTTAAAAGGCATTCACATCTGCCTACTCATGGTGATATGAATTCAGGGGTCAACTAAAATCGTTACAGAGTTCTAAATTATATAATATGCTAAGATTAATTTTTTTGAATGTTACCATTGACATAACTACTAAATTATTGTATTGTAAGAAATGACTTGTAAAACTATTATCTATGCTTTATAAATGAATAGATTTGTTACATTGCTTAATGAATAAGCACAGTCACCTGAACTTTCATGTCAGGAATTCTGCGACTCTACTCCATTAATCAAGAAAATATTATTCAATGTGAATGGTATAAGCATATATTTGTCTACGAATTTAAAAACCATCAAGCTTTGTGAAAAATCACTCTGAAGATTATGTTATATAAAACTGGAAGCGAAAGGTTAAGAAATATTTATAATCATTGTGTTTTCGCCCTAAGAACCACACTGCCACACTGTATGAAATCGGAGATCAACATATGATGGACAAGTTCATTTAAAAAGAAAGCAGCGTGTTATTGAACTGTATTCATACGGTTTTACGTTTTACTACAGTGGATATCTCCCAAACAGACACCACAACACTTGATTTAATTTTAGATTAAGTAAGTTTAGCCTTATGTAAGTACTGTAGAAATAGAAATTAAGTACACAAATACCTTAATAGCTTATTAAGAATTGGTTGTACCCTTGCGCAGCTTATGGAAGAGTGGAGTCTCCTTTGAGCATTCCACCTAGCCGGGGCACTACGGACTCCCAGGAACCGCTCGGACTTCCGTTTCAAACCACCAGGGTATGCCCATCATGCAGAAGTGGCGGCGAGAGAGGAACATCCATAGCGACCCCGTCTTCGGGTTATTGGTAGCACCGATAAGCGATCCCTCCGAAGATGAATCACTTACCGTTGCCTCCAGGGCGCACCGACCCGGACCCTTCCCCTTCCCCCAGACCCGCGAGGGTCCACAGGAACTGGAAGAGCCTAGACACTCGAGGAGGTTACCCGACTAGCGCCCCAAAAGCGGAGTCTCCTGCAAGTGTGTTTTTTACTTAAAAGGAATTCCAACCTTGCTTTTGTTAACCGTTTTAATTACCAATAATTGTTTTTTCTTTTTTATATACTAGGTGGCCCATTCAAATCGGCCAGTATGGGAAAGTCTGAAACTATAAGACATACGAAGATTTGTTCTTAGGAACCATGTCACCGATTTTGATAAAAAGAAAAACTGCATTCATACATTTGAAAAAAACACTGTACCCAGCTAAGGAATCGAACCCGGTTGTTTTGAAAAAATAAACTTACACTATTTCTATTCAGATATCGTTTGTGTAGGTCTTAAGCAGTAAATGTCTCTAAGAAACATAATGTCTAAAATGAATAAAATGCATTTTTTTCACATACTTTAATTTATCATAGTAGGTGTTCAAAGTGACCACCGTTACAATATTCAACAAGTTCAGGCATGTAAAATTGTCTCTATGGTTGTTTGTACCTCTCTACTTGTAAAATCGGTGACATGGTTCCTAAGAACAAATCTTCGTATGTCTTATAGTTTTAGACTTTCCCATACTGACCGATTTGAATGGGCCACCCTGTATATCAAGAAAGTGATTAAATGCAACTAAATATGAGAATTGTGAATAGCTGATTAGTTATGAACAGAAGTAATCAACCTACAACATACATATATTGCAAAATCACGCCCATTTTACTTCATTTATGTTCCACTGCCGAACACAGGCTTCCTTTTATGTAGTAGATGACCCAATTTCGCTTGCTACCTACTAATAATAATAAAAAAGTTTGTAGTTAATTCTGACACGTAAAAACGCCTCAACAAATTTGGGTGAATCAATTCACACGTATATAAAGTAGTTTATAACCTACAGAATTCATCTCCCAAAAGGATGAAATAGTGAGAAGAGAATACGCGTATATCACACCTCTCTATTTCTGGTTTACATTTTAACAATAAAGTTGGGTGTTCAAAAACACATACATTAATAAGTATACGAGGCTTGCACTGAAAGTGGCGGGAATCGAATACTTATTAATTTATTTTTAACATGTATTATACCTTTTTATAATCTCTGAAGTTTCCTTATCTCAACACACTGGCCACTTAGAAAAAAAAAAGTATGGTTCGGTTTCAATTGTTTATTGAAGTCGTCGAGTCACTGCTTAAAATGGAATTGTGCCGTGAAAATTTCAGAGCTATGATTTATTATGACTTTAAAAGTGGACTAACACAAAAACAATGTGAAGAGCGGATGGTTGCTGCTTTTAATATTGAAGCTCCTTCAAAGACTACAATATACAGGTGGTATTCAGAATTTCAACGTGGCCGTGTATCCCTCACCGACGAAGTGCGTGAAGGTCGACCAAAATCGGCAGTCACGCAAGAAAACGTCGATGTTGTGCGTCGTCTGATAAATGAAGACCGACATGTGACATATCGGGAAATTCAAGAGCACCTGGGTATTGGAATGAGTCAAATACAAATTATTTTAAAAGAAGAATTAGGCGTGAAAAAGTTATTTTCCCGTTGGATACCTCACCTATTGTCTGACGAGCAGAAAATAGTCCGTGTCAATTGGTGCCGCAAAACTTTGAAAAGATTTAACAAGGGACGCTCAAATGCTGTTTTTAGCATAGTATCAGGTGACGAGTCGTGGATATACGCTTATGAGCCTGAAACTAAAAACCAATCCCGAGTATGGGTCTTCGAAGACGAGCTCAAACCCACAAAAGTTGTTCGTTCTCGCAGTACGGCTAAGAAGATGGTGGCTACGTTTATCTCTAAATCTGGTCACGTAGCTACTGTGGCTCTTGAGGATCGTAGAACAGTCAATGCTGATTGGTACACCACTATTTGTTTGCCGAACGTCTTTGCTGAACTCCGAAAAACAAACCCTAGTCGTCGCATCATCCTTCACCACGACAACGCCAGCCCACACACCGCTCGGACAACAACTGAGTACCTGGACGGTGAAAAAGTCGAAATATTGGACCACCCT
This sequence comes from Notocelia uddmanniana, assembly GCA_905163555.1. Taxonomy (NCBI): domain Eukaryota; kingdom Metazoa; phylum Arthropoda; class Insecta; order Lepidoptera; family Tortricidae; genus Notocelia; species Notocelia uddmanniana. The sequence goes on from LR991053.1 coordinate 46,609,687, forward strand.
CCATATAGCCCTGACTTAAGTCCCAACGACTTTTTTACATTCCCCAGAATCAAGGACAAACTGCGTGGTCAGCGGTTTCAGACGCCAGAAGAAGCAGTGGAGGCCTATAAAATAGCCATTTTGTCGACCCCTACTTCAGAGTTCAAAAAGTGCTTTATGGACTGGTTTGAACGCATGCATAAGTGCATGAAATACAAAGGAGAATATTTTGAAAAACAATAAAAATAAATAAACTCACTTATACTGCATATTTTCTTCTATTCCCGAAACTTTCAGTTTTACCCTCGTAACATATTATTTTCTTTGGATAAACATACCTTGAATGTTCCAGCTGATAAATTGATAATGGCCTTTTTCGGTATTCTGAATCCCGTGCTCATTACGGATTTGAGATATGCTTCGTAACGGCTTTCTCCAAAGCATGTTACTTTAACCGTAGATGCGATCTCTACTCCCAATGTAACATCTGCACCAGCCAGTTGAGAGAAGGAAAATTTTGGCACTTTGACATCCACTTTTCCACAGCCACTCATGACGTCAACAGGTTCTACTGGCAGCCCAAGGATAACTTTAGACACCGTCGCCACGAAATCGTGGTTTATAGTTTTAGATACGAATGGGAATAATCTCGAACCCCGTGAGTTGCATTCAATAACTTTGATTTCGTTATCTTTGGCTATGAGTTGCATATTGACAGGACCGCTAACAGCAAGTGTTTCCGCGATAATACCTGCGATCTCCTTGATTTCGTCTAATGTTTCATTATTTATGTCTTGTGTTGATGTCACTGATGTCTCATCACCAGAATGAACGCCAGCATTTTCAACGTGTTCGGACATAGCCATGCACTTAATTACACCATCAGCTGCGACGACATCAAAGTCCTTCGCATTCGTAAAAAACTTCGAAATAACTACAGGGTTATCCTTGTAAACTTTACTAGCTGATTTGAGATAGGCCTCTTCGATCTTCATTCGAGCATGCCACATTCATAGCAGCTCACCTCAGTACATCAGTCGGTCTTACTAAAGAAGAGTAGCCTTCTTCTTCGCAAAAAACCGTTGAACGGAAGACCGTAAACAAAGTATGTCCGCGCCTTGCGGCGGACACGGGTTGCCACATGCGGGTTGCTGCGCGTCCCAGCAATTGCAATCGCAATCACATATTCGTTTACCACAATTAACCCTTCAAACGTTCACGGGTGTTTTAACTGAATGGAATGCTTTCTATGATTTATTTAAATCACTTGTACATGACAACGCTTCGTTAACAGATGTTGAACGCTTTCGTTATCTGCTATTATTTTTAAAGGATGAACCTTATAATCTTATCAAATCGATACCGGTTACTGAATCTAACTACGAAAATGCCTTGCAGGTATTAATTACTCGTTATGAAAATAAGCGAATAATGGCAACAAAACATTTCGATAATATTTTTGACGTCGAATCAGTCAGTGATAAATGTATTGAATCGTCATTACGTAACATTATGAACTGTTATCATGAGAACATTACGGCTTTAAAGTCGTTAGGTATGCCTGTGGAACAATGGAGTTTTGTTCTTTTAAATATTTTGCTGCGCAAAATTACACCTAGTATACGTAGACGTTTTGAATTGTCGTTAAAATTGTCAACTGACATTCCGACTGTGAACGAACTGCTAGATTTCTTAGATAAGGAATTAGCAGCGTCCGAGATAATGAATGCGTCTTCGCGACCTTCAAATACCTACTGTGCGGCGCCTGCGATTCGACATGCGCCTGGCGTGAGCGGACCTCGATCAGATGTTGTGACGTCATCGCGCCATGCATTAGCGGGCCGGCGAGCGATATCGCTTACTCGTGCGCACTCAGATGTTCAATATAATGCACCGCGTACTCAAAATACATCCTTTGCGCGAAACTCGCGTACGATGAGTGTGCATGCTGCAACTGCAGTGGATTATTTAAATAAAATTAAATGCGCATACTGCAAGGACAGTTCACATCCTTTATATAAATGCGAGAAGTTTCACACACTCACTTTAAATGAGCGAAAATATTTCGTGCAACAAAATAAACTTTGTAATAATTGTTTATTCATCGGTCACAATGTAAAGGACTGCAAGTCGCGCAATACTTGCCGCGTTTGCTCTCAGCGCCACCACTCTTCATTACATGAAGACGCGCCTACTCCGAACGTCACACTGACGACGGAGTACCTTCCTTCCCCTGAGTTACACTCGGTAGCGGAAACCTCTCCGCCCACTCCATTACATGGAGGCGGAGCTACGGGGCCTTCTTCGAGTAAGAACTGTACGGTTCTACTCACGACCGCACTTGTAAACGTGCGTCCCATGAACCATGGGCCTTACACGTCGCGGTCTGTACGCGCTCTTGTCGACCAAGGGTCGCAAGCGACGCTAATTACTGAATTTTTAAAAAATTCGCGGTGTCCACCTCTGGGGCTTGGCTGCGAGTCGGGACAAGGTATTCAAAATTCAAAAGCGGGCGCTGCGGATAATATCTAGGAAACCCCACGACCACCCAGCTAGGGAACTATTTACCAACCATAAAATTTTAACGTTACCTTCCGTCTACATATTGGCAGCGTGTCAGTATGTCAGGTCTAACCTCTCTAGATATAAAACCAATTCCAGTCGCAGAGAGAACAACCGCAGACGGCCAATGTTGGTTGCCCCTGTAAAACGACTCGCTAAGCTCAGGAACGCACTCAGTGTCATTGGGGCAAAGATCTACAACTCTGTTCCGCATGACATAAAGTCAGCGGAAAGTGAAAATGAGTTTACCAAGAAACTTAAATCGCTGCTAATCGCACAGGCATGCTACAGCGTAGACGAGTTTCTCCGTGGAGTTCATTAATGCTGTACGAATTCAAGATTTTGCTGTGATGTTTAGTATAAATAACTTAGTATATGTGAATATTTTAAATAGATGTTATCATTTTTTATTATGTAAATATTTAATGTAATATTGACTTGTAAAATAATTTTTACCAATAAATAAATCAATCAATCAATCAAATAGCCTTTATGAACAAAGGAAGTTCTTTAGGTGTATGATTTTAGCTTCTACAGAATAAATGATAAATTTTAACTAGTATTTTTTTATAATTGTTAACAATATCTTATGGTAGAGCCCTTACTTGTACATGTTTAGTTTAGGTTCTGAAAAGGCAATTTTTTTAGGTTTTGACGTCTTGCTCTTTTCACTAATACGAACATGGACATACCCGTATGTTTTCTTATAAATTTCTAAATATAGATAATTCATTGGCAATGTTATATTTTGACAAAATGGTTTTCTAAAGCTGCCTGGCGGGTGATTAACCTTTTTGAAGCTATAAAAACAGAGATAAACGCGAAAAACCCTTTTAGGGTTCCGTAGGCAAAATGGCGAAAATGGAACCCTTATAGTTTCGTCATCTCTGTACGTTCTTATGTCACAGCCGATTTACTCGGAAACTATAAGCACTACAATTATGAGATTTGGTAGGAAGGTGTATTCTATGAACTGTTACAGAAAAATGATGCACACAACGAAAAAAAAAAGGAAATTAGGGAGGCACCCCATACATGTAACCGGGGGATTAGAAAAAAATATTTGCATTAATTTTTAAGGCGTGTAGGGTGTATGTATGAATAAAGGCCTTTGAAAATTATATGGAGTATTCTAAATAACTTTTCCATTTAAATCAACCGTTGGTAACATATACACCCCAGGCTAAAAGTTTGGAAACATGCTTATATGTATGATGATTGATGATACAAACCTGTAGTTTTCATACAAAAAGTATTTTGTATTGAAAATAAACAAATATTATCATTATTATATTCAGATTTCTAATAATATTCCTATTAACTGTATTATGTTAGACGACTATGATGCAAATTTATTCACATTATTTACATGTTTGGTAAAATAGCTTTTTTTCTATGGACTTTTAAACTACTCATTTGACTATTCAAAACAAAACAATGATATGATAAAAGAACATTTTAAAAGTATATACCCCCAGTTCTGCTTACGAAAATTGCCGGTACAACATTTTGTAAAAAGGCAATTAAAAAAGTTTACAATCTATCTGTCCAGTTCATAATCTGATATTTAGTATTTTACAAACTATTGGGATGTTTTAACAGATACACAATAATAACCAGGGGGCGTACATTTCGTGCCGGTGACGTAAAATTGACGTCACATTGCATATAGGATGTTTCCAATCGCTGTTAGGGTAATTATCAATCATTAATCATTTTTAAAATACGGCCTAGTGCATCCGAAGATTAGATAGGATTTCTATTTTTATTTAGAATTTTAATTTATAAGCAGGTAAGGAACTCATAGTTTTTCAAGTTTTATAACAAGTTATAGGAATGTTGAATCTAAATATGAACGTAAACTCTCTATGACGACGAGGTTTCTTAAATTGTTGGTAATAACTGGTATTCCACATGAACAAGTCACAAAAACTTGCAGTAATACTCAGTGTTGTAGTTTAAAAGTTGTGATGTGACAGGCAAATTGTGGTTGTAACAGGGGCATAATTGTAAAAAAAATATGTATACATAATTATTGAATAATGAATGATGATTAAGTGATTACAATAACACTAATTAAAATCACCTATATGGAGGCGTGACGTCACCCGGCACGAAATGTACGCCCCCTGATACTAACAATTGGCATCCTTCAATAAAAAAAAAATGCTTCCATACTTTCGGCCGGGGGCGTAGCACGTCCCTCTAATTTCCAAACTATGAAGTTTAAAATTCTGAAGAGTTCTACCAACGATTTTTGGTTTGAACAAGATAAGTCTAACGGTTTATGAGTTATTACTGCAAAACTGTCTTCCAATACAATTATTATTGAAAAACGCTACGAAGCGATTTTATTACTTTACAGTATGTAGTACCAAACTCTATTTAACGTGTTAAAATAAAAAGTTCAAAAAGAATAGCAGTGATCCCCAGCAGCTACTCGTATTATTTTTAATTTTGCAATATTTTTATTATTCAATTAATTAGAAGTAAATAAACTATTTACGACGTGGCATTAAATCATATAAAACAATAAACCAACCATTAATAACTAAATATAACACCTAAATAAAACTAATACAATTATTTAAAAAAACGCTTCTCACTAAAGTTGCACGAATTAAAAGCGCTAAACTTTCAATAAACCAACCGTTAATAACTAAATATAATACCTAAAGTAAAGCTAAAAAAATTGCTTCTCAATAAAGTAAATTAATTAAACAACGAATTAAGTAAAAGCGCTAAACTTTTCGCGTACGCTGTTGCTAATGAAGGTCTAAGTAATCAGGCCCTATGCTACCTAAGTCATAAACCACACCGTGGTATTAAATAACAACGCGCAAGTAATGAAATAAAATCAAGCACACAAGCATTTAAATCTCGAATTGTATGTTATAGACTAATGAAACTTACTTGATTTGTAGGTTCCGCAAGGAGCACGTGTTTCATGGTGTAGCTGCTTGAAAACTGACCAGCGCTGTCGAGGTCTGCACAACAAGTGAGGTCGTGCCGTGGGCCGGCTGGGCTGGAGGTGTTCGCACTCGCGTTATCAACAAAACAATACGAACCAGCTTAACCCTCCTCTCGCTTCTTTTAGCATTGTTAGCCTCATTTCGTCTCTCTCGCACTTATGTGCCTGCGCGGATGATTCATCAGGAATTAGGCACGCACACAGCCCTTTCTAATAGAGTAGTACCTAAACAAAAAATGTACCTGCACTTTACCTGATACCTGTCTGTTATTTGTTATCGTACTTATCGTGTTAATGACTACTTTCTCCATCGATTTCATAAACGTTCGCAATGTTTATGTCAAATCTTGCAACAGCAATTAAATATTAAAAGCTATATTTGATACTTGAGTTGAAATTTGGCATACGTATGCAAGTTCGCTGACAATGCAATATTATGGTATCGGCAGGCTGATCTACACCTAGACCACCGGGGGTGGGCAGCAGCATCACTGGAGTGCGGTGGAGATACTGCGATCGCCAATCCGCATGCGAAGCGTGGCGATTATGGAATTTACCCCCATGAAATTGGGGTAGGCCTATGTACAGCAGTGGACGTCCGTCGGCTGATATGGTGGTGGTGGTGGAGACTGATCTAATGATATGAGTAGTGGGTAATAAAAACTTGTACCAAAACTGTTTTTTTTTTATTGTTATGGGAAACAAACAGCATATATTACACAAATGTATAGAAAACAACTTAGTTTATACATAGGCCAAAACAATTTCCACCAAGAGTTATTACATTTTTGCTCTGAAATTTTGAAAGTAACTTTTCTTTTCATACGTTTGGAAGATGAATGTGAGTGAGAGAGGGACGAATGTGTCCGACATAAACGAGACCATAATGTAATGTACAGTGTAATTTACTCAAGGATTAATATATTATCTCTGTAGGTATTCTTTTGTGTTTTAAAACTGAACCCTCTGCAGATAGGCAGTTTTAGCAAAACCGGCCAGAATAATCTACGGAGCTCTTAAGGCACTCTAGTTCTGTGAGAGTAGGTATTTAGCGCTGTCCTGGCGGTGCGTGAACAAGCCCGCGCGGACGAAGCGACTGTGAACTCGGATGACCCCGCTAGCTTCATACTGGTCACAGTATAGAAATATAACTGTATTTTGACTTCAGAAATGCATTAATTATGATTAAACTTATGTAATTGATATATTTTTATAATAAGGTAGTAAATAAATAATTGAAAGTCGAACTTACGGTAAGATCCATTATAATGAAAAAAAAACAGAATTCGTAGTACATACCTACAACCCTGAAATTCGTTATTTTAATCTATGAAACCTAAGAACCTAAGAAATATGTCTTATTCCATTCTACTCGATTTGTTTAATAGGTCATGCAATTTTTTATCTAATTGTGTTATATTATACAGGGTGTTATATTTATTTGTCGTGTGCGTGTTATCATCATCATGTATATGTATGTATAACACTTTATTGCACAAAAAATAATAACAATCGAAACAAAATAACAAAATGTAAAAGTACAAAGGCGAACTTATCCCTATAAGGGATCTCTTCCAGCTAACCTTCGAGAAAATGAGAAAAATAAATATAGTACAGAAGGCAACAAACTAATTTTGCACGAACACGGATATTTAAGAAAGCAATGACAGATTATGAATACACGTAAAACTAATAAGCTTGTATACTCTATAACAACTATTAATGTAAATATATCATCATCATCATCATATCAGCTGATGGACGTCCACTGCTGGACATAAGCCTCCCCTAAAGAGTGCCACAATGACCGGTCCTGCGCCACCCGCATCCAGCGACCTTTACCCGGTCATCAGTTCACTTTGTGGCCTATCTACGCTGCACCTTCCTGTACGTGGTCACCACTCGAGAACCTTCGTCTGCGCCCCAATGGCCATCGGTTTTACGTGCAATGTGCCCCGCCCACTGCCATTTAAGCGATTCGGAGGGCTATATCGGTTACTTTGGTTTTTCTGCGGATGGCCTCATTTCTGATACGATCGCGCAGATATACTTCCAGCGTAGCCCTCTCCATTGCTCTTTCCTCTTGGTTACAGGTGTATAGTAGAGAAACACAGATGATTTAATAGGTTTCTATTGTGATGTCCTAAATAAACATATTTTATTGCGCTTACATTGCAAACGCTGGCTGAACCCCAAGGGATAAATAAAAATAATGTACTACAGTATTGTACAACTTAAAAAGGTCTACAAAAAGGTTGATTATGGTATATGCCTATCTCTTAGGGATAACCCACAATAACCATTTTTTATCCTTTACTTTTTACGAAAAATAATGGCTTATTTACGAAGCGATTTTAAGCAATACAGCATTAATCCTTCTCCAATAAAATACCTTAAATACATTTTGCATTTTATATAGATCAATATGGCACTTGACAGCATGTAATTTAAATGAATATTTTTGAAGATATTACTGATTTAAAATGCAGGAACATAGCGGTTGCGGCGGTATCGGCCGGGTTGTATATAAATACATTCTGTAGTATATAACTATAATTAGTATCAGCATTGCACCCGTACGAAGCCGGGGCGGGTCGCTAGTATACCATAATCAACTTCAAGTTCGAGTATAAAGTGTCCGATAGTAACGAAAGTTGGTGCTACATGGGCATTTGACGTGACCTTCATCTTGTACATATTCAGCTTAAGACCAACTCTCACGGAGGTTTTACCAAGGTCATTGAGCATGGTACTTAAATCCTGTATGGTCTCAGCCAAGACTACTGTATCGTCAGCAAACCAAAGGTGAGTGATGTACTCGCCGTTTATGTTGATGCCTATTGCCTAGGCTTCTCCAGTCCAAAGTCTTGAACACATCCTCCAGTGCAGCGGAGAACAGTTTGGGAGAAACAGCATCTCCCTGCCTGACTCGCGGCTACAACGGAATAGGTATCGAGTTCTGGTCCTGGAGTCGGACTCACATAGTGGCGTTGTCGTACAAACACTTCAGTACTTCGATAATAGCGGTAGTCTACTTGGCACCGCTGGAGAGATTGTAGTACAGCCCAGGTTTCAACCGAATCGAAGGCCTTCTCGTAGTCCACAAACGGCAAACAGAGGGCACAGGCAACAGGGTATACTCCTCAGTCTACTGTAAAACCGGACGAAGCGTATGGATATAAGTTGATAATGTTCTACTCTTCATATACACAGGCCCAGTAATAGTGAACCACGACTGTCATAAAATTATACTAACATAGTTTTTTGACCGAGAGAGCGAAGCGTCTCCGTTTCAGCTCTCGACAAAAATTCTTTCGTATGTCTGTCTGTTCGAATGTTGTCCTCTACAGGTCGCATTTCTCAACCGATTCTCGTGACATTTTGTGAGCAGGTTCGATAATTATATAGGTTTAATTATATTTTTGTCGAGACGGCTTTTGTAAATTTTGAAATTTGAAAAAATATTTTTTTTTGCCTGGTCTACAGCTCACAGAGCCACTAGTTTTAAGCTTTATTATAACAGCTAACACTTTAGGAGCCACGAGCTTGGAAAAAACGTTAATTTAATTTAATAAATTACAGATTTTTTTGGTGGTTTAATTTATTCGTCTAAAGTTATTAGCTCTCAAAGCATAAAAAACATTGCGAAGTTTTTACTGTTTTACTATTTACGCGAAAGATTACTGTATTCTTTTAAAATAAACACCAGAAATGATTTTTACATAAAGATGATAAAAGAATCAATATGGTATATGAAATGATACCAAACTTGCCACGGTAGCTACCTGGAAATGGGTAGATTTATTAAAAGAAGATTAGCTGAAAAATAGATAGTGTATACATTTTAAAAGGATCGGCAACGCGAATTTGACACCTCTGGAGTTGCAGGCGTCCATAGGCTGCGGTGACCGCTCACCATCAGGCGGGCCGTTAGTTTGCCACTGACATGGTATTAAAAAAAAAGACGCTCGGAATTAATGTGGTGAAGCTCATAGCTTAGTAAAAATATTCATGTGCAAAGCAGTAGATCTCTTACTACTATATCTATAATTTCTGGTAATAATAATTTCATTTATAATTTTACCATCTTTGGTTCCATTTCTGCAGGGGTTCAGTTTAGTTGTTATACTGTCATTTCTTATACTGTGGCACTATGACCATAATTTATTTGTTAATAAATACGACGTTTTTCGTTTGGGTTTTTATTGCCCTTCTTAAATAACTTGCAACAATGATATAAATTCGTCAAAAACTGCTTGTTTGGTGCACGAAACTGTCGCGGATAAAACTGACACAGGTCCGTTGTCCGTAAGCGCCAGCGCGCGACTGATCGGGCCTGCCGAGCCTCCGCGCTCGGCATTTTGTAGGTATTTAAACATATTAATTAATACAATCATTTTATCTTTTTAAATTCTGCAAAAATGTCTAGAAATACTGAATGGCTTTAGTTTAGTTCAAAAACTTTATTTAAAACATCAATAGTTTAGTCGTCAGATTGTAAATGCTTTACAAAAAGGAGTAACTTTGGGGTCTCTTTCTATCGAGCGAAGTTCATTAGATCGTGTAACTGAGTGCAACTTTGACTAGACTAGATCCTTAAGTAAAACATATAATTTTTTCAATTTTTTAAAACCCTAATTCTACGTTTCAGATTGTTTTTAGAAAACTCGAAAACGCTAACTCGCTTGACGACCTAGCCTTAACTTACTACGCACACGTTTGGCAATTCCCACGCAATTCCTGCCTAAATATTGGCGGTGGTACCTAAATAAAATAAATAAAAAATGTTTTATTGCCACAAGTTAAAATCAACACAATATCGAACATTAAAAAAAAGTATATCAGAATTTTGAAAATTACCTTCTTTTTACAAAAATACACTTAATTACTACCGATACCTATAGCTGATGAAGATGGGCAATGGGTACCAGTCTCAGCCTTGCTGGATAGGTTTTATATACCCAGCGCTGATTTTCAGACTGGTCCCTTTTATATGATATGACATTGATATATATGTATGTATATCATATTATTATATTATATATATATAGTATGTATGTATAAATGGGCGGTGTATGGAGTTAAATGGTAGGCAACGAGCATGAGACAGCCATGGAGTTGCAGGCGTCCATAGGCTACGGTGACCGCTTACCATCAGGCGGACCGTACGCTTGTTTGCCACCGACGTAGTATAAAACTATTCCTGCCTAGTTATCAACCAAAGTGACAACTGAGGCAAGAAAGCATTCTAATGGAGATTTCCATCATTTTCTTCGTCTATCTTGAATTTGGTAACAGTTTCCACATGTTTTAAGATAATTTTCATGTTCAAAGTGCAGTGTAAACTTACAAATGGTGATACTTGCATCGAAAAATGTGACAACTTTATTACGTTTACGTTAGGCTATAGGTATCTTCTACGCGGAGTACAAATACTGATTGGATTGCTAACAAAACCTTTCCCCACTGTTCTCGTCACGAATTTCGTAAGTTATTGACCTGCCACATATCAAGAAAAAATAAAAAAAATTGATAAAAAGGAATGTAACAGAAACTGTAATTGCACTGCGAGTATAAATATAAAGTTCTTGAAAGTTACGCCGATAACCCTGACCACAACCAATAAATAAAAAAATTAGAGATCAGATTTGAAGTTTGTCATAGGATTAAAAAAAACGGGAAATAATTAAGTAATCAAGTCTCACCTACTCATTACATTATCATTCGTCTTAATCCTAAACCCTAAATACATTTAACTTTGTGTTAAATATTATAAATCCAGTCGTAGCTTGATAATTCGTTTATCTTTTTTGACAATCAAATATGAATTAGAATGAAACCTTTCAATAATTTACAAAAATCAAAGCTAATCAACGGTAATATACGTATATGGATGAAACGTCCTTGGGCTGATATGGTGGGTTTTAATTTTGACGCTTAGAGATCATGTACATCTCTAAGGACTTTAGAACAGTGATTATTAATCGTATTTGGATGCTCAGAGACCATCTCTGAAGTATTAAATTTATTTTATATACTTTTGTTTATTCGGACAGAGACCGTATACGTCCCTTATATTAATAATAATAACGATTATCCATCCCTCCATCGATATCCATATCCTCCGTCCATCATTTCCCTGTCTCTAGGGTATGTATTAACAAATCGGGACCGGAACTGCAAACCCTACCTGTCTCGAACTAGCTTATAGCTGTAGGACTGCAATGCAGGCAGGGATGCGGGATGCGCCCATGAACCATGAACCAAGTATAAATCTGGATCCCGCAATACACACATGCAAACGTGTGGGAAAGATACCTGTTTAGCCTTCGACGACCTGTTTAGCCTAGTTGGTAGTGACTCTGCCTCCGAAGCTAGAGGTCCCGGGTTCGAATCCCGGCCAGGGCATTTATTTGTGCATTTTTCACGGATATTTGTTCTTGGGTCTTGGATGTTTTCTACGTATTTAAGTATGTATTTATCTATATAAGTATGTATATCGTCGTCTAGTACCCATAGTACAAGCTTTGCTTAGTTTGGGACTAGGTCGATTTGTGTAAGATTGTCCCCAATAAAAAAAAAAAAAAGAGATAAAAGCATTGACAAGTACACAAGCAGGAACAAGACACAATGTCACATCTCCTGTCCCTCATCGCGTACAGGCTTTTATTATTGCTTGTTTGTGACCGGACTGTCATCGTGAACCGTCACCATATATAATCTACACATAGGGAAAACGAACCCTAAACTAATTTACCGCCTTGGCTCTGTTCCCCTACAAGCCGTAACCAGTCAAAGGGACCTGGGCATCACAGTTTCGCACAACTTGAAATGGGACATGCATATAACCAAAATTACCAAGAGAGCTAATTCTATACTGTATATGATCCGGAAAGCATTCCATGTGATTACTAAGGATCTATTTATTAGAATATACAAGACATACCTTCGTCCTTTACTTGAGTATGGCTTTCAGATATGGTCACCTTACTTTAAAAAGAATATTACATTGTTGGAGAAGGTTCAGCGAAGAGCAACTAAAGTGGTTGCGTCATTGAGAGACAAACTATTTGAAGAACGGCTTCGGGAATTAGGTCTTACAACATTGGAGGACAGAAGAAAGCGAGGCGACCTTATAGAGACATATAAAATCTTGTCTGGACACTACAATGTTCCAAACATCAAACAGCTATACACACTAAGCCAGAATGTAAGACTGAGAGGACACTCTAAAAAAACTAATCAAACCTCCGTGTGGTGAATGTGTGGAACTCTCTACCAGAGACTGATGTTAGTGCACCGTCGGTGAACTCTTTCAAAAATAGACTGGATACGCATATTTCAAAACTTTATCAAGTGCAAAATAAAACACAAGTACAGTGATATACACGCATCAGCTCCAAGAGCTGCTAGTGTATAAACAAATAATAATAATAATACGACTAAAGATGAGATATCATAAACGTGTCACCGGATACTCCTCAATTTAGTCAGGTTACCATAACTTCAGGGTGCCCAGCGAAAAGAAATATATTTTACACATAAACGCCATGATGGAATCTGATCCAAACGATGTCAACTGCATGAACAAACGTCTACAGATACGACCTGATCGATCTGGACCGGTAACTTGCGGGCACTAAAACAGGAAGTGAGGTGGCGGTCTTCACGCTAACCACCCCACCCCGAAATCATCGAAACCAAATATGTGTAGTTCTGTTATTTCTCGTTATTACTCGTACGTCTGTCTATCACCCACCACAATCACACCGATGCGGTTCCCGCACACACGCCGGTGTGGCAATCTATAGCAATGTCCCGCTCGCACACCGCACAGATAAAGTCCACCTTAGTGTCATTAAATATAAAAAAAAAAAATATATAAATATTAGGGGACATTTTTTACACAAATCGAACTAGTCCCACAGTAAGTTGAATAAGGCTTAAAAGCTGCCATTGGGGTCTTTTACACGGTTATTATTATCACACGACTCATCCATATAACGATACTGTATCACGTAAATTTTGATAAAATATTGAAGTAAAATCCATTACACGGTTAATATTATCACAATAGGTACTAGGATGACAATATTATCACGGTATTCAAAATTGTATGGATTTTACTTCAATATTCATAAATATATATGCGTGATACGGATTGTGATACGAGTGTCATCATTCGCGTGCCCTTTTCCCATTTACTTGGGGTCGGCGCAGCATGTTTTTTTCTTCCATAATTCTCTATCGCCCGTCATCTCGTCACTCACATCCTTCCTTTTCATATCGTCTCTCACGCAATCCATCCACCTTTTCCTTGGTCTACCCCTCCTCTTACATCCCTCCACATTCATGCCTAATACCTTTCTTGTCACATGACTTTCATCCCTCCGCATAACATGCCCATTGTGATACGAGTGTATCGAGTGATAATAATAACCGCGTAAAAGGCCCCATGCAAATTTGAAAACCACAATAATATTGACATACCAGTATAGGGATGTTGACTGATGATCAAATCAGCAACTTTTAATGAAACGTCAAAAACGCTCTGTTAATATGAAGTTTGTAGGCAAATAGCAACAAGTGACTTCACGCCTTTTCTATCATCAAATAGCGTCCATTTATTGATCTTCACGTATTTAAAAATCATTAAAATAGCAAAAATAAGTAGTAGGTTACTATATTCTGAGTATTTTCGTGAGATTTATTCATTAGCAATATAAAAGTAATTTATTTTTATTGTTGTCAACATCCCAATTGTCATAATATTAATCGTCTAATGGGCCCCAGAAATTAGGCACAACAACCGGAAGTGAGAGAGGGCGGAAGATCATGTACGGAACGGAAATATACCAAGGAGAGTAGATGCGTTCTTTCATTTTGCGCGGTGTTAGTTCATTGCCTAACGTTCGCTGTTGTACGTATTTGAAAAAAGTCTTGTTACTGATAGTGAAACCTCCTCTACTTCACCCTCATTTTAAATAGGTGCTAACTAAAGGAAATGGTTCGTTATAATGCCTATTCAAACTCGTTCAGTTCACTCATAACTCGATATCGATAAGTATAAGTACCAGCTTCATCAAATCCTCCTTGATGACTTAAAAAAACTTCAAATACAAAATTAAGTTACAAACTTACCGGGCCTTCTGACACTGTTCATGTCAAAGTTTATGTAGGGACAGACTTTTATAGGTTTTACCGGGGGCTAATTAGTTAGCCTGCTATTCCAAATCCGAAGACATGCGATAGACAACCTCATCAATCAACCTCATGTGGCACCCGCCTGAAGTTATTTGACGATCCTTTTCTTTATGACATGCCCGCGGAATAAAAATGACCTTGACGCGTGCCTTTGGCTCGTAAGGTTCGGTTAGTTTGTTAGTAAAAACTTTGAATGAATTAGTTATCTATGCGTGAAGCAAATCAGTAATCAATTAACTGGAAAGAAACCGGAAAAAGCATTCCAAATATTTTTTACTCCAGCAGAGTGGCGCGCCATCCAACCCGTGGAGATGGTGTATAAAAGAACAGACTGAGGAGGCTCGCGGGTGCGGATGGTGCTGCCACAACACAGCTGGGCACATGCTATTCTTAGTCAAAAAACTGTGTCTGTGAGCATCTCAGAAATTGCCCTGCCCTTACACAATTGTTACAGTTACCATGTGACAAGTGGTGAGGACAGTGAATACATAAATATTAGAGCTTTGTGCAAATTGATATGTATTGTAAGTGGATAGATTTGGATTTATGCACCTACCGAACAAGGCGAAATAAAACAGTCTCGAATACACTCTCGTGTTGTGTCATTTGTCTGCCGATTAAATAACCCAATACAGGATACAAAGAGTGTGGCGCATCTGCCCCGGCGTGACACTCTCTAAGCCTCGGGAAGGCGAAAGTGTGTCATTCTCGTGGCGTGCACCTGACATCCGCGATGTCCCCCACCACAGGTCACGTTGGCACTCCAGATCAGCACAACGTGTGGTACGAGTAGGAAAGGATCTAAAAAGGAACTGTGCCAGTGTATACATGTGGGAATTGGCCTTCCTCAAAATGGACCAAGGCGACGCAAAGCCGCCAATCCTTTGGTCCAGCTCCGTTTTGAGGAAGGCCAAACAATACTACAGAGAGGAAGAGCTTGGCACAAAGAGACATGGGGCAAGAATCGAGAGCCCAGTAGAGATGAAGTATTCTGCCAAATACGCCGCGATGATTCACGATATAGGGATTGACAAGTTTTTCGTACACTATCATTCCGCGGCACAACTTCTGCTGTATAAAAAACACCGAAAGACGAATTACACAAAATTGTCCATAGACGCCACAGGAACGTTAGTAAAAAAATCAATCGACCTGAGGACAGTAAAAGCGGTCACATTTTCCTATATGAGGGTGTGCTAACCTCTAGGAAAGAGTGGCTCCCTTCAAAATTTGCCGGTAGTACGAATGTTGAGCGAGAAACACGACGCAATCTCTATTAGTTTTTGTGGAACGAATGGCGAAGGGCTGGTGAACTTGTGCCACATGAAGTCGTCGTAGACAACTCTGCGGCATTAAAAACCGCAGTGGCGCGGGTGTTTGCCGGCATGGAGTTGAAATCTTATTTGGAACATCGTTTTAGCTACCTTAGAGAAGGTCGAGGCCAATTGCCGCAGACGTATATAAGGCTTGACATCGCCCACTATATAAACGCTACGTGCAGGTGGCGCATTTGGGCGGGTCCTAGCAAAAAGAGGGTGAAAGAATTTTATATTACATGTTTGGGTATTTTGGTAAATGCCCAAACATTTGAAGAATTCAAGACCTAATTTCGGTATGTGCTGACAGTGGCCATCTCACCTTGACTGGCAAATGGGCAAGGGATATATTTTCCCATGCACGAATGCCTGGCAAGTTTGACACAAGGCATGAAAACTGGTCTGCCGGACGATATATGCTATGAAGTGCAGTCAGACAAGGCGCCTCTGGCAGATAATGGGGAGGTTGAATGAGTTTTCTATCTCAGTGGACTACTGACATATCCGAGCACCCGGGCATAATAGAGCTAATTCGCAATGGCGTGAAATGGTGCAAGGCATACCGCCTGGACGCTATACCACCGTCACCGTTATGACCACAACCGCCAGTATCACCACAACCACCGCAAAAAACCGCCACAGCTGGAACTACAGCTGGACTGGGCGATTGTGTAAGAGGCACTCAACCTGATGGCGGACGAAATCGTTTTACGGATGGTGGACGGGCTAATGGAACTAGACGAGATTCCAGGCCCCAGTCCAAACTAGGGAATGCAAAACCCAGGTTATTCAATATTCCGGAGGATAAGACAAGCAGGCTATCAACACCTCAGGTCACACAATAAATAGGGAGGCAATAAAATACGATTCCCGAAGGAAATAGTGGCCGCGCAGACGGGTTTTTGGACCTGCATATTCGGGCACCCGGGCATAAAAGAACTAATGCGCAACGGCGTGCAATGGTGCAAGGTATACCGCCGTCACTACCACAATCATAACCGCCAGGACCACCACAACCACAATCGCAATTCCTGTCCTGTAAGAGGCACTGAAGCTGATGGCAGATAATATCGATTTACGGATGGTGGACGGGCTAATGGAACTAGACGAGACTCTAGGCCCCAGTTCAAACTAGGGACGCAATGCAAAACCCGGGTAATAACTGAGTTGTTGGTTGCGATAACCGGGTACCCGGGTTTTTACTCGGGTTTTTTTATTTACTGGGATTTTTTGTGGGTTTCTGGGTGACAATCGTGGATGTTATATAGATAAGAATCATAATAATACTTGAAGGTAGCTGTGTAACGTAGGGTAGTTTGCTCCAATTAAATAAATCAGTCTTAGCCCGAACTCGGTGTTTCATTTACATGTTCGACATGGCGCAGCCGAAATTAAAGAACAGTGTAAAAGTTATCGCGCATAAGATATTTTCAGATTACTGAGTTAAGTGTCGGTGTACAAACGTGCTGTAGACATTGGGATTGCGTGTCAATTAGAGTGGCAAATAGTTATAACATCGGTCATGGAATCGATTTTGCCACCGCCGCCGTCAATTTTGTTCGTTAATAACTTGGAGAACGTTAGATCGGGGAACTTGTCGAAAGAATGGGAAAAGTGTATTTCTTATTTACTACGAAGTTTGTGAATTATCGAACAAGGACACAAAAGTACAAGTTAACATATTCACACACACACATTACGACATCTCACACAGACATTACGTCATCGGAGAGCAGTGTGTGAAGTTTATGAGCAATTCGACAAAACATCTACTACTTTCCCGGAATTGTTGGAGAAGTTTGACTCATTCTTCCTACTGAAAAAGAATCTCACGATTGAACGGCATAAGTTTTTTACACGCCGGCCTCATCTTTGCCCCCTGGCTAGATGCTGGCCAAGAACAATCCCATTTTTAATAAAAAAAAAGACCAACAGGACGGCGAGTCAGTCGAGCAGTATTCGTTTGATTTAATAAAGCTGGCGAGTTCGGTGAATTTAAGGACTAAATGGAGACCTTGATTCAAGACAGGCTTATTTGTGGGATAAAGGAAGACGCCCTTCGGGAAGGACTACTACGTGAACCAGATTTAACGCTCTAAAATTCTTTAGATATTTGTAACGTTTCGCAATCAATCAATCAATCAAATATTTATTTGCATAGAATACAGTACAAAGGGATGTCACAGTATTACATAATATAGTGTCATGTATTCAGCCGGTCTAGGCGTGCAAATATTCATTAAAATCTAACATTCAATTCAAATAATTATTTACATTACACACATTGCTTAATGTCAATTGAAAATAATAATAATACAATCATAATTAATTCTATACTAGGTTCTAGGTATATAACTAAACAATTTTATATTGCTCCAGAAAACATCTAACACTATAAAAACATTTATCCAACAGCCAGCTATTTAACTTTGATCTGAACAAATTACCATCCAACGTCCTTAATTCCTCGGGCAGACGGTTGTGGATGGCAATACACATATTGAATGCATTCCGCTTGTAAATATCTTTGTAACATTGCGGCTTCAGTAAGAGGTTTTTTCCTTTAAGTCTAGTCTGCCTTTGCGAATTTTCCCCCCGTTTATTAAAATAGTATTGGTGTTTTTTTACAAATACGCATACTTCTCTGAGGTATAAACAAGGCAAAGGCAGAATGCGCAATTTCTTAAATATTGGGACACAGCTATCATCTAACCACGCATTGCTAATAACCCTTACACACTTTTTCTGAATCTTAAAAACTCTATCTACGTCCACCGAATTACCCCACAAAATCAAACCATACAGTAACACCGAAGAAACATACCCGTGGTAGGCTGTGAGCGCAGCTTCCGGCGAGACTGTATCCCGCAGTCGTTTCAAAGCAAAAACAAAGCGATTAAGGCTCGAACAGACCTCATCAATGTGACACTTCCAATTCAGGTGCTTGTCAATCGTAATGCCTAAAAACTTAAACGTGTCAACTTTGTCGACGTTTTCATTATCATAATTTATATCCAATGGTATGTCAGCCGAATTATATGAAAGGAATTGCATACATTTAGTTTTATTTATATTAATCTGTAGATCATTATTATTCATCCAATTGATAACATTCATTAATAAATTATTCAAGTCCCGTTCGTAAGTCAAACTATTGTTACATCTTAGTAAAAGCGTTGTGTCATCGGCAAACATAATGGTTTTACAAGAGACAGCATTAGGCAAATCATTTATATATATGATGAAAAGTAATGGTCCGAGAATACTCCCTTGAGGAACCCCTGTGTTTGTTAATCTAAACTGAGATCTGTATGTTTTTTTGACAAGAACCCCATTTACCTCCGAAATTTTACTGATTTCAATGCACTGACTTCTATTTTCTAGATAGCTCCTGATCCAGTCCAACACTCTTCCTCTCACTCCGTATATTTCGAGCTTGTGGAGAAGTTTAGAGTGATTAACGAAATCAAACGCTTTTGTCATATCTAGGAAGATAGACATTATTGGGGTTTTATCATTTAAGCTCTCAGTGACATACTTAATGAAGTCGAAGCAAGCCAGCGCAGTTGATTTGCCTTTTCTAAAACCATACTGTTCGGAACGAAGAAGATTAAATTTGGATAAAAAGTCGTTTAGTCTTGTATGAACTGTCCTTTCAAATATTTTTGATATTATAGGGATTAGTGCTATTGGCCTATAATTATTTAGGTTTCGCTTATCTCCCTTTTTAAACAACGGCTTTACTATACATGTTTTTAAGTTCTGAGGGAAGATACCCTCAACAAAAGATAGGTTAATAATGTGCGAGAGCGGAGTGCATAAACACGGGGCGCATAATTTTATCATTTTTGTTGTAATATTATCATGACCACAGGATTTGCTATTGTTTAGTGACATAATTATTTTAAAAATTTCTTGTTCGTCAACGGGCCTCAAAAACATAGTATGCGGATTAACATCGGACAAATAGGACGAGTAAGAAGCGCTTGCAGTGTGTGACTGAGAACCTGCCAAATCTATAAAATAATTATTAAAAATATTACAAATGTTAAGAGGATCATGGTATATGTCATTATTGAAATTAATATCTAAAATATTATGTCCTAACAAACTATTTGTGACCGACGAAGTTATCATATTCCACGTAGCTTTGCATTTATTTTTACTATTGCGCAAATATATTAAATTTTTTATTTTTTGCGCATTTAGCACACATTTCTTAAGAACAAAATTATATTTTTTGTACTTCATTTTACTGAGCTGCTTATTTGATTTGTCCTTTTTATAGTTAAAATATAGAATCCGTTTCTTTTTACAGGATTTTTTTAACCCTTTGGTTAACCAACTAATTTTTTTTGGCCTATTATTAATTTTAACCTTAAGTTCAGGAAAACACAGTTGGTAAAATAAACTTATCAAATCATAAAAGTGATCAAACGCTTCACTCATACTATTTGAGTTTGTAACATCTGAAAATGAGAGCGCAGATACGCAGTTGTAGAATTTACGAACGTTGTCGGGGTTGTAATCGCGCTTGTACTCGAACCATGTAGTGAAAGCTTTTTGCCTTTTAACCGCTAATAGAGTAATTGATTGCGCTGTTTCATGGTCCGAGAGCCCAAGATGATGGATTTCGACCCTGACTTTTTTAATATTGCTCGCAATTTGATCAAATCTCAAAGCTGCAGCTTCGCTGGGGTAATTAAGAAAGAATCAGTGGAACATTATGTCTATGCGATTCAAGCAGATTATATGGACGAGAAACCTAAATCAAGCAATCAAACGGGAGCATTTTAAGCTGCCGACGTTAAACTCTAATATGTAATTAGATTCCATCAAATCTACCAAGAAATGTCATTGTCACAATGACATCTGTCAACTTCAATATGTGGGACCAGATGTCGCCAACCCTTTCTTAATAATAAAAAATACAATTATCTAACTAGGTGAATAATATATTGAAATCCCTGTCTATGTATGGAATACGGAAGTTACTTGCTGCATCAAAATACGTAATTTATTATACATACCTTTAATGAAATGCTGCAATTGCCTACATAATGCGATACCTACTCCTACTATCTACACATTATGAAACAAATATGTTTTTAGTAGCGGCCCAAACAAACTTTCTGGACTTCTCTATACTATGTGTAGAAGATACAAAGAAAAATATTTTATGTCACACCTGGCCATAAAGTAGCTTTTTACGCTCGCTACGCGTACGAAAACGTGTAGGCATGAAATGATGTACACAACACGGGAGATAAAGAAAAAGCCCTTGATCGCATATTTGAGGCCCTCGCTTGCAGCTGGGGCCGCAAACATCTGCGATCTCGGGCTTTCTGTTTTATCTCCCTAGTGGTGTAGTATACTTACTATTAAAGATATCGTCACTAGGCACTACGTACATAACTTGCTCAGCTTGGCATTAAGTGAGGTTGATCTGTCTGTTAAAGACTGTCAAATCATATAATTTATGTAATTTTTATGTGTCTATGAAAGTCCAAATCTGTAATAAAATTAAAGACTTGCCATGGTAGAAAATTATCCCTATTTTTTAACAGCTGGCCTAAAAAGGGTGGCCTAACAGTGTATTGTGTCAAATGAAAACAACAATATTTTTAATAAGTTTATTTATTCTTCAAGTTCCGATCCACTCAATTCATCTTCACCTGTGTTTATAATAAACGGCTCTACAACATCATCAATTAAATGATCTAATTGACACATTTCATCCTCTACTTTAATAACATGATCTATGCACGATCTCCAGCGTTCTGGTGTAACAAGCTCCAAACCTTCCTGGAATAATGTTTTGACCTCGGCCATTTTAAAACTTTTATTATTTTTGGCGACATGTCCTTTTACCTGTGCCCACACTAATTCAATAGGGTTTAGTTCACAATGGTATGGGGGGAGTCTTAAAATGGTTACATTGTGAGCAGCCGCTAATTCATCAACTGCCATTTTGCTGATCTTGGGTTGGCTTTCTACCAGAGCCCATAACTCCGTTTTTATCATGGACATGTCACAGGGTATATTCCTTTCATGCAGCCATTGAATAATTTGGCCCTTGTTCCACCTCTTTACA
This sequence comes from Notocelia uddmanniana, assembly GCA_905163555.1. Taxonomy (NCBI): domain Eukaryota; kingdom Metazoa; phylum Arthropoda; class Insecta; order Lepidoptera; family Tortricidae; genus Notocelia; species Notocelia uddmanniana. Next base: position 46,631,813 of record LR991053.1, read on the forward strand.
GGGCCACTTTCCATTTTTCTAGAACGGTATGGAGCATTGTCTATGACTAGTACAGAATTGGGCTTAAGCCTTGGCAATATACCAGTCAGCCACTCTTCGAAATGCTGAGCATTCATTTCTTTATGGTAGTCATCAGTATTTTTCTTCGATTCAAATAATAGTAGTCCATTTTCTAAAAATCCTTCATCGCTGCCAATGTGGCTTATAATGAGCCGCCTTCCTTTTCCTGATGGAGCCTTCAGTCCGGTTGTAAGACCCTCTAAAAATGCTTGTCGAGATGACAAAAGTTTTGGGTCTTGCCACACTTTGTTTACCGTGTGCCCTTTAACAAGAAAGAATCAGATTAAAATAAAAATTACTACAATTACTCGTAAATCTCGTAACATAGTGATGAATAAATGTTTACAATCACTTAATGAATACTTTTGGTACAGGCAACATCAAAGATATTTAGTTGTTACACTTTTACAAATTTTTACAGGAGTAAGGATCAAATGTGTAAACATATTTTTAATGTCAATTGTACAATGTTTTATTGCAACTATTTTTCCAGAATTTTTTTCAATTACTTATTAAGACAATTCTAATGAGCCCAAACAAATTATGTAAATTATAATATATATACCTTCATTAACCCAAGTCTCATCTTGGTAATATATTGGTCTTCCCTCTCTGCGATATTGTTTTATTTTTACCAAATATCGTTTTCTCCACAATATTATATCAGCCCGGTCAATGAGGCAGCTATGGCGATTCCGACTTGCATATTTGAAATTTAGGTGCTTAAGTACCAGTCGCAAGGTAAATGCAGACAAATTTGGTAGGTCCGGGTCATCATTAACAACCTGCAACACCTAAGAACATAATACAAATTTTAGTACATTGTCAAGTAAGTATTCATGCTTTGTGTTTTTTTTTTAAATACATGCTTGTATACATAGAAAACATCCAAGACTGAGAAACAAATATTCGTGATAAACACAAATAAATCCCTATGCAAACCCGGGGCCTCTGGCTTCGTAGGCAGGGTCACTACCAACTAGGCTACGGAGGTTGTTATCATTAATTAGAACATTTTCTGCTTTTTAAAAGATGGTAATATTGCCATCATACAGCATTACATTATAACAGTAATAAATGGTCATGATTACAATTAAAAAAATACCTTTTGAATAGTAGGCGGCTCATTGCGATGGAAAAATTGATGCACTATCCGTCTAATGGCTGCAAACGTAAACTCGTCCAACTTGTCAATTACTGCCAATTTCGGGCCAGGTTTCTTGGGCGAAGCGAATTCGTTGGTCGTATTATGTTCTTTTAGTATATTTCTGACGGTTCTTTCGGATATTCCCAACATTTCCGCCACTTTTTTAGCACATTCAACTTGTGTCCAATACTTGTCCTGGGGCCACGTATTGTACGTATATTTGTAGCAGTTTATCACCATACATTTTTCGGAAACACTCATATGAGATGCCGGTCTTTTCCTTGGTGGGGAAAGAGAAATATTCTCTTTCATGTCCTGGGAGGGACCTGCCACGGGTTCCATTTTACTTACGTAAAACGAAAACTCACGTTCACGGTACAAACTTAACAAAGAGTCAATGTAAATACACAAAACAAACTTAACAGTAAACAAAAACTCAACAATGAAAAATACCACAACGAGGAAAGAAAACATTCGAGCGCTCAAGACAGACGTCAAATGCCGAATGAAGTGACAAGTGTCATGGCCGCCATACGTTCCCCATAAAGGGCGTACTACACAACACATAAACAACCCCATATATGAATTTCCTTTTTGAGGTGAAAAGATATGCACTCAATGTTAAGACAATAATGGTAATTATATTACAACACAATAATGGTTTACACCTGAGTTTTACCATTCCTAAACAAACATTTGTACCACAAAATAGTTTTTATTAAATATTAATTTGTGCGACAGCTTTTTTGTGAAGTCTGGTTATTTAAACTGAGTATTTAAACACAATAATTAAAATTACCAATAAATGTTGTATATACGTCCATTATTTCGCTAAATTTTTTTTTTCTATTTATTGAACGTTTTATTCTTATGGCAACACAGTGGTAGCTTTGATGGAATCTATTTACATATTTTAGTTTAGACGAAATCACTGCGCACTTAAGAGGGTGCAAGTATTTCAGCACATTGGGTGGCCATTTTTTTCTTAATTTTGACTCAAGCAATGTAATTATAAACATCGGGGCGTATCCCGTAATCATAAAAATGTAATTACTGAGTGAACAAACGGTGAGTGAGTCGTGATTAAAAGGACGTCATTATTTGAAATGTACACATCTCATCCGAAATCTGATGCGTGATACTTTATCCATTTCGAAAAAAAAAACTAAATAAGATTCCGAAGAAGAATCTTGCAAGAACAGGTAAAGTATCCCAATTCGAAGAAGTGTGGCAGAAAAAAGAAAACCTGTCTGTTCACAGTCATTAAGTTAAGTATATCAGTTGAAAGTGACGTTGAAATCGAAGACTTAGGAAATATTCGCTATATTTGTAATTATTGCAGACACGGTACGAGTTCTGTTGAATGCGTCACTAAATGGGTTCAGTGTGATACTTGTCTGGGCTGGGTGCACCAGTCTTGCGCTAGGCAGCATTTGGCTATAGATAATGATTTTTCTGGGGCCTACGTATGCGAATATTGTAAACCTAAGATAATATCACGAACTCAGTCTCCTATCTCACCTCAAGCAGCCAGTTCATACTGCAGCAGTCACGTACCGCTTGATGTGTTTCCCAGCGGATTGGTGAAAGACCCTAAATATTATATACATTTCAAAGAAATTACTACATTTTGAGATGAATTCTTTGGCTACGCTTAATGAGTTGAGTTTTGAAGACTTCCAATCTGTATAAGTCCCGGAGTATACATCACAAGTAATGCAGTTAACCATGCATTTCATGTTTTCAACGAGAGTAATAAATACGATGTTATGGATTGTGAATTGTCATCAATAATTTTCGGTATCGAAAAAAAGGAACCCCGTTTCTATGATAACTCTAAATTTAAATGGTCAATGGATAAGGAAATAGTGTTTCCTATTTGCGTGAACAGCCACTTCACGATGGTTATCATGACACCTAATGAATCGAGCATCACAATCATTGATCCATTTAGTAGGGAAACTAGTTATATGGATAACTACTTAAATCAAATCAATGATATATTAAGCAAATTAAAGTATAACGTGAAGATAGATAAAGTAAATACAATAAAGCATCGGAAGCAAAAAGATAATAACAATTGCGGGCCGATGATTACATACGTTTTCTCGTGTCTTATTAATAATTCAACACTGGAAGGTACAGGCATAAACTTTTATCAAATACAGGCATACCATTCAAGTAATGTTATTTGAAAAGAGTGATCCGATATTTAATGTGTGTTATTTGTAGCCGCGACGTCATTGAAGGTGATTCGTGTTTTAAGTGTCATGTCTGTTATTGGAAGACGCATGCTACCATACACTGCCTATTAACTTCTTCGGAAGTGACCTCTGTGACTGTAACTGAAATAATTTTTAAGAAAAAAAAACCGACTTCCATGAGGGAGGCCGGTGAAAAATTATTGTACTTAGATGGTGCACTCTTAGATTCCATACAATGAAATCAAAAAGGCTATAAGTATGTATATAATGGTATAAGACAAGTACCCTCAATACCTCATGGAATCCTCCATTAGAACTCAAGCTTGACAAAAATATGTCTTGAAAACTTAGCTTGCTCGACAAAAATAACGAAGAGAACAAATCGCCAAACTCCAACTATGTGTCGTTGAAGTGTTCACCCATTAAATTTAATTTCCACAAGTTGGCAGCACTTGAAGTTAATTCGTTCATGCATATTTTATCTAAGCTGTGCAATTTACTTGTCAAATGTGTTACTTGTCATTATTAGTCGAAAAATAAACGTCGTTGTAGAAAGTCTTTTTTTAATGCTCGCTCTAATCCAATATGGCTGCGGCCGAACATGGTCCAAACGATCCGGATTAAAACAGCTAAAATAAGTGATAATACGAACAGTTAACAAAAATAAATCAGTGTCGTTACCGCGCGGTCGACTCGCGAGTGCAATCACTGTGTCGTCTTGTACGAACTTGTATAGAATATACGTAAAGCACGAAAGTGAATATCCGCTATACAAGTAACCATGTGTTTTTTAAAGTTGTGTTGGACTTAAAGCACATAAATTATCCACCATGAACGTAATAGGTTATGTTAAACTGCAGAAGGACACGCTCGAGAAGATAAACAAAGCCGCGGTCAACTTCAAAAAGACACCGAAGACTCGGATTACTATTACGTACTTGGAAACGAGGTTGGACCTTTTAGATCGCTACTGGAATACATTTGAAACAAATCACCAGCATATTTTGGTTTTATCCGAATACGAAAATGATAGCTATTTCAAGGACAATATGTAGGACACCGTGGAGGAGAAATATATCGATTATAAATCAGAATTAAAAGAAGCGTTGTGTCAAATCCAACCTCAAAATCAACCCACAACGACTATCACGCAAAACAACGGCTACTATCACAACCACAGTGAGTCCAGTGCAGTCAAACTACCCAAGATAGTTTTACCTGTATTTTCAGGCCGTTACTTAGAATGGCCTATATTCCACGACTTGTTTGAATCTCTAATCCACATCAATCCATCTTTAGCTGATGTACAAAAGCTACACTATCTGAAAAGCCATCTGTCTGGTGAGGCAGAACAATTACTGAGGCACATACCTATCACAGAAGCAAACTATGAACAATGTTGGTCACAGCTAAAGAAAAGATATAACAACAAGCGTTATATTGCATCATGTATTCTCAATAGATTAGTAGGCCAGAAGGCGCTGTCAACAGAATCTTCGAATGGTGTTAAGCAAATTTTAGACACTACCAGTGATTGTTTAAATGCTCTGACCAACATGGGTGTGGACGTCTCAACATGGGACATTCTTATTATCCACTTGGTCACTCAGAAGCTTGACCAAGAATCCAGAAAACAATGGGAGCAAAAGATAAGTGATTATTCTGACACACTACCAAGTTACAAGGAATTTTCTTCATTCTTGGAATCGAGGTTCCGAGCTTTGGAATTCTTAGAGCCACAGTTAAAGAGAGAAGCGATGAAGGAACCAAAGGAAGTTCGCTCAGCAAAGGTATTCAGTGTTATCAATGCATCAGTATCCTGCCCATTCTGTTCAGAAGTCCACCTGTTGTACCAATGCAAGCGGTTCACCCACGAGAGTATCCAGAGTCGACGGGATTTCGTCAAAGAAAAACGACCTGGACTTTTTTAAGGCACGAGTGAATAGGCATCTTCTGGGTGAGCTCGCTTCATCGTCGGCTTCATCTTTGCCCCCTGGCTAGATGCTGGCCAAGAGCAATCCCATTTTTAATAATAAAAAAAAAAAAAAAAAAAGATTATGCTTCAACTGCTTCGGAGCAAATCACTCATCAACACAGTGCAAGCGACACACATCATGCCGACGTTGCGGCCGACGTCATCACTCCCTGCTGCATCTAGACAACACTCATCCACCTCCGGCGCAGCTTGGCCAAACTGTGGCTGCCGAGCGGCGAGAGGGCAACCACAACTCAGAGCAGAGAGAAACGGAATGTAGTAATATTGCTACTCATTTTTCTAAAGGAACAGTAATGTCAAATAATGAGGTAATGTTAGCCACTGCTTTAGTTAAGGTTGAAAATAAAACAAATTGTTATAAATTTAAGGCATTACTGGACCAGGGTTCTCAGGCCTCATTTATCACCGAGCATGCAGGACAACTGCTGCAGCTTCACAAACTGCCAGTATATGGTAGCGTGTCTGGTTTAGGGGGAGACAAGACACTGTCGATAAAATACATGGTCAAATTCCGTATACAGTCCATTTGTAGCTCTTTTAGTTGTGTTATCCAGGCGTATGTATTGAGTAAGCTGACCTCCACTCTCCCTTCGCAGACAATTGAGATTCAGGATTGGCCAGAATTGACAGAGTTGGTTTTAGCAGATCTAGGTTATGGCACTCCGAGCAATGTGGACATGTTGCTGGGTGCTGAGGTCTACGGGCAGATCCTGACAGCTGGAATTGTTCGTCATCCACGGGGCGCCTTGACAGCTCAGAATACCTTGCTGGGCTGGATCCTGTCAGGAAGAGTACAAGTAAGTAACCACTCTGATAATATTATTACTACCCACATACTGGACAATTCAATGAATGACATGCTACGTAAATTCTGGGAAATTGAGACTGACCAGCCACGCACCTTCCTATCCAAGGAAGACCAGGCTTGCGAGGATCACTATGCATCCACTACAACTCGGGACAGCTCGGGCCGCTATGTTGTTAGTCTCCCGTTCAGTGATGAGGATCCTTCTTGTCAATATGGTGATTCACGAAATGTAGCTTTACGGAGATTCCAATTGTTGGAAAAAAAGCTCGATAGAAATCCACTCCTAAAGCAGGAATACTCAAAAGTAATGAATGAGTATATATCCATGAATCATATGGAACTTATCCATGACCAGCAGGAGGTTCATAAACCTGGCTGCTACTATATGCCCCATCAGGCTGTGGTGCGTGATGACAAATCCACTTCTAAGGTGCGTATTGTCTTCGACTGTTCTTATAGAGGAATTAATGGCAAATCTCTTAATGATGATCTCTTGGTTGGTCCTAGGCTGCAACCAGAACTACGCCACTTAATCCTGAAATGGCGTGCTCGTCCAATCTGCCTTGTAGCAGACATAATAAAAATGTATAGGCAGGTGAAGGTTGTGGACAAGCACACAGACTTCCAGCGTGTGTTATGGCGGGAGAATACAAATGAGGACGTAAGGGACTACAGGATGTTGCGACTAACTTTCGGAGTCTCCTCAGCCCCATATCTTGCAGTCAAGAGTTTGCAGCAAGTTGCCATAGATGAAAGAAAAGATTATCCACAGGCTGCAGGTAGGGTGCTGTCGGACTTCTATATGGACGATTTTATGAGTGGGTGTGAGACCGAAGAAGAAGCTTTGCAAATTCATTCCCAATCAATCGGCTTACTAGGCAAAGCAGGGTTTGAATTACAGAAGTGGACGAGTAATAGTCAAAGGCTAATGGAAGCCATTTATCCAAAACCCGTCACCAATACTGAAAAGGTCATTAAGATAGATGACATGGTTCGCATTCTATGCCTTTCATGGAATTATCAGTCCGACTCATTTCACTACAGAGTGAACTTACCTCCTCAGCGAACACCCATCACCAAGCGATCAATCCTATCCGACATATCTCGTCTCTTTGATCCACTCGGATGGATTGCGCCTGTTGTCATCCAAGCTAAGATATTCATGCAGAAACTTTGGCTTTCAGGTGTCACCTGGGATCAAGACATTTCATCCAGCCATCCCAGTCTGCTAGAAGAGTGGAACCAGTTCCGAGAGGAGCTACCAGCCCTGAACGAGTTTATCATACCCAGATGGATCGGCATGAGGTAAGATTTTTCAGACGTCTCGATACACGGGTTTTCAGACGCATCCAACGACGCCTTTGCTGCCGTTGTATACCTGCGGGTAGTGGATCGTACAGGTGACATTTCTGTCAGTTTGCTAGCAGCCCGAACAAAGGTTTCACCCGTTAAGCAGCTATCCACACCACGCTTGGAACTCTGTGGTTCGGTGCTCCTAGCTAAATTGATAGCTGAAGTGGCTACAGTCTTATCCATTCCAGTGTCCCGTTGTCGAGCATGGACAGACTCCACCATCGTCTTGGCGTGGCTTCAGGGTCAACCTAACAGATGGACAACCTTTGTTGCCAATCGTGTAGCTGAAATTTTGTCCGTGCTCAGCAACGAACAATGGGCTCATGTAGAATCACGTAACAATCCAGCAGACTGTGCTTCACGCGGCGTACGTCCCCGCGATTTTAACCAATTGGAACTGTGGGTCCATGGTCCAGTGTGGCTACAGGAGTCAGGGTATACGCATCCAACTGTAGAACGACTATCCACTGAGCTTGAAGCTAAACCCATTAAGGTACATCTGTCCACTGCTTTATCCACCTCTGAGCAGTCAGAGGAGTTTTGGTGCTGGACTAAATATTCATCGTTAACAAGGACGATTAGGGTTGTAGCATATTGTCTCAGATTCGTCAGGAAATTACGACACGAGTCCGTTCCTCCTTATCTGACTGCGAAGGAGTTAGATAATGCTCTAAAGATAGGCATTAAGGCAAGTCAGGCGGCAGCATACCCCCACGAGTTAAGTCAACTGTCAAATGCCAATCCAATACCGCGGAAAAGTAGTATTTTGTCCTTATGTCCATTTTTGGACGATGATGGCATTATGAGAACGCGAGGAAGGATCGAGCACAGTGATCTCTCTTACAATGTCAAACACCCTATAATAATGCCTCGTGATCATCACCTGTCAAGGTTAATTATTAGTGATGCTCATGCCAAAACACTACATGGAGGTCCCCAGCTGACTCTCAATTATGTGAGGGCCTATGTGGAAGTATTTAATTGTGAACGCAAAGGGCTTAATAAGACAAATTCTATCCAAATGTGTTAAGTGTATCAAATACAAATCCACAAAAAATCAGCCCCTTATGGCAGATTTGCCTAGTTCTAGTTACAGTCGCACGCGTGTTCAATCGCAGTGGGGTGGATTACGCCGGGCCTATCAATTTGAGAATGTCCAAGGGTAGAGGGTGTAAAAGCTACAAGAGATATATCGCATTATTTGTTTGTATGGTGACTCGCTGTATCCACCTTGAAGCTGTAAGTTCACTTACTACCGAGGGATTCTTAGCCGCCTTCAGGCGATTTGTTGCGCGACGTGGACCTTGTAGGGAGATTTGGAGCGACAACGGAAGCAATTTCGTTGGTGCTGCCAAAGAATTGCGTGTGCTCTTCCAGCAGGGAGAGTCTTGTGTTATTAAGGAAGTTGCTGAAGCATTAGCAAATGAAGGTACCGAGTGGCACTTTATTCCACCCCGGGCTCCCAATTTTGGAGGCTTGTGGGAACGAGGTGTAGCTTCCACAAAATACCATTTAAAACGTGTCCTAGATGGCACCACCCTCACATTCGAAGAATTGTCTACAGTCTTAGTATAAATCGAGGCTTGTCTAAACTCACGACCCATGTACTCGTACCAGTTGCCTTCAGGTCAAGTCGATGCTAATCCTCTTACTCCGGTTCATTTTTTAGTTGGCGAAGCCCTGGTGACAGCTCCAGACCGGAGCTACGAAGATAGTGTAATCAGTCCATTACACAGATGGCAGCTGACTCGAAAGCTTATGCAGCAGTTCTGGCGTAAATGGTCACAGGAATATCTGACTACGCTCTATCAGAGATACAAATGGACTAAAATCACTCCGGAACCTAAGGTAGGTGACGTTGTTCTTGTCAAAGAGGATGATCTCCCACCCTCAAAATGGCTATTTGGTTTAATAGAGGAGAAGCACCCTGGTCCAGATGATGTCACACGCGTAGTGACCATAAAATGTAAAAATGTCAAACTTGTCAGACCTGTGTCTAAATTGATTATACTGCCTGTTGCTAATTAGTATTAAGATTGTGAATTTGTCCGACAACTGTAATGTGCTAATCTGGTAATTGTCATGCACATACATTTATGTATCTGTTTAAAATGGTGATTCCAGAATGCCATTGCAAATTTGGGTACATTGTTATAAAATGTTATTGATAGAGACCAATGTAAGAATGTATGTAGGTCTAAGCTTAAAGTTTTTTTTGTCTTATGATAACTACATATAGACAACAAAGTAATGTCGTTTCCAACATTTGTGTCAAACGGAGTCTGTCTGTTACTGAGACTTGTGTTATATTTGTTTGAATGTTTATTGATTTCGTAGAGTCTTCTCATTCAGGTTTAAGATGAACTTAATTAAAGTGTAGTGTGAAGTGTGTGTCAGAATGTGTAAAAATGTGATGTAATTTTAAATACTCACCATTGCTTGTGTTTAATGTCATTTAATAATAAGTGTAGCTATCGGATTTCAATCAATAGATCTCATTGTAATTCTATGATCTAACCATTCTTGTGGATCTCATTCTAGGTCTATAAATAATACTGCCAGATTGTTAGGTATAATTATTTATATTATCTCTTGTTAAATTGTATTATGCTTAAATTATCTGTAGTGCTGCTTTAGTATTACTTAAGATATTATCCTGTACTGTCATGGTGGGCGGTAGGAAGACCATTACAGCTCTTGGTGGGCGGAATGTTCACCCATTAAATTTAATTTCCACAAGTTGGCAGCACTTGAAGTTAAGATAGATTCGTTCAAGCATATTTTATCTAAGCTGTGCAATTTACTTGTCAAATGTGTTACTTGTCATTATTAGTCGTCGTAGCAAGTCAGTTGTATCGCCTTTTCAACTTATGTTTTAATACCGGCATAGTTCCAAAAGATTGGTGCAAGGCGGTCATCGTGCCACTGTACAAGGGAAAGGGCTCACAACTTGACTGCAAGAACTACAGGGGCATTAGCTTACTCAGCATCGTTGGCAAATTATATGCGAAAGTGTTGATTGAAAGGGTAATGCAAGAAACCGATGAGAAAATATGGGATGTACAAGCGGGATTTAGGAAAGGTATGGGATGTACGGATCAGGTCTTCTCTTTACGATGCATAGCCGAAAAATATTTGGCCCAAGGTCAAAAGGTCTATTGCGCGTTCGTGGATTTGGAGAAGGCCTATGACAGAGTGGTGAGGAATGAACTTTGGTCGGTACTGTCCGGATATGGAGTGAGCGACCATCTCATTCAAGCTCTGAAATCTCTCTACGAGGATTCCTCTGCTTGCGTGAGAGTAAACGGGTCCTACACTGAATGGTTTAGCATCGAAAAGGGTGTTAGACAGGGATGTGTAGCGTCACCGTGGCTGTTTAATCTATTTCTGGACAGTTGTTTGCAAGATTTGAAAGACGATGAATGTGGGTTGGAAATGAATGGGTTGCTTATCAAATGTCTACTCTACGCCGATGACCAGGTTTTATTAGCGTCATCGGCTGAGAAGCTACAGAAGATGGTAACTAGCATGCACAGATTATTTGCGAGAAAAGGAATGAAAATGAATGTAAGCAAGACGAAAGTGATGGTATTTGAAAGAGATGAGTGTATGACAGTTTGTGAAATTGCTGTAGATGGAGAGAGGTTGGAGCAAGTGGATGGGTTTGTGTATTTGGGGACTTTGTTCACGAGAGACGGTAAGCATGAAGGAGATATTGAAAGGAGAGTGATAGCTGGGAATCGAGTGAATGGGGCACTTCACGCCTTTATGAGTAGCCAGAAAGTGTCAGAAAAGGCGCGGCTGGCCGTGCATAGAGGAGTGTTGGTGCCGACACTAATGTATGGTAGTGAAAGTTGGGTGTGGCAGAAGAAACATCAGAGTCGAGTGAATGCAGTGGAAATGAGAGCGCTGAGAAGTATGTGTAGCGTTACTTTGAGAGATAGAGTGAGAAACACCGTTATAAGACGGAGGTGTGGAGTGAATGAAGATATAGTGACGAAAATTGAGAAAGGTATGCTAAGATGGTTTGGACATGTAGAGAGGATGGATGAAAGAAGATTGACAAAACGAGTGTATGAAGGAAGAGTGGATGGAAAAGTTGGAAGGGGAAGACCTCGGCGAACGTACTCCGACCAAATCGGAGACATTCTGCAGAAAGGCCAGGTCAGGAGTACCCTAAATCGGCGCGCATGCATGAAGAATGTTATGAAAGTTCATGAAGCGAAAGTTGTATGTCAGGATCGTAGCAAGTGGAAATCCGTGATCTCTGCCTACCCCTATGGGAAACAGGCGTGATTATATGTATGTATGTATGTATGTATGTATGTTGTAGAAAGTCTTTTTTTTATGCTCGCTCTAATCCAATATGGCTGCGGCCGAACAGAAGAGTTTTGTTCTTATCATCATCAGCAGTTCCACTTCATCAAAATCACTTATTTAAATGTGAATGCATGATTTGTTTATGAAAATACTAAAATCACTATATGTATGCCTTTTACATTTGAGGAGTTCCCTGGATTCTTCATGGATCCCATCATCAGAACTCGAGTTTGGCATATGTTTGTCTTGCAAATCTAACTTGCTTAACAAACACAGCAAAGAGGAACAACAAGAAGAAAGTTTTTACTGGTTTTATAATAAATTTTCGCAATTGTTTCAACCGACTCCACCATTGGTTGTCTGATTTAAAAGAAGCGTCGCAGGGAAACGTACTTTATTAAGTTTTAGTCTCCTGACTGAAAATTTTAAGACTTGTTAAATAAAAAAACGAACATAGCAAGACGAAAGGTATATGCCGAAATTAAACAAGGCTTAGAAAAGGGAAACAAAGATATAAAGAGAGGAAAGAAAAAAGTCGTTCAAAAGTCGTTCACGAGGAGTCCCCTCGTGACTGACGGGAAAAAAGGAAAAAATGGCGCGAAGTGTCTAAAAATTACAGACAAAAAAAAAGAAAAGTCAAAGAAAAATAGTACTTGCTCCTCAGGTAGTTCTTATAGATGCAAACGGTAATTATGAACCTAAAAATGAAGTAGCTGATCTATTAACAAAGTCTCCCGCCGTCCGTGCAGATTTGGAAGCAAGAAAAATAAGATACCGACGACTGAAAAGAAGAAAGTACCTGCTGGAAGTCATGGAAAAACTGGAAGAGCAAAATATTATACATTAAGTGTAGTTTCATTCACTACCCCAGTAATCTTTAATAGATTCGCCATTCCCATCTACTTGATGTCATTACCATTTCTAAAAACGTCATTTCATATGCCTACCTTCATTACCGTTTTCATGTCGTAATTTCTGACGCCAAGAACTTCTAATGTAATGAGTGTGCAATGGTGACTCCTGCAGATTTTTCTATCTCTTTATTATATCTTTAAATCTAGGCTACTTAGCACGCATTCATAACCATTAAAAAAAAGACCAAAAAATTATGAAATAATAAAAAAGGCAAATCCACCCATTAACGAAACGCAATACTGGGAAATGATACTAATTTCAACCTTAGACACATTTCGTTGTTAGTCGCTTTCGGAAATAAAATGAGGGTAGTTCAATAATAACAAACAAAGACAGAGTATTTTCTATACAGGCCCGCTAGACGGAGACGCATAGACATAAGTTATTTCTATCTTAAGAGCGCTCGTGGCCCAGCGGCGCCCGCGTACCGCGTGCGGTATGCGAGGTTAAGCAATGTGGGCGCAGGTCAGTTCTTGGATGGGTGACCGCTTTGAGTGGTTATTAACTGAGCGCTCTCGTGCTTTGGAAGGCACGTTAAGCCGTTGATCCCGGCTGCTGTCTACGACAGCAGTCGCTAAGCCAAGTTAGAGGCCTTCGGGCGGCTTGAGAACTTCTAGCAGTCAAGTTGCCCACTCACTTGACAAAGAGGGGTCGAAGTTGCACTACGTCCGTAGGGAGTACCCACCGTTACCCTACACGTGACCCCTGGGTGGTGCTAAAAGTGCAACAAAAACTGGCAACCGTATATGTCTTTTCGAAGATCTCACGGTGCGTAAATAAATGCCATACGATTAAATAAAATTTCTATCTTTAAGAGTTGATGTAGCAAAGTCATTCGTATTTTCACACAGTATCGTAAGTGCTCGGTGGCTCAGTACAGTACAGTACATAGCCGGACTAAAATTTAAACGAGACGACTACGAGAGATCGTGAGGTCGAAGGATCGAATCCCAAGCGCGGCAGTAGAAATATAAAAGGCGAAATCGACTCTTTGAAAGAATTGGTTTATCGTTGGTGATGCTTAATGTCATACGTCATCTTTGCCTTGCGAGTTATAGTTTTAAATCTAGGGGGGTCACGTTTCTCTGACGCTGACTGTACCTAAGGCAATGACTCACTCTCAATACAGCGCATTCCCATCCTCTGAGCCATGGCAACCTTACTGACTACCAGGAACACTACAACACATACCTAAAGCCAGTAGTGGTGTTATTGTGGCTGAAATGTACTATTCACGAATTAATCGAAGAGCATTTATTTTAAACAATGACAGTATTAAATAAGCTTACAGCCTGTCAGATAGTAAGCAGATACAGCTTATGGGCCCTTGGGACTCCAGAAGAATAACAAGCGCATTACCGACCCTTTCTTAACTTCAGAATTTCACTCACTTCCATGGCAGTGAGCAGGGAAGAAGGCAGATCAAATAAAAATAAATATTTAAATAAAAAAACACGACTGTGCTGGATAAATAAGTGCATTAACACATTCGCTGCCAAGCCAAGCGCCTTTGACTAAAAAAAAAATAAAATTTAAATAAAATACATAAGAAAATCTTTGAATTGTGTATCTAATCTTATTTATACATCGATACTCTAGTTCACAATAGTACTAATTACGGGGAAATAATTTTCTGTACTTAGGACCATAGTGCACAGAGAAACATTTGTTGTAAAATTTTGATATAGATGATGTTGGAGCAAGAAGTCTGTAAATAAATTTACTCTTTGTTCTATGCAGATACTCGTAACTTTGAAATTCTATGGTAGAGGCGACTACCGCGACGATTCTGTGCCAATGGCACAGCAAACGGTATCCGACTGCATAAGAGAGGTAAAAAGCGCTATGAACAATTTAGAATTTGTTCGGCGCTACGTTTCCCCAAAAACCGTGCTGAACGCGGAGCAATAAAAAGGGGGTAAAGAGTATTTTTATTTAAATAAATAAATAGTTACTCACTCTCTCACGAGTCCTCACCGAGTCGTCCCCTTTTCCCGAAAATCGATTGTTCATTCGCTTAGTGGGCAATTAGCCAATACAAAGACTGAAGTAATATTATGTGGAAAATGTGATGAAACAAGTAATTTTTTAACAAACTCCAAACTTTTCTAGATCCCATCCTCCTGCTATATAATTTGATGAGTTCCCTTGATTTTTCCAAGATCCCGTCATCAGATCTAGACTTGGTGACAATGGGACCAACTAGAAAACATACCCTTTCAAACAAAAACGATAAATAATTGAAAACGGTTCACTAGTATCAGAGTAATCGGTGAACATACATAAAAAAAAAATCCGACGAATTGAGTACCTCCTCCTTTTTTTTGAAGTCTGTTGAAAAGCACATCAAACATCAAGTGTTGGTTTGTACTTATAGTCCCCTAGGCGGCCCTAACGTTTGTTATACATTTATGATATTCTATTTTCTAAAGAAATTAGCTGGTTTTTGGTTTGGATTCCTCCCAAGGCACCTTATATGAATATACAAACATGTATACATATATGGATGACATATACTGTATATGAATTTTATTTTTAGAACATAGATACAGTTAAAAGTTTGTTGTAAAATTTTGATATAGATGATGTAAGATGTTGCAGCAAGAAGTCTGTAAATAAATTTACTATTTGCTTTATCCAGATATTCGTAACTTTAAAATTCTATGGTAGAGGCGACTACCTCGACGATTCTGTGCCAATGGCACAGCAAACTCTCTTGTAAATTTTGTCTTTACGCTTTCGCAGTTTAAAATTCTTCGGCTTTGCTAGAATACTGGTGCTACATGTGAAGGATTATTGATGAAACGTACCACACGTTGTACCTACCTACTTGTCCAATTTATACAGTGGTGGCAGAAATAATGCAAGACAGAAAAAAATATACACGTAAACATCACGCCATGTATACACCATAAATATTAAACGAAATACCTATAAATGGCTTCAAGGAGCTGGAGTTAAATAAATAAGACTGTAAAGCAAAGCCGAAGTTCTCTATCAAGTGCACAAACAAATCGAGACCCAGTCTTGATGATTTCAATGAGAACGGTCGATCTGTACATTTTAAGCTGATTTTGTCGGCCACAAATTGGGACGAAACGAGAAGAGAGAGAAACCTCAAACTGTGTAAAACGTCATCTATTGGTGTGATATTAAGATTTATGTAAAAACTATAACATTTTTATGAAATAAAAAGTTTAAATTTTTAATATTTTTTATAGCACTATTGTTTGGCGTGGATAAAAACTCAACCTTATTAGTTGCAAGTCTATGATGGTAACAGAGTAAGTATCAAAGATTGTTACATCAACAGTTTCGATTTCGTGGCGGCATGTATTATCAGAACAAAATCGCTGTAAAGTCATGTTGTAATAATTATGAGGCGCTAGGTCGGGTAACCTCCACGTATGTGCGGGCCCGTCCAATCCCTCTTCAAGGGAAGGGTCGTGGCTGGTGCGCCATGGAGGCAACGGTAAGTTATCCTGTCCGGGGATCGCTTACCGTTGCTACCAGTAACCCGACACCGATGCTCTCTCCGCGTCCCTCTGATGAGCATAGGGCGGAAGAGATGAGCGTCAACCGCGAGGTCTTGGATGCGGAGACGACGTCGGTTGACTCTAGTCAGCAGCTGTCGGCCGACTCGCAACCCGGCCCGTGAGGTCGGCACGAGGGCCGCTGTCTGCAGACGGGGACTGCGAGGACGGACACCTCTATAAAAAACCACATTGGACGAGGAGGGGGGTTCCTAACCGAACTCCTAGGGGGGCCTACGCCTGGTCCCTCGGACATAGTTATCCACAGTGTAACGTTATCGTTACTTTACCCTTCGAGTGGACAAATTTATCGAAAAAGACTATTATTTCACACCCTAATAATGTTTTAATCCTAATACCTAAATATTCACCTAGTGCTGTATTAATCAGCCGGCGTTACAAATGTTCTTGCTTTAATAAAAGTGTAGGCGTTTTAACGTAAAATTAATATGTGGGACGGGACATGACTCGCGGAGCGAGGAGGGTCGTCGACTGATTACTCACTTTGCTTGGAGCTACCGTAACTAGCAATCGCCGCCGCTACTATGGGGCGCTAATTTAATATATATTTTAATTTAAATTATTCTAATTGTAATTCTCTTGTACTGTGCCTAAATCACAGTATTCAATGATTAATATTTAAATATTATTTTTAATCAGTGTGTGTGTGTGTTTCCCCAGTCGGGTGAGTGTTGCAAAATTATTACTTTTAATTGTTACTAATGTGAATCAGTAGATGTAATTTACATGCCTAATCTTACTTAAAACGCTTATCATGTAGCTAGATTCATTCCATTAATTTTAAACAACGAATTTTGTGTTTAACTAGGATGATGCAATTCCTTTGTCTAGTTAGCCGAATCTATACCTACCTACCCACTTGCCAAAATATGTGTGCTAAATTAGTTTTAAATCGAAATGGCACTTATTGTAAATACTTAATATTATTCCCCAGCTGCTTTTATGGCTTTGACGCGTTATTTCTCACAAATTGTAATTTTGCTAAACGACTATTTTGGAACTTTCACTTTCTATACCTAAACCGATTTGTACTGGGTACTACTGCAACATCAATGATCACTATTTAATGCTTTTGGTTAGCCTCCCTGTTAGTAACGCTTCGATCCACGCTTTTCGACGGATGTTGCAGTCAGTAACATGAAACCGGACTTTTTGCAAAGTGCCTAATGAGCCAACCGGAAATTCCAGGGTTTTTACTACCGGTCCAACGACAAATTTGGACACCGATGGCCACTTCCCACTGCTGAACTGCTCCACCCCCATCACCGGACTACATCCGTGACGTCACCGGCCGCGCACCTCCACCTGCCGCACTACTACAGGGAAGTGGTTGCCTTTTAAGACGGTGCTAAGTGAACACGGCTTTCTCTCTTTTATTGTATAAATAATTTAGTGAAATCTAGCACTCACCCCTGAGATCTAATTAACGCTTGCTAAAATAGTTGTATGTACCTAACCTGGTTTTTTATTAAAAATTGTAATTAACTTTTAAAATATTGTTTCACTCAAAACTACCTTTACCGCTAAGCGTAAACAAGCGTTACAACAGCACTCTCTCAACGATTCCTATCTTTGGCGTTATAGGGATACGTGAGATGCCAGCCAGATGGCGCGTGGACCGGTGGCCTTGCCTTAATTGGCAGGGCCAAGGGTCCCCAATAAACCTCCAATAAAAAATCCACAACTCCCTTCCATTCTAATAGCCTCCTAGAGTAACACGCTGCGGTAAAACCATCGGGATAACGGGAATCTCTGTCCCGATGGTCTTCTGTTCTCCTCAACTCGTAGGAACTGTATGGAGACTAATAAAAACATAAAAAAACATATGACGATTATTCTGACACTGGCGACCAATTGGAAACTGTTGATCTGGCGGCGGAAGTGGGCAATCCGATAGTGCCGTACTGAAGCTGCGACCCTATCACAGCAAAATTACAACCGGCAGTTTAACTGACCCGGCTGACGGAGATGGACATGACAACTGGAAGAAAACGATGGCGCATGGACCAACCTGACGACACGAAGCCAGAAAATAGGCCCAAAGTTCCGTGGCACAACCACGTGGAATCAAGGGGAGAAGGTGTGGAGTCAATGAGAACAGATAGAACGATAGAAAGGAGCCCAGTAGATGGAGGGCGTTCGTCTCCAACCCTAGCGATAAACGACTGCAGAAACGAGACGAGAGACGAGAGGTCATCACAAAAGAGGCTCATGCAATAATTGAAGAAGCTCGCACAACTTGCGAAGCCTGCTGCTTCCAAAACGCGCAAGCGGAAGCAAAAGAGGAAGAATGCCCCTGGAGAGCCAAAACAAGTCACCAAGCCCGCTCACAATGCTCCAGCACTGGGACAACGGGAGTGACCAGGCGTGGTTCCACTGCCATCTCCCTCACAACCCGGACGTGGTGCAACTTCGACCCCGTTTTGTCAAGTGAGTGGGCAACTTGATTGATAGAAGTTCTCAAGCCGCCCAAAGGCCTTTAAGACGGCGCAGTACGATCGGTGTGGATCGGTTTTCCATACAAACGTATTTAGGCTCTCATTTTAAAACGCTATGCTATTTCGCCATTATAATTTCAAGCAACAGAAACTAATTTCCGCCCTAGAGAAGCTGGATCCCATTGTGTATACAAATTTTCATGTTATTCTAGCATGGCGTTTTAAAATGAGAGCATAAATACGTTTGTATGGAGAACCAAACGTACTGCGCCCTCTTATCGTGGCTTAACGACTGCTGTCGTAGACAGCAGCCGGGATCAACGGCCTAACGTGCCTTCCAAAGCAGGGGAGCGCTCAGTTAGTAACCTCTCAAAGCGGTCACCCATCCAAGAACTAACCTGCGCCCACATTGCTTAACCTTGCATACCGCACGCCGTACGCGGGCGCCGCTGGGCCACGAAAATTTCATTTGTATTCTTAACACTTAAATTAACATAACCTAAACTTTGTTGTTTTTTTCCTTTTTCAGATAAAACAGTATTTTGAAATTGAAAAAGATGGTGGTATCCGTCAGAATCAAAATAGAGAAGATGGAGTTTTTAATAATATTTTTTATTTTACTTTTATTTTTTCTTATATATATGATGTTTTAATTAATAAAATAATTGCAAACTAATTATTTCATATCTTTTCTTTATTCGTTTTAGCAGTCTCAAATAATATTCTATACTAAACTTTTAATGTTGTTTACCTGATTAAATGCATATCCATAATTATCATTATACACATTCTAGGTATAGGTTTATAATAACGCTTACCTTAAATAAACTATACCCACGTGGTGTGCGGCGCAAGAGGGGAAGCTGGTGAGATGAGGGACGTTTAGTTCCGCATTTTTTTCTTCAAATTATAGTTATTTATTTAAGTAAAAATAAATAAAAGTCATGGCAATTACTTAACCATTAATTATTGCAAAAAACAAGAAATCTTAACGTTCAAAAGACAGATTAATGCCATGATACATTCTCAACCAGTCAACCGATTATGTATTTTAATAACATTCGACCACGCTCAGCCTGACGAACGGTGACACTTGTAAACCCAGACTTGAGGGCAGCGCGCATGCAAATATGGACCGAAATCACCAAGGCATACGGATGAATTTAGGATATATATCGGTAACATAAAATTGACAGACGGAAAGAAAGAGCGAGTGTCCACAGAACACATCAACATCCTTGCTGCCAGGCAAGTCTCTGTTTTGTCTGTTGTGTGTTACGTGTGCATCCTTGAATGACACTCTTTTCGATTCGTGAACGTTCGGATCACTGGACACTAGAAGCTCGACAGTTGAATGAAATCCATCTTCCCGGTTGATATTCTTGTGCTAAAAGACTTGATCCACCAAGTCCTATCAGTAATGATCTGTTGAACGGTATTGCGTTCTCTGGCCAAGAGATTCTTTCCTACGAGAGATAAGACCACTTGCGACAAAAATGACCGAATTAAATATCTTGATTGATGAAATTCGCACCAAGAAGAAACTAGACACTGTCCAAAGTGTAATGGAGGTCATGTGACAAACATTAAGACCGGCAAGAAATAGTGAATGGTGACTATACTGGTGAGTAATAAATTTAAACATGTTATTGAACAAGTTATGAAAAAACACGTTTCGATTAAATCGATTTTAGTGACGTTAACATGGTTTTAAATTTGGCGAATCCGTTACGAACCGTATAAGACACGATTTAAAGTTAGCGTTGTCACAGCGTCAGTTTTCGTCTGTAAAATTTATTCTGTCGTATAGTGCTGTTATTATAAAACATCAACGCTCCTAGGGATACTGATTTTGATGGTATGTTTTCTCTTTGACTCTGGCACGCAACAGGTTTACTGTACTAAATTTAATATCATGCTAGTATTGTTTATTCGTACTTAAGCTAACACACCTGCCAATACGAGTACACAGCAAAATAAAAACAAAATAATGCACCACCATCCATGCGTCTTGCACCATGGAATGTCCGCATAATGAGGACAGGCTTCCCGGAAATCTGGAAGTACAGGTTGCGCACAAGAACTGCGTAATACTGGATACCAGGATAAATATTGCTGACAGCGTCCTTCAAGAACCAGGCTAACAGACGAAGGCTCGTTGCTTGAGTCTTTATAATCTTTATATATCTGTTTCTTGAAAGGTAAAGACATTTCTGATTGGTCTCGTTTTAAAATGGGCAACATGTCGTGTCAGATTGTCAAATTATACTCGACCTTTGTTAGGATAATGGTGGTAATAAATAGCAAAATATTAATAGATGATGGCGAGTGTCGAACTGTTGATGAAAATGGCGCGTTGTGCCAACATACTTATCCCATATAAGCAGGGGCAGAAAAAATGCATAAAGCTCATTCACATAGCACGGCATGAATACACTGCATTAAACGAAAATAGAAATGGCTTTAAGGAACGCCTATCTTGATGATTTCAATGAGAAAGGTCGACTTGGTACTTACTAGTGTAAGCTGTATGCTTAAAAAAACTGCAAATCGATGTACAGTTTAAGGTCTTCGCACACTATAACAACTCAACAGCCACTGGATTTAAAGCTAAATATTGAAATTTAAGCCTTATGTCGTATTTCCTACAGTACAATTTCCAAAGTTGATGTTAAGATAGTGTACGACGTGTGGTCTACGCGTTGTCCACGTGCCGTACACTCGTGTCATACATATTTGAGTTGAGTTGGTGCCGTAGTGGTGTGGAGTCGATATAGTGTGCGAAGACCTTTAGCCGTTTGGCACACGCATACTAGAGGTCAAAACAAAATTTTTGACCCGCAGTTCCTAAAAAAAATTCTCTTAGGGGGGGAGTAATGAAACATTTTACTTATTGTATGGAAAAAATTTTTTTTTTCAGAAACCTATCGTGTGTCGTATCATATGAAAGGGCTTTTTAATGCGATTCTAAAAATATACCACATCATTACATTTCAGCCATATTTTTTTAATTAAAACAAAAATAATTTTCGGAACATACCAAGTTTGGGCTCAACCAGACACGATATGGCTGATTTTTATTAAATACAATATACCACAAATGATACGTGATATCCTCATATCTAAACTCAAAAAAGCAATTTTGAAAATAATTTCACTAAGTATTTATTTTTTATTTTTCAATATTACAAAGTGATACAGTTCTACTTCAATACCTATTTTACGCACGCGGAAGCCTCCCGCAGTCTTGACGTGGTCTGGGACGGCTTCCCGCCGATCCCGATGAACCGGCCTGCTTCCCGCAAGGCCTGGTTGTAAAAATGGGCCACCACCTCAGCTTAAGCGACTGCCATTGCATTGGCACCACAATGGCATTAAACAGGGCAAATTTGCCTGTGATTTCGGAAAAAGAATAAGGGGCGTTCCATCAACATTGCACAGTTTTGAAGCCTTCTGAAGAAAGGACGGCAGAGATGAACGGGGAAAATATATCACAGAAGGCACTGTCAGAGGACGACAAGAATATTAAGAGAAACATGCAAAGAGCTATATAACCAACAGAACAATCTAACAGAAACCCGCGTCTTTATCCGAGAATTACAAAAGAATATTGGAACGCGCTTTGGATACATAGAGAAACGACGATGACGCTACAGTGAACAGTTAAAAAATAGGTCTAATATATCTACAGCAACGTACACGAAATAAGACTGCCGCAATGAACGTGTTAATTGGAGTATTATCATCTGTTTTTCCGCGCGCGATTCCACTATTGCATGTAGGGCATGGCAAAGACCGTTTGAGTTCATGGTGCGTGTTCTCTATACTAGGCAGATGTCATATATACACACCTGTCGTACAGTTCTTTGCATGCTATGTATGCTAGTGATTCCAGAAGATTAATATGAGCGTGGCAAACTTAACATATCATTTTTGCTTATTTTTCTTTTTCTATTTAAAGTGTAGGTATATTTACGTATAAATATGGTGTTCTTTGCCTCTGTCTGTCTCCGCCTGGATCGTGTGTCAGCGCCCGCTCCGGTGGCTATCGGTGCAAACGCGTTGCGGATGATTCATTGTCAGCTCATCGCAGTATTACTTATAAGAAGACGTTATGTAAAATGTCTTTGTTCTGAACTTCTAAACTATGACCAAAACTGTTTATTGCACTGTTTTCCTTGGTTCACTGGCTATTTTCCACTTTAACGAATTTAAAAACCACGGTGACAAGTATAGCATGACTGCGTTTCGCTAGCGGTAGCAGGCGAAGATCATCTTGCTTAACACTACGGATCTCCTTTACTCTGGTATCTATAGCCTCGCCTCAAACAGAATCATTGACAATCCATAGACATGTGAATGACTAAATGATCGATATCTATGAATGCCAACCATGTAGCACGGCCTTTAGAATTAGATTTTTTACTTTTTTTGTCTGTATCTGGCAACACTACTAGTACCTATATTACAAGCTCCGCAGAATATTTCCCCTCCTTTGGCCCTGCAGCTCAAAAAATCTCAAAAAGAAAAAAAAATAGAGAATAAAATTTTAAATATCAGCAATTTTCGTGGAGATGTGGAATGGCTTCCAAAGAGTCTTTTCTATTTCAGAGCGACGCGCCGGCGTGAAGCAAGCATCAATACTAGTGGGGGACGGCGGACCGCAGTGCATAGTTCATTGTACGCGCCGGAGTCGTCGGTTCAGTCCAGCGACTACATGATCACGAATTGGAATTATGGATCCCGAACAGGTATAATTACTACGTTATACGAGTAAACCAGTGAAAGATCCACAGAAACCTACAGAAGCCTTTGAAGGCGCCTAAGTGTCGCGACGCCTTCGAAGGTGAAGTGTCGCGCACACGCGTCAAATTTCGCGCGGCGGTTATCGTTTCACCGTATAGCTTCTTACCTTTTCCAATTTCACGAGCAAATCCCGACACCGACACCAGCCAGCAAGCACCGCTTGACACGGGCCATGTCCCAGATTTCAGAACGGCAATGCACTCACATTACAGGTAAAAAGTGCTACCAGCAGAGCTCCCACGCGGGCAGGACCTCCCTCTGCAGTGCTACAACTGCCAGCTCCATGGGCACACCCAGAATATTTTCCTTCCTTTTGCCTCTGCAGCTCGAAAGGTTGTTTCGTTTTCTCAAGAATTTAAAAAAATAGAGAATCCAATTTTAAACATTAGTAGTTTTCGTGGAGATGTAGAATGGGTTCAAAGGGATCTTTTCTGTTTCAGAGCGACGCGCCGGCGTGAAGCAAGCGTCAAATACCAGTACGGGACGGCGGACCGGACAGCAGTACATCGTTCATTGTACGCGCCGGAGACGTCGGTCCAGTCCAGTGACTAGATGATCACGAACTGGAATTATGTATCCCGAACATGTAAAATTAGGTTGTAAAATTAAAAAAAAATAGAGAATTAAATTTTAAATATTAGCAATTTTCGTGGAGATGTGGAATGGCTTCCAAGGAGTCTTTTCTATTTCAGAGCGACGCGCCGGCGTGAAGCAAGCATCAATACCAGTGGGGGACGGCGGACCGCAGTGCATCGTTCATTGTACGCGCCGGAGTCGTCAGTTCAGTCCAGCGACTACATGATCACGAATTGGAATTATGGATCCCGAACAGGTATAATTACTACGTTATACGAGTAAACCAGTGAAAGATCCACAGAAACCTACAGAAGCCTTTGAAGGCGCCTAAGTGTCGCGACGCCTTCGAAGGTGAAATGTTTGCCTCTGCAGCTCGAAAGGTTGTTTCGTTTTCTCAAGAATTTCAAAAAATAGAGAATCCAATTTTAAACATTAATAGTTTTCGAGGAGATGTAGAATGGGCTCAAAGGGGTCTTTTCTGTTTCAGAACGACGCGCCGGCGTGAAGCAAGCGTTAAATACCAGTGCGGGACGGCGGACCGGACAGCAGTACATCGTTCATTGTACGCGCCGGAGACGTTGGTCCAGTCCAGTAACTTCATGATCACGAACTGGAATTATGGATCCCGAACAGGTAAAATTAGGTTGTAAGCCAGTGAAAGCTCCGATAGAAGCCTTCGAAGGTGCCTTAGTGTCGCGTCGCCGTCGAAGGCACCTAAGTGTCGCGCACTCGTGTAAAATTTCGCGCGGCAGTTATCATTTCACCGTATAGCTTTTTATCTTTCCCAATTGGGACAGACGTCTCTCTCACGAGCCCCGACACAGACACCAGCCAGCAAGCAACGCTTGACACGGGCCGTGTCCCAGATTCCAGAGCTGCAATGCACTCCCATTAGAGGTAAAAAGTGCAACCAGCAGACGTGGCCCCCCTCATCCCCATCCCCCACCAGGCGGAAACACAGCGTGCAGACTCGCGACCCTCGCCCCTCCACTATAGAATGTTTGGAGGGCAATGCCCGGGTTGGTCTAGAATTTACGAAGATCTTTGGTTCAGCGTAGTTGATTTTAAACGTGATTTTCTAAAAATCCATTTAGGAGATGACGAACTAAACATACATAGTATATGGATTATGGGATAAGATGAATAAATCCTGCCTGCACAACTATTTCTCTAAAATAATAAAAAAGCTGAGTAACACAAGCCGTTGTTGCCTCTAAAAGGGCGGATGTCTTACGATCCATGGATGAAGTAAATAAACAAGAATCTCGAATGGATACCAGATTAAACGCTCTGACACCGAAACCTGCGGAACAGAAGCGAAACAAAAAATTGGAGACGACCAGAGGGAAATGTGTCGACAATGCAATGTATAGAAATAGATAATTCGGAAAACTAGTAAACACTGATAGAAACGCACCTTTCATGTTTGTTTAGTATGACTTTTGTAAATCTCTGTGCGATATTAGCGTGTGCCAAGCCAACACTGTAACATTTTAAGCTGGGTTCGACTCCCTGAGGCTCTACATCGTGGTTTGGCTTGGCACACGGCTAAGGAACCTGATCGGTTTCCAGGGCAGCTTGGGACGGCCTGAGAGGCAGAGATCTAGCCACAGGCGGAAGGCCTTACCCATCCGCTGAGACGGAGGCTTAGAGAGGGGCGGAAGTACGACAACACTGAGGCACCACTCCGGAGCCGTTACCTTCACTCGGCTACCACCACATCACCATCATCACTGTCGGCAGCCAGACCACTCTCGCCGGACAGAAGCCGCCCAGGGAAGTTCCTGCCACGCTCGTCCAACCAACCAACATCCTACTGTCGACCCTAAACTCGATTCGTGAACGTTCGGATCATTGGACACTAGACGCTCGACTGTTGAATGAAATCCATCTTCCCGGTTGATATTCTTGTGCTAAAAGACTTGATCCACCAAGTCCTATCAGTAATGATCTGTTGAACGGTATTGGGTTCTCTGGCCAAGAGATTCTTTCCTACGAGAGATAAGACCACTTGCGACAAAAATGACCGAATTAAATATCTTGATTGATAAAATTCGCACCAAGAAGAAACTAGACACTATCCAAAGTGTAATGGAGGTCATGTGACAACAAATTAAGACCGGCAAGAAATAGTGAATGGTGACTATACTGGTGAGTAATAAATTTAAACATGTTATTGAACAAGTTATGAAAAAACACGTTTCGATTAAATCGATTTTAGTGACGTTAACATGGTTTTGAATTTGGCGAATCCGTTACGAACCGTATAAGACACGATTTAAAGTTAGTGTTGTCACAGCGTCAGTTTTCGTCTGTAAAATTTATTCTGTCGTATAGTGCTGTTATTATAAAACATCAACGCTCCTAGGGATACTGATTTTGATGGTATGTTTTCTCTTTGACTCTGGCACGCAACAGGTTTACTGTACTAAATTTAATATCATGCTAGTATTGTTTATTAGTACTTAAGCTAACACACCTGCCAATACGAGTACACAGCAAAATAAAAACAAAATAATGCACCACATGTCCGCATAATGAAGACAGGCTTCCCGGAAATCTGGAAGTACAGGTTGCGCACAAGAACTGCGCAATACTGGATACCAGGATAAATATTGCTGACAGCGTCCTTCAAGAACCAGGCTAACAGACGAAGGCTCGTTGATTGAGTCTTTATAATCTTTATATATCTGTTTCTTGAAAGGTAAAGACATTTCTGATTGGTCTCGTTTTAAAATGGGCAACATGTCGTGTCAGATTGTCAAATTATACTCGACCTTTGTTAGGATAATGGTGGTAATAAATAGCAAAATATTAATAGATGATGGCGAGTGTCGAACTGTTGATGAAAATGGCGCGTTGTGCCAACATACTTATCCCATATAAGCAGGGGCAGAAAAAATGCATAAAGCTCATTCACATAGCACGGCATGAATACACTGCATTAAACGAAAATAGAAATGGCTTTAAGGAACGCCTGTCTTGATGATTTCAATGTGAAAGGTCGACTTGGTGCTAACTAGTGTAAGCTGTACGCTTAAAAAAACTGCAAATCGATGTACAGTTTAGCCGTTTGGCACACGCATACTATGCACGCATAGTAATGAAACATTTTACTTTATTGTTAGGAAAAAAAATTTTTTTTCAGAAACCTATCGTCGGTCGTATCATATGAAAGGGCTTTTTAATGCGATTCTAAAAATATACCACATCATTACATTTCAGCCATATTTTTTTAATAAAACAAAAATAATTTTTGGAACATACCAAGTTTGGGCTCAACCAGACACGATATGGCTGATTTTTATTAAATACAATATACCACAAATGATACGTGATATCCTCATATCTAAACACAAAAATTCAATTTTGAAAATAATTTCACTAAGGGATCCGGTCACCTAGGGCCACTTCCTTCTACGGCCACCAAAGTAATTCCCAGATCGGCCATTTCCTCGTTCGGACTTTTCCTACTCTGACCATTTCCCCGAAAGACCACTGTGGAAATTCCTACTTAGGCCACTTCCCCGAAAGACCACTGTGGAAATTCCTATCTAGGCCACTTCCCCGAAAGACCACTGGAAATTCCTACCTAGGCCACTTCCCCGAAAGACCACTGAGCTAATTTCTAATAGGGGAATGTCCTTGGAACATGAGTCCATTCAAGGAGGGTCGAAATTTTTAAATTAAAAAGTTACTTTTTCGCACTAGTGCGAATAGTGGCACTTTTCATGCCTATGTGGAGTCGTGTAAAGAGTGACTTTCTGAGCAAATGCATTGTAAAGTTATTTTACGGTTTTTTGTGTGTTGCAACACTCGCTACGCTCAGGATTCTATTAGGAACCAATGATAGAATCCTTTCGCTAGCTCGTGTTACAAATGAACACTCGCGGGTAAAATACAACTTTTGGAGCATTAAGATAAGGTCAAGGTAACTGCGTATACTCTGTAGAATCATTGCTTAAATTTATTGCTTTTATTACAGGCCACACCCTGTATAACGTTACATTTATTAAACAAATATACATAGCTCATAATGGTGTTTATTAAAAGAAAAAGCAAACTAAACAAAACGTCCCCTTAAAAACAAACTGTTAACATACTTTCATACAAAGAAGAATCGCAAACGTAAGCAAACACTTTTAGTGTTATTGGAAATACAAAAAAAAATTAAACATAAGATTCGAAATTATTAAAGAAAAAGTACAGACTTCCAGTCAACAGTCCTAACCCAGTCATTCGAAAGTATACATATTTATACAAAGACAGTCGTTCGAATGAAATGGACGTTCACGGATGTGGTCATTCCAAGCATGTGGCCTTTATAGTATTGTGGTCGTACCAGCGACATCGACGTTCAGGGATGTGGGCATTCCAGGCAAGTGCCAAGTGGCAAGTGGCTGGAACCAAGTGGCCTTTCTAGTATTATGGGCGTTCGAGCGATATGGACGTTCGGGTATGTGGACATTCCAAGGAAATGGCCGTGAAAGGAAAGTGGCCCTAGGTGACCGGATCCTCACTAAGTATTTATTTATTATTTTTCAATATTACAAAGTGACACAGTTCTACTTCAATACCTATTTTACGCACGCGGAATCCTCCCGCAGTCTTGACGTGGTCTGGGACGACGGACCAACAGAACAATTTTACAGAAACCCGCGTCTTTATCCGAGAATTACAAAAGAATATTGGAACGCGCTTTGGATACATAGAGAAACGACGATGACGCTACAGTGAACAGTTAAAAAATAGGTCTAATATATCTACAGCAACGTACACGAAATAAGACTGCCGCAATGAACGTGTTAATTGGAGTATTATCATCTGTTTTTCCGCGCGCGATTCCACTATTGCATGTAGGGCATGGCAAAGACCGTTTGAGTTCATGGTGCGTGTTCTCTATACTAGGCAGATGTCATATATACACACCTGTCGTACAGTTCTTTGCATGCTATGTATGCTAGTGATTCCAGAAGATTAATATGAGCGTGGCAAACTTAACATATCATTTTTGCTTATTTTTCTTTTTCTATTTAAAGTGTAGGTATATTTACGTATAAATATGGTGTTCTTTGCCTCTGTCTGTCTCCGCCTGGATCGTGTGTCAGCGCCCGCTCCGGTGGCTATCGGTGCAAACGCGTTGCGGATGATTCATTGTCAGCTCATCGCAGTATTACTTATAAGAAGACGTTATGTAAAATGTCTTTGTTCTGAACTTCTAAACTATGACCAAAACTGTTTATTGCACTGTTTTCCTTGGTTCACTGGCTATTTTCCACTTTAAAGAATTTAAAAACCACGGTGACAAGTATAGCATGACTGCGTTTCGCTAGCGGTAGCAGGCGAAGATCATCTTGCTTAACACTACGGATCTCCTTTACTCTGGTATCTATAGCCTCGCCTCAAACAGAATCATTGACAATCCATAGACATGTGAATGACTAAATGATCGATATCTATGAATGCCAACCATGTAGCACGGCCTTTAGAATTAGATTTTTTACTTTTTTTGTCTGTATCTGGCAACACTACTAGTACCTATATTACAAGCTCCGCAGAATATTTCCCCTCCTTTGGCCCTGCAGCTCAAAAAATCAAAAAAAAAAAAAATAGGGAATAAAATTTTAAATATCAGCAATTTTCGTGGAGATGTGGAATGGCTTCCAAAGAGTCTTTTCTATTTCAGAGCGACGCGCCGGCGTGAAGCAAGCATCAATACCAGTGGGGGACGGCGGACCGCAGTGCATAGTTCATTGTACGCGCCGGAGTCGTCGGTTCAGTCCAGCGACTACATGATCACGAATTGGAATTATGGATCCCGAACAGGTATAATTACTACGTTATACGAGTAAACCAGTGAAAGATCCACAGAAACCTACAGAAGCCTTTGAAGGCGCCTAAGTGTCGCGACGCCTTCGAAGGTGAAGAATCGCGCACACGCGTCAAATTTCGCGCGGCGGATATCGTTTCACCGTATAGCTTCTTACCTTTTCCAATTTCACGAGCAAATCCCGACACCGACACCAGCCAGCAAGCACCGCTTGACACGGGCCATGTCCCAGATTTCAGAACGGCAATGCACTCACATTACAGGTAAAAAGTGCTACCAGCAGAGCTCTCACGCGGGCAGGACCTCCCTCTGCAGTGCTACAACTGCCAGCTCCATGGGCACACCCAGAATATTTTCCTTCCTTTTGCCTCTGCAGCTCGAAAGGTTGTTTCGTTTTCTCAAGAATTTAAAAAAATAGAGAATCCAATTTTAAACATTAGTAGTTTTCGTGGAGATGTAGAATGGGTTCAAAGATATCTTTTCTGTTTCAGAGCGACGCGCCGGCGTGAAGCAAGCGTCAAATACCAGTACGGGACGGCGGACCGGACAGCAGTACATCGTTCATTGTACGCGCCGGAGACGTCGGTCCAGTCCAGTGACTAGATGATCACGAACTGGAATTATGTATCCCGAACATGTAAAATTAGGTTGTAAAATTAAAAAAAAATAGAGAATTAAATTTTAAATATTAGCAATTTTCGTGGAGATGTGGAATGGCTTCCAAGGAGTCTTTTCTATTTCAGAGCGACGCGCCGGCGTGAAGCAAGCATCAATACCAGTGGGGGACGGCGGACCGCAGTGCATCGTTCATTGTACGCGCCGGAGTCGTCAGTTCAGTCCAGCGACTACATGATCACGAATTGGAATTATGGATCCCGAACAGGTATAATTACTACGTTATACGAGTAAACCAGTGAAAGATCCACAGAAACCTACAGAAGCCTTTGAAGGCGCCTAAGTGTCGCGACGCCTTCGAAGGTGAAGTGTTTGCCTCTGCAGCTCGAAAGGTTGTTTCGTTTTCTCAAGAATTTCAAAAAATAGAGAATCCAATTTTAAACATTAATAGTTTTCGAGGAGATGTAGAATGGGCTCAAAGGGGTCTTTTCTGTTTCAGAACGACGCGCCGGCGTGAAGCAAGCGTTAAATACCAGTGCGGGACGGCGGACCGGACAGCAGTACATCGTTCATTGTACGCGCCGGAGACGTCGGTCCAGTCCAGTAACTTCATGATCACGAACTGGAATTATGGATCCCGAACAGGTAAAATTAGGTTGTAAGCCAGTGAAAGCTCCGATAGAAGCCTTCGAAGGTGCCTTAGTGTCGCGTCGCCGTCGAAGGCACCTAAGTGTCGCGCACTCGTGTAAAATTTCGCGCGGCAGTTATCATTTCACCGTATAGCTTTTTATCTTTCCCAATTGGGACAGACGTCTCTCTCACGAGCCCCGACACAGACACCAGCCAGCAAGCAACGCTTGACACGGGCCGTGTCCCAGATTCCAGAGCTGCAATGCACTCCCATTAGAGGTAAAAAGTGCAACCAGCAGACGTGGCCCCCCTCATCCCCATCCCCCACCAGGCGGAAACACAGCGTGCAGACTCGCGACCCTCGCCCCTCCACTATAGAATGTTTGGAGGGCAATGCCCGGGTTGGTCTAGAATTTACGAAGATCTTTGGTTCAGCGTAGTTGATTTTAAACGTGATTTTCTAAAAATCCATTTAGGAGATGACGAACTAAACATACATAGTATATGGATTATGGGATAAGATGAATAAATCCTGCCTGCACAACTATTTCTCTAAAATAATAAAAAAGCTGAGTAACACAAGCCGTTGTTGCCTCTAAAAGGGCGGATGTCTTACGATCCATGGATGAAGTAAATAAACAAGAATCTCGAATGGATACCAGATTAAACGCTCTGACACCGAAACCTGCGGAACAGAAGCGAAACAAAAAATTGGAGACGACCAGAGGGAAATGTGTCGACAATGCAATGTATAGAAATAGATAATTCGGAAAACTAGTAAACACTGATAGAAACGCACCTTTCATGTTTGTTTAGTATGACTTTTGGAAATCTCTGTGCGATATTAGCGTGTGCCAAGCCAACACTGTAACATTTTAAGCTGGGTTCGACTCCCTGAGGCTCTACATCGTGGTTTGGCTTGGCACACGGCTAAGGAACCTGATCGGTTTCCAGGGCAGCTTGGGACGGCCTGAGAGGCAGAGATCTAGCCACAGGCGGAAGGCCTTACCCATCCGCTGAGACGGAGGCTTAGAGAGGGGCGGAAGTACGACAACACTGAGGCACCACTCCGGAGCCGTTACCTTCACTCGGCTACCACCACATCACCATCATCACTGTCGGCAGCCAGACCACTCTCGCCGGACAGAAGCCGCCCAGGGAAGTTCCTGCCACGCTCGTCCAACCAACCAACATCCTACTGTCGACCCTAAACTACGTTTCCGTATAGTGCAGCGCGGGTCCAGAGCCGAAATAAATTATTTAAATTGTCTTTCTTGAATTTTATTCCCAACCCGGTAGGACCACAGCCTGTCATACACTTTTTGTTCGAGTTAAGGTGTCCGTTGGTTTTTAAAACTGTATTAGATTTATAACGTTGTCGATACTCATATATAACCTGATCGGTTTCCAGGGCAGCTTGGGACGGCCTGAGAGGCAGAGATCTAGCCACAGGCGGAAGGCCTTACCCATCCGCTGAGACGGAGGCTTAGAGAGGAAGTACGACAACACTGAGGCACCACTCCGGAGCCGTTACCTTCACTCGGCTACCACCACATCAGCATCATCACTGTCGGCAGCCAGACCACTCTCGCCGGACAGAAGCCGCCCAGGGAAGTTCCTGCCACGCTCGTCCAACCAACCAACATCCTACTGTCGACCCTAAACTACGTTTCCGTATAGTGCAGCGCGGGTCCAGAGCCGAAATAAATTATTTAAATTGTCTTTCTTGAATTTTATTCCCAACCCGGTAGGACCAGCCTGTCATACACTTTTTGTTCGAGTTAAGGTGTCCGTTGGTTTTTAAAATTGTATTGGATTTATAACGTTGTCGATACTCAGTGAGCAAGAAGTTTATTTTACTGAATGGTGACTTCTTCAATGGGCAGGTGTTAATTATTGTGTAGTTATTATAAGAAAGTTAATGTGGACAGATCTGGTTATTTATGAATATTGATGTAATTATTATAGTAAAAATTGGTGCACTAATAGTTGTTTCATTTCTCAAACTACCCCTACATAAATAATGTTTTTCCTGCTCATCACAGCAGGGCTGCTACTAGACATGATGACTACAACTGATAGCTTATACCTTCACATTTTAATCTTTACATTTCATCCATTAATATGGTAAGTTATCATTTTAGCTAGGCTGGTGATGCAATGTGAGATGAGAAAATCTACCCTCCTTTTTCTAATAAGCACAGTGTGAGTGGGACTCTGTTTGGTAGCAAGTTGTGTTGCCCCGCAGATGACAAATTGCAACTGGTCATAAGGCCTAATAGGGAGCTCTCCCACAGCTGGACATGGAAGGAATGAAATGAATAGGATACACTTTGTGGAGTAACATTTTATCTAGAGATATGGTGTTACCGGGGATAAGGCCTACTACTACTCTCACTACTTCTCTTCTACCAGCTGCCAAAGTGAAATTGGTTCGTTCAGTTTACTAAAGACTTCGGAATTACGTCCACTATTCATAAGTAGTACAGAATTATTATTTTTCAAGTAACAGAATTATACACTATATGAATTAACAGTTGAAAAAATAAAGGGCTGTAGAAGCCTGTATCTGCTACCCGGATGGAACACAAGTTCCGAAGGTCGAACAATTGCAATATCTGGATGGAAACGTAGAAGCAGACGTGGCCCATAGAGTCAACATAGCTTGGCAAAAGTGGCGGACACTTACTGGAGTTCTCTACGACCCGCGCATGCCTATAAGCACAAAAGGCAAGGTGTACAAGACTGCGGTGAGACCAGTGATGTTGTATCGAGCCGAGTGTTGGACGGTCAAGGAAAAGAATGTTCAAAAGCTACACGTGGGCGATATGAAAATGCTTAGATGCTGAGGCCGTGGAGGTCGTCCTTTCAGAAATCTAACATTTTTCTAGTTCGATTTCAGATTGAGGTAGTTCCGACGGTTTTTTTTTTATTTTGGTGTATTTGCCTTTTTTACAGAAAAATGCCTCCCATATAAAACAACTTTCAATGCTTGGAGTAGAAAGTCTTCCTGACTGCCTCAAGTAGAAAAGTGTAAACAAAAAAGTATTTTTTGGTAAGATGACATTCTAATGAGCGTAAAAAAACTTGTGAAAACAATTGTAGCATTGCAGTAGGGAGCAAGTGAATATTATCAGAAAATGCGGTTCGACAAAATATGGGTACGGTGGAATATATAATGCTGAAAGTCACAAAAAACTAAAAAGCGGTGTATTATGTATTGAACATAGTTGGCCGGGCCAAACAGAAGTAAATTTTTATATTATGTAAGTAGATACAATTACACAGA
Source organism: Notocelia uddmanniana (assembly GCA_905163555.1). Lineage (NCBI taxonomy): Eukaryota > Metazoa > Arthropoda > Insecta > Lepidoptera > Tortricidae > Notocelia > Notocelia uddmanniana. The sequence goes on from LR991053.1 coordinate 46,666,354, forward strand.
TTTTATTTTATTTAGATAAGTACAGTTTACAAATGTTATTATATAGATAGGAAAATAACTGTATTATAAAAAAAAAAAACTCATTTTTAGATCTCCTTACTTTCAGAACCAAATGATTCCGTATAGTTTGTACAAAATATGTAAATCTGATTTCTTAAGAAAACCCGCCTTGTCTAATTTTTCCATTAAAAAAAAATACAAAAATAACGGTTTAAAAAAACTTATGAAGGAACAAATTCTAGCTGACATATATACTCTCAGAACTTAGTCTAAGTCCCTTGGCTAGTACTAGAGTCACAAATCTCGTCTTTCAGACGCAGGCATCGTTATTAAAATGAAAAGGTTCCCTTTTGTTTTGTTACTGTTCTTGTTCTTTGCTGGGTACATTTACATTATGTTTATCGTGAAATTCGACCCTCTTTTTGTGTTTTTCTTTATTTTTCGCAGAGAAAGATATCAAGTAGATCAAGTCACACACGACACGATCAAGTTCAGGTTTCTCTGGTTTTGATTTAACTTTTACTTTACCCTTTAATGGTTTTACTTAAGATTTGTTAGCCGTTTGTCCAATACGCAGTTGGTCCAAATCGCATTTTGACGTTTGCCAACTACGCAGTTCGTCCATAATATGATACGCCCATTTCGCGATTCGTGAATACGCAGTTCGTCCATTTCGCTGTTGGTCATTCCGGATTTCATCCATTTCGCGACGCGTCAAGACGCAGTTCGTCCATTTCGCTATTTGTCATTCCTTATTTCATCCATTTCGCGATTCGTCCTTACGTATAGTACACTCTACCTACGCAGAACTAATGAAATGAAATTTAATCGAATCATCATGAGCTAGCGAAGCGTGAGAATTTTCAAGAGTTTATTGAAAGTATTCGACCATAGTAGGCTATTATTATAGATAGTTACATTATAAGTACATATATCTAAAATGAAATTGCGGAAGTTTGTTTACCATCGAGCGAGCGAAGCGAGTGAGTTCTTCCAGTCTATTTAGACAATCCGTCGTTTGTATGTATTATGTATGTATGACTGTATGTATCTATGCTTGTATGTTCGTTCGACGATAATTCGAGTATTTGTTCATAGAATAGTCATGGCAGGTGGTGAAAATGAGATGTGAAAATCAAGTTAAAGTCGAAAAAATAAAAGTGTGTTTATTTTATTGTAATAAACAAAGACCATTCCGTGCCCAACCTGACGAAAAAATCTGTAAATGTATATAATAGGAGAAATTCTACCATCTACATTGTAGGTCAGAAAGATATAGACTTCCTTTTTCCACATAAAAATATTTAATTAAATGTACAATGTACATAATGGTGTCTACATAGCTAGACGATATCAGTAATAGAGGGCAATGGCCGCCATCCGGTCATTGCTACCAACGACAAAAAAAACCAAAAACGTTCCGTTCCTTGTATTTATTATATTTTATGTATGTTGTATCATACATAAACTGCGGCCCAGCCGAATAACGTTTGTAGCCTTTTTTGATAAATATCAAACACACACTTTATACTATATAAATCCTAATTGTATGCATATGCAAATCTTATACTACATACAGTACATATATTTTTAACATAGCTATGTCAGCTAATTGTTTTTTTTTTATGCTGGTAGAAGTGGTAACCTGCATCAGACTTTATTGACCTATCTTAACTATTAACTAACATGAGCCTTGTTTGGAGCTTATATTAAATTCTAATATTAAATCTGCATATGGCATCCTTGTTCAAGAACGCAATTACTAAGAAGTAAACTAAACTAGTACTTGTTTGCATATACAAGGGCTACCCCCAGCAAACAAAGTTAGAGTGAAAGGTTGATACTAACTATAACAGTTAGTCAAAAATACAAATTTTAAAGAAGAGTAAATCTTAAGTAATTAAAGGCCCATTTAATCATCAATTGGAAGTGGGCACACTTTCATTATGCTAGTGCGCATGATGTAGCCATTTGAAGTTTTTACATCAAGCGCTCGTACCTTGTTGTCATTTCCAGGGTACACATTTACAACTCTAGCCATTGGCCATTTTAATGGGCTTATGTTGTCTGACCTCAAAACAACTAATGTGCCAATGGTTAGATTAGGTTCCTCGCCTTTCCATTTTGGACGGTTCTGTAGCATGGTTAAATATTGCTTTGACCATTGTTTAAAGAAATTTTGCTGCATTTGAGTGCACTGCTTCCAAAAGGATAAGCGATTTACCGATACATTCGTCAAATCAGGTTCAGGATAACATGTTAAAGTTGCTCCTGTTAAAAAATGAGCCGGACTTAAATAAGACATATTATCAGGGTCAGATGACATACTTGTAAGGGGCCGTGAATTTAATATGCCCTCAATTTGGATCAATACTGTGTTGAACTCTTCATATGTCAGTACGCTGTTACCAACCACTCTCTTAAGGTGGTATTTTACGCTTTTTATTCCCGCTTCCCATAGACCAGCGAATACGGGACTATATGCCGGTACAAATTTAAACTGTATGCCTTTGTCTGCGGCGAAAAGATTAACCGATTTTTTAAACTCACTCGACTCATGTAAGTTATGCAATTCCTGTAACTGCGTATTGGCACATCTGAAAGTCGCGGCATTGTCGCAGAATATTTGAGATGGTCTGTTCCTACGAGCTATGAAACGTTTCAAGCAATTGAGGAAGTTATCACAAGTCATGTCTGAAGCCAACTCAATGTGAATCGCCTTTGTGACGAAACAAACAAAAATTAATATATATCCTTTGCAAATTACCGGTTTTCTTACACGGGCAAATTTCAAATAGAAAGGGCCTCCGAAATCAATTCCAACATTCTCAAACACTCTAGCAACCCGAACTCTTTCTTTTGGTAATGATCCCATTAACTGGCTTGCGCGTTTAGCCTTAAGCTTGAAACAAATAATACACTTGTGAATCACACCTTTAATTTCTCTAAGCGCATCAATTAACCAGTACCTTTCCTTGAGATATGATAGAATTCCTTTTTGACTGCTATGCATCAAGTCTTTATGAGCCTTGGCAATAATCAGTTTAGTGATATTTGAACCCTTTACCAATATAATTGGGTGCATAGTGGAATAGGTCAAATCGGAATTTTGTAACCGTCCTCCTACTCTTAACATCTCATTTTTGTCTAAATAACAATTTAATGAGCTTAGGCTTCCTTTTACAGGTTTTTTATTTTTAATACAGGATATTTCTGAGGCGTAATTGTTGTGTTGATCTATCTTTATTACCAGATTTAATGCATCAACAAGTTCAGACGGTAAAAAATCATCTTTTAATCTATTTTTAACACTTGTTTTACAATTTTTACAAAATCTTAGGACATATGCCATCACTCGCGTTATTTTTTCTATGCTCGAATATTTTTTTATGAAATTAAATGGGTTTAATGTCTGGCTAACATTACATGTTTTATTTGTAACCCGCTTTAACTCTGGTAATTCAGTATGATGTTCAACTTTTGAAGTTGTATGTACATAATCTTTATTCAGTAACATACTTGGTCCATGCCACCATAATGCATTTGATTGCAATAAATGCGGCTGCACCCCGCGAGATATACAGTCTGCAGGGTTGCAGTGCGTTGGAATATACAGCCAATGGAAATTGCAAGTAAGCTCAGTTATCTGCTTAACTCTATTTGCAACATATGCTTGCAATTTTAGTGGCTCTATACCCAGCCACGCTAAAACAATTTTTGAATCTAGGTATAAATATACAGTAAGCTCATATCTTTTTTTAAGTACATTGTACAACCGGTTTATTAATATAGCCAGAATCAAAGCGCTGTTCAATTCAAGGCGAGGTGTGCTCAAGTTTTTGTTGATTGGACATATCCTTGACTTCGAACATAACAAGTTGACTGAGACACTGCCATTGGTATTTATAACTCTTATATATACTGCACAACCGTAAGCTAGGCTCGAGGCATCTCCAAATCCAATCAACTCTAATCTTTGAGCATGCCTCACATCAATGTGTCTGTTTATTTTTATACTAGACATCTGTATGAGGTTTTCAGCAAATAATTTCCATTCCTCATTTAAGTCTGATGGGAGTACATCGTCCCATGACAGTTGAAGCTTACAAATTTTTTGTAATATTATTTTTGAAAATACAAAAATTGGACCTACTAAGCCTAGCGGGTCAAAGCATTTACTTATAAATGACAACACTTGTCTCCTAGTGTATTTTTCTTGAATTTCAGTTTCAGGGCATGTAATAGAAAGCTGATCTGAACTAATGTTATATCGCAGGCCAAGGGTTTTCACACACAGGTCATAAGTATTTAAGTCAACGTTATCATGAAAACTTAGTTTGTTTTGTGGAATGCCTTGTAGGAGCTGTTCGTTGTTTGCGCACCACTTATGCAATTCAAACCCGCCTAACTTCAGCAATTCTATCAACTGTGATTTAATTTTTGATAAGATATTGACATCATCATGTCCTGTAATTATGTCATCAACATATGTTTGTTGGCACAATACTTCCGCGGCCAACGGAAAGTCGTGGCCAAAACGCTTTGTTAATTCAAACAGACACCTTGTTGCCACAAACGTGGAACATTTAAGGCCATATGATAATCTGCACAATTGGAGACATTGTATTGGCAAGTTAATATCATCCCTCCAAAGGATATTTTGTAATGGCCAATGTTTAGGATCAATCAAAATCATTCTGAACATTTGCTTGATATCCGCAAGCAGTATGTATTTAGGAAACCTAAATTGTATGAGGATGTCAAACAACTCGGCCTGGACAATCGGTCCATTTAAAAGGACATTATTCAATGAAATCCCATTTTTTGTTAGCATACCACCATCATAGACAGAACGCATTTTGGTTGTTTGACTATTGTGATTAAAAACAGGGTGATGTGCAAGAAAATAAACCACATCATTTTTTAGATCATAATTTGAAATATCATACACCCTAGCATGGTCAAGGTCAAGATATTCAGTTATAAATTCTTTATATTTTTTATACAACTCTTTATCCTTTAATAGGCGTTTCTCTAAGTTTATAAAACGCTGTAATGCGCTAGAAAACGAATCTCCTAGGTCTAGCTCAGTCAGCGGCTGTTTTAAAGGCAATGCAACTTGAAATCTACCATCGTTTAATTTGACGGACTGCTGGAAACTAATTTCAGCAAGTTCATGCTCTGTATTTGCTTCAGGAAAAATCTCTGGTACCTTTTCAGCTTCCCAGAATCGTTCAAGAATTGTTTCAAGTTGCTTTGACTCAGAGTCTAATATTGAACAAGATTGACTGACCTTAGTGCTTGTTGCAAATAAACTTGTCTTATATACTGAACCATGGTGAGTGGGCACGGCCCCTGCAACCACGTGTCCAAATTGTGTGCTCACTAAGAAAGGCCCGCCCAGACTAAGCGGCCTGACGTGATGCAGTAATGCCTGGAAAAACACATCACAACCCAATAAAATCGTTATCGGGGCAGTTTGTTCAAAATGCTGATCCGCAAGTACTATATTGTTAGGAATATGTAATGCTTCCCTTGAAAGGCTAAACTGTGGCATGTCCTCTGTAATTTTGTTGACGATACAACATTTAACATTAACCCTAAAGTTATTCACACAGGAGTGTATGGTAATATCTGCTACCTCACTACTTTGCCTTTGGCCGCTGCCAATTCCTAAAATGACATTATTTTCTTTTTGCTTAGCACACTTCAAATCATTTGTTAAATCGGAAAGTATAAATGAGACTTGACTAGCTGAATCTAGAAGCGCTCTGGTTTTTATGTAGGTACCATCATTGGCCCTTATTTGGACTTGAACTGTCGGAAGGATTACATCTTTTTGATTGCTGCATACTAGACCCACCTTACTTGTGGTCGGTAAGACCTGACCCTGTTCCTCTTCATCAGAATTGTGCACAGGAATATTTTGGTGCAACAGAGTGTTATGAGCCGCCTTACATACAGCACATTTGAAGTTAAATTTACACTTGTCGCTGTGCTCATTCAAGCAAATATTACAGAATCCCTTATTTTTGTCCATAAATTCTATGCGCTCACTAGCCTTGGCTAGTTTGAATTTTGGGCAAACATATAACCTATGAATTTGCGAAAGACAATACTTACATTTTATCTTCTTTTTATTTTCGTCCAACTTTGCTCCATAAGTAGATGCAAGTGACATTCTCCGAGGCCTCTCGCATTGCGGAGGGCTGGAGGTGGAGGTCTGCGACAATGTTTCCAATGCCACAGCCTTCTTTTCTACAAAATTAAACAGTGAATCTAATGAAGGCATGTCCGTGGACTGCTGCTCAAGATAAAAAGACCTTACAGTGTACTGATCTAATTTCTTTTGAAAAATACACACTAACAAACTATCCCAATAAGTTGTGTGCTGGTCTAAACCTTTTAAGGCACCAAGGTGCTGTTTAACTACGCTTACTATGTTACGCAGTGCCATAGGAGTGCACCTGGTAATTTGTGGCAAATCCAAAATACTGTTTATGTGATGTGTGACAATCCTTGCCCTGTTGTCATATCTCTTTTTTAACAATTCAATTGCAATTTCATAACTATCACTTGTGAGAGGCAAATGTTTCACTACATCAAGTGCTTCGCCCGCCAAAAAAGACAGCAAATAATATAACTTGTCACAAGGTGACAGTTTAGCGTTTTTGTCTACAACTGACGTGAACATGGACAGAAAGTGCTGATATTCATTTAAATTACCACTAAATGTATTGATAACTATCCGAGGCAGTCTTTGAAAGTTCGATTTATCGCTGAAGTCACTCCGCTTACCTCGTTCGTTGTTGTCTTCGTCTAGTTCGCTTATCAAACCATTTAACTGTGCCAGCAATGCACAGAACTGATCCTCAACATGATCAAAATCCTCTTTATCGTTTGGATCTAGTACCTTTAATTCTATGTTTAGCTCGGAATATTGTGCGAACGCCGCTAGCAACCTGTCCTTTTTTACTCTCAAGAGATCTAAATTCGAGTCGTCGAGGCTCACTGCACGTAGCCAGTTATCCATCTTCGTGATGACGCCTTTGCATTGGCCGCGGCCCGCCACAAGCCGCTTCACCTCCTCCGACTTCTCGACCATTTTAATGTAGCGCACTATAACACCTTATTTGTTAGATGTACTGGAACAATACGCCACGCCAGCCTATGTTGGCACTTAAAAACAGCAAGCTTAATCAATTTGTTGAAGATATAACCGCGCCAAGTGAATACAAGCGTGGTTTTGAGGTTACCCGGCGTCGTTGCGGAGATCGCCGCGCTCAATCGATATGGTCGATAGCAAGGCACACCGCACACGGTCGGGTTATAATGGCGCCGATGTACTGCACTGCACAATTCACGTTGTAACACGACGTAATATTCTGCGACGAGTATCTGCAATGGCCACTTAATCGCATCGCGATTATTACTCACGGTTATGAAGGACCATTTTATGTAGGTCAGAAAGATATAGACTTCCTTTTTCCACATAAAAATATTTAATTAAATGTACAATGTACATAATGGTGTCTACATAGCTAGACGATATCAGTAATAGAGGGCAATGGCCGCCATCCGGTCATTGCTACCAACGACAAAAAAAACCAAAAACGTTCCGTTCCTTGTATTTATTATATTTTATGTATGTTGTATCATACATACATAATTGACAACATTTAATTTTTTCATAGTGAACCTTTTGAACGCCAACGACCACTAAAGTCGTTACGAGGTGTCGTGCCCGCAGCGCCAAGAACACCTAAAGTAGTTACGACATACACTGTCAAAGTAGCCTTCATACTTTGGAGTACGGTTTATATTGTCTCATTTCCGTTCGTGATCTTGGCGTGTGAGTAGCGTTTTTGTATACGAAGTCTGGCTGTCAAAGGGTTAAAACTGAATGACCATTTGTAGAATGAGGCACTTTTGAATGGTCAAAAAAGGGGCTAACCTAAAAATAAACTGAAAAGAATAAAATATTGGTCTCCTAACCTTTGGAGTACTATTAAATTCCTAAACAAAAGTAAGGGGTTAGAAAAATGAAAGGTTGTTAATTATGAACTGCGACAAGAAGTTAAAACTGTTAATAAATTATAATGTGTATTGCCTCAAAAATGAATAAAAAACTTGAACAAACCCGACAAAATATATTAATAAAACTCCTTTAACTTACAGAACAGCTTAGTCACAAAGATAACAAAAACTATGAACCTTACACAAAAATAAAACTAAAATAAGCTAGTCAGTTTTAGGAGTAACCGTTATGAAGGGTAGCGAGGGGTAGTAAGGTATCAGAAATCTTTGCACGATTTTGGAAACTATTGTTAAGACGGACATTATCTGACATATCTACGTAACCAACGAATAGATAAGGACAGTGTAAAGTTTATGTGACATGATCTTTACAAAGTGACCGTAATACGTGTTGCATTAACTACATCTTGGACAAAACACGTGTTGACGTAATACGTATTGGACCGAACGTCTGCTGTACAAAAAATGGGATGGACGAAATGCGTGTTGATATAATACGTCTTGGACGAGCTGCTGTTGGGCGATATGTATGTTGGACCAAATATGTATTGGACTAAATGCGAATACAAATATCGTTTGGACGAACAGCGTATTGGACAAACGGCTAACAAATCTTACTTAATACTAGTTACCTTTAAATCGTGTTAAACTTCAAATTGTTTTGTAGAATGTTAATTGTTTTTGATTGCCATTTTAAATATATATTTATTATTTTTTCTCAATAAGGTCTAGTTTCCCCCTCGGGTTGGAAGGTCAGATGGTAGTCGCTTCCGTAAAAACTAGTGCCTACGCCAATTCTTGGGATTAGGTAGCGGACCCCAGGCATCCTTCAGGATGCAATTCTGTACTGGGAATAACGCTAGGAGGATGATGCTTTATTAATTGTTCTACCTAGGCTTTTATCACCCAACCCAACATCACTATCACCATCTTATATTCTGCAGGCCGCTTTAGGATCTCTCCCTAGTGTTCCTTATGTAAGTTCTTATACATTTCAATTATCCTTTTAATTAATTATTTCCAACAAGCACATAAAGAAATGGGACATCAAAGCGCTTGAAAGATCATAAAGTACTTCTAGATAGGTTTTATAAGAGAGAAATTACCAGAGAAGTTAAGAATTTTGTTATATTTTGTCCTGATGGTATTTTTTCAAATAGGCCGTATTTAAAAAATACCATCATAAATGCAGAGTGTTTTCGTTCATATTTAGATTCAACATTCCTATAATCTGTTATAAAACTTAAAATAATATGAGTTCCTCACCTGCTTATAAATTAAAATTCTGAATAGAAAGAGAAATTGTTTATAATCTTCGAATGCAATAGGCCGTATTTGAAAAAAGAACATTATAATGCATGATTAAATGATTGATAATTACTATAACATTAATTGGAATCATCCTATATGCAATTTTACGTAATTGGCACGAAAAGTTAGTCGTATATCACCAAGAGATGCAAAACGGAGACAAGAGTTAACGTGGAGTTAAACAAAAATGTATGTCGAGTATGACAATGTTTAATTGCTAAGGATATTTTATACCATAGGGGTGTTAACTAACGAAAATGAATTCTTTGAAATGGCACTAATTGGGATACCATAGTGTCTTACGAGAAGATTACTTCATTTCATCTCAAAATGTGCTCTCGCAATTCTTGGGATTCAATAAAAACATCCTGTATATATAAAACTGTGTCAAGAATGTCAAGTATCGTTCTATATAAATACGAAAACGAAATAAACAGTAAAATCAATTTACATAATACATATAAAGTGTGCGCAAACAAATTAAAATTCACACATATGTATATATAAATCTAATATGATATCAAAAAATAAATTTCAAACTTGGATTCAGAATTTTATTTCCATCCTCTAGGACCAGCCTGACAACACAATAAAGCAATAGAGGTATTAACTTTATGATAGATTGTAAACAACCCAGACTTGAGGGCAGCGCACATACAAATATGGAACGAAATCACCAAGGCATAAGGACGAATATAGGATATATATCGGTAACATAAAATTGACAGACGGGAAGAAAGAGCGAGTGTCAACAGAACACATCAACATCCTTGCTGCCGGCAAGTCTCTTGTTTTGTCTATTGTGTGTTACGTGTGCATCCCCTTGAATGACACTCTTTTCGATTCGTGAAAGACGAAGCTTGACAGTTGAATGATATCCATGTTCCCGGTTGATATTCATGTGCTAAAAGACTTGATCCACCAAGTCCTATCAGTAATGATCTGTTGAACGGTATTGCGTTCTCTGGCCAAGAGATTCTCTCCTACGAGAGATAAGACCACTTGCGACAAAAATGACCGAATTAAATATCTTAATTGATGAAATTCGCGCCAAGAAGAAACTAGACACTGTCCAAAGTGTAATGGAGGTCATGTGACAAAAGTTAAGACCGGCAAAAAATAGTGAATACGGGTGAGTAATAAATTTAAACATGTTATTGAACAAGTTATGAAAAAACACGTTTCGATTAAATCGATTTTAGTGACGTTAACATGGTTTTGAATTTGGCGAATCCGTTACGAACCGTATAAGACACGATTTAAAGTTAGCGTTGTCACAGCGTCAGTTTTTTTCGTCTGTAAAATTTGTTCTGTCGTATAGTGCTGTTATTATAAAACATCAACGCTCCTAGGGATACTGATTTTGATGGTATGTTTTCTCTTTGACTCTGGCATGCAACAGGTTTACTGTACTAAATTTAATATCATGCTAGTATCGTTTATTAGTACTTAAGCTGACACACCTGCCAATACGAGTACACAGCAAAATAAAAACAAAATAATGCACCACACTCCATGCGCCTTGCACCATGGAATGTCCGCATAATGAGGACAGGCTTCCCGGAAATCTGGAAGAACAGGTTGCGCACAAGAACTGCGCAATACTGGATACCAGGATAAATATTGCTGACAGCGTCCTTCAAGAACCAGGCTAACAGAGAAGGCTCGTTGCTTGAGTCTTCATAATCTTTATATATCTGTTTCATGAAAGGTAAAGACATTTCTGATTGGTCTCGTTTTAAAATGGGCAACATGTCGTGGATTGTCATATTATACTCGACCTTTGTTAGGATAATGGTGGTAATAAATAGCAAAATATTAATAGATGATGGCGAGTGTCGAACTGTTGATGAAAATGGCGCGTTGTGCCAACATTCTTATCCCATATAAGCAGGGGCACAAAAAATGCATAAAGCTCATTCACATATAACAGCACGGCATGTATACACTGCATTAAACGAAAATAGAAATGGCTTTAAGGAACGCCTGTCTTGATGATTTCAATGAGAAAGGTCGACTTGGTACTAGTGTAAGCTGTACGCTTAAAAAACTGCAAATCGATGTACAGTTTAGCCGTTTGGCACACGCATACTAGAGGTCAAAACAAATTTTTTGACCCGCAGTTCCTAAAAAAATTTCCCTTAGGGGGGGAGTAATGAGACATTTTACTTTTTGTATGGTTTTTTTTTTTCAGAAACCTATCGTGTGTAGTATCATATGAAAGGGCTTTTTAATGCGATTCTAAAAATATACCACATCATTACATTTCAGCCATATTTTTTTAATTAAAACAAAAATAATTTTCGAAACATACAGGGATTTACTAGTAAGGAACTTGAAATTGATTTGTTCATACAATGTTCAAATATTCATATTCTATGTATAACGGAGCACTGGCTTAAAGATCATGAATTTATGTTTAATTTTAGCAATCATAGTATAGTAAGTTCATACTCTAGAAAGTCATGTAGGCGTGGAGGATCCTTGATTATGGTGAAACATAATTTGAAATGTAAAGAGCGTAAAGATATTGTTGACATGTCCGTCGAGCGTCACATAGAACTCTCTTGTGTGGAGTTAGACCAATTTATAATTATATGCGTATACAGGCCCCCATCGGCGGATTACAGTCTATTTGAGACAGTGATGGAAGAAGTGCTCAGCAGTATGTTTAAGAGTACAAAATGCGTTACGAGGCTTGCACTGAAAGTGGCGGGAATCGAATACTTATTAATTTATTTTTAACATGTATTATACCTTTTTATAATCTCTGAAGTTTCCTTATCTCAACACACTGGCCACTTAGAAAAAAAAAAGTATGGTTCGGTTTCAATTGTTTATTGAAGTCGTCGAGTCACTGCTTAAAATGGAATTGTGCCGTGAAAATTTCAGAGCTATGATTTATTATGACTTTAAAAGTGGACTAACACAAAAACAATGTGAAGAGCGGATGGTTGCTGCTTTTAATATTGAAGCTCCTTCAAAGACTACAATATACAGGTGGTATTCAGAATTTCAACGTGGCCGTGTATCCCTCACCGACGAAGTGCGTGAAGGTCGACCAAAATCGGCAGTCACGCAAGAAAACGTCGATGTTGTGCGTCGTCTGATAAATGAAGACCGACATGTGACATATCGGGAAATTCAAGAGCACCTGGGTATTGGAATGAGTCAAATACAAATTATTTTAAAAGAAGAATTAGGCGTGAAAAAGTTATTTTCCCGTTGGATACCTCACCTATTGTCTGACGAGCAGAAAATAGTCCGTGTCAATTGGTGCCGCAAAACTTTGAAAAGATTTAACAAGGGACGCTCAAATGCTGTTTTTAGCATAGTATCAGGTGACGAGTCGTGGATATACGCTTATGAGCCTGAAACTAAAAACCAATCCCGAGTATGGGTCTTCGAAGACGAGCTCAAACCCACAAAAGTTGTTCGTTCTCGCAGTACGGCTAAGAAGATGGTGGCTACGTTTATCTCTAAATCTGGTCACGTAGCTACTGTGGCTCTTGAGGATCGTAGAACAGTCAATGCTGATTGGTACACCACTATTTGTTTGCCGAACGTCTTTGCTGAACTCCGAAAAACAAACCCTAGTCGTCGCATCATCCTTCACCACGACAACGCCAGCCCACACACCGCTCGGACAACAACTGAGTACCTGGACGGTGAAAAAGTCGAAATATTGGACCACCCTCCATATAGCCCTGACTTAAGTCCCAACGACTTTTTTACATTCCCCAGAATCAAGGACAAACTGCGTGGTCAGCGGTTTCAGACGCCAGAAGAAGCAGTGGAGGCCTATAAAATAGCCATTTTGTCGACCCCTACTTCAGAGTTCAAAAAGTGCTTTATGGACTGGTTTGAACGCATGCATAAGTGCATGAAATACAAAGGAGAATATTTTGAAAAACAATAAAAATAAATAAACTCACTTATACTGCATATTTTCTTCTATTCCCGAAACTTTCAGTTTTACCCTCGTATTGTTTGCGGTGATTTTAACGTTAACTTACTTGAGAAATCGCCCATGAGTGTGAGTCTAGTGAATACTTTTAAATCTTTTAACCTGGTGAACTTGTTTTGTGAGCCAACTCGCATTACAGCAACCAGCGCGACATGTATAGATAACATTTTCAGTAACAAGGATGCGATTAGTAAATTTATTATAAACAACTTAAGTTCTGACCACTGTGGACAACAAGTCGCCTTCAGCGGGAAAACTGATAAAGTTCCACGACACACTATGTGCAGACTTATTTCTGAAAAGAGCTTAGATTTATTCAATCGTAATATAATGAAACGATTATGTTATCTTCCACTCACTTAGGAAAGCCCTGACCGTTTGTGTACTCGATTGTTTAATTGTATCAAAACGGAATTCGATGTCTGTTTTAATTTGAAGAAGATTCAAAGTAAGTTCAAGACTAAATTTAGCGACTGGGCCACGCCAGACATTCACGAGAAGAGGCGCCGACTCTATGACTTGTATGATTCAAGAACTACTGATAAAAGGCCGGAATTTCTTGAGTATGTTAAGAACTATTCAAAATCTTTTAAGTTAATGTGTGTCGCTGCTAAAGCCGATTACTTGTCAAAAAAGATCCAGAACTCCAGTGATAAGATTAAAACTGTATGGCAAGTTATCAACAATGAAACTGGGAAAAGTAAGTTAAAAGATGCGCACTTCAGCCTGCGAGTCGATGACACTCTAGTGAGTTCTGACCACGAAGTAGCAGATCATTTTGAGCGGTTTTTTACTAATGTACCCGTCGAGACCACGAAATCTTTGAATTCATCACCAGATGTCGCTGAATCGCTATTGAAAGAAAATGTAACAGAATGTACAGAAATCCTTAGCTTCACTGACGTGACCCCCCATATTATAATTAAAGCATTTAAATCATTAAACTTAAAAAAGACTGAAGATCTTTGGGGCCTTTCAGTAAAAGTATTACATTCCATTGTAGAATCAATCGCACCTTTCTTAGCTGATATTTTCAATAAATGTATTGAAACTGGAGTTTTTCCTAACCTGATGAAACACAGTAAAATCATCCCGTTGTTTAAATCAGGATCAAAAACTGACCCTACCAACTTCAGACCAATCTCAATACTACCAGCATTAAGCAAAGTTTTTGAGAAACTTATTCTTAATCAGCTGATGTCCCATTTTAATCGCAATAAACTACTCAATAGCAATCAGTTCGGGTTCACTAGAGGTCGCTCTACCACTGATGCCGGTGTGGTACTAATTAAACATATTTTTGATGCCTGGGAAGAGGCTCAAGATGCTATTGGAGTGTTCTGTGATCTATCAAAGGCATTCGATTGCGTTAATCACGAGAATTTAATTAGAAAGTTAAGCCATTATGGGATAAGAAACGGTTCCCTTGACCTTGTTACATCGTATCTGTCGGAGAGAACTCAACGGGTAGTCATCAACGGGACTCAATCTGCAGGGACAACGGTTGCTCTTGGAGTTCCTCAAGGATCAATTCTGGGCCCATTTCTGTTTCTAGTTTATATTAATGATTTACCAAACCTTGTAAAAGATAAACATGATATAGTGCTATTCGCAGATGATACGTCGCTTATCTTCAAGGTAGGCCGCAAAGACAAAAACTTTGACGGTATTAATGAGGCACTAGGTACTGTTGTGAACTGGTTTACAGCAAATAATTTGCTTTTAAATTCCAAGAAAACAAAGTGTATCAAATTCACTATGCCTAATGTCAAGCAGGCAAACAATTCTAAGATCAAATTAAAGTCTGATGAAATGGAATTTGTAGATAGAACAGTGTTTTTAGGTGTCACCTTAGATTCAAAACTGCAATGGCATGCGCATATTGCCGCTCTGGCCGGCAAACTTAGTTCTGCGGCCTATGCAGTAAGACGTATTAGACAGTTAACTGACGTTGAGACAGCCAGGCTGGTATATTACAGTTACTTTCATAGTGTTATGTCCTATGGAATCCTGTTGTGGGGAAAAGCGGCTGACATCCAGACCGTCTTCGTGCTACAGAAACGAGCTGTACGCTCCATCTACAAACTTAAGGCCAGAGAATCTCTCAGAGAAAAATTTAAGGAGGCAAATATTCTTACTGTGGCATGTCAATACATTCTTGAAAATATTATGTACGTTCGAAAAAATATTCAAGAATTCAAACTTAACAGTGATATCCACGACTACAACACTAGAAGTAAACACAAGATTGCAGTGAAGGCCAGTCGTCTCCGGAAGGTTAGCACGTCGTTTGTGGGGAACTGTATACGATTTTATAATAAAATACCCATCGATATAGTTAATTTTCCATTCAGTAAATTTAAGTCTCATATTAAACGTTATTTGTTAAGCCAGGCCTATTATACTGTCAACGATTTCTTAAATGACAAAAATGCTTTTAAGCCAGTGATAGTTAAATCCTGTTAGTTTTAGTATACATATGCTTCACTTAGCATATTTCCTTGTACAAATAGCTCTGTCGTTGCATTTTATGAAACATGATGCTGTATCTCGCCGAAGAGTCATTTTAATCTTTGATATTATTAATGTCCGGCAGAATGAATATGTCATGCTCGCTTAAAGGGCTTTGCTTACGGCGGCGTCGTTGATCGGGTCGCCACCTTCCCTAACAGATGGTCGAGGGAGGCGATGGCTGAGATACGCGTCATACTCGTGATCGGGTGCTGTTTGTGGAGTCCGGTCTGTTCATGCTTGCAAGGGCAAAGTAAATACCTTAATACTAGTGTTATTTTATTGTATGTAGATTGACGAGAGACATAATCCTGTTCTGGATTAGTTTTATTGTTATTGACGCTTAGAGACCTTATACATCTCTAACAATATTAAGTTTACTTATTTTAATTTTAGCGCTTTACATCTCTAAGGACTTTTAAATAATTGTTATTAATCGTATTTGGACGCTCAGAGACCATATACATCTCTGAGATATTAAATTAATTTTATGTACTTTTTGTTTATTCGGACAGATCGTATTCAATACGTCCTTAATATTTGTAAATTTATTTTTATATAATTGTTAATCAGTATATTTTTTAATCATTATTATTAAGTAAGATTGTCAGTTTTTTTCTTTTTTAAATTGTATAAATTCACGCTTTGACTTGTAAAAGTGCCCTTGTGGCCTATTTGCAGAATAAATATTTGATTTTGATTTTGATTTTGATTTTACCAAGTTTGGGCTCAACCAGACACGATATGGCTGATTTTTATTAAATACAATATACCACAAATGATACGTGATATCCTCATATCTAAACTCAAAAAAGCAATTTTGATAATTATTTCACTAAGTATTTATTTTTTAGTTTTCAATATTACAAAGTAACACAGTTCTACTTCAATACCTATTTTACGCACGCGGAATCCTCCCGCAGTCTTGACGTGGTCTGGGACGGCTTCCCGCCGATCCCGATGAACCGGCCTGCTTCCCGCAAGGCCTGGTTGTAAAAATGGGCCATCACCTCAGCTTAAGCGACTGCCATTGCATTGGCACCACAATGGCATTAAACAGGGCAAATTTGCCTGTGATTTTGGAAGAAGAATAAGGGGCGTTCCATCAACTTTGCACAGTTTTGAAGCCTTCTGAAGAAAGGACGGCAAAGATGAACGGGGAAAATATATAACAGAAGGCACTGTCAGAGGACGACAAGAATATTAAGAGAAAGATGCAAAGAGCTATATAACCAACAGAACAATCTAACAGAAACCCGCGTCTTTATCCGAGAATTACAAAAGAATATTGGAACGCGCTTTGGATACATAGAGAAACGACGATGACGCTACAGTGAACAGTTAAAAAATAGGTCTAATATATCTACAGCAGCAACGTACACGAAATAGACTGCCGCAATGAACGTGTTAATTGGAGTATTATCATCTGTTTTTCTGCGCGCGATTCCACTATTGCATGTAGGGCATCGCAAAGACCGTTTGAGTTCATGGTGCGTGTTCTCTATACTAGGCAGATGTCATATATACACACCTGTCATACAGTTCTTTGCATGCTATGTATGCTAGTGATTCCAGAAGATTAATATGAGCGTGGCAAACTTAACATATCATTTTTGCTTATTTTTCTTTTTCTATTTAAAGTGTAGGTATATTTACGTATAAATACGGTGTTCTTTGCCTCTGTCTGTCTCCGCCTGGATCGTGTGTCAGCGCCCGCTCCGGTGGCTATCGGTGCAAACGCGTTGCGGATGATTCATTGTCAGCTCATCGCAGTATTAAGTACTTATAAGAAGACGTTATGTAAAATGTTTTTGTTCTAAACTTCTAAACTATGACCAAAACTGTTTTTTGCACTGTTTTCCTTGGTTCACTGGCTATTTTCCACTTTAACGAATTAAAAAACCACGGTGACAAGTATAGCATGACTGCGTTTCGCTAGCGGTAGCAGGCGAAGATCATCTTGCTTAACACTACGGATCTCCTTTACTCTGGTATCTATAGCCTCGCCTCGAACAGAATAATTGACAATCCATAGACATGTGAATGAATAAATGATCGATATCTATGAATGCCAACCATGTAGCACGGCCTTTAGAATTAGATTTTTTACTTTTACTGTCTGTATCTGGCAACACTACTAGTACCTGTACCTATATTACAAGCTCCGCAGAATATTTTCCCTCCGTTTGCGGCTGCCGCTCGAAAAATCTCACAAATAAAAAAAAAGAGAATTAAGTTTTAAATATTAGCAATTTTCATGGGGATGTGGAATGGCTTCCAAGGAGTCTTTTCTGTGTCAGAGCGACGCGCCGGCGTGAAGCAAGCATCAATACCAGGGGGGGACGGCGGACCGCAGTGCATCGTTCCTTGTACGTGCCGGAGTCGTCGGTTCAGTCCAGCGACTACATGATCACGAATTGGAATTATGGATCCCGAACTGGTAAAATTACGTTATACGAGTAAACAAGTGAAAATCCGACAGAAACCTACAGAAGCCTTTGAAGGCGCCTAAGTGTCGCGACGCCTTCGAAGGTGAAGTGTCGCGCACACGCGTCCAATTTCGCGCGACGGTTATCATTTCACCGTATAGCTTGTTACCTTTTCCAATTTCACGAGCAAATCCCCGACACCGACACCAGCCAGCAAGCACCGCTTGACACGGGCCATGTCCCCGATTTCAGAGCGGCAATGCACTCACATTACAGGTAAAAAGTGCTACCAGCAGAGCTCCCACGCGGGCAGGACCTCCCTCTGCAGTGCTACAACTGCCAGCCCCATGGGCACACCCAGAATATTTTCCTTCCTTTTGCCTCTGCAGCTCGAAAGGTTGTTTCGTCTTCTCAAGAATTTCAAAAAATAGAGAATCAAATTTTAAACATTAGTAGTTTTCGTGGAGATTTAGAATGGGTTCAAAGGGATCTTTTCTGTTTCAGAGCGAGGCGCCGGCGTGAAGCAAGCGTCAAATACCAGTGCGGGACGGCGGACCGGACAGCAATACATCGTTCATTGTACGCGCCGGAGACGTCGGTCCAGTCCAGTGACTTCATGATCACGAACTGGAATTATGGATCCCGAACAGGTAAAATTAGGTTGTAAGCCAGTGAAAGCTCCGATAGAAGCCTTCGAAGGTGCCTTAGTGTCGCGTCACCGTCGAAGGCACCTAAGTGTCGCGCACTCGTGTCAAAATTCGCGCGGCGGTTATCATTTCACCGTATAGCTTTTTATCTTTCCCAATTGGGACAGACGTCTCTCTCACGAGCCCCGACACAGACACCAGCCAGCAAGCAACGCTTGACACGGGCCGTGTCCCAGATTTCAGAGCTGCAATGCACTCCCATTAGAGGTAAAAAGTGCAACCAGCAGACGTGGCCCCCTTTTCCCCATCCCCTACCAGGCGGAAACACAGCGCGCAGACTCGCGACCCTCGCCCCTCCATTATAGAATGTTTGGAGGGCAATGCCCGGGTTGGTCTAGAATTTATGCAGTTGGGCGTACTCAAGCTGATGTTGTTGTTGGAGTGTTTTTGTTGTCGTAGATTCATTTGCGGCGCAATGGTAGAAGAGAGTATTCGCGACCTGTAGGGAATGAATTTGCAGATGGCGAACGCGGTGCTCTCCGGCGCCAAACAAGACCGCGGCACCAAACTAAGCATGGACTTGAAGGCTCTGTTTGACATGGGATGGCAACGTCAATCAAATTTAGTAATAAGGGAAAGCACTTGGTGAACCTTTCGATACACGTGCGGAAAAATAATTTACCGAACAAATGTAAGCATAAGTTAGATTAGATGCTGAGGCCCTGGAGGTCGTCCTTTCAGAAAAGCTAACATTTTTCTAGTTGATTTCAGATTGAGGTAGTTCGAAGGTTTTTTTTTTAAGTTTTGGTGTATTTGCCTTTTTTACAGAAAACTGCTTCCCATATAAAACAACTTTTAATGCTTGGAGTAGAAAGTCTTCCTGACTGCCTCAAGTAGAAAAGTGTAAACAAACAAGTATTTTTTTGGTAAGATGACATTCTATTGAGCGTAAAACAACTTGTGAAAACAATTGTAGCATTGCAGTAGGAAGCGAATGAATATTATCAGGAAATGCGGTTCAACAAAATATGGGTACGGTGGAATATACAATGCTGAAAGTCACAAAAAACTTAACGCTATATTATGATTGTATTTTTAGTATGTAGTCTGATTGATATCCACAAATTGTTTGAAAAATAAAGCGGTGCTTAAAAATTCACATTCATTTAAAAGATTTACCATATCGTGCATGACCAGTCTTTTTTTCGTGTCCACACTTTAAGGTAGGCCATTGCTGGTTATTTTCTCAAATAAAATACTTTATCGTCACTTTAATATGGGGCGGGGGCGGCAAAGCTAACTGGCCCGGGGCGCCAAATCTTTAAATACGTCTCTGCCAATTACCCGACTCGATAACCGAAGATAGAGCATCTTGGCGCTGTAGGATAAGGAAAGCCGACCCCATCTAATTTGGGATAAAGACATTTACTAGACAATAAATTACATAAATCTAACGAAAAAGTAGTTTTGCCTGTAATTAACAAATTGTATACTTATAAGTGGATATGTTTTTCAATAAACTTTCAAATTACACCTTGTCACTTAAGGATGAAGGAATGATAACTACAGGACATTGTGAGAACTGTTGTAGGCAGTATTGGTATCCTGGAGGCTAAAATGAAACACAAGAACTTTAGTGTCCGAATTGTACAAATGAACTATTCTGCCGTGTTTATAAAATTGGTCTGTAAGGCATATGTTACTAATGTCATGGTAACCGATACAAATACTGTGCTGTCACTCTGTTTTGACAAGTTCCAGATAGTTATCAAGACAAGATAGTTAAAGTACTCGGACTGGACTGTACCCTAGAAACTTTAGAAAAGACATAAGAAAAAAAAAACATGTGGCACGCAAAAAAAAGGAGTTCTGCGGTGCATCGCATTAGTGTCCGACTCTTGTAGGTACGTCGCACCCTCTATGTTGCCAGCCAAGTTTCTTCTACAAGATCTATGGTACCTTAAGGTTAAGATCTTGTATGACTGCTGGAGAGTCATACAAGACGAATTTAAGAACTTTAAAGCAGTGGCAGTGATAGCGTCCTGCACGGGTAATGAATCACAAATATAGGTTTCCTACTGAAGCATTGTAATTTTGTAGTACCTGACACTATAATTTTATATTAAACAATTCGATATATATTATTTTGTAAAAATGACACCTCGCCGTGTTTCTTACGCCGGGTCTTCTCAGGGCAGAGGTTTGGTTTTCCGAACCGGTGGTAGCTTATTGACATTCATAGGAGCATATAAATAATAGCTACGCCATCCATTGCTTTACAGACTCATTAACTAACAACACAAGGAGCTTCATTACAGGAAACTCACTATTAGTAACACGCACACACGCACCAGTTAAAAATCGGGATAATATTTTTTGCTGGGGAAATGCATTTACGCATCCCACCTAGCCCCGGAACCAGGACGAGTATGACGGTACTCCCGGGGAACCGTCTAAAATCATAAGCGGCGGCGACGCGGAGTCACCAAGGCACACAACCGCGAACACAGTCTGCTGCAACAGTCGAACCTCTCTGCCCCCACCCGTCCCCTTACTTGCCTACCGAAGGATGTCAACGCCGGGAAAAAGTGAAAAACCGCGGATTTATCCACTGTGGTTACCTAAAGATTCTATGATTAGAACCGATTGCATTGCTTAAGTTCACCACCTGATTCAATAGTAGTTTCCATAATGATACATATAGGAGCAAATCCTCTGGACGGAGTCCGATTGTAATCAGTTGGTACTAGGTACTCTGACAAACTTCTAACACGTATTAAGACGAATTCAAGATATGAAGAAGACCAGGAACTAGAAGGGACTAGACAGGGACGATAAGTTCCAAGATGTTGCAACAAGACCCGCTCAACCGAAAGAGGAAGCGGAGAATTGGCTAGCAGGACCCGAATTCTTAGCACAAGATTGGCCCATCAGCCCACAAAGTAACAGTTCTTCTTTGGATGGGCAGGCCTTTTCGGACACTGCAATGGATGAAGATGTACACGACGGACGAAAGCTGGAAGCTTAAGTATCAAGGGAAGTAACGCAGGAAGACATCGTGTACATTTAACCAATATGGTTTCAGAGCGGGCATATCTACTGAGGATGCAGTTTATGCACTTGCTAAGACACTTGTATATAAGTTACTCGTAGACTACAAACAATACCCCCGCAGACACTTTTACAGCAACGGAGTGGTAAAATCTTGGAACAAACTCCCAGAGAAATGTCATTTCGGCGCTCAATGTCAACCAATTCAAAAATATACGTAAACTTGAGTTGTTGAACTGCCTGCCTGATTAATAAATAATAATAAACTGAAATGTTATGCCATCTTTTTAGATATTTTGAAATTAATTGACACTCACAATCTCCATCTTGCTGGCGAAACTTGAACGCATAGGAATTTGAGGAACACGAGTAGCTGTGGACATTATGAAGAGTTATCTTACATATCGTTCCCAATTTGGATAAAAATCCTTCGTAGTAGCGGTCAGAACCTCTCTTATGGGATACCTCAAGGAAGTATTCTTGGCGAGCGCTGTTTCTAATTAAAATCAATGAGCTGTGTCAATTGATAATACCTAACTGCGACATTTTTTACTTACGCAGACACATCTAGAGATAAAGCCAGATTTAATAATTAAAAAATTAAAACAGTACATATATAAAAAAAGACCAACATAAATCGAAACACAAAACTAGTAAAGTACCAAGTATACCTTAAGGGCAACTTGATCAGACATATGGCAACCAACGCCGCTGGCTCAGGACACGCCGAACGCGCCCTCGCGCCCTAAGTCCTCCGGCAAAGTAAGACCAAGCATTTGGAATCGCACCCGCAGGTAATTACTGTACTCTTATCGTACAGTCCACCACCACCACCATATCGACCTAAGGACGCCTAATGCTGGACATAGGCCTCTCCCGATTTCATGGGGGTAAATACCATAATCGCCACGCTTAGCATGCGGATTGGCGATCGCAGCATCTTCACCGCACTCCAGGGATGCTGCTGCCCATCCCCCAATGGTCTTGGTTTTAGGACATACCCGGGTCTCCATACCGAGGGCGATCCCTTTGGGTCCGCCAATAAATATTTGTGGACATTCTTACACAATAATAAATCTTACAAAAACCTATCGCTGCGGGTTGGGTTCGTATGGGAGAGGGGAGCGACGACAGGTTGTCGTGTGGTGCGTTCGGGGGAGGTAAGTCCAGGAAGTCTATTGCGTTTGGCAAGGAGCAGCAAGTCATTCAAGGATTAAATGATATAAAATGATGGACGTTTCCTTGTGTATTCTTAATAATCTATTACACTTAGAATTTGTCTCAGAACTGATCGAGCTATCGAGTTTTTGTTTGTGGCAGCTCGCACTCATGCGGCTTGGCTGAAGCAGGAGTAAAATTAATGAGGACACATTTGTCTCGAGTACAATTACGGCTCTTCAAGCCAACTGTGGACAGCGGGGGATTGCTGCTGGTTGGGCTCGTAAGTGGGGGATGAGAGGGATGACAGGGTCTGTGGGTGTTCGGGGAAGGGAACTCCAGGGTTTCACATAGAGATGGCCCTTGTGGGGAAAGAAAGTACTTTTACCCATAACCAGAAACCGGTAATGAGCGGTCATTCTTGAGGTAAGCGGTAAACGCACTGATTCCTAACACAAACACGCAACACAGGGGCTTTCATGCTTGCTTGCGAGCTTGCTCTGCACAATCACTGTCGTCAATGTTAATTTGACTATGTCAATTTTGTTGGAGAGTTGTAAGAAGTACTGCTGCCACCCTGTTTTGGTTATCTTCCCACATAAAAACTAAAAAACCTACCGCGCAAGCAGGGTACTTCAGATCTCAAGGAATCGAACCGGATCTGTAATATTCATAATAACCCGTCTTCAGAACTGCATTCTGAGCAAATAAATTCTTTGAATCTCTATTCAGTACGGCGCAAGTCAAATGTTAGTATTTCTTGACTTTTTCCGCGGCACACAAAGAAGTACATCCAGGTATCAGAAGAAACAGGTGTAAAGTAATTACCCACTATTATTAATAATTACCCATTATTTTAAAACTAGAAGGCATGCGTCCTTTTTAACGGTAATTTGCCCGAGTACAAGAGGGAGAAAGGGGAGGAACTAAACGATTAAGAGTGAATACGTCATCTGAAGTATTTTTAAAGTCTAAGTAGCTATTGTGTTTATGTTTAAGTATGTGGATTGGATCATACTACCTTCCTGAAAAGACAAATTATACTTCAACATTCAGCTAGCATACAACGACATTTGGTTGACTTGTAGTATTTATATCTTCTTTGATGAATGATTTTGAGAATATTATATTTTAAGTATTTTATTATGATTATATTAATATGATTTATTTATTATGTGTACCTTTTATATAGTATGTTGTGTTGCGTTCCGTGGATCACTAACGGTGCTGTCTGAAAACCAGCGCTGCAGGTGTCTGACACTTCAGCATAATGCTGAGACAGCAACCGATTCACTGCCGCGAAGACACACGTTATGTGTTTAATGTGCGTTTCTTCCCTTTTATTGTATCTGTGTGTCTTTCTTTGGTTATGTGAATAAATGTCTTCTTTGGCTATATATGAGGACGTAAGTAAGGCCATGCATAGTTCCAAAACCTACTTCACCGTTGTTATGGGGGACTTCAACGCGAAACTTGGCAAGAGAGATGGCAATGAGTGGAGAGTGGGGCAATTTGGAGTTGGGAGTCGGAACCTTGGAGAAGGATGGACTCTACATGATGAACTCCTTTTTCAAGAAACGTGAGCACAGGAAGTGGACCGGGATAAGTCCCGATGGTGCAATTAAAAATGAAATTGACTTCATTATCGCGACGAAGAGGTACGAGTATATATTCAAAGATGTATCTGTGATCAACACGGATAAAACTGGAATTGATCACCGTCTGGTAAGAGGCACATTGAATATATGAAACCATATCCCTTGTTCCTACTTTAGTGCACCATTGTGCTATTAACCTTTAGGATAGTTTACTGATATTGTTAATTTACTTTTTTCTTTAATTGCTGTACATAGATTAGCAAAGTGTAAGCGTGTTTATAATAATTTAAAAAGTTGTGTTTGCCTATAAGTGGATTGATTTTGATACTCTATCTAGACGTATATTATGTTTTTAAGTTTATGTTCAATACTATTGTACCTGTCGGCGAACCGTAATAAATAAATAAAGTGAGATGCCTGAAAGTACCATAGAATAAGACTTTATTTGTACTAATGTCCCCATACTGTATTTAATTGTGTTGTATAATACGTGTTTCGTTACTTTACCTCAATGCTAAACTCTATAATTTGTGCCGCGTTGGCTTAAGCTGTTAAGGTGCAAATTATATCTTCTAATAAATAAATAAATACGAGGGCTGCCTTTTAAGTTCTGTCGTTTGCAAACCTCCCGTGCTTGCATAAAAGAGAACTTAGTGTCATCTTAAAATATTTGAATTTGGAATTCGAAAACAAAATAATGACTCGAAATCGGCCCAACCGTTTTAGTACAGCGTTCGTTCAAAGTTGACAAGTCAGTTGTGAAAATGGAAATTTCGAAGGAAAATTTACGTGCGATAATTTTTTACAACTTCAAAAAGGCTTAACGCGACTTCAGTGCTTCGAAGAGTTGACTACGGTTTTCAATGATAAAGCACCATGCCTCCGGACTGTGGAACGCTGGTATTTAGAATTTCAACGTGGTTGCTCTAGTCTTGGTGATAGACATCGTGAAGGTCGACCAAAAACAGCCGTAACCCAGGAGAACATTGATGCTGTACGGCAACTGATCGTCGAAGATCGCCATGCGACATACCGTGAGATGGAAGCTTCCTTAAGTATTTCAGGGACCAGTGTTCACAGTATTTTGCATGATCACTTAGGCGTAAAAAAGTTGATCTCACGCTGGATACCACATTTACTCAGTGAAGACCAAAAAACGGCTCGCGTTCGATGGTGTCGCAAAACTCTGCGGTAACTCACCGAGGAAACTCGAAACATGTTTACGACATTATCAGTGGTGACGAATCTTGGATATATGCCTACGATCCCGATTCTAAACAGCAGTCGACTGTTTGGGTATTCCAAGATGAGCCAAAACCGACCAAAGTAATACGCTCACGGAGCCACGTTTGTGGCGAAAAGTGGCCACGTTGCCACCATCGTGCTCGAGGATCGTAAAACGGTTAATGCTGACTGGTATACCACTGTCTGTTTACCATAGAAGTCATCGGCGAGTTTCGAAAAAATAACCCAAGACGTCGTATGAGACTGCACCACGATAATGCGAGCTCGCACACCGCACGGCAAACAATTGCGTTTTTTAAAAGAGCAAAACGTCGAAATTCTGGAACATCGGCGGGTGTACAGTCCAGACTTAAGCACTAACGATTTTTTTACTTTTCCAAAAATCAAGCAACGACTTCGTGGTCAACGGCACCAGACGCCTGAAGAAGCGGTTGAGGAATACAAAACGGCCATTTTGGAGACCCCGACTTCGGACTGGAATAAGTGTTTCGAAAATTGGTTCGATCGAATGAAAAAGTGTATTACATATCACGGTGATTACTTTGAAAAACAATAAATACCATTTAACACTTAAATTGTCTTTAGTTTTTCCAAACGACAGAACTTAAAAGGCAGCCCTCGTATGTGTCAAGCTAGAGCGCTCTGGACTGATAAAGTCTACGCTCTACGCTCCGACCAGTAGCAGCCCAAATCCAAAACCCCGAGAGCTTGCAGCTGGAACTTCAAAACCGTTTCGCTTGCCTAGGCGGCGACGTGGACGAATTCAACGACGGGTTTGTGGAAGCTGTCCATAGCACTGGGTTAGTCCATAGCAGTTCTTCAAGGCCCAACGGACCAACAGAGCCAAAAGGCTCAGAAATACACTCGGAGGCTCATCGAGGAAAGGAGTCGAAATATTGTAAAGTCTTCAGCCCATGCACATTATAACGGCAGCTCAATAAACGGATCTCCAAGTCTCTTACCCGTGATCTGCGCCAATTCAATACAAAGCGTTTTGTACAGGCCATCGAGCAGAATAAAGCTCGAAAGTTTTCTCAAGAGATCTGTCTATTGGGCAGAGCCAGCTCGCCAAATTCAAAGCGAAGAGGAGGAAAGTGACGAGGATTGCGCTTCAGACCTTGCCTAGACACGATGTACCGTGACCGGTTCATACTCGGGCTCAAACCCGGGGCTGTTTGAGATCGAGTCTGTGAGCAGGATGAGGCAAAATTAATGTCCGTTAGAGCTTTAAATATCGCGCAGCAAGCGGTGTTAGCGAAGGAGCGCGCGCGCGGCTACGCCGTGCGCCGTGGCGGCAAATAATGCTGTGGCTATGGAAGAGCCTTTGTTTTGGACGCGATCAGCAAGGCGCACCGGCACACCCGGGAAAGTTTTCAAACAGGAAGGTCGGTGTACGGTTTGTGGTATGAAAACCCATCCAGCCGAAACATGCCGCTATAAAAACTATTGCCGCCAAAGGTGCAAGGAGAAAGGCCATCTCATGAAAATGTGCGGCTAGAGGCGTCAAGAATATTAACGTGGAGCCTTCCTCTAGCTCTCACGATGCTGTTTTAACTGTTTGTAGTGACTGTAAAGAATGTCAGCTGTTTAACCTACGGTCAGTCGAGAACGAACCTTTCTTAGTTTCTATAATTGTTGATGGTAATACAAACTTAACTATGAAAATCGACTCTGGGTCGAGCGCAAACGTAATTTCAAGAGAATTATACCCTGCACATTTTTCACATAAACCAATTGTTAAGACTAGTATCAAATGTGTATCTACAATGGGCATAAAATTTCACCCTTAGAATATTTTCACTCTAAGGTCAGGTATAAAAATTTGACTAAAGATATTAGGTTCTATTTTGTTGAAAACGGTGTCTAAATTCAACTTGAGTATAACTTCTGCTACTAATGAAATGATTTGTTTTCAGTTAAAAATCCAGAGTTCCCGGAACTCATCAACAAATATAATGTAACAAGGAATTAGTTTAGAAGTAAGTTTACGGCTGAAGGGAGGTGCGAGACTGAAATTTTGTAAAGCACGCCCTTTATCTTTCGCTATTAAGGATGCAGTGGAGAGGCCGAGTTAGCAAGACTAGTTGAGGTTGGTATATTAGAACCAGTAAATCATTCGGATTACGCGACGCCTATTGTGCCTGTACCGAAATCAAACGGTAGTAATTAGGTAATGACGAGTCAGACAGCGACTATGACATCAAGCGACTCATCGGCAGGATTACTAGGCAGTACCCAGGTATTTAATAAAAAAAAACGAGTTACAGTTAGCTGACAGATCGACGAAGCAATAACAATGTCGTGACTTTCATAACATTTGCAACTTTTTTTGCAGGCAGACTCAGATATGGAGGGCCATGGTCCTGGGCAAGACCATTACGATGCTCGCGCTGATCGCGAGCGACCGCGAGACGGGCGCTATCGATAATGACGAGTCAGATAGCGACTATAACATCGAGCGACGCATCGGCACGATTACTAAAGTAGGTACCCTGGTGTTCAATAAAAAAAAATGGAGTTTACCTGACCGATGGACGAAGCAATGACACAATGACGTGACTTTCATAACATTTGCAACTTTTTTTGTAGGCAGGCTCAAATATGAAGGGTCATGGGTCTGGGCTAGGGAATGCAACCCGTGTATCCGCCTGTATTTAGGGTCGGGTAAAACCCGGATTTTTAGCAGGAAACCGGGACATCACCCGACTTTTACAAAACTACAGACTAGTGGCTCTGTGAGCCGTAAACCTCGTAATTTTTTTTCAAATTTCAAAATTTCCAAACTGAGTCGACCAAAAAACTCTATTGTTATCGAACCTACTCACAAAATTTCACGAGAATCGGTTGAGAATTGCGACCTGTAGAGGAGAACAACCAGACAGACATACGAAAGAATTTTTGTCGAAAGCAGAAACAGAGACGCTTCGCTCGCTCGGTCAAAAATAAGCGAAAACAAGAACCATTTTCTTTAAACTGTGTTTTTGTGTTCCATATAACATTGAAGTTTGTCCTACATTCAGAATATATCTCCTAAATACTGTGTTGCGATTACTTGTCGGTTTTGCTCTTATTATTAATCATAAACCTCCGTTTATTGAAAGTGGGCGATCGACTATTTTGTAGTGACACCTTTAACTATGACAGGAGGTATCCTATACTATTGCCTCGTGAATATGAGTGACTGCGTTAGTGATCGAACAATATCATTAAGTTCTCCCATCCAGGGTTAAAGAGCCGCATATCGCAGGACTTATGGATTCTATTATCAAATCGTGCCATCTATGCTATGTACGCCCGTAGGTAGTAAGTATCACCTCCTCTCGTGGTAGTTTGGCCACCTTTTCGAATGACCCATTTAAAACCATTTTCGTCATCCTACTCCGAATCCTTTGCACCATGCAGGTACTTCAATATTTTGTTAGGCAAGGGGCAGCAAGTCATTCAAGTATTAAATTTATGTTTTCGCGAGCACTGTCAATAAGGTATTATAATTAGAACTAGTCTCAGAATAGATCGAGTGACAGACTTGTGTTTCTGGGAGTACGTATTTCTCCGACTTGGCCGAAGCAGGAGTAAAATTAACGAAGACACATTTGTGTCGAGTACAATTACGGCTTTTCAACGCCTCATATTCCAAGAATTTGACACCGTCAAGGCGAATCACTTTTCGACTCGCGTTCCTAAAAGTTATGCCAATGATCTCTCTATGTTAACCCAAGGTCACTTTTTGAGACTGGGGGCCACTGTCTACTCTCCGTGAACCAGTGACGAGTCAGACAGTGACTATGACATCGAGGTACCCTGGAGTTCAATAAAAAAATATGGAGTCACCTTTAGCTGACAGGTCGACGAAACAATGACAATGATGTGACTTTATTAACAGATTTTAATTTTTTTATGATATGCATGGTCAAATAAGGAGTCGCCTTTAGCTGACGGATTGACGAAGCAATCACAGTGTATCAGTGGCGGAGCGCTCCTACAACATGATTCCCACCGGCTTGCCTAAATTTTTTGGTACAATATATCAAACTCATCATACTCGTAAATCATCCATCAATAAAAATACAAAATATTTATTACATAAACACGTAGTACCATGGACAAATTGACTATAAGTATCTTAGCTTCACCATAAATTTCAACAACCACTACATTCACTATTTACTACGCACGTACTTCTCGACCAAGCTGAGTTTGCACATCATTTGTATGCGGCGCCATACGCACCAGGTGCAAACTTGGCTTGGTCCAGTTAACCTACGCTACGCATCACCCGAACGCGCTAACGCTAAGACAAGCCCGCGTATTTTGTCTTGCCTTACCTAGCCATCTCATTCATAAAATGCCGCGTGTCATTGAAATTGCACGCACTACGTTCGTAAATTGTCCAGGACAAACATCGCAAAATGGCCGCCGAAAGAAAGCCGATTATTATCGTGTTACGGTAAGATGTCTCATTCGAATTTAGACCTTGACTTCAAAAACGATAAGGTTTATATTAGAATAAATGGCTTAGCAAATTATAAACTGTCCGAATTTGGCGCACTAGTAAAAACATTGCCATACTTTACTCTCATCGAAAACTGTGTGGAATGGATTGCGCAAAATAATTCAATTATTATATAAAATTCAATTATTTATAATTATAATTAAAAAAAAAATTGTATCATAAAACACAATGGTCTAACGTAGTTTGAAGCTCAATAATTTAATTACTTACCAAGAATTTCGCAACGAAATAGCCCGTTTTTTGGATTCTTGGGTGAATAACGGTATGGGGTGGGGTGGTTAAACTCTGTAGTTTACATTTGCCCGGTTACTCTACGAATACGAATAGTATGAATGTTTGGTGTTTCGATTTGTTGTTTTGATAAGATTAGTACATAAATAATTAATTAATCTTTTAACCAGTGGAATTTAGATCTACAAGGTAGCTTGCATTAATAATTGTTGTTCCGTTACGAGGAAGGCGTATTTGTAGGTTTTTTTTTTTGTTTTGGTCAGTTGTTTAATTGTAAATAATTTAATTAAGTTTAGATGCGAATGCTGCTCAAAAGGCTTTTTGCAAAGCCGCTTTTGTCATACTCGACTCGACATACATTATTTACGTCAGTGATGAAATGACAAGTATGGCAAAAGTGGTATAAACTTACTGCAAGAGGTTGCGCTCAAGAACACAAATAGCGCACGCTTCACAGTATACCTTTGCTTTTAAAGAAAAATTAGAAATGTTAAGGTGCTTTTTTGCTCCGGGTTGCCCAGCGAAAATTCTTACGCGCCGCCACTGCAGTGTATGCAGGGTTATATATGGCGTCACCTCTAGATATTACATATTTGACATATGGAGGTCAAAGTTAGATCGAAGTAGTAGACATCAGATCGACGAAGCAATGATAATGACGTGACTTTCATTAAAGATTTTTAACTTTTCTTGTAGGCAGGCTCAATATGGAGCGTCGCCTTGCTGACAGCTCAACGAAGCAATGACAATGACGACTTTCATAACAGATTTTCAATTTTTGATGACATGCAGTGTCAAATATGGAGTCACCTTCAGCTAACACATCGAACAGATCGACGAAACAATAACAATGACCCGACTTTAATTGCGACAGATTTATAATTTTAATAAACGCGAACAAGATGAACGAATGACTGACATGGAAATGGCAACGACGAACGAAAAAAATTGCATTTAAGATACTATAAGACTTTGACCACGAATTTTGACAAACTCTTAGTTGTAATTTAATTTACTATTTTAAATGAATTAACCTTTAGAAGCAATGAATGAATAACTGGGATTTAAGTATGATAAATGATGAGAGGTGGCGACCGGGCGTTTATTATACATTTGAGCGAGTTCAATGTATGCACTCAGATTTATTTATTTATTTACGTATGAATGACCATTTGCCGCCCGCTGCTCGCTAGCACCAAGACCGCGCCCTGCTGTGCTACTGTGAACTTCGAAAATCGAACTTCGTGTCGTGCCGTCCCTTTCACTCTCTTGTTATACTCTATATGACGGAAAGGGACGGCACGATACGAAGTTCGATTTTCGAAGTTCGCGGTAGCACCCCTGGATAAGATCAATAATATTACGTTTTGTAAATAGTCAATTTTATTCACTAATATGTATAAATTACACACATATTTTAATTTATTACACAACACACTTTCTTTTCTACACTATTCTGAACTGTCTCATATTAACAGCACTGTTATTACACAAGGTTTAATCGTACCACATAGTTGGCGTACTTACTATTAAGTTTTACCCACTTGACTTTTTTCTGTACTAACTTCAACTTTTTCATCTTCACTAACCCCTACACTTTTTTCTTCCTGTATTTGAGCTGTTTTATCTTCACTTTTGTTCCCACTTTTTTCTTCACTAACCTCTTCGTTTTTTTGTTCACTGACATTTTCATCTGCCGCTACATCGTCATCAATTTCATCATCAGTGTCATCACCCTTTTCACCATCTTTATCAACTGGTACGTCATCGGAAGGCTCATATGAATGACCTTTCAATTTCAACAACCAAGTCCCCATGTTTTCATCTTGTATTTCTCCCTTTATTATGTTAGGGAATATGTGTTCGTGCGTGAACTTCTGAACAGTGTCCTCTACTTCGGTCCACGCTAGGCTATCATGGCTCTCTTTGAACTTGGCATCATACCTGTCGAAATGTACCTGGCAAATAAAGAAATTAAAGATGATACTATGGTAAATTAAGCAGTAAATATGCAGTAATATTTTGACTACATATCTGATGTTCAGCGAAACATGTATTTTTATCACACTTGCAAGGATATGCGGCAAATACGGGCCGTAGCTGTCTCTGGCAGTGAGTTATGAAATCTTGAAAGCCTAAATCGCACTAAAGCTCGCGAACAGGCCTTTAAAACGTAAAAATAGAACGACATGATAACGATGTAATTCTGTTAGAGTTTAATATTTCGTTACTATTAAAATCAATCATTCGCATATCGATATAAAAATATCGGTTTGAACTTGAAGTCATGAAAATATAACTTATTGCATTATGCATAGCATAGCTTAGCTGTCAATTATAAATTATATGGGTCTGCCCATAAAGTTATTAAATTGCTTAAACCAGTATCGCTATATATATTGGTGTTAGTATTTTAGTCACAAGTACCAAGGCGACGAAGCATTGCTCGGCATTTTTCCTGTTATCCCGAAGATGATACCTAGCTAAATCGGGTTTATCACCCTCGGAAACCTCCGCATTACAAATTTCACTGAAATCGTTAGAGCCGTTTCCGAGATTCCCAAAATACATTACATTACATAATGGACACCACTGTGAATGCGCATCAAATATAGTTTTGAGTAAAACAATGCGGTTCAAATATAGTTTATAGTATAAAGTTTTTTTGTTGCATAAAATGTTATGAAACATAGCGATATTTGCCTTTGCCTGCTCGCGTTCAAACAGTTGCGAAATTGCTCTTTTTACAACCGATTATAACGAAAACTCTTGTCTCCACAGGCAATATCAACAAGCTCTACAGGAAGCCTCACCTTGTCCAAAACGAGACCCAAACCCGGAGCAGTAGGTATCATCACCTTCTCTTTGCTAAACACCTTCTCCATTATAGACATGTCGACAAGACCCCGGCACACAGCTATCGTCAGACCGATCATTTTTCGAATTTGGTGCAGCATGAAACTTTGACCCTGTAATGTAACAATGTAATCTTATGAAACTTGGATACTAGTTTTGGGTAATAGACAAGTAATATGAAGGACAAAACGGGTACGACTTATATTGTGTATCAACTGCAAAGATATTATATGATAGTAGGTGCATACAACTTACTGAAAAATACGCCCCATGGCTGTTATCATAGCCAATCAGTTTCGGTACATTTATAGAAAATTTAGATGATTGTCTCAGCAACATTATTATCAGTACTATGCTCGCGACGCAAAATTGTCAAAGTAACGGTAAAATACATGGGTGGCTTTGTTATTAAATAACAACAAAATACTTAAAGATACGCAAGAGCCTGGCAGCAGTAGGAAAACTTAAACCAAAATTTTCAGAGGCTTGGTAAAAGATTGAAGTGATTTTAAACAATTGGAAATATAAATATGTAAATTAAAAACTCTAATATTAGGTATGAATGTGGAGGGATGTAAGAGAAGTAGTAGGTAGACCAAGGAAAAGGCGGATGAACTGCGTGAGAGATGACATGAACCGCGAGAGATGAGACGGGTGCTAAACGAATAGAAGAAAAAACATTCTGCGCAGACGCCAAATACATAGATGGTATAAATAATTATGGACAAACGAATGATGAAATTAAAAAAGTCTAATATTCTCACCTTAACTAATAAAACTGCGAATTCCATATCTGACTCTACAAATACTTTGTCAATTTGAAATCCCATCATGTATCTTGACGCAGAAGGGTCTTGGAAATGTCTGAAAAATTAAAACCTAAAGTAATAATAACTCTACAAGTATACCCTTAGACCATAAATTCAAGATTAATTGTGAGATTATCCCCAAAAATACTAATTAATTTCAAAGAGAGTTAAAGAGGCAAGAGACAATACAAGTAATCTTGCTTGTATTTGGAGCTCAACTAGTGGAAACTGGGGAAGTATCTTCAACAGACAGAGAATCGCAGTCATAACAACACCACACTACTTGCCTTGTAGGTTTCGTTCCTAGTGTAAGTTCCTAGAGTATGGTCTTTAGAGGTCCCGAGGATGCACTGTGTTGAGAGCGATCAATACAAGCAACCCTCATATCAAACTAGTGGCCCTGCGAGCTGCAGATCTCGCAAATTTTTTCCTTTTTCAAATTTCTAAAAGCTGACTCGACAAAAAATTCTATATTATTATCGAACCTGCTCACAAAATTTCACGAGAATCGGTTGAGAAATGCGACCTGTAGAGGAGAACATCCAGACAGACAGACATACAAAAGAATTTTTGTCAAAAGCTGAAATGGAGACGCTTCGCTCGCTCGCTTTGGCCGCGCACTTATGATTGTTCTTCAGTCACAAGTGTTCATAGGCTACGGTGTCTTGTTACCATCAGACCGTATGATTTTTTGCCACCGTAGCATAGAAAAGTAACATCTGTGACATCTGTCAGGATGCAACATTTCTGAGAGTTTAAATAATACACAGCTCGTCATGGCTCTCTATTTAGACTTAAGCAAAGCTTTTGACGTTAACTGACTGGGAGCAAAGTCAATGTTTTATTTTATAGTGTCAAGGAATAAACGAATAATAATGTAATTTTTTTAATTCTATATTTGACTGATGTAGTTGTAATTTAAAATGATATAAGGATTTGACATTTGTAATTTATATCCTGTTATGACAATAAAAAAGTATTAAAATTTGCACACCTGCATGCAGGTAGAATATGTATATGTACTTATTAAACGTTTAAGATCTTATGTTACCATATTCTGTCAAATAAATGTTAGATTTGATTTTTGACTATACTGAGATAACGTTAGGATGTTGGCGATTTGATTATGATCTGTTCGTCTCAATAAACTTACTTTTTTTCTGTAAAATTGTGGTAGCACTTTGTCCCTTTATAATACCCTAGAACATTATTGACTTGTGTCATTTTCTCTGCACTTATTCTGTATTTCTTTCTCGCATCCCCACTCTCTATACTGAGGCTTGGTTCAAACGTATATGTGGGAAGAGTGTAACTATATGTCCGCGCGTTGCATTTTCCTTTAGAGTTGAATTTGTTCGTTACTCGCTTCACGTCAAAAACTCTAATGCATTCTGGAAGCCCTTTATTTATTTCTTCTACACTTACTTCTAAAGCTGAAATAAGACAAAATATGTTAAGTCAGCATCACTCAGAAGTTTCCCTTGACAAAGAGTATTTAAATGTTTTTTTTTTCACCAAGAGTTCTTATGTACCCAGAAAAGGTTTCTTATAGTTCCCGATCATGGACTTTGCTTCTCCATGTAGTACCAGCTATAAGATGGAAAATTAAAACGTTGTCCATTTTAAGTATAACTCACGTAATTTGAGCGAGACAACCTGCCGCGAAGCAGATACACCCTTATCTGTCCTCGAGCTGCGTTGGAACTGCGTGTTCTGTTGTGTTGTGAAATCCTCCTCTTTAATATATTTCGCTTCCAACAGGGCCTTAAGCAAGTCCTCCTCTATAGTTTTCACACCGGGATTCCTGTGACCAATTTTAATTGATTTGAATAATTTTAATTCATATTTTATTCTGACCTTACTTTAAGGTTCAATCGAATATCTAGTCGCAAGGTTACTGATGACCGAATATGTCAGTAAATAAATAATTATTTGTGGACAATCTTACACTAATACCTATTCTGAAACTAAGTAAAGCTTGTACTATGGGTACCAGACGACTATACACATACTTATATAGATAGATAAATACTTAGAAGGTACCCAAGACTCAGAAACAGGTATTTATGCTCATCACACAAATAAATGCTCTGACCGCGATTCGAACCTGGGACCACCAGCTTCGTAGGCGTATCAACTAGGACAAAGTGGTTGTCCAGTGAATTGAATCAATTCATCTGTACGCCAGGCAAATTAGAGATATCGTGCTGGGAGAAGTGCCGTCGCTAATCAAGTATTTGGACTGTGGCTCGGGAGTCATCGTAGCGGAATTCAAGCACCACCGAGAGATCGTGGACTGTGCCAATGGCCAGCACTATCCGAAGAAAATCCTGCATGAACGGGACAAGAAACTCCTGCATGAACAACAGAAGAAAATCCTGCATGAAACAAAAAAGGATAATCCTGCATGAACAGCAAAAGAAAATCCTGCACCAACAACAAAAGAAAATCCTTCATGAACAGCAAAAGAAAATCCTGCATCAACAGCAAAAGAAAATCCTCCACATCAAAAAAGAATCCTGCATCAACAAAAAAAAGAAAATCCTGCATGAACAGCAAAAGTAAATACTGCATCAACAAAAATAAAATCCTGCATTAAAAACTAAAGAAAATCCTGCATCAACAACTAAAGAAAATCCTGCATGAACAACAAAATCTCTCCAGACGCTCCAGTATCAGAAAGTGTGAAACGCGCAGAAAAGTCCGAGAGCCGCCGAGGGACGCTCGTAAACGCGCTGCATATTGGAGACAAGCGCGACCGTCAACTCGTCTTGAGCTACAACCACACATGTCACTTCGAGAGGCTGACCGACCGTGAGCTGGAGAGCGACGCCGAATATGACTTCCATAAGACCAACGTGCCGCTTGCAGTCGTGAGCGAGCGCGTTGCCGTATATAATGGCGTTTGCGTTGTCTCCAGTAGGTCCTCCTACTGGAGACACGCCTAGTGGCGAATGGCTCGCTGGTCCACGCAGCGTGCATCCCCGGCCTGAAGCTGCTATGCGGACGCCACGACATATTCTACGTCGCGTGCGCGCCCGACTTTATGTCGGTGTCAGACGACGAGGAGTCAGATCTAGGTCTGTCCCCAGAGAGCATGGAACAGACCCGGCTTAAGCGACAGCTGTACGTCGTAGACGATGGCGAGGGCGGTGACGGCACCGGCGAGCCAGGCACCAGCGGCGCGACGTACCGAGTGCACGGCCGGTTCCAGCCACAGCAGCTCTATGTCGTCGGATCACGGGAACATGAAGCGCCATGGCACCCGCGTCGACACCCAACTCGCCGCAAATAACATCAACTTCGAGCGATCAACCGCCGCCGCCGCCAAAGTCGTCACAATGCGTGCGAATGTACAGGATACCGCATTGTCATCTTTACTCTGAGGCCTACTCTCGCTATAAGGCCCAGGGAGCGGCCGGCGGAGCTGTAGTGCAGGAGCCCATGGCGCAACAACCACGCCCATCCACATCGTGGGACTAAATCGTGCACAATTTTTAAATGTCTATATACAAATTTAATTATATATAAAAAATTATCGATGTCTTTGATGTATACCAGATAAAAGAAGCTAATTAATAATTCTTACGATACATTGAGTTCGTGATTCCATATTAGGTAATAAATATACTCGTTCGTAGCCCAACTTGGGCTTAATAACTTCTAAGTCTTCAATGAGCTCTAGTTTCCCCCTTGGGTTGGACGGTCAGATAGCAGTCGCTTCCGTAAAAACCAGTGCCTACGCCAATTATTGGGATTAGGTAGCGGACCTCAAGCATCATTTAGGGTGCAACTGTACTGGGATAACGCTAAGATGATGACGATTATTTTAATTATTTATTAAACAAGAACATGCCACGAGTCCATGATAATAATTAATTGTAACAAGTGAGACTACGTTAATATTTATTTTTATAGCATTGATATAAAAGTACAATTTGCGGATTTAAGGCATTCTCTATCAGCCAACCAATGGGCCAAAAAGAAAGATTTTACATGATTAATCATTAAATCGCACTTTTCACAGAGGAATAGCGTGCGGACATAGTTTTTCTGTGCTAGTAACATTTCCTTACGCAGTGGGGTTATTTTTTTTTATACTACTACTTTGTTACTGGTGAGACCCTGTAATTGGCTTTTTGTATCATATGTTTGGAACTAATGTAGTTTAAGCAGCTGTTGGACCTCCGAATAAATAAATAAATAATTTATGTGTATGTGGCGAACAAATAAATGATTTATCTATCTTATCTATGGTGTCCAAGACAAGGTCCCATAACTATTATAATTTTTATTATTTCGACATTCATGCACATTACCTCTGCATACCGTAATAATCAACACCACAGTATCCCAACAGCATGGCCATTTTTTTTCTCTTGATCCTCTCAAACGGTTTATCCGGTTTGTCTTTTTTTTCCTCGGGCGCTCCATTTGTTTTAGTGTTCTCTTCCCATTGTCTCTTCCTAAACCTAGTTCTATTTTTGTTAGGAACTATTGTTTCCGACTCTGGTTCTGGAGCCACATCCATGGCAGTTAAGTGTCTGAGTTGGATGCCTTGAAATAAAAAATATTTTGATACTTGTGATCAATGGTAATGGACAATGGTAATCATACTAATTATAAATACAATGATAATGATGAAACATCTGAAACAAAAACAGGAACTTATAAAACTTGAGTAAAAAATGTTATTTTTTTTTGTTTTCAGTTTTCTGTACCTTTCAGTTTTCGACTGGTTTATATAATTTACCCAAAAATGTATTCGACCGGACCCGGACCCGGACCCAGGTATGTCCTAAAACTACGACCAAGACTACTGGGGGATGGGCAGCAGCATCCCTAGGTTACGGTGGAGATACTGCGATCGCCAACCCGCATGCCAAGTGTGGCGATTATGGCATCTACCCCACATGAAATTGGGGGAGGGCTATGTCCAGTAGTGATCGTCCTTCGGCTGATACGGTGGTGGTGGTTTTCCGCATTTATGAATTTTGCCACACATAGGATAATCCGTAAGTTTTGATAATCTGTATTATAACTAAATCGAATTACATTAAGCGAATTTTCTAATTTGCGAACACTGATTAACTTCATTCATTTGGTTTATTTTAGAGGATTAGAGCTAAGGGTCCGGGTGTGGTGGCGGTAAGGCCTACGTCCAGCAGTGTTCGACTGCAGGCTAATAATGTTTTAGCTCTATAGAAATAATTGTACTTTGGAGGTCAAATTTAATCCCTTCACTAAATCATCAGCGTGATTTTCATGTAGTAGTCGAAAATTTGTGCTAAATAACAGAGGAGCGGTTGTCAGTTCTGATCTTTGGTCGGAGAGCAGCACCTAGTCAATTAGAAGGCTCTGAAGACAATTCCTACCGCAATTTCCTGACTTTTTTCGTCAGCTTTATTATAATATTTATTCATAACAACGACAGAATAATTATATACTTACAACTCTCCTATAATATTTGAGCGGTGTAAGCTACTTTCGCAGTTTTTACTTGTATAGGCCTCAACAAATTCTTACAATAAGCCGAGGTTCATTTTAAAATTTAACAATATTCTTTATTAGTGCATCAGGAATTTATATCAGGATGGTTCATACCGATTATTAAAAATCATGGATCATCCCTCGTATTATTTCTTCAAGTTATATTTTCCTAGACACAAGGTACAACGACGAGCGAAGCGAGCAGGAGTGTTAGCAGAACTGCAACACTATAGCGGGTGAGCCGAGCGAGCGAAGCGACCGTGCCACAGCAGATTAGAAAAAACGACGACTAATGCTTATTTCCTTTTGTTAAAAAATCTATTGGAAAAATAATAATCTATTAGAGGAAACGTGAAAGAAAATAAACGTGAGTGGAGGAAAAAGCGAATGGAACTAAACATATTGAGGAAAATAATTACTGAATACTCTTTAAAGTCAAAATTACATCCTGTGAATGAGAGACATCATCCTGTTCTGGATTATTTTTATTGTTATTGATGCTTAGAGACCTTATACATCTCTAACAATATTAAATCAGTGCTGTTTTAATTACTTTTTTTAATTTTGACGCTTAGAGACTAGTTACATCTCTAAGGAGTTAGAAATAATTGTTAATCGTATTTGGACACTCAGACACCATATACATCTCTGAGATATTAAATTAATTTTATATACTTTTTGTTTATTCAGACAGATCGTATTCAATATATGAATATACGTCCCTAATATTACCGTTTATTTTTATTGAATTCGACGGCCTGTTAAGCCTAGTTGGTAGTGACGCTGCCTCCGAAGCTAGAGGTCCCGGGTTCGAATCCCGGCCAGGGCATTTATTTGTGCATTTATCACGGATATTTGTTCTTGGGTCTTGGATGTTTTCTATGTATTTAAGTCTGTATTTATCTATATAAGTATGTATATCGTCGTCTAGTACCCATAGTACAAGCTTTGCTTAGTTTGGGACTAGGTCGATTTGTGAAAGATTGTCCCCCAATATTTATTATTATTATTGAATGCCATAAGTTTGTTAATCAGTATAGTTTAGAATCATTATTCTGTATTGTCAGTTTTTTTGTAGAATAATTATTTGATTTGATTTGCATACCACATTTGGGAACAGCTCGTGCTCGTGAGCGCTCGTGGCCCAGTGGCACCCGCGTACTGCGTGCGGTATGCGAGGTTAAGCAATGTCGGGTGAGGTAAGTCCTTGGATGGGTGACCGCTTTGAGTGGTTACTAACTGAGCGCTCCCGTGCTTTGGAAGGCACGTTAAGCCGTTGATCCCGGTTGCTGTCTTTGATAGCAGTCGTTAAGCCAAGTTAGAGGCCTCCGGGCGGCTTGAGAACTTCTAACAGTCAAGTTGCCCACTCACTTAACAAGCCTATTCCCAATAAGGTCAGATTTCCCCCTCAGGTTGGCAGGCCAGATGGCAGTCGCTTCCGTAAAAATTAGTGCCTACGCCAATTCTTGGGAATAGGTAGCGGACCCCAGGCATCCTTCAGGTTCAGATACTGGGAATAACGCTAGGAGGATGATGATGACCACATTTGGGAACACAGGTATGAAATTAGTATCTGGGTGACCTAGGTTTGATCGGAATGTTTCTTTTTTTTCGGTGATAATTTAACACATGACCTCAGGTGCCCACCTGACCTTACGGCCTGTGCGCTTGTTTACCACCGACGTGGTGGATTAAAAAAAATAACCTCAAAATTTGCGAACTTGGCCCGCACTCGCCTTTTTAAATCTTGGCCTGTGGACGCGTGTCAAATTTAGAGAAAAAAATAGCAGAAAGATTGATTTCTCAAAAGTGAGGTCGATAAGGTTTGTGTGTATTTAGCATGTTTAATTTCAATATTCAACTGCCGAAACCTTATCATAATTGGTGAAGCCTGAAAAATATTAAAATTATTAAGGAAATAAAGGAAAAAATCAAGCGACCTCTCGAAGGTTTGCTTATAATAAAGAAACACTGACAAGCGCTCTTTCAAAGCTACGCGACAAAATTCGCGGCATCAGAAAATAATGCCGGCAGTACCGACTTCCAAGATCCACTGATGAGGACACAGGCTGTCCGGTCGTGTTGCTGATAAAAGGAGAAAATTTGGCCCAAACCCTACATTTGGTTTTGATGGAGAAAATAAAATCGTCAATTGGATGATTAAGTTGGCGAAAGCCAGAATTTCAATCAACAACCGACCTGGACAAAGGTGGCAGAGTTGCAAAAGAATTGGGCATAGATCATCGCTTCCCAGGAGGTAAACCTGGTATAACAGCTTTTTCAAACGCCATCCAAACATGAGCATCCGAGCCAGACTTTACTAACAAGTTAGGCGCAAAAAGACATCAAGGAAGCACAAGGTGTCGTTGGACAGAAGGACATCTCGTTGGTCCAGCTCGTAAAATACAATTGTAGGTATAGCAAGAACGCATATTGTAAGTCCATTGAAATTTTTAATCGTTTGGATGAGGTAATCAAACATTTGCAATTAGATTTTTCAACACAACTCAAAAAATTGTTAATACAGCAATGTTTTTATTCTGTTGTCGAGTATTTTGATTATTTTAAAAATGGAACTTGACATTAAATTTTGTATTTTATTTTTATTTTTAATGGAGTACTCATCTACGTCTGCTAAAGAGAGGGTCAAACAGTTCCAATTATATTTTTTTGAAGAAGGTTTTGTGAATTGGTCAGTATTACTTTTTAGCCAATTTTATAAATATTTATTTTTACTTTATTTTTTAGGGGTGATAATAAATATTGCACTTCACATTATTCGCTTAGTGCTAACTCAAAGAGCCAAGCGGAGTTTAATCAAACTTAACTACCCAACCTGGAGAACCCTCCCTAGCAGCTCCAAATCTAACAATGCGCAGCCAAGTGGTGGCCCCAAAATACCTACTATGTCGCTTTAGCAACCTTAATATCTACATAAGGTTGTCGAAGAGAGGTATGTATTAAGATCGCCCTTGGGCCACCATCGAGAGCAGATTGCAGCCACAGGTGCTAAGAAAGGACGATAGAGTCGTTACTAAACAAGACTAAACAAAAGACTATAAAAAGCCAGTCACCGAAAGAGTAAAATTCATACGATACAGAAATGCGAATGTACACAAAACATCCTCTAACAGCCGGAAATCCGGATATACGGAAGCAAGCTTCGGCAAAAAGCCGAAGCTGAAACGGAAACCTTGGTTTCATTCAGTCTTACAGGAATTATGTTTGTTAAAAGAATACCGCAGTCTCGAGACTACTGGATAGACAAACTCTTTAGTAGTACAACCTGAAAATTTTAA
This sequence comes from Notocelia uddmanniana, assembly GCA_905163555.1. Taxonomy (NCBI): domain Eukaryota; kingdom Metazoa; phylum Arthropoda; class Insecta; order Lepidoptera; family Tortricidae; genus Notocelia; species Notocelia uddmanniana. The sequence continues at coordinate 46,709,506 of LR991053.1, forward strand.
GAAATTAAAGAAGCTAACAGTGACTACTGCGAGCCACAGGAACACGCAAAGAGATGGGTTTCTTTCGAAGACTCAATCTGAAAAGAAGAAGAATTCAAGAAGTTTTGAAGACTTTCCCTAACAATACAGACTGATTTTAATTTTCTTTATTTCTATTTTGTGTTTTGTCCATTGTGGCTTCACTTGGTCCCAAAAGAAGACCATCGCTAGCCACTGGCTGCTAGCACCATACTTATTTGGGGCCATTTCCTGGCTGTGATAAGACACTCCATAACAAAGAGCAATTACAAATATTACAATACACATATTGTAATATTTGTAATTGCTCTTTGTTATGGAGTGTCTTATAAGCCATCAATAAATGTTTTGTTTTTTTTTTATGTCGGGTTGATAGACTGATTAAGTTACCTAATTAAACTTTGTATTGATTTATTTTTAAATATATAAGAAATCTTATATTGTTTGTAAACCATTTAGGTACTTGTTCTATTAACAGTATTGTTTTTTAATGAATCATTTATTTATGTACAACGAAAATATATACGAGAATACTTAACCAAAATAATATAAAGAAAATTAAAACTAACTTAAATCTAAAACGGGCCCTTGAGGCATTGTACCGAGGATGCTGGCGGCATTTCCTCGCTGTATCGCAATGCTGATACGTTGAGCGAGAAAGTAAAGTATTGTTGCCTATTTTAATTCCTCTTCATGTCTAGGTTTTTAGAATTTCATGTTATTAAACTTTGTGCTGATTTATTTTTAAATATATAAGAAATCTTATATTGTTCGTAAACCATTTAGGTACTTGTTCTATGAACAGTATTGGTGCCTATTTTAATTCCTGTTAATGTCTCGATTTTTAGAATTTCATGTTACCTAAGATTCATTATTCATGTTAAATTAATATAAATAATGTATCGTTTGTGAATTTAATTTATATAGCGACTGACTTGTTATGATGTTATTAATAAAATTCTACTTTACTTTATATTTGATTTTTGTATTTATATGATCATGGTAACAGTTTTTATTGAGCTAAAAGTAGCCATTTGTTTAAATCAAGATTTAATTGATATTATATTAAGCAATGGTATTTTTAAGCTTTAGAAGACAGTAAAAATATACTGACTTTTGCTGTTTTACTTTCGTACTATTATAAACCATTGAGCTATTGAATAAGATTAAAAGTAAAAGTAAAAAAGTAAAAGTAGTTTATTTTTCAAATTAGCGATATTACATGCACTTATGATTCATTTCCACCATGACTTAGGTGGCCGACAACCAGTGCACTGGTGGATGATAACCGAGTAAAAAGGCAGATGACCAGAATAAGTGTCCATAGGCTGCGGTGAACGCATACATCGGCAGGCTTGTTTGCCACCAATGTGGTATAATAAAATATTGGGGGCGGTCTTAGACAAATTGATCTAGTCCCAAACTGAACAAAACTTGTACTCTGGGTACTAGACGACAAATACTTTTACTTTTTACAATTTTTTTATTATTATTTATTACTGATATATAAACGTCAGATTTTATTAAACTAGACTGTTAAACAGTAGGCAGAAATATTTTTTTAAATTCTTCATGTACAGCATTACATTAGAAATTGAAAAGTCACTTAAACGGCCGATGACCTGTATTACCCTATCTACATGGCCGTATTACAAGGCAATATGTTTGTTTAGAACATTTTGCCGACAGTACTATTTTTTATTAAAATTATGAAAAAAAAAAAATATTTATTAGTCAGGCAGGCAGTTGACCAACGGATGCCTGTATCCAGTGATTCGTAACTTGGTATCATTATGGAGTTGAAATTGAAATGAATTGAATTAATTGAGACTTGTTCCAGAACCAGAACACACAGAATAAAGTATCTATTCACGATACAATTTTGAATTGATCAGACTTCATTGAGATTTGCACCACTGATAAAGGTAACAATATGAATAACAGGAAGAAGTTGGTAACCAACCAACAAGTTTCTATTTAATTTTTAAAAATATGTATTTTAGTGTTAAGTAATTTGCTTGCACGGTTATTATAAGACCGCAATTAGTTTATGATTGGAATAGCTATCAATCCATATACACTTTGACATAACCATATGGAAGAACTAATATCTCATATTGTGTTCTAATCGCAGTTAAATATATATCAACTGCTGATCAACAACCAACCATCGGAAACAAAAACACAACGAAACTAACTGACAAACTACTAACAAGATCAATTTGATGAGATTTTAATCAACTTGCCTGCTATGCAAAGGTTGTTTGGAAAAGATCACTTAAAAGTGATGATAAGCCTGTTATTACCAATTTACTGTGCCAAACTCCTGTAACATTTTTCTTTTTATTGCATTTTGCATTAAGGAATATGCTTATACACTTTATTCATTTTAAAGCTAGTATTTTTACAATAAGTTTATAAAAGTAATAAACCAAACCGATTTTTATTAAGATCTAGGAGAATTTCATAAAATATAACCGAAAGATAAATCACTGCAAACAAAGGAAGACATTTCACAATGTCCTAGCCAAGAACCAACCAAACAAAATGGAAGGTAGTTGGCAGACAATAACATGAAATAAAATAACCATTTTTTCAATGTTTAGGTGAAATTTAGGTACCAATGGCTAATGAATGACCTTAGAACAATAAATATTTTTGTTTCATAGACAATTTACTGAATAACAACTTTATATTTAACTTTCAACTAATAGTATAAGCAAGAAAATGAGTAAGTGTTTTATAGAATTTCACAACCAGTATGGAAATTTCCTACATCACGACCATTTATTATTGGCAAGAATCATCAATATAACGTGCAGATAGCCAAACAATCGACTAGCAAGATTTACCAACAGAATAAAGACAGCCAAAGCGAAAGCCAAAGACCCGTTGACCAACGTTGATAAAAAGAGAACTTACAGACGTACCCGACGAAAAACCAATAAGAATAATAACATATACTTGCTCACCAAGCGTTTTAAGTTTTTATAATTATATTTTACGAGACGTTTTGAACGATTTGGGCCATAAATAAGACCATAAAATTTCCGTGCTAGCTGGGCAGTTATTAGCGACCAGAATTGAGAAAACAACCATGTAGGGTAGAAGTAAAACCGAGACGAAACAGATTTAAATTACTTGTTTTTGCATTGAGGTTATGAGAATCTAATAGCATTTAAATAAGAATTTCAAATAACAATACCTATGACGATCGAAGGGCTTAAAATAAGCATTGAGCCAATAGATTACAGAAATTAACGATGGGAAAGGTGTATAATTTTAACAAACAAATATAACCATGTGCACTAAATGTTAATTACTAAGTTCTACCTGATTTATCACGAAGCCGTGGCAGATTTTGTTTTAGAGTATTTACAAATGATTTAAATAATGTCATACCTATATTGGATATGTCAATGGAATCTAAATTTGATTTTATTTTAACTAAATTCTAGTACCGGTCACTTATCACGCTGGCCGACTGCCATGTTGTGTTGTGGCAAGTGGCACTTCTGTTCTGACTTGTGCTTGTCATGCGGCCGTGTTTGATTTCATTTGATCATTTCATTCGTTCTTCGTTCCGTCCTACAGTGTTGTCAGATCCAATTTGTAAAAGTCGGTAGAACTGTACCCTAAAAATCAGGATATCAGAAAAAAAATCAGTAGATTAGTTTTATGAGCCAAAACTTACTTAAATGTTGTTTTTTCAATATCATTGTGACAGAACTTATCTAATTGCAAATTATTACTCTTTTCCTCATTAAGTTTACTTTAACCATCTAATTGTATGTATTTACATACGCAATTGGTATAAGGTATAAAAAAACATTCTCAATGAAAATATTATTCAGATTGTGAAAAATATACATAATTGCAGTCAGCTAGTGTTAGAAGACATGTATTGTATGTATAAGGGGCGATTGATAAGTTCTAAACAAGATGTCGCTACGTTAGGCTATGCATGATTCTATTCTAATTCTATTGCTAGACGGAGCTTATGTAATTCTGCATAAACTCCATCCCTTGCCTGAGTACTAGCATAGACATAACGACAAGAGGTTCTAATGCAAAGGCATATCATTGATATACATTTGCCATAATATTTAGTACTGACTTGAGATAACGTGATTTCTAAGTTCTCATTCTAAACAAGCTTCTAATTCTGTACTATTTCTATTCTAGTTCTATTCTCATTTGTTGGCGGGGTTTTGGCCCCGCCGCGGGCCTCCACAACTCCCCTTATAGCACGACCCTGTCCACTCACAGCCATTTAGCACATTCTTGGCTGTTTCTATTCTTGTATTCTTATTCTCTCAATATCACTTCATCTCTCAACTCATCTTTATAGGAAAACATATAAGGACACTCACCGGGATTCCCAGCTATCCTCTCCTCTATTTTCCTACTTACTCCTTTATTGCGGTTTCCCGCCTTCTATCCTCTCGTCCTCCATTCTCTATTGTATATTGTAATGAGTCTCGCCACAGAAATGTTCGCTACCCACTACATACGTACTAACATACGTTCCACCTTTTTAATTCACTGTCAACTGTCAATGTTACCAGTTGAGTAAATCGAGACTGTTTGAGACATACACTTACCCGTTTTGTGTGATTATCGCGTTCATCGCGACACTCCCAACGGCAGAGCGATTCTTACAGGACTCTGCCAAATGGTTGGTCTACAGAGCAATCTTTTCTCTTACCCTCAGACCTGCAGTTCTCTTAATTCTTTCTTCCTTCTCCCAACGGTAGAGCGATTCTTACAGGACTCTGCCAAATGGTTGGTCCTCAGAGCAATCTTTTCTCTTACCCTCAGACCTACAGTTCTCTTAATTCTTTCTTCCTTCGCCCTCTCCCTACTCTCTGTACCTTCTACGTTTTGCTCCACCATCTTATCTTCTTCCTTGAACTGTTTGAGACATACACTTACCCGTTTTGTGTGATTATCGCGTTCGTCGCGACACCTGAGATATAAAGTGAAATAAAAGTTGTCATTACAGGTAGGTACACGATTAGAAATTCTCAGAGAATTTAATAGTTGCCACCTTTTTACTATAATTAAGCTAAATTATTATGGGCACGCAGAAAAAGGCTACCATGTCTGCCATACGAGTGCTTGACTTCGGGAATTTACAATGCCGCTCAAAAAGTAATCGCTTGTTAGATAGAAATGAAATGTCCCTTGAAGAAAAATTTAAGTTGTTTCAATATTCCGTATTATTAAAGATTTTCGAGTGCTATTTTAAAAATATAAATCCGCTTTATATAAAAAGAACGTAATCAAGCGCCATTATGTAAATTGTAAATTCCGCTCAGGGTGACCTTTGACTGAGTACTCTAAAAAAAGTCAAATAAAGGTTCAGTGTTTTTAAATATTATAAATATAGCAGGTAGCATAAAAGCTACAAATAATTAAGGAATGAACAGGAGAAACTACGTGGACTTTAAATCTGAAAGCCAATAACAAGTTTTGTTTTTCAAATTTTACTCAAATCATCTAATTGTTAGTACACTATTAGTAAAATCCACTGAAAATTCAGCTGCAATGAAAATAATTAGATTGCTTTGAGTTTTACTATGACAGAACCGATGACCACAGCAGACTATGTAAAAAGAAGATATTTTGTACTTCGTCGTGTTCATAGCGTTTGGTATTCACAGTTGTTATTGTTTAAGGCAGGTTTACCTACATAACTTAATCGAATTCAGCTCGACCGGCGATCAATTGCTTCAATTATGGATGTGCAGTAGTGTAGTGCTTATGAATTATGAAAATATATTTTAAGAGAGAAGTAAACTCAGAAAGAAATAATCTCTTGAAAATTCAGTAGATTAATAGACAGCCTGAAATCAGTAGATCTCCTGATAAATCAGGAGACCTGGCAACTCTGCGTCCGAAATTCATTCATTTGAAGTCATTCCACCACAGATTAAATAAGAAATTACAGTGAATGAAATAATGGATGACGGAATACCGGTTTTTTAGTTATCGATGGTTAATCTCGCACTATTACGCAATATCGTTTTCGATTATTAATCGACTATGTTGTCATGAGCCTTGCGATTGTGAATAAATATTTAAGCATATTAAACAAAATACAGAGGGGAAATGCTGCCAGCATCATTGGCACCATGCCAAAGAGGGCAATTTTCTTATATTTATTTTAATTTTATTTAGTATTCGTTTATAGTTTTAATTTAGATTTATTATATAGGTTATAATCACTAGAAATATATCTTAATAATTAAAAAAAACTAAGAATTACATTTATAAGTTGATTTATAGTCTAATGACCTTAAAATAAGATAAAGTCGCCTGAGGTATATAATTAGGGGATCTACTCCGAAATTCGAAATAGTGGAAGGAGTACGCAAAAAAAAACGGAAATCGATGTACAGTTTAGCTGTTTGGCACACGCATGTATAATAGAGGTCAAAACAAAATTTTTGAGAAGTGCAGAGTCAGTATTTATTTTAACGAGTTTTTTTTTCCAGAAACCTATTGTGTGTGGTATTAAATGAAAGGGCTTTTTGAGGCGATTCTTAAAATATTCCACATCATTACATTACAACCAATTTTTTTAAAACAAAAATAATTTACGATTGTTGCCCAGTTTAAGCTCCTCCTGATACGACATGGCTGATTTTTTTGTACATTATACCACAAATATTACATGATATCCTTATACCTAACCCCAAGAAAGAAATTTTGAAATAATTGTATTTAGTTTTTTTTTCAATAATACAAAGGACTAGTTACCGTACCGGTTACGTGACCAGCGTCAGTTTGCGACCACTTAAACAACGAGGTTTTTTCAATCGATGATAATGATATTTTAGAGACCCTTCAAAAACTGTGAGTTTTATATATTTTATTTCGTAGTTATTTAAGTTATTGAATAGAAAACCATAAAAAAAAAAATTGGTTGTTTGTAAAGTAGGTTTACGATCGAGATGTTTACGTGATAACGTCTACGTCTTACTTCACTTGCACTTCACTTATACCTGCGATCGCGCTCGTGAGGTTTTGGTGTGACACAAGTTTCTGAACATGTCACCCGACTAAAACGATTTTAAAGACGTTATCACGTCAAAAAGGGAAATCACCTTTCATTTCATCAATTAATCCAAATGGTCGCAAACCGGCACACCTAACTAGCTGGTCGCGAACTGACCTATCGATCCTACCCATGCTCTAAGCCCTAGTATTATAAAATTTGTGGCCCTACCCAAATATATGTTAACGACTTAATTTTCATACATAGAGAGGTATCTGCTGCCTTGCTAGCACGATCGTTTATGCTGTCACGTAATATGGCCAAAAATGTACTAAAACGTCACATAAAACGTAGCGGAATAAGCTATCGTCTTAATTACGCTGAGATGAAAATACTGTCTGTGAAAGACGGACAGGGGGTCTACTCCGAAATTCGAAATCCGAACTTCGTATGATGCCGTCCCTTTCACTCTCCTGTCATACACTACATGAGTGAAAGGGACGGCACCATACGAAGTTCAGATTTCGAATTTCGGATTTCGAATTACTTGTACTATTCCTTATTCTGTGTTTCGGAGTAGACCCTCAGATATCGAGTCAACGATCGCATAAGTGTTCCGTTGGGCCAATTTTGGTACGAAACACAAAAAACGTGTATAGTCGAAAAATCTACAGAGAAGAGAAACCAAATAAATGACTTGATTTGGTATTCTTTCGGAATTTTATTAAAATATAGGTATTGCAAGATTCGAGTTACGGCGCTCAATTTGGCAGGCAAATAGTCGCCCGCATTAAATAATTCAATGTCATCCACAACACGGCAAAATAGTAAATTACAGAGCATAATTCAGTTCAATTATTTAGCACGGCGCAGGACTCGTTTCGGCGCATGCGTGGTTCAACGACTGCATTTAGGACACCAGGTATTCAGTTCAACATGGGTTGACGCAGTGAGCAAAATGAGGGGTGGGAGCTCCGAACGTCTGGTCGTGCGACCTACAAGACGCCGGGGTGAGACGCGCGCAAAACTTACTCGGTATATTACTGTTGTTCTCGCTGCTTTGCTCGGTGGTGGTGCCTCAGCTCTGCTCTTCCTTGTACCCCTATACGCGGACCCCGCTCTCAGCGCTCTAGCTGCGGACTTCGATCCTGTACCTGCAGAATGCGTAACGGAACGGCGCGACGACCGCTTGGGCCTGGATAATTGTACATGGGCTTCATGCAGAGAAGGCTGCACGAGTGACGCATACAAGTGCACACAGTTACACGTGAAATATAAAGCACGCGGCGAAGATTGGCGTCCAGCGGTGCTGTTCGTGAATATAAAGGGCTGCGGTTACCCTCCTGTCGTGGACTGCGAGAACTTCACGATAAGCTACGGGTACGTTGGAGCGAGGTACAGTTGTTTTTGGTCGCGGGCTGACACGAGTGTGGTGATTCCTCGCTGGTCGAGGGGGGAGCAGGTTGCGACGGTAACAAGGACCTTGGCCCTACCGCTGTTTCTGTCTGGCTGTGCTGGCATTGGGCTCTGCGCGTTGCATTGCGAGTGCCGTCCGAGGCGCCGCCGACGCCCCCCACGCCGCCCACCTCACTTACCTCTATCTCCAGATGAAACATCGGTCTACCGGCTTGCCTAGATTTAGGTTTAAGTAGGTACAAACGAACCTGGCACAAGCATAGTCATATTTTTAGAGGATGTAAATAAAATTTGTAAATATACATATTAATCTATTGATGTTGTTTTATTTGTGTTTACCATCTAAAATTATCATTGGATAAACGTTAAAACGTCCCAAAAATAAATGAATGTATGCATTAATTAAGTCTTAAATTGTTCCCAAACGTGGCATCCCAACCGTATGCTTATTAAGGGCATGACTTTTTTATTACATACCTTCGTGCTATAGTGTTGATTTTTGTTGATAAACAGTACTGGGCCGCTACCGCGAACTTCGAAAATCGAACTTCGTATCGTACCGTCCCTTTCCGTCATATAGAGTATAACACGAGAGTGAAAGGGACGGCACGACACGAAGTTCGATTTTCGAAGTTCGCGGTAGCACAGCTGCATTGCAGCACCACTTCATTTCATTATTACAATACTCGTAACACGCAACTCGAAATAATGTGTCAACACCACAACACCAGTGTAAATATTATACTGTACGTACTGCGAATCGATAAGCGCATGCATTGCACATCACTAGAATTAGTACGGGTGAATTTTAATTCAATTATTATTAAATGAATATTTAAATATAGGTTCGTATAGCTCTAAACTTAAATTAAAGTAATTTTGTCTCAGTCCAACTGTTTAGATAGTCCAAAGAGTTCTCGTGAAATAGCCCTATTCGATAATTTTGAAGTGCCTTGCTGCCCAGGCTTATAGAAGAGCTTTATTAATCAATATTCATCATGTAATCTACTCCTTGACCAACGGTTTGCATTCCAACTGCAGCTTGCATGGGATGCTTATGTAAGTTCAGTGATTAAATTATTATTATGGTACCAGCTGGTACCAAAAATTAAATTTTTGACAGAAACTTATTCTATAGGATGAAATAAAAAATATGATACGGAAGTATATATTTATTTCAAGGTTTATAGTCGTTTTCATTATCAATTTAATGGTACAAAATATAGTTTCTCAGTACAATGCCAAGCAAAGTTACATCAGTCTTCAAACAAGTTCTCAAACGTTTTTACATCATTTTATACATTATACACTATTATACTATACATTTGAAAGATTTGTAAGCTATTTCAATATAATATGGTAGTCGAGTTCATAAATATATGCACGTTGTAGTGGACTTGCAGTCTTGACCACCCTAAGCCCGGGGGCCTACCGGGCCTTAGAACAAATCTGTTGCTGAGCGAAGTCTTCAACAATAACGCTATGTTCACATGTATTTGTTTACTTTGTCCGTCCACATATTTTCGAACTCTACTACATGTTGAAAGCGGACTATAGGTTTTGCTGTTTGGTAAAGGTTCAATTTATTTCTAAGTTCTAATATAAATTATTTCAAATCTGTGGCATAAGATATTATACAGATGCAGTTAAGTTATATTGTTAAGAGTTACCGTTTATTTCTAAAATATTAGATATGAGGATAATCGAATGATAATTTGATAATAAAGAGGTATACTGGTTTTCCACAGGCCAGTTTAAAATTAATCTCATAACAACTTTTTCAGTAAATATCTTTGCTCTATTCACCTGTACAAAAAAATGTGCGTAAGCATTTTCTTTTAATTTATTCTTACCAGCAAACAAAACCTATTTCAATCACATTACTCAGGGAAGCACATGTGTTAAGAATATCAACAGGACTATTGATAAATATATAATTTGGCAGTAAATTGCAATAGAATCATTTAACATCGGAAAGTTGCACATTGGTCAATAACTCTAGTTAATAACTGAAATAAATATTAAAGATGACAATTATTACAGATGCTTTCCCTTCGGCTAAACTCGGAATACGAGTAGACCCAGAAGTGTCAATCAATTACCGTATCATTTAACATCTGTCATGTTAAATGACGAAATACTACCATGTTTCATTCCGTCATTTGATATTGACTAATAAAGGTTTCTTTTAATACCACGTCTATTGCAAACAAGCGTACGGCCCGCCTGATGGTAAGCGGTCACCGCAGCCTACGGACGCCTGCAACTCCAGGGGTTACATGCGCGTTGTCGACCCTTTAAAAATTTATAAACTCCTTTTTTGAAGAATCCCATCCTCGGGAAAACCTCCGCAGGGAGTTCATTCCCCAAATGGAGCGCTCCGGACACTCGGAAATAATAAATTTTCACATTGACAGACCATGACAATATTGACAATGATTGAATACGATAATTGATAGCCACTTCGGGACTTTTCATTTACATTTTCATCTGAACTTGACATTGATAATTTGACGCAGGCCCGGCCTAGGGTAGAGCGGACGAAGTTGGCACTATGGGCGCCAGTTGCTTAGACGTCTCAATGCCGAAAGAGAAAAAAAAACAGGGTAAAGAGACAGTTTTGGAGTCTCCCTTTGACACGGAATGAATCGCTCCACTCTGTTCAGCGCCGGCGCAAATTTGGAGTACAAGGAAATTCAAACACATACGTTCTTGGCTCTTGTCATTATGACAATAAGGGATAAAACGGTACGCGTTTCAGTTTTCTTTAACGTACACTGAAAGGTCGATAAGATATGTCGAATTGTCACAGTCAAGTGGTAATTGTCAACTCGGTGCAATATCGACGTCTGAATAATTATGCTACTGTAATTTAAGCAAGTAATACTAGGTAATTTGTAATGACATAAAAACGCGGCATAATTAAATAGTAACAGCCTTTAAATGGACAACAAAAACCTAATAATGGCGATTAAAATACTCTAGCCTTTTGACGTTATAATGGGCGAGTGGCATTTTATTTGTACATAGATAAAGACTCCATTTCGTCAATATTTGAATTGATTCCATTATTTCCAATGTGTAACGACAATATGTCATACAATCTATATGGTTATGTTTCGTTACACAATGGATTATATTAAAATGTTGACGATATTGACCCCGTTACTATGTACTAAAAAAAATCAATTCACCCATATATTGATAAAATATCCAAATTTATTACGAAGTTTGAAATGCCTTAATGCTCGGCAGCCAAAAGGTAGAACAGGATACCTATTATAGTAGAAACGTTATATGAACGTCTAATATTGAGACGAAACACTATTTTCTGCTATTTTCGGGTAAACGAAAAAATTAACCAATATGAATCAACATATATCTAAAACTGGTGTTTTAAAAAAATAAGAAAATAACGTATAAAAAACCCGCCCCAACATTATATTTTGTTGTACATAGATTTTCAATAATACCTGAATGGACGAAGTGGCAACAACTAAACGGCCTCCCCTCTATCAATATCTCACGTAATTAATGGACGCGCCGTTGTCAACTCAATTATTATTGAATCTGTATTAAGTTTGCCTGACTGGGAAATCACCAAAGCAAAATCAGATCATTTAATGAATAATATTGCGAATTCGTAAACAGCATAAAATCGTTTATTGCTGATATGACGTTAATTACGACAGTAATTCTCAAGAATATACTGTGAAAATTTTATTCTTCTACTATCACGATTTTCACATAATATTATTGAAATCGTCTATTAATGATTTCAGTAATAACCTAGCCAAGGAAACTATATCGCTAAATGTGACAATGGAAATTTGGTTAAAAAAACACATAACAATTTAGAGTATAAACATTGAGCATCAAACATTTGAGATCAATGAAAATGGGTATATTTCGTATATAAATTATACAAAAACTACACATTTACACTGTTCTTGACAACAGTTCTTTTTCGAAACACAAACAGGTAATTTTCTTAAATAAATAAATTAAAACAAACACATTCTTTGATCACAACCTCACACATCCAAAACAGCTACTAATATTAATTAGTCAAAATAGGCAGGTGAACTAGGCTTTGTAAATTTAGTAGGAAAGTAATTACCGTTATTTATAGTGTCGGTAATAATCAATTTTGAAAGCTTTTTTAGCTCACCAATACCTTTATTGTCAACTTAATTAGCTCGTCATGTTTTGAATACATTAAATCAAGAATTAACTAACATAAACATTAAGGTGACATGAGGTATCTAGATATGAACAAGACCTTGGTTTTGTATCATTATAAAATGATATTAACACATTATAATTCATATGAGTGGAATAATGATTCCACTACAAAAAAAACGAGGTCGTTTACCACAAAAAGAAACAGTATAAAATATACGCTAAAATGAAATCACCTCAAAGTTTCACAAGAATTTAACTAAAGTAAATATAAAAGACTACTTTGGAATTTGTCAAATTCAACGACATACAAAGTAACATAAATAAGCCTTTATCCTTCGAACTAAAGCTGTGAAATTCCTTTTTCTAGTAATCCGCCACTTTGGGAATTGTTCACAATTTTATACACACAAGTTACGATGGGTCTGGTAAGTTATATAATGTAATAATTAATTGCCATTCATATTCAAAGAAGTTATAAATACAACAAATATTTGAATTAGGAAATGAATGACAGTTAAAAAGCGGTTAACTCTATATTCTCATAATGAAAGTTCAAAGGCTAGCCGAAGGATTTAAGATAGGGTAACTATATACTTGACCATATAACATTGTCTTGCGTCAAGATTTTTAGAAAAGTATGAAAATTATATTTTAAATATTTATATGGCCAACAACTATCATTTACCCTATATCACATTTCGTTTCTTTCTATACCTACAGTCAATGAGCCTTGAGAAAATTTGACAACTTTTCATGACAAGATTCATAAGAAGAATAAGCATAACACTATGCTGAGAGTATCGAGAGATCAACACTGAATCCTTTCAAGGGATATCTTTACAGCTCTGCAAATATTATGCCTAAAAATATTGCCATATTCTAAGTTTTATTCGTTTAAATTAATGTTTTGACTGTCAAATTGTCGAAATTTCCTGCAAGTTCGCATATTACCTAGCAGCACGTGTGCCCATGCTTCGTTCGTATACAATACACCACCAAGTATTATGGATAAGAGAAGGAATAAGAATAACATTCATTTCTGGCCCATTTTACTAATCAACTCATTTGACAAACTTTGATTTCGCGGCCTGTGGCATTCGTTTTTTGCTAGCCGACTTAGGTGTCCGACTGCTGGGCAGGCTGGGCTGTATTAGTTATATATTAATTAATTAAATTTACACAATGGTAGTAGATATTCAATTCATAGGGAGGAGTGAATAGCAAGAGGTGCAAATATTGAAATTATGAATGAGCATGTATAGAAAATCCTTATTCCTTCTAGGTAATAAACTTAAGGTTTAATTAAGCATATAATATTGGTGCTAGCTTATACAAATTTCAGCAGGATATATAAATTAGACTAACTGATTGCATACGCTTTAACAAATGATCTTGTGTGCATGTCAAATGCTCTAATTAAGCACATGCAATCATGAAAATGTCCACGTTTGTGAAGTATCGGCAGTACCAATAATAACATTTGATCAAAATGGACGCTCAAAATTGATAAATGAGACTAGTGATTAGGAATATTGTTCAGCATCAAATATGTTAAGTATAATATACTACTCAAAAGAAGATTGAGGTCACGACCATAATCCTGTTTTATTGTTAATTATTGGAAATAAAATAAATAATTAAATGAACCAATTGACTACTTTTGCCCTTTTCTTTTGTGTAGTATAGGATTCTACGTTTTTTAGCTGCACAGAATGGACAGAATTGTACATTTTTAAAGCAAATTTAATTAGTTGAGTACAAGTAGATTATTAAAGTATTTTCGTAACAAAAAAAATCCTAGAAAGGTGTTCCTGTACATACTTAAACTCACGCCTGTATCATCAAAAAGGGGTAGGCACAACACTTGTAGATTTTAAGATGGAGAAAACGTGATATTGCAATGATACGTTGCCAACCGATCCGAATTTAAACAAGGCTCCATATTTAAACTTTTAGTCTCATTTATCAGTGAGCTTGATCGAATAAAAATACAAACCCACAAACATGGACCGACTAGATAAATCATTGAACGACCTGCGACATCTGGGTCAGTCGGTACCTCTTTCTGTCCATCTCAACCGTACTGTCCAGACCCCGCTTCACAGCCCTATTGGTCGAACCGCCGTCTAAGCTAGCTTCGATTAACCTACGCGATTTGAAATACCTGTAATCGTTAGGGTTGTCAACCCGTAAAGTCATGTCGACCGCTGTCGGCATGTAGTACTCTGTATTGGTCGTCGTGTTGGAATTCAAGTCTAGAACGGAGTACATCTGGACTGGTTGCTGGCGGTAAGAGGTGTCTACATTGATGTAGCTTCGGGCGGAAGTGCTGCAAGTGGACGATGCTGGACTTACTTGGAGGGGAGAAGTGCTTGGGGTTTGGTTCGGCGAAGTTTTGGCGCTGCTGTAGCCTTGATCGATTTCCGCTTCCGTTGGCGTTTCGCGTGATTTCAGAGTTTGCATCATCCTGCAAACAGTTTAAATAAAATTAGGTCTTATTCTGTTTGGTGTAAAAGCGGTTTTGGTTTGTAATGATCAGTGGTTTCGCTTCGTTGTTCTAACCATTAGAAGGGAATCGCCAATTGGGATATCGACTGTGAAGGATATCAACCGTTCGGGACGTCAACCTTCTTTGATTCGAGTCTTTTCGGCCTTTGTTTCATCATAAATTTATAATTTTAAATATTTTTTTAATTATATGTGGTTTTATCACTCGGACTGCCTCACTAAAAAAGACGCCCAGGGTCGTGCAAAGTGGAAAGGAGTGGGCAAAAGCCGGGATAACGCTAAGAAACGAAGTCCCCCTCTGTCGCTCAAATATGCAAGTGCGACAGAGAGGCATATATTTCGTTTTCGGTTCGCGGTAGCACCTCTGAATGCAAGACGAAAATTCGCTGTGGCGATGTAGTGGTCTGGGTGGCTTAGTGGTAAAGGCGCTGATCCGGGAAACCAGAGGCGCGTTATCAATTTCCAAGTAAATTTTTCCTGATTTTTGTCAGTTACATTTTGAACACTACTCAAATTTGCGTAAGAAATATAAAACTAGAATATAACAACAATTATAATTATATAAATTATAGGCTATTTCATTGCTGTGACCTTACAGGGTTCATGTTGAACTGTAATCTATAATTGAAGAACAACTGTGTATAATGTATATACTAACGTGAGTGCAATAAATGATTTGATTTTGAACCGTTTTTTAACTGGACTTACCGGTGTAACAAACGAGCGACGGGAGCGATACGGGAGGCTTGACGGGAAGTGACTGTGGCCAGCCAGGATGGCCACGCCGTGAGCCCCAGTTCGGCGCGAGCGCAGGCCACGCAGGCGCACCCAACTTCCACGCTTTCCACCACCTTCAGCCGGACGTCTGTAACAATATGTCGGCCTGTTTAGCCTAGTTGGTAGTGACATTGCCTCCGAAGCTAGAGGTCTCGGGTTCGAATCCTGGTATGGGCATATGTTTCTGCAGAAACATTTGTTCCTGAGACTGAGATTCTTTCTATGTTCCCATAACACAAGCCTCAGGGTGGTATTCCACGCATCCTATATAATTGTCCAATCTTTGATCAAATTTCTTTGACGTAGGCCCATTCCACTTATCCAATATCTTTGTCCAAGTTTTTTTTTATGATATAAATGTTATCAGAATCTTTGATCAAATGTCGGGGTCCCATCCAAGTTTGATGAAATCATCAATTTTTTGATCTAATGTATATTGGACAAAGATATTGGACGAGTGGAATACCACCCTTACTGAGCTTACTATGGGACTAGTTGTGTAAAAAATTGACCCTATACACGAGTCCTATGGCACTGACAGTGACAGTTCATTTATATAATCTTGGAACGGAGTCGCTGTCACATCCAAATATAAATAATCATCTTTTGGGAATGTAGCTAATTACTTAGAGCATTTAACATACATCATCATCATCAAAGACTGCCACAAGGACCAGACATGGGCTGCCCGCATCCTGCGGACTCCCGATGGCCGGTGGGGCCAGTGATACAACATAATATCTTTATTACAAGCCCCGGTTCTGAAACTAGGTTTCCCTGTGTCTCAAGAGCCAGTTCCTTCTCGAAAACAGGCATTAGACTTCTTACATTAATTTATAATTTTTTTTAACAAGGCTGAAGGCATGCATTTATTTGTGTGTGTGCGCGCGTGTATTGATTATAACCGAGCGTTTATGATATAATATGGCTCTTCTGTTTCCGTATACTTTATTTTTTTTAGCCAAGACTATTTGAATTTTGAACGGGTAGTTGCTCAATTTGTTACTTTCGAGTGCTTTCATACAATGTCTCCTGACCCATGCACTATGACAACGTGGGACTGGGTAACGGACTAATCTTTTGTTGCTAGTTATTACGGTGGGGAGTGTCAGTCTATGGTATCTCCGTAGGGTTTTGTGTATTAAAATATATAATATAATTTATACCAAAACTAAAACTGACTCCAATTTTGTACTTCGCTATGCCACAATTTGTGGTTTCCGTGAGCCTTGGTTACCTACAGAAAATACCGAAATCGGCATATGCGTGCCTATCAAATTCGAGGTGTTCCCTCGATTCCACCTAGATCCCATCATCAGACCTTCACCAAATCTATATGGGACCAATGCCGGGGTACCTGCTTTGAAACGAAAAAATAATTATCAAAATCGGCCAATGTGGTCAAGAGTTATCAGGGAACATACATAAATAAAAAAAAGAAAATAAAGAACAAGCAAACATGCGGGCGAACTGAGAACCTCCTTCCTTCTATTGAAGTCGGTAACAAGTCAAATAAAAGCTTGTAAAACACTAAATGCTTACCCGACAAAGTCAAATCCAGATAAGCATCCAGCAACTTCGCCCCGTCCCTCTTGAAACGCCTCACAAACTTCGGATGCCTCGTGGTCAGATCTCCATCGGTGACCACATACTGAGCCAACAGTGCCGCGAAGGTGACAGGAGTTGGCGCCAACAGGCGCCATCTGGCGTGCTGACCGACCATCCACTCTAGCTGACGGAATGTCTTGCCGCAAAGCTGGACGTTGCTAATCTTGGACAGAGTTTTTAGGGTTGGCGCTCTGCTGAATTTCTCCTCGCTCTTTGCTGGAAATAAATTTGGGAATTCAGTTTTATTAACGACCAACCGGTAGCCTAGTGGTTTGATGTCTACGAAGCTGACGGTCCCGGATTCGAATCCCGGTCAGGACAAATATTTGTGTGGTCAGCATGAATGCGGTGCGATGGAGATACTGCGATCGCCAACCCGCATGCCAAGCGTGGCGATTATGGCTTACCCCCTATGAACTTGGAGGAGACCTATGTCCAGCAGTGGACGCCCTTGGGCTGATATGGTGGTGGTGGTAGAGCATGGATGTTTCTGAGTCTTGGATGTTTTCTATGTCTATTAAGAGTGCGCAGTACGTTCGGTTCTCCATACAAACTTATTTGCGCTCTCATTTTAAAACGCCATGCCAGAAAAACGTGAAACTTTGTATACACAATGGGATTCGGCATATCTAGGTCGGAAATCAGTTTCTGTTGCTTGAAATTATAATGGAGAAAAAATACAGCGATTATTCAGGTTTTCATACAAGCCGTAAAAAACTCAAAAAATCGCAGTTTTTTTTTTTACAATTTCTAGCAACAGAAACTATTTTTCAACCTAGATATGCCGGATTCCATTGTGTATACAAAGTTTCATGTTATTCTAGCATGGCGTTTTAAAATGAGAGCATAAATACGTTTGTATGGAGAACCAAGCGTACTGCGCCCTCTTAAATATATCGTCACAAGCCTTATTGAGCTTACTATGGGGCTAGTTTGATATGTTACTATGGAGCAGCCCAACCGGGGAAGTACCTCCACCTTACAGAAGACCACAACCATAGTAACCCCACCACTTAGGTAGGTAAGCGGTGTTGTGTTCCTGGTGGTGAGTAAGGTCGCCAGAGCTCCCGAGGATTATTTTGTTGAGAGTGAGGGAGCCGGATGTCTTTAGCTGGTTCTCGAGTCACAAGCGTCCATAGGCGACGGTGCCTGCTTACCATCAAGCAGGCCGTAAGCTTGTTTGCCACCGTCATAGTATAAATAAGTTTATGTCAATAATTAAATTTTTGGTACAAGCTTTTATTGCCGACTGCACTTTTTCCACAATCATCAACTACTTGTTGAGACGGTTCGAATGAGCCCATACACGATGGGTTTATCTTGTGTAGTTCAGGACTTGCTTGCCACCTTGTTTGCACCAACTTACAATCGCGGACTGATCAACGTTAAATATGGCGCCGGCAGCTGTCATCCCATTTGAATCTCGTCAAACTATCCATACATTAAAATTTTAACGAACACAGCTTACTATTACCGTAATAGTTACAGACGTAATTACAGACGGTTTGGTGCAACCCAGCCTATGTATCCATCATTGTCACAAAACTTACATAAGTATGCCAAAATTCAGCTCAATCGGATACTGGCAAGTGGCTGAAAAAGGGATTGGAAATTTTGATGACAACTTACATACGAAGTTAAATAAAAGCTTGTAAAAAAAAACTCCACTCCTCATACAACTCAACTTTCTCTTAGGGTATGATTTCTGGGAGAAAAAAAAGAGTAGTAGTATTTTTTTTTGGTCGTGTTCAAGTTTAGGCTGAGCGGACTAGAAACAACGTCACTTTCAAACCTGTTTTCGCATTATCCGATCGATATCGGTGTAGGATCAGACAAGGACATAATGTGAACACGCTCTTACTTAGGTCTCGCTAGAAGATCAGCGCCGGCTCCCTGAGTCGGCATTTACGCTAAGGCGAGACTTTTTCGTGACGAAATACGTTTTTTATTTGTTTTTTTTTGTTATATATATTAATTATTTTTGGTCACGAATAAATATTTTTCTTCTTCTTCTTCATCCCATATCTGATTATTGATTAACTATCAAAATATATGATTTGACAGAGTAAACGTAACGTGGAAACGTTTTGACGACCTGTTTAGCCTAGTTGGTAGTGAAACTGCCTCCGAAGCTAGAGGTCCCGGGTTCGAATCCCGGCCAGGGCATTATTTGTGCATTTAGCACGGATTTTGTTCTTGGGTCTTGGATGTTCTCTATGTATTTATCTATATAAGTATGTGTATCGTCGTCTAGTACCCATAGTACAAGCTTTGCTTAGTTTGGGACTTGGGACTAGATCGATTTTTGTAAGATTGTCCCCCAATATTTATTATTCATTATATTTATGGAGACAGACTGCATGTTAGTATGGAATTCCTGTTTTTTTTTATTCATCACCAATTGTTCTAGGAATATCATCTGTATTCGAAGTTGTATCTACGTTTTTGTATGGCAATGGCAAGGCATCAGCGTCACATTTAACGATGATTGGTCCGTTATTACTTGTTGATACAACTCGCACTAAAGTCGAGTCCAGAATTAGGCGAACTAACTTGACAGTTAGAGCTCGTTCCCACTTGTCGGATGTCGGATCCGGATTTTATCGGGTGTCGGCGGCTCATACAAATTGGTGTCCGGCAAATGTGAACAGCTTCATATAAAATGTTCTGCCACTGGACCATCCGATTAAAATCCGGACCCGACATCCGACAAGTGGGAACCAGCTCTTAATTGTACACTAATGTTGCCACAGTTTGGCTAGCGCTGTTAATATCGATGTTTAAAAAGTCTAGTTAATCATTATTATCGCGTTTGGAATCAAACTAATAATTTTACTAAGAAAAATAATTATAATAAAAATTGGTTGGAATTTAAAATACATCGAACATCATTTTGGACATCGTTAAGAACGCCATTTTATTTTGTTGACAGTTCCAACCATTAGCCAAACAAAGCAAGCCATTCAGCTTTCGACAATACTTACACGACAATTACTTGATAAAATATAAATAGAATAAGTTTTATAGAAGGCACAAGGTTATATCGACATATTGTGTCGACATAAACCTATCACTATTTATTTTTTCCTATGTCTGGCAACATTTCCGGCTGTCAAGTTAGTTCGCCTAATTCTGGACTCGACTTTAATAGTGTAGAATAGCTTGCATGGCGCGTAGCAACAACAACAATAAAATTGCAAGTAGATGATAAAAGCCCTAATTACCTACTATGTAAGTATATACTGGTAAAAGAATAGATTGCCGTACCTACTATTGTAGGTACATATTCGTCGTGACCGTAAAAAGATTAGGTAGATAGTAATAAGCAAATAAAAAGTGTATAAAAATCGATCGATCGATAATACTAACATTTATATTATACTAGCGTTTGCCCGCGACTTTGGGTGCTTGGAATTCGTTTCTATGTATTACATCTCCATACAAACTGTCACCCCCACCCTCACAACCGTTTCGCCCCCTTAAGTGATGGTTTCCGGGATAAAAACTCCTATGTTCCCTCCCGGGAATCAAACTACTTATATATACGAAATTTCATCAAAATCAGTTTACCGGTTTAGGCGTGAAGTGTTTACAAACAGACAGACACTCTTTAGCATCTATAATATTAATATGGAAATATGGAAGTCTCCTCGACTACCCTTGTCTAGTACTGGACTATCTACGGTTATGTTCCAGAATCCCGAATAATAGGGGCTTACTGTTAACGCCAGTATATTTTTAATATTGCCACCGCAAAACCAATACACTACAATAACTCATTACTATCAGTAACAATGTCCAAACTATGCCGTTCGTTACGTTATAATCCAAACAAGATAATTATTTGTTGCTACGCTAATTATGTCGTACGAGTTTTGAAGACAGGCTGCCTAATAGTTTCAATGGTAAGTTGTAACATTCATTTTCGCAACTAGATCAGGTATTTCCTGCCCAAGCCCTAGTCAATTTGAATGAACACGAGTAGAGGGCAAAGAAAAACCGCACGTTAGACAGTGATCCTTCTATACAATAGTAATATCTATTCTTGCCACCTAAAAATGTATATATTTTTTTGTATGTTGACCCTATTATCATGTATTTGCGAAATCTAAGTGAGATACAGATAAGATAGGGAATAAGTCGCCCTAAATCCTACGACATCATAACTGATTTAAGGTCTTTCCTAATTTAGTAGCTGACGCATCAAATGCCACACGAAGGAGTACTACCATTTGAATTGATTTTTTGTGTGTAACAGTGTGGAATGTGACATGAGATTCTTGGCCTCGAATGTCCAATTCTCCGTACGTCCAGTCTCCGTATGTCCATTGGCCCGAACGTCCAGTCCCCGTATGTCTAATGCCCTCATAGGTCCAGTCCCCGTATGTCCAATTTCCCAAACGTACAAGATACGTCCTAATACCCGAACGTCCGATCCATAGCTTCCGCCCGTAGGTTCAATCGTTCAATTTTGACGACCTGTTTAGCCTAGTTGGTAGTGACTCTGCCTCCGAAGCTAGAGGTCCCGGGTTCGAATCCCGGCCAGGGCATTTATTTGTGCATTTTTCACGGATATTTGTTCTTGGTTCTTGGATGTTTTCTATGTATTTAAGTATGTATTTATCTATATAAGTATGTATATCGTCGTCTAGTACCCATAGTACAAGCTTTGCTTAGTTTGGGACTAGGTCGATTTGTGTAAGATTGTCCCCCAATATTATTTATTTATTTATTTATTAATCAGGGTAAGGGATATGCAAATCCCTGCCCGTTACCCTAACTAACCCTACGGTCGCTGATATGTCCAATCACCCGAATGTGCAGTCAATCAATATGATTTATTTGCCATTATAGAACTTTTTCTCAGTGACAGTAGTATGAGATATCCTATGGCTGTTATAATAACGTTAACGTTACAAAGTACAAAGTTAGTTGAGAGATCGTTTCCGCTCGTTAATTTTTGGCGTACCTTTTGCCGTGACCAAAATGTTAACATGCAAAACCAATATGGAAAATATTCAACATGGAAAGTGACATCGGAAATAAATCATATTGGGGTAAAAGAAACGGTCATTCAATAACAAGGCAACGATAAAGGCATACAAATGTTATTTTCTAGGGTTCCGCACCTCGAAAGGAAACAGCGGAACCCTTATAGGATCACTTTGTTGCCCGTCCGTCCGTCCGGCCGTCTGTCCGTCGAGGCATATGTACATTCCAGGAATTGAACATTCGAGGCATATGGACATTCCAAGAATTGGACGTTCGAGGCATATGGACATTCCAGGAATTGGACATTCGAGGCCAGAATCAATCTGTTGTCTAGGAGTTGCTGAATCAGAGGGCCACGGGATTGTAGCTGTAGTCTTTTATTGGCTATGTGCGAAGTAGGTGGTGGGGGTAAGCTAGGCGATCACAGCTCACATCATGGCAGAAATGTGTACTTAACTGGGACATCTGTCAAATTTACTTTCACGTTTCCTATTGGTTTCTTAATGGTTTCCTACGATTCGTTTCGTTTGTGTTTATTTATTTATTTATTTCAGTAAACTTTCCAGTGAGGGGTCTTTCTCGTTTACTAAAATAAATACACTTCTTTGACATTGTCCCGGGACCCTTGACGTTTGACGTTTCAGACGTGCACATAGCCAATAATACACACATTGTTCGAGTGGCGTGGGAAGTAGCGAGAAAAAGGACAGAAACGTAGTGTGGCAACATTTTTCGTTATGCCACACGTCATGCCCCCGCACCGTTTTGTCGGTTTTTGGGTGCGAGACAAAGGATCGACTGCGGAGCTTCGCGATTAATAAATATTATAAATAAATAATAAATAAATATTATGGGGACAATTTTTACACAAATCGAACTAGTCCCACAGTAAGCTCAATAAGGCTTGTGTTATGGGTACTAGACGACGATATATTTAATAGATATATTATTATACTTAAATACATAGAAAACGTCCAAGTCTCAGGAACAAATGTCTCTGCTCACCACAGAAACAAATGCCCTTACCGGGAATCGAACCCGGGACCTCTAGCTTCGGAGGCAATGACACTACCAACTAGGCTAAACAGGCCGACAAACGATTAATTGCGCGAGTACAGCAATGTTTGGGCCAGGCTGGCAGCGCGAGGAGCAAAGTTTGGCATAGCCATAAGACCGTAGTTATCTGTCTGTACTCACCAGCAAGGCTCAAGCAGTACAGAGCGACGTGCGTCAGCCGGTCAGCGCGCAGTCTGTGGGTGTGCATGAACAGGTCTATCAGTGGAGTGTGGCGATGCTGAGTTCGAGCTTCTTTACTGATGTCGCGGAGCTGCTGGATCTGGGCACCTAGCAACTAGCTGTAGTCTTCTTAAAGACCATAGTTATCTGTACTAACCCACAAGGCTCAAGCAGGCCAGAGCGACGTGCACCAGCCGGTCAGCGCGCAGCCTGTGAGCGTCCATGGACAGGTCCAGCAGTGCGGCGGCCGAGTGGAGTGTGGCGATGCTGAGCTTCCTACTGATGTCGCAGACCTGCTGGATCAAAGAACTGCGGCATACTGTTTTCTGGACTCACCGGCAAGGCTCAAGCAGGCCAGAGCGACGTGCGTCAGCCGGTCAGCGCGCAGCCTGTGAGCGTCCATGAACAGGTCCAGCAGTGCGGCGGCCGAGTGGAGTGTGGCGATGCTGAGCCCGAGCTTCTTGCTGATGTCTCGGAGCTGTTGGATCAGGGCGCCCCGGAATTCTAGCTGTAAGGGGGAAGGTATTGTTAGCATAGAAGTCACATATAGCTATCTGACAAAGACACCTTACATGTCACTGTGTACACTAATTATTTTGGTCACTAACTAAAAATTACATCATCATCATCTCTTTTGGGAGAAATTTCCATTTGTTTGACGATCATGATGCTCATTATTTTATTTTTGACATGAATTGAAAACTTATATTATTGTATTAACTATCATGAAATCATGAACTTTTAGTAAGTTAGTAACCAATTTTAGTTTAAACAGTTCTGGTGTGGGCCCTTTTATTATTCGCCCTCTGCTAGATGGGTCCCTATAAATAGCGACATTAAAAAATGGCCTAAGGGCAACACTGGTGCAAAGGGCTAGGGGTAGAGAGGTGGCACTGGACTTGAAACATATAGCCAACTCGCCACTTAGGTGACCACATCCACCCCTGAGCAACAGCTCCAGCGACTCCACTCTGGACAGCCGGTTAAGGCAAGCCACAGAACACCCCCAGGAGTACTTAGTTACGCAGGGTCGCTTTTCCCTAACAGCTCGCCACAAGCTGCCCTACGTTGACTGATTGCACTGGAACCCCAGTGGGCGATGGGGTCGTCACATCCCTACGCCTATTATTATTATTTATTAATTGGCAGGCAGTTGAACAACTAATGATGCCTGTATTCAATGATTTGTAATTTGGTATAATTGTGGAGTTGAAATAGAAATAAAGACCATTTATGGTGAATATGCCCCTAACACAAGCCTTATTGAGCTTACCGTGGGACTAGTTCGATTTGTGTGAAAAATGTCCCCTAATATTTATTTATTTTATTTATTTATGCCACTGGTTTAGACTGATTAAATAGCCTTCAATCTTATTGCAGAGCAACAGAGATAACCACAGTGTGCCAATGTCAACTAATGAAAAGAAGGTGTCGAAAATTGATACGTTTACCTCACACAAAACCCTGCAATCTGTATTAGGTAATATTTGTGTTAAAAAAAACCGGCCAAGTGCGAGTCGGATCCGCGCACGAAGGGTTCCGTACCGCATGATCTATAAAAAGAGTCCGACTCGCACTTGGCAGGTTTTTAATATTTGTTGTTATAGCGGCAACAGAAATACATAATCTGTGCAAATTTCAACTGTCTAGCTATTACGGTTCTTGAGATCTAGCTCGGCGAGTGGTAGCCATGAAAAAGGGCTAAAATATCACGTCTTTTGTATGGGAGCCCCCCTTAATTATTATTATTATTATTTTGTTTTTATATTTGTTGCTATAGCGGCAACAGAAATACACAATCTGTGAAAATTTCAACTGTCTAGCTATTACGGTTCTTGAGATACAGCCTGGTGACAGACGGACGGACGGACAGCGAAGTCTTAGTAATAGGGTGCCGTTTTTACCCTTTAGCTACGGAACCCTAAAAATGGTCTCGTCGGGAGACCAGCGCTTGCTCCTGAGCCAGGTTTATGCTGAGGTGGGACCATTTTGTGACAACCTGCTTAGTATTTAGTATAGTTTTTTTTAAATTCTTTATTTATTGTTTCATACTTTTACTTTGTGTTAGTCATAAATAAATTAGTTTTCATTATCATTTCATAAAGTAATTGACACAAAACACATAAGTTTCATCATGCATTGCATATCATAATGTTATGAAATACTTGCATGTACATATTCCATACTAACCAACTATGACCAACGCAAGATCTAATCATTTTATTGTCTAATAAAAGACTCATGTACAAATTTAATGTGGACATGCAAAAATAATAATAATATTTTACTGAATTAATTTAGCTCAAGGTCAAATGGACACCGCGAACTGAAAACGAAGTTTTTCCCTCTTTGTCACTCAAACATGCAAGTGCGACAGAGAGGCGTATATTTCGTTTTCGGTTTGCGGTAGAACTTAAAGCATGCTCAAGGTAGAACACCCACAAGATGGTCTGATGCTGCGATGAAGGTGGTTGCCATGCCACATGAACTAATGATCGCATTATTAGTAATATTATTATCGTATGGCATTTATTTACGAACCGTGAGATCTTCGAGAAGACAAGTACGGTTGCCAGTTTTTGTTGCACTTTTAGCACCACCCAGGGGTCACATCAGGGCTCGAGCATAAACTAATTAAAAATATTTGGCTATTTCAGGATTTTGAGATTAACCGGTTCCGAGCCCTGGGTCACATTATTATTAGTGACTTCTCATTTATTGACTTTATATTGTTGATATACAGGGTGTTCGGCAGATGGATGAACATACGTATATTGCGGATAGATGAGGTCATCTGCTGCGTGGTCTAGCACAAAATAATGAAATGGGCCCAAAAATTTTTTTAATGAATTTTTTATTTTAATTTTTGAAATTCTTTGTTTTCAAATAACTGAATTCGTAAGATTCTGGAATTAGTCTAGATTTAAATGAAATAAAAATTAATTATTTTTGAGCTTGACCACGTAGCAGATGACCTCACGTATCCCCTATATACGTATGTCCATCCATCTGCAGAACACCAATAAATTGTTAAAATTCCTACTGGTAATTTTGTAGGCACCCAATAAATTGTTAAAATTCCTACTGGTAATTTTGTAGGCACCCAATAAATTGTTAAAATTCCTACTGGTAATTTTGTAGGCACCCAATAAATTGTTAAAATTCCTACTGGTAATTTTGTTAAAGTGCAGCAGGCAATTCTAAGATTTTCTTGTACGTTTTTTTTTTTTTTGATACTACGTTTTCCGAAGTCTCAAACGGACTTAAAGGGGTGGTTTCGAAACATAAATGAGAACATTCTTGTTGTTTATTTACTAAAACCATTTCTGGGTTCTGAAGTCAACTAGGAACCCTTATACTTAGTCGGCTCATAAGTTCTGTCACTGGCCTTTAAAATTTAAATTTGGAACTCTTAAAATAAAAACCATTGTGCATTTGAATTTCGAATCTTTTTTAAATATTTGAGTAGTATTATTTTGCAATTTTCTGTTTTCTTTAACATGGAGTGGACGCTTAAAGATAGCCGTACCGCAATAATTGCACTATATCGTTGTGGACACTCGCCGACTAAAATTATTAAGCTACTTGAAAATTTAAAATTCTCTCTAAGATTTGTGTATCATACCATAGAAAGATACAGTGAGGTCTCTAGTTTAAATGACAAGAAAAGAAGCGGTCGTCCGCGTACAGCTAGGACTCCAGCGGTTGTACAAGCAATTAGGGCACGCATTGCCTGAAATCCCGCTAGGAAACAAAAAGTTATGGCCCTCCAGATGGGTTTGAGCAGAAACACGGTGAAAAGAGTGCTTAATCAAGACCTGAGACTTCGTGCTTATAAACGAAAAACTGGCCATCTTCTCAATGGTTGGCTTAAAGCTTTAAGGCTTAAAAGATCTAAAGCTTTATTGAAGAAGTACGCTAAAAATAAGCATCGTTGTATACTGTTTTCGGACGAGAAAATTTTTGACATAGAAGAAAACTGTAATAAACAAAATGATAGAGTGTACGCTCGCAATAGTAAAGAAGCGTCTAATAGCATTCTCCGTATTCAAAGAGGTCATCACCCTTCATCTGTGATGGTTTGGCTGGGAGTTTCTTATGCGGGCGTCACTAGTATGCATTTTTGTGAGAAAGGAGTAAAAACTAGTGCCAAAGTGTACCAAGACACGGTGTTGACTAATATTGTGAAACCACTATCCCATACGATGTTTCTAAACCAGCATTGGGTTTTCCAGCAGGACTCTCCTCCAGCCCATAAGGCAAAGTCTACACAAGCCTGGCTCGCCTCCAATAAAATCGACTTTATACGGCATGAAGATTGGCCCTCCTCTAGCCCAGATCTTAATCCGTTAGACTATAAAATATGGCAGTATTTAGAGGAAAAGGTGTGCTCAAAACCTTATGCAAATCTAGACTCGCTGAAAAAATCCCTTGCTACGGCAGTGGCCAATATCGACATGAAAGTGGTGCGTGAATCCATTGACGACTGGCCACGCAGACTTCAAGCCTGTGTAGATAATTATGGCGGTCATTTTGAATAAATGTTATACATTTAGATTCTCTAGTTTATAAGCTTTCAAACGCTGTACAAATTATACGGAATAAACTTAAACTTTTGTTTTTATTTGATACTATGTATATGACAGAACTTATGAGCCGACTAAGTAGTTCCACCATGTCCATCTGTCTGTCAGATGCTTTGTTCTTTCATTGGTAATGCTAGAAAACTGCAAGTTGGCATGGATATACATGGCATGGATATGTTTTTATTGAATTCCGTTGATTGCGAGGGCACAATCCTGAGATGAAATAAAGTAATCTTATCTAAACACTAGTGTCCCAACTCGTATCATTTTGAAGATATTCAAGAATTAATTTTCTGTTAACTCTTAAGGCCGTTTTGCATTTACCCTTCCGTGATATAATTAATTTTGTGTGAAAAAGAAAATATATTTTTTCTTGAATTTTGAAAAACTAAATACTTATGCTACGTCGTTTCTATGGATATGCACGGCTATATGCTCGTAAATCAATAATAACACCCTGTGAAAGCAATAAATCTGACAAAGTGGTAAAGTAGAATCTAAAAAAAAAGTTTTTTCCCTACTTCCCCCTTGTTTTTATGCTTCAACCTTATGGTACGGGTTGTTGTTGGATAGGTCTTTCAAAATGAATAGAGGTCTTCATCAAACATTTTTTGATAAAATTTATATTTTCAAAAATAACCAATCCAAAAGAAAATAACTAGTCCCCCCCCCCCTTTAACTTTTAAACTATAGGTCCAAAAATATGAAAAAAAAGTCATAATAAAGACTTCCAACAGAAAAAACTATAGCCGACATGATCAGTGAAGCTGTTTTTGAGTTATCGTAAAGTCTTCCCTTGTTAGTAAGAAACATATGAAATGCTGCAAAGGTATTTCCCTATCCTTGTTATTGTTTTCTTTTCAATAGAATTCATTGGGCAACTACGGAACCCTACACTGAGCATGGCCCGACATGCTGTAGACTGATTTTTAAATTTGAGTTTTCAACTCTTGAGCATTTAATGGTTAGAATAAGATTTGTAAACTATTTGCTTGTGGCAAATAATAAAACTAGTGATTAATTGCCAGTAATTAGGTAATTGGTCAATAATGAGAGCTCAAAATGCCACCAATCTGGTAATGAGGGACAGAGCAAGAATTCAACTATTGAGTTGATCAAAACTCAGAATGTAAAGGATTCTTATGCAATTTTTTAATACATGTTGTCATTTTTCTCAATTACAACAACTTCCAGAAAGTATATTTAATTTAATGAATTATAATCTATAGTTGTGAGCATTAGGATAATGTAACAGCATGTTGAAAGCCTACACTTACCATATCCACCATATCATTTGTTATTAAACAAAGTAAGTACCTGATACCATGATGCAATAAACCCATTTTTTATGAAAATATTGTCTTACCTGAGGGGACTGCAGATGTATCACAGGTTTTTGGGCCTCCTGCTCAACAGATGCTTCCATATGTCCTCCCTGTATTCACAGTGATGATCATCCTCAGGATCCCGGATAGTCTAAAAAACAGCCATTTATCAATGTTGTGTAACAAAGAAAAATGTAAAAACGTCAATGTGACTTGCATTTCATTGAAATCATTTGTATAATAAATATTATAATGAGTTTCATTTAAGTTTAAGATATATTTTAGGGTAAAAGCTCGTTTTTTTGGTATAAATGAGGGCATATCACTTACAATTGCATCCAGTTTTGCCGCTTCTGACACCGTCTTTGTCCCCATTGTCATGGGCAACTTGGCTTCGCACATGGGACAGGTTCAATTTAGACACATTCAAGGATTCCATGTTTCAATAAATAAGCTGAGGAGGTGGATTTGAGAACAAAAACGGAGATTACTTTTTAACACGTCGACTGAGATGTGACAGTCACCACGTGGAAACAAGTGTCAAATCAAATCCTTGTAAAATGCCACTAAGTCACTAATACTGCAGATGCCTACTGGTTCTTTAACGAACATAACTCTTTAAAAGTTCAAATAGAGCACAACGTCGAATAAAAACACAAGCAATGCAGCGTTATTAGTGATTTTCCGTCACATGATGCGGTACACTCCTTTCAAGACATGACTGACACCACACTGACACGGAGCGAATTTGAAGGAAATTGGACACTGACACAAGAAAAGGAAAAAATAAATGAAATGAAGCCGAGGCCGCCTTTGCCCATAGACAAAAAGTCAACACTCGTTAAGACTGAAAAAAAATGGTCTTCGATATATTATTATTTTCATGTATGTGTTTAGTACAAACAATATTGATCCATAATGCGTGTCAACAAGCTGAAAATCCTGCTAAACTTAAATACTCGATATTGTTTTTACCGGTTTACAGTAGGTTATATACATCACTGGCCCATGCCATATTTGGGCAATAAAATGACGTCAAGATGACCAACATTCCCCAAAAAATATTGTACGTCACTTTTAGAAGCTATGGATTAGCGGCTGATAGTGTTTTCTAAAATTGAAAAGTATTTATTTTACTCTAGGTTTAGCTTAGCTCTTGTAGTTATAAACTAATAAATTTTAGGAAAAACATGTCATATTCTAATAGTAAGTTCTAATTGGAATTTTACGTGAAGCCGGAAGCATGTGCCGTGTCATTTATGTTGAAGAAATCCTGTGGTTTTATTAATTTTTTATAGTTATTTATGTGTTACAGTGTGTGATTTGGTTATAATGTGCCCACAGAATACGTTTTCCGCGGCCCTGCCGAGAACCCAACGGGGTACGCCGCTGTTTTGGGCGGTGATCCGAAGGGCAAAAACTTCCTGTATACGAACGGGAATTCGGTTATTATTCGTGATATTGAGAACCCGGCGATTGCAGACGTATACACGGAACACTCCTGCCAGGTTAACGTGGCCAAATATTCCCCGAGCGGCTTCTACATCGCTTCAGGAGGTAAGGCTTATCATATCACGCAGTTTTATCACTAATGAATATGAATCATTGTTTATCTTTTCGCTAAAAACTTATTTACTCGAAGTTTATTTGTATTTATGACTCATGCCATGCCTGTGCAGTTATGTTGATACAATTTCACCTTATGTGGCATTCCTTTCTGATAGCTTGCTGACCTAGAATTAATACAGATATGGCTTG
Source organism: Notocelia uddmanniana (assembly GCA_905163555.1). Classification (NCBI taxonomy): domain Eukaryota; kingdom Metazoa; phylum Arthropoda; class Insecta; order Lepidoptera; family Tortricidae; genus Notocelia; species Notocelia uddmanniana. Next base: position 46,740,918 of record LR991053.1, read on the forward strand.
TATTCCAAATCTGTATGTTAAATCTTATTACTATAGACTTAAAGCTCATATTTCGTCCCCTTTTTGCATCTCAACAGATGAGGATTGTAGCAAATAAAATATAGGAAACTACAGCTAGTGTTGTTGCTGCTATACTGTAAAAAAAGTAATATTTGAGCAAATTCTTTCTGATTAACAGCATTTACATAATTACAAAATTGCTCTTGTATATGCTATTCTTTTTATCCGGTTGTGTGGCAGCAAAGCCTGATAAATGTTCTCTATGCATATCTGTCTTTTCTATGTTGTGCACTAAGTGCATTTAGTTCTTCAAAATTTTCTAGTAGATGAATTATTGAGAAAGGAGGCATCTATATACCCATTATCTGTTTGAATTTATTACAAGTTCTGTTACTGCATGTTATTTTTCCATAACTTCTATTTAAAAATATTAAATTTATGGGGTATATTCCTCCCCTAAAAATACAAAAAATAAACCATTTTTTTTTATTTCAATAACTTTCCTCAAAATGTAGAATATATATATGGCTATTTCTTTTTTATACTATGTTGGTTGCAAACAAGGGTACAACCACTGCAGCCTAGAGACACCTGCAACTCCAGGGTTGCCACATGAGTGTTGCTGCCCCTTTAAAGATTTATACAGTCCTTTCTTGAAGAACCTTATACTATAGTCCCTCGAGAAAACCTTGTCAGGGAGCTCATTTCGCAACCAGTTAATAAACACTTTCATATTCAGGGACTACAAATTCATGGCTATTTACCTAGACATAGTCCTATATGGAGTTGGACTCTTAAAAATATTACTTCTATGAACGTCTCCTTGTTTCAATTTCCAATCTAAACTTAAATAATTGCTTGTTTTCATTATTTTATATTAAGGCTAAAATTTTGTGTCAATTTGCTTCTCAAACTTTGTTTGTTGAATGATTTACATCTATAAATAAATTAAATAATATTTTGTACATATTATACATTTAAATGAAATGAACTTCAAATATAGTTTAATATTAGTGGTAATATTCACCTTACTGTCACAAACACAAAAATAGTCCATGAAGTTTCTTGTTATTGTCTAACGCAAAATTAATATCATTATTGTCCTACTGCAGTGACCCCGAAAACTGTATGAAATGGAAATACTTAAATATGCATTTATATCTGCATGCTTTGTTTATTTGAAATTTAGTAAATTAAATTGTATTACCTAATTAAATAAAATTGAGTCGCTTTCATGCAACTATTTTCTACTTACTTGGTCGCCAAAGTGTGGGTAAATACCAAAGTGTAGGTAAAGGCATCGGAATTTCTGATACCCAGTCATATTGGACGTGCTGGGAATCAACAAGATTAATAGGTGGCTAATTACTGTATATCATTGGTTGAAAATATCATGGACATTTTGACATTGTTGTGTAACATAATCCTTGCAATCATTACTCAAAGGGTACATCTGAATGTCTGTCAAATTAAAACAGCTTGACAGAACTGGTTTTCCATGAGGCAGCCTGATCCACGATATTTATTCTATTTTTTTCATGCAATGCCCATAAAATGTTATTTAAATATTCCTATCAAACTCAAACTCAGAATTTTGAGTGACGCTGATCAATACTGCTTTAATACCCGAGTCAACATACAGTAATTGGAAACTAGATCATTCAAATTAAGTCAACAAATAGAAAAAGGAGAATATTTAAGAGTGGTCGGGCACAGTGGAACATTATCTCAATTAAAGGTCAACAACACACTTGATTCTTCAGGAGTCAAGTGTGCATAGGCTATGGTGCCTGCTTACCATCAGGCAGACTGTAAGCGTGCTTGCGACCATTGTTATGTAAAAAAAAATAACCAAAAAGTAAGTTAAAACTGTGACCAAAGGTTTCTCAGTTTAATGATAAGATCACTTGTTGTCTATCAGTTTTTTAGGGTTCCATAGTCAACTAGGAACCCTTATAGTTTCGCCATGTCTGTCTGTCTGTCTGAGGCTTTGCTCTGTGACTGTTAGTGCTAGAAAGCTGCAATTTGGTATGGTTATATAATTTAATAAAATTAATAAAGTAGTAAAATAAAATCTAAAAAAAAAAAATTTTTTAGGGTACCTCCCCTACACGTAAAGAGGGGATGATTTCTTTTTGCTTCAACCCTATAGTGTGGGGTTTGTTGGATAGGTCTTTCGAAATGAAAAGAGGTCTTCGTCAAACATTTTTGATAAAGTAAATATTTTCGGAAATATTCACTCCAAAAGAAAAACAAAATTGTGTCGTCCCCCATCTAATTTTTGAACTATGGGTCGAAAAAATATGAAAAAAATCATGAAAGTAAAGTTTAATAAAGACTTTCAACAAAAACTATAGCATCTATAGCGGACATGATCAGTTAAGGTGTTGTTGAGTTATCGTAAAAAGGCTTCCCTTAAAAGAGGTATGAATCGCTGCAAACGTATTCCCTTTTGCATGTTATTGGTTTTTTTTTTAAATTAAGTTCATTGGGTAACTACGGAGCCCTACACTTTTTATGTATTGTTTTATTTGTATCATATTGTAAAACTCATACCGTTCACTGTATTTGCATACAAGTTTGCAGATTATCTCTGGCCAGCTTTCACTTACTTGCATTATGTTAATGTTGACACAATTTTCTCTTCACACTGTTATTGGCCGAGTTTAATTGCGCGTGGATAAACTTCCATGTGTAAAATAAACGGAATAAATTAATTGGCAGGCTCTAATTAGGTGGTTAATTGGAAATATTGGAATGATCAATCAGAATACACGTATGTACGCGATATTGTGCCTTATGTGTAAGATATGCGACGTTAAGCAATGTCGGCCGGGGTCTACTCTAGTATGGGTGACCGCTTTTTGTGGACTAACTGAGCGGTCCCGTGCTTTGGAAGGCACTTTAAGCCGTTGGTCCCGGCTGCTTTGCCAAGTTAGCGTTCTGGCGGTTTGAGAACTAACAGTCAAGTTGGTCCACTCACTTGATAAAGCCTTGTACTAATAAGTTCTAGTTTCCCACTTGGGTTGGAAGGCCAGATGGCAGGCGCTTCTGTAAAAACTAGTGGCTACGCCAATTGTTGGGATTTGTTAACGGACCCGGGCATCCTTCTAGACGAACGCTCGAACTAGACGAACTAGCTCGCGCTATGCGTTAGACTCGAGTTTTCTAGGTGTCATAACAATACCTACTCTTTATTGGTTTGTACACCTACCTCGCACAAATAGTTACAAACAGCGACTTGTAGGTTTGCAACAACATGCAGTCTTATCGCTAAAGAGCGGTGTCTTCCAGACAACCTGTATGTGTACATTGGTTATGTTATGTCAGACATTGTACCTTCTATTATGATATCATCGCGATATCGCAACAGCATCGTTGTAAGAAATCAGTGGCTATGAACCAAAATGATCTTTGGAGACCAAATTAACTATACTTATTTATAGTACCTAACACTGCGAACTGTTTACATATCTAATTAATAATGCCATGTTATCATAAAGGTAGCATTCAACAAAATACTTTTGTGGCAAGTAAATTGCGCGCATAAGCTGGAAGTCAGCCAATTCTATTCCAGAATTAAACTAGTTTTATGTAGGGATGTTTGGATGGCGGAGATTATTATTTTTGTTCTAGTTTTGTTATTTTAGAAGAGTTATTTTACCGTTCTATTGTAATTAGATAAAACAAATCTACAAAAAAAGATAAGTAGCTCGATAACGTTTGTCGATGATATCTTTCGTATTTTTGTTTTATCCAACGATAGTGGCAAACAAGCTTACGGCCTGCCTGATGGTAAGCAGAAACCGTAGTCTATGGACACTTGCGACGTCAGAGGAATCACAAGTGCGTTGCCGACCCTTTATTGACTTGGGGATGCGCTGTGTGGAGAGTGAGGGACCCGCAGATATCTCTCCGTATTCGTATATGTATTTCTTTCGATGTAGTATTTCGAAGAAATATATAAATATGGTTTACGCTGATAATGTACAATACGCAAAATGCTAACTGCACGCATAATGTACAAACAGTCAAAATGCACATACCGAAAATCCACATCATGATAAATGTACAGAACGAGAAATGTACAGTACGCAAAATGTTTTTACGCTGAAAGCACATAACGCATAATGTGTAAAAAGAAAAATCTACATTTCGCAAATTGTTCAATGCAAAACGCATAATCCGCAAAATTTTACAAAAGCTAAATGCTCAATCGCCAAACGTACAAAACGTAAAATGTACACAAAGCAAAATAGATAATAATGCTTAGTCAGAAAAAGAGGGTAAGTATTGTAAGTTTGACATGTGTATTTATGTGTGTCTATCTGTGGAATGTAGCTCCCAAACTAATAGACTAATTGAGATGCGGTTCATTTTCTTTTAAAAGCTGACTTATCAAAGGTGTTGTTAGCTAAGTTTCATCAAAATAGGTTAGACATTCCAGAGATAGGTAGGAAATGGATTTTTTGTGATCTATTATTTATTACGAATGTTAGATTCCAACGGACACTTATTAGCACCAAAAACTAATTTATCAGTACATCTTGAGTATTGTTATTTTTCCGTAATGAACAATTTGCGTGTTGATCATTCTAACTTTGCACATTTTGCCACTACCGGGTGGAGTACATTTTGCATATTGTACAATCATCATATGTACATTTTATTGTTTGTACTATCTGCATATTGTACATTTCTCGTTCTGTACATTTATCATGATGTGGATTTTGCGTATGTGCATTTTGACTGTTTGTACATTATGCGTGCAGTTAGCATTTTGCGTATTGTACATTATCAGCGTAAACCGCGCGTATGATGCGCCAGCTGGTTCATTTTGTATATACTCGTAGGAGGAAAAGTTAAGGTATTTACATTATTGTCATGTAAATAGAATGAGTGACTTCCCTAATTTAATGTGATGATGTTACTGTTGATGAACCTTCCTGTTAAATATCCACTGGTATGCTGTGATCTGTGATGGTGGAGTGATGACGTTTATTATCAATTGTAGAAAACATCATTCTTTTTGTTCTCTATATTGTAATAAATAATCCTTGGCTAAAATCGAATAAGTGCAATTTTTTTACTTCAATGGCATCCCGCGATGGTCGTCAAATACAACTTAGATTCTACGGATTAGGCAAGGGAACCAGCACGGCTAGCACAGATCGCAATTTGTCTCTTCCTAATTAGAAAGAATGGCTATACCTTATGAAACAAAGTCCTCCGACGCGTCTGTCTGTCTGTTTGTATGTCTATATGTTCGCGATAAACTCAAAAACTACTGAACGAAGTTTTATACAGTTTTCAACTATCAATAGAGTAATTCTTGGGGAAGGTTTAGGTGTATCATTTTGTGTAAATTGGTTGAAAAATGACGATGTTTGCTAATGATGTTGGAAAAAAATCACGCTGGCTTAGGAGCGTTATTCGAAAACGCTGTCTAATACACTTGAGATAATATAACAACACCATCTATGGTGGGATTGTCTTTCTTCCATTGGTCTACAAGAAAGTCCGCGATGTTATATGTATGTGTTAAGGATAACTTACTATACCCATTCTCAACTTCTAAAAAAAGATCACATATAATGTGGTATTTGCAAAGCTATTTACTCGGATACAGCATTAATCATTATCAAATCAAATACATTGATTACATTGAGCGTTTACACATACAATACCAAACCATACAATTTTATCTGAGATTAAAAGTTTCGCGTGTAAAATTCAAGCGGGCTAGCTGCCGCACCAAAAAGCGAATACTACCCGTGCGATGCCGGGTCGGGTCGCTAGTACTTTTAAAAGACGGGTAGTTTAATACACGCTCAATGCAGCTCGACTGCATTTTGTTTTGGGTCTCGCCTCCCGTGGGATAAAACATTGTATCATACGTAAAAATATCTTTTTTATATTCTCGTAGATGCATCAGGCAAGATCCGTATCTGGGACACTGTGAACAAGGAGCACATTCTCAAGAATGAGTTCCAGCCGATCGGCGGACCGATCAAGGACATCGCGTGGAGTGCCGACAGCCAGCGGATGGTCGCCGTCGGCGAGGGCAGGGAGAGGTAAGAAAACCGTATTCTTACAGTCACCAGTGTTAATATCTGCCTTAAAGCGGGCAAATAGACCCGCATCTGGGACACTGAACAAGGAGCATATTCTCAAGAACGAGTTCCAGCCGATCGGCGGGACGATCAAGGACATTGCGTGGAGCGCCGACAACCAGCGGATGGTCGCCGTCGGCGAGGGCAGGGAGAGGTAAGAACACCGTATTCTTACAGTCACCATTGTTAATATCTGCCTTAAAGCTGGCAAATAGACCCGCATCTGGGACACTGAACAAGGAGCATATTCTCAAGAACGATTTCCAGCCGATCGGCGGGACGATCAAGGACATTGCGTGGAGCGCCGACAACCAGCGGATGGTCGCCGTCGGCGAGGGCAGGGAGAGGTAAGAACACCGTATTCTTACAGTCACCATTGTTAATATCTGCCTTAAAGCTGGCAAATAGACCCGCATCTGGGACACTGAACAAGGAACACATTCTCAAGAACGAGTTCCAGCCGAGGTATGAACACCGTATTCTTACAGTCACAGTATTCGATCAACGATAAATATGGCGCCGGCAGCTGTCATCCCTTAAAAGCTTATCAAACTTTCTATGCTCGTACAGACCCCATTGTTATTATCCTTTTTAGAAGCTTGTCTTTCCATACTCGTACAGTCAACATTGTTAATATCCTTTTTAGAAGCTTGTCTTTCCATACTCTTACAGTCACCAGTATTAATATCCTTTTAGGGCGCGTTGCACCAACTTACGATAACAGACGCCATACTTAAGTCAACGACAGCTGTCATCCCTTAGCAGCTTGTCAAACTTTTCATACAGTTAGATTTTAACAAACACCGCTTACGATAGGTTTGCGCTTGGCCACAAATCACTTGATGGTAAGCGATGTTGTGGTCTAGGATGGAGCGCGCTTACCTCGTAAAAACCGGTTCACTCTCGTATTGTAGTTCACTGGGAACAAGGATTCCGACAAGGAGTTCCACAGCTTGTTCTCATAATAAAAGTGGAAGCGAATCGCTTCGTGCGAGTTTTGGAACCGCCACCGTAAAAGGATGTCGCCTCGCCGTATCCCCGCTCGTCCGGTGGTAGAAGGGCGCGGGGGGTATTAAACTGTGTAATTCCTCAGCACACTCCCCGAAATGTAACCGATAGAAAACTGAAGGGCTAGTAACTTTGTGGCGACACAGCGATTACAGCCGGTTCTGTGGAACCCACCCTTACAGTCACTAGTGTTAATTCGCCCGTAAAAAGCGTATAAAATACCGCACCATACTCATTATTCTCTCAGTCGTCAGTCGAACATCTTTATTTATTTATTTATTTATAACAAACAACCGTTTACATGACAACAACCCAATACAACCCAATGCGCCATGAAACTTAAGCTTATAAATATCTATGTATCTAGGCGACGAAACGGCGTGGCCCCGTCGTCTCCGGTGTAGAATTCGGTAGGTTGCCCCGGAACCGTCGAAACACGACACCTTCGGCCAGAAGTCATCACAAGCGATGGTCTCCTGCAGCGGCCGCGGCACGCGCACCACAAATGAGCTGAAGCGCACGTAGTGACGCGAACGCAGCTGGAACACCCTCAGCGGGAAGTCGGTCTTCTGGCGAACGTACTCCACCACATCATCAGCCGTGGCGGTGTAGTGCATGCGCGATACATAGAGCGCCATGCTCGGTGTGGCAACTCACACCAGTACAGTTTTGAAAGTTCCCCTTTTTTCCAGATTCGGACATGTATTCATGGCCGAAACCGGCACTTCGGTCGGCGAGATCAGCGGCCAGTCCAAACCGATCAACTCCGTCGACTTTAGACCGGCTCGCCCGTTCCGTATCGTCACAGCTTCAGAGGACAACACGCTGGCCGTGTTTGAGGGGCCGCCGTTCAAGTTCAAGTGCACAAAGCAGGTCAGTATTTACCGCGAACTCTAGTCTTCTACCACCAGGTAGAGAGAGTCAGAATCCTAGACAACAAAAGCAAATATTGTGAGCGGGATAGACGCGTTCGGGATGTGGTGCTGCCGCCGTATTATACGTGTCCCTTGGTCCGACATGAGAAGAAAAAAGAAGATAGGGGAACTCCGACAGATAATTCTTTTTTTGTTTCAAAGCGGGCACCCCGACATTGGTTCCATATAAATTTCGTTTAATCTAGGGAACTCCTTGAATTTGATAGGCATATATGCCGATTTCGGTATTTTCTGTACGTAACCAAGCATTGGCTCACGGAAACCACAAATTGTGGCATAGCAAGTGCAAAATTGGAGTCGTTTTTTTTTGGTATAAATTATTATAGTAATATAATGTTGTTTTCAGGAGCACACCCGCTTCGCGCAAGCTGTGCGGTACAGTCCCGACGGCAGTTTGTTCGCGTCCGCCGGTTTCGATGGAAAGATCTATCTGTTCGACGGCGTCACTTCCGAGCTTAAAGGGGAGGTAATTATCGTTTATAACAGTCACGAATTTTCAACAACCACATTCATCTCGTTAAATGATAATTATTATTATTTCAACGAAACTATTGTCGGCGGAACGAAATTGGAATGCTCGTTAAGACTACCGGGGCATGGGCAGCAGCATCCCTGGAGTGCGGTGGAGATACTGTGATGAATGTGAATTTGGGGGAGGCCCATGTTCAGCAGTGGACGTTCTTTGGCTGATATGGTGGTGATGGTGGTGGATATGAACAGTACTGGCCAAACTGTGGAAATAGTGCACTTTGACTTGTCAAACAAGTTAGTTGGCGCCCAACGTAATGTTGACTGCATCAATGGGAGATCGACGCCTTGCACTGTCGAATTGCTTTTCTTTTCTACCCAGAGCGTTGGATATGGTGGTGGTGGTGGTTAAGGCGCAGGGTAAAGCAAGCCATTCTCCATACAAAGGTTGTGCAAGTTTTTTGCCATAGTTTTGGCACTTCAGCATTTAATTTTATTTTTTGTTGGTACATATTGGATACACGCATGTTGAAATTTTGCATTATATCAAACATAAAATAAAAATACAATAAAAAAAATATATAATAGAAAAACATCAAGACATAGCTAACCAAAAAAAAAAACATATGGACCAAAAATAGTAACTGGAGTGCAAACACAAACGAAGAAAACCTTGCACAAAGTTTGTATGGAAAGAGCTTGCCCACCCCTTCGCCTTAAGCCGTTGATCCCGGCCGCTGTCTATGACAGCCGTCGTTAAGCCAAGTTAGAGGCGTTCGGGCGGCTTGAGAACTTCTAACAGTCAAGTTTCCCACTCACTTGACAAGCCTAATTTTAATAAGGTGTAGCTTTCCCCTTGGGTTGAAAGGACAGATGGCAGTCGCTTTAGTAAAAACGAGTGTGTACGCTAATTCTAGGGATTAGGTAGCAGACCCCGATTATCCTTCAGCATGCGACTGTACTGGGATAACGCTAGTATGATGATGATTGTTAGCAGAACTAAAGTAGATTAGAAGCAATATAGACTCGATTCGCGCAGGTTAACCAGTATGCACACGCAGGTGCGGGTAGTTGCAGGCTAGACGACCCGTTATTGTCTTCAATCCAAAATGCTGCCTATATGTAGATGGCGTTTCTATTCTTATGTTTCCAGCATAGAAAAGGAACGAAATCTACATATAGGCGGTATTTTGGATTCAAGGATGGGCCGTCTAGATATTCCTAGACGGCCCATCCTTGAATCCAAAATACTAACTAGTGGCTCTGTGAGACGTAGACCTAGCAAAAAAAGTTTTTTTCTCAAATTTCAAAATTTCCAAAAACTGACTCGACAAAAAAAATCTATACAATTGTCGAACCTGGGGGCCGATTTTGAGTCTCGAACGCTCGAAATCAAAGGCGAGCGGTAGAATATAGTCGCACGCGAAAAAGTGTCACGATTATATTCGAATCAGCCCAAGAATTGCTATTTTTGAGAGTCATACCTCGAAAGCTAGTAATTGACTATCGATATTTTGCATTACGTTACCGGTTATTTGAATTCGTATTTGAAATACAAAATAGAGATGATACAATATTAAGGCGAAGGGGTGGGCAAGCTCTTTCCATACAAACTTTGTGCAAGTTTTTCTTCGTTTGTGTTTGCACTCCAGTTACTATTTTTGGTCCATATGCTTATTTTTTTTGTTAGCTATGTCTTGATGTTTTTCTTTATTTTTTTTTAATATTTTTTTTTTTTTTTTAAATAATGCAAAATTTCAACATCAAGTTCTGCGTATATCCAATATGTAGCTACAAAAAATAAAATTAAATGCTTTAGTGCCAAAACTAACGCAAATAACTTGCACTACCTTTGTATGGAGAATGGCTTGCCCTACCCTGCGCCTTAAACATTGAATTCGTAGTAATTATTTTAATATTTAAGCGCATTTTCAGTGTGATAAATGTAAATACGCAACGAAATGAATATCTCTTTTCTTCGCTTCTTTACAACTGACACGGTTGGGGGCGTAACTAAGTAAATAATGCGCGTTCAAATCCTTAATATAAAATAATATTTTTTGTATAAAGAAAATGGCGGATGAAAAATTAATATTGTCTTTGGATTTGAGGTTATGTTAACATCATGATTAAATGAATTATCGTAATTTAAGTGTTTTATCCAGCTTAAATCAATATTATTAGAGTAATATTAAATTAAATTAGGAATAAAATAGATTCAGGATAAACTAACTAGTCGGTACTAAATTTCTACTGATAGAATTGAATACGAGTGGTCAATACCACTCGACTTAAAATTTTCTATCGCTCGAATTTCAAAAATAGCATTACATCGTTTTTGACAGTTTTCGAGTGAAAAAGTCGAGCGTTCGAAACTCAAAAATCGGCCCCCTGCTCACAAAATTTCACGAAAATCGGTTATGAAATGCGACCTGTAGAGGAGAACATCCGGACGTACAATACGATAAAATTTTGTATTTTTTTCTCAAATTTTTAAAATTTACAAAATTTGACTGGATTATAAAAATCGAGACGAGAACATACGGACAGCCATACGAAAAAAAAATTCTATATAATTATTGAACCTGCTCTAAATAGGTGAGTTTGGAGCGCCGCACGGAGCTAGCGTGGCCGAAGATGTCCGAGATTAGCTAGTCCACGATGCGGCCGGACGAGTGGATTACTCATGTTTTTTTTACCACGTCGGTGGCAAACAAGCGTACGGCCCGCCTGATGGTAAGCGGTCACCACAGCCTATGGACGCCTGCAACTCCAGGGGTGTTTCATGCGCGTTGCCGACCCTTTAAAAATTTATACACCCTTTTCTTGAAAAATCCCATACTGTAGTTCCTCGGGAAAACCTCGGCAGGGAGCTCATTCCACAAACGGAGCGTCCGAGTGAGGAAGTTCCTCTGAAACCGTACCGTACGCGACCATTTAGGTTCTAAGGTTTGAGGATGAATGCCCTTCCGACGGCGAGCAGTGCGATGTTAGAAAGCGGCCGTGGGCATCATCATTGTAAAGTGAATGTGACTGTCTTTTATGAACTGTGTGTTTAATAGAAAAAATAAGTGTGAACTTGAATAAAGAGAATATTAAAAACAATATAGTTTAAACTTTTATTATTGTTTTTAATAAAAGTTTAAACTATAAGTTAACTTTAAGTTTAGTTTTATTCTATTATTATAAATTAGAAATAAAATCGGGTGGACCTTTATGCTGGAATTTTAAACAAATTGTCAGGGATCAAAATCGTCGGAGAAATAAATAAGAAATAAAATTGTTAGTAGGAAAATGTGGTTGTATTGCAATTTTTGAGTTAAATAGTATAATATTCCATAAATCCATAAATTAGCGCACGACCGATTCTCGTAGTCAGCGGCCGCCTAGGGTTTGCAGTCCCGGTACCGATTTCTATTCAAAATCCCGAGAATTCCCGGGATTTCCCGGGAAATTGCATGCCCTACGGCCGCCACTGCTATACGAGTACCAATTTCTCTCTGTAATACTCTTTGATTTATAGTAGCTGACACTGTAATTTTATGAGAGCGCTCGTGGCTCAGTGGCACCCGCGTACTGCGTGCGGTATGCGAGGTTAACCAAGGTCGGGCGAGGTCAGTCCTTGGATGGGTGACCGCTTTGAGTGGTTACTAAAAGCGCTCCCGTGCTTTGGAAGGCACGTTAAGCCGTTGATCCCGGTTGCTGTCTATGATAGCAATCGTTAAGCCAAGTTAGAGGCCTCAGGGCGGCTTGAGAACTTTAACAGTCAAGTTGCCCACTCATTTGACAAGCCTATTCCCAATAAGGTCGGTTTCCCCCTCGGGTTGGAAGGTCAGATGGCAGTCGCTTCCGTAAAAACTAGTGCCTACGCCAATTCTTGGGATCAGGTAGCGGACCCCAGGCATTCTTCAGGATGCAACTGTACTGGGAATAACGCTAGGAGGATGATGACACTGTAATTTTATATTTAACTATATAATGTATATTGTTTTGAAAAAATGACACCTCGCCGAGTTTCTTACGCCGGTTCTTCTCGTGGCAGAGGTATATTTTTCCGAACCGGTGGTAGTTTATTGACATTCATAGGTGCATGTTATATGCCTAATTTGAAGAATAAACTACTTTTACTTTTTTACTTTTTGATAACGTTCAACGCTCGGATAACGGCTCATTCATGAAAGTGCTAAGGAATACTGTTCTTTCAGTTCGGGTCTCCAGCTCACAAAGGCGGTGTGTACGGCATCGCATGGTCCCCCGATGGCAAGAAGCTGCTCTCCTGTTCGGGGGACAAAACATGCGCTGTGTGGGACGTCGAGACCATGGAGCGAAGCATCCTATTCAACATGGGTAATGCTGTGGAGAACCAACAGGTAGACTTACTAATTTATGGTCAAAAATGTTTTTGGCATAGTCAACAGCAAAAGTCGATGATCATTTTAGTAACTTGTCACTTTCACTACTTTGACGCATCTCAACTGTCGCAGTACAAATGGTCGAGGGAGGCGATGGCTGAGATACGCGTCATACTCGTGATCGGGTGCTGTTTGTGGAGTCCGGTCTGTTCATGCTTGCAAGGGCATGATTAATACCTTAATACTAGTGTTATTTTATTGGAGATTGACGAGAGACATCATCCTGTTTTGGATTAGTTTTATTGTTATTGACGCTTAGAGACCTTATACATCTCTAAGAATATTAAATTACTTAAGTGCTATTTTCATTCACTACTTATTTTAATTTAGACGCTTAGAGACCATGTACATCTCTAAGGACTTAGGAATAATAGACGCTCAGAGACCATATACATCTCTGAGATATTAAATTTATTGTACATACTTTTGTGTATTCGGACAGAGACCGTATATATACGTCACTAATTTTTTTTTTAATATAATGTATTGTAAGTTTGTTTATCAGTATAGTTTTGAAATAATCAATATTATTATTGTCTACTTTTTTTTAGCTGTGCAATTCTGTTTTGAAAACATAATTATTATTATTGTGAATTTATTTAATTGTATATTAAAAGAAAAGGCGCGGCTGGCCGTGCATAGAGGAGTGTTGGTGCCGACACTAATGTATGGTAGCGAAAGTTGGGTGTGGCAGAAGAAACATCAGAGTCGAGTGAATGCAGTGGAAATGAGAGCGCTGAGAAGTATGTGTAGCGTTACTTTGAGAGATAGAGTGAGAAACACCGTTATAAGACGGAGGTGTGGAGTGAATGAAGATATAGTGACGAAAATTGAGAAAGGTATGCTAAGATGGTTTGGACATGTAGAGAGGATGGATGAAAGAAGATTGACAAAACGAGTGTATGAAGAAAGAGTGGATGGAAAAGTTGGAAGGGGAAGACCTCGGCGAACGTACTCCGACCAAATCGGAGACATTCTGCAGAAAGGCCAGGTCAGGAGTACCCTAAATCGGCGCGCATGCGTGAAGAATGTTATGAAAGTTCATGAAGCGAAAGTTGTATGTCAGGATCGTAGCAAGTGGAAATCCGTGATCTCTGCCTACCCCTCTGGGAAACAGGCGTGATTATATGTATGTATGTATGTATGTATAATTCATATGTTGACTTGTAAAAGTGCCCTTGTGGCCTATTTGATTTGATTTTGAGTATGGTTACGTTAGTGTGACAAAGTATTAAAATGATCATCTACATTTGCTGTTGACTGTACAAGCTTTTATTGCCGACTGTACCTTTTTTCACAGTCGTCAAGTACTCTTTGAGACGGTTCCAATGAGCCCGTACACGATGGGTTCATCTTGTGTAGTTAAGGAGTTGCTATGGCCGCTATGGCCTTTGCCTCCATCGTCAGAAAAGCTTGGCTTGTGCTACCATATTACAGATAGTTCAACTCAGTTGTGCGCGCGGCGCTATGCGTGCGTGCGCTTGTAACTATACGGGTTTGGTTTGTGTGCGTGTGACACGGCAGTCGTTGTTACAAGCATTCGCACACACACAGCGAAAGTTACAAGAGCACGCACACATGCAGCCGCGCAATAATATTGCATTGTCACTGAACTTACGTTTGCCAAATTTCAGCTTAAGCGGTAATACACTTTTAGCTTGTAGAAGGGAGAAAATTTTCCCCATTATATATATAAAACTTGGGGCGGGGGGCGGGAAGGTTCTCGAGTGGCGACCACGTACCGGAAGGCGTAGCGTGGGCAGGCCCCCCACACGGTGGACTGATGACCTGGTAAGGGTCGCGGGTGTCCGCTGGATGCGGGTGGCGCAGGACCGGTCATTGTGGAAGTCTTTGGGGGAGGCCTATGTCCAGCAGTGGACGTCATTCGGCTGAAATGATGATGATATATAAAACTTTACAAACTTTTGTTAGGTGACATGTTTTTACATATATTATATACACATTTATTAGAAAAGCTTTATTCATGGCAAACAGATTAAATATTAAAAAGTTTTTCAATTTTTAAAGTTTACCATGAAATGGTCCCGCCTCAGCATGGTGCTGACTCAGTCAGCGCTGGTCTTCCGGCAGGACCATTGATGGGTCACGATCTGTGCGGCACAGCCAAGTTCACACACATGTACCCATTTCATAAACAATAAATAATAATAATAAGGCACAAATGCGTGCAAAGTCAACCCGACTGTACCACACGGCCTTATACAAAAATTGAACGCATCCAGGCGTCTAGCTCGAAGCTAGTCTGTGGCTTTAAGTACGATTCTTTGCAAAGGATGCTAGTTCAACTTGTTTGTATCAGATGCCACTGGATATTGAAACAAACGAATTAATAAAAACATTTAAGGTTTGATACTTTAATGTGGCGATGGCATAATGGCTTTCTATGGAGAATATGGAGATCCTATACGAGTTCCACCAAGGGGGACAGAAATGCTATTACGCAGCTAAATTGAGAACTGGTCTTAAAACTACTGGCGGGTAATAGTTATTTTGCCTCAAACCATTTGACATGACATGACGTGAATATGACATGGAGGCAAATAAAGAAAAGCAAATGATATATCTCCTTGTCGCTCTCATTCAATTTAGTACTACTATAGACTATCTTGCTCAGTACCGGTATTATTATTTGACGTCTTCTCTGGGGTACTCTGTGGTGTTTGGTCAAATTGTGGAATACACATTATTCAATTTATCATTTCATTGTATGTTTATGTTAGTTTACATACATATATATGTATGTAGTGATTGGTTATAAATAGCCAGAGATAGAGAACAATGGGAAATCTTTGGAGGAGGTATTTACCTGAGCAAGGTTCACGCATAAGAAAAATAAAGATTTTTAACTATAAAGACAATGTACAGTCATCTGCCGAGAAATATGACCACTACCTACGTTTCTCAGTAGCTGACTGTACATTTTTTTTAATACCACGTCGGTGGCAAACAAGCGTCCGGCCCGCCTGATGGTAAGCGGTCACCGCAGCCTATGGACGCCTGCAACTCCAGGGGTGTCACATGCGCGTTGCCGACCCTTTAAAAATTTATACACTCTATTCTTGAAAAATCCCATACTGTAGTTCCTCGGGAAAACCTCGGCAGGGAGCTCATTTCACAAGCGGAGCGTCCGAGGGAGGAAGTTCCTCTGAAACCGTACCGTACGCGACCATTTAGGTTCTAAGGTGTGAGGATGAATGCCCTGCCGACGGCGAGCAGTGCGATTATAGAAAGCGGCGGTGGGCATCATATCGAACAGTTCTTCGGAACACAACCCATTATACAAGCGATAGAACACGCACAAGGAGGCAAAGTTTCTCCTACATACATATGAACATACATACCGGTACATATGAATGATGACTAAATGTGGCCACTTACTAAAGAGTAACCTTCAATTCCAGGTATCGTGCCACTGGCAAGGCAAGCACCTGATCACCGTCTCACTCTCCGGTGACATCAGCTATCTTGACCCGGAGAACCCGGACAAGCCTCTCCGGGTACTGACCGGCCATAACAAGCCTATTACCTGCCTGGCTTTACACCCGGACAAGCATACTGTGTACACGGCCAGTCACGATGGTTATGTTACCGCGTGGAACGTTGCTACTGGTGAGTTTTATAGAGATATCACATTATTGACGAGGCGTGGAAGGAGGCAATAGGGTATTTTCCTCATGTTGAAAATTTAGAACCATCAAATTAACATAATAAAATGAAGATTACAAAACAAAATCAGAATAATAATAAAATACGAGACTTTAAAGTTTCTACATTTTTTTTATCATCTAAAAGATAAACAAAGGCTACCAAAAGAATTAACATGTTGTATAAATAAAAAAAATCAATCAAGAATCAAATATTTATTCTGCAAATAGGCCACAAGGGCACTTTTACAAGTCAAAGCGTGAATTTATACAATTAAAAAAAACTAGCAATCTTACTTAATAATAATGATTAAAAAAATTGACTGATTAACAATTAAATAAAAATAAATTTACAAATATTAAGGACGTATTGAATACGATCTGTCCGAATAAACAAACGAAAAAATAATTCTTGCCATTCCGCCACCATAACTAAATTTTCCAAGTTGCTGCTAGGTGTATACGCGTTTGATGTATCTGATGTTTGTTCTGTTATTCCAGGCGAAGGTCAACACATCCAAGGTCAAGGGCACGGCAACCAGATCAACGGCATGCGCGCCGGCCGGGGCGGCTCGCTGCTGACGTGCGGCATCGACGATTCCCTGCGGCGCGCCGTGCCCAAAGTAGAAGGTATGTAGCAATCTTCCTGGCAGTCAGGGTTCCAAATTATCCAAGATAACTATCTGATAACTATCGGATAATTATCCCTGGAACTCCGTCCAGAAATTGACCTTGACGTTGAGCGAGCGCGTTCAAAAACACAACACTGCTGCAGGTTAGCTGGAAAAGATCCCTTATAGTGAGATGTTCGCCTTTGTACTTTTATATTTTGTTATTTTGATTCGTTTGTAATTGTTTTTTTTTTATGTGCAACAAAGTGTTATACATACACGGCCTAATTGGTAGTGACCCTGCCTACAAAGCCGGAGGTCCCGGGTTTGAATACCGGTCAGGGCATTATTTGTGCGTTTATCACGAAATTTGTTCCTGAGTCTTGGATGTATCCTATGTATTTATCTATTTGCGAGTAAGTAATATGTACATCGTCGTCTAGTACCCATAAGCTTTGCTTAGTTTGGGACTAGGTCGATTTGTGTAAGGGTGGTATTCCACTCGTCCAATTTCTTTGTCAAATCTTTGATCAAAGTTCTTTGACGTAGGCCCATTCCACTCATCCAATATCTTTGTCCAAGTTTTATTTTTTTTCATGGGTAGCCATATTGATTTAACTGTCATCGGAATCTTTGATCAAATGTCGGGGTCCCATCCAAGTTTGATGAATTCATCCAATTTCTTTGATCAAAGATATTGGATGAGTTTAATACGGGGTGGTACACTACTCATCCAATATCTGTTCAATTTCTTTGTCAAATCTTTGATCAATGTTCTATGACGGAGGCCCATTCCACTCATCCAATATCTTTGTCCAAGGTTTTTTTTTTTCTTGCGTTGCCATATTTCTTTAACTGTCATCAGAATCTTTGATCAAATGTATATTGGACAAAGATATTGGATGAGTGGAATACCTTCCTAAGATTGTCTCCCAATATTTGAATATATTTATATAGGCCTCCCCCAAAGAGAGCCACAATGACCGGCCCTGCGCCACCCGCATCTAGCGGACTCCCGCGACCTTTACCAGGTCATAAAGCCTGCCCACGGCGCCGTCCAGTACGTGGACGCCACTCGAGAACCTTTCTGCCCCAACGGCCATGCTCCGCCCACTGTTACTTAAATTTAGCGATTTGGAGGGCTTTCGGTTACTTTGATTCTGGATGGCCTAATTTCTGATGCGATCACGCGGAGATACTCCCAGCATAGACTTTGAGGCTTCTCATGAGGCCCATAGTACTCATCACTGGCAACACACACTGACCAAAGACTCGTCTTGAGACACTGCGGAATATTGGACGCAAAGATCTGCCGTAACTTCCCGAACGCTGGCCAGCCGAGTCGGATTCGACGATTAACTTTGTTAATATTAAAATATTTTTAGGTGAAGTCCCAACGTATACGGACTCGGTAGTACCGCTGGGATCTCAGCCTCGAGGCATGGATCACATCATCGATGATGACACCACTATAATCGCCACAGTCAAGGAGGTAAAACATTAGGCTTTTTTTAAGAAGAAAATTATCAAAATGCAGTCACACACGGCTGCAAAGTTACTTTAGGTCTCGTGTGTCACACTCGCTACGTCCAGGATTCTATTTTTGAACCACCCGCTTCGCTCAGCATTCTATTTGTCATTCCCATATTATTATGTATAAAAAAGTTACTAATAACAAGTTCAGATTTCAAAAACCCACTTTTTAGCCAAGTGGTGAAGTAAAATTGTGTATAAAACACGGGTCGTAAAACAGAAAACCCTCTCTCGCATATTTATGACCCTCGCCTGCGGCTCGGGCCTCAAACACCTGCATTATCGGCCTTTCTTTATTTTACAACCCTTGTACCGTAAATAGCTATTGCATTATTGTAGATAAATTGCAGTTCTGCTATCTGTTTTTAAAGAATAAAAAAAGTTGTTGGTTAAATACCGTATTATTTAGGAGTGGCACTAGTGGACAATTAATGCCAAAATCCCTTAAAGGGATAAGTTCGCCTTTGTACCGATATAACCGAATTTGTCTGTATTTCTACCTGTGTTTTGTGTACAATAAAGTATTTACATACATACATACAATTAAAACCCCTCTTATACAGAAAAATAACATCATCCGAATGGTTGTTTCAGCTCTGTGTGGTGATCGGCGGCAGTAAGCAGTCATCAGTGTCCCTGAACTACGAGCCGACTTGCGTCGCCATCGACCCCAAGAGCCGACATGTCGCCGTCGGAGGTAAGTCCGAACGTTTTTACAGTTTGCTACAGATGTAGTGAATAATCCTTTCCTATCGGCAAAACTCGGAACAACGATAACACCCGAATGGTGCCGATGTGTCTATGAATTACTGTATTATTAAATTACGTGTAGGTATCAAATAAATCGCATACTTTATTTATCAATGTCAAATGTCAAACTGCCCGTTTGACGTGTTATGAGATGTTAAAGCCACCACGATTCTATCATATAAAGAATTCGTTAGGTAAACAAAAATATAACTAGTTTTATTTCAATAAAACGCACTGATAAAAACCAAATTCCGGTTGGGATGATCTAATGATTCTATAAGGATTGGAACCCCAAAAGTCTAACTATAAGTCAAAACTACAGTAGGATTTTGCAGACCTTTTTTATAACAATAAATTTTTGTAATTAATTAAAAATACTATGACATAACAAAAAAGACACCTCAACATAAAACAAAACAAACCAGCAGAGAAATTAATATAAATAAATATGTTTTTCTGATTGGATGAACGACTTCGATTATGACAGCGGGATAAGAGAAGGAGGAGCGGGGTGGACAGTGTGATGCGAAACAATACTTCCAACTTCCATATCACAGTCAGAATCAGAACTATTTTCTGGTGTATCATCGTCAGAGTTTTCATGAACGGTGATTACAAAACTAGCCATATAATTTTCCAACTCAGGTTCGTGTTTTCGGTACTCGTTTTCGCATTTGATGGCGTGGTCACATACTTTGGCCCAAACATCGGAACCAATCATATTAACCTTTTCCTGTACCAATTGTTTCACAGTAGTCATATTCATACTGATGTTTCTTTTGGATACGTATCCCTTTATTTGAGATCATATGTTTTCAATCGGATTGAAATCAGGATGATATGGTGGCAATCTTAGTACGCTGTATCCATATTCGTTCATAAGTTTATCTATAGAGTATTCTACAAAGTCGTTTTTGTACTTGCAAATAATTTCATATATTTCAAGTTTTGTTAATGACGGATCAATCGGAACGTTATGTTTGGATAGCCAATCAATCATGTCTTGCTTACGGGTATTTGAATTAGGAGGTTTTTCTACGTACTTATTATGATATGCAGCATTATCTACTACTAGTACCGAATGTGGAGCTAAGTTTGGAATGAGTTGATTACGAAGCCATTTTTCATAGTTTTCATTGTTCATCGCGTTGTGATAGTCACCTGTTTTATCAGTAGACTGATACATTAACAATGCCCCAGGTATAAACCCCTTTCTACTACCAGCGTGCACTATTATAAGACGTTGTCCTTTAGAAATTAACTGTTTCACTCCGTTTTCTGACGAGTCAGCCCAGCTTTTACCTGCCAAATGTCAGGTATGGATGTATGTTTCATCCATATAAACAATCTCTCTCCCTTGCAATCTGTACTTTTTTATCGCGGCTAAAAACTTTACTCTTTTTAAACGAACATCATCTTTCTCGATAAGTAATTTTCTGTTGTTTTCAACTTTTTTATACCGAAATTGTATAGTAATATTATTTTATATATATTTATTTGTAACTTTCAGGAGCGGACAACAAAGTCCGCCTGTACACATTGGACGTACGCACACTGACTCCGGGCGTTGTCCTTGAACACCTCGGTCCAATCACCGATGTTCGCTTTAGTCCCGACTCAGCTTACCTCGTCGCTAGCGACGTCAATAGGAAAGTCATACTGTACAACACTGAAGAGTACAAGGTTAGTGATCAGCTTTTATATGTCAACTTGTGTTTCTTGATATTTTGACCTCGGTTGTGATCATCGTACACCTCGGTCCCATCACCGACGTTCGCTTTAGTCCCGACTCAGCTTACCCCGTCGCTAGCGTAATCAGTTTTTATTACCAAGGAGCGGAATTGCCAACAAAAATCCCACGTCAAGAGGGGTTGACCATTGTAGTTTATCGACTCTCGACAAGTGATTCTCACGTAGCACAACAGTATTTTAGACGTAACATACAACCAAGTTTATTCGTAAGCAACTTACTTTATTCGTAAGCAAAATAAACAAGGCCCAATAATAATTTGATTTAATTGAAAAATTGAAATCGGTAATGGCAAAAGTAATAGTTCAGAATACTCGTACTAATTACGAAAAGAAGATATTGTAATTAGTACGCTACTGCAAAATTCATAGGGTCTTAATTACACTACATTTTTCGCCGTAAATAGTACGAGTGCGAACTAGGGTCTCGAATGTAAGCATGCTCTGAACAACAAAATCGAAACCCATAGGTACCTGTTCTAATTAATTGTTCCGTTTATTTCTAAAAATAGGTTGATACTATAGAAACGGTGATACGCGATAATGATTAAATTATAAAATAATTTATAAAACATAATGTTTAATCCCGCTTGACGTTTGATTTTTGCCATGAGAATTCCGCTCCTTGTTTATTAATCAACGTGTGTTTTTGATATATTGACCCCGGTTGTGATCATCAGTGTTTGAATGCAGTTCCAATTGTTTTTTAAAATAAAATAAAGTCGTCTTTCAGTAAAATTCCCTATTGTCATTATTTAAGGTACTTACCCTCCATGTGGAATAAGCGCCATTTCGCGCCAAAATGAGAATTGAATAGGACTGCTGCTGGTCGCTATGTATTTAAAAATTCTGACATATAAATAAAAGAGCTGAAACCTACTTGCAGAATCCATTTGTTTTATGAAATAGGAGGCAAACGCGCAGGCGAATCGCCTGATGGTAAGCGATTAGCGCCGCCCATGGACACTCAACACCAGAGGGGTTGTAAGTGCGTTGCCGGCCTTTAAGATGGGAGTACGCTCTTTTCTTGAAGGCTTGAAGGTCGTATCGGTCCCGAAATACAGTACGCGACAGTTCATCAGTGCGGGGCAGGAAGTTTCTGGAAAAATCCATACTCATACTCATTTTATTGATAAAATAT
Organism: Notocelia uddmanniana; assembly: GCA_905163555.1. Classification (NCBI taxonomy): domain Eukaryota; kingdom Metazoa; phylum Arthropoda; class Insecta; order Lepidoptera; family Tortricidae; genus Notocelia; species Notocelia uddmanniana. The sequence goes on from LR991053.1 coordinate 46,763,303, forward strand.
AAAATTTTACATGTCAAAATGATTAAATAATTAAAGTCTGTCATAGCTTACATTACGAAAATCATTATAAATAAAATAGAAATAGAATGTTTTACATTAAATTGTCATTGGACTTATAAAATTCTGACATATTATAAAACGCCTGGGCGGTAAGCCATATTTTCAATTTGTTATAAAAGGATGGATCACTATTATAGTACATTACTCTACTCGTGTCGATTTAAAACACTCCCTTCGGTCGTGTTTTAATTTATCACCACTCGTTGCGAATTTCTTGTTCTCTGCACTTGTATCGTAATGTACTATTATGTCATCGGGTACTTTATTGTATACTTCTGGCCCTACAATTGACATAGTTTTTGACGATTTCGCAAGTCGGCAACACGTGGTGGCTAATATGTTTTAGTTTTTTTCTACAATTCTTGTACTGTTAAACTGTTGGCGGTACATGTGTCAATAACATCAGCTATGCCGACGACATGGTCCTTCTTAGTCCGTCGGTTCGCGGCTTGGAGGTTATGTTGGCTGCTCGTGAGGCGTATGCCTTGGCTCATGGGCTTCAGTACAATGCAAAGAAGAGTGAGGTTATGGTATTTGTGGCGGGTAAAATTAAGCCGTACTATGTACCTCCTATTGTGCTGAACGGTACTCCCTTGGCTGTTGTGGAGAGGGTGAAATATCTTGGTCACATCTTAACGAACACCTTATGTGATGACCATGATATAGAAAGGGAGCGTAGGGCGTTGGCAGTCCGTAGTAACATGCTGACTCGCAGGTTTGCTCGATGTTCTACCACGGTCAAGCTAATTCTTTTCAAAGCCTACTGCCAATCTTTCTACTCGAGCAGCCTGTGGGTCAGGTACACAAAGCGGGCTTATAATGCCATAAGGGTGCAGTATAATAACGCTTTTAGGATGCTGTTGGGATTGCCGAGATGGTATAGCGCATCTGGGATGTTTACCGAAGCCCGCACAGACGGATTTCAGGCAATCGTTAGAAAAAAGATTGCCTCGTTGTTGGGCCGCGTTAGATATACTACCAACAGCATCTTAAACGCGTTAGCAGAGAGGTTTGACTGCGCCATATTAAAGTTTTGGGTGAGTCAAGTTAAGGGAATTGCAGAATTTGTGTTATAAAATGTAGTGTTTTGTATTGTTGTCTTTCATGTTTGTCTAAATGTACGCTTTACTAACCCTACTCTTTTAAGTACTTACTAACCTACTATGGATATAATATGTCCGAAATAAAGATTTATTATTATAAACACCTTTTCTGGAAATAAATGCAAGGTGCTCCTTACGTGTTACGTTCCATATTAGCGTGTTGTTCCCAGCTGGCGCACAACAAGGAGTGGGGCTTCCACACGGCGCGCGTCAACTGCGTGGCGTTCAGCCCGGACTCGCGCCGCGTCGCCTCGGGCTCGCTCGACACCTCCGTCATCGTGTGGAGCGTGGACCAGCCCGGGAAACACGTCATCATCAAGAGTGAGCATATTACAACTACTATTTTAAAATGTAGATTGTATTAAGTTCGATATCCGATAAATTTTATGCACAGCAGTAATAGGGAATGTATGAAATATTTTAAAGTCCATGATTATTTTTCTAATGATAGGAACAAACGTCGCCATTAACAGAAAAAACGTACAGATTTTTCGGTTGCGCCATATACAGGGTGATTTTGGGGTCGTGATCCGAAATAATTGTACATGGTCAAAAATTCAAACTAGACAACATCACAGTCGGTATGAAGGTTTATAATTATAACTCAAATAGTTTACTTTTTTTTTACAAATTTTAATGGGAAATAATACTTTTTCATACAACTTGGTCACCCTACCCACTGTCAACTCTCCATATCATCCGTCAAATAGAGTAGGGTAACCATGTTTTTTTTTGTGATTTTGTCTTTTTTCATCAAAATAAATTAAAAATGAAATGCGTTTGTTTCGTGTCACTACAATTTTTTTTGAAATGGCTAATAGATACCAAGTCTAAAAACTGGTTCTTGATCCACGACCCCAAAATCACCCTGTATTTTATAAAAAAAACATAAATTTTATATGACATCGCGTCTGCCCCATATCGGACTACTAAGACATTTATTTCTAAGTCCGTCAAATATAAAAAAAGGCTGCTTGAATCTGTGGTACACAATGACATTGACAGTTCAAGTCATACGACCAACCTACGATGAACTGTCAACTTGGTCTCCCTCTATTCCGCATTCCTTCCCCTTTCCCTTTCACAATAATTTTGATGTATTCTTCGTGTCGCGAAAGGTCTCCAAGCATCTTTCTTCTTCTGTTTTCAATAGTTCTTAACCCTTATTTGACAATGTTGCGAACTTCCTCGTTAGATTTTTCTCGGTATAGCAAATCTGCTCCATCCATTTTAAAGGCCGACAAGCCGTTCTCTGACCTGTGGCACTGTCCATGTTTCGCAACCGTATGAAGCTATACTCCACACGTACACTTTTGTAGGACTTGTCCTGATATGGCGTGATATTCAGGCTTGGTAGTAATACACTCGTGGACAAAGAATACGAGTCGGTTTTTTTTTATTTAATCGTATGGCATTTATTTACGAACCGCGATATCTTCGAGAAGACAAGTACGGTTGCCAGTTTTTGTTGCACTTTTAGCACCACCCAGGGGTCACGTGTAGGGTAACGGTGGTTACTCCCTACGGACGTGCTGCAACTTCGACCCCCCTTAGTCAAGTTAGTGGGCAACTTGACTGTTAGAAGTTCTCAAGCCGCCCGAAGGCAGTCGCGATCAACGGCTTAACGTGCCTTCCAAAGCACGAGAGCGCTCAGTTAGTAACCACTCAAAGCGGTCACCCATCCAAGAACTGACCTGCGCCCACATTGCTTAATCTCGCATGCCGCACGCGGTAGGCGGGTGCCGCTGGGCCACGAGCGCTCTTACGAGTCGGTAAAGTGCCGTCATATATTCCTAAAATAGTACAAGGTTGTACACTACAGTTTTTTAAATCCTGTCATAATCTTTATTTAATTTTACATTTAGGTTGGGTTGCACCAAACCGTCTGTAATCGTAAGCTGTCATCATCATTATCCTCCTAGCGTTATTCCCAGTACAGTTGCATCCTGAAGGATGCCTGGGGTCCGCTACCTAATCCCAAGAGTTGGCGTAGGCACTAGTTTTTACGGAAGCGACTGCCATCTGACCTCCCAACCCGAGGGGGAAACTAGACCTTATTGGGATTAGGCTTGTCAAGTGAGTGGGCAACTTGACTGTTAGAAGTTCTCAAGCCGCCCGGAGGCCTCTAACTTGGCTTAACGACTGCTAATCGTAAGCTGTGTTCGTTAAAATTTCAATGTATGGAAAGTTTGACAAGTTTCTATGCGATGACAGCTGCCGGCGCCATATTTAACGTTGATCGCTCTGTGATCGTAAGTCGGTGCAACCCAGCCTTAAACTGCAAAAATAACAGTTAAAAAAATATCGTTACCAAGTTTAAATCGGGCTCGTAAAAACCCATGAAAAAAAAAACGTTAAAGGTGCGAGATATCGCAAAACACGTCATATTTGGATGTTGATATTTTTATGATAGGATCCCGTAAATTACTTGTAAAGTTGGGTATAGTTTGGTTGGGTGGTGGTTGGTAATAGTATATTATGTAACTAGACCACCGGGGAATGGGCAGCAGCATTCCTAGAATGCGGTGGAGATACTGCGATCGCCAACCCGCATGCCAAGCGTGGCGATTATGGCATTTACCCCCCATGGAATTGGGGGAGGCCTATGTCCAGCAGTGGAAGTCCTAGGGCTGATATGGTGGTGGTGGTGGTAACTATAAAAAAAACCTTATTGCGGTTTTTAATTTGAGGATGACCCGAAATTTTTGATCACGAGTGTAATTATTTTTTCTCAAAGATGCAATGAAATTTCGTCATTCGTCAAGGCTTCAAAGTATCACGTTGTAGGCGGAACAACTCGGGAGAACTGTAAAGGAATTTCATACAAAATTGAAGGCCTGGGCCGGGAAGTATATTTCTTATTAATTTTAATGTCAAACACGGCGTCTGTTAAATTTGTTTTTTTGAGTGGTGTATTTTATTATTTCATCGCATAATGTTTGAGAAAAGCACTATACTAATCTCGGCGAGAAACATTGGGCTGCGGGCCGCGTATCCCTATCCGTACGTCTATATGTACTTGCCCTGCAATCCTTCGTTTCCCGGCCTCTATAGTAATGTACTATAATTGTGATTTTGGTTTGTTTGCAGACGCGCACCCACAGAGCCAGATCACGGGCGTGGTGTGGTTGGACGACGAGACCATCGTCTCCGTGGGCCAGGACGCCAACACTCGCGTCTGGACCGTGCCTAAAGCATGAACACATTAACACACATGGGGAGACAACGCGTACTTGAAGCCTGTTCTATACTGCTGACAGCCTGGTGATTATGCATCACTTTAGTTTTCCACATAAGGATCAGAAGCGATTTAGGGGTCCAAGACGCTCGAAAGCTTCGAGCGCTGCCAACGATTTTAAATCGCATCGCTCACAACGCTCTGTCGCTTTCGGGTGCCGTGATTCCAAAACCGGATTAGTAGAAGATGACGTGAGCGACCAATGGTTAGTAGAGGCCTCGTTGAGAGTAAAAATAGAAACAGCGGTTAGACCTATTTGTCACCTTAATTAAAATATAATAAATAAATAAAAAATGATATATGCCACATAAAAAATACACAGCAGTACCACACATCTAGACATATTAAATCCCAGCCGTATAGTAAAGGCTTATACAAACACATCTGCATACTCACACATCATCATATCAGCCGAAGGACGTCCGCTGCTGGATAATCTGGACATACGCCGCCCCCAAAGCTCGACAATGACCGGTCCTGCGCAACCCGCGTCCAGTGGACACTTCGTGATCTTTATCAGGTCATCAGTCCACCTTGTGGAGGGTCTGCCCACGCTGTCCTACTCACATATACAAGTAAATATTGTTCGCGCCGGTACGCTGTTATATTTAAATGGATATGTGAACTTGTTAGCCATAACTATAATTAAAAGTGTGAGTATGATTTCTGTCTTAATAGACGAAGCGAAATCACTCTTCCATCCTTCTTTATTGTAAGGATAAAAATGGATAATATGGAGGAGTAACAAATGCAAAATTATCTTTTGATAACAGTAGGATTTTGTATTTCAATTGATAAATAAATTTGAATAAAATGTCCAGTTTGTCTCCCCAGACAACGATATATATATACCCCAGAAGATTTTCTATCTATTATTACGAACTAACATATTTATTTCGCTTACTTTAAGTTATAAACTTAATCAGATGCTCAGTTTTATTACATATTAATGTATTTTTACTAACTGCGCGTAATTAATATTTAAATGGGACTGGCTGTTTGTAATGATTATTTTGATCTCAAAGATACAAAAGATAATCATGTTGTTTTCGGAAGTTTATTTAAACTCAGGAGCCAGCCAGGCCTTGAAATAGCGCTATTTTCGCATATCGTTATGATTCATAACGCTACTTTGTCAATAAAACGCTTTACTAATAACGATATTTGGCGCGCATTCATTATATCGTTATAAATAAAATGCAATATATATTTAGCGATATTTTGTGAAGCGCTATAATAACGTTATAGGCTATCTCTGTCTCGCACACAGTCTCGCTCTTATTTACGTGCGCGCTGTGACATGTACGTCAAACTCGAGCACGTCATTGTCGCCACCGCCACCATCTTAAACGATATTATAACGTTATTATAACATTATCGTATAAGCTTATGATTTTCATTTTGTTATGATATGAAATATCGTTATGAGGATTATGATTATAACGAAATTTTAAACACTAACGAAATATATCGTTATAATATCGCTCATTTTCATAACGTTTTAAAGGCCTGCGTACAGCATACAATTTAAAAGCTTAAAAATTAAGTTATAAGGTCGGAATTCAATTGAACATACTGAAATTTTGAATAAGGAAATGTACACTTGCAATAATGGTTTTTTGATTCGAAATTTAAGGTGCAACTTTAGTTGCAGCAATGGAAATATTGAAAGAGTTCAGCAATCCTGCCTTGTATCTTATTCTTAAGTTGTCTAATGGACGATTCACACCGAACGGCTGGAGTCGGCGCGCACCCCACTAGAGTCAAAGGAATTCGAACCCTCCATACGGGAGTTACATTTCATATTTGAATGGGTTGCGGGCAGCCGGTCGGCTCTGCCTCTGCCGTTTGGATACGAAGTCTAGCTTCTGTATGGAGGGTTCGAATTCCTTTGACTCTAGTGGGGTGCGGCCGTTTGGTGTGGATCGTCCATTACATAAGATGCAATTTCACTGCCATCCCTAGTGATAATTGGATGTAACTGTGTTCTAATAGATTGCAAGCACCATTTTTTTGTGGTGCACGTTTCTTTAAGAACTCAAAATACTCTGGGCGTTTAATTTATTATCAGCCAGTCATTCGAATTACACAATTAATCTTAGAGATAAGATCTAAGAGATCGCCAATAACTACTAACTTAGTGTGACTGCATTTATACCAGTTTTCCTATGAATTGTGAACAAAATGTGCTTGTGTCTAAACAGTATTTTTATACTAATTTCTAAAATATTTTTCTCGATTTCTTACGTGATTTATACTGAACTAAAATGAAGTATGTATGTAACTAGGTTAAGTAATAAATTGTATACACTTGTACGTTCTGTTTTATTTACTTTTTCCTGTGTCTTTGGTATGACAACTCCACTCTGTATTCGCTTATCGTCATACCATACTAATGGTTGTTGGCAATATATTTGCAAATGCCTAATGAACATTACGTATCTATGAATTTATCGTAACAATCTAGAGAAGCAGCTATAAGATAGAAAGATACAGGAATCATCTAATTCATTCACTTTCAAGGCGGTCCTTTTTGAAATATACACCATAAACTGCAATGAGATTACAATAAAACGAACATTTAATAATAAAAAACATTTTATTACAAATATTGTCTTTTAGATGTCTTTTTCATAAAAGTAGCACTATAAATATGACTAGATTCAAATATAAAAAAAGGTAATTTATAAAATTAATGTTAACCTTTTGACCGCCACAGTAGATTCCGTAAGTTGTGTCTCACAGGATAAAGTATTTGTACCAAAAGACTGAAAATGAACCTTCCGAGATGAAGTCATATCGGGCACTAAACGTACTGATTTTATATCAAGTCAATGGCGGCGAAAAGGTTAAGGCATTTTTGTGAGAATATAAAAAGTATAAATAAATAGGGTAAACAATCCTATTACGGATACTTCAGATCTACTAGAAAGACTATAGAGACTGACGCGTCAATGTTATTTGAAGGAAAACAGCTTTGCAAAAACCTGGACGGACCTGCCGATCGTTACAGTAGAATGTGTACCCTGAACTAATTTACTGCCACGACACGACTGACAGTATAAATCTAATGGGGCCCTGTACACGATCAATATTATTACAATACTAGAATGTCATTATTATCGCAGTTATTATATCTGTATTTTGCTTCAATATTCACGTGATACATATCGTGATATGAGTGTATCGCATGATAATAATAACTGTGTAAAAGGCTCCATTAGATGCTTGAGTGCTTGCCCGATTAGCATAATGTATGTACAATTTTTTAAACAACGTGAGCAATGGTGCTCGCTTCATACAGAAAGAAAAATATAATAAAATCACTTTTCAAATAAAAAAATACCGGCCAGTTGTAACTCTTAGAAGGCCAGACTTCTAAGGTCGCCGCATGTGGCAACACCTTAACGCCAAGCACGGTTATAGTTGTTATGGATGCTAAAGTAAACTTTAATTGTCGCTAAATAGAGGCCAAATTCGTCGACAGAAGGCTTGTATCTGATGGTTGTAATCCATAATAAGGTTGTAATGCTACCAAAATAGGCAAGGTTAAGGGGGGTGCACAACTTACGATTATAAACTACTTTTAAAAGTTTTAAATATCGCGCCAATAGCACCCACCCAGTACGATTAACGTGAGTTTGACACTGACATATGCTATTACTCCATTGGATAGTCTACTTTACGCTTTTTTAATAGAGGAACTATTACAAACATACGATTTTAAGAGAGTGTCTATGTAATAGAAACTCAATGAAGAATTTGTGCAATTTCCCAACGAACGCTGATAAACCAATAGCCACCAGAAACACTGGGAAACTGAAAATAACCTTCTATAGACTAGTAAAGGCGAAAAAGTCGTTCTAGGGAAATTGTATTAAATTCTACAATAAAATTCCAAAACACATTACTGAACTTAGCAATTCTTAATTCAAATCTGTAGTAAAACAAACACTTATTTCAAGAGCATTTTATAAGGTAAACTTGAGGTAAACGATTACATCATAGACAGGGATGTTTAACAATGATAATGTCCTGCACGGCTAATCTATCGCGAAAATAGGTTTTCTACTGTGGCATTGTTATTTTTGTAGTAACTGAGACTGTAATTTTATATTTAACTATCTATATTAATAATTTCGTGCAGGGGTACGGTAGACCCGAACGAGACCTGTCTCAAATTGAAGAACGTATAAAAATAACGATTTTCGAGTTGAACATATGTATCCGCAAAATTCGGATTGTCGCGTATTTTGCATTTAAAAGTGTTAATTTGATGACAAAACGTCGGCCATATTGCCCACAGACTATATTGCTATATTAAATTTGTTGGTTGACAGTGTCGGCTACGTTCGAAAATCGTGAACTATTTTTGCGTCCGGTATGTTGGCCAGGTTGCTGGGCTGCGTTCTGGGTGATGGGCCATCATCGCCCATTGTGTGGATTCGGCTAGCCGCGTCTGCAGCGTTTTGTTTTTGTAGTTTTCAAGCGTTCTATACACCTATCAGCCTAGCTAGCACGATAACTTATACCGTCACGTTATATGGGCGAAATGTATTAAAACGTGACATAAAACGTAACGGTATTATCTATCGTGCTAGCTAGACTGATTGTCACAACAACCGCCTTCAAAGCGAATGTATGGGGCCTGTTACATGGATTCATATCACGATAAGTATCACGTGAATATTAAAGCAGAATCCATACAAATTTGAAAACTGCGATAATATTGACACCCCAGTATTGTGATAATATTAATCGTGTAAAGGACACCACTTGAATGTTTGCTGAGTCTGTCCGCCATCTTAAAGCTGCATCTCTATTTTGTTGTGACAAACTACTAGGTGACTTATGGCTTTTAAACGTCTAGCAAAATTCTATCCCTATCTCGCTCTGTCTTATAACTTAGTGGTACTGGGGGTCTACTCCGAAATTCGAAATCCGAACTCCGTATGGTGCCGTCCCTTTCACTCATATAGTCTATGACAGGAGAGTGAAAGGGACGGCACCATACGAAGTTAGGATTTTGAATTTCTAAGTAGACCCCCAGCTCATGCCGTTCGCCGCGCTCGGACGTTAGAGGTGCTACCGCGAACCGAAAACGAAGTATCTGCCTCCCTCTCGCACATGTAGGTATATTCGAACGACAGAGAGGAAGTTAGTTCGTTTTTGGTTCGCGGTAGGCCCTCAGGCGTCAACTTTAAATCGAATAGGGTATTTTACTATAAGAGAAATAAAATTCAAAATGTACTAAAAACCAGCCAAGTGCGTCGCAGTCGCACACTGAGGGTTCCGTACAACTAAAAAACAAATGTGATTTATCAATATATTGATATTTTTGGTAAAATATACTTCATAATAAACATTATCACCTAATTTCAAGTTCATATGTCGATGGGAAGTTAAATAATTATATGTGTAGACAGACCACACACGGAATGTTCTTTGACTTTCTTCGATCGTCCGCCGCGCTCGGACTAAGGTGCTACCAACCGAAAACTAAATATATATGCCTCTCTGTTGCACATTCGAGCGCGGAGAGGGAAATACTTCGTTTTCAAATCGCGGTAGGCCCTCTGGTCTGACGACTCCCATTCCTGGTTGGTGCGCGTATCGGAATGTGAAATACCTTTGGCAAAACGGAACAAGTTGTTAAATAGCTTCCATTAATTGGAGAAAATATTACCAACTGTTATTATTATCACGCGAAACACTGAATATTGAAGCAACATCCATAGGGGCCTGTTACATGGTTATTATTATCACGCGATATACTCATATCACGATCCGTATCACGTGCAATGAATATTGAAGAAAAATCCATAAAATTTTAAAATTCGCGATAATATTGACACATAATATTGAGTGTAAAGGGCCCCACTTAATAGAATGTGGCGGAGAATAGAGAGCTGCTACCGCGAAACGAAAACGAACGAACATCGTGTATTTCCCTCTGTGTCGCTCGATTTTGCAAGCTCGACAGAGAGAGAGAGAGATACACGAACTTCATTTGTTTTCGTTCGCGTTAGCAGCTCTGACTTCGTACCAAAAATACTGACTGGCACATCAATATTTAACAATTGCACATCTGAACTGAATTTTAATGAACGATTAGTATTTTAGCTATACAAATCAGTACTGATTACGGTGTCAAAAATTTTATGTGCCTTAAATACTACCCTTATAAAAATGCTTAGGATTAACTTGCAAAGATACTAGCCTTTGCCCGTGACGTCGTCAGCGTAATCTTTTACTCCCTATTCCATATGTTAATCCAGACTACAGACTATATTTCTATACGAAGTTTCATCATAATCCGTTGTTGTAAAGTTTTTATTTTATACACTTTTGTACACTATTTCTTTCGTCGTTTGCATAACTGTCACGAATAAATGTTTACTTTATTTCACCCGAGCGAAGCCGGGCTTTCATCTAGTACAATTATATTTTTTTGAAAAAATGACACCGCGCCGAGTTTCTTACGCCGGTTCTTCTCGTGGCAGAGGTTTAGTTTGCCGAACCGGTGGTAGTTTATTGACGTTCATAGGTGCATGTAATATGCCTAATTTGAAGAATAAACTACTTTTACTTTTTACTAATGACATTAATGTTAAATAAGAATATCCAATGGAATAATAGCATAAGTATGTCAGTTTCATACTGAAAGTAATTTTTCTGTAAGTAAATTATAGGTACGTATTCGTAACAGTCCTGTTGATATATTGAAATAATGTCTTTTATGGTTTCGGTGGGTAACATATTTAAGTACAAAATTAAATAGGAAAATAATAAATTTGACTAGGTTCATTATAAATATTAAAAGTTTGATGTGAATAACATTTAAATAAATTAGTAAAATAATATTTAATAACATATGTCTTAGCTTAAGCAGCTTTCGATAATTAGCATATGATTTAGATTATTATAAGCCGCATAATCGATGGATGAGTGCATCGTAGACAGCGTATCATCCCACCCATGTATAAGTACATGCGGCTTATAGTTATGTCTCCGATCGATGTAAGAGAGCGTTGTTCTTTATTTTGTAACTTATCTAAAATTGGACCTAATAGGGATTAGGGGATAGGGAGACAGAGAGAGAAAGAGAGAGGAAGACAGGGATAGATATTGTTGGTTTATATTCATTCTATAATGCAAAAATCAATCTAAAATAATCATGTATAAATTGATACTACGTCAAATCAAATTGAAACATGATCTGGCAACACTAGTATATTTTGTAAATGGCAATTCTCTCGCTACCCTCTTTGATTCAGTACGGACGTATACTTGCTTCCAAGTGGTGTTCAATAAACGTTAATTATTCAATTCTGCTCAAATAATCTTTTCTTTGCTTTCCATTGCGTCAAACCTCTAATAGATATATGTTCGTTAATTGTGTTTTTAATCGTGATAAATAATATTTATGTACGCTACCGTATCGAACAACCATTGTATCCATTGATATGTCTGCGTGCCAGTACCTAGATTATCCTTAATGTGAATTCAATGAGAGACGGGCGAAAGAACCGAGAGAAAGAGAGGAGGAGATAGAGAGCTAGAGGGACGAGAGTGTGCATGAGACAGGAAGTAAGTTAGTGTTATTAATTTTATTTACATCGATATAGTAAATCCTCTTTAATGTGTTCAACAGCCAAACGTGAATACCAGCATAACAATACACGCCGCCACTGCCCGCCCTCCGTCCGCGCGCCGATCATAACTACATCATATATGGTGTAGTTATGAGATCACGTAGTATAATTTTAAAGTACAGGTCTGTACCTCGCACGCGGGGAGCTGGGGCCGGCACCAGGTTGTCCGGTAAACTTGCTTCCGCCAACGCAATAGTTGCAAATCAAACACGAGAACGAGGATTGAATATATGGATGTAGTTGTAGATAAACTAGTGTATGCAACTGTACATAATCAGGCATTAAAACACTTGAGTGACCTTGCGGCTCGTTTCATAAAATCACACTCGTGTTTTAATGCCTCTCATTATGTAACGGGTGCATAATAGTATTTTTTCTACTCCAGCATTATAATCTGTCAATTAATTGACTGACAGCAGTATTAACACAATAAACTTTTTACACAAATGAAAGTCTTTACCATAGACAAGTCATTATATGACTGTTGGGAGCATGAAAATGGATTTCCATACATTATTATACAATTGTTATTTTTTAAAAGAGCCACACGTCAATGCCCGTATTCTGCCACCATATCGATTTTTAATTTATATCAAATTATTTTGCCGTCGTAGAAAAAGTATTTTATGCAACGTTAAATAATTAGGTCTTAAAAATCTCGAGATCTCACTACGTTCGTTTTGTTACAGTGACTCTCGAATTTTAAGAACCCTTATTATGTAACTGTTGCATAAAATACTATTTCATCACACTTGCTCGTTAAGGGTCTTATTGAACGCAGGCGTATAGAGCAGTTATAGCCGATTTACCTCCCACGGGAGTTATGGATTTTCATGACTCCCTAGGGAGTTATGAGTTTCTCTGTGATCTGATTGGTTTAAAAAATCTAGTTGGCCGCGCTCCACAAGAATACGGCTCTGTGATTGGTTGAAATATTGAAGCTGACAATTCTAGTAGGCCACGCGCCGCAAGAATACTGCTTTGTGATTGGTTGCAATATTGAAGCTGCGCGCTCCTCTCGGCAATTAGTCGCCAATTAATTAATTTGATTAGTTTTCGAGTTATTTATTTCTTCGCAAATGTGATGAAAACATTGTGATTACCTCGGGACGTAAGAAAATTGCAAACTCGAGTGATCAAAATTGCAAATTCTGATACTCTCGTTCGCAATTTTCCACTTACGCCCCTCGTTGAACAATGTACTATTGTTTTTTCAATCTACTATTATACAACAGTTCCATAATAAGGGCTATAAAATTCTCGAGTCGCTGTTGTCTTACAAATGTGGTGCGGTTAGTTGGGCCGCTCCCTGCCCCCGTTGTGGCGGTAGGCGACGTGCTTGCGCAGCGCGTCCCGCGAGCGCGACACGTGGCTGCACGCGCGGCACGCGTGCCGCCGCCCCGCGTGCGTCTCCATGTGCACGCGCAGGTTGTACTGGTTGCTGAGCCGCTTGTGGCAGATCGTGCATGTTGAGCTGTTGCCGCGCCATTTTCTGTCGAATGCTTCCGGTGTGTCTGGAAAATGTTGATATTAATTGTAAAGTCGACTAAAAAGAAGGTAAGGTCGTGGATACATAATTTTGTAACTTTGGGTGGATCGATCTCTTTATAGTCTCGGTCGGCGGTTCGTCGAAGTGGTTCATCTTATTCACACTGCCAATCGCATTTCAATATGTTACTTAAAGCTCGGCGTGTTATTATAGTAAATAACTAAATTAAAATATGATTAGGCCTTTCGGACCGGACCTGAAGAAAATGTAGGTAAATCTACATTGTTAGAATTACAGTTTTCTGAATACTTTTTCATACGTGTGCTCGAAAATAATAATATTTTTGTTGAAAACGAAACAACAAATTTAATATAAGTTAAAACTCTTCCCTCCTCAGGAATATAATATCACCAAAATCCATTATTTCCCACTAGGTAAGAAGAATTTTGAAAATTCATACAGCGACATATTAAATCGAATTGACTTAGCAAAACTGACATACAACCAATTAAAACCGCCCGCAAACCGCGCGTTTTCCAGTATGTGCGCACCTTTTTGCTTTTTATTGTCAATGAATATATAAAAAATCGGCCAAAAGCGTGTCGGGCCATGCTCAGTGTAAGGTTCCGTAGTTGTCTAATGAAATTACTTTAAAAAAACCAATAACATCAAAAGGGAATACCTTCGCAGCGTTTCATACGTCTTTTACTAAGAAGGGAAGACTTTACGATAGCTCAAAAACAGCTGAACTGATCATGTCCGCTATAGTTTTCATTGAAAGTCTTTACTAAACTTTACTTTTCATATTTTTGGGGATCCATAGTTCAAATGTTAGAGGGGGGGGGGGGGGGGGGGGCATTGCTTTTGTTCTTTTGGAGTATATAAATATTTACTTTATCAAAAAGTGTTTGATGAAGAATTCTATTCATTTTGAAAGACCAAATTGCATCCCCACTTTACGTGTACAGGTACCCTTAATTTTACGTAATTTTTTTCATTTTACGATTTTCTTAGTTTTATTGATTTATATATGCATACCAAATAACAATAACTGAACAAAGCCTCGGACAGACAGACATGGCGGAACTATAAGGGTTCCTAGTTGACTACGTACCTACGCTAAAAAAAACTTAAAATAAGATACAATTTTATTGATTTCAACACGAAGGTAATAATAACAGCTTTAAAAACCGACTGAGCGTTGAAGATAGTGTTGATAAAAGTGTTATAAAGAGAAAGGGCCTTTCAAGTAAATCAAAGTCAAAATATCACGGCGCCTACGTCATCAAATGTGTTTCGCAATTTCCTCACATTGTATCAGACCGAGATTGCCTCACTCGGTCTCTTTGTCAAGCCTCGAACAACCACATCATGCAAACCCTTACTTTCCGAGCCTCGGCAATAGTGTATGTACTGTTGCCCTAAGTCACGTTCTTCATTATTAATATTAAATTCTAATCCTAAGTATATTAAAAATTAGAACACTGGATATTTAGAAAAAATGGAGTATTTTGACAAATGTGCCTGCAGTGTTCCCGAGGTGTGCTTTGTATTCGTCAGGTTCAGTTACGTAAAAAACACTCAGTCAGCGTCATATTCGCATGCGTGAAATAAGATTTTCTTGACAAATGGCAAAGGAATAAAAACTAATATGGATTTGCGACGTGTGAAAGAATTGTGATAGCTATGTTTGTAGGTAATATTTCTTGCTCCTATTTTCATGAAGGTTAGCTGGAAGACATCCCTTATAGCCAAGGGTCGGAAAAACGCCCGTCATTTCATAGGGATTGGATAGGTTGAAATGACCCTTGCTTATAGCAATAAGTTCAATTTTGTATACAGTCAGCTGTAGAGAAATGTGACCACCTGCATAGAAGTTTGTATGCAGGTGGAGGGGGGTCAGGTATCACTGCAGCTGACTGGTAAGTACATACTGTATTTTATAGTTTTGTTTCTGTTGTATTTAAACACCGTCCTCCTAGCGTTATTCCCACTACAATTGCATCCTGCAGGATGTCTGGGGTCCGCTACCTAATCCCAAGAATGGGCGTAGGCCCTAGTTTTTACGGAAGCGACTGCCATCTGACCTTCCAACCCGAGGGGGAAACTAGACCTTATTGGGATTTAGGCTTGTCAAGTGATTGGGCAACTTGACTGTTAGAAGTTCTCAAGCCGCCCGGGGGCCTCTAACTTGGCTTAACGACTGCTATCATAGACAGCAACCGGGATCAACGGCTTAACGTCCAAAGCACGGGAGCGCTCAGTTAGTAACCACTCAAAGCGGTCATCCATCCAAGGACTGACCTCGCCCGACATTACCGCACGCGGTACGCGGGCGCCGCTGGGCCACGAGCGCTCCTTCTGTTGTACTTAAACGTTTTTTCGTTAATGTTCTTCTTATTTTATTATTTTATTTTATTTTATTTATTTATGTCCAATACGAGTAAAGTGTTATATATGGGTATTCAACATGTATATTAAGTTTCTTGAATTCCCGATATTTCGGGCGCTGTTGTAAGCATCATTTTTGGAAATATACGTGGTAAATACTCCGTACTTAACAGTAATTCTAATGGCAATGACTGTGTTCGCTTGAAACCTTACATATACTTATACAGACAGGGTGATTCAGGAGAGGTGAGCAGGACCAACACTACATACATAGTAAATGGCAATGAATCGTTCACCATTGTATTTAAGTGAAACACCCATTCCTTTTTCCTGTTATTAATTTTTGTTAAGTTAAATTTTAATTCTCTACAAACAACAACTGGTTTATAAAGATTAAACCCAAAGAATATAATACTCACTAATGAGATTAAACCTCAACTGTTATGACAGCACTTTGATTACGAAGAAAGTAAATTGTCACATTGAGTGAGATACGATATTTCAAAAGTAATCGGACTCGGATGACATTCAATTTGACACGTATCACTTGACTGAAGTATTCTGATTATAGAGTGACCATGAATTTCGTAAATATTTTTTTAAAACCTTTTTTTTCAACACTACAGATAAATGAACGTTAATTTCATTAATAGTGGCACGAAGCAGTAGCTTATGATCTACTGAATCTGTAGGTAGTGTTGATGTTGCTCACTTCTCCCGAATCACGCTGTATGTTACATACATGTAGGTCTTTATACCGTCTTTCGATTTTGCTCTATTTGAGGCGTAGATGTGGAAGATCGCCGGTAAGGTGGACAGACCAAATGAAATCCGCCGTCGACGGTCCTCTACACGAATGTACCAGCGGGCATATTATCGTCGCGGATATGATGCCCGTCACTCTCGCACTCCCATCTCCCATAGTAGTCAGAACGTTGCCGATATCTTATCCATGATGATAAGTGGTAAAATGGCAATCATCACACGCCTCCCGGATGGCGGCAGTTCGTGAAGCATGACGTGGCATTGCGAAGCGGGCCACAAAATCAACTTGACGGCCACGAACACTAACATGAAGTTTCGTGCCCGTCACGTTGATTGACATACTGTATCGAAAAAGTCCTCATTATAAATGAATTATAATTACCAACAAGATCCCGGAGTCGATCAAACAAGAAACTCGTGACATTATATTTAAAAATAGACTAAAAGAATTACTAATTGAGAAATGTTATTATTATTCTATTAACGAATTCTTAAATGACGATAAATTAAATTGTGATATTTAAATGTTGTGTTAATGTGATTATAATAAGTAATTCTTAAATGATAAATTGTAAATTTAATGTTATTAATGTCAAATTTCTTTCGAATATTTTTCGTCGTTCCGTTATTGTGATTTTTTTAAGTTTCCATCAAGTTTGTAACATTGTGTGCCCAACGAATTCTTAAATGACGATAAATTAAATTGTGATATTTAAATGTTGTGTTAATGTGATTATAATAAGTAATTCTTAAATGATAAATTGTAAATTTAATGTTATTAATGTCAAATTTCTTTCGAATATTTTTCGTCGTTCCGTTATTGTGATTTTTTTAAGTTTCCATCAAGTTTGTAACATTGTGTGCCCTTACAGGGCGTCATGGCCTGACTATTATTATTATTCTGTTAACATCTTATTGAAATGTACATGACTTATACAATTGAATAAATAATAGTACAACGCCAAAGAAGAAGCAACATTTCTCACCTGCTAAATTAGGCATAATCGTAGGCGTCACATTCCCAATCCCTGGACTCCCAATCTTATGCGTACTGTATAGATTCTGCACAATCTGATCCAACTTGCTCAGTCTGTCCTTCTCGTTTCTGATGACGTCGTTCATTCCCGTATATTCCTTGTCCGTTGGCAGGTCGATTGGTTCGCAGAAGTCGGGTTTGGGTTCGTAGATTGGGGAGTTTGGTTGTGGCTCCGGTTCAGGATCGTTTGGTTGTGGTGTTGGATTCTGCAATGTAATTAAAAATAAATTTAGGAATTCGGTAGGCAGGGCCATAAATTGTGTCAGGTGGAATCAGCCAAGCTGAACTGTTCGCGGAATTGAACCTGTATGTGGGAAGCCTATAAACGTGCGTCTTTGTACAAATATCTATAATTAAGTTTATTTTCTGCTATGTACTTATATGTGCAATAAAGTGTTTACTTGATAGTAGGTAGTAGAAACACTTCAAATAGGTATTTAGCGATCTACCTAAGTGAATATGTTTCGACTGTTGCCACAGGGGTTGACGGGGCGACAAAAAGTGCTGATATTTCCGTCATGACAAGAGAAAAAATATCGCCTGTTGCCTCCTGCAAACGTTTGCTGAGCATGACAAAGTTATGTAACAAAAGCGATATCTCCTATATCCCCCCCCTCTGTCGTCAAAAGTAATGGAATCACTGCCCAGCAGTAGGTCTATTTTCGAACCTAAATATGTCACACAATAAATTTCATTTCATTTCATTTTGCATCCCAATTGCACTTTAAGTGATTCGTGCTTTCGCTGTTAAGTGCACCAGAAGCGTCTGAAACAAAAGCATGTATACACGTGCCTGATAACCCTGCTATTATTAGGTAGGTAGTAGAATTGCGACTCGTCAAGTAAAGAGTCGTTAAAAAATAGCCTAAATTACATTCCTTTACCCGAATCCAAGTAACAAAGACTTTCATTACTTACAGTCGACTACAAAGATTTATACACTTTTTATCTTGTTGCATTGTATTAAGGTCCAAAACTGTACATCTCTTTGCAGTCGTACATATACAAACGTCTCCAAGTATTAGAATAATGTTAAGTACCTATATAAATGGCGGCCTAGGTTGTCGCGGGCGCAAAAAGCACCGTGATTGATGGCAGCGATGAGATACGGAGTATTTTTTTTTAAGTTACAGAACGTCAACGGATCTTTGAATGATAATGTGAATTATGTCGCTTTGTTTAGCTTTGTCGAGAATAATATACGAGCGGGCCATTTACCTATATATTGTGATTAGCATCGGATGGATTGGCACCTACAACATTTTTTTTTATTAATACCTCTGTGGCAAAAATGTATTCGGCTTGCTTGATTGTAAGTATTGTAAGTCTATGGAAGCTTCAGAAAATTCACAAAGGCTTTTATGTTTTAAGGACTCGTTGACAGTTAAAGACAAATGCAGGCCTCTAATTTTCAACACAGCGCATCCCCGGGAGAACCCGCAATACTACTGCGGTTAAGAAAAGTGGAGACTGGAGGTACTTCCCCACTTGGGCTGCTCCGATCCAAAATTCACAATCCAATACAATACAATCATTCATTGATAACAATAAAATTTTACATGACAATTTTACAAATTATGGATCACATTAAATAATTTAATTACTATACAGGATGTCCCAAGAAGTAGTGATATACTGAAGCTGGGAGGTAGAGGACCTAGAGGGCTATCTGAATCACCCCCATGTATGTTCCGCGATTTTTAGTATTTTCGGAGTTATGAATTTTTTTTAATTTTTCGCCTATCGCCGCGTACGATGTGATTTTTATTTATGGTGACGTGAATTATTGCGGTAGATGCTTGATTTTTTTTGTGTGCTAAGCTAATAGATAGGCCAATTCAGTATGGCAACATTTACTATCGTTAGATCTTTAAATGGCATAAAAAAAAGCCAAGAAAGATTAAATTACCCAGTATGTTCACAACTTCAAGGGCCCTTAAAAAAAATCACATAAAAAATAATTACCGATTGGCTTTTAAAAACTTGCTCTATCTATCAGGTAGCTACACTGAAAATTTCATTTTATTATTAATAAGGCTTCAATCAAAAAATTTAAATCTAAATGTGGTAAGTGCACAATTTTAATTTACATAATGATTAATGCAAGCAACGCAAAACCTTTCTAAATAAATTTCGTTCTAAATCACGCACTGGCCATCAATAGAAAAAGAACAAAAAACAAAAGACGGTTGACGCATGAGAAAATTTTCAAGTTGTTTGGTCATCGTTGTTATTTTTCAATAATTTAAAAATTGTGTTTTAATACTGCTAATTGTTCGTTTCCCTAATCATTTTGGCTATTCATATATGGACTTTGACTTACATTACGATTTGGATTAGTGTTATTACCTGGAATCGACGAGTTGGCATCATTTAACTGGACTTGAGTTTGCGTGTAAGTGATCATGTTTACTTCACGTGATTACGCAGAAATGCATTACTATTACGGTTATGCTAGGGGGAATGCGGCGGAAGCTTCAAGGCTGTACCGGGAACATGTGGAACGAAGAGGCGGGCCTCAACCTGAAACGTTTCCTGACTATCGCATGATCTTAAGAGTACATAATGCGTATTTGGAAGGTCACATACCGGGTACGAAATCAGGCCGTATGGCCACTATGCCGGATCCTGATGTAGTAGATGCAGTTGTTGAAAAAGTAGAAAGAGACCCGTCGACCAGTGTGAGAGTTACGGAACGTCGTACCGGACTTTCTAAATCTCAGGTTCTCAGGTACACCGTACACTACAGACCGTAGGATATCATCCGTTTCACATTAGAAAAGTGCAACAGTTGAAAACGGAAGATTACAATCGGCGAATTGAATTCTGTCAGGAAATGCTGAGGAGACAAGCTGAAAACGAATTTTTTTTTAACCAAATTTTGTGGACGGATGAATCCCACTTTAGACGCAATGGGATTTTTAATATGCACAATTCTCACTCATGGGCAATTGAAAATCCGAATTTAAAAAGGGAATCGACATTCCAAGAACACTTTAGTGTTAACCTTTGGTCTGGCATACTTAACGGTAAGTTAATCGGGCCCTTTCAGCTGCCAGACCGCTTGGGCGACAATCACTTTTTAAATTTTCTACGCGTCGATCTGCCCCTGCTGTTAGAAGATGTGGATTTGGAGACACGCAGAAACATAGTACTGCAGTGTGATGGTGCACCATGCCATTTTGCCTTGGACGTGAGAAACTATTTAAATCAAAGATACCCTGAAAGATGGATTGGTCGTTGCGGCCGGGGTGACGCCTGCCTTATAGCCTGGCCTCCACGTTCCCCCGACCTAAACCCCATAGATTTTTTTCTATGGGGATATTACAAAGACCTCGTCTACTCGAGAGAATGCCGCAATTTGGACGAGTTAACCCGGAAATTGAGAGTAGCAGAAGAAACCATTAAAAATAATAGAAGTGCATTAAGACGGCGATGTCGCACTTGCATTGAGCAACAGGGGGGCCATTTTGAAAATTTATTGTAATTAAACACCTTGTAATTGGTTTTACTTTGCTCGCATTAATCATTATGTAAATAAAAATATTGCACTTACCACAGTTAGATTTCAATTTTTTGATTGAAGCCTTATTAATAATAAAATGAAATTTTCAGGGTAGCTACCTGATAGATAGAGCAATTTTTTAAAAGCCAATCGGTAATTATTTTTAATGTGATTTTATTTTTTTAAGGGCCCTTGAAGTTGTGAACATACTGGGTAATTTTATCTTTCTTGGCATTTTTTTATGCCATTCAAAGATCTAACGATAGTAAATGTTACCATACTGAATTGGCCTATCTATCAGCTTAGCACACAAAAAAAACCAAGCATCTACCGCAATAATTCACGTCACCATAAATAAAAGTCTCATCGTACGCGGCGATAGGTGAAAAATTAAAAAAAAAAATCATAACTCCGAAAATACTAAAAATCGCGGAACATAGATGGGGTGATTCAGATAGCCCTCTAGGTCCTCTACCTCCCAGCTTCAGTATATCACTACTTCTTGGGACACCCTGTATAAGTCTACAGTCTGCCTTGCGAACTGATTTACTATCTATACTTATAAGTATCGTCTGGCACTTGAAAAAAGGCATTCAGGGAATAGTAAAAAAAATAAAGTTAATAAATTAGACTTTTAGTTTTGTCACAAATCTAATTTTAATACGATGATAGGGCTTTCCAGAATAGTTCGATGTTTCGTAAGTATTTTCGTAAGTTGTGTGGATTTGTAACCTAAAAATATTAAATTTTTATCGTTGTTAAATACCGTGTTATGGTAAACCACTTACAGTGTCAGCATCAGTGAGTCCATACACCTTAAGTGTCTGCGCGAGTCTCAGCAGTGAGGGCAGGACCTCCTTGGACGCCGTCACCTCTCCAGTGTACATGAAGGTCAGGAGAAGGCGTAGTTCCGTAGCCTCGCAGCTCAGAACTACGACCAGTGTGTTCTCAGCCTCCACTTCCTGAAAAAATAACGAAATTGATATGCAATGTTTATTGTTTTGTTCAGATCAAATCTTGCAACTGAATTTTACACCAAGTAACATCAACCGATTGAGCATAAATTTGGCATACATTTAAGGTTCGGTGTCAATGTAATATTATGGCAACACCGAACTGATCTGATGATGGAAACAGAAGGTGGCCATAGTATAGTAACTTCTAAGTTACACTAGATAAATAAATTTTCTTTTGTTTTTCTTTTCTCAGCTCAGTGCTCTATACTAAATCAATAAATATTTGTGGACAATCTTATATAAATCGGCCTAGTCCCAAACTGAGCAAAGTGTCAATTTCCTTCGGGAGTTTTGGCACTGCATTATCAATATTATTTTATCTGAAATTACCGGTATACACTACCAGAACCACAACTAAAGTAAACGAAGGGATTTTTACCCGTTTAAAGTCGACAAAAATATAAGTCATGCTTCTACTAGCGAATTCCGCTACGAGGTGGGGAAATGCTGCTACTACGGGCTACGGATTACGGAGCCAAAACACAAAAAAAGTTAAGTACAATAAAAAATAAAGAACATTATCAAAATAGATCACACTCTATAAAATAAAATACGATGAGTGTTTTAGTTTAGTATTTGGCATTTCTTACATTCCATAGACAATAAAAAAATGTTTTGTTTTAATAATTACATAGTACTGACCTTGAAAAGTTGCGCAAAGTACTGGCTGCATGATGCCAGCACAAGCCTATGGGCCTTCAGCGAAGTGCCGCTCGCGTTCAAGGTCACATCTGTCAAGGCTCCGGTGCTCAGCATGCGCCCTAAGGCGCCGATTACACTGCTCTGTTTAAATCATACCTCAATTATATAATAATCAAACAGTAAATCTGTATTTTTTAATTATTAACTGGGTTTTATTACAACAAAGCGATATTTCGTTGAAAATTATAGCTTACATAAAATAGTTATTTGTTCAACAAGAGAGCAAAGTAAATAATATTATTTACAACAAAATGTTAATTTTTCTATTCCAGCATTATAATCTGTCAATGAAATGACTGACAGGAGTATTAAAATAAAACAATTAAACTTTTTATACAAATGCACATCTATATGTATACAAGTCATTATATGACTGGTGGGAGAATCAAAATGTATTTCCATATTTTCCATAAATTATTACACAACTGTTTTATTTTTAAAAGAGGCACACGTCAATGCCCGCATTCTGCCACCATATCGGTTTTTAATTAAAGTATATCAAATTATTTGTTAATAAAAAAAGTATTGTATGCAACGTTACATAATTAGGTATTAAAATTCTCGAGTTTTTAATAACTAAACTCGCTACGCTCGTTTTGATACAGCGCCTCTCCACTAGAACCCTTTCTTATGTAACTGTTGCATAAAAAACAAAAATAAACGACGGGAGAGCGTTAACATTTGGACGTTTTAGGCATGTTTTAGGGTTATGTTTATCAAAACTTAATTCTAATTTAGTCGTTTTTCCCCCATTTTTGAGAAAAAGCACTATATTATCCCTGGCTGGAATGTCAATTGCAGGCTTAGTATTGATTAAACTGACTCCCAAGGTCGTCCGTTTTAAACTAATACTCAGCCTGCAATTGCCGCCTTCCATCATGCCTAGACGATAATGTACTATTACACCACACCTTGCCAAAAACTCACTTTTTGGCTTTTTGGCCAAGTGGTGACGTAAAATTGTGTACAAAACACGGGTCGTAAAACAGAAAGCCCTCTCTCGCATATTTATGACCCTCGCCTGCGGCTCGGGCCACAAACATCTGCGATTTCGGCCTTTCCTTGTTTTACAACCCTTGACTGTCTGTACCAAAATAAAGAGAAAAAAAACCCTTGTATCGTAAATAGCTATTTCATTACCATTAAACAAAACTTCCAAAATGCTATGAAACATCAAGCTTCAACTTATTTTTGAAACTTAGATCACAAAGGCCATAGAAAATTGTAACGTCAATCTGCATTACCCCTATATGGAACAACAACATTTTTACAAACAGCAACTTATTACTGTCTGTAGTTGTGGCGTGGTCAAATAGGCACTTGTTTTGTTTGTGCTACAAATTTTAAATATGTAACGTCTATTCGAACATGCTACAACTAAATGTAAGAGGGACTTTATTTAGGTTTTTTACAGGTACAACATTTTCCCTGCATTTGACTATAATACCGTATACAGCGAATGTTTTTCGTTCACTGACCGTATATTGTAATCAATTTTTAAGAAAAATAATCGTTTTTACTGGTGTCAAATACCATATTGCGGTGACGACTATTATTAGGGACTACTCTAGTTCGTGTTCGAATAAGCAATTTGTTTTGTTTGTGTTACAAGTTTTAAATAAGTACTCTCTATACAAGACGGGCTTTACTTAAGTTTTTTTGTTATAAAGTGTCGTACTTAAGAGTGCGCAGTACGTTCGGTTCTCCATACAAACGTATTTAAGCTCTCATTTTAAAACGCCATACTAGAATAACATGAAACTTTGTATACACAATGGGATCTGGCATATCTAGGTCGGAAATTAGTTTCTGTTGCTTGAAATTATAATGGAGAAAAAATACAGCAATTATTAAGGTTTTCATACAAACCGTAAAAAACGCAAATAACCGCTGTATTCTTTTTCTTTTACAATTTCTAGCAACAGAAACTAATTTTCGACCTAGATATGCTGGATCCCATTGTGTACACAAAGTTTCATGTTATTCTAGCATGGCGTTTTAAAATGAGAGCCTAAATACGTTTGTATGGAGAACCGAGCGTACTGCGCCCTCTTAATAATACTATATATTAATTATAATTCGATTATTAAGTAGTCACCAGGATCCGATAAGAAACCCATTAAGAACTTTTTTATTTCTGGAAAAAAAAGTCCAAAATATTTTTCTCATTCTGGACTCAGACAAGCCAACATAATCCTGTCTATGTCTACCTTACAACATTCGCCCCTTCTTTCTATTCTATTCTAGTAAATATGTAGGAGTGAGAGGGACGCATATTTCGGTCGGACGTAAACGCAATCATTCTAACGGTGATGCTATAAAATAATATAGAAAATGTATTTAACTGACAACTATTTTCAAACTATAGTCTAGTACATGATACAACTATATTTTAGTAAGACGTTTAGCTGGCCATACCATACACAGGTTGAAGTGATTACAATATTGCAAATAATTCGTCGTCTCTTTTTTACATATAATGCATATGTGCAAAAAGGAACACTACACTAAAGTTTCAAATTAAAGGGAAAAAACAGCCACGTTACTGCTTAATACATAATTAACACTACACTTAAGTGCTATTGCTTACCTATTGAGTATTTAAAGACAGGAAAAATGTAACAAACTTACTTGTTCAGTTTAAAACCGTTCGCTAATGCCATGCCAGGATATGAGTGCACGGGAAAACGAAACGACAGTATCTTAGTTCATTTTCTTTCACCGGAACAAGTAAATTTGTCCTTTATAAGCGTGTAACACATTAAAGAACGTTAATTACATATAGTGTTAGGTGTGTCAAGAGCAGAAGCGGATGTGTGCAGGTTTTTCTGTTAAAGAAAATATATTGTGTAGCTACTGACAAAGCGGCAAAGCAAATAATAAGTTCCTAATCTTTTTTTTCTTGTAAATGACGGGAAAATTTAGTTTTAGATTTTATTTAAAAAGGTTTGACAATATTAATGAAGTTAAACAATAATATTAGGATTATCAAATTGTTTTATAAATATCTCTAGAATTGTAATTTGTTTACATAAATATGAATTAAAATAAATGCAAAGATAAAGATGTTTTCACTATAAAATACCTATTGGAAAGCGGCTGGCTAGTCATTCACATAATTTAATGAAAAATTAAAAATAAATCAAAGTGACGTATTTTCATATTATTTAAATATATTACTTTTTAATGTTATTAACTCAAATCACAAGCAAAAGCGTGAGGCGTTCTGCCTGCGTGTGGTGGATTATTATATTGTCAGTGTTAAGAAAATGTTTGTATACCTATGTGTCGGTGCTCGCTGTGGAGTGTCGGATCATAAAAACTACTTACCTACCTGGTGGTTATGCCAGCGCAAAGAAAACTGTTGCATTTCATCCTCATCCATAGCGACACAAATTAAAATGATAGGAAAGCAAAAGCGAAAGCAGAGAGACTCACTATTGTCGGTCGACGCGTACGCTCAAGACAATAATATTGTTAACCGAATCCAGGCTACTTTATTTTAGTCGGTACGCCTGGAAAACCTGTAGCCACCTATTTCTGGAGCTGATCGTATTTATAAATCCAATGACATTCAGTCAGTGACGCGGCTCACATACCAAAACTCATCCAAAAACAGATTTAGTACGGGCTCGATGATTGGCATCATTGTTCGACTGTTTGCACTAATTATACGAGAGTAAAACGTATTCGGAGCGAATATTTCCCACGTGCGACGCGATGGCTGTTTGACTACTGGCTGAATGGGACGCTTGACCTAAATTTGTTTTTTTAAAAAGGTTACGCGCTCCCGCCTTTTTATTTGCGACCGGGCAGTCAGTCATTTGTCTAATTGTTAAGCAAACACAATTAAAATTAATAAACGCGGTTGTTTGTAGGCAATAATTAATTTGACGAGTTCTGAAGCGAACATTGTAAACATACTGTTGTCTGTTCATTAGAGGCGGAAAGCTGTTATTTGGAAATACATAATGGAAAAATCGAATAAATTTACAGATTTTTCTCACGATCCCGACTTTTTCGAGCGGGTCAAGGCGTCTATTGATGAGGATCTGTCGACTTTGAAGAAAATTGTCGATAACGTCAACCAAATGCGAGGTTTGTTTGTAGCTAGGTATTTTCTTTGTAAAGAACACTTCGAGGCAGCTCGTAAAACAAGTAATTAAGTGTATCATTCATACAAATCAGTGATGCACCGAATACGGGATTCACCGAATACGAACATTCGGCCTATAGGCCCGGTTGGTTGGTTGAATATTCGGTTCAGGAAAAGCTGGACTGAATATTATAATATTCAATCCAGCTTTTGCTGAACCGAATATTCAACCAACCAACCGTTCAACGTAATTCCTTCATCAGTTGTTCTATAACATAATAATTTAGTGGTAAAACTCTTGATCATTATCAAAAGTGAAATGAGGATACTAAAAATAGTTAAATAACATTCACAAGGTAGTGATTGTTGTGGTAGTTTGTAAACAAACTGGAATGAAAAATCCAGACGGACGGATTCCAGAGGTCGTCGGTTCAAAACCCGCCCAGGGTGATAACTTTTTCTATTTTTCATTCCGGTTGGAAATTATAACGCCGCTTTTAAAAATATCTACCTACAGTTCTTAATTTAAATCTTTAAGTTTTTTCTATTTGTATTTCAAATATTTACATTTCTCTTGAATTTTTTGGCGCTTAGAGCCTTACCTACATGAGGTAGTGTCTATGTATTGCCAGCTTCAGCGATCTCTCGTGGTGCGTTTTCGACAATCAGTGTATTATTGATTCCAGTGGAGGCGTCATACCTGGAATCTGATCTTATGACGATAATCGACTCCAAGACTTGGGAGAACGTATCGCAGCTGATCGGCCTCACCACTGCGGACATCATGGGTGTTACTCTCAAAAATGACCAATAAATAATCATTAAGTAACCTTGGCTTTAATATTTCATTTGTTTATCGAAAGCGGAAAAATACGAATCCAATCAGAATCTGTGTAACTATAGCTTCTTACAACTATTTAAGCGTTCTACACAACTATAAATTTTTCACTATTACTAGTGAACAACCTAGAGAACGCAGTTATTATAAAATGAAATATACAGCAATAGTTCCATTCATTTATATTCAAGGCGGTTGTTGTGACAAATTGATAGAATTTTGCTTAGAGGTCGGAAAAACAGCACTAAGCTGTCGTAAAATAAAGTTGGTATATTGTATGATTTTTTAGGCGAGTGCAGGCCCGACGGGTCAGCTATCTTTTAGTGCAGGCGTGCGTTCCATGGCGACACGTCATTGGTCAATTTCATTATAGTTTACTAACGGCGACACGTGATTGGTCAATTTCATTTTAGTTCTCTACAGAGTTGTCTTATGAGTTTCATAGAGAAAAAGTGTGTGATTGTAATTTGGTCTACGAAGTCTTAATATAAATGAATACATCACATAAGTGATTAAAAGAAACTAAGAGAAATGGATACTATTGCACTTTGGGAAATGGTGCAATCTGTTGTGCATTTGAACCAAAAACCTGCACAGTCCGATTGTGTATTTAACAACTTGAATAAACTCTGTGCAAAGATTTCTTGCGTTCCGACGTTCAATTCCTTTTTCGAAAGTATTTCCACAACCTTTTGCTGATTTCCTAGACGGTGTTACTGAAATTGAACCTTAACGCAATGAGGTAAGGCGCTAGTGATCAGTTTTGAATTGTTGTGGTTTATATAGGGTTGTCAACCCTTATATTATTTCGAAACCGTTTGTTTGTGTATGTTGATATCAGTGAAACATGCCAACAGTAGCATAGTATAGGAAAAAACTCTAAATGCTTTATTTCATAAAATGTTCATTGTTTGTGATCTATGGGATAGTGCCGCCCGGTAAGCAAAAAGGGAGTTTGGGGGACACTGTTTTTCCTTAGGCTATTAGTAATTATTGTATTTTGTTTCTATTCATTGTCAACACTTTTCAATTTTTTATTTATTTATTTTTATTCATGGTCTACAAACCAGATGTTACAAGTTTAGTAACTACACTTATGGTCTCTTAAAATTACTTAGGGCTAGTTTCACTCTTATACATCCTAAAAAAGTAGAAACATCTTGTTTAGAGTACGTGCAACATTTACAAAATAATGGTTATACTAATTTATGATTGAATTTAGTGGGTAAGTTTGACAAAACAAAAGTGTAAAATTTTGTTGAAACAAGAAAATCAAATAATAATAATAAATAAAATACAAAGATATCACTTAAAATAAGCTTGTTTAAGTTTTGATTTAACTGAGGCTAAGGAAAAGAAGAAAATGTCAATGTTGGACTTGATGCCTCTATATGATGCAATCATTCTATAAAGGGGCGCATGCCTACCGATGTTGGTGCGACAGCGAGGAAGAGAGAAAGCCTTTCTATTGCATAGGCGAGGGACAACCACTTTAACATGTTCTAGTAGCTGTGGACTGTCCACTAAACAATATTTTGAAGAATAAACTACTTTTACTTTTACTTTTTTACTTTAATACCTGTCTAATATCTAATCGATGTCATTTCGATACAATTCTAGGAATGGCTACCAAACTAAATCCTAGATGTACCATTGTTTTTTGTAATCCCACGACAGTGGCAATAAAGCATACAACCTACATGATAATAATAAACTGAGACCGTAGCCTATATTGCAAGCACCGTCAGATAATCATTAATAGTTTATTGTTATTAGTTTCATTCTAAGCCGCATGGACTGTTATTAGCCTAGCCTAGTGTGGAACCATTGCTCCTCTATTTCTGAATGTCTGTGTATGTTAATAAATATTTCATTTCATTTCAAAATATATGTTTGCAACTCCAAAACAATAACAAGCGTCTTGAAGAACCTTTACTAATTTAAGAATTCCTCTCAACACATCGCATCCTTGGAAGCTCTGGCAACCTTAACTCACATCACAAAACCACGTACCTACAGAACAAGTAGTTAGTCCTGTTATTATGACTGCGGTTTTCTAAGGTGGAGGTACTTCCCCTGTTGGGCTGCTCGCTGCTCTAAATATCAGTGAGATGACATTTTAATCCACAGGGCGATTTTGACGTGGATTATTTATAATCCACGTCAAAATCCATGTGTCGGTCGAAATCTAATTCCTCAGTATTCACTTCCACAATAGTTGATAGGAAAGGCACCCGAACCCTTCGCAAATAAAATACATTCCAGTAATTGACAACCCTATCGTCCAAATTATTCGGTTGAGAGCTCACGGTAGCTCGCGGCACAGGCAGGCACGCTTCGTATTTTATGACGACCGGATTCTTTCAAAAATTGAATTCGATTGCACACTATAAAGTTATCTGTGGCAATAAAGGTGACATGAGTGTTGCATCTGTGGCGTTCAATGCAATTCGAATTCCGTTCCATAGAATTATTTACAAATGTCATGATGTTGTTTTCGCTGAATTAATTAAAGGTTCCGTATTTTTGTTATGATTATACTAAGGCCGAGTTGCACCAACTTACGATCACAGACCGATCACCGTTAAATATGGCGCCGGCAGCTGTCATCTCATAGAAACTTGTCAAACTTTCCATACAGACAGATTCTTACGAACACCGCTTACAATTACACGTGGTTTGGTGCAACCCAGCCTAACGGAGATACGAGTAGGTATACGCGCGAAGTTCGATTTTCGAAGTTCGGAGTAGGCCCTCAGTAAACACGCAGCAACAACCGACGGAGATGTAGCTATACATACTTCTCATTCTAACCACTTATCATGCATGCATGTCTGTCAGCTGTTGTAAAAAACGCTACACATATCCTTTCATTGCCAAACCACAATAATAACTAAAATATGATGCACATCTTAGGTGATTTGTGTACGAATATAATATATTATATCCAACATAGAAAAGGCGCTGATGAAATTGACGCCCACCACCACCACCATATCAGCCGAAAGACGTCCACTGCTGGACATAGGCCTCCCCCAATTCCATGGGGGGAAAATGCCATAATCGCCACGCTTGGCATGCGGGTTAACGATCGCAGTATCTCCACCGCACTTCAGGGATGCTGCTGCCCATCCCCCGGTGGTCTTGGCCGTAGTTTTAGGACATACCCGGGTCCAGACAGAAATTGACGCACAATATACATGAAGAGTCGTCATAAACTTAAATTCCCAAAAGGCAACCATGGAACCCTGTCGGGCCTGTCATATCTACATACTACATATATGCAACTAGAACAGTTTACAATAAAATTGTATATTATACAGGCGTTGTTATTGTGTGGCAATTCGGCGGTGGTTCGAGAATTAAAGGTGTGCCCACCACATACCTACCCACCACCACCACATCAACCCTAGGACGTTCACTGCTGGGCATAGGCCTCCCCCAATTTCATGGAGGGTAAATGCCATAATCGCCACGCTTGGCATGCGGGTTGGCGATCGCAGTATCTCCACCGCACTCTAGGAATGCTGCTGCCCATTCCCCGGTGGTCTTGGTCGTAGTTTAAGGACATACCCGGGTACATACCTACCACTTTATCACAAACAACTTATCACAAATGCATCTATAAGACGGAAAGAGACGGCGTTCAGTCAATTAATTGAGGCCGCATACACGATTTAATTATTTTAAATATTATATTAACAAGTACCCGGTTGATGTATATTGAACACAGCGCATCCCTAAGTCAATAAAGGGTCGGCAACGCACTTGTGATTCCTCTGGAGTCGTAAGTGTCCATAGGCTACGGTGTCTGCTTACCATCAGGCCGGCCGTCAACTTGTTTGCCACCGTCGTAGTATTGAAGCAAAAATCAAACAATATTGTAGCCCGCGATAATGTTGACATTCCAGCATTGGGATAATAATCACCGTGTAAACGACCCCGTTCACTTTCAAGGCCGTTCTCTCCACAAATTGGTAGGTTTGTAGAACGTTTTACACGTGGTATCGTAGAATAACTGGAATAAGCACAGTGAATGAAGAAGGCAATTTAATGTATTTTTTCGTTATGACAGGTAAAAAACAGACACAGTACAGTCGACGCCAAAAATACGTACATCTTTGGACCTTATTACAATATATGCATGGACATTGCAATGTGTGGTAAAAAAGTATACATCCGACATCTCTTTGTAGCCGACTGTACAATAATTCATCCGTCGCTGTCGCTTCGTAAGCCTCTTACAGGGGCGTGTAACGAAGACGGTGTTGCCAGCTCGGGGACTAATTCCCTCAATTCGAGGACTTACATTTTTATAATTGTGTGTTGTGTGCTGCTTTTTACCGTTTGCGCTTTGATTATGAATGGGTTTGTTATTTGCGGAGCTTACTTTATATATTTTAGGATATTTAAACGTATTTCAACACACAACAAGTCGAGCGATATCCTTAATGACAAGAGTGATTCGTTAAAACATTATATTTTCATATTTGGCTATATTTTGTTTTTCTATAGTTTTTTTGACATTGAAAATGTCTTTTCGTTCGCTCCAGTATAGGGTCCCATTTCACGAAATAGTGCGATCCCCTTATATTTCAGAGAGTTGTGAAGGTATAATATTCAAACTAGGCTCAAAAGACGCGTATTTACGAGATGTGTAAGATGATGAAGAACGAAAAAAGTTTTGGCCGAAATAGTGAAAAAAAAAATCAATTTCCTCCGTATTTTTCATTTTGGCACTCGATATTTTAGAAACGAAATGAATGAAATGAAATGAAATGAAATGTTTATTTGCAAAAACATACACAGATGTTATAAATTTACATGTCAGTAGAATTAAATTACATGTTCATGCATGTTCCGCCATAATTTGGCATGCAAAATCTAAAATCTAATTTAAAAACGTCAATACTATTATTTATTTATACAATTTATCAATATATTCATTTAAGTTATAAAATGGTCGAGTTATCAAGTACGATTTTAATGTTCTAGAAAATTCACTTATATTATCGCATTGCTTTATGTCGTCGTTTAAATTATTATAAATTTTTATACCATTATATTCAATACTTCTTTTGAAATGCACATAATTATTAGATTTAGGTAACAGAATGTCAAAATTGTCTCTGCATAATCTATGTGGTCTACTGTTACTATTACATGCAAAACTGGACTTATTTTTGTAAACAAAAATGCAGACCAAATATATGTAAAGCGATATCACTGTTAGTATTCTGTGTTTTACAAAAAGTGGACGGCAATGTTCAAGAGGCTTTGCTTTTTCGACATACCTAAGAGCCTTTTTTTGTAGTATGAGAACACGGTTCACATGAACACCATTACCCCAAACCTCAAGACCGAAGAATGAAAAAAAAAAGAACGAAGAATGATATCAAAATTTTGATCAAAACTCCTCTGGACAATTTAGTCGGCTACAATTTGAGCCTAAAACAAAGACGATCGGGTCAAGGGTTTGCGCTGTAGCCTAACCTTTTTGAAAGAAGTCAAAAAGTCAGAACGACTATTAGTAGGTAATATATATTTTTTAAAATCAACACAATTGTACAATTGTAGTTAGTTTTAGTTTTATATTTCAAATTGTTTAAATTAAACATGTATTGTTTCTATAATAAATTATTATTAATTATAGTTCGAGACCACAATAGCACATTATTGCAGTGCCCGGGAAATAGCAATTCGTGGATAAGTCAATGATGTTTTGGAAGACCAAAATCTTCCAAAACCTTGGCAAATAAAATAGTTGATTGAGATTGCATAAAACAAGCCATTTTATCCGAGACAATTTATCGACCCGAGCCGCAGGCAAGGGTCGATATAAAGTAGAGGATAAAATGAGTTTTATACATGAGTTATACATCTGCTTTTCACTTCGATTGCGAGAAAATTAAACAAATAATCAAGGTTATGATATCATATAATTTATCCTTCTCCTGGGGCCTAGGGTGTCATGTTGAATTCGACTTTGAAAATTCTTGTTATAGTTATAGTCGGAGTTTGGAGGTCGAGTTAATTTGAAGTCGCCGTTATCTTGCGTGAATATTTAGTAAAGTGGCAAATGCCTTTTTATGTGGTTACCGTAACTTGGCTGCGCTGTAAAAAATTGCCAATTTAATAGGAATTTTGTATGTGAGCTATGTTTATATATTATATATCAACCAAATTGGCATAACGTTAGCAAATGTAATGTATTTTTTTATTTTGTTGAGTTCATTTTCAATGTACCTTGATGGTCGTGTAGTGCACGAGATCTGTGAATTTTTTTCTATAGTCGTGTGTAAACATTTATATTTTTCATGGGCCATTTTTTTGTTTTCAATTATTGTTTACGGTTAGGTACCTTAGTATTGTACTTATTGAATATCCTCAGTGTATTTATTTTATTTGGTGTAAAATAATACTTATATGGAATTTTCTAAAGCAAATAAATCCTCTACTACTGATAAGAAAATATTGGAAATAAAGTAATTAAATGAGTGAAACAATTGACTATTTAATTAAATGATTATTTGCCTGAATAAACTCAAAAGCCTTCTTTTACTAATAAAAAAAATGTATATAATTTTCACGTAACTATCAAAATACTTAGCGACCCCTATTTTCATTTGTGTATTAAATCTATCGGGTACCTACGTTGTCATTAACTGAACACTGATTAATTTTCCATACAATCTTCCAAGTTCCCTAGTCGGCTTTAACATATTATTAATACTCGTATTGCACTGGGATGGAAAATAAACTCCAGGCAACGAGCTTGCGCGATGCTCTGCAATAATATAGTTACCAGTAAATGGGTACAAAATGTTAGCTACATTACATTTTTACACAAGTACAATCGAGGATATAAATATGTATACATTTTAGAGTCTTATTTCAATGGAATGAGGTGAAAATAGTACATTACGATACAAGTGCAGAGAACAGGAAATTCGCAACGAGTGGTGATAAATTGAAACACCACCGAAGGGAGTGTTTTAAATCGACACGAGTAGCGAATTTTCTGTTCGCACGTGTATCGTACAACGTTTTACAGTACATATGGCTCTTTAAAGTTTCGACATATGCACGTAATTTGCTGATAATCTAGCACCATGTGTACTGTAAAATATTTTCTCAGACATGCAATGAAATATTGACGTTAAAAGACGTTAGAAGATATCCAGTAAAATTACTCTTTATGTCATTGGCGGTTGTTTTAGGTCTTCATCATCCTCCTAACGTTTCTTGGCACGTGGGTCCCAGGATGTGGCGTAGGCATTTAGTTTTAAGCGACTGCCGTCTGTTCTTCCAACCTAAAGGGTAAACTAGACCTTGTTGTGATTACACAGGTTTTCTCACGATGATTTCCTTCACCGAAGAACCACAGTTAAATATCAAATGCTATTTCATTTATTTATTTTCATAAACCCAGTATTCAGATTGAAAGTCGCGTACCTTGTCACGTTATTACTCGGCCACATTGGCTTCTTTTATTGATTTTGAGTATAATACCTATCCAATAGGTATTATACCTATTCTATAAGCTACTTTCAATCTGAATTCTGGAATCGTACTACAGGATTTTTCAAAAACTTTTATTTACATCCATATCATAACTTCCATACAATATGGAAGTCTATTTTCAATCCCTTTTATTAGAGAGAAAATTTCGCTTTTAATATTAGTAACAAGTCATTATGCAATAGGCTCCAGATATTCAATACCATTGAGTACATTTTCCAAATAGTAATGCTAAATGTGTTCATATTTACCGACGCAAGTGGAGCTCAAGCAATGAGTGCGCTTCGTATCTTTTTGAGATGCAAAAGGTGCACGCTGCTCAAATAAACTGTAAAGAGTTGTGAATGTTTATTACTTTGTAGCATTAGAATTCAGTGAACAGGAAGTAACACATACAGTTGTACACTCATCTTCGTATCCTTTTGAGGAGGCCTGCGACCAGATTTGGGATGTACCTAGGTTTATATTACGATTCGATTTGTGTAAAAATCCGATGCCGCCTTTTATAGAAAAATCGTTCTTTACTTACTTGTTCACATGTAAATAATTATTACTGTTTGCATCGATTGATTTGATGTTAAGCGTCTTTTGTATGGTTATTAATTATTTTTTAACTGATTAATGATTCCTAATGGAAGATGTTTTTGTTCCTCTTTTAACTTTTTTAGTGAATATTTTACGTACATATGTTGACATTAGGTTATTATTACCACTATTTTCCTTGTTATAACGATCAATCAGAGGCAGCGGACCCCGGGCATCCTTCAGGATGCAACTGTACTGGGATAACGATGATGATGATGCCGATCAATCAGAGGTCATGTTTTCAAATTTATACTGTAATTCCATCCATATCCTACTAATATTATAAACGCGAAACTTTGTAAGTATGGATGGATGTTAGTTACTCTTTCGCGTAAAAACTACTGAATGGATATTAATGAAACTTTACAATAATATAGCTTATACATCAGAATAACACATAAGCTACCAATCATAAAGATATCGTGTGAATTGTCCAAATACTAATCCTGCGCAGACGAAGTCGTGGGCACCAGCTAGTAAATAATAAATAAAAAGCCACCTTAGGTATCTCACCGAGTATTTAGAGAGACAGCTCGGCTTTATGATGACATTTTCTACAAACGTCGCTTTCCAGCTGAAAATCCTTAACCCTGCCATAATTTATGGTAATATGATCTATACAAAATTAGTCAGTGGCGCCGCGATAAGCAACGAATAAACAGCGGGGATCGAATCCGTGGCTTATCAGCTCCGGGGGCGTTAATCAGGAATACTTGTAACTAGGGGAAAGCCTGATGACCTCCTTCATATGATTAATCTTTTGGCAATGCTTCTTTGGCTGTATCTTGACGCGGAGTTATCTGTATTTTTAGGGGGCCTTTATCTATTCATCTTATACATTACTAGATGTCGCGGCGAACTTCGTTCCGCCGCCGACTCGTTCTGTGCAAAATGAATGAGAAACTGTTTTTTTTTAATTGTATAATTTACCGATATTTTATTAGTTATTCTGCTAATCGAAACGAAGACAAATTCAAAAAGTCAAAAATGGTGGTGGTGTTTCTTTGTTGTGGATAAGGTACCAGTTTAATTTTGTAATAAATATTAATCTTACTATGTGTAAACTTAAACTACTTATACCTCCCAAAGTAGACTCTTACGACACCCAATAGAAGTAAGGGGGTGGTGCTACTTCTAACCCGACACCAAACGGGTTGTTAAGTTAAGATAAGATAAGATAATATTTATTTCTGAGAATATGGTACAATGATGGTTAGTAGACTGCGTTAGTTCAACATATTCTGCCGAAAATCGACGTAGACTAAATATTTTCCTAAAACTAATTATAGATTATTAAATATCATCAATCAATTTATATTATAACTTATCATATCTTAGCCCAGAATATGTGTCAAAGATCATTCTGAAATAAAGAAAAGATGGATAATAGCTTACTGTGTGTTACGTACATTTGGTTGATCTATTATTTAATTAAAATAGTTAGTAACTAATGTAACATACAGCGACATATTCTGTTAACATCTATCGAGGGCTTATTGGCAATTTAATTCTTCTCTTCTATTAGTAAAATTTTAGTGCATGTATAAATGAAATACAATTTAGCATGGATCATACTAAATATAGCTGTAGGCCCATTTACTAGATCCAATTAGGTTTGTTTTAATTATACCCTTCACGCTTGGAATTAAATCGTCTTGTAGATATACTATTCGTTCTACTCGGCATGTAGCAGGCAATTATAATAAATTCAGAACTACACGCAATCAGCGCTCTCTTGGGAGCACTGGGGTCGAAAGTACCAGCACAAGTTAAGTTAACTCATTTAAAATACCTATAAAATACTCCCGTTACACATACGAGTACAGTGTTACGGTGCCTCGTAGATTAACTGGCTGAGTTTTAAATAAGAATGTTTTATGAGGATTTTTTAACACCGCGAAGTTAAGTCTCACTTAACACTCTTTTCAGCTTTGCTCCTCCTATGGACATTAGTTAAGTATCATAACTATTACATATTTTTATAGGAACGAAAATGCGGCTTATATTATGAGGTTTTACGAAAAAAATTGACTTTGTAGCCAATAACTGTACTACAGAAATGAAGCGGACGCATAGTCATATCATAGTCAATATCATTTTCTAAAACGTGCTATGAAATTTCATCATTACGTGCGTTATATGTAACAGGCTTAAAAGTATTACGTTGCAGGCGGAACAACTCGAGAGAACTGTAATATTACATTACTACAGAGGCCGGGACGAAAGGGGTTGCCGGCCGAAGACATATAGACGGCCGAGCGAAGCGAGGTCGGATAGGTCTCAGGCTGGCAACCCCATATTTCCCGCCGAGGTATGTATAGTGCTTTACTCAAACATGCAATGAAATAAACAACAAAAAAATCAAAGTTCTATTTTTAATACGCATAGTGGCAGAATGTCATGATGCCTGTGCCACAAATTTATGTGGAATGGAAATTAAAAAAGAGGACTTTGCCGGCATTAACGACCTCTTGTCCTAGCCGCACCTGAAACGTCATACTTCGCAGCCTATTATAAGGAACATAACATCAATATTTCATTGCATGTTTGAGAAAAGAAATTTTATTCAGGAGCATCTCAGGGGTCTATTAGTCAGTAGGCCCTTTCCTGTTCCTTGTTTATGTAAATGATCTATCATATATGGTAAGCCGAAGATCAGGCATTGTAATGTTCGCAGACGACACCTCATTGCTGTTTAAGGTAAATAGAAAAGATACTGAACTCATTGAACCAAATAATACCCAGTCCATGATATCTGACTGGTTTGCTGCCAATAACTTAGTTGAATCTTAAAATTGACGTTGAATGATTGAAATTGAAATTGAATCCGAAAAAATAACTAAATGTATGAAATTTTCTCTAGCGAACTCATTAAATAGAAACTTAGACACAAATATTAAACTTAATGGTCCAACATTAGAATTTGTTAAGATATCTGTATTCTTAGGTATTACATTGGACTCAAAATTGCAGTGGGGTTCCCATATAACAGCGATAGGAAGTAGGTTGAGCTCTGCTGCATTTGCAGTCAGGAGAATAAGGCAGGCTACCAAAGTGGCAACGGCACGGTTAGTTTACTTTGCTTAATTTAATAGTATAATTACTTATGGTCTTGTCTTGTGGGAATCAGCTGCAGATATTGAAACTGTTTTTATTTTGCAAAAAAGGGCTATCCGAGCATTTTATAACTTGGGGTCGCGTGACTCATTAAAAGAATTTTTCAAAGAAATAGATATTCTAACCTCCCTATACGTATTTGAAATAATAATGTATGCTAGGAAGAATTTGTGCAATTTCCCAACGAACGCTGATAAACCAATAGCCACCAGAAACACTGGTAAACTCAAAATAACCCTCTATAGACTAATAAAGGCGAAAAAGTCGTCCTTGGGAAATTGTATCAAATTCTACAATAAAATTCCAAAACACATTACTGAACTTAGCAATTCTAAATTCAAATCTGTAGTAAAATAAACACTTAAAATTTCAAAAGCATATTACAAGGTAAACGATTACATCATGGATAGGGATGTTTGACAGTGATAGTGTCCTTGCACGACTAATCTATCGTGAAAATAGGTTTTGTACTGTACTGCATTGTTATTTTGTAGCAACTGAGACTGTAATTTTATATTTAACTATACAATTATATTGTTTTGAAAAAATGCCAACTCGCTGAGTTTCTTACGCCGTTTCTTCTCGTGGCAGAGGTGTATTTTTCCGAACCGGCGGTAGTTTATTGACGTTCACAGGTGCATGTAATATGCCTAATTTGAAGAATTAACTACCTACTTTTACTTTACTTTTTTTACTTTTACAAAATTGAAAGCCTAGGCCGGGAAGTAATTTGAAATTGACGGACTTGTATAAACTCCTGAACAATGCGTGATCAAAATGCTACAGCAAAATAAACACCGAAAGAATTGTAAAAACATCAAACAGCAAACCACACATGTAGCTGTATTTTTCTTGCTGGAAATAAGTCTTCACAAAACGCCTCCGATAGCTCTATTTTCCCGGGGACTAATCGGAAATGTGAGCACGTATTTTGTTAGCTTCAGGGTTGTAGACGCTGACGTTACGTTTTGTAAAAACAATTGTGTCTGTGGAATAAATGTAAGCAAGCTTTTGTAGCCATCTGTGAAGATAAATAATTGTGTTTCGACTTATACAGGGTGTGGCCTGTAATAGGAGTAAAAAAATTAAAGGGTGCTTCCTTAGAGCATCTCCAGTAACCTCTTGTGTCCAAAAACAAATATCTTTTTTCATTTGGGAGAAATTTTGATCTAAAGTTATGATCTCCAAGTAATGGATCTTGGCACCATGAGTTTATGGCGCGGCAGTCACTGCTGATATTGAGGTAGCATCTAGTTATGACACATACTCGTTGTTGCATTTTTGGTTTAAAAAGATATTTATGTTTTTTTTAAATCATTTTTAAGGTTTTTAAAATAAATAGTTATTAATATAGCTCCAGTGGCATAGGCTTCGAGCTCTGGTCCTGGAGTTGGACTGACATAGTGGCGTTCTCGTACAAACACTTCAGTACTTCGATATAGCGGTAGTCCACTTGGCACCGCTGGAGAGATTGTAGTACAGCCCAGGTTTCGATCGAATCGAAGGCTTTCTCGTAGTCCACGAACGCTAAACAGAGGGGCAGGTTATACTCCTCAGTCTTCTGTATAACCTGACGGAGCGTATGGATGTGGTCTACGGTGCTAAAGCCTCTTCGGAAACCGGTTTGTTCGGGAGGCTGGAAGTCATCTAGCCTGCGTGCGAGACGGTTCGTAATGACTCTTGAAAACAGCTTATAGACATGGCTCAGAAGTGAGATGGGTCGGTAGTTCTTCAGTAAGGAGTTGTAACCCTTTTTGAAGAACAGGACCACCACACCTCTGTTCCATGCCTTTGGAGTTTTCCCTTCCAGTAAGATGGAATCGAACAACTTCTGAAGGGCCCTAAGGACCGGTTTTCCACCCGCCTTCAGGAGTTCCGCTGTAATTCCGTCTTCACCGGGTGCCTTATTGTTCTTAAGCTGTTTAAGAGCCATTCTAATCTCGCACAGGCTGATGTCCGGGATATCTTCGGTATAGTGCCGGGTTAATCTAGCTCTTCGGTCTTCCGCCAGACCAACTTCGGGTCTGCTAGTTGACGTGTATAGCTGTCCATAAAAGCACTCTATCTCACTCAGAAGCTCAGGTTTGGACGAAACGATTCTACCATCTTCAGTTTTTAATCTGGCGAGCTGGCTCTGCTGGAGCGGGGAGTCAGGCAAGGAGTTGTTATTTCTCTTAAACTGTTCTCCGCTGCACTGGAGGGTGTTTTCAAGGCTCTGGACTGGAGAAGGTTAGGCATCAACATAAATGGCGAGTAATGTTCGGTTTGCTGACGATATAGTAGTCTTGGCTGAGACCATGGACGATTTAAGTACAATGCTCAATGACCTCAGTAAAGCCTCCGAGCGAGTTGGTCTAAGGATGAACATGGACAAGACGAAGATCATGTCAAATGCCCATGTCGCACCAACTCCCGTAACAATCGGACACTTTACGCTCGAAGTTGTAGACGATTACATATACCTAGGACAGACTGTCCAGTTAGGTAGCTCCAACTTCGAGAAAGAGGTTAATCGTCGAATCCGACTCGGCTGGGCAGCGTTCGGGAAGCTACGGCACATCTTTTCGTCCAATATTCTGCAGTGTCTCAAGACGAAAGTCTTTGACCAGTGTGTGTTGCCATGCCAGTGATGACATATGGTACTGAAACGTGGTCGCTTACTATGGGCCTCATAAGAAGGCTCAAAGTCACCCAAAGAGCAATGGAGAGAGCTATGTTAGGAGTTTCTCTGCGTGATCGCATCAGGAATGAGGCCATCCGCAGCAGAACCAAAGTGACCGATATAGCCCTCCGGATCGCTAAACTTAAGTGGCAGTGGGCGGGGAACATAGCACGTAGAACCGATGGCCGTTGGAGCGGAAAGGTTCTCGAGTGGCGACCACGTACCGGAAGGCGTAGTAGAGAGTAGTAAAGTAAAAAGGCACATATAAGCTATATTTGCGAAAGAAAAATTTGAAAAAAAAAACTTTTATATTTTAAATTAAAACCATTTGGAAATAATTGCTGGAGAGCTCAATAGTGTACCGTTTAATTTTTTGCTCCTATTACACGCCACACCCTGTATAGGGTGAAAAGGTTAAGTGGCAGAGTGAGGGCAACTGAACTGAATCATGTGAAAATCATTGCATAACGTGCACAATGCGATATTTTACCGATGGTCAATTCAGTAACGTTTTACCAATCCTCAGAAATGCTCAGTTAGTAAGAAATTTGTAGGAAAATATGATGTCACAATTTTCTGTGATCAAACTGAGTCTTTTTTCCTCTTTATGTCTATAAAAACCTTAATATACCTTAATTAAGTTGAAGGTTGATGTTTTCCCAATATTTTCGCAAATTCTGTGCATTGGTAACGTGAACATATCGGTGCAAAGTGACCAAGTCTACCAAAGTTGCCTACGTAATAGGTCGTAAAATTTATAAACAAGATCTAGAGATGCATCTTTTGAATTTTTTGACCTTTTATATCTAGGGTACCCTAGCCTAGCTATTATTGATTTGACATTTAAACTACATCTTATACATTTGACATTGTACATTTTAGTATATTATTATTGAAATTGTTGTTTTTTATGTATTACCTTTTATTTTAATTTTTGCTTTGTAATCAATTTTGTTTATTATTCTTATACACTCTTTCTTTTTGTGAATTAATGCTATTTCATTGACATTTTATTAAATAACATGTAAATTTCCAAAGAGAAATAAATGAATCAAATCTAATCTAATCATCAAAAAATGAGCGTAGCGAGTTTTGTCATTAAAGATTAGAGAATTTTAGGACCTAATTATGTCACGTTGCATACAATCATTTTTCTAAGATAGCAAAATAATTTGATTTAGGTAAATCAATGATCGATATGGTGGCAGAATAAGGGCATTGAAGTATGCCTCTTTTAAAAATGTACAACAGTGGAAATCCATTTGATTCTCCCACCAGTCATGCACAGTATAATAACTTGTCTATGGTGTAGACTTGCGTTTTTATAAAATGTTTATTGTTTTAATACTGCTGTCAGTCATTAAATTGACAGATGCTGGAGTAGAAAAAATATTTAAGAGTCTATACAGCGTGTTCGGCTTCTTTTTTTTGTCATCTTTCTTTGTCTTCATTTTAGGATATGACCATCTCGCTTGGTCGTGGTATTATTATTTGACGTAAACCCTCGGGTTTTTCTTTGACTCACGCTGAAGTGTAATCGGCCACCACCGTGTAGTATTGAAGAAAACCTCTGAAACCTTACTGCCCCGAAAGCCGCCAGCCCTGCCACAATGCAATTCACAACCCGCTTTCACTCGTCTCTGACTCACCGCTAGTATATCGTTTCCCCTACATTTAACGGATACTTCGTGGCCCAGCGGCACCCGCCTACCGCGTGCGGTATGCGAGGTTAAGCAATGTGGGCGCAGGTCAGTTCTTGGATGGGTGACCGCTTTGAGTGGTTACTAACTGAGCGCTCTCGTGCTTTGGAAGGCACGTTAAGCCGTTGATCCCGGCTGCTGTTTACGACAGCAGTCGTTAAGCCAAGTTAGAGGCCTTCGGGCGGCTTGAGAACTTCTAACAGTCAAGTTGCCCACTCACTTGACAAAGGGGGGTCGAAGTTGCACCACGTCCGTAGGGAGTACCCACCTAATACCCTACACGTGACCCCTGGGTGGTGCTAAAAGTGCAACAAAAACTGGCAACCGTACTTGTTGTCTTCTCGAAGATCTCACGGTTCGTAAATAAATGCCATACGATAAAAAAAAAAACGGATACTTGTGATTAAAAGGCTTACATTGGATTTCTTAAGTTAAGCTGTTAAGCCTCGTGAATACTAGCCTAGTAATGACGTATCGCTCTGTAGTACAGTCACGCGCCAAGGAATTAACCATCACGGGTCATTGTATCTACATACGAAAATTGCGAGATTCTCGGGAGA
The DNA here is from genome assembly GCA_905163555.1 of Notocelia uddmanniana. Classification (NCBI taxonomy): domain Eukaryota; kingdom Metazoa; phylum Arthropoda; class Insecta; order Lepidoptera; family Tortricidae; genus Notocelia; species Notocelia uddmanniana. The sequence goes on from LR991053.1 coordinate 46,807,342, forward strand.
ACTCAGATGTCGAAGCTGAAACTCATGTTCGCTTGTTGTTCCCGTGGAAAGTCCCTAAATTTGGATTTCTTCAATTACCTAAAGGTTACATAATATGTAAGTAATTTGGTAATATAATATAGTTATATAGGTCTAGGTAGTGCATCTTTAGAAGACACCTAAATCTAGACACGCGGCAGCGTGTCCAGCCTAGTTCACCCCAGGAACTGGCGGACAGCAGCCGTGTGTTATATTACACGAACCGTTTGGAGCCACTTTTGACCCCCCAATAACTCGAAATCTATCTAACATAAAAAAAAAGAAATTTGGTACATGTATAAAGATCCTTTAGAACAACTAGAACCCCAAATTTCATAAATATAGGTTTAATAGGCACTTTTACCACTTAATGCATTCTTACATTGTTTACAGTAAAACTAATTTACTGCGGCTTAATGCAATTTGAGTCTTAACTTGGCAGTTTACTATGCACTATTTTATAATACCATAAGAGCTGTTGGATATTTAAGAAAACTGCCAAGTTCAAGCTCAAAATGCATTAAGCCGCAGTAAATTAGTTTTACTGTAAACAATGTAGCTGGACTTGGCACCATTTCAGATAATCTACGGAACTTGGCACCCATTTAAATCTCAATTCTTTTGTCGGTGGAGACGACAACCAAGCATGGCATATTCTTAATATTGAACTTGGCTCCCATTTTCACATTTTTGTTTTTGATGGGATTTCACTATCATCATGATTTTCAGCCTGCAATCACCCACCGATGAGCATAGGCGTCTCTTCGAGTACACCACTCACCCCGATCTCGTGCTAACCTCATCCAGGTGTGACCCGCGGTCTTTTTGATGTCGTCAATCTAAATTTATTTCTGTTTTTTTCGCGTCTAACTGAGGTATGAGAGAGTTCTGTCCCCGTAGGAATTATTTACTCAAGAGACAAAGACGGTTGGGGTCGAAGACGGCCACAGTTGGGGGCTGTGATCGCCTATGAAAGCAGATGGTGGGACCCACAGACTCTAGGGCGGTACAGGTGCGTTCCGAAGAAGATCCCAAAGCCGCTCGAAATGGGTTGAGGAGGACGATCGGGGGGTTTTTAGTCGGTGCAAGTCCGACATAACCACCGCACTGTCCCCGCGATGCGGTGGTATCCATAATGGATTTTCCCCCCGGGAGAAAAAAGGGGCAAATAGTTTGCCAGTCGCCATAGCCTTAGTATTATTGCTATGATCAATAGGTTTTACAAGTAATAGGACTAATAGGGAATACACCGAGTGATTCTCCTGACAGCTATGGTTATTAGTAGCAAGTCAATATTTATGTTTTAGGTTTATTATCTTACTGATTTTAAAGAGCCAGCATGTTTTATGGTCACATTTTATGTGACGTTACAGACGACAAAACTTGACCTTATGACCCGTGCTAGCTTGGGCGGGAATGTTATAGAAATCTGCCTCGTCTTTTATATTTTACACTTTCACTCAAAACACTAATTACGTCATCACAGAAATTAAAGCTTTACGCTCGCCTACGTCATGACACCGAATAGCATGTTGTTAGTCGGAACAATAATGCCGCAAACTTTTCGTTCTGTAAGCGTTATAAATTCTCCATTATTGCAGATGGTAACTTGTCAAAGTAAACACTGCGCTGTTGTGCTAGTTTGGGGATGGCAAGGCACAAGCGGCAGCGATAAGCTTAAATGGCAACATTTCAAAATTTTAAGTAGTATGAGATCTTAAGTTATTTCGTTAATTTGGTATCAAGAAACCCCAAAATATATTTTTTTATATTTTTGTAGCTATTAGTTTTCTAAGTATTCACGAAAATGTGAAGAAAGGCCATATCGTAGCAATGACGTCACTACTATGAAATTGTGACAGTCACAGCGCACAAAAAGAACAGCAGTTCACTTTCTTTAGTAAATTTGTCTTAGTAACAGTGCTTCTGTATGATTTATTATGCTGTGACGCCTTACTTCTCACTTACTCTCTTTTAGAATGAGGAACTTGAAATTGATTTATTTATATGAAATTGGGATATTTTCAAGAATTATAAATGTGGTTTTACTTACCTAACTTTTTATCCTCTATTTGATTTCATCGGACAAAAGCCTGCATAAAAAAATGAAATATTGTCAATTGAGATTGACTTACGTGGTATCCTTTTCGTCCAAATTACCGCAGTGTCTAGACGAAAAGTTCGGGGGGATGGGCCTCGTTAGCATTGGGCTGCAACCTGTCTAGGAGAAGGTAACTCCGAAATACAACCCGGGGAGATGGGCCTCGTTAGCATTGGTCTGCAACCTGTCTAGGGGAAGGAAAACCCCGATATAAAACCCCTAATCCAAGGTGTTAGTCGACCCGTGCCAAGGGATGCATGGCCAGAGGGGAGTCTGGTGTCGAACGGAGGGTGTCTGTGTTGGTGGTCACAGGGCACAGTGGTAATCCACCTTACCACAGTATAGGGCTCTGCTGTGATGGACCTTTAGTTCCCTATTTACTCGTGGGAACGCTATGGAGATTGGAAAAAATAAAAATCATCCGCATGGCGGCGACGCGGTCCGCCACCCGTCACGTCACGTTTCCAGTGGGGGCGAAAAGCGGCTCACGGAGTGCCGTTTTGCTACGTTGAATGTTGGAGGAGGAATGGAAGGAAAAATGAATGAAGTAAGGCAGATGATGGATAAAAAGAGGATTGATGTTCTTTGTGTAAATGAGACAAAACGGAAAGGGTGTGACACCACGAAACATGGACCCTATACAGCGTACTGGTCTGGAGTGACCGTTTCAGACAGAGCATGTCAGGGGGTTGGTGTCATACTTTCAGCTAGGATTGCCAAGTGTGTGAATGAATTTGAATGCGTGAGTCCCAGATTAATATGGGTCAGAATGAAATTAGGACTGACTCGTATCTTTGTTGTTGGGGTATATGCCCCTGTAAACCTGGGTATGAGAACATCACAGTCGACCCAGGAAGAGGGAAAACAGTTCTGGGAGGAATTAAGGGATGTCACAAGTAGATGTAAGGATAATGAAAGGTTGATTATGTTAGGTGATTTTAATGCATGGGTAGGGGTAAAGCGAGATGGATTTGAAAAGGTTCTGGGTACTCACGGTGACGAGAGAGTGAATGAGAATGGTGAGAGTTTGTTAGATATTTGCCTCGAGAGAAATCTTTTTGTGACAAATACAATGTTTGCCCACAAATGGATTCATTTATACACGCGTGAGGCGGAGAACGTAAGAAAGAGTATGATTGATTTTGTGATAGTGGACGAAAGATTGAGGAAGAATGTTCTGGACACTAGGGTGTATCGCGGGGCCGGAATAAATACAGACCACTTCCTGGTGATGAGCCGAATGAAAGGGCTGTTTCAAGGATGGCGGCATCGACCTCGTATATTCACTAGTGTTCTGGAGAGAATAAAAGTAGAAAATTTGCAAGAGGAAAGTGTGGCTGATGAGTATATTCATAAACTAAAGGAAAATCTTAGAGAGATAGATGATATATGCGAGATTGATCAACTATGGAATGGTTTTAAAGATAAGCTTGTAAGTACAGCCAGGGATGTATGTGGTGTGAAAGAAAGGAGCAAAGGGAAGAAGAAGAAGAATGTATGGTGGGATAAAGAGGTACAAAAGGCAGTAAGTGAGAAGAAGAAAGCGTGGCTAGATTGGTTGGCGATAAGAGCTGACCAAAGAAGTCAAAAAGCCACGCTGGAAGACGTGAGTGAAAGGAAAAGTAACTATAAAAGGTTGAATGTTCTGGTAAAGGAGGTAGTTAAAAGAAAGAAAGATGAACAGAATGATGAGATGGATCAGAGGTTGTCTCAGGATTTCCGGGCAAACATAAAGTTTTTCTGGAAAGCCATTCGACTAGCCAGAGGTAAAACTCAGACCTCAGAGCTAACCTCGATTAGAGACCAGCATGGAAGTTTATTGAATGATGAGGAATGCATATTAGGGAGATGGAAGGAATATTTTGAAGGTTTGTTTGAGAGAGAAGAGGAAAATACGTCAGGAGTGAATGATAATGCACTGCCCCATGAGGAGTGTAGTATTAGTATGGATGAAATTGTAAAAGCTTTGAAAGGAATGAAACCAGGAAAGGCAGCGGGGTATGATAGAATTTCAGTCGAGATGCTGAAGGCTGGGCAAGGCGTCGTAGCAAGTCAGTTGTATCGCCTTTTCAACTTATGTTTTAATACCGGCATAGTTCCAAAAGATTGGTGCAAGGCGGTCATCGTGCCACTGTACAAGGGAAAGGGCTCACAACTTGACTGCAAGAACTACAAGGGCATTAGCTTACTCAGCATCGTTGGCAAATTATATGCGAAAGTGTTGATTGAAAGGGTAATGCAAGAAACCGATGAGAAAATATGGGATGTACAAGCGGGATTTAGGAAAGGTATGGGATGTACGGATCAGGTCTTCTCTTTACGATGCATAGCCGAAAAATATTTGGCCCAAGGTCAAAAGGTCTATTGCGCGTTCGTGGATTTGGAGAAGGCCTATGACAGAGTGGTGAGGAATGAACTTTGGTCGGTACTGTCCGGATATGGAGTGAGCGACCATCTCATTCAAGCTCTGAAATCTCTCTACGAGGATTCCTCTGCTTGCGTGAGAGTAAACGGGTCCTACACTGAATGGTTTAGCATCGAAAAGGGTGTTAGACAGGGATGTGTAGCGTCACCGTGGCTGTTTAATCTATTTCTGGACAGTTGTTTGCAAGATTTGAAAGACGATGAATGTGGGTTGGAAATGAATGGGTTGCTTATCAAATGTCTACTCTACGCCGATGACCAGGTTTTATTAGCGTCATCGGCTGAGAAGCTACAGAAGATGGTAACTAGCATGCACAGATTATTTGCGAGAAAAGGAATGAAAATGAATGTAAGCAAGACGAAAGTGATGGTATTTGAAAGAGATGAGTGTATGACAGTTTGTGAAATTGCTGTAGATGGAGAGAGGTTGGAGCAAGTGGATGGGTTTGTGTATTTGGGGACTTTGTTCACGAGAGACGGTAAGCATGAAGGAGATATTGAAAGGAGAGTGATAGCTGGGAATCGAGTGAATGGGGCACTTCACGCCTTTATGAGTAGCCAGAAAGTGTCAGAAAAGGCGCGGCTGGCCGTGCATAGAGGAGTGTTGGTGCCGACACTAATGTATGGTAGTGAAAGTTGGGTGTGGCAGAAGAAACATCAGAGTCGAGTGAATGCAGTGGAAATGAGAGCGCTGAGAAGTATGTGTAGCGTTACTTTGAGAGATAGAGTGAGAAACACCGTTATAAGACGGAGGTGTGGAGTGAATGAAGATATAGTGACGAAAATTGAGAAAGGTATGCTAAGATGGTTTGGACATGTAGAGAGGATGGATGAAAGAAGATTGACAAAACGAGTGTATGAAGGAAGAGTGGATGGAAAAGTTGGAAGGGGAAGACCTCGGCGAACGTACTCCGACCAAATCGGAGACATTCTGCAGAAAGGCCAGGTCAGGAGTACCCTAAATCGGCGCGCATGCATGAAGAATGTTATGAAAGTTCATGAAGCGAAAGTTGTATGTCAGGATCGTAGCAAGTGGAAATCCGTGATCTCTGCCTACCCCTATGGGAAACAGGCGTGATTATATGTATGTATGTATGTATGTCTAGACGAAGGTTTTTAACCAGTGTGTGTAGCCAGTGATGACATACAGGTACTGAAACGTGCTCGCTCACGATGGGCATAATAAGAAAGCTTAAACTCACATAGAGGGGTACGCAGCGAGCTATGTTTCCATACGAGAGCGAATCAGAAATAAAGAGACCGTAGGAGAACCAGGGTCTGTCGAACTCAGCGAGTTGCAAGACGAAAGTGGCAGTAGGCGGAACACATTTCTCGTAGAACCGACGGCCATTGGGGTAAAAAGGTTTTTTAAAGGCGATCACACTCCGGTCATTGTGGAGATCCTAGGGGGAGGCCTTGGTCCAACAGTGGACTTCGGCTGAGACGATGATGATGATGATGATGTCTTTGACTTGGTGGGGCTACTTTCCCGAATGCATACTGACAACACCTAAATTTCCTTATTTATCGGTATAATGCCAGTACAAGTATTACATTTACACAGTTCCTAGTAATACAAATGCGCATCCGCGCATCCTGCGCCAATCAGGAATAGGGTTGCCATATGGAAGAATTAATTTGATTTTGATTTTGAAATTTCCTAATAAAAATCCTGACATTTCTTGTAACAGAGATTTGGCGTAGCGTAGGCGTAGCTGCGCTCTGCGGTGTACTGTATCGTGGATCTACCCGTTGTATTGTGCACCAAATAACAAAAGTAGATTGTAAGTAGTTTTAAGCAAACAAATTGATCTCCTCTTTAGCTGTAATTTATCCCATTTTAAATTGTTTTGAACGAAAAAAATTGTTTTTGTTGATTACTTACTAAATATTGAGACAGAGCAGCTGAAAGATATCCTAAAAAAACATTCGTTTATGTGTACCCCGTGGCGCGCGTTGTGCGGGAGGTGGCAATAACGCTCGCCCCGCCCCTACGTTGAAACGCCGAGACAAACGTCACGCGGAGATGCGCGTGCGACTAATTTGCAATTTTGGTCGAGATAAGATAGGTGAGCGCGCCCCTCCCCCCGCACCGCTAACCCCGAGCGTCATTCAACTCCCTGTATAGCACAAATGTAGAGCGGTACAGGTGCAGTACTCCATAAACCAAACAGGTAACTCATTTAAAAGTAGACGCGCGGTAAAGAATCTGTACCGACTCAGATAGTTTGAGACTGACAGCTGACAGGAGATGAACGCACAAAAATGAAACCAAGTCAGAAGGATCGATATTCCATCGCTTGTCACTCTAGACTTGCCGTCTGACATATATCGCCGAGTCAGCGGCGCGGGAACTCCCGGCGGTTGGCAAATTCCCGGGCAGTGCCCGGAAAAATCCGGCAAATTCCCGGACAATCAGACACCACGCCACGCTGGACCTTTTTAATAACTGTGTGGACTTGAGATAATGCCCAGTTTAGTTTAGGGGGATTTCAATTGTTTGTCCACAAGGCACAAGTGTCTGAGTATAGTCTAGATTAGACTAGGTCTACCGTAGACTAGGTCTACCGTTGAACTCGGATTCAAAGAGAGGTGCAGTTAAGGCGTTCCCTTCATAAATTATGGTAAAATGAGTAGTTTTTTTTTGCATTAACAACATTTATTTACCTACTTACGACTTACAATGTATGTTTATAGATTTTCCTATTTTAATTTCTTTTTTTTCTGATATTTTTAGTTTCGAAGTTCCCAGTTTAAACGAATGAATCTGGAGTGAATTATCAATAATAAAGTACAGTCAACTTCGGCAAACTAATTTGGAATGCCGTGAATTTCTTAGGATTCCTTAAGGAGTAAAATACGGGCAAGTGGCTACTAAATACTAACCTACTTCCGGCAGCTGGGATGAACTTTTAATAATCCTCCGTCTTCTGTTTTTGATAACGGTTTTCATTCTAAAGTTTATACATTTCATAAGTATTTATTATGTATTTCTTCTGATTTCAGATAAGACAGATTAACATTACATTAGACGTCTTAATTATTATAATATTATAACCTAGCATAACATAACCTAGCTTACATCAATACCTTCTGATGTATAATTGCAACAGTTCACACCATTCAGCCTGTGCCGATAGCATTGTTCAACGGGAGAGTTTGGCGAACTTAGGAACCGTATTATTCCGAATGCATGTCGGCTTCGGCTAACCAATGATGTTATTCATAGCAATGCAAGCAGCTGTATGAATAGAGTATTACTCGTATCTAACACACGCTGGGAAATGTGGGGATAGACCGTGAAGCGCCAGTAATAAATAAATATTATATAGCACAATTTTTTTGTATGTTAATCTGAAATAACTAAAATATTAAAAACTCAAATAGAATTAAGAATAGAATTATGAAATTAAATTAAATACATAGAAAACATCCAAGTCTAAGGAACAAAATGTTTCTGCTCACCACAGAAACAAATGCCCTTTTTTATTCGAGAGCTCTAGCTTCGGAGGCAGTGTCACTACCAACTAGGCTAAACAGGCCGATAAACCCCGGCCGAATAATGAAAGGCAACAATAGATTTTCATACATTTTTGGCGTATACTTGTAATCGCTTTAAAAGCCTAATAATATATACTACCCTTGACTAGACTTGATTAACCTTCCAGCGCTGCAAGTCTCAATAACCACTTCTGTATTTTCCTTCCTGTTCAGCCGCGTATTATTCTAATGTGTCAGTTTAAAATGATTATCTAATTGATCGCTAGATGGCGCTGTAACCTCTGCGACGATTTCTGAAACGCGCGTTTAAGATTTTTTCCGGGAATAATGACCCCTGGTCAGTAGCTTTTGATTTGTGTACAAGTTCAATAGTAAAGTATCCTGTGCTGAGATTTAATACAGTGTGTTTGTTTTGGGACCCCTCTGAACACTCCCCTTTATAGTCAGTTGAAGTTCTTTCTCCTTCAAGATATTGGGTTAGCATTTGATTATATTATCAATCGAGAGGAAATGACAAAACTATATTTAATTTACGTGTTATCCGGGTACGTCCTAAAACTACGACCAAGACCATCGGGGGATGGGCAGCAGCATCCCTGGAGTGCGGTGGAGATACTGCTATCGCCAACTCGCATTCCAAGCCTTCGAAGTGATTATGGAATTAACCCCCCACGAAATTGGGGGAGGCCTATGTCCAGAAGTGATCGTCCTTCGGCTGACGTGTGTAAGTGTGAGAGAACCTTTCAAACACGTAAATAAAATATATACCACCAACTACGTATATGCTGGCGTATTCTATGAACCATACGCCAACTGACGTCCATGGAACTTCATAATACAACTCTCTTAACCCTTTAACCGCCGCCGTCTGATATATCAGACAAAGTGACAATGTAAATGACGTCTTCTTTGTTTAAATATGACAAGAGTTGAAAATTGGGGGGATGCTTTTATGACGTTCGGTGGTTAACGGGTTAGCATCTTACTAGTTATCTATCGCCCAAAAGCCCGTACGATATTTGCTCCTGGCCCGGGAACTATAACACCTTTACCGTGTATAAACTCTCATTCTAAATTTTCAATGGGTGAAAGCGACATAGTACCGTTCTAAGGGCCTAGGTTACATAATCCTATCATATCTGCGGGTCCCTCACTCTCAATACAGCGCATCCCCAAGTCAATAAAGGGTCGGCAACGCACTTGTGATTCCTCTGGAGACGCAAGTGTCCATAGGCTACGGTGTCTGCTTACCATCAGGCAGGGCGTAAGCTTGTTTGCCACCGTCGTAGTATAAAAAAAAATCTATAAAAATCAAGTGTTAGAAACAGTCTTGTTTACTTATTCCAGTAAGCGACTTTGGGTAGGAACTCCAGAGTAAGTACATTATCTGCATTCGAAACTAGACAGAAAGCCTCTGCTTAGGTACCCTACAATACAGTTTGGGAGGCGAGGGGATGTTCATCGCCTCCCGTGTTTATGTGGGATATGTTCAAGGGTCACATTATTCATTATTCACAGTAATAATTAAATTATAACATGAAAATAAAATAAAACATTTTTCCTTGTGACAACTGTCAGTCTAATAAAACAACATCGTATCTCTGACACAAATATTGAAATGGCTGATTAGCAAATAGTTTGCATATATAACGCCACAACGGCTACGCATTTTGGAGTTAGTCTGTTGTCGTCATCCTCCTAGCGTTATTCCCAGTACAGTTGCATCCTGAAGGATGCCTGGGGTCCGCTACCTAATCCCAAGAATTGGCGTAGGCACTAGTTTTTACGGAAGCGACTGCCATGACCTTCCGACCCGAGGGGGAAACTAGACCTTATTGGGATTAGGCTTGTCAAGTGAGTGGGCACCTTGACTGTTAGAAGTTCTCAAGCCGCCCGGAGGCCTCTAACTTGGCTTAACGACTGTGATATCTATGATAATAGACAGCAACCGGGATCAACGGCTTAACGTGCCTTCCAAAGCACGGGAGCGCTTAGTTAGTAACCACTCCAAGCGGTCACCCATCCAAGGACTGACCTCGCGCGACATTGCTTAACCTCGCATACCGCACGCGGTACGCGGGCGCCGCTGGTCCACGAACGCTCCTAGGAGTTAGTCTGTTGTATTGCATAAACAACTTTCGTGCACTTTGAGTGTACATCACATTCGATTCCAAAGGTTCTTTCATCATTACACATACAGGGTGGTCGGCACATGGAGACCCCAAACCCCTACGGCCATTTGCTACCTTTAGACCCTTGGACCCTGGGTTCCAAGATGATTATTTTATTTTTTCCTAAATTACCCAAAATCTGACATTCGAATTCGAATCCCCATAATTTTCTTTTTACCCGACCCGAAAAGAATAAATAAAAAACCCGTCTGCTTTTGGAGTTCCATACCAATAAACTACCATCATTTACATACACACAATTAATACGAATCTAACACCTTTGAAGCTAAAATCCATCGAGCCGTTCAGGCTGCACAGCGTGCCAAACATTTGAATTGGGCGCCAAAAATCCGCCATTATGTTTTTTATTAGGAATTAATGGAACACTTATAGATTCGTCATGTCTGTCCGTCCGTCCGTATCTCACAGCCGATTTACTCGGAGACTATGAGCACGTGAAGTATGAAGGTGTATGCTATGCACCACTATAGAAATTTGAGAGAGGTTTCTAAACTTTTCCATTTAAGTCAGCTGTTGGTAAGCTAAGTCGTAAAAAAGTGTGTCCCTCCCCTCTAATTTCCAAACTATGAAGTTTAATATTCTGAATAAAATCAGGATGATGTACAATGAATAATAAATCTTCCAACGATTTTTGGTTTGAACAAGATAGGTTTAACGGTTTTTTTAGTTATTGCTGAAAAACTTCATGGGAGTCATGCGACTCCCCAGGTGCGGCGAGAGGGACAGGCCATGCCGTATGCCTGTTTAAAGAATTACGGACCCGTAACCCTGACTTCGGCAGAGGGCCGCTATAGTCGGGAGCGGGAGCTGACACCGTCAGGCCGGGGCCGGGTGGTGGCTGCGAGGGAGAAAACCTCTATAAAAAGTTACAAGGGGACCTGAGGGAGTGAATCCGGGGTTTTTCACTCTCTCCTGGCGTGGAGGTCCTTTGGTCGGCAAGTGTGTGGTGTCGCCCTGCACGCTTGCCGTCGGGTGGGGGGCGCAAGCCTCTACTAAGAGGGGACAGCTTCGGCTGTCGCAGCAGGCGGTGTTCGCGGTTGTGTGCCTTGGCGATCCCGTGTCTCCGCCACTAATGCTGTGTGATGGGCATACCGTGGTGGTTTTAGACGGTAGTCCGGGCGATTCCCGGGAGTCCGTCATACCTGTCCTAGTTCCCCGGCTAGGCGGGATGCGTAAAGGCATTTCCCCAGGTAAAAAAAAAAGGTCAGTTCTTGGATGGGTGACCGCTTTGAGTGGTTACTAACTGAGCGCTCTCGTGCTTTGGAAGGCACGTTAAGCCGTTGATCCCGGCTGCTGTCCACGACAGCAGTCGTTAAGCCAAGTTAGAGGCCTTCGGGCGGCTTGAGAACTTCTAACAGTCAAGTTGCCCACGCACTTGACAAAGGGGGGTCGAAATTGCACCACGTCCGTAGGGAGTACCCACCGTTACCCTACACGTGACCCCTGGGTGGTGCTAAAAGTGCAACAAAAACTGGCATCCGTACTTGTCTTCTGGAAGATCTCACGGTTCGTAAATAAATGCCATACGATTAAATAAAAAAACTCCAGGGATGCTGCTGCCCATCCCCATGAACCTATGCTTACAAATAAATATTGTGACTTAGTCTTTGTAAAATAAAAGCTGCGAACTAAATCCGGTGTAATAATAATTATTGCCTCACGCAATTCGCTCATACGGTCCAACTAAGTACGTAAGCTCACTTATTCGAGAAATAGGATGCTCCGAGCAAATTGTTTTCTCAAACCGACGGGCACCTTACACAACCTCTTATCTCGCTTAAACCTTCCATACCAAATAACACTCTACTACAACCTAAATAAGGTTTAGAGTTTAATGGAGGCTGGTATTGTGATACGTGTTTGGAAATACCCTTAAACAAATCCGATTGTGCTCGTTCCGCGAAGAATAACGCGGATTCTCCGTTTATATATTTATCCTGGAATATGATACGTCGTCGAGTGGAAATGAACGGAATGGAATTCGAACTTGGCTGTAGCTGCGTAAAATATATACGAGAATTCATTACTCCCCTTTTCATAAGGAAACCTAATACTAAGATTAGTATTTTCACATGAAACCTCTTTCCGAGAAAAGATTACACTTGAATATACAGGTTGGTATTTTTTGAGTTAAACCCATGGACGCCTTCAACTCCACATACACACACACACACACACACACATGTGCACACGCACGTGCGTTACTGCTCCCTTGAAAATTTTTGGAGGACGGCATACAATAGTCTTTCGGGAAAACCTCCACAAATACTCTTAAGAGGGCGCAGTACGTGGCAGTACACTCGGTTCTCCATACAAACGTATTTATGCTCTCATTTTAAAACGCAACGCTAGAATAACATGAAACTTTGTATACACAATGGGATCAGGCATATCTAGGTCGGAAATTAGTTTCTGTTGCTAGAAATTGTAAAAGAAAAAAAATACTGCCGTTTTTTGAGTTTTTTACGGCTTGTATGAAAACCTTAATAATCGTTGTATTTTTTCTCCATTATAATTTCAAGCAACAGAAACTAACTTCCGACCTATATATGCCAGATCCCATTGTGTATACAAAGTTTCATGTTATTCTAGTATGGCATTTTAAAATGGGAGCGTAAATACTTTTGTATTGAGAACCGAACGTACTGCGCCCTCTTAAAGTGCATTACGTTGCCGAATAAAATAACATAACCGTTCTGTATATCTTTAAACGAAGCACTGTATGATTTCCCTCTCTTAAATTTTTCGAACATGTCAAACAGGAGCGTTCGTGGCCCAGCGGCGCCCGCGTTCCGCGTGCGGTAATATGCGAGGTTAAGCAATGTCGGGCGAGGTCAGTCCTTGGATGGGTGACCGCTTTGAGTGGTTACTAACTGAGCGCTCCCGTGCTTTGGAAGGCATGTTAAGCCGTTGATCCCGGTTGCTGTCTATAATAGCAGTCGTTAAGCCAAGTTAGAGGCCTCCTTGAGAACTTCTAACAGTCAAGTTGCCCACTCACTTGACAAGCCTAATCCTAATAGGGTCTAGTTTCCCCCTCGGGTTGGAAGGTCAGATGGCAGTCGCTTCCGTTAAAATTTGTGCCTACGCCAACTCTTGGGATTAGGTAGCGGACCCCAGGCATCCTGAATAACGCTAGGAGGATGATGATATTTTCGAACATGTCGTCTAGTATCAGGCCCGTCGCAATTATAGTACAGTGCTAATAAGTAATTGCGACGGGCCTGATACAAGACGACATGTTCGAAAATATAAGGGAGGGAAATCATTTTCAAAGCGCTTTTAAACTAACTTGTAAGAGAGCCCGCATATGAAACTAATAAGGTCTATAGCAGATAAGGCAGATCTTGGGGTAAGTTTTTGAAAGCACCGTATAGACTTTAATTCGGCCACGTACTTTACGTATAGGGTTTGCAGTCCCGGTCCCGATTTGTATGAAATTTCCCGGGAGTTCCCGGGAAATTTACATGCCCTATTTACGTACTAGTACGTAAATAGTACGTAGTAGTATTACTTATTCTGCGACTTTGGGAGCTCAAATACCGCGAGCTGGACCTCTTGGATATCTGCAACTATTCGTCATTGCTTCAACTATTTATGCACATGTCGTTGGCGTGTTCAAATAGACATTTATACAATTTTTCATTTTAATTTTAATTACATATTTATTGAAATTTCGTACACAATCAAAACAAATGGGCCACTGATAATGTATCTATTGAATAAACATAATTTTTTTTTTTAGAAAAAAGATTTTATTATTTATTTAGAACGTTATATACGTTACATTAATTAGTTACGAGTATATAAATAAATATTAACAGTAAATACATACGTAATTGACTTGCTTACTTCGCCGCTGTTTGTATAAAAAAAATCGTATCTATGTATGTTTAAAATAAAAAATCATGCATATACGAGGCGTTTACATGTATGCGTGACCGGACGTTTTAAGGCCGAGTCACACTGAATGCGTGTGCGTGTGCGTGGCGTGCGCGTTCTACGCGCATATGAAATGTTATAGTAGATAACACACCGCTTGCGAGTCACGCGCAAGTGCACGCCACGCAAGCACTATGACATTTTATTCGATACAACGCGCACGTGCTGCGCACGCATTCGGTGTGTCTCGGCTTTTAGTTGATCTTTGACCGTCAATCAAGGCATGCATGTCAACGCACGTGTATGCACCAGCTAAATATCGGAGTTTTTCTCACCGAAGTCCTTACCTGTCCTGCGCCTGCTTGTGTCTGCTACAACCCGTTTTCACCTAACCTCACTAACACGAGACCTTTGTTATGCCAAGATTTATATCACGTACCTATTGATTTCAGTTTTAATTAAAATGAATTTCTAAGTGCTCGCATCGCACGAGTTGCAGAAGTTCGCCCGGAGTTCGCTGGTGACGAGCTAACGGCGGCTGTGCACTTAATGAAAACTGCATTGTAATATACTGCTTCATGGTTGTACATAGCCTAGTGTAATATACCTTACACATCTCATCCTCGAAAAGTGTCATATGAGACTTATCAAGCGGAGCTAAAGTAGTACATTTGACCCCAAGGGAAAATATGTATACATACTTATGTTTTACAAGACATTTTAATTTGACCAATCAAAACGCTTCACCAATCACAATACACTAATTTAACAACAACAACAAAACAGCTATACTAAAATAGAACAATCAGAAAACAGAATTCATTTGTGGATAGCTACGGAACCCTACATTGCGCGTGGCCCGACATGCACTTGTTAATGTATCTAGTTTCACATGTACGTTTTGTTTTTTCGATATAATAGTACATTACGATACAAGTGCAGAGAACAGGAAATTCGCAACGAGTGGTGATAAATTGAAACACGACCGAAGGGAGTGTTTTAAGTCGACACGAGTTATGCACGTAATCTGCTGATTACCGCACTCGTGCGGTAAAGTAGCACCATATGTACTGTAAAAATAATTTTCTTACTTTAAGCGAGCGCGCGAAAACATTGAAGTCATATTTTTGTGCGAAGTGTCCGAACCAAAATGACCTCCTGGAGAATTATCATTAATATAAACCAAAAAATACTTTCCGTACCGCATAATCATGCTTTCATTTCCTAGAAAATCCTAGGCTATAATAATTAAACGCTTTCATGAGACCAGGAAAAACTGCCGTTCCAGCATTCATTTCAATGTACCGAACTAATTAACTAGTTTCTGCCGCCGTCTGCGCACGAGTTGCGTTCTTATTCGTTTAGTATTAGAGTTGAAAATAAACCAGGGTAATGGAAAGGTTTAAAAGTGAATTTGAATACGCTTTGCTATGCTTGAGATAGTCGGGTTTTTACATTGACGGCGTCGGCGAAGTTCTAGAAGTGAGCCCACGTAGGTACTTTTTAATACATTTTTAATTTCCTAACTTCAAGGAGCTGGGACACACCAACGGTGTAGGAGCCCAGACAGCGGAGTGCTTAAATATTTTTATCAACTAAAATTCACAACATAAAACAATCATTTTGTAAAAGGGTTTCGATTAAAATATACAAACAAGACGAATGTGGAGGCGATGTTTCGTCGTTTGAGTGCTATCGTCTCCTGGCGGGCCGGTAATGGCCGGTATGCAGTTCTGCATAAGTACCGCTCCGCTTCTGTGGATCTGGCGCCAATCGGGGAACCACTCATTTAAATGTATTTCTACTGAGAAGAATCTGTTCTGATTCGACCATGATTCGACTGATAGTTGACACTGACACCCGACAGCTTGCTGACAGCGCACCGACAAATAATAATTATAATTCATAACCAGGCACCCAGTCATCGGGGGATGACTGGGTAAATGTGGTATTTCTATCCACCAAGACTCCACGGTGACCGCCATCAGGATGGTCATGCGGAGGACTCCAGGATCTCATAGTCATAATGAACGCCACTTCGTCACCTTCCCAGCGGTTGATAGTCAGGTGCTGCAGCCCTCACCACATGGAACACGGGCAACCTTAATAACCCCCTTTAGTCGCCTTTTACGACAGGCGGGGGAGACCGTAGACCTACCTATTCGTGCCCGAGTCTACACGGGTGATGTCATTGCGGACGATTCTGTTCCCGTTCTTGACGACGCATTCTTCGAATGGCATCCGCTCTCAGTCGTTCCCGTTCACCGTCAAATGCTTAATCTCATCAGAACTCCCGTGGGTGCTGCCCAGTTTTAAGAGTGCGCAATACGTTCGGTTCTCCATACAAAGGTATTTACGCTCTCATTTTAAAACGCCATGCTAGAATAACATGAAACTTTGTATACACAATGGGATCTCTAGGTCGGGTCTCTAGGTGGGGATATCTAGGTCGGAAATTAGTTTCTGTTGCTTGAAATTATAATGGAAAAAAATACAACGATTATTAAGGTTTTCATACAAGCCGTAAAAAACTCAAAAAACCGCTTTATTTTTTTCTTCTACAATTTCTAGCAACAGATACTAATTTCCGACCTAGATGTGCCAGATCCCATTGTGTATACAAAGTTTCATGTTATTCTAGCATGGCGTTTTAAAATTAGAGCATAAATACGTTTGTATGGAGAGCCGAGCGTACTGCGCCCTCTCAAGAGGGAGTGACATGCATTTCGCCTTTGCCATTGACAATACGATTCCATAAATCCTCTAGAGGCGCAAGTGCAGCACGAGGTCTTCGAATATGTCAAATGTCACTGTTTGTGGGTGGGCTACGCTAGTTTATTTCTAATTAGAATAATATAGTGCATATTTCTACGTGAACGTAGCACGTAGATCTGATGGCCGTTGGTGCGGAAAGGTTCTCGAGTGGCGACCACGTACCGGAAGGCGTAGCGTGGGCAGGCACACGGTGGACTGATGATCTGGTAAGGATCGCGGGTGTCCGCTGGATGCGGGTGGCGCAGGATGATGACGGATGACGGGTCATTGTGGAAGTCTTTGGGGGAGGCCTATATCCAGCAGTGGACGTCATTCGGCTGACAGGATGAGTGTATATTTTGCGATAATGGCAAATACGAGTTACGGGTCAATGAATGTCAGTGCTTTAAAAGACAGTTTTATCTTTCGAAAACTTGTGTGCTCCTCTATTCCGAACAAAATGGGACTGCGCAACACTGCGGCATGCTCAATATTTTTACGTTACGGGTTTAAGGTATTAATATAATGTTAACATTGTTTTCACGCCCGTAATATCTACTAACAAACT
Source organism: Notocelia uddmanniana (assembly GCA_905163555.1). Lineage (NCBI taxonomy): Eukaryota > Metazoa > Arthropoda > Insecta > Lepidoptera > Tortricidae > Notocelia > Notocelia uddmanniana. Next base: position 46,824,779 of record LR991053.1, read on the forward strand.
TTGACAGCTGAACCTTACTCGACAGTGGCGGCTCATCAGTACAAAAACAGTGGTCCTCATTGCAAGAGGTCGTATATTACGTTGCTTGCTATCAGACAGGCAGTATACTTATTTGCCACCGGAATTGTTTAAAACGACTTATCTAATCTTCTTTAGTTGATAAATTACATAGAAAGTAGTACCGCGGAATCAGGTCCTTAAAAACCAATTTACACAAGCATTATCCAAGAACTTGGCTAATTTCGTTTCCTAACGTAATGTCTAAGGAGCACGCGAATCCGTTTCCGTACTACTTGGGCCTAGGAAGTATTCTTTGTTCGTCTTGTTAAATAGCAGAATAGTAGCGGCTGCAGAGCGTTCAGTTGAATAGGTAGATCGAGATTAGGTGATTCCTCGATTCTTCTGACTTCCTGTCTTGGCGGGGCGGTATGTGATAATTTTTTTTCTTATCCTATCAATGTGTGTGTTTGTTTGGTTTGTATCCATTTCATTTTTTTTTTTTGATGTGTTACTCGTCGTTTCATCACTATATAGGGCTATTTACACTGTAATTATAATCACAATTAATACTTTGATGTCAATATTTTAACGCATTTAAATATCGTTTGGATTTTGCTTCAATATTCACGTGATCTTCTTCTTCGTCTGTTCGCTCTTTTCAGAGTGGTCACTATGTGGGTTTTTGAGTAACCCGTTTTACGACACGCCGCCATTCCTCCCGTAAAGCTGCCTTCCGAGAGCATTCGTTTGACGTACTTGACGTACTGGCTTTTATCTGGTCTGTCCATCTGATTGGAGACCTTCCCCTTGGCCTGGTGCCTACCACTCTTCCTTCGACAACAAGACGTTCTATGGACGCTCCGTCTCGTCGGGACACGTGTCCAAAGAAATTGAGGATCCGAGACTTCACAGTAGAGAGCAGGCGATGCTTAATACCGAGCTCCTCTAAGATGGATACGTTGGTGCGAAACTCTGTCCATGATATCCCGAGCACTCGTCTCCAACACCACATCTCCAGTGCATTCACTTTCTGCTCTTCTGTTTCTCTTAGTGTCCAGGTCTCAGCAGCGTAGAGAAAAATAGGGAAAATGAGAGTTCTTACAAGTCGAGTTTTAGTGGTCTTCGTTATATTACGGTTTTTCCAAACTCTTTTCATTTTATACATATCAGACCAGATAGTAAATCACGTGATACGTAAAGTAATATGAGTGTGTCGCGTGAGAAATAATCCCTGGGTCCTACGAAGATCAACGCCGGCTGCAAAAGGTAAACGTCGATTGGCCCGCATCGCACGCATCGGACGCAACGGATTTCAGTATTCTTTGTATAGAAAATCACACAAGTGCGTCCACTGACGTACGGTGCGGGTAAGTGGACGCACTTGTGCGACTTTATAAATAATAAATAATAAATAAATAAATATTATGGGACAATTTTTACACAAATCGAACTAGTCCCATAGTAAGCTCAATAAGGCTTGTGTTATGGGTACTAGACGACGATATATTTAATAGATATATACTTAAATACATAGAAAAACATCCAAGTCTCAGGAACAAATGTTTCTGGTCACCACAGAAACAAATGCCCTTACCGGGATTCGAACCCGGGACCTCTAGCTTCGGAGGCAGTGGCACTACCAACTAGGCTAAACAGGCCGACTTGACAAGTGCAACTCAGCCTATACGAGTATAAGGCTGGGTTGCACCGGCTTACGATCACAGACTGATCAAAGATAAATATGGCGCCGGCAGCTGTCATCCCATAGAAACTTGCGAAACTTTCCATACATTGAAATTTTAACGAATCCTTACGATTACAGACGGTTTGGTGCAACCCAGCCTTAATCTGTGTAAGAATATGCGTCGTCGGAAACGGTTAGAACATTATAAAAAGACGGTTAGTTTATCTCGCGCTCGGTTGAACATTCGAGGCACCTAGGTAATTATCAGTCCTGCCGACGTTTCATTTCAAATGAGTGCGAATATCGCATTGACGTTTGCCATAACTGGCTAATCGAATGATAGTGACAGATCAACTAATAAAGGTTATTTTGCTAATGTTATTCCAGCCTCAGCCAGCCAGCAGCCAGTGTTGGATCATGATCATGATCAATAATAATTGCAGCTCTTTCATGGATATTCCAATTCCTCGGCATTAAAGCTGTGGAACTCCTTACCGGAATCCTTGTTCCCTGAAAACTACAACCTTACGGTCTTCAAGACGAGAGTGAACCGGTTTTTACTAGGTAAGCGCGCTCCATCCTAGACCACGATATCGCTTACCAGATAGCGCTATCCAGATTAAAAAATAAAAATTACAAGAAAAAGAATTGACACTAACAAACACTGACAATTAGATTAAATAGAACATATTCGTATTTGATTGGCAGTCTTATGAAGTTGTTTATTTAGCCAGGTCATTAATAAAGGTTTGATGTTGAATTGAAACTAGATATAGACCAGAGGTATAACTTTGGCTCTTGTTATCATATCAAGTAAGTATATGATAACAAAATTTATATACACTTGTCTACTTATTATGTTGGTTTCAAAAACTACTATAAGTCTTTATAAATGTGGGATTGGTACTTTTTGATTGTTGTGTAAGGAGCTAGCTGTTAGATGACGAATAAGGAACGTTCGAATGTAGTTGGGGAATGCCTGAAAATTTTAAAAGTCCTTGATTATTTTTCTAATGGTAGGTATAACCGTCGCCATTAACAGAAAAAAGATTGAGATTTTTCGGTTGCGCCATATATTTTGTAAAAATACAAAAAAATTATATCAGGTCGCGTCTGCCCCGTATCGGACTACTAAGACGTTTTTAAGTCTGTCAAGTATTTAAAAAAAAACACCTGCTTGAATCTGTGGTACGCAATGACATTGACAGTTCATCATAGGTTGGTCGTATGACTTGAACTGTCAATGTCATTGCGTACCACAGATTCAAGCAGGTGTTTTTTTTTAATATTTGACGGACTTAGAAATGTCTTAGTAGTCCGATAAGGGGCAGACGCGAGGTGATATAAAATGTTTGTATTTTTATAATATATATGGCGCAACCGAAAAATCTGAAACTTTTTTCATTTAATGGCGACGGTTATTCCTACCATTACAAAAATAATCAAGGACTTTTAAAAATTTCAGACATTCCCTATTGCTTTGGAATGGCGAATGAGTTGACGGATCACGCAGTGTGTAAGAAGATCTAAGCGATACATCTTTAAATTCTCGTAAATAAAACGAAGAATTATTAAAGAAGTCTTAGGGATGATTCACAGTAGACCGTTCCGTGTCCGGGCCGGCCCGTTTTCTATGACAGCAAACGCAACGGCCGGCGTATTTCTCTAGAAGAAAACGGGCCGGCCCGGACACGGAACGGCCTACTGTGAATCATCCTTTAATCGTAGACCCTCTCCAGGGTCTACATAAATAACTGAATTTAATAACTGATGAATATTTACGTCCGACTGCACTAGCCGTGCTAGTCTGCGGCACGCCGTAGCCATAAAAATCCGATTAGGACTCGCGTGTGAAGGATTGCCGTTATTGCCCATTGTCAAACTTATTGAACACTTATCTATACTATACGCATCTTTGGTGTACGGTCGACGTTAAAGATGTTTTTACTTTTGCACCTTATGGCCTTTGTAATAAGGTCCTAAACCCGTCTATATGACGTCGACCGTATAATGCTCAGGAGATATTCCGGGGTTGGAATTATTTCTACAATTTTTTTTTGATGGAAAGCACCGTAGCCTATGGACGCTTGTGACAGTTGTGACTGCAGAACAATCAGAAGCAAAAACCCACAAGCGCGCTGCCTATCCGTTTTTGAAATGAAATGTGATATAGAAAGAAAGAAAGAAAGAAGACATTTATTCACTGCATAAAATAAAAGACACAGAGAACAAAAGGAAGAACACATAACGTGTGTCTTCGCGGCAGTGAATCGGTTGCTGTCTTAGCATTATGTCAATGTGTCACACACTACAGCGCTGGTTTTCAGACAGCACCGTACGTGACCCACGGAACGCATCACAGCATGTTTTATAAAGGTTCATCTTCAATTATTTGAACCAACCGAGTTATAATCAAATTAACCTGTGCAAAAAGCATCCTTACAGACCGAGCAATGAAGTGTTCTGTTCCTGGTGGTGAAATAAAGTCACCGGTTCCCTTTGCAGCATTTTAACTATTGCTTAAGCGTATTTAGAGGTACAGTTAAATTACTTTCGAGACACTTTTGTATCTGTAGTAGTATTTGTATATTTACAAGGACACACGTACACATTGACGTATACAGACACACGTCAACGTGTGTGTCAGGCTGGCTACAGAGGTCACAACTTCTCGAAAGTAATTAACCTGTATTTATTTGTGCTGTGCGATGAACACGAATATTTACTCTTGAGTCTTGGATATTTTCTATTTATTTAAGTACTTATTTATCTATATAGGAATTTACATTTATCGTCGCCTAGAACCCATAGTACAAGTTTTGCTTAGTTTGGGACTAGGTCGATTTGTGTATGATTTTCCACAAATATTTATCGATTTTATTTAAATATTAGTGACTTGATATGTATAGTAAATATCTTCACAAGCCTCTACGGCTCAACCCAACCGTTTCCTAACACCCAACTTAGTAAACCCTATCTATATGTAGATATATTGTCTTCACAATCCCCAATCTGCGTCGATAAAACATAAGATAAAAGTAACTGTAGAACTAAGCACGCGAACCACTCACAATCTAGTGGGTTTCTGCTAGAGCTGTGTTCCGATCGTTCAATCGGTTAACAGAACTAGTTCGGTCTTCGAGTCCTTTAGTTCAGTCCGACTTTTTTCGTTCGTGTGCTCCGCACCGCATCGCTTTGTGTCTGTCGCGCTACGATTCTCGGCCCCACTCGCTCCGTCACGCTTACAAGCCTTTACAAGGACCGAAGCCCGATTTAGATCGCACAAAAGTGCTCTTTCTAGAAGTTTCTTACTCAATCACGCAAAAATGGTTCAACGGATAGGGTCGAGACTTGGTATCCAGGAACCACATTAGCTGTTTTAATACATATAATACTTTCATATCTAAAACAAACTACAAAAGGGATGAAATTGGTGATGAAACTTGCTACGGCAGTTCACGTGGACGAAGTGTCTTGGCCAAACTCCAATGATTACAATACAAAAGTAAGGACACACTGGTCCATGTCACGTAACTTTTAGAACGTAACTGGAACTGCCATTTTTAGTATGAAAACGACATTGAGATCTCCTTACGCCCGCTCGAAAACGTGACAGCGTAAACTGTTTTAAATATGTTGCCGCAGACTGACGTTGCGTTAGTATTTGCCTCAGAGTAAGGACTTCTATAGAGATCTTATACTTGTTCCACCAAGAGGGACGGAAAGCTCTTATGCAGCTAAATTGAGAACTTAAACGATTGGCGGCTTACCATACAATCAACAACCTATTGAATTAATATTTAGGTAATCGTTTATTTGCCTCGAACTACTTGACATGACATCAAATAATATAACCCTGTAACTCTTATTCAATTAAGTATATGACCATCTCACTCGGTAGTGGTATATTTGCGAACCTTTCTTGCCCCAAAGTCGCGCTCGTTACGCCTGCCCTTAGCCTAATTCCTAATAGTTCCTAATAATATATATATATAATATGCCTAGTTCCTAATAGTTCATAGTTCCCGACTGACTCGAGCCTAGTTTCTGCAAGTGTGACCGTAAAGGGTCTCCACCGACGGGATTGGCCGTGAAGCCTTTTATTGGATTGGATGGATTTTAAGGGAACAATAGAAGGGAAACATTGACTTAATATGATGTGTCAGCCAGTTTGTGTGGAAATGTTTTTGGTTATAGGGAGTTTCCGATCGAGTTTGGAGTGCGGGGATTTTACCTAAACGGTCGGTTATGGATTGCGTACGCACTTACTAATGGATATCGGCTGCCTATTGGCACAATAATGCAATACTTAATACGTAGATTTTCTTCTTTTTAACCGACTTCAAAAAAAGGAGGAGGTTCTCAATTCGTCGGATTTTTTTAATGTATGTTCACCGATTACTCGGAGACTAAGGGAGCGATATAAAAAAATATTTTTTTGTTTGAAAGGGTGTGTTTTCTAGTTGGTCCCATTGTCACTAAATCTGGATCTGATGACGGGATCTTGGAAAAATCGAAGAAACTCCTCAAATTCCAACCAACCAAGAGGATGGGGTACGGCAAAATAAGGAACTCTTCAAATTATATACCAAGAGGATGGGGTCAGGAAAAGTTAGGAGTCGGCGTTTTTTTGTTAAAAATTTACTTGTTTCATGGGTTGTGGTTATGGGTTGCCTTCTTCCGTCTTAGTTGCAGATAACAATAAATAGGTTGCAATACGTAGATAAAGACCTATAAATAAATAATAAACAATTCTACTGCAGCATTATAATCTGTCAATAAAATGGTTCACAGCAGTATTAAATCAGTAAGCAAAGTCAGTTTATGACTGGTGGGAGAAGGCGCACGCCAATGCCCGTGATCTACCACCAAATATATTTTTAATTTAAATCAAATGATTTTGATGCCACTGAAAAATTATTGTATCCAACATTACACATTTATCTCGAGGCTTTAATAATAAAACTCGCTGTCTTGTCAAGTCCGGTTTTGGAAAAAAACGCGGGTTCTCGCAGCTCACAGAATCGCTAGTAGGTATACTAGTTTTCTTCTTGATCTCATGACGAGATCCGTGATTCCTCATGAGCCTCCATTAAATTAACCTACAAAACAATACAACGAGCTAGATTTTTTGTGTTTGTATTTTCGTGTCAATGGGTACACTGGAAATCAGCGTCGCAACACTTTGTGCTGCGACACATGCTGAGTGTTATCCTATTCCGAAACACTTGCAGCATTGTAACCTTTGTTCCCATATTTTGTAGTGTATGTTAATGTTGTTGTGTTTCGAATACATGCTTCATTCATTCATTTATTCATTCTGCTCTTGTATTTCATCTGCTTGATTCTTTTTATACAAATTTTGATTTCATGAACTACACACTTCATTAACTACTATTGAGATTTCATCATCATCAGACATCATGAGCCACACACACACACACACACACAATATGTGTGTGTGTGGACATCATGTGTTGCTGATGCTTATAATATCATTATTTTTGCTTCTTCTTTCCTAATGCGAACACCTATGGTATGGAATTTGCTGCCGCCGTCTGTATTTCCTGATACATACAATCCGGGTATCTTCAAAACAGGAGTGAATAGGCTATTTATACTGAACCAATGAGCAACATCTTAGGCCTTTTCATCGCTTTCCATCAGGTGAGACTAAGGCCGATCGCTGGTCAGTCAATCAAAAAACCCGGCCAAGTGCGAGAAGGACTCGCGCACCGAGAGTTCCGTGAAAAATATTTTTACTAACTTCCCTTGCGAGTGTCGCAAAAACGGCTTTTATTTTTTCGCAGCGCCAAGGGACAGTAGACCTGAGTATTTGATATAAATTCCAGCTTGATACGTCCACGCGTTCCTGAGAAAAAGGGTCTTGACAGACAGAAAACAAAGTGATCCTTTAAGGGTCCCGTTTGTTCCTTTCGAGGTACGGAACCCTAAAAAAAGATGTAACCTAAACTACAACAATCTTAAACATATTTCAAACCGAACACCAGCTTGTCCAGACAACCTAGTATTCTCTTAATACGGGCTGGCTCAATAATAAAGCACTTTAATACCGTGCAAGGCACGTCACATTTTACTCCCAAATCAGCCAACAGTTAGTTGGGAACTGTGCTGATAAATTTAAACTCGACTCAAAGGGCAACTTTCTAGATAAAGAGCAACTCGCTATCGTTGGATGGCTGGGAGCTATCGCGTGTCGAGCGACATGCGTGGAAATATGCGAGTTGTGTGAATTTGGGTTACTTGGGAGTTTCTTAGTTTGCGCGAGTCAAAGGTTAAATGCGAATGCTCGTATATAACACACTATTATTCAGAGTGCAAGCACTGAAAACTTATAGTCTGGTTTCAAATTCAAACTGTCATTTCCTGAGCGTAAAATATGAGTAATTCCTCAAGTATTAAAAAAAATTGACAATCTCTTAGCATGTTACCTACAGGAAAATAGCCATGTAGTGTAAACTACGAAGCTTTTTTTCTCAAGTTAGTAAATAAAATACCGCTTGCAGTAAAGTTATTAAATGGTTTGTAATAATAATTTAGATATTTTTGTCTTGGTCTCGGGAATTACTGGACAGAATATAGCGTCCGATAGTTGATCGACCCATATGTGTTCATTTGCAACTAGCTTTTGTCCGTGACTCCTTAATCAGCCTGTAGTATACGGAACGGTCTACTGTGAATCATCCTTAAGACCAAACACAAAATAATACAAATGATCAACATTGATTGATTATTCATTCAACCTTGATTCATCTGTCCGTAGTATGTACTCTCGACCAGTTTGCAAAAGTCCAATCCTTGTGAGAAACAGCCCATTGCAATCTATTTCCCTCGTTTGGTTTGCGTAATAAATTATGAAAAAGAAAAAAAAATTGTGTTTGGCCTTAAACTTTCTAACGGTAGTGTATATAGATGTCATATCACGATATCACATCTGACTTGTAAGCATGAAACGCACAGGGCGCAGCGGCGGTCGTTGCGTGGCGGAGGCGGTTTTCGGAAAAGCGAACGCCCTCCGAGGGACATAGCACCAAAAAACCGTGCAGGATAGCGGAGCGGAGGTGGTGTGTGTGACATATGACGCAGCAGTCGACACTATCGACAGTCGACAGTTTTGGAAAGATCAAAAAATCAAAACCACCTCCGTGCGGCGCCAGCTCTGTGTGTTTCGAGCTGCAGCTGTGATCGGAACCCCTCAACAAAAACGTATATTTCCCACTGCAGTCAATCGATGAACGTTTTAGAATGTAGTTATTCACACTAGAATGCCGTTCCACAAAGGTTCCTGAGTTAGCATTAGCAATTTAAGTTTGCTTCCGTCTTACGATTCGATCCGGACTTCACAGCGTAATATTGTGTTCAAAGTATATTTAACTGAAATTTGAGAGCTCTCTATTCCAATGTTAGTAATATAGCTTAGAATTGATATCCTGTGGCTAGTTACTGGGAAATGCTGTTAGTTTTAGCTACCGGGAATTCTATATCCACTTAAAATTTTGCTATTAACGACGAGACACGGCCTAGTAAGTAATAAATACTTTCAACGAAAACTATAGCGGACATAAACAGTTAAGCTGCTTTTGAGTTATCGTAAAAAGTCTTCCGTTCTTTGTAAAAGACGTATAATATACTGCGAAGATATTCCTTTATGCTTGTTTTTTTTTTATTAAGTTCATTGGGCAACTACGGAACCCTACACTGAGCATGGCCCGACGTGCTCTGGACCGATTTTATTATTATTATGGAAAATAATATCTACCTTCTGCACGCTCGAAAACGTTTTGTAATCAGCAATCATCCCTCTGATCATGACCTTGAAATCAACCAGTATAGTGTTATGCCTGCAATGCGTTAAAACACGGGAGAAAAATCTGGTAACCAAAGCCAGAATTTGGTTTAGTTGAAACAACACATTTTGTTAATACGTTATTGTTGTTATTAATATAATATTGAATTCTAGCAGACGCTAGACGCAGATTCTAGCAGAGGGTGCAGTACGTTTGGTTCTCCATACAAACGTATTTATGCTCTCATTTTAAAACGCCATGCTAGAATAACAATAACTTTGAATAACTTTGTATACACAATGGGATCCAGCTTGTCTAGGGCGGAAATTAGTTTCTGTTGTTTGAAATTATTATGGCGAAAAAATACAGCGATTATTAAGGTTTTCATACAAGCCGTAAAAACTCAAAAAAACCGCTGTATTTTTTTTTCTTTTTCAATTTCTAGCAACAGAAACTAATTTCCGACCTAGGTATGCCGGATCCCATTATGTATACAAAGTTTCATGTTATTCTAGCATGGCGTTTTAAAATGAGAGCCTAAATACGTTTGTATGGAGAACCGATCCACACCAATCGTACTGCGCCGTCTTAATAAAATGCATAGTTGTTTAAACTAAACCAAATCTGGTTTCGGTTACCAGTTTTTTTTCTGTGTAAATAAATAGCAATGATAATATACAATTTGTTTGACCGTGCAATAAAATTGTTAGGAGAGCAAAATTTCGTTTAGTACATATTCTGGTTGTATAGTAAAAATACGTTTTGTTAACACGAAGATACTTTTGTAACTAAATAAATAAATAACTATTACCTAAATTATATTACGCAAACGGTTAGAACTCACGTATAAATTGTCACTCCGGGCGACATGTTTCGAACTCTTCGGGAGTTCTTCCTCAGGACGAGTGCACCTGCGACGAGCGCGCCTCGCACACAAACCGTCATCATCATCATCATCATATTAGCCGACGCACGTCCACTGTTAGAGATATGTCGTCAAAGAGTGCTGCAATGACCGGTCCTGCGCCACCCGTATCCAGCGGTCTCCCGCGACCTTTACCAGGTCATCAGTGTCTCTTGTGTTCATCCACTCTGCGCCTTCCGGTACTTCAAATACCGCATTAAAAGGTTAATATAATTGTAGCTGCCGGAATAGCCCCCCGCCCGCATGGTGTCGCGGCAATTAGTTTAGACAAAGAGCTCTATAAGAGCTAACTTTCTTACCGTACCGTATGGGTCGGAAAAACCTGGACTTAGCCGTTGGTAACGGTTAGGCGACTGGCTTAGTGCCTGCCTACGTATGTAATTCTATTGATAAGGGCTTGTCACAGATAATTATTAGTACCTGCTGGGCGACCGAGCTTTGCTCGTGTTTTTCCGGAAAATATGAGTTTTCACGAAGATGACACTGAGCTAGATAGATTTTTCGCCGCCTTAAACCTCAATGTTGTAAATTTTATGAAAATCGTTAGATCGATTTTCGTGATTTCAATTTCAAACAAATAAATATACAAATGTTGCTCGTTCAAAAATAAAATAATATATATAAAATATAAACAAAAAATATATAGGACGGGATTTTTAAATTAAAGGGAAAAAACCCCTAATTCCCTTTAATTTGTAGAATTTTCGTTACCAGCGTTACTGCTTAACACAAAATTATTCCAGAGTGTTTTAGGAGGTCGGTAAGAATATTTTTACGAACGAGAATATGTTAGAGGCCCGACGCAAACGCAGAGGGCTTTGTTGACTCGAGCTTGTAAAATTCTTATTGTTCCATCAAAGTCGAAGTCAAAGTCCTATATAATATGCACCTATGAATATCATAAAACTGGCGCGCTGTTACAGTAGGTCTCGTTTTCATTATTATGAAAACAATAAATCACGATAAAGTTGCGCGCATCCGTCCATGCGACCGGAACTTCAACCCGTAACTCACGATCGCGGCTAATATAAAAATATTGACAACTATCGACTTTTTTATTTTATTTTATTTATTTTTATAGGTTCACCAACAACTGTTTACACTGTCGTTAGTATCAACACAAATGCTATGATTAGGTTCTATTGCTAAGCGTAACAGTTACTTAGAGGTAAACACCACATGCATCAAATAAAAAGTACATTTACGTATGCCGTTAACAATATCCGCAGACATTACAACATTACTGTGTGTAGGTATCACTAACTTTAGTTACACATTTTTAGCTAAGCAGGAGCGGACAGATTTTTTAAATTGATGTGCTGTCTCAAAGTGTATATCCATTTTGTGGCTACAGCTATTTACTACTTTGCACAGTCTTGAAACAGGTGAGTTGCTTCCTTGGACAGTCCTTCGAAGCGGGGGGCAAAGGGGCGTTATCGGTTTGCGGGGTACTCTAATTGGAGCACGAAAGTGCAGAAGGGCGAGAAGTTGTGGACAGTCGATGTCATTTTTTAATAATTTGTACAAGAACATTGCATCCGCAACGCTTCTGCGCAGCGATAATGAATCAAGTTTGAAGAGTTTTAATCTTTGAGCATAAGATAGAGCTTTTTTGGCTTTGCCCTCCGCAAAAGTCAGGTGCCGCAGGAACCGCTTTTGGACACGCTCCAATCTTAGTGAATGGGTAGCGTAGTGTGGACGCCACACTACACTACAATATTCTAAAATACTTCTTACAAGGCTATTATAAAGCAAAATTTTGGTTTTGCTTCGTCGAAACATCTTAACATTCCTTATAACGAACCCCAACATTTTGTAGGACTTCTTGGATACATGTTCCACTTGAGGGATAAAAGTAAGTTTTTTATCAAAGACTACTCCTAAATCGCGTATTGTGTCGACTTCTTGAAGGGTGGTGCTACAAATACTATATTCTGACTGGATGAGATTATGTTTCCTGGTAAATTTAATGTGTACACATTTTTTAACATTTAAAAGCATTTGGTTATTAGTACACCAATGAACAAGCCTACTCAAATCGCTTTGTAACAGATCGACATCCTTCTCTGCATCTATAGTGCGTGCAAACTTAATGTCGTCTGCATACATAAAAATTTTCGAGTGTCTTAAACAATCAGGTATATCATTTATAAAGATATTGAACAAAATTGGACCTAAATGAGACCCCTGTGGCACCCCAGATGATATATTGTGTGACTGAGACTCGAAACCGTTTACAACGACAAAGAAAGATCTATGTGTTAAGTAAGATTTCAACCAAGGCATTAACGAGTGAAAACCATATGCCGATAACTTCAGTAGCAGGATTTTGTGGCAAACTTTGTCGAAAGCCTTACTAAAATCGGTATATATAACTTCATGAAATATAAACGGTATATATGCGTACTATATGAAGGGGAATAGAGGTAGAGGCAGAGCGCCTACCCGGTGGATAGACATTGTAAAGGCAGCTGTGGGAACTAGGACCTAGCGCTCAGGTTTGCTTACGAATAGCTCAGAACGATTAGTGCTTGTAAGAAGGTGGTACAAGACGTCAGTGAAATGAACTGTCGCCTGCGGTATTTAGAATAGAATAAAATAGAATAGAATACAAAATTGTCACATAATGCACTTTACAAATAGTGAAAAGTAAACATACTTAAACATTTAATTTATTTCACAAAATAAAACCACGTACATTAATGTGACAATATGAGTGAATGTATTTCCGGACCGATTCGACCTTCAAACCTTCAAGAAAAGAGCGTACTCCCATCTTAAAGGCCGGCAACGCACTTACAACCCCTCTGGTGTTGCGAGTGTCCATGGGCGGCGCTAATCGCTTACCATCAGACGATTCGTCTGCTCGTTTGCCACCTATAAAAAAACGACCCTCAGCACTGACGATACGACTAAAAATAAGAAGACTATATGACATACAGACACGTAAATCTATGGTTTTGGTTAGCCTATAAATAGCCAATTGCCAAAAAGAAGCCATTTTCTCTTTTATACAGTTACTGTTATTTATTATACTGTTTATGTACAATTCCGTTAAATGCGAGGGCACATTCCTGAGATGAAATAAAGTAATCTTCTCAAAGACACTTCTCTAATCCGTACCGTGCCGAAGGTATTCAAGAATTAATTTTCGCAAAATCACCGCCAATTTAGACAAATTTTCAATGAACACACATCATCATCATCATCATCATTTCAGCCGAATGACGTCCACTGCTGGACATAGGCCTCCCCCAAAGACTTCCACAATGACCGGTCCTGCGCCACCCGCATCCAGCGGACACCCGCGACCCTTACCAGGTCATCAGTCCACCGTGTGGGGGGCCTGCCCACGCTACGCCTTCCGGAACACACATAAAACCTTCTTAATTAAACACTCCGTTAATTGGTGAAATCCGTATGAAAATGGCTTTCTAATTTACTAAAAACTGATGAAGTCACGTACTTACTGTCGCGAGAACACCCGAAGGGTTTAAAACATGTCGCCCTCAGTGACAATTAATACGTAAGTTATTTTTTTTATACCACGTGGTGGCAAGCAGGTGCACGGCCCGCCTCATGGTAAGCGGTCACCGCAGCCTATGGACGCCTGCAACTTTTACGGGTGTCACATGCGCGTTGGCGGCCCTTTAAGAACTTATACACTCCTTTCTTAAAGAACCCCATACTGTAGTCCGTCGAGAAAACCTCGGCATTCCACAATCGGAGCGTCCGAGGGAGGAAATTCCTCTGAAACCGTACCGTACGCGACCATTAAGTTTAATTAGTGTAATAATTTTATACGTACGGGTATCAGTATAAAAAATGAACTTAAGTAGTAATTCCATACAATATTTCAATATAAACAAAACTTATGTAACCCATAAAAAGATCATCATTTCATCATTTAATGATGTAAAGGGATTATACGAGGTTTATGCCATTATTGTTCCTTCCTATTCGCGATTCTGCACAAATTAAATTCCACCCATCTGAGTTTGATCACATGCGTAATGCTTCACAGTCATTATTTCTAAGCAATCTTGTTTCTTCCTATTCGCGATTCTGCACAATATGAATTCCACACAACTGAATTTAATTACATTCACAGTAATTATTTCTACGCAATCTTGTTTCTTCCTATTCGTGATTCTGCACAATATGAATTTCACACAACTGAATTTAATCACATGCGTTAAGGATGATTCACAGTAGACCGTTCCGTGTCCGGGCCGGCCCGTTTTCTATGACAGCAAACGCAACGGCCGGCGTATTTCTCTAGAAGAAAACGGGCCGGCCCGGACACGGAACGGCCTACTGTGAATCATCCTTTATACTTCACGATACTATCTTAATCTTTTATTCTATCATCTTCTATCCTATATTGTTTCTTCCTAGTCGCGTTTAGAAAAAAAAAAACAGAGAGATTTTATAATAAAAAAAAAACAGAGACAGAGATATTGCGTAGAAATAATGACTGTGAAGCATTACGCATGTGATCAAACTCAGATGGCTGGAATTTATTTTGTGCAGAACCGCGAATAGGAAGAAACAATAATGGCATAAACCTTGTATAATCCATGTAAAGTTTCGTGTATTCTCAGAGTCTCGGGGTAAGAGATTTCTGAGGTATCGGCAGAACTTTAACTGTGACGAAAGTTTGTATTATAACGAACTGCTCGCCACGGGATTGTGGCGTATGTACTACAGAGCAGAGCGTTTTCAGAGAGACAGAATAGGTTAGGTGACTATTTTTCATTTATAACTGCTAATAGATGGACCCCTAAACATAAATGGCGAAATTAAAAAATGGCCTAAGGGTAACACCGGTACAGGGGGCTGGGAGTAGAGAGTTGGCACTGGACTTTAAAGATAGCCAACTCGCCACTTAGGTGACCACATCAACCCCCGAGCAACAGCTCTAGCGACTCCGCTCTGGACAGCCGGTTGAGGCAAGCTAGAGGCGGGGGCAGACCATCCATTCAAACAGCCCACAGAAAACCCCCAGCAGCACTCAGCTACGTAGGGTCGCTACTAGCTAACAGCTCGCCACAAGCTGCCATACGTTGACTGATTGCACTGGAAACTCAGTGGGCGATGGGGTCGTCACATCTCTACGGCACGGATTAATTTATTATTAAACTTAGAATATTCCATACTTATATTTTTATCATCAATTTTGACTATTTGTTGTTAATTTCATATCGCAAACTTAAGCCGTAATTTGTTCGCGGAAAGGTAAAACATGAAGGTCTATGTGATCGATGACAGCTTTAATGCACTTTAACTATACTGTTTTTACTAATCAATTATATGTACCTTAACTGTGTTATAAAAAAACTTATGCTATGTATATTTTAATACCAAATATATTAAGGTTGCATTTTTTAAAAGTTATCGTGAGTCAAAACACGTTTTAGAATGGGAGTGAGTAGTGCTAGCTTATAATTAAAAATAAAATATTTTTGCACGTAAGAAATAACATAATGAATAATACGTATTTCCGACCTTTACTTAGGAATTCTACGTCTCAAGGTTCATTTTTACTTGAGTTAATGAGAAGCAAAAGTTTATTTTAAGTATGAACCAAAGAAAATGTATACAGAAGAATAGTTAACCAAAACCACTTAAAGTAAATTACAAGATAAAAAAATAGAATAAAAATAAATTACAACTTTAGCTATATTATTTCTAAATATTATGAAAACAATTCCCCCTTCCAACAGCTCCGCCTGCGGCATGCTTTCAATTTAATGAATTTGTTAAGCTGAAAACAAAGTAATTCAATAGAATTACTTTCTCTCTTAGCTACAAGTTTATCTCAATAGAGATAAACTTGTAGCTTTAGTTCTTGAAAACGTATGTTAACAAATTTTGCGACTCCGTCGCGCCATCTAGGCGGGTAAAATGTCTCGTAGGTAATTGTAAACACAAGCAAGCTCTTACTTACATCTCGTGAATATTTTATGGTAATTTCTTACTTAGTAAATGGTAATTAGGTAATCTAGCTGATGTTATGTATGAATGCGAATGTTTGTCATTTCATCGCGCAGAAACAGTTGAACGCCTTTGGATAAAATTTGGCATATTAAAATGGTTACAAGCTGCTCTTGTCACGGAAAAACTGGTTAAAATAAACTGTGCTGATATGGCAATGAGGAGGGATGAAGGGAAAGAATGAGGAATTTGCCGTGAAACTGATGATAGGCTTACCTGAGAACTATCGAGGAAGAGCGCGACTGAAAGCCACATGGTGATCTAATGTCAAAAAGACTTTAAACCCGCTGCGCTTCAAGAAATAACAACCCAGAACAGAAATTTCTGGCGCACACGGTCAAGGAGACCCGACCGCACGCAGATGGCATAAGGAAACGAAAAAGATTAATAGTTTACATCCGGATTAAATATTAAATTATTATAAAAAAATACCTCCCTAAAATATATTGACATTATAACGTGTGGGTGTACTTAAGGGAAAGTAATAAGTATAGATATAATGGATGTGACTGTATATTTGTACAATAAAAATGATTGTTACTATATTTAAGGCTCTCAATAAACTTTGCGGATAAAACTTATGTAGACTATGAAACAATCTTAACTGGCGCAGTCGGTGGGATGGCAGTGTTTTCGACATGTCCATTGTTCGCGTTATCTACATTTCAACTGTTAACTTCCGCAAACTTCTATATAATCCCATCGTCAATGTAAAATCAAACTTAGGAGTTACTAATAAGGTTCAAAATAAAGCGAGAATGTTTAAAATGTGAGGTTTTTGTAGTAAGTAGTTGATTTCTTTTATCGTTGCCCAAAAGGCCGAGATTATTCTGACCATCTGTCCGCTTTGGGTAACTTTCCTTTTTATAGTTCCTTCAAAAGGCGGCCGTTTTCTTCCTTGGGACCTAAATGTGAATGTTTTTAAAATATCACGGTGTTTGAGCAAGAAAAACGTGTTATGAAAAGTGTGAAGCTTTGAAAGGTTTGTGAGATAATATTTTATCCATTTTCTAAACTTTACCAACCGATATCTTTTTTGTATGTAATTACTAAACGATGAATATTATTTTTGAATTTAGTAAAAAGTATTCTGATGCTCGAATTATTTCACCCTGTCATTACTAAAATATTTCTTGGAAATGTATTATTTGGTCTAATTGGTTTTAAATAGCAGTAATAGAAGCACAAAAGAATTGTTTGGAACAATGTTTCTAAAATTAACAATTCTATCGTTGCCAAGAAATAACTTCTGTTCGGTCCTAATAGGGTCTCATTCGCACTGTTCGGATACGGAACCTTACCTAAGTGCACAGTGGTTAGTGACAGACGAAGTACCCAGTGGTTTCGCCGCAAATCTGGTAGACCAAGTTCAGTTGTAAGTTCGGTTTAGTTAAGTTAATCGCAAGTTAGCCAGCTAACTTCAGACTGGGGCAGTATAAACCGCCTTTTACACTTTATCGGTTTCACCGGTTCGTGGGGAACCGGTATGTATGGGATTATAATTATAATGGTGGTTCAACATTGAAGGTGACCGTGTAAAAATCCTTCTAGCTTTATCTCGAATTTCCAAACAAACTGACCCGTTATAATTGCTCTTGAGTGTAGATGTTGACAATTAAATTACATACAAATATACACAATTGTCTAAAAAGTTTTGACGTTTATGAATACGTTAAAGACGACATTAGTAATCATCCTGTTCCCTCTTGATACGTTTGGTATTTTTTTGCTGTTACCTTTTACCTTTATGTAATAGAATGCAGAATGTTAGCAATGGCAAAGAAGATATATACTAACGTGCAATGGTCCGTCTTTCAGCAATTCTGAAATACAGGCACAGATAAAACAATCAATTTAGTATAACTTTTACCGATAATTATGCAATTATAATTATAATAATAATAAACGGACGGTCTAATTGCGAAGAGTTTAGACCAAGCTTCGCTAGATGGCTGGGTCAAGGGTCGGATACAGAAGGCAGTACTCCTGGACACGGCGCGAATAGTCAGGAGGTTCCTCTCTCTGTCGCCCTAACCACCGGTAGCTTAGGCCCTGCCTCGCTGCCGGCGGCACCCTATGTTACGTTTTTATAATGATTTTATGTTTTGTATATATTGTTATATATTTTACTTTTTATTATTGTAAAAACCTAATCTAAGACATAAAATGAATAAAGAGATAATAATAATAATAATTAAGATTTATTTAATCCCGCACAAATTAAATACAGAAATAATAATAATAGAAAAAATAATAATTAATATACAGTGATAAAATCAATGCGTTCCAGCGTTCCCTGTCCGTGGCAGCTGTTAACCATTTTGGACCAGCCATTGCAGCTATCTCGTCTGTCCATCTGGCACATGGACGACCTCTTGTACGTGCGCCCCGTGGTCCAGTACATTTTATTGCTCTTAAGGTCCATCTGTCATCGTTATATCCGGCCACGTGTCCTGCCCACTTCCACTTCCTTTGTAGTGTTATTTGTAATTAGAACTACATATTACTTATAAAAACCCCGCGTCGGAATTATTCTATGATGGTCAAAATTGGAAGTACAGTGCAGGTTTGTTATCCAATTTAGTTGTTTAATATAATCGCTACAAGTAGTTGGAAAGAGCCGGCATCTCCTAGATAAGTGCAGGTCAGCGTTAACTGTTAGACGTTAAGGGCATTCTCTAGAAACTTTCAAGCATCGAATGCTACAGTTCACATAAGGCTACGGTCAACGGTATTATAATGCCAGTTGCTCAAAAAGTTAGGTAATGTGAGATTTGATAAATAGTTACATATTATTTTTGGTACTGGATTATTTTATCTGATGTGTCGCTAAAATGTTGTCTCTAATTAGGGTCGATAGGCCGGTTAGCAACCAGCTAATTTGGTTTGCCTGTTTGCGACCACTCCGGTGAATTGATGAACTGAAAGGATAATTCCTCCTTTTTATGGATTCCCATTCAATTTAGTACTAAATAAAATACATACCTGTTACATCGATTTAATCGATGACCTGTTATAGTATTTTTTAGGGTGCGCAACGCCAACAAACTTTGTTAATTGGTAGTAGCTATGTCTTAATTTTAATAAATGAAAAAAAAACTCACTGTTTTATTAGGGTCTTTAAAAAATGAGACTCTTCATTTGATAAAACTTCGTCCTTTTGAGATGGTCGCAAACTGACGCTGGTCGCGCAACCGGCCTAACGTACTTGGATTTCAGAATAAGGTGAGATTTTTGGTAGAACTTGCACTAGTCAGAAAAAAACAACAGAAGAAGATAAAGAGTTTATAAATTGTGTTGAAAACATCACTCATCGGGACTAAATATTTCAGTAATTTTTCGATATTTACCTATGAATGAATGAATGAATGAATGAATGTAGTTTATTCACTATAAAAATATGGTACATGTACAGGTGTTACAAAGTGATAGTGTTCCTAATATGTTTTGCCATAAATAACGGGCATGTGAACATTGTTACAATGTAAAATCTAATAGAATTTAATACACTACAATAGTACATTACTACAGAGGCCGGGACAAAAGGGGTTGCCGGCCGAAGACATGTATAGGTAGACGGCTGAGCGAAGCGAGGCCGGATAGGTCTAAGACCGGCAACCCCAAATTTCCCGCCGAGGTATGTATAGTGCTTTTCTCAAACATGAAATGAAATAACCATCAAAAAATAAATCAAAATTTTATTTTTAATACGCATAGTGGCTGAATGTCATGATGCCTGTGCCACAAATTTATGTGCAATGGAAATTAACAAGAGGACTTTGCAAGCCTAGGCCTGCAAGATTTGTATGAAATTCCATTAACTACCTCTTGTCCTAGCCGCACCTGAAACGTCATATTTCGCAGCCTATTATAAGGAAGTATTATTATAAGGAACATAACATCAATATTTCATTGTATGTTTGAGAAAATATATAAAATACAGTGTCCAAGTCAAATAAAGAATATAATATAAACATTAAAGCATGCATTCGAATTCAATTAAAGACATAATCAATTTGAAATATTAAGACATTTCATAATTGCTAGGAATAATTAAGATAAATAGAAAATACATATAACAAATCAAAATAAAATTATCTACATATTAAGATCTACATTACAATTACAAATTAATTTCGAACTTAGATCACCTACTAAAGTTGAGACATATACATCAAAATTTCTGGTCAAAAAATTATTTGACACTATAAAAACAATTTAGTTTCAATTTCATGGTCTGATAAAGATTTCAATGAATACTTTACACCAGCAGAACAAATTGCGTCACACTTTTCACGACTTTGACAACTAATATCTTACCAATGGTAGACTGACCAAGACCACCGAGGAATGGGCAGCAGCATTCCTAGAGTGCGGTGGAGATACTGCGATCGCCAACCCGCATGCCAAGCGTGGCGATTATTCATTTACCCCCCAATGAAATTGGGGGAGGCCTATGTCCAGCAGTGGACGACCTAGGGCTGATATGGTGGTGGTGGTGGTGGTAGACTGAAATGCTTAAATGGACAAGTTTTTTTACAAATTTCTCTATATAATTTTTAAAGGTCTATGTATATACCCCACACACATACTCGTATGTGCACTGATTTTTTTCATCCTCCATGTACGGAGTGCCCCCCTAATTTAATATTTTTTTGTAACTTCACATCACTTTTACGTAGTGGTTCATAGAATACACCTTCCTACCAAATTTAATAATTGTAGTGCTTATAATCTCCGAGCAAATTGGCTGTGACATACGGACGGACGGACAGACATGACCAAACCATAAGGGTTCCGTTCCGTTTTTGCCTATTCACTCTATTATTATCTATTCTCTCCATCCACATTTCCTTAAAACGCCACTCGCTCATGGGAATTCCGCTTTCGCTATATACTAGCCACAGCTTCCCTGAACTATTGTTTAACCACTCATTTGCCAGCATGCCGATGCCCCGATCCATCTGCCAACAACATCTAAACACAGAAGGTTGTAAGTCCCGTCTATTTAATTGCAACATCCGTCCTATTGTAAAGGCGCATTAGTAAATCCATACATCAATATTAATTTCGATGGATGAATGCTTCTACGGATGCTATTATTATGTACACTACGTGAGAAACATTAGTCACTATAAAATACTCGTGTCCTTCTATTATGTAAGCTCGAAAAGCACCGAGCGGGCGCGGCGCGGGGCTGGGCGGAAGCGGTTTTGAATTTTTGATCTTTCCGAAACTGTGGACTATCGATAGTGTCGATTACTACTTCATTTATGTTACACACGCCGCCTCCGCTCCGCTATCCCGCGTGGTTTTTTGGTGTGACGTCCTCCGGATAGCGTTTGCTATAATGGAAAACCGGCTCCGCCTCGCAACGACGCTGCGTCGTGCGTTTCATTGAAGCTGTATAGTCGGCACTTTCTGGGCCGGCGCTAGGGTAGAGCGGATGGAGTGACCGCTCTAGGCGCCAGGACCTAGGGGCGCCTAAATGCCGAATAAGAAGAAAAATAAAGTGACAAACAACATTTTTAAGCCGCATTTTGAGTGAAGCAGAAAAAATCTCTTCACCCGGTAAAGGGGCTGGGCACTTTTAATCTTAATTTACAGCAATGAAGATCAGGTCTTTTCCACTGCATATTGGTGCGAAATTACGCTTATCTATGGCAACCTCCCAGCACAAAGTACAATATATATATTGAGATAGAGATACCAGTGAAATACTCCACATAGATCGTAGCGCCGTTGGGTATTTAGTAAGAACTAACCGCACGACCGCTGCATCTCTGTCACTTCAATATGCAAGTGCGATAGAGATAGCACCCAGTGACATCTGGTACAAACAAGTTAAACTAACATTTCCATAGAAAAAATCGTACTTCGAGCTGAAAGGCCCCTGCCTCCCAGTGTAGGTCTAAATTGTCAGTGTCATTGCGACACGAAAAATAGTACACCGCCGTACGTATTAAAATATTACAAAATGTTGTAAGAAATACAATAATTAAATACAATTTACTTTTATAACCTCGTTTAGAGTTAAAAATGTGATCTAGGCATTTTTAATACAACTTAGGAAAGATAATACATTTATTGAATTTCGATTCAGTATGTCGATAACCCTATCTTACGCCGTCGTTTTGTTTATGGCTATAATTTGACAGCTACTCGTATAACCACTAGGGCTGTGGGGATTTTGTACCTTTAGGTACTATTAATTATTTTGTGTTTGTACTAAGTTTTTTTTTTATATTAGGGGACATTCCTTCCCTTATAATAGAGACTTTTGAACTTTTCAAATGCGTAGCTACATTTTATGCTGACTGTACATTATTGTCGGAAGGAGGCAATTGGAGGCCAAGTATTAATTTTAAACCGTTTAATTAATACGAACTGGGGGAAGAAGACGTAGTTAAAATTAAGGTTTGATAAACATAACCCTAAAGCGTCATGTTAATGCTTTCCCGCTATTTTTTAACAGAATCGCATTTTTCCATCGAATATCGCAAGTTATTTCTCACACACACACAACGTCCCGTTTCCAACTGAAAAATACTACTAATATTGGCTTGTATACGACCTGTGCAATCATTTGTATGGCTGTATTTTCTTTTTAAAAGTTTGGGACTCGACAAATAAAGGAATTTATTTGTAGAGTCTGACCAGCGAATCACGAGACTAAAAAAGAAGCAGAAAATATATATCTGTCTCATAATATGCCATCCTACGTAAAAGAGAGATAGATTTTTTTTTGGGGGGGACAATCTTACACAATTCGACCTAGTCCCAAACTAAGCAAAGCTTGTACTATGGGTACTAGACCGCGATATACATACTTATATAGATAAATACATACTTAAATGCATATAAAACATTCAAGACCCAAGAACAAATATCCGTGAAAAATGCACAAATAAATGCCCTGGCCGGGATTCAAACCCGGGACCTCTAGCTTCGGAGGCAGAGTTACTATACCAACTAGGCTAAACAGGTCGTCATATATATTTTCCCCTCACTAGCTCGGAAAGCCGTCTTTTATCCTTTGAAACAAGCGGGTAAAAACGCATTTTATCCACAAGTGGGGAAAGTAATTTGACCTTGGAGCGTGTTTGAGTAGCTTTTGACAGATAACAAAACGTAAAACGCTCATATTAATGGTTCGTTTGATATCAATTATCATTAAATAAATGGTTTGAGAATTTAATAAAAAATACCAAATTTAGCTTTATTTAATGATTTAAGTCGTAAACCTTAAAATTCTCTGAGTAACATTTTTTTATAATGACTTTGAGTATAATTGTAAACGCACAAGTTGAGTCGATGCAATTTCAAAACGCATCGTCAGAAATGTCATCATTGTCAATGTCAACTAAAATATACACAACTTGTCACCGACTCCGACTCGCGTAAATATTATACACAACTTTCAGAGTTTTCTGTTATAATATCGTAAAAAAATCAGTGATTCCAGTGATGAAAATCATGCCTGTGGAACTGTGTTTTTTTGCATGTTGCACTTTCCTCGCTATAGTGAGGAGAAAAGTTTTGTGTTACACACTGGTGCAAAGTTGAATTTTACTTCTCGTGTGTTGAAACACTCGCTACGCTCAGGATTCTATATTAGAACCACTCGCTTCGCTCGTGGTTCAACTATAGGATCCTTTCGCTGGCTCGTGTTTCAATTCCACACTCGCGGGTAAAATACAACTTTGCACCCTTGTATAACAAATAACTATTTTTAGGTACCGTTTCATTCTCACGATTCGCTGGCCAGACTAACATTGTAGTCGCACGGAGCGAGTCGCAATTGCTTTTATTTTTTTAATTTATGACTGACCATACTTGGAATATCTAGCGAGTGACGTCCACTTCCACTTTTACGGCCATTTTTGAGAAAAGTTACATTTAATGTGCTACATATAACTTACACCTTATTTTACACTTAAGTAAGTTATTTTCCGAAGTGTATTGAACCCGGAAACTCTATTCCATCGGGAATTTACTGTAAGTGCTGCCAGAGCCGAGTGTTGCGAAGTGCAGCTAACGGCCGAACTAGCCGGATTTACTTACATTTCGATACTCAAGTTTCCAGGTCTGTGCAAAGTTAAGTTATAATTGGTGAAAGAATTAGGTTTATTTGAAAAGTAGTTTACCATTGCTCCGTTATATTTGCGTTGTGTCGAAAGCGAGAGGCTCATTCATATTTGATACAGCTGAACTGGTAAAATACCTCCACATCATAAGGACCGCACGCAGCAATAATAACGCGGTCGTCAGAAGATCGGCTACTCGCTGAGGGTGTTCCAGCTGCGTTCGCGCCACTATATGCACTTCAGCTTGTTTGTGGTGCGCGTGCCGTGGCCGCTGCAGGGGAATATTGCGTGTGCTGATTTCTGGCCGTCTTTCGGCGAATTCGGGGCTAACTACCGAACCTACACCGTAGACTACGCAACGGAGTCATGATGTTATGTCGCCGAATTAATTTGTTTTGGTTTTTTAGCATATATTATATCGATATGTACACATATGTTAGTCTGAAAGCAATATTTCAATACGGACCTTCGTTGCCTGAATTGAATAAATAAATAAAATAATTACCAATACTTGCTGTGCAGGTTGTGTTCCTGGCGGTGATTAAGGTCGCCATAGTTCTCAAGAATGCGCTGCGTTGAGAGTGACGGGTTCAGCTGTCGGCACTACGAATTCTCAAATCAAGGGACTTCTAGACTGGGTTCTTTTGGAGTCGCAAGCTGGAACAATACGGGCCGCCTGACTACGAGTTGAATGGAAGGCCTTTTTTTCACGTTGGGGAAATGCGTTTACGCATCTCGTCCTGTGTTAGTCCGTCATACCTGTCCTCCCCGGACGGGTATGACGGACTAACCTCTTACTCTCTTCTAACTTGGACTACCGTCTAAAACAGGGGTTCCCAAAGTGGTCCAGTGGTCCCCAGGGGTCCACAGGAGACTCGACGGGGGTCTACGTTGGCGTGACAAAGGTAGAAATGTGGTGTAGGGGGTCTACCGGAACCAGTTAACTTTTGAAAGTGGTCTATGAGAAAAAAAGTTTGGGAACATCTGGTCTAAAACCACCAAAGAAGTCCGACTCCGCCATGTATTGGGGCACCGCAGGATCGCTCTTGGCATTCAACCGCGTACGTCCCGGCGGGCGGCCCACCGGCTAGTTAGGCCGCAGACAATATGAGTTGAGCGCCTCCAGTCTTGTGGAACGATGCTTACAGAGTATGGTTCCACTACGGCGGAGGCATCATATGCGCGTAGCGTCTGGCTCTGCCTCCAATCCGTCGCAATGTCGTCGGATCCGCAAGAGGATCGTTCTCGCGGGCCCGCTCCGCGGCCTCCTTCTGCGAAATTGCGTCGTCACAAAAGGAGGCCATCGCTTTCCATGCCTCCTCGCTGCCGAGTATGGCGTTGACGACACTGGCCAGCGAGAGGTTTGTGCCTATTACCGCCTTTAGGGCCACCCTCTGAGGCACCCACGCGGCACTCTCTTCCAGCGAGTTGAATAGAAGGCCTGATAGATGTTATAATAGTCAGGTGTACATAGCGTAGTCTGTCTAACTTGGACAGAAGACCTTCATAACTCGTTTGTTCCATCAAATTAAATTATAGCGGATCCGGTCGGATTACTGGATACGCTGGACCGGATCGCAAACCCTAATGCGGGCGTCTTAGTAACCGACTGAGATGTACCTACCTAATGAATGCTGAATTCAGTTTTCTTCCTGAATAATCACGAGACACGTAGATAGATAAATACTGGAATAAATAGAAAACAAAAACATCCAAGACTCACGAACAAATATTCGAGTGTATCACACAAATATATGCCCTGACCGGGATTCGAACCTCCGGCTTCGTAGACAGGGTCGCTACCAGCAAAGTCAAAGTGATCGTTGATAATGAACAAGGCAACGGTTGTTTTGATCGCGCTTAAGTACATAGTCACCGAAAATAGTTATTTGTTCAACAAGGGAGCAAAGTAGATTTTTGCTGCGAGTGTTAATGTTGAGTCCCGAGCAAGCGAAACATTCTATAATTAAAAATAAGAATCTTGAGCGTAGCGAGGGACTCAAAAACACGAGATGTATTTATCTTTGCTCTCGTGTGCTACACACAACTTTACACCTCAGCGGCGAGAATATATACTCGTAACCCAAAGGAATTGTGACAGAGAGAATGAAGTTTAAATGTTCCAAGTTTGTATTAGGTACACCCCGCAGTCTGAAAAAATGACCTGCGCCTAACCTACGATATGAAAATAGTTATTTGTTATACAAGGGTGCAAAGTTGTATTTTACCCGCGAGTGTGGAATTAAAACACGAGCCAGCGAAAGGATTCTATAGTTGAACCACGAGCGAAGCGAGTGGATCTAAAATAGAATCCTGAGGGTAGCGAGTGTTTCAACACACGAGAAGTACAATACAACTTTGCGCCCGTGTGTAACACAAAACTTTTCTCCTCACTATAGCGAGGAAAGTGCAACCTGCAAAAAACACAGTTCCACAGGCATGATTTTCATCACTGGAATCACCGATTTTTTTACGATATTATAATAGAAAACTCTGGAAGTTGTGTATAATATTTACGTGAGTCGGAGTCCGTGACAAGTTGTGTATATTTTAGTTGACATTGACAATGATGACATTTGCGTTTTGAAATTGCATCGACTCAACTTGTGCGTTTACAATTATACTCAATATCATTATAAAACAAATGTTATTTATAGAATTTGAAGGTTTACGACTTAAATCATTAAATAAAGCTAAATTTGGTATTTTGTATTAAATTCTCAAACCATTTATTTACTGATAATTGATATCAAACTAACCATTATTATGAGCGTTTTACGTTTTGTTATTTGTCAAAAGCTACTCAAACACGCTCCAAGGTCAAATTACTTTCCCCACTTGTGGATAAAATGCGTCTTTACCCGCTTGTTTCAAAGGATAAAAGACGGCTTTCCGAGCTAGTGAGGGGAAAACGTTTTTCTCACGCTCGCAGCAAAATTGCATTTTGCTCACTGGTTTCAAGCAGCAAAACCGCCATGTTCGAGCCGCTGAGGTGCAAAATATGTTTATATTTTCATGCGCCGTTAACCGACTACAACAGACCACTATTTGACTTTTTCAATGACCTAAATTTAAAAATCGCGTTCCTCCCATATTGGGTCCCACTAAGCAAACTTATCATAACGGTTTGTTACCTAACTTAAAATACTGTCTGACCACACGTACAGACCTATTTTATACGGGGATTAAGAAAAATGGACTTCGCATTTCGCTTAATTAATAATTCGCTGGCGCAGCCTTGTTCGGATCGGGGTGGCTGAAAATTTAATGAACTCAGGTCCGCTCGCTGCCCGTATTTCGGGTTTTTCGAATCGCTCTCAAATTCACGCCAATTCTCATAACCTCACTTCTCTTTACTACTAAATATTCAATATTGAACCATATATTGAACCGTATAAGGTTGTCGAGACGTATTGCAATTTCAAATGCTCCTTTCTCAATTATCGTTTCGTTATGTTCCTTTGTTTGTTATTGTGAACTTTATCATATTGTGCATGAGGTTTAAATTGGAATGTGTGATTGCATAAGATAAGATGTTGGGGGAAGTCAATGGATTTGTAATGCATCCGCGGTTTGGCTGGCCCTTCGAGAATAGGGCAGTAGGTTTGTTGTAGGGTCGGTCAGGAATTTCTTAGTAAATAACTAAGTTAGCAACTAGGAGTTTTACTCAAAACATTGTCAATCAATACACAAACGCCATATTATTTAGCCTAGTATTGGTCGGTCCTACCCAAGAATTGGAGTAGGCATTAGTTTTAGTGGAAGCGACTGCCATCTAATCTTCTAACCCTAAAAAGGCACTTTATTTTACACGTTTCAATGTTGAATTTAATTTTATCAACGAATAATCCAGCCAAATTGCAGAAAATACTAATCAAATGTTCAGTTAACGTAACCACAAAACGGTCAGAGTGAATTTCACCAACCAACTCGGTCGCACGATTCCCAACGAAAAACGTATTAAAGGCTTACGGCTTCGGTACTTACTTAAGGCCTTTGGATGTTGAATTCTGACGAGCCCAGAGGCGGTATTAGTAAAACATTTGCGTAAATACAGTAACCGGTAAAATCCGGTTCGAAGCGGATTATCCGTTATGCAAATATTAACTTAGAGTGTTGGCACGCCAACATTGCACCGTTTGTGACAAATACGTTGAGGTGAAGGACTCTGAAATACCCAACTTATAATTAAGACAATTTATATGGTCATGGGAGGAATGCGCTTTTAAAAAAGATATCTTTGTTTATAAAATTCTTAATAAGGGAAATGTAAATTTCTGTTGAGAAATAAAGTTCTTTAATCCGAAATTTAGGCCTATGACCAGCAGTGGACGCCCTTCGGCTGATATGGTAGTGGTGGTATTATGGTCTCGGGTTTGGCCATAAGATGCCTAGCTTGCACATGGAACCTATGTAATATAATTAAAGTTTCTCCAAACTAGCAATAATCTAATAAGTAATGCGAATATAATATCTACAGGGTGACATCGGAGACGTGATCAGAAATTATATGACTCGATGAAGTATTAAAAGACAAACTCAATAAAGATGATATCACAGTTATTACTTGTAATATTGACTATTATTCCTCAAATTATTAACAGAAAAAATAATGTTTAATACTGCTTGGTCACCCTACACCACACGACGTCGTGTCATCCCTCATACAACGTGTGTCAAAAGTGATAGGGTGACCATGATTTAAGCATACTTAAATCATGGCCATAGCGTTATTATTATTCTAGTAAAAATTTAAAAAATTAAACTTGTTTTATTCGATGTAACAACTATTGCATTGAAAAGGCGATCATGTGTAGAGTCTGAAAAATTAGCTTCTGATCACATCTCCAATGTCACCTGTATAAACGAGCAATCCTTGTGTATTTACATATTTCGGGGATCTCCGAAACAGTTCTAACGATTACGACAAAATTTACAATACGGGGGTGATTTACGTGGGATATGCGGGAAAACTAATATTCTCCGGGACGACGAAAGATACAAATACAATAAATTTATTGAATAACTTTTGTACAAACGTTATAGCTATAGACTAAAATTTATAGTTAGTTATGTATAAAAATATTGTGGTGATTGACAGATTCGCAGCTATCCAACGAACGAACTTGTTGCACGACTATGAAACCGTGGAAGAGTTCCAGTACCTCGGCTCCGTGATCAACAACAGAAGTAGCTGCGAACCGGAAATTCGTCGTCGCATCGGTATGGCGAAAACGGCAATGACCCAACTGAGCCGAATATGGAGAGACAGGAATATCTCAAGGCGCACGAAGATTTCCATTGTCCACACCCTCGTCTTTTCCATTTTCTTATACGGGGCTGAAACTTGGACTATTAAAGCCGCAGACAGGCGAAGGGTTGATGCGTTTGAGATGTGGTGCTGGCGACGAATGTTCAAAATACCATGGACTGCATTTTGCACGAACGCATCCATCCTTAAAGATATCGGGCTAGACAAGAAACCACATTTTTCATCTGTCTGCCTTCACCGTATTCTCCAGTATTTTGGCCACACTCGCCCGAATCCCGAGAATTTGGAGAAACTGGTGGTTACCGGTACAGTAGAAGGCAAAAGACTCAGAGGCCGAAGCCCCAAACGATGGCTCAACCAGGTGTCGGAGCATCTTAATATGCCGGTGAATGCAGCCCTCCAACAGGCAGCCGACCGAAACTCCTGGAAAAGAATACCGGCTATGCTACGTCGGCAGAGTCACGATCCTCAGCAATGAGGGACCGATTGAGGAGGAGGATGTATAAAAAGGAGCTTGAGCTAGGGATTCCCTGTGGTCCAGGCAAAAGGGTAGATAGATAGATATATGTATATTAATATTCATCTAAATATAACAAATACATTATTTCTTGGTAACTAGTACAAGTACAGTATTTTATTTAAATACTATGTAAAATTAAGATACTAATAAAACAGTAAAAATACAAGTATGTAACATCAATTTTATACAGTCAATAGCTTCTCTGTATCATCAAACGTCATTTTTAACAGGGCATCTCAATGCTTTTTCTTACAATTTGCGAAGCTTAGCGGATATAGCTCTAGTTTAGCATTTAGCCTGTTATAAAGAAAGAATGAAACATGTCGAACAAGTTCGATCACCCGGGTACTGCATACATTACTTGATTAGTGATTTGTTAACCAGTCGATGTGATACGTGATGGACCACAATTAAACCCTTGAACCGCCGAACGTCATAAAAGTGTACCACAATTTTCAACTCTGTCATAAAGCCCGAAGATATCATTTACATTGTGACTGTCTGATATATCAGACGACGAAGGTTATTAAAGTCCGCCGTATCGTCCAGAGTTCCTTATCGCACGTATCAATGCACTGCACGCAACGGTTTTTGGTATATTTTGTACAGAAACTAGTACTACAGCGTCCACTGATTCGCATCACACGGACGGTATGTATCGCTTGTCCATAATGCCACAAAATAGTATAAACGCTGTCCCTCAAGGCTCTGCGATTGGAAATCTCCTTTTCCTTATTATGGTGAATGATCTCATCAACATATTTCCTTATAGTGATTTTATAATGTTTGCTGATGATGGATGTGCTGTTGTTTCGGGTGAAACGTTTTCACGTCTGAAAGTAAACGTTAAATGTGTTGTAATAAAATTGATTGACTGTTTCAAAGTTAATGGTTTCATGATTAATCTCAGCAAAACACTACTAATAAAAACTGTTGTGATACTCCACGTACAAGAACCAAGCTCTTCTTTTGACGATGATGATCTAAATTGTATAATCACATCATTGTCAACGCTATAAGGTGACAATGTTCAAATTGTTTAAGTAAGAACGGTTTCCAACAATATGTAGAGATTAATCGTTCGTCATTTTTTATTAAAGCGTGCCAGAAAGTGATAAATTAACATCATCATCATAACAGCCGAAGAACTTCAACTGTTGGATATACGTAGGCCTCCCCCAAAGAGTTCTACATCCAGCGCTCTCCCACGACCGTTACCAGGTCATCAGTCAACCTTATGGAGGGTCTGCCCACGCTACGCCTTCCAGTACGTGGTCGTCACTTCTACGTGGTACGCCCACTGCCACTTAGCGATTCAGAGGGCTAAGATATCGGTTACTTTGATTCTGCTGCAGATGGCCTCATGAGTTTTTTTATGACATGTGATGCGATCAGGCAGAGAAAATTCCAGCATAGCCCTCCCCATTGCTCTACATTGCTTGCCAAATTATATTCTGCTTTGATCACGCGATATTATAACGAGTCCATAATACATTCAAACAATTTATTTCCAGCCTTCCAGAGATTATATTAAGCCTTTAATCCGATTTAAAAGGCAGGGTCACCTAATTAGAAGTTAAGATAAATTAAAAATTTATTACCTGATGTAACTCATTAAATTTTAGGGTACATTTGGGTAACGTCGGCGTTCGAGTTTTTATAGCGCTTTGAATTTATTATACTGTATGGCTCGAGTATCAAAGTTTGGGTTGTTAGTGTGTACAGGTAAATTACTTTTAGGCGACTTCGCGGTGTGGGATTGACACTTGAAGAAATGATACTATCAATATTACGCTTGCGCAGTAGGAATACCGTGCGCAGAAGTGGGGCAGTACTGCATTCGTATCGGTTGACGTTGCCAGCTGATAGCTTCCTGATATCGTACCGTCTCCGCATCCGCAAAGAACTGTTCGACATGATGGCCATGGCTGCATTCTACCATCGCACCGCTCGCCGTCGGCAGGGCATTCATCCTCACACCTTAGAATCTACATTGTCGCCTTCGGTACGGTTTCAGAGGAATTTCCTGCCTTGGACGATTGATAATGATTTACTAATACAAAGCAACGTGGCAATCAACAGTACCTAGTATTCTTTGATCTCTGACAGTACGCGCCTACTACTTGTACAAGAGGTATAGAACTGACTTTACACCACACCTTGCCAAAAAGCGCGTTTTGCCGCACGCTGCGCGTCCGGAAAGCCCCACTTTTTGGCCAAATGGTGACGTAAAATTGTGTACAAAACACTGGTCGTAAAACAGAAAGCCCTCTCTCGCATATTTATGACCCTCGCCTGTGGCTCGGGCCTCAAGCAACTGCGATATCGGCCTTTCTTTGTTTTACAACCCTTGTATCGTAAATAGCTATGATCCCACGCTAAGTGACAGCAGCTGTCAACCAGTCTATTAATAGTACATTACGATACAAGGGTTGTAAATCAAAGAAAGGCCGATATCGCAGATGTTTGAGGCCCGAGCCGCAGGCGAGGGTCATAAATATGCGAGAGAGGGCTTTCTGTTTTACGACCCGTGTTTTGTACACAATTTTACGTCACCACTTGGCCAAAAAGTGGGGTTTTCCGGACGCGCAGCGTGCGGAAAAACGCACTTTTTGGCATGGTGTGGCGTAAAGGCATTTATAATAACGTTGTTCAAACTAAACGCGATTCCAATAATATAATAAATAGCAATTACATATTATTTATAATGTCTATTTGTGAATCTAATAATAGTAACATTATTTAAATTTTATACCATTGTTATCTTCTTATTTCTTTTCTTGCTTAAGCTAGGTTTTTTACAATAACTTTATAAAAGTAATATATTAAAATATACGTACACAATATAAAAACATTATAAAGAAACTTAAGCTAGGATGCCATCGGCAGCGAGACAGGGCCTAAGATACCGGTGATTAGGGCGACAGAGAGAGGAAACTCCGGACTATCCGCGCCGTGTCGAGGAGTAGCGCTTCTTGTTTCAGTTTTAAGGGACTAAAGGTCCCCCGTGCATCTCTTTTGCCGTTAGGTTGCCTCGGATGTTGTTTCTCTGTTGCCTTCTGTATCTGACACTTGACCCAGCCATCTAATGAGAGTCTCTTGAGATGTTGGTCGAGACTCTTCGCTATTAGACCGTTCGCAGAGACGACTATTGGGACAATGACCGTAGTCAACATCCCACATAGCGGTCACCTCGTGTACCAGGTCTAGGTGCTGTTTCATTGTTATTAGGGGACAAGTTAAATATTAAATATAAGCTGTTGCCCGCGACATTGTCCGCGTCTTCGCTCCTATTGGTCGCAGCGTGATGTTATATAGCCTAAAGCCTTCCTCGATAAATGGACTATCCAAGACAAAAAGAACTTTTCCATTCGAACCAGTAGTTCCTGAGATTAGCGCGTTCAAACAAACAAACAAACTCTTCAGCTTTATAATATTAGTGTAGATTAGGGGACAATTTGTTTAATAAATAAATAAATAATAATAAATAAATATTGGGGGACAATCTTACACAAATCGACCTAGTCCCAAACTAAGTAAAGCTTGTACTATGGGTACTAGACGACGATATACACACTTATATAGATAAATACCTACTTAAATACATAGAAAACATCCAAGACCCAAGAACAAATATCCGTGATAAATGCACAAAGAAGGTCTCCTAGAGGCGTCTATTCCTATGGTGCAGGGTGTGCGTTGTACGCGGGCGCAGCGCTCCTAGGGGGCGCCGAGCGCCGCTCGCGACGGAGCCCCACTTACTAGAGGAAGGCCTGCCGGCCCTGGCCGGGATTCGAACCCGGGACCTCTAGCTTCGGAGGCAGAGTCACTACCAACTAGGCTAAACAGGTCGTCAGGTCAGGGTTGTTTACACAAATCGAACTAGTCCCATAGTAAGCTCATAAACTAGTCCCATATAAGTGGATCAATAATATGTTGGATACGAAGTCGTCTATGCTGCAACAAGCCACTTTATTTAGGTTTTGTTTAAGTTTGTTATATTGGGATGATGAAAAGTTTTAATCTCGCCCGCGAAACTAAACTACAATACCTATTGTGTGTTCGGTATTCAGCACCATGTATAACGAAGTTAATTGCTCGAACTATACAACGGTACCATTTCTCTCGCTTGTCTAGAACTCCCAACACACAGTTCCCGCAACACTCAGCTGTTTGTGACTGACTGACTGACAAATTGTACTATTCAGATTCCAAGTCTGCCTGCAACTTGTCTGCCTGCAAAGGCCGTGCTGTATAGTCACGGCCTTTAATTACCGTGGTATAATAAGTAAATGTTAAGCAATATGACATACAGTTGTCTCTTTGAATCCTTATAGTTAACCAAGATGAGTTAGAACGGGACATATAGTACGATCATTTTCGGCTGTTAACGAATTGTCTCAATTAAAAAGCACACCAAAATGTCAAATCGCATATAATCCAAAACTTCACAAACGTCAGTTCAGTACAATTTGCAGTTATGAAAGCAGAGCCACTGACAGGTGAAGACCTTGACGATATCACTTATCTGTTTCTCTCAAACTTATTGATTTGTGCATTAGTGAGAATAGATCAGCTGTACAGTAATCGTTTAACTTAAATGAGCGGATCTGCTAGTCTGATATCTGTGAATGAGTTAAATCATCTGTCATTTTTTGGAAGCAAAAGTGGCATTTGCTATTATGTAGGTATGTCCTATAAATTTGTCAATATAATAGTTTCTATAATTTCTATGACAATGGCAATACAAGTGACTCGTGTTGAATTATTAAAATGTTTACGGTACTTTTGGGAAAGTTCTTTGTTCGATTCCTTTATACACTGCGGTCATTTCAGCGAGCTGTGTGGTCTGTTATCAAGGAGTAGCGCATCGTGAATATTGCCCCCGCCCCGGGCGCAACCTTTCAGATTACTACAGTTTCTAACACACAGTCACGTTGCCTATCGAACTCAATTTAGAGAAAGTATTTGGGGTCAAAGTATAGAGATACGGAAAGCCGTAATATTGAATAGCTCTGGGAGCTGTAGAATAATAAATACAATACAAATGCTCTTTATTGCACAATGCAAAAAAAAAAACAAATAGTTTAGAAACAGCATAGTGGGATACAAGCAGAGGTAAACATCAGGCGGTCTTATCGCTTAGAACATCGCTAAATTAAATTATTTTTTTCAAATTTTTACATTTTTGATGATTTGACTTTGATGATGAATCGGTTGAGAAAAGTAAAGGACACATACGGAAGCGTTTTTGCTGAAGAAGAAACGTAGACCTTCATAATACTCGGTCAAAAAATGAACTTATCTGTACAATAAGATCTAAAAACAATTGAACATTTCGCCAGCACTACAGCTTCTTTCAGCTTTTAGGTATGAAAATCTTACCCGTGCTCTATTGAATAAACACCATAGTTTCAGTAATTTGTACACTGGGTACTTATTCGCTTATACTGTGATAAATATAAAATATAATATACTTCTGTAGAATAATACGACACAAATACTCTATGATCAAACATTTTATAAAATATTGACTTTATGTTTGTTAGGTATAATATAATGTTCTATTATTGGCCACCTCTGTAAAATTTACAAACCATAATACATTTTCTAAAATATCTAGATCCAATCCAGCTTATGAGCTGCACAAAATATATGGGTCGTGGTATTGAAACATTTCACGAGATTTAACTGAGTTATACCTAACCTTGTCATAACATGTCTATACACTGGTATACAAACCACATAAGTACAAGTTATAGGTATTCGTCAAACTATGATGCACAGTGTCGCGCCACAGATAAGTGCGATATCCTGGCCTCGGTTGCGGACTGGCGCCGTCATTACATCCCAAAGGAGTACGCAGATCTGATGTTTCATGTCATAAGCCTTTGTGCTCATTTATCCTAGCTGGCATTGATTGTGTTAGAATGCTTTAGCTGTGCCGGCTGCACGGGTCACTTAATTAGATGAAATGATAATGAGATTAGAACTAAATAACTGACACTTTAACATAAACTGAAGGCAAAACAACAGGCAGCAGCAGGCTTAGTGCAAAACAATAAGCACCTTTCCATTTTGTATCGAAAGTTCGTGAATATAGGATAGCTTGTGCTTTAATGCAGTGCTGAGAGATTGGCGACGCGAAGGTGACCCTAGTACATCAAGTCGCCCAAGTTGTTCTGAAATTGCTGTTACGTCGCCAATAATCCAGCCAGTGCGGCTACAGCCTCAAGCTCATAGTGCAAAGCCACGCTGGCCCTGGGTAGTCTAAAAAATATATATATCGGAATAAGCATCGCACTAAGGTGGCCTGAAAACACGTCTCAGATACGTTACGTTCTTACGTTAAAGCAGAGAAGCCGATGATTTTGAAGTTAAGCAGAATGAAATAGAAACGTCTAAAAGTGGGAGACCGAAGTAATAACAGACGCAGTTTTAATGGGAAAACTGAATTTAATATTCAGAGAAATAATTCTGCAACATAACGTAATGACGCCTGATGTTATTTTGTAAACATGTCAAGCCGTAAGGAGAAAAAATAGCCGATTTATTTGCTGACCACTTCGCCTCCACCTTCTCCAAAGATACTGGGTGTGCAGCTACTGTAGTACAACCATCAGTAGATAGTAACGATTCACCACTGCACTCGTTCAGGGTTCACGAGCGAACAGTTCTTAAAGCGCTAAAAAATCTTGACCCCAACAAAGGTGCAGGACCCGATAATCTGCCACCACTATTTATTAAACGATGTGCTCCCAAACTTGCCTTGCCTCTGGCAATCATTATCAATAAATCGTTAGACACAGGCGTTTTTCCAGAAAAATGGAAGGAAGCTCGTATTGTGCCTGTACATAAAAAAGGTGACAGAGAAAATGTAACAAACTACAGGCCTGTATCTATTCTGAGTGTATTTTCGAAACTCTTCGAGTCTGTGGTGTGCCCTATCCTCACGCATCACGTCAAACCATACATAAGCCCCAAACAGCATGGCTTCCAGAGTGGTAAATCAGTTTCTTCAAATTTAGTGTCTTTTATCACATGTTTGACTGACAACATCGACCAAAACATCCAGACTGATGCCATCTACACTGATTTTAGCAGTGCGTTTGACAGGGTAAATCATCAGATACTATTACGCAAACTAACTTGTTATGGGGTCATTGGGTCTGTCAATAAGTGGTTCGAATCATACTTAACAGGCCGAGTATCATCAGTGGTTATAAATGGGTACATTTCAAAATCATATCAGGCTATATCAGGCGTGCCACAGGGTTCGCATTTAGGACCGGTCTTGTTTCTGATCTTTATTAACGATATTGCTGACACTATACTTCACAGCGAGTGTTCACTCTTCGCTGACGACATGAAGGTTTTTAAATCGATTAGGTCAGGAATAGATGCGGTTCAACTGCAAGAAGACCTTGACCGCGTTAAGCTATGGTGTACACATAATGACATGATATTAAACCCTGTAAAATGTTACCATATTAAATTCACGAGAAAGAAACGGCCAATTCCAACTACTTACTCGATAGGCACAACTGCGCTGGAAGAAGTAGAGGAGATCAGAGATCTGGGGATAATACTTGATGCAGAATTAAGTTTTAAGGCGCACTACGATGCAATCATTTCTAGATCTCTCAAAATGCTAGGCTTCCTTAAGCGTAATACCCTTGACTTTAAAAAAATAGGAACCAAAATGGTTCTCTTTAATACGCTGGTGCGTAGTGGTTTAGAGTTTGCCAGTGTGGTGTGGAATCCGGCATATCAAGTACACAAGGACCGAATCGAGAGGGTGCAGCGGATATTCACACGACATTTAGCTTTTCTTGCGCCTGGCATAAGCTACAGATCTGATTACGAATCTCGCCTCCAACACTTCAATATGGTATCTCTATCGGATCGCCGCCTAGTACACGATCAAGTATTTTTGCATAAACTTATTAATGATCATACATGCATGCTAGACTTTATGAACAGAATTAATATATCCGTACCCAGGCCCAATTGTCGTAGGCTTCTCACACATACCTTCAGTGTGCCATTAGCACGAACTAACGTGAAACGGCAGGCTCCACTAACTAGACTAATAACTGATTTTAATAAAATCGCCAGCAAGGCCGACTTTGATATATTCCATGACTGTCTCCAAAGTTTTAAAAATAAGTTAAACCTTCTCGTTACCAACAGTGATGTAAATAAAGATATAACTAGAAACTAAATATTGATAAAGTAAATACTTATAACTTTGAAATTTCGATAAATTTTCAATCTAAATTGAATGTGAATGGAAACTGAAATGTAATGGATAATACTTTAAATTTATTGTGAAATTATTAATTGAGTTAAATACATATTCAAATATAAACCCTCAGAAAATGTGTAGTTGTAGTGAAATTTTATGATTAAGTTCTGACAAATGATGTGTTCACCTGTAATTGGGGTGCATAATAGCCCAAAGACAATTAGCATGTATAGTCACTTATAGTTATGTACTCTGTTGGTGTCCCGTACAAATAAATAAATAAAATAAATAAAGCCGTGACACATAGTGCATACATAATAAGGAGGCTGAGGTAGATAGCACATATTTAAACTATTTTAACACTCCTACTGAATTTGAGCTATCCTCTTTCAACAATATCAATACAAATAGAAATACAGATATACAAACATTAACAAAAAACTACTTAAAGTAGTAAACACATCAAAGTTAAGTTTGGTAATGTACGTCCACTTTTGAGACCATACCGACTACATGTCTGAACTTAACCAATTTGTCTTTAGACAAGGGTTTAGTTAGCATATCAGCACTTTGGTTATCTGTACTGACATAGTTTAAAGTAATAACTTTTTCAGAAAACTTTTCTTTGACAAAGTTAAACTTAACGTCAATATGTTGGCACCGTTTATGATAGTCCACATTTTTAATCATCGAGGTTCAAACAGACAGAGGCTTGATTGAACTGACCGATGTCAGTTAGCATTTGTCTAAGCCAGATGGCTTCTTTCGTGGCTGCACGGGCAGCCATAAATTCCGCTTCAGTTGTGGATAATGCCACAGTTTGCTGTCGTTGACTTGCCCACGTGACAGCTGCGCCATTTTTCATAAACACATATCCAGTGACAGAGCGCCTGGTGTCACGGTCATTGGCGTAATCAGCGTCACTGTAACCGACCAAATCGCTTCCCATATCTGATTGATAGCAGAGATCAAAGTCCTTGGTGGCTTTCAGATATTCAAGTATTTTCTTGACAGCGTTCCAGTGATTCTGATTATAAGAATTAAGGAATCGACTCATCAAGCTGACAGCGTACATGATATCTGGTCTGCTTACGATTGCGGTGTGCATCAGTGATCCCACGGCTTCTCTGTAGGGAATGTTGTCCACGCTTTCACTTTCATCCTTCTCCAGCCTCGTATGCGGATCAGCAGGAACACTGCTAGGAAGGGCATCGTTCATGTTAAATTTGTTTAACAACTGGTTGATGTACTTTGTCTGATGAATGAAAATGTATTTCTCACATTTCTCTATTTGCAAGCCGACAAAATTAGTTGCTGAACAAGTTTTCAGTTCGAAGTGTACTTCGAGGTTTTTGATTATGTCTTGCAAGATACATTCATTTTCACAAAACAAGAGTCCGTCATCAACGTAAATCAATAGATAACAATTAGTTTCATTTACTTCCCCGATTCTCGGTTCTCGAGTGGCGACCACGTACCGGAAGGCGTAGCGTGGGCAGGCCCCCCACACGGTGGACCGATGACCTGGTGAAGGTCGCGGGTGTCCGCTGGATGCGGGTGGCGCAGGACCGGTCATTGTGGAAGTCTTTGGGGGAGGCCTATGTCCAGCAATGGACGTCTTTCGGCTGACATGATGATGATGATGATGACTTCCCCGATATAAACGCATTGATCGGCATTACATTTTGTAAAGTTAAATCTCTTCAGTACCGAATCGAACTTTGCATTCCAACAGCGCGGTGACTGTTTTAAACCATAAAGCGATTTACATACCTGATGTGGTTCTGCGTTTAACCCTTCAGGCGGAGTCATAAATATGTTCTCTTGCAACTCTCCATAAAGAAAGGCGGTCTTTACGTCGAACTGTATCATTTTCAAATGATGCTGAGCAGCTACGGATAACAATAATCGAATAGAATCGTACCTGACTGTCGGTGAAAAAGTCTCCTGATAGTCAATACCTTCGGTTTGTTCGTATTGAATTTGAATTTTCGTTTGTTAACTCAATTGGAACAAAATTTC
The DNA here is from genome assembly GCA_905163555.1 of Notocelia uddmanniana. NCBI lineage: Eukaryota > Metazoa > Arthropoda > Insecta > Lepidoptera > Tortricidae > Notocelia > Notocelia uddmanniana. The sequence goes on from LR991053.1 coordinate 46,865,342, forward strand.
TTTTTACAGTAGATTCTAGGAAGACAGCATCCCGACTTTTCACGGCAATTTTGGAGCCGGGTTTAATAAACCTGTACCCACTGGTATGTTCACAGTAGCCAATGAATATCATCTTCTCTGCTTTGGCATCCCACTTCTTTGTTTTCTCCTTGGGCAGGTGAACCATAGCTTCGCACCCAAAAATTCTCATATGACTTACATCTGGTTTTGAACCTGACCACATTTCATAAGCGGATCTGTATGATAACGCTCGAGTCGGAGATCTGCAGACGATATAAGCAGCTGCGTGCACTGCTTCAGCCCAGTGTTTAGTATTAAACAGCCTTTTGCATTAAATCTCACTTGGCCACCGCTCTTAATAATTTGACTCACTGATAGTAAATTTGTAGCAAGCTCTGGAACGTAGAAAACATTCTTAAGGAGAATTTTGTTTTCCTCGCATTTAGCATTAAAAACATCCAGAGATACTTGGCCACAACTCTTGACGGACAGTGACTTGTTGTCAGCAACTTTAATACATTTGATTGATGGAGCCGTCACGTCAAACAGTATGTCATGGTGCTTTGTCATATTCGCCGAGGCACCAGAATCAACAAACCAAGAGTTATCGTTTTATGTCGTTGCCACAAAAGCTGCTGCATAGCTTGAGCATTGACTCTTCTTCTTATTCTTTGTCTTGCCCTCTTTACTGATATGACCATATTTATTACAAATATAGCACCGCGGTCCCTTGCCTGTTTGAGTCTCATTATATTTCTTGGTGTAACCCTTTATATGGTGGGAGCCATGTCCATAGTTCGCGGCAAATGCGTTGGACTCGCTTTGTCGAACATCTTGCAAAAGTTTCGCTTATTACGCGTTTTCGCGTTATTTTCACATTAGAACTTTCCATCGCCAGAATCATGGGTTGATAACTTTCCGGAAGACCAGAGAGTAACAGTGTACCCAGCCACTCATCGTCGACCTTAAACCCGATATTGCGGAGTTTGTGTGCCGTACCCATCACTTTGCTGACATATTCCTCGACATTGTGACATCCGTTCAGTGTTGTCGTAATTAAATCTCGTAGTAAACCCACACGACGCGTGAGCCCAGAGTCATTAAATGCGTTCTCCAAATTTGTCCATACTTCTTTCGCAGTCGTGGCTTCCTGTATATGCACGTAATTCACTGGATCGACTAGTAAAATAATCTTTGATCGAGCTTTCGTATCTAACTTCGGGTCTACGGTACCGGAACCTTCAACACAACTCCATAGTTCTTCATGCTGCAGATAGGTTTGCACCGCAAATCTCCACGTGGGATAATTAATCCCGTAAGTTTTTCAATAAAAGCAAAAGAATTATTCGAAGACATTTTCCGATGAAAAAATCTTCTTTTGTTTTCTCGCGTCAACCAACGACGCACAAATTATTTGGAAATAAAGGCCGTGCCAGGATAAGCTAAGTGATTCTGCCCCCCTTGAGTTTAGGCTTGTAATTTTTATAGATTGTGTGGCTCTACATTACTCATCATTGTGCCAAATTTGAGCACCCTAAACGTTATCAAAAATCCCATCAAAAATTTAAGTAGTTAAGTAGTCATAACATGTATCTTATTTTATTTTATCATGAAATTTAATTTAATATCTAATTTTGACAATTTAATATTAATGTTCAATTGTTATGTAATGTTAAATTATGGGCTTTTTGTTGCCTGAAGCAAATAAATAAATAAATAAATAAATAAATAAATAGTTTTTGTTTAAAAAAAAAATGAAATTTAATTTTTCTTTGATAATTTTTTTTCTAGTCAACCTATTTTAACGAGCTTGGCATATATTGTACATTTTATAAAGATGATTAAACGACCATAATTATATTTTCATTATGTCATAGTAAAAAAAATAAAAAAATCCAATTAAACTTTTCAGAACTTTTTTTCTTCTACTTTCACGTTAGAGACCGCTCCAATTTTTTCACTGGTAATACACCCACCAACGTCCTATAATATGTATTTTTTTCAAAATTTTGGCTGAGGGAGAACATGGAGATATCTTTACATGAAATGCTTTACATACATTTCCTTAAACCGCTATAATTCAAACCGGAATGATTACAACCTCTTTAGAGAAACGTACATGTTGCATATTACTGGCCACTTACATTTCAACTTTTTAAAAAGATTAAAAAAAAAAACGTTTTGTGGCAAAAGTAACTCCTTTCGATTGTCGTGCGTTGGGAAATTAAAAACAACGATATGAATTAATTGACAAAAACGACTGCAATACAACGCGTTTTCCGTAATAAAGTTAAAACGCTGTATTGCCCCGCAATAAAAAACAATACTTCAGTGTATAATAGTAATATTCGGGGACAATCTTACACAAATCAACCTAGTCCCAAACTAAGCAAAGCTTGTACTATAGGTACTAGACGACGATATACATACTTATATAGATAAATACATACCTAAATACATAGAAAACATCCAAGACCCAAGAACAAATATCAGTGATAAATGCACAAATAAATGCCCTGGCCGGGATTCGAACCCGGGACTTCTAGCTTCGGAGGCAGAGTCACTCACTACCAACTAGGCTAAACAGGTCGTCATAAACAAACAATACGTGGGTCGTGTATAAACGAACAATACGATTTTTTTAATAATACGCTTCCAATTTTTTAACAGGTAATTGTCAAAAAGGCATCTTGTGCATTTGTATAGTAATTAATGGCTACTTAACTTTAAATAAGTCGTTTTAATAATTAGTAGTAGTAGTAGTAAAACTCTTTATTGTACATACATACAAACTAATAATTATGTTTTTTTGTTCATTTAGATTGAAGACATGCGTTATACACTATACTGCCTGAGACTCCCACATTCCATATAAGTGACTGACTATTTCCAGACATGTTGTGCAAATGTAGTGCACATTTGCACTTATTTATCTTATAATAACTGCATATATATTACATCAGATGAAGTATACAAGTAATGTTTATGTAAGATGTTTTCGTTTGACATGTAATTAATATAATAAAATATTTTCCTAACGCACGACAATCGAAAGGAGTTATTTTTGCCGCAAAACGTTTTTTTTATCTTTTTAAAAAGTTGAAATGTAAGTGGCCAGTATTTAATATGCAACATGTACGTTTCTCTAAAGAGGTTGTAATCATTCCGATTTGAATTATAGCGGTTTAAGGAAATGTATGTAAAGCATTTCATGTAAAGATATCTCCATGTTCTTCCTTAGCCAAAATTTTGAAAAAAATACATATTATTGGACGTTGGTGGGTGTATTACCAGTGAAAAAATTGGAGCGGTCTCTAACGTGAAAGTAGAAGAAAAAAAATCTGAATAGTTTAATTGGATTTTTTTATTTTTTTTCTATGACATAATGAAAATATAATTATGGTCATTTAATCATCTTTATAAAATGTACAATATATGCCAAGCTCGTTAAAATAGGTTGAATAGAAAAAAAATTAAATTTCATTTTTTTTAAACAAAAACTGTAACGTTTAGGGTGCTCAAATTTGGCACAATGATGAGTAATGTAAAGCCACACAATCTATAAAAATTACAAGCCCAAACTTAAGGGGGGCAGAATCACTTAGCTTATCCTGGCACGGTTATATGGTTATGGTTATGGTTATGGACTCCTTTTTCCGCACTTAGTCCGTGAAAGTTGGACCATTGTGCGTGACGTAAAAAACGCCGGCTAGGGATCTAGCCAGCCTAACTCCGACCAGAAGCGCAGGATCCTCCTGGTGTCACCACAGGCTTCGCGGAGTGACCTCGGTGCGTTGAGGATTTGAGTCCGTTGTGTAGCTACACCTTCGCATTCCAGGATGACGTGGGTGGCTGTTTCATCGGCCGACAGGCATCCCCTGCATAGGGGGCTGTCGGTCGTACCTAGAACATATAAATGTTTGTTGAGTGAGCAGTGTCCAGTAATGGTGCCTACGATTATACGTAGTGACGCTCTGTTAAGAGAGAGTAGACGCCTAGTAAATCGTGCATCCGGGTGTGGCATTGTTTCCCGGGATTGTCTGCATGTACTGGTATTTGTCCATTGATCAGCGTGTTGTTCAGATGTTCTGTGACGTAGCCATGATCTTATCTGGTTGAAAGGTAGCGGGAGCGTTGGACTAGGGCCAAACGCAGGCCGGCTAGATCCTCTCCTGGCCAGCTCGTCAGCTACGTCGTTACCTAGAGAGTCACTGTGCCCTTTTATCCATTGCAAGGTGACAGTGTTTTTTGTTCCTATCACCTCCAAAGCTCGGTGGCACTCTAGGATGAGCCCAGACTGGATGAGGTTACTGTCTAGGGCTTGTAATACTGCAGCGCTGTCGGACACAATGCGTATCTTTTGGTCTCTGATATGCCGCTTAGCTACTGCCTTGGCAGCCTGTGTGATGGCGATGCATTCGCATTGGTAAATGGAACTATGTTCGCCTAAGGCTATTGATATATTAATGTTTATCTCGGGTGAGTACACTCCTGCGCCCGATCCGGTCTTCGTTTTCGAGCCATCGGTGTAAATGCGCAGTTCTTGTACTCCGGACCGATCGTATTGTTCTTCAACTAGCTGTATTGCATAGCTTTTGTTGAAGATATGTTGTTTGGGTACCTTGTCATTAGGAGCGGCTATCATTGGTTGGTAGGTGATTGCTTCCTTAAGTACTTCGGTATGGGTCCCATTTGTTACCCCCCAGAGGTTAAGTGACTTTAGCCTGATGGCCGCCGAGGCCGCCTCCTGCTGGATAAACAGGTCAAGAGGCGGCAGTCCCAGCAGTACCTCCAGTGCCGCTGTGGGTGTAGTTTTCATGCAGCCAGTCACCGCTGTACAAGCTAGTCTCTGGAACTGTCGCAGTTTATTCTTGGCGGTCGTTAGTCTAGTTCTTGGCCACCAGACTACCGCGCCGTAGGTGATTATGGGTCTTATCACTGCAGTGTAAAGCCACATGGTGATTTTGGGGTGTATGCCCCAGGTTCTCCCATCCTGGCACGGTCTTTCGTATATCTTATTTTCACTGCACTACGGATGACTTTCCTGGGCTACCGGGGCCCTTAACCTAAAGTAATAATAGACGCAGTTTTAATGGGAAAACTGAATTTAATATTCAGAGAAATAATTCTGCAACATAACATAATAACACCTGATGTTATTTTGTAAACATGTCAAGCCGTGACACATAATGCATACGCATACATAATAAGGAGGTTGAGGTAGATAGCACATATTTAAACTATTTTAACACGAAGGCATTTCAGAACCGTCCTAGTGTCCTAGCGATTCACAGTTTGATTTTGGAGTCTACGCTTGGTGACGTTTGTTTCGTCGCTTCGGGGGTGCGCCCTAGTATTTGTTGCTCTGGTTCTCTTGGCGCCATCGCTTGAGAGGTAAGCCCTAGTATTTATACTTGTATCTATTAGGGAACTTTTCATAATAGGAGACAAATATTATTTTCACACCATACACCTACAATGTGGCCTACAATGTGACCCTTGTGGAGAGTCCGTGAGCTACCGTTGGCCTTTTATGGCTCTTTCGCTACTATCCTATTGTCTACCTATTATATTCTATTATATTCTATTCCTTGCCGTGAACTCCATCCTAAGGACGCAGCACAGCTTCGGCCTCTTCATTAACTCCGTAAACGAGGCTCAAGCCAAGGCGGGATTATTTAACGGAGTGTCCATGTTCGGCTTATTTGTCCGCGCGAGATATTGAATTTTCCTCTTACCCTGCCACTGTCACAAGGGTGTCTTTTGGTAACGGGCGATTATCCCTCTATCCGCCACCTGATAAGGACGCGTTTTGTAGGAGTGAGGCACCCCCTCCTTTCAGCTGATATGAGGATGATGAAAACAAAAAGTAAAATACGTTTAAAAATTGGGCCCTCTCGGCAGTCCCCAAGATGCTGGCAGCATTTCTTAGCTGATTGGCAATACTGATGCGTTGAGAGAATCTGGCAGCTTTAAGATCCCCTGTGGAATCTATCAATTTAATATGCACCTTTTCGTAGTAAATCTAAAAAGTATATGGATAACTGGGGACTTTTTTCATCAAACTCAGTAGTACACTTAATTCTGAGCATGAAGAAATCAAAAACTTCCTAATTCCGAGAAGAAAAGTAAGAGGTACCTACAATTCTAGTAGTAGTAAATAGAAAAAGGTACCTTTTAATTTTCTTTACTCCTAGAACAAAATCAAATACTTAGGACATAATCGATATATCGTCGGTGACAACCAAGACTCACCAATACCTTCATAAAATAAACATCGTATCTCACCATCGTTTCAGTATTGAGATACGATCTTTCTAAGATTAATGACAGATTTTAATGACTTTAGCATCTTGTGGTTATTACACTACAATCTATTAATAAAAATTGTAAGTAGTTTACCGTTTTTATAAAAATAAATGGTATAACGCTTAGTATTGATGTTGTTAGGTTGGTTTGTGGCCAAACTTGTTGGTATTCTTCCTTCTGCTCCTGGTATTCGTCGACGTATACGTCCAGTATAAGCAGAGTTTTCTTGAAAACCCGTACGTTCTTATGCGACAGCAGCTCGTCGAACTTTTCCAGAACACCGATGTCTTCCAATTTTATGCGTAGTGCAGATGCAGATGCATGATGCAGGAGTTTAGTAAGTCAGTCGAGAACGAAGGTGACGAGGCGGTCGTCGGCGGCGGCCAGCGGTGCGCACGCGCAGTACGGCGCCAGGAGCCCGGCCGACATCAGCGTGTCGAGCTGCGCCAAATTTTTCGTGTCCGGCTTTCGTCCGTTTTTTGCAAATTAACCATCGATTAAAAATAGCTACAATACAAATAACAAAACAAGCCGAGTGTGCTTTTGAAGCTTAGCGTCTGGTAAAAATGGTATGTCCGTCTTTTTGGCCATTATGTCAGGCTCTCATCATCTGTCTGTCTGTCTATATGATTATATATTTTTTCACGCTGAAACTGCTGAAAGAATATAAAAAGGCATAGAGATAGTTTGAGACTACAGATATGACATTTTATTTTTATCCCGGAAATCTTTCCTTAAGATGGTGAAAACGCGATGGAAGCTAGGTTATAGGTTTACGCGGGCTGGGTTTCCGCGACTCGACGTCATATGCGCCTATTTTGCGTGATGGGTTGTTGTCGCTACACGTGCCAACCCAATTCTACCAGAAAGCCTAGCAGACCCTTTATGTTGCCGACGACTTCTGGTAGCGACCTCGGGGATCCGAGGTATTTTGTCCGGTATGCTGCCACCTCAGGACATGTCAGGATGACGTGGGCGGCTGTCTCTTCATCCTCCATGCAGGCTCTGCAGAGAGGGCTATCTATAACACCTAAAGTGAAGAGGTGCTTGTTTAGTAAGGCATGTCCAGTTATGGCCCCTGTTAGGAGACGGAGTGCGGGCCTTTTCAGCTGCATCAGCTTCCTAGACAATCCGGGGTTGATTGTCGGGAGGGCCTCCCTGGTTTGCCTGTAGGTACCTAGGTTATGCCAGTATTTTTGGTGTTCGACCTTAGCGTTCTGTCGCAGTGTGCTGCGCAGCCATGCAGGAGGTAGAGGTATAGGCTCTGCACTCTCCACGCTGGAGTCTCAATCCTCTCTAGCTAGTGCATCCGCTGCGTCATTACCGCGTGAGTTGCTGTGACCTTTGATCCACTGCAGGGTAATTCTATTGTCGGTACATACCTCTGTTAGAATCTTGTGGCACTCGTATATTAGCCCTGCGGGCGTATGATGGTTGCCGTTTTATCACTTATCGTCGTGGATAAGACGCCCGTCACTCTCGCACTCGCATACTTGTCAGAACGTGACGGATGTCTTATCCACGACGATAAGTGATAAAACGGCAACCATCATAGGCCCGCTGATGTTGTTGTGTGCTTTTGCAGAGCTTATAGCACTGATCGACTGTCAGAGAGTATACGGATGGGATATTGCCTGCTGCTATGGAAGCTTGTATGGGTGAGTGATAATTAAGCCTAGGCCTTAAATCATTTTATAACAGTTATGTTTCTAAAGCAATAACAAGATTTACGGAGACCTAGTCGCGGGAAATAAAACAGAAATAAGTACATAGGTACTTGTACTGAACGCCCTATTCACTTATGCTCACTCTAATTATAATAATTGACTTCAAATTGCTTTTACTCATTAACAATAAAGAAAATAACTTGGAAATGAATTCCATTACTCCACGAGGGCGTAAAATGGAATTTTATGAGAGCAGCTAATTGTGAAACAAATTAGGCCGAGCTCGCACGATTGCGATTAACTTGATTATACCGGGTGATATACGGATTGTGTACTTGGCAACTACGAATACGAATCAGATGCATCACCATGGGGTATTGCATCACCAGTAGGCCTGTTTGTCAAGTTATTAAAACATTGTTAAGAGCCCATTCGTACTTTGGGCAAGGAAAATGTTTAAGAAATGGATTTTTTACATTTAAAAGTTGTATTAAAAAATAGTTAGCCTATTTCTTACCAGGGTAGCCTCGCCGGTTATCGTCCAATTAGTGGAGATGCCAAATTTTTACCGGGAAAATAATATGTTGGAATATCGCAATTTATACGAGTTATATTCAAAATCAAAAATCAAAATCAAAATCAAATATTTATTCTGCAAATAGGCCACAAGGGCACTTTTACAAGTCAAAGCGTGAATTTATACAATTTAAAAAAAAAACTGACAATCTTACTTAATAATAATGATTAAAAAAATATACTGATTAACAATTATATAAAAATAAATTTACAAATATTAAGGACGAATTGAATACGATCTGTCCGAATAAACAAAAAGTACATAAAATTAATTTAATATCTCAGAGATGTATATGGTCTCTGAGCGTCCAAATACGATTAATAACAATTATTTAAAAGTCCTTAGAGATGTAAATGATCTCTAAGCGCTAAAATTAAAATAAGTAAACTTAATATTGTTAGAGATGTATAAGGTCTCTAAGCGTCAATAACAATAAAACTAATCCAGAACAGGATTATGTCTCTCGTCAATCTACATACAATAAAATAACACTAGTATTAAGGCATTTACTTTGCCCTTGCAAGCATGAACAGACCGGACTCCACAAACAGCACCCGATCACGAGTATGACGCGTATCTCAGCCATCGCCTCCCTCGACCATCTGTTAGGGAAGGTGGCTGGTGGGTGTATTTATTTCTTTTTAATGGCAATATACTACATTTTTAGCATTTATTAAGTATTAACTGCTCAAATACACAGTTTTTTTTTTATTAAAGATGATAAATGAAAAAGTATGGGTTTTGCCGGTTCTCGTCAATTTTTCCTGGTTTTCGTCGATACGGTGCCAGTTCGCGTCTACGTCCTGAGGAGGTGTGATTCATACAGTCTCATTGTAATCTGTCAATTAATTGACTAACAGCAGTATTAGAACAACCAATTTTATATACCGATGCAAGTCTATATCATAGACAATTCAGTATATGACTTGGTGGGAGAATCAAAATAGATTTCCATACATTTTAATAGTACATTACTGCAGAGGTTGTGAAGTAACTCGTTTTATCCGGTTATCCCAAACTCGTCCAGCAATCCCTGTTCCGGCTGAGGATTGTATAGTACTTTTCTCAAACACGTTAGAAAAAAAAACAATAAAAAAACTACAAGTAAAAAAAAAAAAACAACAAAACGTCCAAAAATATCAAAGCATCACGACAAATAAAGGAAATTAAATAAAAACACGAAAAATGCTACAAAATACAAACACCATTTAAAAAAAACACGAAAGAACTAAAAATACCAAAATACACGTAAAAACTTAAATAAATACCAAAAAACATAGAAAAATAAAAGTCCAAAAGTACAAAAAAATACGAAAAAACTTTTAAAAAGTCCAAAACAATCAAAAAACACAAAAAAACGCTACAAAAAACTAAACAAAATACATAAATACTCGAATAATTCGAAAAAAAACAACAAAATACAAAAATACAAGAACGATAAAAAAACCGGAAAAACCCATAAAAAATACCAATTTACATAACAAATTAAAAATTTATATACAAAATCGTGGCGGTTGGCTCTATGTAATATTTCCTTTATCAGTTGATTTTAGTAAGCAAATTTAAAAAGTTAGAGCAGCGGACAATAATGTTAGATTCATACTTACATTCTAAGAAGTAATGTAGGGAGCCATAAACAGGTAACTTCATGTCCTCTTTTCGTGACATTAATGCATACATTTAGGCGCATGTTTGAGAAAATAATTATTAAACCTTTTTTTTAATTTTAAGAGGCACACGTTAATGACTGTGTTTTATTATTTAAATCAAATTATTTTTCTGTCGTAGTTTTTTTTGTGTGTAACGTTGCATAATTCTAACGTCTTAGTATTTATATATATATATATATATCAAATCAAATCAAATCAAATCAAAATACATTTATTACCGCAAACACAAAAAATACAAGACAATAAAGGTATACAATAACTTATTTCTAGATAGGTACATATTTAAGTGCAGGGTAATGGGTACCAGTCTCAGCGTATGCTAGGCGTGCTACCCAGCGCTGATTTTCAGCTTGGTCCCTGTGACAGGATTGATCGCAACCCTACGGGCATAATACACACACATTATTTGTATATATAAAAAAAAGGAGTAAATGAACTGGTACAATTCGATTTTGAGAAATATTTTGTGTAAGCTATAGCAAGTCATGGCTGTAGTTGTTTATGTGAAAGTTAATGTTTTTGAGTAAGTGTCTGTAAGGGTGTGAATGAGGATAAAGTTTTATTAAATTATTTATTTATTTAGTGCGAGTTTTATTTTTGCCGCTGCGATTCAAGTAGATGTGTTTTCATTAATTTTTTAAATTTCAGGAAAGGCATCGGTTCCCTTAAAGGCGGCGGTAAATCGTTCCAGATTTTCGCCGCGGCAAATTTAAAACTCCCTTTGAAAGACGCTGTCTTGTGTTTAGGAACTACGAGTTCCAATTTTCTGTGACTCCTCATTGGCCTATTGCTTGTGTCTTTGTACCACTTTAATTCATCAAATAAATATCGCGGTATCTCAAACTCTATTACTTTACGGACAGTGCTAGCTAAGTGGAGGCGTCTTCGGTTCTCCATGTTCAATGTTTCTTTGCTGTTAAGATACGGCGTGATATGGGCTCGTTTCGGAATATCATAACAAAAACGGGTACATGCGTTTTGTACTCTCTGGATCGATCTTTTTGTTTTTTCTAGGAGTCTTGGACCATATACAATATCACAATAATTCAGCTGCGATAAAACTAAAGATTCAATGAGAATTACTCTAACTTTTTCGGTCAGGTATTTCCTGATATTGTACAGGGATTTGAGTCTGTAGAAGGCGTTTCTGATCTTACTATTTACATGTTCCATAAATCGCATTTCCCCGTCTATGATCATACCAAGATTTTTTACCTTATCTACACGGGAAACTGACTCACATCCTATACAAACTTTGGGATCCTGTCTAAGAATATCGTTGCGCTGCATTTTGTTTCCCATAATGATGTACTGTGATTTTGAAGGATTTAAAACCAGATTATTTCTTACTGACCATCCGAGAACCGCATCGAGATCTTCATTTATTTTACTTATGGCTATGTTAGTTTCTTGTGGTCCAAAAGAATAATACAGTTGCGTATCGTCGGCGTATAGATGCACATCACAATACTTCAAGATTTTGACAAGGTCAGCAGTGTACAAGATGAACAATAACGGGCTCAGTATAGATCCTTGTGGCGTGCCGCGGCTAAGATGTTTAGAACTTGACTTGACCATTTCGCCGTGTTCTGTTTGTAGCTCTACAAACTGTTGTCTGGCAGTCAGGAATGATTGAAACCATTTGCAAGATGATTCTGAAACCCCATAGTGGGCCATCTTTGCCAGTAGAAGAGCAGGGTTTAGGCAATCGAAAGCTCGAGAGAAATCTAGCAAAATAAGTATCGTCCCCATGCCCGTGTCTGAAGCCGCGATAATATCGTTCGTGACCTTTGCCAGAGCAGTTGCAGTGCCGTGTTTACTGCGGAAGCCAGATTGTGAAAGGGGTAATATATTTTCTTCTTCCAGATAATTTGTCAGCTGTAAGTAGACGATCCTCTCCGCTATTTTCGAAAGCAATGGGAGAATGCTGATTGGACGAAGATCTTTATAATCCTCTGTCTGGTTGGATTTGGGGATAGGTTTCACTTTGGCTATCTTCCAGCTTTCTGGGAACGTATTAGTCTGAAAGGATGCATTGATAATATGTGTGATAATGGGCAGCGTTACGTTTAGTGTGAGACGGATCATGTCAATTGAAATTCCGTCATGACCTCTCGCGTTTGTGTCAATTGATGAGATAATTTCGGCCACTTGTTTTTCAGTACATTCTTTTATATGAAAGGTCTGGCTAGTATGACTCTTTTCACCCGCAAAAAATGCTAGTACATCGCTGTTTGTATCAGAGTTTCCAGGCAGTGTTAAGAAGGAGTCGTTTATCGCTTCAGCGTTGCATAGGTGTTCTGGAATTATAGTCTTGTCTGTATCCCCCAGAATCGACGAATTCTTAAGGTGCCTCCACATTTGTAATGGTTGACATTTGTTTTTTACGATGTTATTTACGAAAAACGTGAAATAAGCTGTTTTTTCTCTTTCTAAGGCCCCATATGTGTAATTACGTAAGTTTTTATAATACTCCCTATGGGATGGTAATTTTGTTCTGCGAGCTCTGCTCAGAGCGGAGTCCCTCAAACCCATCATGATTTTAATATTATCTGTAATCCATGGGAACGATTGGTTGTTTACTTTAATACGGCGATTAGGGGAGTGTTTATCAAATAGTTTTATAATTAACTCGTTGAACATTTTCACCTTCTCATTTACACCAACTAACCTCCGTATTTTGTCCCAAGGAGTACATATAAGGTCCACCTTAAACTCATCCTGATTAATTTTGTCTAGGAACCGCTTGTGGAAGTAACAAGGTGGCTGTTTCGGCTTTGCTATAGCTAACTCCGCGATAACAATAGCATGGTCGCTAATTTTGTGGTCATGGTGTACGAACAGCCGCCTGCATAAATTTGGGGTGTCAGTAACAAAAAGGTCCAACAAGGATTCGGTGTCATTAGTAATCCTTGTCGGCTCGTTTACTAACTGTTCAAGATTTCTGTGCATTAAAAAAGTCTTGAGTTTCCTAGCATTAGGTCGATCTGTAGACATTAGATTTACATTGAAGTCTGTTAGTATGAAAGTACCCTTATATGCTCCAAACATATCCAGTGATTCACTAAGTGCATCTATGGCGTTATCCACTGATACAGATTCAGGTCTGTATGCCGTACCAACGACGAAATGACCTATTCCACGTACCTGTATGTCTAACCACATTTGTTCCAGTAAAGATGGGGGGTGTTGCTTAATACGTGCCTGGACGCCTTGACGTACATAAAAACCCACTCCCCCACCTTTTCGACCGCTAGAACGTGGATTACTTTTCAGTGTATAGCCTGGGATTGCTGGAATGAACTTTTCCTCCCCTGGTCGTAACCATGTCTCATTTAGCGCCATTATGTCAGGTTTGTACTTGTCCATAGTTAGGAGTAGCTCATCACGGTCCGTATTTAAGGAACGGATATTTAATAAAGCTAAAGATAAACGATGTGACTTTTTACGGCCCATTGCGATTGGAAATTAGAATTTGTACGAGAGGAGCAAAAGGATCGACGGGTGGTAGTCTTATCAGAGTTATCAGGCACAGCGTGAAAGTATACAGTTGCGCAGACCATAATGACAGACAGACAGAAAGCCCATAATGTGGGTATTGATAAATAGCTACCATTTTACTATGTTTTTTTATGTGGTTGGTATGGACGGTGTGAATAATATGGAATAGTGTCGGAAGCGTATTTTTACTTCTAACAATGTAAGTGCACAGACAAGTAATGTAATAACTACCTAAACTGAATATAGTCATGTGTGTAATAAATAGATACCAAGACTTACTCATAGTCAAAATCGTTACTTCGATAATCACAACCAGTGCCAGAACACTTATTCTACTCAGTATTACTAGACAATTTGACTTTTGTAAGTGAGTTATGCTATAAAACAAGATATTTATTATGAATTTATTCTGGCACGTTTCATTTGTCACCAATGTTTTGAGGATTAAAAGTAACAAAACGAAAAGAATGCAAAATACAAATAAAATTAAAACAAACACAAAACATGTGTAATAAACTACTTCTATTTTAATGCACCAGGTATTTTCCTTTTTAGCACTCATTATTTTCATACAATTAGCCTTTTGTAAGCGAGTTATGGTGTAAAACAAGATATTTAATTCATTCTGTTGCGTTACATTTGTCGTCCAGGTTTCATGTTTCAAAAGCAACAAATCGAAAGGAATGCAAGTAATAATAAAATTTAACACAACCGCACTACATGTGTAACAAACTATTTTAATGCAACAGGTAATATTCTTTAGACATAAACCATTTTTAAACTGTAAACATAGCAGTTGAATGATACAAACCAAAACAATAAGGTTATATTTTTCCGTTAGCAATAGGATCCACACCAAAAATACTCAGAATGCATTTTTCTGACTTAATATGAACGGATTTGCTATCTCTGCTATCTATACGCTTAGCAAGAATACGACCATCCTTTGTCCAGGTGTACTTCCAGTTCGCAGCGCTGGCGGCCTGCCTAACTTTCCAGAATAGGCTGCGGTTGGTTTTGGTAAGACGTTCGTTTATGAAAATAGACCGGGGAACGTGTTCCGGCAGCCCGATTTTACTAGAGTCGAGTCCTCGGCGCACTCGCGCGTTCCGTATGAAATCGTCACGCAACGCCCGACGAACCAACCGCACGACCAGCGGACGCGGGCGGACGTTGTGCTCCGTGGAGGGCTCCCCAGTCGGCGTGGTAGCGGAACCCAGCTCAGAGCTCCCTGCGACCGGCATAGTTCGCCTTACACCCACACGTTCCACGCTAACCACCTCTCTGTCCTCAAACTTTAAACCTATTTTAACGCCAATAGCCTTAACTATATGTAACGGTGACTCATCCTTGCACTCCGGTGTCCCTGTGATTTCTATGTCGTTGAGTAGCAGTGCCTGTTCTCTTTCATTAAGGTCCATTTGTAATTGATCCACTGCGTTTCGTAGTTCCAAGGTGTTGGGCTGACTGCTTAGCTTATTTTTAACTGTTCGAAGCTCTGAACTTAGACGCCAGTTTTCTGATTCAAGTTCTTTGACTTTCTTGTCCATTGAACAGAGATCCTGCTTGACATTACTAATTTGTACGCTTAAGAAATCAGTGGTTTCTGAAAATTCACTCCTTATTTTATCGATTACGGATGAAAATTCATTCTTCATTTCCTTAAATATCTCCTGCTTAGTGGTAGTTATCTTCGAATCTATAGACGCGATGTCTTGTTTAACATATGCCAACTTCTCATCTAAAAGTCTCGAAAGAGGTCCCATGATATACTCCAAGGAGTTACTGATGTTAAGAGTATGTTGCATCGAGTCTTCCAACCTGCTAGTATCATGATCACGGGTGATCGAAATATCACATATTGACATGTCGGCGGTAGTATCAGCTGGTGGCAATAAACGACCGTCGTAGTGCCTCGCTACTGGGGTCTCCTCACCTTTACGACGGCGGGTTATATTATTGCACGATGGGCAGCGCCAAGTACTACTATTACCTAGCAGTTTAGATTTAAAGTGTTCAGTTGGAATGTTCACACACGCATAGTGATAACCACTTTTACACCCGCCACACGTAACTAGCATGTCTTTGTATACTTTGGTTTTGCAGGCAAAACAGTCCATCTTGCGATTCCAAAACAAATAGGTATTAGCGTAATAAATAGGTCTGTATGTTTATCCCAGCTGATTTTCTCGGGTGTTTGACCGTTATGGCCGGGTACTTAGAAGATTGTCACTTTGTTTTACACACAATTTGCCCCAATACGACGCACAGTTCCAAAACAAATACACTTAACAGTCACTTAGCTACGTTTTTACGTATATTTCCGCCAAAATTAACTAATATGGATAATATTTCGGAATTAATTTTCACGAGCGCAACGCAAATGATGTTTACGCCGCAGGGTTTCGATCTACCCTCATATATACTACAGAAAGACCCGGGTATATCCTAAAACTACGACCAAGACCACCGGGGGATGGGCAGCAGCATCCCTGGAGTGCGGTGGAGACACTGCGATCGCCAACCCGCATGCCAAGCGTGGCGATTATGGTAATTACCCCCTATGACAGATACAAACAGGCCACGGCCCCGAGGTTCCGGCGACCCCCAGTGCCCTGGCTTTGGTAGCGGCCAAGGTACTAACGGAGTCAGGGGTGCGAAGAATCTCCGGCAAAGATCCGGCTACCACCACCGACGACTCCTGGCCCTGGCAACATATAACACACGAACACTGCGGACCGACGAAAAGGTAGCGGAACTAGAGGAAGGATTGTGCAGGTTGCGTTGGGATATCGTAGGGTTTTCTGAAGTCCGAAGAGAGGGGGAGGACACGATAACCCTGAAGTCCGGCAACTTGCTCTATTTCCGGGAGGGCGACCAACAGTCCCAGGGAGGTGTCGGGTTTATCGTCCACAAATCCCTCGTGAACAACGTGGTGAAGATTGAGAGTGTGTCGGCCAGGGTGGCGTACCTTATACTCAGAGTATCCAAGAGGTACTCGTTGACGGTCATACAGGTGTACGCGCCGACCTCGGCACACTCCAACGACGAGGTGGAGGCTATGTATGAGGATATATCAAAAGTCATGCATAGTTCCAAAACCTACTTCACCGTTGTTATGGGGGATTTCAACGCGAAACTGGGCAAGAGAGATGGTGAAGAACTGAGAGTGGGGCAATTTGGAGTTGGAAGTCGGAACCACCGGGGCCAACTACTGGCTGGTTTCTTGGAGAAGGAGGGACTCTACATGATGAACTCCTTCTTCAAGAAACGCGAGCACAGGAAGTGGACCTGGATGAGTCCCGACGGTGCAACAAAAAACGAGATTGACTTCATCATATCGACGAAGAGGCATATATTCAATGATGTCTCTGTGATCAGTACGGTTAAAACCGGAAGTGATCATCGTCTGGTAAGAGGCACATTGAATATATGCGTCAAGCTAGAACGCTCTCTACTGATGAAGTCCACGCTCTGTCCAGCAGCAGTCCAAATCCAAAACCCCGAGAGGTTTCAGCTGGAACTCCAAAACCGTTTCGATTGTCTAGGCGGCGATGTGGACGAATTCAACGACGGGTTTGTGGAAGCTGTCCATAGCATTGGGTCTAAGTTCTTTAAGGCCCAACGAACTCAAAGGGCCAAAAGGATCTCTATCTCCACTCAGAGGCTCATCGAGGAAAGGAATGAGATGATTCTGCAGTCTTCAGCCGATGCGACATTATACAGGCAGCTCAATAAACAGATCTCCAAGTCCCTTACCCGCGATCTGCGCCAATTCAATACAAATCGTATTGAGGAGGCCATCGAGCAGAATAAGGGCTCTAAAGTTTTTTCAAGAGATCTGTCTATTGGGCAGAGCCAGCTCGCCAGATTAAAAACTGAAGATGGTAGAATCGTTTCGTCCAAACCTGAGCTTCTGAGTGAGATAGAGTGCTTTTATGGACAGCTATACACGTCAACTAGCAGACCCGAAGTTGGTCTGGCGGAAGACCCTAGAGCTAGATTATCCCGGCACTATACCGAAGATATCCCGGACATCAGCCTGTAGTACGAGATTAGAATGGCTCTTAAACAGCTTAAGAACAATAAGGCACCCGGTGAAGACGGAATTACAGCGGAACTCCTGAAGGCGGGTGGAAAACCGGTCCTTAGGGCCCTTCAGAAGTTGTTCAATTCCATCTTACTGGAAGGGAAAACTCCAAAGGCATGGAACAGAGGTGTGGTGGTCCTGTTCTTCAAAAAGGGTGACAACTCCTTACTGAAGAACTACCGACCCATCTCACTTCTGAGCCATGTCTATAAGCTGTTTTCAAGAGTCATTACGAACCGTCTCGCACACAGGCTAGATAACTTCCAGCCTCCCGAACAAGCCGGTTTCCGAAGAGGCTTTAGCACCGTAGACCACATCCATACGCTCCGTCAGGTTATACAGAAGACTGAGGAGTATAACCTGCCCCTCTGTTTAGCGTTCGTCGACTACGAGAAAGCCTTTGATTCGATCGAAACCTGGGCTGTACTACAATCTCTCCAGCGGTGCCAAGTGGACTACCGCTATATCGAAGTGCTGAAGTGTTTGTACAAGAACGCCACTATGTCAGTCCGACTCCAGGACCAGAGCTCGAAGCCTATCCCATTGGAGCGTGGAGTCAGGCAAGGAGATGTTATTTCTCCTAAACTGTTCTCCGCTAAACTGGAGGATGTTTTCAAGACTCTGGACTGGAGAAGGCTAGGCATCAACATAAATGGCGAGTACCTCACTCACCTTCGGTTTGCTGACGATAAAGTAGTCTTGGCAGAGACCATGGAAGATTTAAGTCACGGATGCATGCCTGGACCAAATTGCCAGCAATATTAATAATGTTGAGCCTGACACCCATAAACTTTGCTTATCAGATCATGAAATGGCCCAAACGTTGACTATCAATATTAAAAGAAATAAAACAATTGTGACCTGGTTTGAATATAAACGCGACTATAATAGCTACAACATTGGTAAATTTTGTGAGTGTATAGCAGCCCTTTCTTTCTCGGAAGTCTTATCATCGGAGGACTTTAATGATGCCTTCTCAACTTTTTATGACCTGATATGTTTGCTTTTCGAATTATGTTTTCCACTAGTCGAGGTAAAAGTGAATAACAAACGGAACAATATTAAATGGTTAACAAAAGGGATAAAAAAGTCATGTCATGTAAAACGTGCGATATACATCAATTATAGGAATTCTGCCACAAACAAAAATACAAACAAAAACTATTTTAGGAACTACAACAAAATCTTAAAGAAATGTATAAGCATGTCTAGGAAAATTAATAATAATAAATACATAATCATGAATAAGAACAAATGTATGGCTACATGGAATGTTATATCATCGTCTACTTGTAATGAAGTACACAAAAATGACATCCGATCTATAAAATTTAATGACATGACTTACGAAAATCCACTAGACATCTCTAATATTTTGAATAATTTTTTCATTGACACCATAAATTACAATATTTCGCCTAAAACTAATTCCAATATTAAAATATGTAACCACCGTAATTCGATTTTCTTAAAACCAGTATCTGAAACTGAAGTATACAAATTGATTATGTCA
The DNA here is from genome assembly GCA_905163555.1 of Notocelia uddmanniana. Classification (NCBI taxonomy): domain Eukaryota; kingdom Metazoa; phylum Arthropoda; class Insecta; order Lepidoptera; family Tortricidae; genus Notocelia; species Notocelia uddmanniana. The sequence continues at coordinate 46,884,669 of LR991053.1, forward strand.
TTAAATAATAGTAAAACATGTGGTTATGATAATATATCGACAGATATCTTGAAGCTAAATGCCTTGAACTTAAGTCGACCCTTGAGTCATTTGATTAACCTGTCACTTAGTCAAGGTATTTTTCCGGAGCAACTGAAACTTTCAATCGTAAAGCCCTTGCACAAGAAAGGCGACCGTGATGATCCTAATTGCTATAGACCAATAACGATTGTACCTACTCTGTCAAAAGTTATCGAAAAGGCAATGTGTGTCCGATTAACCGACTACTTAACAAAAAATGATTTGTTAAATTCTGAACAGTACGGGTTCCGAAAGGGCCTTTCGACGGAACTGGCTTGCTTTAACTTCATCAAATTCATCACAGATGCAATTAACCACAAGCTGCCTGTTATGTCCATCTTCCTAGATATGAGTAAAGCTTTCGATTTTGTTGATCACACTATACTCCTTTCGAAACTTGAATCATATGGAATCCGCGGAAAAGCTTTGGAATGGTTTACAAGTTATTTAGGAAATAGGAAGCAATGCACTGAAATAACCAGAGTGGTCCCCGAAAAAAATCGTTTTGTTAAAAAATCATATAGATCTGAGTTCCGTTCAAATAACTCTGGAGTACCTCAGGGGAGCAATTTGGGGCCATTGCTGTTCCTACTCTATATAAACGATTTACCACAAGCAACAACTGAAAAGTGCATTCTGTTTGCTGATGATACGACGCTAATGGTCAAAGGAGATATCATCAATGAATATGAGACCAATATAAACAGAGCATTAGATGATATTTATACATGGACATGCAATAATAATCTTAACATCAATTTATCTAAAACTAAATACATGCAATTTCGTTCTTACAAATCTAACCCGAAACAGCTGAACATAAGGTATAGTAATAATTTAATAGAGGAAACCAGTAGCATAAAATTTTTAGGTTTAACGGTTGACAGTCACCTAAATTGGAAAGATCATATTGATTTCGTTTGCTCCAAATTGGATAGATTTGTTTTTGCACTAAGAAAACTAAGTAGAACAGTATCTACTGAAGCTGCAATAACAGCATATTATGGATACGTTTCGTCTACTTTAGATTATGGTCTCTTATTGTGGGGCAATTCGGTTCAGGTTGAGAGGGCATTTAAAGTACAAAAAAAGTGCATACGTGCTATCACAAACTCATGGTTAATGGATAGTTGCAAACCTTTATTTAAAAAATACAATATACTGACTTTGGCATGTATGTATATTAGAAAGGCCTGTCTGTTTGTCAAAGATCATAGGGACTATTTTCAATTACGTTCCGATGTGTCTACCGGAACACAAAGGGCACAGTACAGAAATCTCTTGTATCAACCTCGATGTCGTGCTGATATATATAGACGCAATGCCTACTATTCTTGCATATTAGTGTACAATAAATTACCAGACGAAATTAAACTTTTGTGCAATATAGAATTTAGGACAAAATTGACGAAATGGCTCTATGAACATTGTTTTTACTCCGTAAAGGAATTTTTGGACATTGCACGCAACTAAATTAATTTATAACCTTAAATTGTTTTCCTAATATCATTAGTTAGTTCATCAATATTTTTATTTGTAATTATTAATAGAGTATTATGCTAATATTTGCATGCCGTTTAAGGCTGAATACTGCGACTCACAATATAATGTTAACATCTTATGTACATATTCTTGCAAATAAACTTTACTTTACTTTACTTTACTTTACTTTACTCTATACCTAAACCGGATTGAGTACTGTGACGAAAAAGTGTGACCGACAGAGAAGCCAAACTCGAGGATTGCATCTCGTTTTAATTAGGGTGACCAAGTACATCTGTGGATATGAGGATTATTTCTAATATAGGTTCTATGTACAATGAAATTTAAACTAAAATATATAGTAAATAAAATAAGAATATTTTTCAAAGAAATATTTATTTTCGCTAATCACAAGTTTGTGTATCCAATTATCCATACATTGTTAAACAATATAGTCTTGTGTAATTTTTGCCTAAGCCCTACTTTATTTTCCAAATCTTTTCCCATCCATCATTCCATTCATTTATTATTTATTTATTTATTTATAATTCACCATCAACATCAGCTGTGCTACCGCGAACTTCGAAAATCGAACTTCGTATCGTACCGTCCCTTTCCGTCATATAGAGTATAACACGAGAGTGAAAGGGACGGCACGACACGAAGTTCAATTTTCGAAGTTCGCGGTAGCACAGCAGCACGGTGGTGCCATGATACACGAGTTCGGTAGGTAACAATACAATATAACTGTTACCGAACTTGCCGGTATCCAATTGAGCTGAAAAGTAGCATACTTATGTACAGTATGCGTGAAAATTAGCATACTGTACATAAGTATGCTAAATTTCAGCTCAATTGGATACCGGAAAGTAGCTGTAAAATGGTTAAAAATTGGAACGACAACTTAAGTACTTGCACAGTTTATCACATACAGTCCAAGTTGAACCACAATGATAACAAACATAATAACAAAATATAATAAAATAATATATATGTCATAACACATAACACACAACATATATTAATATATATATCATAATGATAACAAAATTGTTAAAAGATTGAATTTCAACTGACCTTTAGAAAAGGTTTTCTCACTAAACACTTAATAACGAATATTTCTGCAAACCAGCCCAAGTCATAGTCACCCTAATCAGTTTGACATTTGTCTTGTCGTTTTATCGTAAAATATAACAAATTGTTCCTTACCTGTGAAATGATATTCCACAATTAATAAAACTTTCACATTTACAACCCTTTACACAACATGTTTTCACTATTTTCAACTAATTTTATCAGCCGCTTATCTATATTAATAATTTCGTGCAGGGGTACGGTAGACCCGAACGAGACCTGTCTCAAATTGAAGAACGTATAAAAATAACGATTTTTGAGTTGAACATATGTATCCGCAAAATTCGGATTGTCGCGTATTTTGCATTTAAAAGTGTTAATTTGATGACAAAACGTCGGCCATATTGCCCACAGACTATATTGCTATATTAAATTTGTTGGTTGACAGTGTCGGCTACGTTCGAAAATCGTGAACTATTTTTGCGTCGGGTATGTTGCCCAGGTTGCTGGGCTGTGTTCTGGGTGATGGCCCATTGTGTGGATTCGGCTAGCTGCGTCTGCAGCGTTTTGTTTTTGTAGTTTTCAAGCGTTCTATACACCTATCAGCCTAGCTAGCGCGATAACTTATACCGTCACGTTATATGGGCGAAATGTATTAAAACGTCACATAAAACGTAACGGTATAATCTATCGTGCTAGCTAGACTGATTGTCACAACAACCGCCTTCAAAGCGAATGTATGGGGCCTGTTACATGGATTCATATCACGATAAGTATCACGTGAATATTAAAGCAGAATCCATACAAATTTGAAAACTGCGATAATATTGACACCCCAGTATTGTGATAATATTAATCGTGTAAAGGACACCACTTGAATGTTTGCTGAGTCTGTCCGCCATCTTAAAGCTGCGTCTCTATTTTGTTTGTGACAAACTACTAGGTGACTTATGGCTTTTAAACGTCTAGCAAAATTCTATCCCTATCTCGCTCTATCTTATAACTTAGTGGTACTGGGGGACTACTCCGAAATTCGAAATCCGAACTTCGTATGGTGCCGTCCCTTTCACTCATATAGTCTATGACAGGAGAGTGAAAGGGACGGCACCATACGAAGTTAGGATTTTGAATTTCGGAGTAGACCCCCAGCTCATGCCCCGCCGCGCTCGGACGTTAGAGGCGCTACTGCGAACCGAAAACGAAGTATCTGCCTCTCTCGCACATGTATATTCGAACGACAGAGAGGAAGATAGTTCGTTTTTGGTTCGCGGTAGGCCCTCAGGCGTCAACTTTAAAACGAATAGGGTATTTGACTATAAGAGAAATAAAATTCAAAATGTAATAAAAACCAGCCAAGTGCGTCGGAGTCGCACACTGAGGGTTCCGTACAAATAAAAAACAAATGTGATTTATCAATATATTGATATTTTTGGTAAAATATACTTCATAATAAACATTATCACTTAATTTCAAGTTCATAGGTCGATGGGAAGCTAAAAAATTATATGTGTGACAGACAACACACGGAATGTTCTTTGACTTTCTTCGACCGTCCGCCACGCTCGGACTAAGGTGCTACCAACCGAAAACTAAATATATATGCCTCTCTGTCGCACTTGCATATTCGAGCGCGGAGAGGGAAATACTTCATTTTTCAGATCGTGGTAGGCCCTCTGGTCTGACGGCTCCTATTCCTGGATGGTGCGCGTATCGGAATGTGAAATACCTTTGGCAAAACGAAACAAGTTGTTAAATAGCTTCCATTAATTGGAGAAAATATTACCAACTGTTATTATTATCACGTGAAACACTGAATATTGAAGCAACATCCATAGGGGCCTGTTACATGGTTATTATTATCACGCGATATACTCATACCACGATCCGTATCACTTGCAATGAATATTGAAGAAAAATCCATACGATATTGAAAACCACGATAATATTGACACACCAGTATTGTGATAGTATTAAGCGTTTAACAGACCCCATACAATTTTAAAAATCGCGATAATATTGAGTGTAAAGGGCCCCACTGAATAGAATTTGGCGGAGAATAGAGAGCTGCTATCGCGAAACGAAAACGAACGAACATCGTGTATTTCCCTCTGTGTCGCTCGAATTTGCAAGTGCGACAGAGAGGGAGATACACGAACTTCATTTGTTTTTCGCGTTAGCAGCTCTGACTTCGCACCAAAAATACTGACTGGCACATCAATATTTAACAATGCACATCTGAATTGAATTTTAATGAACGATTAGTATTTTAGCTATTGGCTATGTGCACGTCAGAAACGTCAAACGTCACGGGTCCCAGGGCAATGTCAAACTCAGAGATGTCAAATAATGACACATGAATATTTAATTTATTTTAGTAAGCGAGTAAGACCCCTTACTAGAAATTTGACTGAAATAAATAAGAAAATAAATAAATAAATACAAACGAAACGAATCGTAGGAAACCAATAGGAAACGTCGAAGTAAATTTGACATATAAGTCCCCGGAAATTGCACATTTCTGCCATGGTGTGCGCTGCGATCGCTTAGTTTACCCCCACCACCTACTTCGCACATAGCCAATACAAATCAGTACTGATTACGGTGTCATATTTTTTATGTGCCTTTAAATACTACCCTTATAAAAATGCTTAGGATTAACTTGCAAAGATACTAGCCTTTGCCCATGACGTCGTTTGCGTAATCATTTACTCCCAATTCCATATAATTCCATTCCATACTTTTATTCCCAATCCAGACTACAGACTATATTTCTATACGATTCGAAGTTTCATCATAATCCATTGTTGTAATGTTTTTATTTTATACATTTTTGTACACTATTTCTTTCGTCGTTTGCATAACTGTCACGAATAAATGTTTTGTTTATTTCTTTCTTATTTATTTCACCCGAGCGAAGCCGGGCTTTCATCTAGTATTCATAATTTCAAATTTGACACCATTAACGTTGGGGATACCAATTAATATTTGAAAAATACTACTATATTTATTGCAATACTAGGTTTTAGTCAGTTAATAATGTTGATATTTTATACAATTACGAATGAGGTCAAATGTAAATTATGCCTGATAAATATGCAGTACTAGTTAGTACAAGCAAGTAATTGTTTCCAGTATTCTAAAATACCACAACATATATTTTTTTTACACTGGCAAGTTGTGCGAGTGGGACACCGCCCTCCGGTTGGTTGCTCTCGCTCGGACCGCTTTCTCTAGTCTGTCTGTCATAACAGGATATTAACTGTATTACGCGAGAATAAGGTTCAAGTTTGACTGGCTCATAATAGTTTGTACTCAATCCGGTTTAGGTATAGATCCGTGATTTAAGTACAATGCTCAATGACCTCAGTAAAGCCTCCGAGCGAGTTGGTCTAAGGATGAACATGGACAAGACGAAGATTATGTCAAATGTCCATGTCGCACCAACTCCCTTAACAATCGGACACTTTACGCTCGAAGTTGTAGACGATTACATATACCTAGGACAGACTGTCCAGTTAGGTAGGTCCAATTTCGAGAAAGAGGCTAAGCGTCGAATCCGACTCGGCTGGGCAGCGTTCGGGAAGCTACGGCACATCTTTTCGTCCAATATTCCCCAGTGTCTCAAGACGAAAGTCTTTGACCAGTGTGTTTTGCCAGTGATGACATATGGTACTGAAACGTGGTCGCTTACTATGGGCCTCATAAGAAGGCTCAAAGTCACCCAAAGAGCAATGGAGAGAGCTATGTTAGGAGTTTCTCTGCGTGATCGCATCAGGAATGAGGCCATCCGCAGCAGAACCAAAGTGACTGATATAGCCCTCCGAATTGCTAAACTTAAGTGGCAGTGGGCGGGGCACATAGCACGTAGAACCGATGGCTGTTGGGGCGGAAAGGTTCTCGAGTGGCGACCACGTACCGGAAGGCGTAGCGTGGGCAGGCCCCCCACACGGTGGACCGATGACCTGGTGAAGGTCGCGGGTGTCCGCTGGATGCGGGTGGCGCAGGACCGGTCATTGTGGAAGTCTTTGGGGGAGGCCTATGTCCAGCAGTGGACGTCTTTCGGCTGACATGGTGATGATGATGATGACTACAGAAAGTGGTTTTGTTTAAAGGTTTTACTAAAAAAAATCAGATTTTTTTAATTACGTCACATAAATTTATAGGTATATCCTTGCTTTCTACCCATAGCACAAAAGTTATTAGCTAGTTCAATTTGTAAACAAATTGTTCCCCAGAATTTATTACATTGCTGGACGTTGATGAAACGTCGTTAAAGATATATGAGTAAAATATAATTGCGATATTAATCGCAATAGTCACATTTGTATAGCTTGTCCTTGACTCGTATATATTCTTATCCACAGAAAGTAGGTACACCTCAGGTGGCACCAACGGGGACACCTATCACATCCGAGCTTTTTCTCGTCATCCTCTTCAACATCGGAAATTTAAATATCTTTATACGTCGAACATGTTATTTTGATTTGTGAAGCCGAAGGAGTTTGAGAACACTGGGTTTTTATTTGGTAAAGCATTTTTCGCCTTTTTTTGGTGGCTTCTGATGTTGTTTTAATATTTTTGCTTGTTGTTTTTTTTTCTCTTTTTCCAATTAGCTTTTGTTGTTGGCTTCCTGATTCATATTTTAATTTTTTTCTCTTACTCGTATCTCGTAATGCCAAGGCCAACAACCAAGCTGCAGAAGAGATAGCGGAAGGCATTTTGTTTTTAGTGGAATTTGATGCTTTTTCATGTTGATTTGTCAAATATAAATGGCGCTCAAAAAGATCTTTGACCGATTCCACAGCTTTTATCCGAGTGATTTCTGTAGAAACAAGAAAAAACCTTAAGTCCTGAAGCTGTTTTTGTACATTCGCAACCTCTCCTAATAACCTGATCGCCTCTCCTATATCCCAATTGAACTTTAAGCTGCACAGGAAAGAACTGTCTACTGTTTCTGATTGGGTAAGTGTTTCAAACGAATCGAAACGAACTGTAGTTAATAACATCCTTATCTATGGCAGCTGCGGAGGAATGTGGAAAGCGGGATAACACCCGATCAGTAATATTTGCATTAGTAAGTGTTTCATGCCTTGTGTGAGGATACGAGATCTATTACCGAAACTGAGCTCACCTAATATATCGAGTGATATTGGATTTGATAGATTCATGTCGCCTGATTTTGCTTCGGCAAAATCCCGTTAAGCGTCACGTTGACTCATGTTTGGGCAGTCAGTTTCAGTGTCTGCTGTCGTTTCACTAAAATTGGTCTCTTTTGGTAATGTAATTTTGAATGCGTCTAACTCAATCATGATGACTACAAGTCCTTATCACAGGTCACGTGTCGTCGGTTATATTTACATCCTTATATCGGAGCGCAGTTTTTATTTCATTTAAGACTTTTTTTGAGATTGCTACATCTTTTCTGCTAATTTCGGTTGATTCAGGTGCTTCTTTGTTGTTTATATTTTAATGTGCCTAATGTTCCTGATTGGGTCCGTTTCAAGTGAATCAAAATTATCTGTAGTTACAACATCTTTATCTACGGAAACTGCGGAGGAATGTGGAAAGCGGGATAACACCCGATCAGTAATATTTGCATTAGTGTTTCAGGTGTTGTGTGAAGCATGATTAGGACGTCCTCCAGAGACACAATTGATCCAACCTACACGTAGCCAGGAAAGTGTGTGATACGAGATCTAGTACCGAAACTGACTTGAATACGTGTAACTCATTCATGACGACTTTAATATTTAAATCCTCATATCGGAGCGCAGTTTTTATTTCTTTTATGACCTTTTTGAGATTGCTACATCTTTTATTCTAATTTCGGTTGATAGAGGTGCTTCTTTGTTGTTTATGTTTTAATCTGCCTACTGTTTCTGATTGGGTAGGTTTCAAGTGAATCGAAGTTATCGTGGTAGTTACAACACCTTTATCTACGCAAACTGCGGAGGAATGTGAAAAGTGGGATAACACCCGGTTGAAATATTGGCATTAGTGAGTGTTTCAAGTGTCGTGTGAAACATGATTAGGACATCCTCCAGAAACACAATTGATCCAACCTCCAAGTAGCCAGGAAAGTGTGTGATACGAGATCTAGTACCGAAACTGAACTCACCTGATATATCGAGTGATATTGGATTTGATAGATTCATGTCACCTGATTCTACTTCGGCAAAATCCCGTTGAGCGTCACGTTGAATCATGTTTGAACTGTCAGTTTCAGTGTTTATTGTCGTTTTACTTAAATTGGTCTCCACTGGCAATGTAATTTTGAATACGTTTAACTCAGTCATGATGAATTTAATACTTACATCCTCATATCGGAGCGCAGTTTTTATTTCTTTTATGACCTTTTTGAGATTGCTATATCTTTTATTCTAATTTCGGTTGATAGAGGTGCTTCTTTGTTGTTTATGTTTTAATCTGCCTGCTGTTTCTGATTGGGTAGGTTTCAAGTGAATCGAAGTTATCGCGGTAGTTACAACACCTTTATCTACGCAAACTGCGGAGGAATGTGAAAAGTGGGATAACACCCGGTTGAAATATTGGCATTAGTGAGGGTTTCAAGTGTTGTGTGAAACATGATTAGGACATCCTCCAGAAACACAATTGATCCAACCTCCACGTAGCCAGGAAAGTGTGTGATACGAGATCTAGTACCGAAACTGAACTCACCTGATATATCGAGTGATATTGGATTTGATAGATTCATGTCGCCTGATTCTGCTTCGGCAAAATCCCGTTAAGCGTCACGTTGACTCATGTTTGGGCAGTCAGTTTCAGTGTCTGCTGTCGTTTCACTGAAATTGGTCTCTTTTGGCAATGTAATTTTGAATGCGTCTAACTCATTCATGATGACTACAAGTCCTTATCACAGGTCACGTGTCGTCGGTTATATTTACATCCTTATATCGGAGCGCAGTTTTTATTTCATTTAAGACTTTTTTTGAGATTGCTACATCTTTTCTGCTAATTTCGGTTGATTCAGGTGCTTCTTTGTTGTTTATATTTTAATGTGCCTAATGTTCCTGATTGGGTACGTTTCAAGTGAATCGAAATTATCTGTAGTTACAACATCTTTATCTACGGAAACTGCGGAGGAATGTGGAAAGCGGTATAACACCCGATCAGTAATATTTGCATTAGTGTTTCAGGTGTTGTGTGAAGCATGATTAGGACGTCCTCCAGAGACACAATTGATCCAACCTACACGTAGCCAGGAAAGTGTGTGATACGAGATCTAGTACCGAAACTGACTTGAATACGTGTAACTCATTCATGATGACTTTAATATTTACATCCTCATATCGGAGCGCAGTTTTTATTTCTTTTATGACCTTTTTGAGATTGCTACATCTTTTCTTCTAATTTCGGTTGATAGAGGTGCTTCTTTGTTGTTTATGTTTTAATCTGCCTACTGTTTCTGATTGGGTAGGTTTCAAGTGAATCCAAGTTATCGCGGTAGTTACAACACCTTTATCTACGCAAACTGCGGAGGAATGTGAAAAGTGGGATAACACCCGGTTGAAATATTGGCATTAGTGAGTGTTTCAAGTGTTGTGTGAAACATGATTAGGACATCCTCCAGAAACACAATTGATCCAACCTCCACGTAGCCAGTAAAGTGTGTGATGCGAGATCTAGTACCGAAACTGAGCTCACCTGATATATCAAGTGATATTGGATTTGATAGATTCATGTCATCTGATTCTACTTCGGCAAAATCCCGTTGAGCGTCACGTTGAATCATGTTTGAACAGTCAGTTTCAGTGTTTATTGTCGTTTTACTTAAATTGGTCTCCATTGGCAATGTATTTTTGAATACGTTTAACTCATTCATGATGACTTTAATATTTACATCCTTATTTTGGAGGGCCGTTTTTTTAATGAGTTTTTTGCGATTGCTACATCTTTTCTGCTAATGTCGGTTGATTTAGGTGCTTCTTTATTGTCTTTATTTTCCACTGTGTCCAAAACACATTTTGAATAATCCGGTGCCTTGGGATTAAATGGGCATAGCCACACAGCACACCATCGACACCCGTTTTGGATACATTTCGGCAGGTTTGTATCTTTGCAATGTTTCTTGAAACAGCTCAAAGAAATTAGTTTTCGTGACAGATGTATTTTAATTTTCCGATTTAGATAATAACATCAGCACTATGTTTTTCCAGTTGGCTTTAAGTGGAGCAAATACACTGACATCCGCTGGCTGAAATATGTGTGTCGTATTAGGTGGCAGAGCATATAGAATTATTCCCATCTGCTCATATACCACACTGAGCATCAGGGACATGTCCAACTTCTGGCCATCGACAATTAGGAGCACAGGCTTTTCAGTTATTGAAATCAATCGTGACGTACTCAAAAAAGAGGTCACCCCTCACCACCCCGATTCTGATCTGCCCAGACACTAATCAGGTGGCATACTTTCAATAGCTCCCCGTGGCGATTGAACATAGGGAAACACTAGGTGGACGCTAGGTGGACAGAGTTTTCCAGTGGCTTCGAAAGTCACAAGCACAGTCAAATTATCTTTTTCGTTCCCTCGTTTGACCTGGTACAGATTTCTAAATCCTTTAGGCCCTAGAACTTTATTAATTTTTGGACAAAGTGAAAAACCTTTCATCCATGTTAAAAATCCTTTGTGGGCAGTTTAAAATGTCCCGTTGATTGATTGTCTCTAAAAACGTCTCTATATTTCTTGAAACCATTGTCTTATTGATATTTCGCTGACTTGAGCTCGTACCTTGTTGATTCTTTTCAAGATTTCGGGATTTCTTTTCAAAAAGTTATTGTATCATTTATGACCGAGGCGATCATCGTTAAAAAGATTTGGTGTCGACGAATGTTTAATGATTTTTGAACAGATTTTAAACCATCGTGTTTTTTTCTATTGGGAAATCACATTTTGATATATCTATCAGCCACTATTCTTTTTTTTTCGCCTTCTATGCCTATTATGCGATCAGGCCCAGGTTTTTTATGGCATCTGATATTATACCATTAATTTTGTCTAATATGGTAGATTTAGTAACCCCATAAACTTCATATACTTGTCCAACGGATATATCTTTCCTTAATTTCGTTCAGAGCCACTTTTTATAGAATTTTTAATGTCAGGGGATGGAGCAGTTTTTTTCTTGATTTCTCTTTCAAAAGAATTTTTGACCAATTCCAAAGCTTTGATCGGAGTGATTTCTGTAGAAACACGAAAAAACCTCGAGTCCTGAAGCTGTTTTTACCCGACTACCCGACGCAAAGGAGAGTAATGTGTTTAACAGTCTATGTATGTACTTTTGTTCCTTTGTGGCACTCTAGAGACCGACCGCGTTGGCCGATTTTGATGATTCTTACGTCAATCGGTACGTCTTAATTGTTCAAATGTCAATAAAGATATTTTTATAAGCAGTCGGTTTTTTTAATTTTAAAATTTGCTTATTGTACATTCGCAACATCTCCTAATAGCCTGATCGCGTCTCCTAATATCCTAATTGAACTGTAAAATCAAGCACAGCTGTAAGCACAAGAAAGATCTTCTGATGGATTTAACCGCCAGGAAAATTCAGTCTCGCATTCATTTGGCGTAGAGCAAACAATAGGCGATGAAATTGATCTGTCTACTGTTTCTAATTGGGTAGGTGTTTCAAGTGAATTAAAATTCATCTGTAGTTATAAAATCCTTATCTATGGCAACTGCGAAAGAATGTGGAAACGGGATAATACCCGGGCAGTAATATTTGTGTTAGTAGGTCTTTCAGAGTTTGTGTGAGGATACGAGATCTAGTACCAAAACTGAGCGCACCTGATATATCGAGTGATATTGGATTTGATAGATTCATGTCACCTGATTCTGCTTCGGCAAAATTCCGTTGAGCGTCACGTTGAATCATGTTTGGACAGTCAGTTTCAGTGTCTATAGTATTTTTACTTAAATTGGTCTAAAATGTATTTTCGAATACGTGTATTTTTGAACTCGTTCATGATGACTTTAATATTTACATCCTTATATCGGAACGCAGTTATTATTTCTTTAATGGTTTTTTGAGATTGCTGCATCTTTTCTGCTAATTTCGGTTGATTCAGGTGCTTTTTTGTTATTGATATTTTAATTTGCCCACAGTTTCTGATTGGGTATATTTCAAGTGTATCGAAATTATCTCTAGTTACAACATCTTTATTTACGGAAACTGCGGAGGAATGTATATGAAAAGCCCACGCAGTACATTCCTTATTAATATTATGTTCAATGTGTAAATCTTTATGTACAAATAAACTTCTTATATCTTATGTCTTATGTGAAAAGCGGGATAACACCCGGTTGTAATATTTGCATTAGTGAGTGTTTCAGGTGTTGTGGACGGCATGATTAGGACGTCCTCCAGAAACACAATTGATCCAACCTACAGGTAGCCAGGAAAGTGTGTGATACGAGATCTAGTACCGAAACTAAGATCACCTGATATATCGAGTGATATTAGATTTGATAGATTCATGTCGCCTGATTATGCTTCAGCAAATCCCGTTGAGCGCCACGTTGACTCAATGTTTGGGCAGTCAGTTTCAGTGTGTATTGCCATTTTACTTAAATTGGTCCCTATTGGCAATGTATTTTAGAATAAGTTTGACGAAGAAGTTTTGAAGAAGTAACTCATTCATGCATGATGACCAATATATTAACATCCTCATTTTGGAGCGCAGTTTTTATTTTTTTTATGACTTTTTTTGCGTTTTCTACATCTTTTCTGCTAATGTCGGTTGATTTTGGTGCTTCTTTGTTGTTTATATTTTCCAGTGTATCGAAAAGCACATTTAGAATAATCCAGTGCGTTGGGATTAAGTGGGCATAGCCCACACCATCGAAACCCGTTTGGGATGCATTTCGGCAAGTTTGTATCTATGCAGGCTTTCTTGAAACAGCTTATAGCAGCGTGTAGCAGATAAATTTGTTTTCGTGACAGATGTATTTAAATTTTCCAGGTTAGATAAAAAAAAACCCGCGCTATGTTTTTCCAGTTGGCTTTAAGTGGAGTAAATAAACACTGACATGTGCTAGCTGCAATATGTCTGTCGTATTAGGTGGTAGAGCTGGTAGAGCATATAGAATTATTTCCATCTGCTCACATACCACACTGAGCATCAGGGACACGTGCGACGTGTGGGCATCGAGAATTAGGAGCTCAGGTTTTTTAATGTCGTTCTGTTACAGCCAGTTATTGAAAACATTCATGACGTACTCAAAAAAGCGGTCACCCGATTTTGATATGCCCAGACACCAATCAGGTGGCATACTTTCAATAACTGCTCGTGGCGGTCAAACGTAGGGAAAAACTATGCAAGGCGGACAGAGTTTTACAATGGCGTTGAAAGTGACAAGCATAGTCAAATTATCTTCTTCGTTCCCTCGTATCACCTGGTACAGATTTCTAAATCCTTTAGGCCCTAGAAATTTACTCATTTTTGGACAAAGTGAAAAACCTCTCATACCCGGTAAAACGAGATAGTTCTTGAAACCATTGTCTTATTGATATTTCGCTGACTTGAGGTCTTACCTTGCTCATTCCTTCAGCTGAGTGGCAGGAGATTTCGGGATTTCTTTTCAAAAAGTTATTGTACCATTTTTGACGGAGGCGATTATAGTTAAAAGGATTTGGTGTCGACGAATCTTTAAGGATCTTTTGAACTGATTTTAAAGTTCGTTTTTTTTATACAGAAGCCACTTTTTGATATATCTATCAGCCATTTTACAATTTCTTTTTCGCTTTCTATGCCGAATATGGGATCAGGCCCAGGTTTTTTATGGCATCTGATGTTTTAACACAATTGATTAGGTAGATGGATATACATACATATATTTGGCTACGCATGGGAAACTCCAAATTTTTAATAAGCGAGGGTGTTCAGATTTTTCGTGATTTTTATATGAAAAAATACACCACAATGTCACTGCATAGTCGACATCAAAGATATGGTTATAATTTGCACCTACTCATTTTAACAAATTCTTTGTAAAGGTATTTTAGTCATTTTTGTATTTCTACGTAACAGAAACCTTTTTAATTTTAACCGTGCCCGTTGGAACGGAAGATTTCATTCCATTTTCAATTTGTTTCATATTTCGAACACCTTCGCACAGACAGGGTAGCCAACCGAAAAACTGTTACAAACGGCCAGTCGTGTATTGAATAAATCAAAAGATCAAAAAAAGAGAAAGAGATCCGTCTTTTTTTATGTAGATCGTAAAACGGTTCACGTCGTAAAACCTGCCATAGAATTCTATCGATGAAACGTTTGTATTCATTCATTCGTTCTTAAATTTCCATTCGTTCACTTGCATTTGGCTTATTTCGCATTTGAATGTATTAATGGATCGGCTAAGCTGAAGATAACAAGTTATTTCAAGTTGAATCTTTCGGCCTTACTAGAATATTCAAAATCGCTTGAACAGGCACAGGCGAGGGCTAAGATAGGATTTCGATCCTAGCCCTGCATATATTAAGGTTCAAATTAGATTGACAATTGTTCGGTATTGCAACTCAGCTGATGAACCTCAAAAGTTGGTCGGCACGAAAACCAACGACAAAAAAATGTAAAAGACCCTAGTCAGTGTCACAAAATAGTTTTTCAAGAAAGCAGATATTAATACTAATATCTCACCTTTTTGATACAGTAAAAGTATACATAAAAAAGTGAACCATCGGAGCTGAAGGGGAGCGCTCCCTCAACGGTGCGGCCAGCAGGTGAGTCGGTCACTTTCAGTGTCAGTGAGGTTTATCGACAGAGCACGTGGACATCAATAAGCCTATGCTGTTTGAGTAATAATTCTCCCAGACAGTCCGATTTTCCCGAGGTTTTACGCCACATTTTCGGGTCCTTCGAGCCGGATCCAAAATTAACCTTCTGGTTTTGAACCAAATCCTGTAATGACTAAATTTCAAAATTGTTCATTGTTCCCTATACCGCGAGGACTCTAGCTGTTGATGTTACTGATCAACATCAGAATTGCCGTGCAGTTCTTGATTCAGGAGATCAGAGCTCATTTATTACTTTAAACTGTGCTCAACGTTTGGCCTTACGGCGCAACAGGTGTCTATTAACAGTGTC
This sequence comes from Notocelia uddmanniana, assembly GCA_905163555.1. Taxonomy (NCBI): domain Eukaryota; kingdom Metazoa; phylum Arthropoda; class Insecta; order Lepidoptera; family Tortricidae; genus Notocelia; species Notocelia uddmanniana. The sequence continues at coordinate 46,900,392 of LR991053.1, forward strand.
TTGACAATGTGGAGACCGGAGATTGCTGCTTTAAGTAATTAAGCACCTTCCACCACTACCACCATATCAGCCAAAGGACGTCCACTGCTGGACACAGGCCTCCCCCAAATTTACGGGGGGTATATGCCATAATCGCCACGCTTGGCATGCGGGTTGGCGATCGCAGTATTTCCACCGCACTCCAGGAATGCTGCTGCCCATCCCCCGGTGGTCTTGGTCGTAGTTTTAGGACATACCCGGGTCCAAGCCGAGCCGACTTACCGGCGTTGGATTAAGCATCTTCAAAGACGACAATATACATGCGGTGTTCAGAATTTCAACGTATATCCTTCACGGAAGACTTGCTTGAAGGTCGACCACAATCGGCAGTCACGCCAGAAAACCTCGATGTTGTACGTCAACTGATAAAAGAAGACCGGCTTGTGACTTATCGGGGAATTAGGACAGGTATGACGGACTCCCAGGAACCGCCCGGACTACCGTCTAAAACCACCAGGGTATGCCCATCACGCAGCATTAATGGCGGTGACACGGATTCGCCAAGGCAAACAACCGCCTGCTGCGACAGCCGAAACTGTCCCCTCTCGGAAGAGCCTTGCGCCCCCCTACCCCTCCCTCGGCAAGCGTGCAGGGCGACATCACACACTTGCTGACCAAAGGACCTCCACGCCAGGAGAGAGTGAAAAACCCCGGATTCACTCCCTCAGGTCCCCTTGTAACTTTTTATAGAGGTTTTCCCCTCGCATCCACCACCCGGCCCCGGCCTGACGGTGACAGCCCCCGCTCCCGACTATAGCGGCCCTCTGCCGAAGTCAGGGTTACGGGTCCGTAATTCTTTAAACAGGCATACGGCACGGCCTGTCCCTCTCGCGGCACCTGGGGTGTCCTGCGACTCCCTGATGCGGAACCCCCCATCCCGCCCATTGGTCGCATCTGGAGTATCCTCTGCTAAACAGAGGAACACTAAGAGCGACCCCCTCTCCGGGTTATTGGTAGCACCGGTAAGCGATCCCTCCGAAGATGAATCACTTACTGTTGCCTCCAGGGCGCACCGGCCAGAACCCTTCCCCTTTCCCCAGACCCGCGAAGACCCAGAGGAACTGGAAGAGCCCAGACACTCGTGGAGGTTACCCGACTAGCGCCCCAACCATCGTGTACCAGTTCCGACCCCATTCAACCAGGAAAAATCTTAACAGCAACGATGTAGAAATTGAACGCCATGGGTACATTACTATCTATCGGCGCAATTTGTTAGTAATTTGCGCAACTGAATAGCGTAGCATGTATGTTGGTTTTTCTAGGATATTTCTTTATCACTTGAACCGATTTTAATAATTTCTTTTTTATTTGAAAATAAAAAAGGAATTTTCAGCATAATTTGATATGAGAGATTTACGTAACGAAAATCCATGATGAAGTGTTTAAATTACAACCTTCGTTTTGAAATGATTTTGATGAATCATCATCATTATCATCATCGTCAGCTGATCGACGTAAACTGCTGGCCATAAGCTTCCCCTAGAGACCGCCGCAACGAGCGGATAAAACACACACACACTTCTTCATGCTTTCTTTATAACTCCTCCATATTTCAAATCGATAAGCATACGTATTATTGAGATAATTAGTAATCACAGACAGACAAAGCGGCACAACAATGGTTCCTTTCTTCCTTTTTACCCTAAAAACAGCAAAAGCCTTAACCGGATAAAATATTTCAATACCCTTTAAAAATCGTTCCCACCCTGGTTACAGGAAAACGAAAAACAAAATATAAAATCTCAGTGAACATCGTTTTTTTTTACGATAAATCCGAAAGCGTTTGCTCCTATATTGAATTTTTCACTTTATACGAACTACGTTATTAAGTTTTTCCACGGAACCGACCGAAATTAAAAAAGTATGGAGAAATGATCGGTACACGGCGACTTATACATTAATGATCATCAGGGTAGTCACGTAAAAGTCCGAACATCAGAGTACGGATTTCTATAGAGATCCTATACGAGTTTCCACCACGAAGCTCTTACGCAGCTAAATTGAGAACTCGACCTAAACGTCTGGCGGCTTATTATAAACAACCTCTTTAATTTGGGTGGGTAATCGTTTATTTGCCTCAAAATAATTGACATGACGCTCACGTGGACATGATATTGAATCAAATACAGAAAAGTGGAACTATAACATGGACAAGTGATATATTCTTCTCTTATTCAATTTAGTATATGAACATCTCGCTCGATAACGGTATTATTATTTGACGTCTACTCTGGAATACTGAGGTTCGAACGTTCCACAGATATCACAGTAAAGCAGATGAACAATTTCTGTACATCTGATCTATTCTCACTAATGCACAAATCAGTATGTTTGGAGACAGGTAGATAAGTGATACCTGACAGGTCTTCACCTGTCAGTGTCTACGCTTTCAGAACTGCAAATTATACTGAACTGACGTTTGTGACTTCAAAAATTTTTAGTTTACGGCTTTCTCAGGTTAATTTTTTATATATCCATACTTAATTTCAGCTTTCTAGTACTAACAATCACAGAGCAAAGCCTCGGACAAACAGACAGACGGACATGGTGAAACTATAAGGGTTCCTGGTTGACTATGGAACCCTAAAAATACAAACAGATGAAGTAAAAAGACGTTAAAAAGGTTCCCCACTCAGCATGAAGCCACGGCAAGACCCAGCAAGCTGAGGCGCTGGTGTTGGTGGTTTTGGTGGTGGTGGTAAAGGCAAGGTTTCATGGCACTACATCGGTGTTTAGTTAATTAAATTTAATAATAATGTTACCACTAATATCCATTAAATGATTTGATTAGATTAGATTATTTATTTCATGATAAAAAATTACAGTATAAATTTGCATAGAATGTCAATATTACAAGAATTGTTATCATGATCGTCAAAACATGGAAAAAAATAAAACAATAATAATAGCAGCACAATGTCAACAAATGTAAATTAATAATAGAAAACAATAAAACTAAATATGTCTCCCACAAGGGAACGTCATGGATCATGGGATGGGGAATGTGTGGAAATCCTACATTTCTTCAAGTGTGTGCGTGCGATAAGTCCCTTTATTCCCACTAGTACTGTCAACAGAACTGATCAACAGAACTAGTGGGAATAGAGGCATAAGCCTCTATCATAGTTACATAAATGTATGTGCCGCCATAGTACTGGTATGCCGCCTCAATATTACACAAATAAATTGCGTGATCAATTGAAATGGGCCAGTAATATCAGAATGACGAAGTCAGAAACTACACATTGATACTGCATATAAGGTAAAATGCCATACACTGACACTCCCTGAAACCTGTTCAGAAATACTTTCAGAATATACACTGAAAGTCTTAAATATAAACATTAGAAGTGTCCAGAAGAATTTTGTCAATTTCCTTGTGGTTTGGAAAAGGCTAAAAATATTAATTTTGATGTGGTTATTTTCAGCGAGTGTTGGCTAAATGAATACTCTACGATCAATCAACTGGATGGTTTCACTTCCTTTCATTCCAAAAAGTTTATAAATAAATCCGGCGGAGTTATCGCATACATAAGCAAAACGTAGTCTCCCGTTTTTTATGAATTAAATGTAGATGACGCAAACTGTATTCTTGTTGATGTCCCAAACAATTTCAGGGTCATTGCCACATATAGGTCGCCCAGTTTTCTTAATCCTGCCAATTTCGTCCTATCTTTTGACACAGCCCTAAAATAGTTGTCGTCTACACCTTGTTTAATTTTTGCTGGAGACCTTAACATTGACATTTTGGACTCTGCTGACAACAATTCTCTCTCTTCCGATTATCTCTGTATGTTGGCTGAAAACGGCCTTGTTTCATGCATTGCCAAGGTAACCCATCACAAATTGTGCTTGGACCATATTTTTGTATCTAACCTGTGCCAGGAAGAATCAATTGTTTGCAACACTGATTTAACGGATTACTATGATTGGTATCTCGCTCCTACTGCGGAAGCAACCCAAACCAAGTCGAACCAAACTTGTGTTTGATTACGCTTCCCTTAAACGGGAATCACAAAGTGTGGATTGGTCCCCGATCACCGAAAACTGTAACCTGGATAACGCGGTGGAGTTATTTTCCTCAACAGTTTCAAGTGCAGTTACCCGGCATTCGAGATCAGTAAAGGTTACTCGTTCAAGGTACTGCCTCCAACCCTGGATGACTCCTGGTTTGATGAGGTGCTCCAGACATAAAGATAAACTTCATTTGATCTCGCGTGACGATCCCGATAATGTCTCCAAAAGACTCGTTTACACGCGTTATAGAAACTTCTACATTACATTGATAAGAAACCTTAAATCCGAGTACGATCACAGGGATCTTACGCAACACAAAAATGTCCCCAAAAAACTGTGGAACTCAATAAGAAGAATTACACATAAAAATACATCGGTCGCCCCGGCGGAGGACTTGTTGAACACAAGTGCCTCCGCTGATGCATCTATTGATCATTGTAATGATTATTTCTCTACAGTAGGGTCCAAACTTGCAAGTACGATATTAACCAATTTAAACGTCACCGAAAACTCTCTGGCCGCTAAAGTTGATGGTACATACTTTGGTTCCAATTCCTTTTTCTTTGAACCTACTGATCCACGAGAGATACTTGGTATTATTGACACGCTTGATCCAAACAGCACTCCTGGTCAGGATGGTTTCAGCAATCGCCTTTTAAAGGTGTTGGGTGAAATTTTGTCGGAACCCCTTGCAGCAATTTTTAATTTAAGTCTGAATTCAGGCTCGTTTCCGCAGGTTTGGAAGACGGCTACCGTGATTCCGATCCACAAAAGTGGTCCAAAAAATGATGTGAATAATTATCGCCCAATCTCTCTTCTGGGAGTTTTCTCGAAATTACTGGAATGTGTGGTGAATATGGCTTCCAACAAGGAAGGTCAACCGAGGACGCGGTGACACTTTTGACGGATACTGTTGCCTCCCACCTGGATCAAGGACGTCGCTGTATAGGTGTCTTCCTTGATCTAACGAAGGCGTTTGACACGGTTTCGAGTAAGATCCTTCTTAGAAAGCTGGAAGTTCTAGTCATACGTGGAACTGCTCTAAACTGGTTTGCTAGCTACCTGACCGATAGGAGGCAGCAGGTGAGAATTGGCAAGCTCTTGAGTAATTCGGAACCGGTTTCGTTTGGCGTCCCCCAGGGCAGCATTCTGGGCCCCACTTTTTTTATAACTTACATCAATGATATTGCCTCTCTTGCTCTTCAAAATGGCGAAGTCATCTGTTATGCAGACGACACTGCCATGATCTTCCACGGCGACTCGTGGCAGAGGGCTCATAGCACAGCGGTGGAAGGTGTTCGACGGGTGTCTGAATGGCTTGAGCATAATCTCCTCACTCTTAATGCAACCAAAACACACTTTCTCTGCTTTCAAAAAACGGCCTCATTCCGCCCTCCGGGTGATTTACACGAATTGAAAATTCACAATCAATACTGTGTCATCCCTAGAAATCATTTCGTCACCAGTTGCAGCTGTAAATATATACATAAATCCCGATCCCTAAAATACTTGGGGATTGTTTTAGACGAAAAACTTAATTTTAAAGAGCATATATCACTGACAACGAAAAGAGTACGTAAAATGATTTATACTATGAAGCTGCTAAGGGAGGCTTGTGATAGGAACCTACTAAGGATAGTGTACCAGGGACTGTGTGAGTCTATTTTAAACTATTGCATCCTGGCTTGGGGTGGCATTTCTAAGTCTGTCCTGATCGTCCTGGAGCGCGCCCAAAGAGCGGTGCTGAAGGTGTCCCTTCGTAAGCCTCGGCGTTTTCCCTCTGTGAACCTCTTTGAGGAGGCCCGGGTCTTGAGTGTGCGTAGGTTATATTTTCTGCGCGTTGCTTTGTTTATGCACAGACAGGTTAGAAACTCTCCAGCTTTCTCTGAATTGCTGAAAAAGAGAATTTTCAAGGTGCCCAATGATAAATAGGACGTGTGATATTAGGCACTGCTATGTTTTTGAGGCCAAAAAATGTATTCGGAATCTGTTGCTTACGTGGGACTACAATAAGTCGGAAAGTATACTGTCTGTTATTAGCTAAATTTCAACAACCCTGTACCTCCAATTTATGACAATCACTAAATGTAACGCATCATTTTACACACATTAACACAAGCATACCTATAGAGCGCGCGCAGACACACACGCACACACACACACACACACACACACACATACACACACAGTTATTGTTAAAAAAATGTCTTAATATTAATATTATATAGTTTTCTGTACCTACCAATATTTATAAATTTACCTTCAAAACTTGCATGTGTACAATGTTATGTTTGTGTTAACTTTGATTTACAGACCGCACTTTATTCGGTCAATTCTATGCGTGTGGTTTACCTTTGACTTCCACGATACAGGCCTAGCCTAGTGTGGGGTCATCGACTTTGCATTATTTGTGTTTAATCTTTTTGGAAATAAAATTTTACTTACTTACTTTACTTACTTACATAAGAGATAAGGAAATCTGTTCTTAGGAACCATAAAAAAACTGTGCCATGGTAACTAAGAACAGATTTCGCTATCTCACGTAGTTTCTGACTTCTCCATACTGACCCATATGGATTGATCATCCTGTATAACGAACATTTTAATGTTCCGGTGAACACTACTTTTGTTGGATTTTGCTTCAATATACATCAATATTCACGTAATACAGCTGTAGTATTGTGTATAATCCACAATAATAATCATTGTGTACATGCTGCCATTGACATTTCACTGGATCGCACGATTGATGCATCTCAATGGTACCACGGATTCCAGGAAGACTGCACATTCCGTGCAAAATCGTACACAGCGCGGATTCCATGGAGAATCGGTGTCCACAATTCCACGACTAAGTCCCGAACGGCAGTAAAATGTCGGGACAAGCTCGGAATGGGCTATAAAGCTTAGACACCCTACGTGCGCTAACTCGGTCAGTGTCATCGAGAATTCGGGAGCTGAAATGGGGTTTCGTCCTTGCAGCCGAAATGGGGTTTCGTTCTGGTTAAGGTATTTGAGTGTTCTTTGCAGGAAATTAAGTTGTGAGCATTTGTATCTACATTGTTTTTGAACGGAGCCGTTTAGTAATGTCATAGACGAATAAATCAAAGGGACTGAAAATCCAAAGTCAGCACGTTCATCCAAATGTTATTACATAATGCCATGTGATGAACTCACAGCCATACAAAATGAAGCTGATGGTAGCTATACTATTGTTAACCGACTTCAAAAAAGGAGGAGGTTCTCAATTCGTCGGATTTTTTTAAAATGTTCACCGATTACTCGGAGACTAGTGGACCGATTTCAAAAATTCTCCTTTTGTTTGAAAGGGTATGTTTTCTAGTTGGTCCCATTGTCACCAAGTCTGGATCTGATGACTGGATCTTGGAAAAAAGGAGGGAACTCCTCAAATTACATAGCAGAGCTGAGTGCGAGTATGGAAAAGTTTGGAGTCTGTGTTTTTGTTAAAATTTATTTGTATTTTAAGCAAACGCGACTTTATATAATTATCCGCAGTCCTCTCAATTTATTTGTTCAAATCCAAATTGATTCTTGAATTAAGTACATTTTCAGGGTTCCGTAGCCAAAATGGCGAAAACGGAATCCTTATCATTTACAGTTTCGTCATGCCTGGAAGGTGTACATATTCTATGAACTGCTACAGAAAAGTTAATACCCTAAAGTTGACACCTATTCCTCGCCCCTATTATTATAATAAGAAGATTGAAATTGTCATAATTGAACGAGTGAAAAGAAGGTCTCCGTTTCAGCTTCGGCAAAATGCTTTCGTATGTACGGCGGATTTCAGGCTGTTCTGCTTTATAAGGTTGTATTTCTCAACCGACTCTCGTGAAATTTTGTGAGCAGGTACGATAATTATATAGATTTTTAGTCATTTTTGGAAATTTTGTAATTTGAATTAAATAATCACGAGCTTACAGAGCCACGAGTAAGTTTTATTATCAATCATCATCGTCCTAGCGTTATTCCCAGTACAGTTGCATCTTGCAGGATGCCTGGGGTCGGCTACCTAATCCCAAGAATTGGCGTAGGCACTACTTTTTACGGAAGCGACTGCCATCTGACCTTCCAACCCGAGGGGGAAACTAGACCTTATTGGGATTAGGCTTGTCAAGTGAGTGGACCACTTGACTATTAGAAGTTCTCAAGCCGCCCGGAAGCCTCTAACTTGACTTAACGACTGCCATCATAGACAGCAACCGGGATCAACGGATTAACGTGCCTTCCAAAGCACGGGAGCGCTCAGTTAGTAACCACTCAAAGCGGTCACCCATCCATAGACTGACCTCGCCCGACATTGCTTAACCTCGCATACCGCACGCGCTACGCGGGCGCCGCTGGGCCACGAGCGCTCCTTAGTAAGTTTTACTATCAATGTTTGAGGTAAATGCTTAAAAAGAGTGAAAAGAGATTATGAAGCATTTTACTTAAAATATTAGAAGTGAAGCTTGTACTTATTACCGTCATAGGTCACCATTACGCAGAAGCGTCAGTGAGACATCCGTCAAAATGTCCGAAACAGACATGTTTATCAGAATGTGTGGAAATCCTTTGGTAAAATAGGTTTTAACGGTTACGAGTCATAACTTATGAAATGACAGTCGTCAAGCATGAACCCTTACGAAAGAGAATATGCGCAGACTCGAGACCTGCCAACAAGTACGGAGAGAATTATGCTCAATGTTAAGCTAAAAGACCACAATAGAAACATTCAGAAGTCAAACTAAAATGAAATGGATATGGGCAGGTCACATGATGAGCAGTCAAAAATAGAAATTAACTATGAACACAACTGAATGGTGTCCGAGACAAAAAAGAAAAAAGGAAGACGGACTCTCAGATGGGAGGATGATATTCATAAACGGACTGATCCTAATTAGAATAGGATGACCCATATTCGGTTAGCGTGGCAAGCTCTAGGGGAGGCCTTTGCGGAATCGCGAGACAATCTCATCACCGATCTCAAATAACAAATATTTATGCTAACGGAACCGCCACCGCGATAAGTACTCATTAGGGACCGCGAACCGATCTGAAACATGTTGAGCGAAAAACGTGAATGACCCGTTTCATTATATTTTTACAAACAATAACCATAGTTAATTGTATGATTTACCTGTATAAGGTTATTAAATAATAATAAATTACTATAGAGGCCGGGAAACGAAGGATTGCAGGCTAAGTAGATATAGACGAATAGGTATACGCGGCCTGAAGTCCAACGTTTCTCACCGAGATTTGTAAAGTGCTTTTCTCAAACATATGCAATGAAATAAAAAAATACACCACTCAAAACACTAATTTAACAGATACCACGTTTGCCATAAAAATTAAAAAAAAAATCCCGGCCCAGGCCTTCAATTTTGTGTGAAATTACTTTACAGTTCTCCCGAGTTGATCCGCCTACAACGTGATACTTTGAAGCCTATTATAACGCACGTAATGACGAAATTTCATTGCATGTTTGAGAAAAGGCTATTATTATTATGAAAATCCATAGCGTTGGAAAAGCGCGCGCGGCATGCTGCACAACATTACTTCTGTCCCTGACGCGCTCTTAAACATTAAAAAGTAAAAAAAAACGTAGACAATACGCGAGTAAACGCAGCTGCCGATCAATCAAACTCCGTATTTTGGAAATTCAATGTTATTTTGTCCTCAAGTTTTACTTTCTAGTTTTGAAGTGCTACTGTTTCTTAAAATTGAAAATATTAGCCCTTTTCAGACGTTTTAGAGAACTATGTTCGTATGCTCATACCTATTTGTCATGCTAACATAGTGCAAAAGGGGGTTGGAAAATGATAATTTCCATGATGGAAGTTTGCTGTCTCTAAAAACCGAATTTAAAAAATTCGGCTCGGTAGAAAAAATATGTGAAAATGGCGTAACGCCTGAAAATCCTCTTTAAACCGTTCTATGTCCTAAGAGGGGTGTTACAAGTTTAACGTGTGTAATAATGTGTTTTACAGTACATATGGTGCTACTTTACCGCACGAGTGCGGTAATCAGTAGATTACGTGCATATAGGTATGTCGAAACTTTAAAGAGCCATATGTACTGTAAAACGTTGTACGATACACGTGCGAACAGGTAATTCGCAATTCGTGTCAATTTATCACCACTCGTTGCGCATTTCCTGTTCTCTGCACTTGTATCGTAATGTACTATAATATTACAAAGTCCACAGACACTACAGTTAAGAACATCTGTGACGTTCCATAGTAAATGCCCTAGTGTTCTAAGAGACCCATTAAGTAACAGTACCTGAAAATTGCGTGCGATGCACTTTGCACCACGACTGTATCGAGTGATTAAGGACACGCTTTAGCGGGAGCGGTTGATAAGTTTATTTTTTTATTGGATCAAGCCGCCTTGTGGGAAGCCTATCCTTTTAAACTGGTTCTGGCTGGTGGTAGTTGGTGGTTTACAGACAGATGTATTGTAGGTATTGTTTGAATAATGATTGCTAGTAAAGTACAAACGAATGTCTAAAATATTATTTACTTTTTTGTATAGGGTATTTTAGGCACAGAGAATAAATACAACGAAAAATTAACCGCGCTCTCGCACGAATTCCAAGACGGGAATCGAACCCAGTCCTCTGGTTTGCGGGATCAGCGCCCTTGCCACTAGACTACCCAGATTCCAGATCATTACGTCATTTTTTTTTTATTTTAACTAATTACACAGCATTACAGTATTACACTAAGACACTGCGGAATTTAGGACACACTTTACATATAAAAGCTACACATAAAAATTATAATGACAATAACCATATTAACGAGCATATTGATAAATTTTGACATCAAGCATAAACAGAAGAGTACGCTTCACAGTACGTCAGACATTCACCACATACATCCATCCACTTACTCACAAAAACATCACAGTCTGGTGTTGATGCGAGAAGGGCATCACAGCAAATCTTTGACTTGTATTTTCACTCGCTACTATAGCGATTAGCGACCCTTCTGTATTTTTATTCTTTGTTTTTTTTCCTGTATGTTCGCAAAACAAAAGAGTAATAGGTAGATCGTCCGTAATTTACATTACATAAATCATAGGTTTAGACCACAGACATTAGACACTCATTCAGGTCCTACAGTAGTACGCCTTACCCAAGTTTAATTCAGACCTATTTTATTTTAAAGTTCAGTATCTCTAAAACGGTTAAACCGACTTTGATGAAACATATCCAAAATCCATCTCTGGAAAAACAACTTTAAAATTAAAAAAAAACTGCGTTGCAATTGGTTCATTCACCCGTTCGAGAGCTACAATGCCAAAGAGCGTGCTACCATCTTAAAGGCCGGCGACGTACTTACTACTCCTCTGGTGCTGCGGTTGTTGCGGCGCTAATCGCTTGCCATCAGGCGATTCTTTTGCTCGTTTGCCTCCTATATCATAAAAAAAGACAGACACACACATACACAGATACAAATGTTAAAGTTATAACACCCTGGTTTAACCTACATTTTTATGCGTAACTGCGTCGTCAGTACTGTATTCCATGCAGTCTATCTTTAATACAATCACTATATACGCTTGGTCTATGGCCACAGCCTTACTGCACAAAGCCTGCCGAAGCGATTAGCCGCGGTTGCTGACGCCGCTCCTTTAATTGACGACGAAAACTAATTGTTTCACTAGAGGTAAAATGCTATAGTTTCGATTCACCAAGCTATTAAGCTAAGTCGGGAATAGAATTTATAAGATAATGCTTATAGGTACTATATTCCATGGGTGTCACATGCGCGTTGCCGGCCCTAATTTGTCCACTAGATTTTGCACACGACTTCGTCCGTGTGGTACTCGTTTATATAGTACCACCATACAAACTTTTGTCCCTCATAGAGACAGACATAAATACTTCGGCATTTGTAATAATACTAGATTTTGCTCGCGACTCCGTCCGCGTGGAACTCGTTATAACCTTACATAAATAATTGCTTTTAATTTATTGTAGACGCAGGCTTAATTATCGCTCTCCCATTCAAATTTTACTTAAAAACTAGCGTATGTCCTCTTCCGGGACTCAAACTACCTCTATACTAAATTTCATCTTAATCGGTTTAAGCGTGTATAACGACGGTGGCAAACATTATTTTGTAAACTTAAACTACCAGAAGAATGGATAGCGCTCGTGGCCCAGCGGCGCACGAGGTTAAGCAACATGGGCGCACCTGCGCCAGTTCTTGGATGGGTGACCGCTTTGAGAGGAGTGGTTACTATCTGAGCGCTCCCGTGCTCTGGAAGGCACGTTAAGCCGTTGATCCCGGCTGTTGTCTATGACTGCAGTCGTTAAGCCAACTTAGAGGCCTTCGGGCGGCTTGAGAACCTCTAACAGTCAAGTGGCCCACTCACTTGACAAGCGGGGGTCGAGGTTGCACCACGTCCGTAGGGAGTACCCACTGTTACCCTACACGTGACCCGTGGGTGGTGCTAAAAGTGCAACAAAACTGGCGACCGTACTTGTCTCCTCAAAGATCTCACGGTTCGAAAAATAAATGCCATACGATTATTATTATTATTACCAGAAGAATCAGAAGTGTGTTGCCAACACTTCATTGACTTGCGGATTAGTTTTGTTGACGTTAGAAACATTATTGACGGACCCGGGTATGTCCTAAAACTACGACCAAGACCACCGGGGGATGGGCAGCAGCATCCCTGGAGTGCGGTGGAGATACTGCGATCGCCAATCCGCATGCTTATGCTTATGGCATTTACCCACCATGAAATCGGGCGAGGCTTATGTCCAGCAGTGGTCGTCTTACGGCTGATATGGTGGTGGTGGCAGAAATATTCTGAAGGTGACTTTCAAACGTGGCATCCTAAGGAGCTCTTGCAACTCACTTTCATTTCATCCAAACATTAATAACGATCACTATCAGCAAAGATAATTACTTACCGCGCCTGGAAAGCCCACAAGTCAAACAAGGCGGACTTATCAAGCATCTCTTTCAGGCAAGTTATCAGCGAGAAATTAGGAATTAATCCCCAAAAGCTCGCGCCCTTTGATCTTTGAAAGGGCCAACTTAGATTAATTTCTTGGAACTTGCAGCATTGTATGGAATTCCTTTAAGTATGTAGTACGGGAGACGAACGTGTTTTTAGATATGTAAGTAGTTACTAAAGCAAAAAGGAGAGGTCTCCTGCTCCGAGTCGTTTCTGGTGCAAAGGCTCTCCATCGCTATCCAACGCGGAAATACTGCTAGTGTCATGGGCATTTTTTTTCAGTTTCTATCTTAAGATTTCACAAATTTTGAATGAGGATGTTTTTCCTTTGTCGACAAGTATATGCTTACCAATTTTCATACCTGTAACTCATGGATTATAGGAGTTCCCATACAAAATTCAACCCCTCTTTTTACCCCCTTTTTAACCAAATCTGCACAATTTTATTAGCCTAAAACCTGACCGGGTATTTACTTGACAGATTAGTAAAGTTTTCATCAAAATTACTTTAAGTATGTAATACGGGAGACAACCGTGTTTTTAGATATGTAAGTACTTAGTTACTAAGGCAAAAAGGAGAGGTCTCCCGCTCCGAGACGTTTCTGATGCAAAGGCTCTCCATCGCTATCCAACGCGGAAATACTGCTAGTGTCATGGGCACTTTTTTTTTTCAGTTTCTATCTTAAGATTGCACAAATTTTGAATGAGGATGTTTTTCCTTTGTCGTCAAGTATATGCTTACCAATTTTCATACCTGTAACTCATGGATTATAGGAGTTCCCATACAAAATTCAACCCCTCTTTTTACCCCCTTTTAACCCAAATCTGCACAATTTTTATAGCCTAAAACCTGACCGGGTATTTACTCGACAGATTAGTAAAGTTTCATCAAAATTCCTTTAAGTATGTAGTACGGGGGACGAACGTGTTTTTAGATATGTAAATAGTTACTAAGGCAAAAAGGAGAGGTCTCCCGCTCCGAGACGTTTCTGGTGCAAAGGCTCTCCATCGCTATCCAACGCGGAAATACTGCTAGTGTCATGGGCACTTTTCCACCAGGAACGTTTAGGGGCGGATTATTATTTGACAAAGTTGGTGTATACCTAATGTATTTAGATTGACAGATTATTAAATAAATATTGACAACGCGAATCGCTTAATTAGTACCATGACAGAAATATTCAGGAAAATAAAAAAAAACCCGGTAAATGCTAATATTTGTGTGTCGAGGTCGAGTGACAATGATCGGAAGAAGCGGTAGCTACGGGGAAGAAGGTGGTATTAATGATATGATTATGTAGCTTGCGTTTGTACCGGGGATATGAGGCGAGAGGAAGCGAGATAGACGAGAGACTGAGAGGAGACGAGATATTTATTATAGATGATAAAATAAGAATTGATACATACATACATAAACTCACGCATATATTCCTAAAAGGGGAAGGCAAAGCACAAGATAATTAATTTCAGTGCCACTTTTAGCAATTGTAGGTTTATAGATGAAAAAAATGTGCTATTACAGTGACAGATTGCTAGCCCATCGCCCACAACACACTTTAACCTGGTTCCTATAGTCAATTCTTACGACAGCCAAGGGAAGAAAGGGGGTGGTGCTATTCCAACCTGGCACCACACGCGGCAATTGTTTGTTAGATTATAAACAATAAAACACGAATATACAAATTAAATCAGTTACCAATATATGTGTTTAACACTGATTATTAGTCATATAATATACGTGCCCCGTGTGGTGGTATCTTATCTATCGGAAACTTATGCCCTTTTTTCCGAACAAAATGGTACTGAGGAACACTGTGGCATGCTCAATATTTTTACTGTACGGTTTCATGGCATTAATATACATGTACTTGTTTGCTTTCACGTCCGCAATATCTAATAACAAACTTTGACAGTTGGATCCTACTCGACAGTGAAACCAACTGGTGAGCTCAAAAATGGTAACCCTCATTGCGGATCCTGCCGCTTGTAAAAATGTCTTCGTTCTCTATGAGTAAATAATAATATGAGAAAAGCTTCCAAAAAGCGAGTTGGGCGAGTCAATTTGTGCACAATGTTTACGAAAGTGGCTCGGATCGGGCTCAAGCATCAATCAGGCTCCAACTTTTTCGATTTGCTTAAAATGTAAAGGGACCACTTACCGTCGTGTGTGGCGTGGGGGTAAAGTTGCGGAGATTACAAATGGAGGAGTGTGTACCTGAGTAGAAAACCCCCTCCCTCCTTCCTTCCTTGGACGCTACGGCTGTGGAATGAGCACCCTGTCGAGGTTTTCCTGAGGAACTACAATATGGAATTCTTCAAGAAAGGTCGGCAACGCGCATGTAACACCCCTGGAGTTGCAGGCGTCCATAAGCTGCGGTAACCGCTTACCATCAGGCCGTACGCTTGTTTGCCACCGACGTGGTATTAAAAAAACTCGTTAAGGACATTTTATTTCCCAAAATTAAGGGCCTATGTAAATAAGCGTAGTTTTTTAAATAACGAAGGTAATATTATTATTAGTGTTTCGACACATAGTCGTAAAATTTGAGCTTAAAAATTTTAAAAAGTATTTTTGCGAATTACAGGATAGAGAAAATGCCCATTTATTCTATGATAAACCCCGACCAATACAGACAAAGTCCCCTGACTATAAATCTTCAGATACTGCGTGTTATTGTAATTAATTATGTTTTCTACCAGGAATGTGTCCGATAACAATACAAAATTATATCAGCTTTCTTTCGTCGGATAAATTACCATTAAACCGCCTGGTCTGCAGGTTTTTTCAAAATAACATCAGTTTTTTTAATACTACGAGGGCGACAAACATGCCTACGGTCTACCTGATGATAAGCAGACACCGTAGCCTATGAACGCTTGCGACTCCACAACATGCGTGCTAGGGTTTTTTTTTATTTGCCGTTTTATTGGGTTCTGGCTTCTCCGCCGCTCTTACCTCCATGGGTAAACTTAAGATGGCATATCGGTCTCTTAACTGTCCCGAACAATGGCGCATTATTTATTTAGGGGCGTCTGGCCAGGGTTGCCTCGCTCACTGTAATTGGTTCATTTGGTTTACGGGCTGTTATAAATGACATATCGGGCCCAGAGAGGTGGTAGATTAAAACCAAATTAAAATCAAGTATAAAATAAACGCGTTTCGCATAGTAGGCAGGTCTGAGTTTTTTTGCGAAAAAGACACTACAGGAGCATTCAGTTTAAGATTGATTTACGATTTCAAGCTAAGTTTACCCTAGTGCCCTGGAAGTTGGGACGGCCGCTGGTCTGGGACGACACATGTGTGGATACCCTAGCACCCTCCCATCTTACAGGGACCTCGGTAAGGCCTGGGGCTGCCGCCGACGCGGCTGAACACCTCAAGCGGCGCAAATATGCAGCCATTGATAGCGGCTACATGTTTGAGCCGTTTGGGGTGGAAACTATAGGGCCGTAGGGGCCTGGTGCTCACAGCACTTTTAAGGAGCTGGCGAAACGCCTTGTGGAGGCGTCGGGTGACCAAAAGGCTGGCGCGTATCTCGCTCAGCGCATCAGCATTGCTATTCAGCGCGGCAATGCGGCCAGCCTTCTGGGCACCCTACCGTCGAGTTCCGCGCTCGAACCCATTTTTTATTTGTAAATTAGGTAGGTAATTTGGTTTTTTTTTAGGTAGTTTAACATTGATTTATTGTATTTAAGTTTTAGTTTATTTATCTCCATATATACAATTACATTATAAAACATATTCGCTTATATTGCTAGTCGTATATCGATCGTCAGTAACATAAAGGTATAGGTAAATATATACCTGCATTTACCAATAATCAATTTAAAGAATAATAATAGAAAAATAATACAATGAAAAGATGTCAGTTAATAAAGATTAAAATGATACACTAAACTAATATACATAAAAATTAAGTTATACCATGTCAAGGTACCAATCATAACAATGTCAGTTGAATAAATTATGTCAAAACTAACATACTAAAATAAAATAAACCAGAAAAGTATCAATTAATTAATGTCAGAACTTATAACTTAAAACAACGTTAAATCTTATTATTAACAATAAGAAGAATGGTAATGACTACAATTCATAATAAATGTCAATTCAATAGTAAATAATACAATAAAATTGACGAAATGCTATTTAAGAATTACAATATATTCATTTACAGAGTAAAATGACTTATCCAATAGAAGGTTCTTCAGTTTGCGCCTAAACGTTTCCTCACTAGGTTCACTTTTAAATGTCGGCAGGCAGGTGCTCGTAGTAGGTCGGCCCTATTACCCGCGCATATAAGTCATTAACATTAGAATTACTGTTTTAAATGGGTTACTTACCATGTATATTCGTTTCATGAGTCCCCGATATTTCAGCACTGTTGCAAGCACCATTTTCAAAGATTACCTGACCACCATTTTGAGTCAGGAACAAATCACTGGGTGGAGTTGTGTCAACCCAGATTAGCGTTGCACAAAAGATTCTTTATTATTCTCTCGACAGAACGCCATTTCATACCGAGGATGGTCAAGGAAGCCATTGAAATCCTGTTTCCAAAAGCATAAGAATTTCAACCGGGAAGATGGGTTCAACTGTCAGGTGTCTGGCGTCCAGTGATCAGAACGTTCACAAATTGAAAAGAGACCGTTTCCTGCAAGAACGCGCGAGTTGATACTATAAGTGTTGTATGTCGTGATCGTAATCGAGCTTCAACTGACATTGTGCGTATAAAGCGAACGAAGAAGAGGGTAGATCGCTATGTGTGTGGGTAGACCACAACTAAATCTCCCAGCACGTTAGTTAACCCTAGAAAATGATGCTTGCAACAGTGCCGAAATATCGGGAAGTCATGAAAACTAATGTACACGGTAAATACCCTTTTTTAAGCAGTGATTCTAAAATTGATTTATTCTCTATTTTAACGTATTACGTTACGTTTGGCTAGTCATGTCCGTCCAGGATGCACTTGTTTTGACGGACGCTGAAGGACCATTTTTCAGGACCAGGAAGCATTTGTCAGGCAGTTGGTCAATAGTATTTAGGTGGGCAGTATGTTCAGCAGTGGACGTCTATGGGCTGATATGGTGGTGGTGGTGGTGGGCAGTATGTCTATTTTTGTATCCAGGAGTGTCCTGCAAAAATATTGCTCCAGTATCCTCAAACATTGAAGACATAAGAGCCATTTATTTTTAGGGTTTTTTGAACGATCGACAAAACCGACAACCCTATGACAACTTTGACGAAGTCAGAAACATAGATGAGTAAGGAGCGGTGCCATTATTCAAGTGTACGTGCTATGACATATCTTGACGACAGAAGATGCGTCGGTAGAGCGAGGGCCAAGTTTTATACGAAGATGGCACTGGTAGTTCAGAATGCCGCTGAGCAAGAAAAGTCTCAAGTCTAGTGTCAGGTAGGTACCTGTTCGTATTTGAGCCAAACAACTTTTTATTGTATAGTGCCGCGATTTAGGATGCATGTTCACAAATGAGCAATAGTGAAGAAGATGGTCTTATTGAATAACTTTTCCCACGGGGCCAATCAGAAAAATAAAAGCCGATCAACGTGAGTCAATTGAGAGTTAACTATGGGTTTATTGAAAGTTAAAGTACAAGAATATAGTATAGCACGAAAAAAGTTCAGTACGATCATCTTCACTTTTGTCTTTCCTGCACATGATCCCGTGTTCAGTGTTCACCCAGTATATTTTTGTGACAAAATTGTAAACGTATTTTACCATGGGACATCTATGCATGTTGGGAGTCCATAAGTTACTTAACAATTTTTCTAAAAAACTCCGAGACCATCAGGGACGGAACAGAATAACAACAACAAAAAGTTGATCGACCTATTTAAAATACGTAAAGTAATATTTACTGATGTTTTATTTTGGTTGACCTAACCTTTTGGTTCTGGCGTATGTTTAATTTAATCTTTCTTTTTAATGAAAACACGAAACTTTTCATGATTCCTCGAAGAAAAAAATGTTTCATTCATGCTTTCTGCTTCATATGCCACACACGCCGCCTGCACTGCGCTATCCCGCGTGGTTTTTTGGTGCGACATCACCCGGACTGCGTTCGCTTTACCGAAAAACCAGCCAAGTGCGTGACGGGTCACGCACAGAGAAGGGTTCCGTAATACCGATACCTCCTAATCTACATTTAAAACCACTATACAATACATTAAATAAATAATTTTTAAGAAAAAAGATACAGCAAAAAACATTTTTGGAGGAGGTAGGACATAGCGAAATGTCATCTCGCTCGTATTTGGAGCAGCCCAACTAGGGAAGTACCTCCACCTTACAGAAGATCACAGCCATAATAGCGCCACTACTTACTCAGTAGGTATGTGGTGTTGTGTTCCTGATGGTGAGTAAGGTTTCCAGAGCTCCTTGAGGATGCGCTGTGTTGACGACGGGGGACCTACGGGACTAACAACACTGCCTTAGGTTCGTGTAGGCCCGGAGAGTGGGTGCGGCGATCAGGGAGACCCGGTGAAACGGCTGACCGCTGGCCGCCCGCAGGTTAGTAGGGTTTCCGAACCCAGGGGTCACTTAATCTCCACCCTGGGAGGCTGAACCGCCAGTCTCGCACATAATTCCTGGTGTGGTAGTCGTGCCGGAGAAGGAGACCGGAGTGGACCCGGCTGCCACAACAGGAGGGGACCGGGGGCCCTTCCGCACGCCGCGCCCACTAACTGGATTACCTGCATCATCCTCTGTCAGGTTTGGAAACAAAGTATGGCAAGGAAACAAAGGAATAGGTTCTCAGCGGTTCCCTCCTCCACACAAGTGGACTTCTGTAACATTCGGGGGCTTCACTCAAATTTAGACGCAGTTTACCACCACCTAGAATCTGCGAAACCGACCCTTTTGTTCCTTACGGAGACACAGATATCCTGCCCGGCTGATACATCATACCTTCTTTATCCCGGATACACGCTCGAACATAAGTTCTTGAGACGTGCCGGTGTATGCATGTATGCTCGGGAGGGTGTCTGCTATCGCCGCCTCCAAGCCTATGAAGACAGAGACCTGTCAGTACTGTGGGCGCACGTTGACTGCGGTGGCCACACCCGCGTCTACGCGTGCCTTTACAGGTCTCATAGCGGTGATATGGGCACAACTCGGCTCTTTGAGCGCCTGCAATTGACGACTGACAAAGTTCTCGAGCAGTACCCCTCCGCGGAGCTGGTGATCTTAGGAGACTTTAACGCCCACCATATTGAGTGGCTCAGTTCTCGATCCACCGACTACGCGGGTAGGTCTGCTCACAAATTTTCTCTGGCCTATGGACTCTCGCAACTGGTACGTTCTCCCACGAGAATACCAGACGTCGAAGGCCATACTAGCTCTCTACTGGACCTGCTAACTTCACGTCCGGACGGGTATTCCATCTCAGTGAATGCGCCATTCGGCTCATCCGATCGCTGCCTCGTCCGGACACAGGTACCATGTGTGCGACAGGAACCACCACGGCCAACCAGCCTAAGGCGCATGTGGCAGTATAGGTCAGCAGACTGGGATGGATTGCGTGAATTTTACGCATCGTACCCGTGGAGGCAGCTCTGTTTCACATCAGAAGATCCAGACTCCTGTGCAGCCGCTGTCGCTGAGACGATCCTGGCGGGTATGGAATGTTTTATTCCCAACTCGCTGGTAGCTGCAGGAGCGAAAAAGCGGCCTTGGTTTAATCGGCCCTGTAAATATGCTAGAGCACATAAGCAGGCCGCATACAGGGCTTGGACCAAGGCTGAAGCTAGTAAGGATCCAAACTCATCTGATGTGAAACGCAAGTTAAACGCTGCCTCAATGTCTAGTAAAAGAGAAATTGCCAGAGCTAAATTCAATTTCATCGGCAGAATTGGCGAGAAGGATATCCCTCCGGAAGTCGTGCCTTGTGGTCGCTCGCCAAAGCTGCCGAGGGAAACTTTTGTCAGTCGTCTTTACCACCACTGCGAACTACAGCTGGAGACCTGGCCCACAGCGCAAAAGAGAAAGCCGATTTACTGGGCACACTCTTTGCCTCGAACTCTACTTTGGACGACGATGGCAGCGCCGTACCTCCTGCTATCCCTTGGTGTGGATATTCTATGCCCGAAATTAGTTTTTCGCAAAGGGATGTCCGGAGGGCGCTGCTGTCCCTAAACATCACAAGTCGAGTGGGCCGGACGGCATACCGGCAGTGGTGCTCAAACTTTGTGCTCCTGAGTTGTGTCCCGTACTAACGCGACTGTTCGCGCTCTCATGTCTTCATGGAAGACTGCCCTCGTGCACCCTGTGCCTAAAAAAGGGGATAGATCAGACCCATCGAATTACAGGCCTATCGCTATCACCTCCCTGTTCTCCAAGCTGATGGAGCGAGTCATCAACACAAAGCTCCTAAGATACCTAGAAGAACACGATTTGATCAGCGACCGTCAGTATGGCTTTCGTCACGGCTGCTCGACTGGTGACCTTCTAGTGTATCTTACTCACCGTTGGGCTTCTGCCATTGAGAGTCAGGATGAGGCTTTAGCGGTCAGCTTGGACATAGCGAAGGCGTTCGATCGGGTCTGGCACCGAGGTCTTCTGTCGAAGCTACCATCCTATGGACTGCCCGAGGGTTTGTGCAAATGGGTTGCCAGATTTCTGCCCGGCACATGCATAAGAGCCGTAGTAGATGGCAGTTGCTCCAAAAGCATGGACATTAACGCTGGCGTCCCACAAGGCTCCGTGCTATCCCCGACGCTGTTTTTGCTTCATATCAATGACAATGCTAACTATTGACGGCATCCATTGTTATGCGGATGACAGCACCGGGGATGCTTATTACACGGGCCATGCCAACTTTCGTCGTTCCTGTGTGTTAGAGAGTCGCGAACAACTGGTGTCCGAAATTGAGAGCACTCTAGTCAGAGTTTCTGAGTGGGGCCAGGATAATCTGGTCCAGTTCAACCCCACCACGAACCAAGTATGCGCGTTCACTGCTAAAAAAACCCCATTCACTGTAGCCCCGCGGTTCCAAGACGCAACGATCCCAAGCTCACGAGCGATATTGAGACGTTGAGTTTAAGGAGAAATTTTGCCTCCTTGTGCGTGTTCTATCGCTTATATAATGGGCTGTGCTCCGAAGAACTGTTCGACATGATGCATACGGCCGCTTTCTACCATCGCACCGCTCGCCGTCGGCAGGGCATTCATCCTCACACCTTAGAACCTAAATGGTCGCGTACGGTACGGTTTCAGAGGAATTTCCTCCCTCGGACGCTCCGATTGTGGAATGAGCTCCCTGCCGAGGTTTTCCCGACGGACTACAGTATGGGGTTCTTCAAGAAAGGAGTGTATAAATTCTTAAAGGGTCGACAACGCGCATGTGACACCCCTAGGAGTTGCAGGCGTCCATAGGCTGCGGTGACCGCTTACCATCAGGCGGGCCGTACGCTTGTTTGCCACCGACGTGGTAAAAAAAAAACCCAACAACTACTCTGTTGTATGGGAGCCCCCCTTAATAATAATTATTATTTTGATTTTAGTTTTGATGTTGTAGCCACAATAAAAATACATAATCTGTGCAAATTTGATTTGTCTAGCTATTACGGTTCTTGAGATCTAGCTCGGCGAGTGCTAGGCATGAAAAGGGGCTAAAATATCAGGATTTTTGTATGGGAGCCCCCCTTAATTATTATTATTATTATGTTTTTAGTATTTGTTGTTATAGCGGCAACAGAAATACACAATCTGTGAAAAATTCAACTGTCTAGCTATTATGGTTCTTGAGATACAGCCTGGTGACAGACGGACGGACGGACGGACAGCGAAGTCTTAGTAATATGGTCCCGTTTTTACCCTTTGGGTACGGAACCCTAAAAACCACCTCCGCCACGCAACGACGCTGCGCCGCGCTCTGTGCGTTCCAATCTTAAATTTGTATTTAAGGTTACATTAACGTTGTATTAAAATGAGAGCATGTTTATTAATTTATGACAAAGAAACACGACGTTAAGGGAGGCCCGCCAGCAAGCGTTTAGTTGGGCGAGTACAATACGAGTATATGCCCTAATGTTTGACAACTTTATACCCTTTATACCCAACAGTGGACAGATATTGTTTACATTGGATCACTGGCAAGATTATCTTATATGCCAATGCACCATGTATTTTTTTACTTTAAAAAATGACAATGTCAATATCTCAATAAAAATACGTGCATTAATCCAAGTACTTTGGGCGACCGAACATGGCTGGTCTTTCGTGACTTCCCGGAGAATACGAGGTTTCCCGGAGACGAGGCCTAGCTCTAGATCGATTTTGCACCCCCGTATAAACTCATGAATTGTTAATTTCATCGAAATCGTTAGCAGTTTCCGAGATCATTGATTCCGAGATCTGCGAAACAAATAAATATACTTACAATAATACAAGAACCGCTCGTTTACAGATATTAGATTTATGCGATTTCACTGAAATAGATTGGCTTTGCAACCTTTACTCACTTAAAAATCCATTATACTATTAACTTAAACCCCTATTTTCCTCCCTGCAAGTTTCCATTCAAGGCTTATATCAAACAAAATCCATTCAAACCGTCGCCAAAGGCACAAAGAGGCATTCACGGGTCGTATAATAAGGATATCAGGTCGATTACTTATCTATAATAAGATCTCATCTGCACTCGACCACAAGCTTTTGTACGTGGAACCGTGGAGACGAGGCTATTTGTGCAGTCGGAATCAAAGGTCCCTTAATTATTTAATAGATATCAAATACAAAGAAAAGTGAACCGTGATCTCGTACGCAGCCTGACGGGAATCGGACCCAAGCCTCTGTTTTACCGGACCAACGCTTTTACCACTAGGCGACCCGGCTCACTGCAACATCACAGCGAATTGCCTTGAATTTTTTGAGGTTTTAGATGTACAGTCAGCTGCAGAAAAATGTTATAAATGCGTCATTACGGAAATATTATGTTATTGACATTTCCAAAAAGGGTACCTTTTTTTCTTAAATTGACGTATTTTATCCGAACAATGTTTGTGCGGCGCAAATACTGGGTCCTTTCCTTGAGTTTTGGGGGAACGTGTGAGGTTATCTATCGAGAAAAGCAGCCGAAATTGAAAGGTTTAAAATTAGGAGCCAAAGTAGGCCTTTTTCCTGGACACAGTAGGTATTTTGGCGAATAGTTTACGTAAATATAATTCTTTTTTCAATACATTTATAAATATAATAGCGATAATCTTAGAAAAATTATATAGCCCAATGAGTGTTGCAAGTTTTACTCGTAGGCAACGAACATACTTCATCATATCAGCCGAAAGACGTCCACTGCTGGTCATAAGCCTCCCCAAAGACTTCCACAATGACCGGTCCTGCGCCACCCGCATCCAACGGACACCCGCGACCCTTACCAGGTAACCAGGTTATCAGTGCTCCGTGTGGGGGGCCTGCCCACGCTACACCTTCCAGTACTTGGTCGCCACGAGAACCTTTCCGCCCCAACGGCCATCGGTTCTACGTGTTATGTGCCCCGCCCACTGCCACTTAAGTTTAGCGATTCGGAGTATATGTAGCCCTGCTTTTGGAGATGATCCGCACGAGAACGAATACACTTAATAAAAATAAATTATTTCGTATTCTTCGGGAAAAGACGAGCAATGCTCGGTCGCCCAAGTACTTAGTAATATTATAATTGCGACAGTAATTATGATGCTCCGGAGATGCAATGATGCGAAATGGTATGGAGATAATTTAAGATCCCGGAAATGACATAATATACATTATCCCAGAAATCATTTATGTAGGACCCTGGACTGGGTCCACGTAGAAATAAATGAAATTCTCTCTCGAATACGTCTGCTTTAATTCGTAAATAAAAATTGCCACGTCTTGCTTCTTTCCGTTCGTCTTACACACTGAATCATACGTCAACTCATTCGCCATTCCAAAACAATTCAAACTACATTCGAACGTTCCTTATTCATCATCAAACAGCCAGCTCCTTACACAACCATCAAAAAGTACCAATCCCACACTCGGCCTTCCTGCAATCATGATCTGGTCCCACAGTCATGCACCTTCAGACACCGCACTTATCCGTCACCAGTATAAATCACATCTTACTTACATCTTCACATCACACCCTATATACATCGACATCGTCATATAAAAACACCAAAAACACTAGCTACTCATCAATACACCATATAAGAAAAACATAAACTTCGAAAAACATAAAAAATCGTAACACTCGTAATCATAAAAAACATCGACCGTCTTCTCCAATATCCGCATGTCTCGCTTGGCGGCGAAACTGTCGCGGCTTCTCCACCTGCGAAAGTCTGCCAATTCTCCTTTCGCCATATTGAAGATGTCGGTCGCAATGAGGAGCCTCATCAGCTGCTGCACTCCCTCCATCCGCGTCCTTTGGTTACCTCTGACAATCTCGTTGCCCCGCACGTGGTCGACTTCACAGCCTTTGTCGTCATTATTCGCATCATCAATACCATCATCCATCATCAATCCGCATTTAAAAATTTCATCGTCGTGTTTTTTGCAATTTTTCGTGAATTTAATATTTGACAACGTCATGTCAATCTCAACTGTCACATATTTTTCTTTTCTGAGCTCACCCTCTGCCAGTTAAGTTGTAGTTGACTTTTGCGCTGATGAATGCGTATTGAGCGTAGAAATGTGGCCGTACATTTCATAAATTTCTTCATAATTTTCAGCTATGTTTTCATTGCATATTCCAGGAGTCTCTTCGCAGTAGTTCTGTGAAAATTCACGCAATAAGGCTAGTTTAAGGCCTTGCCAATCGGTGAAAGCTGCTGGTTCCGTGAGCTCCGCCCGCAGCCACAGCGCCGCTGTGCCGCCGAGCCTCTTCTTGGCTATTAAGAATTTTTGTCGCAGTGACCAACCGTACAGCGCTGTCTTGGTGTCGACTTCTTGCACAAAATCTTTTGCGTCATAGCCTTCTTCGGACGTAAAAATGGCAAGCGTATGAATTTGCTGTAGAATATCTTCTTCTTCTTCTTCTTCGTCTCGTCGTTTGTCTAGGGTTGTTTTCGTTCATCCCGGACGAGCCCCCAATTGTAGGACCCTGGACTGGGTCCACGTAGAAATAATGAAATTCTCTCTCGAATACGTCTGCTTTAATTCGTAAATAAAAATTGCCACGTCTTGCTTCTTTCCGTTCGTCTTACACACTGAATTATACGTCAACTCATTCGCCATTCCAAAGCAATTCAAACTACATTCGAACGTTCCTTATTCATCATCAAACAGCCAGCTCCTTACACAACCATCAAAAAGTACCAATCCCACATTTATCCCATCAAAAACAGAAATGTAAAAATAGGAACCAAGTTCAATATTAAGAAAATGCGATGCTTGGTTGTATTCTTGACCGACAAAAGAAATGAGATCTAAATGGGTGCCAAGTTCCGCAGATTCTCTGAAATGGTGCCAAGTCCGGCACTACATTGTTTACAGTTAAACTAATTTACAGCAGCTTAATGCATTTTGAGCCTCTACTTGGCAGTTTTCTACGCAGTATGTTATCTAAATATATAAAACTGACTGACTGACTGACTGACTGACTGACTGACATATCAACGCACAGCCCAAACCGCTGGTCCTAGAGATTCCAAATTTAGCACGTAGGTTCCTTATAAGGTCTAGGGGTGCACTAAGAAAGGATTTTTCAAAGTTCAACCCCTAAGGGGAAATAGGGGTCCGAAGTTTGTATGGGGAAACAAGATTGGCTGGACTATTTTATTCGAAACTTCACAGAAGTATTTCTAACGATAAATGAGTAAACACGTGTTTCAGGTTTTCTGAAAAATCAACCCCTAAAAGGGGGAAATGTGGTGACAAATTCTGAAAATCGACATGGGTATTGTTTTTATGGTTTATCGGGTCGCTGATAACGAAAACAACAATGATTTTGAAATCCCACGTGGAGGACGTGAAATACCATCCCCCCTGTTGGGGTGCGAGGGGGATGAAATGTCTAACTATTAATATGGGTGTCGTTTTTATGGTTTTTTGGAACGTTCATTACGAAAATGGCATCGATTTTGAAATTTAATGTAGTGGACGTGAAAACTATTGAAGGTTTGTGCCAAATTGCAAGAAATAACTGACTGACTGAGCAAGTGACATATCATCGCACAGCCCAAACTGCTGGTTCTAGAGATTGTAAATTTAGTATGTAGGTTCCATATAAGGTCTAGAGGTGCATTAAGAAAGTACTTTTCAAAATTCAACCCCTAAGGGGGTTAAATGGGGGTCCGAAGTGTGTGTGGGGAATCAACATTAGTTGGACTATTTTATTCGAAACTTCACAGGAGTATTTCCAACGATAAATGAGTAAATACATGTTGCAGGTTTTTTGAGAAATCAACCCCTAAAAGGGGGAAAGGTGCTAGAGATTCCAAATGTAGTATGTAGGTTCCATATAAGGTCTTGAGGTGCATTAAGAAAGGATTTTTCAAAATTCAACCCCTAAGGGGGTGAAATATGGGGGTCCGAAGTTTGTATAGGGAATCAAGATTAGTTGGATTATTTTATTCGAAACTTCACAGGAGTATTTCTAACGATAAATGAGTAAACAGTGTTTCAGGATTTTTGGAAAACAACCCCTAAAAGGGTAAATATGGTGACAAATTCTGAAAATCGATATGGGTGTTGTTTTTATGGTTTATCGCGTCGCTGATTACGAAACCACCAATGATTTTAAAATCCCACGTGGAGGACGTGAAATGTCATCCCCTCTGTTGGGGTCCGAGGGGGTTGGAATGGCTAAATATTAATATGGGTGTAATTTTTATGGTTTTTTGGGTCGTTAATTTCGAAAATGGCATTGATTTTGAAATTTAATATTGCGGACATGAAAACTTTTAAACGTGCCAAATTGCAAGAAGAAACTGACTGACTGAGTGAGTGACATATCAGCCCAAACTGCTGGTTTGAGAGATACCAAATTTGGCATGTATGTTCCAGAAGTGCCGTGAGTTCCCTATGAAGATACTACCTTTTTTGATTATATACGATTTCGACATTAATCGATATTTGAGCGTCCGAGAGGACTCTTAATAGCAATCAAAGGTACCTAAACTATGAATAAAGTAACGGCCATACTGATTTTCTTCATTTCCGTCCCGATTTCGTTCAAAATTGATATCTGAGCGTCCAAGAGGTCCTCTAATACGACCCCGAGGTAAAATTTGGAAAAAGTGGCGGCCATATTGATTTTCTTCTTTTCTTTCCCGATTTCGTTCAAAATCGATATCTGAGCGTCTGAGAGAATTCTTAATACGAATCCGAGATAAAATTTGGAAAAAGTGGCAGCCATATTGATTTTCTTCATTTCCAACCCGATTTCGTTCAAAATCGATATCCGAGCGTCCCAGAGGTCTCCTAATACGAATCCGAGGTAAAACTTGGAAAAGGTGGCAGCCATGTTGATTTTCTTTATTTCCAACCCGATTTCCTTCAAAATCGATATCTGAGCGTCCGAGAGGTCCCCTAATAGGAATTTAAGGTATAATTTGGAAAAAGTGGCGGGCATATTGATTTTCTTCATTTCCGTCTCGATTTCGTTCAAAATCGATATGTGAGTGTCCGAGAGGTCTCTTAATACGAATCCGAGGTAAAATTTGTAAAAGTGGCGGCCATGTTGATTTTCTTTTTTTTTGTCCTGATTTCGTTCAAAATCGATATCTGAGCATCCGAGAGGTCTCTTAATACGATTCTGAGGTAAAATTTGGCACTCCGTACCATAAAAAGTTTAATGTTACTATATAGGCGTGTGGGGTATCTTTGGATTGCTTTTAAAAACGACATAGAGGTTTTGATATTTTTTTTCCATTTAAATCAACCTTTCGATTTTTTATCGTATGGCATTTATTTACGAACCGTGAGATCTTCGAGAATACAAGTACGGTTGCCAGTTTTTGTTGCACTTTTAGCACCACCCAGGGGTCACGTGTAGGGTAACAGTGGATACTCCCTACGGACGTGGTGCAACTTCAACCCCCCTTTGTCAAGTGAGTGGGCAACTTGACTGTTAGAAGTTTTCAAGCCGCCCGAAGGCCTCTAACTTAGCTTAACGACTGTTGTCGTAGACAGCAGCCGGAATCAACGGCTTAACGTGCCTTTCAAAGCACGAGAGCGCTCAGTTAGTAACCACTCAAAGCGGTCACCCATCCAAGAAATGACCTGCGCCCACATTGCTTAACACCGCATACCGCACGCGGTAGGCGGTAGGCGGGCCACGAGCGCTCTAAATTTTTAATAGTTTGTGCCAAATTGCAATTCAATCGGTCCAGTAAAAGCAACTCGGTTGTAATAGACGGACTGACAGTAAGGAATGCGAATGGAAGTGAGACCAACTTTTCTTTTTGGATGCTCCAATGGGAACTAGCAAAACCTACCTAATAAATTTAATCTTAGGAAAAATAAGGGTTAAAGATGATTCACAGTAGACCGTTCCGTGTCCGGGCCGGCCAGCTTTCTATGACAGCAAACGCAACGGCCGGCGTATTTCTCTAGAAGAAAATGGGCCGGCCCGGACACGGAACGGCCTACTGTGAATCATCCTTTACACGTGATATTGAATTAGCCGTATTTCTGTACTTCAAAGAAACAGAGTTTATGACCGCTGCGCGCTGCTTGGTCGTTATCAGACCTATTGAGACTGCTAAGACATGCGTTTATTTCATCGGGCCGTTCTCCTTCGGCCTCTCGGAAATGTATGATAATAGTTTTCGATCCTTATATTTGCCAAAATCAAATGAAATTCAACAGTTTGCCGGTTCTCAGAATGTATACTGACTTTTCATCTGTTCATCTGTTAATGAATCAAAATCACCAAACTTCATATACCGAAACCCCAGAATGTAACAACTACTTTTCTGGAAACCGCATCAAAATCGATTCAGCCCAACGCGAGATAATCGTGGAGAAACATACATACATACCTACATACGTAAATACATACATACGGGTCAAACAGAGAAGCTCTTTTTTGTAGACGGTTAAAACTTACGCTTAGTACGCGGGCCGAAGCCGCGGGCAAATGCTAGTAATACCATAAAAGCTGTTGGATATTTAAGAAAACTGCCATCGCATATTCTTAATATTGAACTTGGTTCCCATTTTTACATTTATGTCAATCTCCGCCAAATGGTGCTTTTTAAGAGCGAATGCACTCTACAAAATACCCAAATCGCTATAGGTGCACCTCAAATATTTGAAGAGTTCCCTCGATTTCTCCAGGATCCTATGATCAGATTCTTACCTGATAACTATGGGACTACCCCTGAAGTATACTGTTTCAAACAAAAAAAGAATTTTCCAAATCGGTTAATAAATGACGGAGTTCTGAGGTCTAGCATAAATAACAATAATAAAACTAATTAAAAAATCACTGTTTTCTGATTTTTTCTGGTGTACACACAATTACCAAGCTGCATGCCAAATTTCAGCTTTCTAGGTCACCTGAAAGTGAATTAGGTTTTTTATTACTAGTCAGTCAGTCAGTCAGTCAGTGGTAAAAATGCCGTTTTTTGGAATTTAATATTTCAATAATTACTTAACCTATATTTATGAAATTTGGGGTTCTAGTTGTTCTAAAGGATCTTAATACATGTACCAAATTTTATTTTCTTATGTTAGGTAGATTTGGAGTTACTGGGGGGTCAAAAGTGGCTCCAAACGGTTCGTGTAATATAACACACGGCTGCTGGCCGCCAGTTCCTGGGGTGAACTTGGCTGGACACGCTGCCGCGTGTCTAGATTCACTATCATACCCTAGCGTTATCCCAGTACAGTTGTATCCTAGAGGATGCCCGAGGTCCGCTACCTGATTCCTAGAATTCGCGTCGGCACTAGTTTTTACGGAAGCGACTGCCATCTTTCCAACCCAAGGAGCAACAGAACCCTAAAAAGGAGCGCGAAGGAATGGATTTATGAGTCGGATCGTAAAGAGAGCCGCGGCGTTTATATCAATGAGGAACCCGATCATTAGTTTATATAGCAAGCTGCGAGATAAGTTGCCGCGGTTTACCACTTGACTCAGGGATATAACATATCTGAACATGCAATGATAATTGAATTACAACTTTAGTGAGATATGGTAGATGTCGCTACAAGCCTCTGAAGGATTCGTCACCACGAGAGGTCCCAACGATAGCTCAGTTGGTTTTAAAGCAATGAACGGAATCCGAGGATGTGAAATAAATAGATGAATTAAATGAACTTATTATGGATAAGTAGGCCGCACACTTCAAGTCTAAATATACTAGAGTTTCGGAAAGTTCTTTAGTGGATTTTAAACCCTCTCGTAGGGAATAATTTCAAAGTTTTTCACTTTTAATTGTAAATATATAATTTCATTAGCGACCCCTTCCACGTGGTAAAAATGGCTTTCGCATCAAAAGTTTGTGCTAGTAAAGACTAAAATCTATTTCTTCTGCGGCAGTCTGTAGAAGCAATAAACCATGTGCTCATTATCATCTCACTATTAAAATATAATACCGGCAAAGTTTTAAACGCAATGCGCTTTATCAAATAACCTTTGAAGGTGTTTCGTAGTGACTGCAATAAACGGCAAGTTATTGTGCCTCGAACCGTAAAGTAGAAATAGCGCAGTTCTAGATTTAATTGTTTAGTTCCGTTATACAGCGTGTTCTTTTTGAATTCCGTCAATTGCGAGGGCATATTCCTGAGATAAAATAAAGTAATCTTCTCTAACACACTAGTATCCCAATTTGTACCATTTAGAAGATATTCAAGAATTAATTTTCGTTAATTGATACCCCTCGTATGTGGATTTTTAAATCCTGTTATGGGTTTAAGTTCTAATTTTCCAAGTGGCCACCTACATGAAAAAGGTTCAGTGTCCGTCTTAAGATCTCATTAATTGTACCTTCTTACACGAAACTTTTGTAACTCTTTTGCTTGACATATCATTCAAAACCTAAGTAGCTACGTCAAGGTCACAAATCTGTGTACCTCTCATAGCCGCCTATAAGTGTGTGTAGTTTTATTGACGTGCGTGTCATTTGAATTTCGAATACTTTCATATGATATGATATGACATGTGTTTATTTGTACTAATCATATATTGTCAATTACATTCATTCATTAAACTAAACAGTTACGTTCGTCGGCCTCTTTAGCCTAGTTGGTAGTGTCATTGCCTCCGAAGCTAGAGGTCCTGGGTTCGATTCCCGGTAAGGGCATTTGTTTCTGTGGTGAGCAGAGACATTTGTTCCTGAGACTTGGATGTTTTCTATGTATTTAAGTATATATCTATTAAATATATCGTCGTCTAGTACCCACAAAACAAGCCTTATTGAGCTTACTGTGGGACTACTTCGATTTGTGTAAAAAATGTCTCCTAATATTTATTTATTTATTTATTTTATTATTTATTATTTATAGTTACACTTACAGTTATACTTGATATTAACGTTTGTTTAACTCCACGTTAACTTTTAAGGCCCTTTTGCATTCATCTTTAGGGGTAAAATTAATTATTTTGTATGTTTTTTTTGATTTTGTAAAACTAATTATGTTACGTCGTTTCTATGAGTGTACACACGGCTATATGCTTGAAGAAACGGAAATCAATAAAAACACCCTGTATAGCTTGGATATTACCTAGCTTCGTTCTGAATTCAGTATAATGCGATTATTATGACACTGCATGAAGTTATTTTTATGTTTAATAAGAACGATATAGGCATCCATAAATTGAATGAAGAAAATATACATCTTAGAATGACTCCGTTATGTCTCAGTTCATCATTCCATACGGGTCGGCGATCTATAATAACACTAGAGAATACCTAATTAGATCGATCGATTGGTCCGTCTTTGTCTCTTTCAATAAGGCGCGCCGAGACAACAATCAACCGTTTACTATGGAGACGACAATTCAATGCCTTCAACCTTTCAAGTCCGAAAAGGATTAAGGACGACCCGCAATGTTTCTATAATAGTCCCTTGCACTATTAAAATTAGGTTTAAAATTGTTTGATTTGGTTTTGTGACTTAGCGTTTTATAGGTACGTAGTAAGATCGTTCAGTGGCTTTGAATGATCTAATTCTTAGAGGATGTGAGCGTGAAATTGCTAATGAGGGGTTTTCTCTATTCATTGGACGTAGTATTTGTGACTTATCGTACGAGTACTTAATGACTTGAATAAGTCTTCCGCTTGAATAACTAGGTACTAATATAGTATGAAGCTAGCAAGTATTCCGTATTCATGTAAAGGTTTATTATAATATCACGA
This sequence comes from Notocelia uddmanniana, assembly GCA_905163555.1. Classification (NCBI taxonomy): domain Eukaryota; kingdom Metazoa; phylum Arthropoda; class Insecta; order Lepidoptera; family Tortricidae; genus Notocelia; species Notocelia uddmanniana. The sequence continues at coordinate 46,933,720 of LR991053.1, forward strand.
AATAGACCATTACTTTCCGGTTGATCTATTTTAATTCCATGGAATACGAATAGAAAATAATGTATACCAAAAAAACCGACTTCAATTTTGTACTTGCTATGCCACAATTTGTGGTTTCCGTGAGCCAATGCTTTATTGTTACCTACAGAAAATACCGAAATCGGCATTTGCGTACCTATCAAATTCGAGGAGTTCCCTCGAGTCCTCCTAGATCCCATCATCATACCTTCACCAAATTTATGTGGGACCAATGTCGGCGTACCTGCTTTAAAACAAAAATTATCCAAATCGGCCAACGTGGTCAAGAGTTATAGGGGAACATACATACATAAAAAAAGAACAAGCAAACATGCAGACGAACTGAGTACCTCCTTCCTTCTATTGAAGTCGGTAAAAAATGGAAAATATCTTCGGTACCTAGAAAGTATCTGACGTTTGGAGACCCTACTATAGACCGTACATCTCTCAGGACAGGATATTAGTTTATTACTTTTATTTTAATTTGACGCTTGGAGACTTTATACATCTCTAAACAATGTGAATTGTGAATATGTTTACTTATTGTAAGATTTGTAAACATGTAACACTGCAGTACGGGAATTAATTCATTTTATTTTGAATATTGTATTATTTTATATTTGACGTCCCTATATATAAATCTTGATAAATCAATGTACCTTTATGTGTTCTTGGTGTTGGAGAGGTTAATTAAAACTCAAAAAACTTATGTTTTTGATTATTTTTCAAATATAAGTTAGATTTACTGGCAAGTACGAATTGAGAATGAAAAAAGAAACTGCAATATTTGGGTCATACAACGCCTACTTAGAAATTTGATCTCTTGCATCTTTATACAACGAAAGGTTCAATGAATGAGATCATTCGGAAGAAGGCGCCACCCGCTAAAGAATCTTCGCACTCGGTTCAAGCTGAGCGCAAGATTTTTATTCCGCACGGTTGTGTCAAAGTCCGTATAGCCCTTATGACTTATGACTTTTGATAGCCGACCTCCGGTACGTCCGGTAGGACACTTGAAGAAGAACAAGAAGCGAGGTAGGGCGCAGCGGAACGTCATCTCGGTCATAATTGAAGCAGCCTGGAGCAGCGCAACTGGTGAAGTGCCTCCTTACACAAGAGCGCGGTCGTAATAACACCACTACTTACTCATTAGGTAGCGAATTAAGTCGCCAGAACTCCCTATGACGCGCTGTGTTCAGCTGGAGCCCTGGATGTCTCTAGCTGTCAATTCATCCTCAAGTCTATAAAGGTCGGCAACGCACCGGTGATTCTTCTTAACTACACACTATAACAACACTATTCTTAGTCCACTTTTGCACGCTTAGTTCGATATCGTCGCCAAATGACGTATACTGAAGTATTCCCTAACTTCAACCACGCGAAAACGGGGATTTAATCAAACAAAGTAGGAGCACGTCTTGGGTAATCAAAGATATATTTTCGAAAGCGAAATTACAACTACCACCTGATATGACATAAAAATAATCAACATAATCTAAACTACCCGCTAGTGCATTGACCGCGCGATCAGCTGTGCCCACCTATATGAACTTACATATGTTACAGTCGCAAGCATCCATACAATACGGTGTCTGCTTATCAGCGGTACAGTCGTTGTATAAAAAATAATCAACCCTCTTGTTTAGAAATGTTACTAAAAATATTTTTTTAATGCAGCGGCCGTCGAAGCGTCAGAACCGAACATTGTGAGATTTGCACTTTTTGCTACCTGCGCCTTTTGGGACCTGCACATTTTGATACTTGCACATTTTGCGATTTGCTCCACTGCACATTTTGCAACTTGCACATCCAGCTATGCATCCGAAATTTTGTGTGCCAATATTAGCATGCAATTGTTTTAGTTAAATGTAGATAGTATAACTCATTATTAGTATCTGTAAGCGAGCTAACTACTAATTGTGGAAGCAGCTAATGCAGCAGTTTAAGCGCTAGGCCGCCATCGTTACTGGCTTCACCAAATACCACCGTTTTGGGAGAATCATACGGGTCGTTAACTGGAACGCGATTGCTGGCGAGAAAATAATTCCACTAGTGGAAACAGTTACACTATTTTTTTAAGTTTTACCTATTTCCGTCACCGAGCTTGATAAAAGTTCGCAGCCGGTGTACGCGAAGGCATAAAGGTTTTTGTTACAGTATTTAGGATGATTCACAGTTGACCGTTCCGTGTCCGGGCCGGCCCGTTTTCTTTTAGAGAAATACGCCGGCCGTTGCGTTTGCTGTCATGGAAAACGGGCCGGCCCGGACACGGAATGGTCTACTATGAATCATCCTTTTGGCGATTAAAATCAAGACAATGCCTGCACAGTTAGAGCTCTCACAGACTGGCGCGGCCTGGCCGCAGCGGTCAATAGTAAACTTGTCATTAGCTGTCAAATTGACTATTGACCGCCACCGCAGGCCGCGCCAGTGTGATTCAGGCCTTATTCGTCTTGCACCGGCTACACGGGCAGCGTTCAGGGTAGTATAGCTCAGAAAAGAAATATTGGCAATTGCAGCTCTCTTCTTTTGTAACAATAATAACATTTTTTAAATTTCATTTATAGGTATTTAGAAAGAATCAAACGTTCATCTACAATAATGTAAACAAATTGTGATATAACACTATACCGATAATTTCTTTAATTGATTAATGAAGTAAAGAAGTATTCTAATAAATAACTAATTGCATGACAGAGAAGCTTAGTAGAGAACATTTTAGTCACTTGACTGACGGACCGTAACCCGTACTTACCCACCGTAAGTAGAAGGAAGGCGGAACTAGGGCCAAGAAGAACACATGAAACATATTAAAGACAAAATAAACGTCGTGTTGTATCAGGCTGTCGAAAGGCACAAGAATACACGGAGATTGCAAGTGACCGGCAAGATGATGTATGTTGATGATGATACTCACCGTATTGCTGTTGGCACAATGATACTCTGTTCCTCTGGCCTTGTCCCATATTTATTCGGGGTTAGCAGTCCTAATTCGCTGGGTCCAAGTTCCCGTTGGCCAAAAGTCCAGAACTTTTTAAATTAAGGACATCCATGTAAGCCGGGGTCGTCCACGCCTTCTCGGTTCGGTCTTACAGCTGAGCACTTTCCTGATCATGTGGTCTTCTGGCCTCCTCATGAAATGGCCATACCATCTAAGTAATGCCTCCGTCAGCTTGTCTTGTATCGGTCTTATTTCGTTAATATACCTCTGATGTAGCGGTTACGTATTTTGTTTAAGAAAGTCACTCCACCAGACCACCTGAGCATTCTCAACTCCGCGACGTGTAACTGAGAATTTGCTGTTTCGTAAGAGGCCAGCACAATATTGGCACAATGATACAAATACAGAAATATTTCTACTACCTGCGATTGGTATAAGATGGATACCCGTGTGTTTCCACGGCTATTCTCTCTTAGTTCAGGCTAAGGCCATTAAAGACAACGATGTGTGTATGCTCTAATATTAATAAGGTAATATAGTCCGAGCACGTTGCTCGACATAACACAAGTCATGGGAAACAATAGGAATGCCAGTTGCGAGAACAATGTTCTGTACAGTCGCGTACAAATATATTTGTACACTCAACATCGAAAATATCTACAGGGTGTTTAGCAGATGGATGGAAATACGTATATAGGGGATAGAGGTCATCTGCTGCGTGGTCAAGCACAAAAAATTGACTAGGTCCCAAACAATTTTTATATATAGGTACTTTTTTATTTATTTTTTTATACACAGTTTTCAAATAACTGTTTTCCTACGATTCTGGTATTAGCCTAAATTTAAATGAGCTCATCTATCTCCTATATACATATGTCCATCCATCTGCCAAACTGCCTGTATATGCACTTAGTGACTAGAAACAAATGTTATGTTCGCTTAACTTTATTGACAAGATCATTTGAGCGTACCCTCGAGTACATATATTTATGACTTCGATTGTAATCTTCAAGGTATCTACTCAAAAATATCCGAATATGCATCAAATGTAAGCGCCTTCATATTATTTCAAAGGAATCTATCCACTACCAGCCAAAGGACGTCCACAGCTGGACATAAGCCTCCCCCAATTTAAAAAACCATAATCGCTTGGCATGCGGATTGGGGATCGCAGTATCTCCACCGAACTTCAAGGATGCTGCTGCACATCCCCCGGTGGTCTTGGTCGTAGTTTTAGGACAAACCCGGGTCCAAAGGAAGTTATGTTCGCCTGTAATTGGGTTGATACTTCATTTAAACATATAACTCGTATTACCTGTTGGCGAACCTTAGTGAATAAAGAAAATATACAATGAAACACCTGGACCTTTTTAAGGCACGAGTGAATAGGCATCTTCTGGGTGAGCTCGCTTCATCGTCGGCCTCATCTTTGCCCCCTGGCTAGATGCCGGCCAAGAGCAATCTCATTTTTTATAAAAAAAAAACAGTTTTAATTGTTAAAAAATACTTTTTAGGAACAATATCTTAGATTGAGTTAAATATAAGTCTTAGATTTGAAAACCAAAATCAGAAAATACTCATCCCCACCACCGTATCAACCGGAGGACGTCCACTGCTGGACACATCCACCACCACCCACCATATCAGCCAAAGGACGTCCACTGGTCCCCCGGTGGTCTTGGTCGTAGTTTTAGGGCATACCCGGGTCCAAAGGAAGTTATGTTCGCCTGTAATTGGGTTGATACTTCATTTAAACGTATTACTCGTATTGCCTGTTGGCGAACCTTAGTAAATAAAGAAAAAATACAATGAAACAGTTTTAATTGTGTACAAAATACTTTTTAGAATCAATATCTTAGATTGAGTTAAATATAAGTCTTAGATTTGAAAACCATAATCAGAAAATACTCATCCCCACCACCCACCATATCAGCCATAGGACGTCCACTGGTCCCCCGGTGGTCTTGGTCGTAGTTTTAGGACATACCCGAGTCCAAAGGAAGTTATGTTCGCCTGTAATTGGGTTGATACTTCATTTAAACATATTACTCGTATTGCCTGTTGGCGAACCTCAGTAAATAAAGAAAATATGCAATGAAACAGTTTTAATTGTGTAACAAAATACTTTTTAGGAACAATATCTTAGATTGAGTTAAATATAAGTCTTAGATTTGAAAATCATAATCAGAAAATACTCATCCCCACCACCACCATATCAGCCGGAGGACGTCCACTGCTGGACACAGGCCTCCCCCAATTTCATGGAGGGTAAATGCCATAATCGCCACGCTTGGCATGCGGGTTGGCGATCGCAGCATCTCCACCGCACTCCAGGGATGCTGCTGCCCATCTCCCGGTGGTCTTGGTCGTAGTTTTAGGACATACCCGGGTCCAAATACTCATCACTAGCTAGCAATTCTGAAATGACACAGGTAGCGAGTAAATTGTTTGCATTGTTATTTCAATCGAATAAGTAGTAGGTAAAGGTATCTGCCCGGCTAGTATGATAGCTTATACCGTCACGTTTTATGTGACGTTTCAGTACATTTTGGCCATATAACATGACGGTATAAGCTATCATACTAGCCGGGCTGATCGTGAATACATCTGATGTGTGTCTTTGCTTTCAGTTTGACTGTTTGAACCTATCGGAATTTCCACATGAAAAGTAAAAAATATTACCTTGTAAAATGATTTGTATCACTATAAATAGATGCAAAATCTCACCACAACCCACGCCCATCACCTAAATACGGCACATTTCAGCTCAAGGGCGGTAAAATCAGGTGATAACGCCGGATTGCGGGCACCTGTCAAAATCGAATCTGTGTAACATGTCATTACCACCCGTATTGAATTCCATTGCTACATAGTTTTTAAATAGCTTCAAATACGTGGTTATATGAAATAACTTATTACTATTGAAAACTGAGATTCGATTTTCTATAATTAAGAGTTTTGATTCATGCGGGTTAAATTTATATGGAATTTGATAATAGACCTAGCGTGTACCTCTCTCTCTCGTTTGCGCGTTCTCGCCTAAATCAACGATTTCACCTGAACCTGAAGACTAAGAGAAGAGAAGAAGATTCAAAGAGCTTGTAGGAATGTTTTTGAGGTTTTACAAATAAAGTTTTAAAATAAAATAAATAAATGAATATACGATAAAACTGATGTTCGAGCGTGAGCGTTCGTGGCCCAGCGGCGCTCGCGTACCTACGGCGTGCAGTATGCGAGGTTAAGCAACGTGGGCGCAGGTCGGTTCTCTGATGGGTGACCGCTTTGAGTGGTTACTAACTGAGCGCTCGCGTGCTTTGGAAGGCACGTTAAGCCTTGCTGTCTACGCGCGACAGCAGTCGTTAAGCCATGTTAGAGGCTTTCGGGCGGCTTGAGAACTTCTAACAGTCAAGTTGCCCACTCACTTGACAAAGGGGGTTCGAAGTTGCACCACGTTACCCTACACGTGACCCCTGGGTTGCGCTAAAAGTGCAACAAACTGGCAACCGTACTTGTCTTCTCGAAGATCTCACGTTTCGAAAATAAATGCCATACGAGTATTATTATTATTAGTTGTTTGGGGTTTCAGAAAAAAATATTTGAACATCTACCTGTGTATCGTGGTGCTAAAATATTTTACACACAAAAAATCATGCCTGTATGCCCGAAAGGACAGGCAGAGCTCATGAAATTTTATTCCAGTGCCTCTTTAAGCAATTGTATTTAAGTTGATGAAAATATGTGTTAGGGTGTGAATGTGCTGTGTTTTAAATATAACATTTAACTACTTTTGAATATTGTGTGTATATTAAAGATTTTGCGAAATGAGACATTTTACGTGAAGGACCACCGAATTGAGTCCAATTCCATTACCCCCGTACAAAAGAAAGGATGCAACATACAAAACAGTTAAGAGAGTTTCGGTACGTCGTTACACCTCGAGTAACGAGGCCTGGCAGTTATTCGCAAAGCCCCAGCTCACTACAACGCAGATGGGCCAATATAAATCAAACCTCTGGGGCAGAGGTATGGTATATTATTTTTTACCCTGCTGTTTAAGAAAATCTGTGGATTTGTCTGGTTCCGAAGCGAACTCCAGGAAGAAGTAGGGCACAGCAGAATGTCATCTCACTCGAATTTGGAGCAGCCCAACTGGGAAAGTATCTCCATCTTACAGAATGCGCACTTCTAAGGTTTGTAATTCTCTGCCGGCGTTTGTATTTCCGAGTTCATATAACCTAGACCTTTTTAAGGCACGAGTGAATATGCATCTTCTGGGTGAGCTCGCTTCATCGTCGGTGTCATCTTTGCCCCCTGGCTAGATGCTGGCCACAAGCAATCCCATTTTTTATTTAACAAAAAAAAACAGAAAACTGCAGCCATAATGACATCACTGCTTGCTCCTTAGGTATGTGGATTTGTGTACCTGGTGGTGAGTAAGGTCACCAAAGCTCTCTAGGATGCGCTGTGTTGAGAGTGAATGACCTGCTTATGTATCTAACTGACAACACAACGAATCCTCAAATCAATCAACGTACTTGTGATTCTTCTGGAGTTGCAAGTGTCCATAGCCTTCGGTGTCTGCTTACCATCAGGCGCACTGTAAGCTTGTTTGCAATCGTCGTTGTATCAGGATTTTTATTTATTTTACTTAGAAAACCAACAACGATATAGAATGTATAACTTATATATATATAAAAAAACTAATTGGCATGACCAATTACAGGGCTCCCTTGCTTAAAGCTTTATTTCCACACAAACAAGACTCGTATGCGAGGTTCACTAGAATACGCGTTTTGACAGATCGATTGAACTCATTATAACACTTAATCAAAACAATAAAATTGTACAGTCAAATAAAAAATAATATTAAATTAAAAATTAGTCAAACAACCCGCCCCGTGCCATTCCAGGGGCAAAGGTGCCCATTACGCTCGCCGCGTTCCCGCGTTGAATCTCAATGGACAGCCTCTGCACCAGGAAAGAGCCGGAGCGGGGGTCATGACCCCTCTCGCAGACGCTGCCCAACCTCCCTGAGGAAAACTCTAGCCTCTGAGCCCAAACAATCGGTTGTCTCGACCGCCAGAGGGACAAACAAATAATTTGTTAGAGCGGCGTATTTTTCCCGCTTTCTCAAGGCTGCCGCTCCCGCAGCCCTCAGCGTGACGCCGCAAAAGTACTAACGCACGTGGCGTCCCAGAGCAGACACCTCCCTCTCCGCCAAGGCACCAATGTTAAACCATCGGGCCTCTTGCCGTCTGAGGGCCTACTCCGAACTTCGACAGTCGAACCTCGTGTCGTGCCGTCCCTTTCACTCTCGTGTTATACACTATATGACGGAAAGGGACGGCACGATACGAAGTTCGATTTTCGAAGTTCGGAGTAGGCCCTCGGATCTACTCAGGCCCGAAGGAAGGAAGGATTATTTAATTTAATTTTCATAGACATGTTAACCTAATACTTTAACTATTTATTTTGATTCAATGATATTGACAGTGTGATTTACTCACTATTATAATGATCCTAAGTTCCTTAATTTACATAACTGACAATGTATGATTGACATATCATATATGTAATATCATGAAAAAAAAATGAAGTGTTTGATAAGTAGATACGTACGTTGGAGCTTACGTACGTTGCACGTTGTACGTTGGACACTTAACAAATATTCATGAATGGTCAAATAACAACGATGCTGCTCATTTTTAATCGTTTCAATAATTCCAAGTTTAAATGATGTTTTAGTGTATCCAAAAATGTCCTTAGTAGATGACGATGAAGTATCACGGTACATGTTACAGTGGGATCAAGTTTTTTTTCTTCTTGAAAATATTAATTCAACAAACAGTATATTTAAAACACACCAACTAAAAAAAAAAATTTTTAAAAAGTTAAGTTTTTTTTTAAATCAGTGGCGCTGAGTCCTGAGGTTGTGAATAGCAAGCTGTATTCGTACTAACAGTTTGCTTTCGCTTAATTTATCGTTTTTTGTTATTCTTTTCCTTCGTGCGTTGTTGGTTGACTACTTCAGTTACAACATGCTCAATGTTATTTTGTGTGTAGTAATTCTCTATGAGTTCTATTGAGAAAAAGTATGTGAGTTCGGTCTACGAAGTCTTTATTCATACATTAAAGTGGACTAGTAGAAAAAGGATCTATAAGCGTGCTCACACTTTACACAAGTTAAGCGCATAATATGCTAATTTTGTTTGTTTGTTTGTTTGAACGCGCTAATCTCAGGAACTACTGGTTCGAATTGAAAAATTCTTTTTGTGTTGGATAGTTCATTTATCGAGGAAGGCCTTAGGCTACATAACATCACTCTGCGACCAAAAGGAGCGAAGACGCTGGCGAAGTCGCGGGGAACAGCTAATAAGTGATAAGATGGGAACATTGGGAACCATCAATACAGCCCGCAGGCTGACTAATGAAATACATGATAATAATAAAAAATATTGTGGTGTTACACAAATCGACCTAGTCCCAAACCAAGCAAAGTTTGTACATAATTTTATTTACCATAAATGTAACGTAAGCTGTAATCATTATTGATCTTAAGTCGTTTTTCTCAGAAGCTGTTAATTTACTATTGTTATAAAACAAACCTTGCCCAACCTACAGTGCTCTAAAGTTTATTGACCGAGTGAAACGAAGATCTCCGTTTCAGCTCCGGAAAAATGCCTTCGTGTGTCCAGCGGATTTCCTAATTTTCGGTTGTTCTGCTTTACAGGTCGCATTAGTCAACCGATTTTGTAAAATTTTGTGAGCTGATTTGATATTTTTCCTTAAGTAAGTTTTTGGAAATTTGAAATATAAAAAAAATATCACGAAGTCAACAGCTCACAGAGTCACTAGTTAAAATTATCCTGTAAGTTTAACTTCAGAAAAAAAATCGCTTTTATGGCAAACACTAGTGTTATGCCCAATTAAATTATGGATCCAAGCAAGCATTAAGAGTGCGCAGTACGCTCGGTTCCCCATACAAACGTATTTATGCTCTCATTTTAAAACGCCAGGCTAGAATAACATGAAGCTTTGTATACACAATGGGATCCGGCATATCTAGGTCGGACCATAGTTTCTGTTGCTTGAAATTATAATGGAGAAAAAATACAGCAGTTATTAAAGTTTTCATACAAGCCGTAAAAAACTCAAAAAGCCGCTGTATTTTTTTTCTTTTACAATTTCTAGCAACAGAAACCATGGTCCGACCTAGATATGCCGGATCCCATTGTGTATACAAAGTTTCATGTTATTCTAGCATGGCGTTTTAAAATGAGAGGGTAAATACGTTTGTATGGAGAACCGAGCCAGACCGAGCGTACTGCGCCGTCTTAAGCAAGGAGCTCCGCATTATACAAGCGAAGCGCTGAAACTAAAGTGGCCCGCTAACACATACACACAGACATATCTTAATAGAATCAGGCAGGATTACCTATCTGCTGTTATTTACGGCGGCCTCGAGAGCGGGACCTTTAATGGGCGCAACCGTGGCACTGAATAAAGACTCCGATAAGTATGTTGATGGTTGCATACCTTTACTTTCTTTTTAATTAGTGTGGAAAGGATAAAAAAAGAAGCCGTTAAAACGTCGTCATGTAACTTGAACGTACTCGTTCGATAGGTAGATCTAACTGTCAATTTTAGTATAGTTTATTGAAGAGGTAATGGTAAACACTTAGGGTGAGTTGCACCGACTTACGATCACTCTACCTAGATATTTTTCTAGCAGGAACCACATTTGTTCAGTGCTAGCCACAATAAAATATTGACAATCCTGTTATCGATAAGTACATACTTCTTCATCGACAAGACGTACATAAAATGACAGACTTATATCGGCTACCTACCTAGACGCCGCGTGCACCGATCTTGTACAAATTGAACGTAATCCGTACACTTTCGATCCAATTTATTTTTATAATTTGCAATGAATAGTTCTTTATATAGAGCAGCATACACGAAATTTTCAGGGTGTATTGTCTTTTTTGTTTATGTTGATTGTAGTATAAAAAAAGAGTTACAAAAATATTTAAGGCAGGGCAAGTTTATCAAGTCAATGTTCTGTGTCTACACTGTCTACTTCAAAAACATTCTACTGAAGTCACGTTTTATTTCTTTATAGTTGGGCATGTTTGCTGACGTACAAATCACTGTACTTGCGGCATGTACTTCATTATAAGTCTGTTAGGAAAACATGCGGTATAGCTATTTAAAAATATTCACATGTCATCCAACTCATCGAAGTAATGCAAAAGAGGCAAAATCGTAATACACATTTCATTTATTTCCTCTACTTATTACCAACGTCAAAAAGTAAACAAACTTTTTATATTCTTAGACGTTATTCATTAAAAAAGTAAATAATCGTCCCAAAGAAACATAACATCACATGTCACATTAACACAGACAAGCTTAAGAATATTCGGGAAGAAAAAAATCAATTTCATATTTACCTAACAAAGTTTATGATCAACTGCATTCTGCCATGGTACCTACCAACTAGACAACCCCAGTAATTTTCGAACATTTATCTATGACGTTGAAGTGGTACTTATCGATAACAGGACTGTCGATGTTTTTATTTTGTCAATCACTTACATCAAGTCGTTCGTGCTAGAAAAATATCTAGGTGTAACGATCACATACCGATCAACGTTAAATATGGCGCCGGCAGCTGTTACCCCTTGGAAACCTGTCAAACTTTTCATACTTTCAGATTTTAATCCGCTTACGATTACAGGCGGTTTATTGCAACCTTAATTAAATCGCGTCAGTTTGTTTGGAAATTGGACATAAAGTGTACCCACTTCAGCCATAAATACAATTTTATGCGATTAGAGCGCATCGTTTTCGAGCGTGCGTAAGGTATGACTGTCATTTTCCACAGTAAAAACGACAGTGAGAAATTATAACTATAGTATTGTATTGACGTGATTGGTTACCTTTTTCACCTGGGGAAATGCATTCACGCATCCCGCCTAGCCGGGGAACTAGGATGACGGACTCCCAGGAACCGCCCGGACTACCGTCTATAACCACCAGGGTATGCCCGTCAGACAGCATTAGTGGCGGCGACACAGGATCGCCAAGGCACACAACCGCGAACACCGCCTGCTGCCACAGCCGAAGCGGTTCGCTCCCGGTTGAGGCAAATACTTCCCACCCTTCGGCAAGTGTGTAGGGCGACACCATACAATTGCCGACCAAAGGACATCCACGCCAGGAGAGGGTGAAAAACCCCAGATCTAACCCCTCAGGTCCCCTTGTAACTTTTTATAGAGGTTTTCTCCCTCGCAGCCACCACCCGGCCTCGGCCTGACGGTGTCAGCCCCCGCTCCCGACTATAGCGGACCTCTACTGCAGTCATGGTTACGGGTCCGTAGTTATTTTTAAAGGCATACGGCATGCCTGTCCATCTCGCCGCACCTAGGGTGTCTTGCGACTCCCTGTTGCGGAACCCTTCATCCCCCCGTTGGTCGCATCTGGAGTGTCCTCCACTTATTTAATCGTATGGCATTTATTTACGAACCGTGAAATTTGAGAAGACAAGTACGGTTGCCAGTTTTTGTTGCACTTTTAGCACCACCCAGGGGTCACGTGTAGGGTAACGGTGGGTACTCCCTACGGACGTGGTGCAACTTCGACCCCCTCCACTGAAACAGAGCAACACCCAGAGCGACCCCGTCTGCGGGTTATTGGAAGCACCGGTAAGCGATCCCACCGAAGATGAATCACTTACCGTTTTCTCCAGGGCGCACCGGCCAGAAGCCTTCCCCTTCCCCCAGACCCGCGAGGGCCCACAGGATCTGGAAGAGACCAGACACTCGTGGAGGTTACTCGACTAGCGCCCCGTGATTAATTACCCTGCCGTTCACTAAAAAAAAAATGTATTACCACAAAAACATAAGTAGGTATGATTTTTGGTCGCCACTCGCCTTCAATACCAGACTAATGAGAACCAGCTCTTAGAACTTAGAACTCAACTCAGCGCTTTCAGTGAGGAATAAAAATGGTAAAGATTGAAGAGAACCCATAAAGGGCTAATTTAGTTTTTGTTTAATTATTTTTATTTCCTACTATTATAATTGTTTTATGCAATTCTAAAATACAGTTTGTGGAAGTTTAATTTTAAAACTAAGCTTTTAACGATTAAAAAACAATACCTTCGTATAAAATTCGCTACTAGTTTATTGCTGTATTTACTGTTGAATTGAATTCGGCTACCATACAAATTTTATACGAGTAATAATATTCAGATTTGGAAAATTATGAGATTTTTCAATCACATTCTTCTACACTGCCCGAACTAAGAAATAAAATGATATTAATTAATTTCCGGATGTATTTGTTTATCAAAAGCCAAACACGATTCAAGTACTTACTATTTTTCGATAGAAAAATACCTCAGCCTCAGCTATAGGCAAGCACAATAAGTTACTAAACGACATAATTCGATTAAGTTAACATGACGGAATTTTATCTCATCTTAAAATCTCATGGGAAGAAATGTGAATAAAAAAGTTCACAAAATCACATATCTATTTATCGTTTTTTCCAAAAAGCAATTCCCAAAGAGTGTTTCCTCTTGTTTTCTCGTGCGTGATATACGTACGAGTGATCGTGTCTCTTATTTGGAGGCATTGATTTACATGTATGGGAGGCCTTAAAATGTTTAGTTTGTCATTCTCGTTTCGTAAGCGGCCACTATTGAGCGTAGACCTCCCTTCAAGTACACAACTTAGTGCCGGCCCAGAGCTAGACTTATGCAGGTGACTCGGGAGGTGTTTTTGGCATTATATTTTTGACATGTTAGTTTTCCATAAGTTTCTATTTTCCAAATGAAGCTTTCAACTCTACAGGACTTTGAGAAATCGCATAAAGGTTAGGTTGGTTTAGATTTATTTATAAGTATAACAATCGTGAAATACGATTGTTATACTTACGATTTTGATAAAAAACAATGTTTTAAATATAAAAGGGAATTAAATGATTTGTAAACCATCAATTCGACATCATATTGCTTCGCCATATACCCCAAGGTCGGTTTTTATTGAGAGCGACAATCATTTGTGTAGGTATTATGTAGACCATTGACTCACATAATTTAGTTTGTGTGAGGAACCGGACCTTGCCGTGTACGAACCAATTTACTATAAAATTGAGTTATAATAGTAAATCAAGTGAAATAGTGCAGTTAGGAGCTATAAAACTTTCAGCATGCCACGTTAATTGGAAAAAGAGTTGCTTATAACAACAAACTGCACTTTATGATGCCTCGTCCAATTCAATTCTACTATTTGTGGAGTGAACGAATATTTTTACTTTTTTAAACTTATTATTAGACTATTCTGTGGTATGGTGACACGACGTCACGACAACGTTTGCATAAAGTAGGTAGTAGTTTTCAAGTTTTGCTCGTGTCATATAATACCTAAGTACATACGCACTACGTCGCATCTTACATTTATTTTTTATACCACGTCGGTGGCAAACAAGCGTACGGCTCGCCTGATAATAAGCGGTCACCGCAGCCTATGGACACCTGCAACTCCTAGGGGTGTCACATGCGCGTTGCCGACCCTTCAAGAATGTATACACTCCTTTCTTGAAGAACCCCATACTGTAGTCCGTCGGGAAAACCTCGGCAGGGAGCTCATTCCACAATCGGAGCGTCCGAGAGATACCTCCCTCGGACACTCCTTTTCCTTCCTCTATAACCGTATCGTACGCGACCATTTAGGTTCTAAGTTGTGAGGATGAATGCCCTGCCGACGACGAGCGATGGTAGAAAGCGGCCGTATAAGGCATCATGTCGAACAGTTCTTCGGAGCACAACCCATTATATTTACATAGTTTCCCGGTACTCGTAGCGGTTTGGGCTGCGTCGTCACAAACAAAGGAACATATTTAAGTACAAATTCCCGTTTTTCCCTTGTTTTTCCCTTCATTCAGTAAAGGCACCTGTTGTGACGTTACTATAGGCTATCAGTTGGTGCGGTTAATTGTATTGTTATTGTATACACAACGCAATACCTAACAATAGAATTAGTAGTTGTAGTGTCAGATTCGTGGTCACTCCTAGATACTAGCTCAGGACTGGGACGTACTTAGCGTTGGCATATGCGTGGCAGTGGACGATAATGCGCCATGCGCTGAAAATTACGATTATTATGAAGGACCCGACACTCTCCACATCTCTGAATATGTGTACACCTGATCCAAAAGGAACATGCGGGCAGTCAAAGCTAAGATACATCTGGTGACCAGAGGGCTGGCCAATATTTCGCTCAGCGAATAAGCATTTGCCATCGAGCGTGGCAAGGCAGTCACCCTTCTGGGCTCACTGCCATTGATGGCGACCTGGGTCATATATTTTATTTGTAAGCTGTAGGTATAAGTCCCTTGTAAATATTTATTTTATACGAATAGTTGAGTTTATATTTATTTATTTAAGCCATTTATTCCTTAATAAATATACACTTATTAATATTTCATTATAAAATTCAAAAAGTAGTAATAGTAATTAGTAATGCATGATTTAATTAAACATTATTAAATTAATTAATAAACATGCAGTTGGAAATTGATTCTATAAGTATAATAATTTAGCTATTTTTATTTTTAAGGACCTCTTGACGAGTAAAGGCCTCCTCCATTTTACTCCACATTTCTCTGTTTTGGGCTATTGTTACCCAGTCGTCGCCTGCAAACTTTTTTAGTTCTTCAGCCCATCTTTCCAGTGGGCGGCCCGGCCTTCTTTTACCGGGAGGTCCCGCCCATGTAGTGACTCTCTTAGTCCATTTTTCGATGTTCATTCTTGCCACGTGGCCAGCCCACTTCCATTTTTGTTTCTTGCAATGTGATAATGCGTCGATAACTTTAGTCTTTTCCCTTATAGCCGTATGACGTTGTTTATCTCTAAGTTTTAGGTTCATGATGTGTCTAGACACTGAGTTTATATTATTGTCCCTTATTTATATACCGTTTCCTAAAATAAAAAAAAATACGATAATTTTATTTTGGAGAATACAACTATGAATGTTGCACAGCCAGATAATGAAATGAACTGAAATGAAATTTTTATTCACAAGAATAACATACAGTGTACAATAGGTGTTGCATAATAATATATTAACATTGCAGTTCCAGTCTAGTACTTTGAGCCATTTCAAGTTTATAACTAAAAATACAGTAGTTAAGTAAAACACAGCGCATCCTCGGGAACTCTGGCGACTTAATTCACCACAAGGAATACAACACATACTTACCTACAGTGCAAGCCCCAGTGAACTTCCCCAGTTGCTGCTCAAAATATGAGCGATTTATTTAATCGTATGGCCTTTATTTACGAACCGTGAGATCTTCGAGAAGACAAGTACGGTTGCCAGTTTTTGTTGCACTTTTAGCACCACCCAGGGGTCACGTGTAGGGTAACGGTGGGTACTCCCTACGGACGTGGTGCAACTTCGACCCCCTCCACTGAAACAGAGCAACACCCAGAGCGACCCCGTCTCCGGGTTATTCGAGTCAATGAAGTGTTGGCAACACACTTCTGATTCTTCTGGTAATAATAATAATAATCGTATGGCATTTATTTTTCGAACCGTGAGATCTTCGAGAAGACAAGTACGGTTGCCAGTTTTTGTTGCACTTTTAGCACCACCCAGGGGTCACGTGTAGGGTAACGGTGGGTACTCCCTACGGACGTGGTGCAACTTCGACCCCCCAGTGAGTGGGCAACTTGACTGTTAGAAGTTCTCAAGCCGCCCGAAGGCCTCTAACCTGGCTTAACGACTGCTGTCGTAGACAGCATCCGGGATCAACGGCTTAACGTGCCTTCCAAAGCACGAGAGCGCTCAGTTAGTAACCACTCAAAGCGGTCACCCATCCAAGAACTGACCTGCGTCCACACTGCTTAACCTCGCATACCGCACGCGGTACGCGGGAGCCCCTGGGCCACGAGCGCTCTAATATGAGCGATGATATATACTCGTACAAGTCGTACATAATTGATAGAAACCAACAGAAACTCGGGCTGCCTAAATGAGGCGAACCGAGATCTATGAAAACTTGCAGTTCGTATAAATGTCGCCGAAACGGTATAAGGGCGCGGATTAACGAGAAAACTTTTCTGATCAGCGGCCGCCACTGCTAATCATAAGTTGGCCGATCGTGTTACACTGACAAGGTTACTTAACTGGTTGTTTGCGTAACACGATTGCAAGTCTAGTTGGGGATATATGCGTCCAAAGTAAAAACGGCCGTTTTATTGTTGAACTCACAGATCGACGAATCCGGCAACGTGAAAACTAGTTAGATGTGTTACGCGTTAATTTCATTCCTAGATATCTCGTTTGAGACTCACAGCGCCATCTACCGGCGAAGGATGGCGAGCAGTGACATAACGTCAATTTCTGGTTTGCCCTAAAGCTGCGTTCTGTTGTAATGTTGGTACGGTGAATAATTAATGTGTTTTCTAGTACATTATAGGTATTTTAAGCCTACACAGTTTATTACTTTGTTAAAAGTTATCGTGGTAAAATTGGAGAATAATTTTTTGTCTTCATGCGGTGAGCGCATTTTGGTAAATGGCCCATACTCTCTATGGTCTTCAAATGGAACGCGTCGGAACGCATCCGTTCGGATTTTGACATCTGGAGAAGGAGCGGTGAGGCCTGTCACTCTCTGTCAGGATGCCGTGAGCAGTGCACACGTATCTCTGAGGGCACTCGCTAAGGCTTCGGCCATTTTTTTTATAATTTAGAGATGGGTGCTTAGACCCAAACGCATCTCGTTGAAAATAACTGCAACGACACAGTGAACAAAAGCCTAACTTTAACATTTTTAACGAAATGAAGTGAGGACATCGTGGTCGCGTGTGGACCGTCACCAAGCCTAGGCTTGTATTCTTGCCAGTGATTGTTGTGCTGGCCGCTACCGGCGGGCCAACATAGGCAATTGAGCGGTCGAAGGGCGTGGCGCGAGACTTTGCTGACGTCTCTGCATGCCCCCCCAAAGTCACCGCGACGCGGAGTCAATTCTTGAGGCTTCGTGGACCGAGGAGAGACAGGCAGAGGGTCTGCATGCTGGCGCCGCAATCTTTTAAGGTGATATCCATCCGTAACTTTTGTTCCGTTCTCTTGAACATGCCACGTGTCAACGTAGTGTTACGAAATATCTTGCTAGTGCTATTAGTCGTAACGAGCTTCACACAAACACAATTCACATTAGATTAAGGCGCTAAGCCGGCCTCATCTGATATTTTATTTTTAAACTAAAAGTTAATCCTTATCCGTCCTCGGTCAGAGACATAGTGTAAATCTCCAGGTAGAAAGCCCTGCCTAAAACATTGTGACTTGCATGCTAGCATTAAGCCTACATTAAGGTACTTTATTTCTTTGTATAAGCCGAGAATGTGTGTACTGATTATACATACCATTCGGTTTGAACACTAAACTTGTTTACATTTCTCTCACCTGTAAGTAATTCCTATATAAACTCTTTCATAGTTTTGAGTGATAAACTATGTGGCGCCCTCTTCTAGCAGCACTATATGGTGATAGCTGAAAACCTGAAAGTACCTACCTCCTGAGATTCTCTACCTAATCTAGCTAGTGCGGTGCATGACATCAAGTGTGGACGACTCTTACGAGCCCGTCAAGTCGCTCTCACACCCAAGTGACTGACAACCGTCACAGCTCGCTATCATACACGGTTGCACGTTACATTCTAGCGGCCCAACGTGGAGCTTCCAGGTTAAAATTTGAACGGTTTTCACTGTATAGTGTTTTTTTGGTACTATTTCTATATCTATATCAGATGAAATTGGATTTGGTTTGTGTGAGGCTTATCTTTTGTTACTGAAACAAAACTCTTACTATATAATCTGTATCATATATTGATATCTACTGTTCATTGTGTCAAAAATATTTACCGTACTGTGTGAAATATTTAGCATTAGTGTCAACGAGTTGTGTCATTTCTTTTACCTTTACTTTGTAGAGTAAAGCATGTGTTAGTGCTCCAACTGGACACAATATATGTACTGTATGTTAGTACAATAACTGTCAAACTTGACACTTTAATTTTCTGGACCCGACTTAAAATATATTTTTATCGGACTTGTATATGAAACTCACTTAACATAACTAAGTAGGTATCAGACCTATTGTATATTTCTAAATAGAAAAGATAAGTGTGAATATTGTAATCAGCTGTTTTTACTTATCTGTTTTATTTTCTTACTGAGTGTTGAACACTACTATATCTTGTCAAACATGGCTTTGCAAATTGAAGTGGATAATCTGACTAAGGACGAATTATTATTTGAATTACAAGCGAGAGGCCTAGAAGTAAATTCTAATAATACAGTAGATGAACTTAAACAACAATTTAAATCTGCCAAAGGCACTTCTCTGGATAACACAAAAGCGAACACTTTCATCTCAGGCTTGTCCATCGATGACGAATTTCAGGTCTGCGAGGGAAAACTGGATGCAGTGTTAATGGCTGATCACTCATCGTCGTCGTGTCGAAGGAGGTGTCTGTCGAAGCTGTCTCATGTCATTCTGAGGTTAGAGAAATTGGTTTTAATAAATTCTGAACAGCGGCTTAGGAAGATAGCGCTTGTGTCTAAGGCGTTCAATGCCATTGAAACTTTAAAGTGTAATCAAACACCTGGCTCATCTTCTCAAGGCGCTGGCACGAATGTTGTTGAGTCTATTCCGTCTGTAGTGTGTCAAAGGCACACTTCTCAGGTGCTCAAATGGGTCACTGGGTCACGAGGTCACTGGTTTTAGCCCTTATTTTCTAAACAGTGGACGAGAGGCCATTCTTTCTGGCGAATGGTATCCCTCAGGACCTCCTAGTGGTGATGATTTACAGTTTACTAATAGGAACTTATATTCCTCTTTGCTGTCGCATCTTAAGCCTATTTTTGAGAAAGTAAATGACTGTTTACAAAAATCTTATCAACGTAGCCGAGTGTACTATAACAGGGGTAGGAGACGCTTAGAATATGACGCGGGTCAAGTGGTTTGGAAAAGAGAATTTCCTCTCTCCGACGCAAGCAAATTCTTCGCTCAGAAACTAGCTCCCAAGTTTAAGAAATGTGTTGTACTTAGAAAAATATCTCCAGTAACTTATGAGCTTCGCGATTTTAATAGTCAAAAGTCTGTAGGTATTTGGCATGTCAAAGATATAATAAAATCTCAGCCAGACCAAACAGTCGTGTAAAGATAAATCCTTTTTGCACAGCTGATGAATAGCTATTAGGTATTTGCAGAAATATTTTTTGCAATTAAAACTTTAACAATAACATTTCTAGCTAACTCAATGTGTCAATATGAACTTTTATTTCATATTATGATTGACGGATGACCGATGTTTATCTGTTGCACTTTGATAAAGCATAATTTGACAACTGCTGATTAACAAATAATCCAAGTAGGTATTTTGGTAATAAACGAACCGTTATGTACACATTGCGTTTGTCAATGTGAAGCCTAACATGGATTTCATATAAATAAAGAAACGTTCTTAAATGAGTCGTATATAGGAACGTAGCCTTTCCTAGGTAATTGCTTTCAAGTAATTATTATGCACTCAAACGCAGATTCCCGGACTATACAGTCGACCTCAATATTAGGATACATCTTCGAAATGGCCAATCGAAAATGTTAGTTAAAATTGCATAGGGTTAAATTTTAAACGGATAAGTATATGCGCTAACTGTAGTTCGTTAGGTAAATGTATAGGTAGGAATATAACTGGACTCGTAGTCAAGATCATGGACGTGGGGACGCTCACGGACATGTCAATAAGAAATAGATTAGGAAAACGCGTTAGTTTAAGTAGGTAACTGTCGACCTTAAGTTAAGCTGCTTGGAACTTAGAGATCCATCTATATCTCATTCTGCTACTAAATAAAATACTCGTTTTATCTAAAGACAATAAGTCTTCTTATCTCTGCTCTTGTCATGTAGACACATCTGTCTTTGTTTATTTTGATAGTTGTTATTTAAGGATTCCTGGGAGGAAAAGGTGTCTTTGTCGATTCTGTCGGATTTATGCTTTGTGCATTGAAGTGAATAGGTATTCTATCACAGGTATGTGTTTTCTTAACATATACAAGCGCTGGTTTTAATCATAGACAGAATCTCTTTTAAAGTTCTATTTCCATGACTCATGTTGTTTTATCGTGCTAATTGAAGTTGTGATATTTCAGGACATTGTGTCAACGTGTATAACCTCATGTACAGTCGGCGGAAAATTTATTTCGTTATGGAACTCTTTTCCGAAACTTGTGAAAGTCTAGCGTAAGATTATTGTTGTGTTGCGATGACACCTGTCCCAATACCTCATTCATCGTAAGTTTTTTTTTTTGAGTATGAACTCATATGTAAGTTCAAGGGTCGATGACCTCACATGGGGTCATGTTAGGTCAAATGTCAAATGGGTTAACTAGGGGCAATGTGCTTCAGTGGTGGCTTTATTTGGAGTTTGATTACTTCACTGTCTCTGATTGTTTTTAGGACTTTGTTTTTTTTAAAGAAAAAAAAAAAAAATTTTTAAAAAAAAAAAAAAAAAAAAATTTTTTTTGACTAACTGAAGCGGTAATGTTACGCGTTAATTTCATTCCTAAATATCTCGTTTGAGACTCACAGCGCCATCTACCGGCGAAGGATGGCGAGCAGTGACATAACGTCAATTTCTGGTTTGCCCTAAAGCTGCGTTCTGTTGTAATGTTGGTACGGTGAATAATCAATGTGTTTTCTAGTACATTATAGGTATTTTAAGCCTACACAGTTTATTAGTTGGTTAAAAGTTATCGTGGTAAAATTGGAGAATAATTTTTTGTCTTCATGCGGTGAGCGCATTTTGGTAAATGGCCCATACTCTCTATGGTCTTCAAATGGAACGCGTCGGAACGCATCCGTTCGGATTTTGACATCTGGAGAAAGAGCGGTGAGGCCTGTCACTCTCTGTCAGGATGCCGTGAGCAGTGCACACGTGTCTCTGAGGGCACTCGCTAAGGCTTCGGCCATTTTTTTTATAATTTAGAGATGGGTGCTTAGACCCAAACGCATCTCGTTGAAAATAACTGCAACGACACAGTGAACAAAAGGTGAGTGCGTCGAAGTTTGTCGTGAATCAAGTGATCGTGTTATTTTTGCGGTTACAAGGCCGATCTTAACGAAATCTGTTGTTTTTTTGTCGCAGCCTAACTTTAACATTTTTAACGAAATGAAGTGAGGACATCGTGGTCGCGTGTGGACCGTCACCAAGCCTAGGCTTGTACTCTTGCCAGGTGAGATGAGCAGGATTTCGTTTACGTAGTGTTCAAAGAGTTTGCGTTGAAAAGACGTGCGCGAGGTTGTAGTTCGAGGATTAAATGTTTTGTGGTTTTCAGTGATTGTTGTGCTGGCCGCTACCGGCGGGCCAACATAGGCAATTGAGCGGTCGAAGGGCGTGGCGCGAGACTTTGCTGACGTCTCTGCATGCCCCACCGAAGTCACCGCGACGCGGAGTCACTTCTTGAGGCTTCGTGGACCGAGGAGAGACAGGCAGAGGGTCTGCATGCTGGCGCCGCAATCTTTTAAGGTGATATCCATCCGTAACTTTTGTTCCGTTCTCTTGAACATGCCACGTGTCAACGTAGTGTTACGAAATATCTTGCTAGTGTTATTAGTCATAACAAGCTTCACACAAACACAATTCACATTAGATTAAGGCGCTAAGCCGGCCTCATCTGATATTTTATTTTTAAACTAAAAGTTAATCCTTATCCGTCCTCGGTCAGAGACATAGTGTTGTTACGCGTTAATTTCATTCCTAAATATCTCGTTTGAGACTCACAGCGCCATCTACCGGCGAAGGATGGCGAGCAGTGACATAACGTCAATTTCTGGTTTGCCCTAAAGCTGCGTTCTGTTGTAATGTTGGTACGGTGAATAATCAATGTGTTTTCTAGTACATTATAGGTATTTTAAGCCTACACAGTTTATTAGTTGGTTAAAAGTTATCGTGGTAAAATTGGAGAATAATTTTTTGTCTTCATGCGGTGAGCGCATTTTGGTAAATGGCCCATACTCTCTATGGTCTTCAAATGGAACGCGTCGGAACGCATCCGTTCGGATTTTGACATCTGGAGAAAGAGCGGTGAGGCCTGTCACTCTCTGTCAGGATGCCGTGAGCAGTGCACACGTGTCTCTGAGGGCACTCGCTAAGGCTTCGGCCATTTTTTTTATAATTTAGAGATGGGTGCTTAGACCCAAACGCATCTCGTTGAAAATAACTGCAACGACACAGTGAACAAAAGGTGAGTGCGTCGAAGTTTGTCGTGAATCAAGTGATCGTGTTATTTTTGCGGTTACAAGGCCGATCTTAACGAAATCTGTTGTTTTTTTGTCGCAGCCTAACTTTAACATTTTTAACGAAATGAAGTGAGGACATCGTGGTCGCGTGTGGACCGTCACCAAGCCTAGGCTTGTACTCTTGCCAGGTGAGATGAGCAGGATTTCGTTTACGTAGTGTTCAAAGAGTTTGCGTTGAAAAGACGTGCGCGAGGTTGTAGTTCGAGGATTAAATGTTTTGTGGTTTTCAGTGATTGTTGTGCTGGCCGCTACCGGCGGGCCAACATAGGCAATTGAGCGGTCGAAGGGCGTGGCGCGAGACTTTGCTGACGTCTCTGCATGCCCCACCGAAGTCACCGCGACGCGGAGTCACTTCTTGAGGCTTCGTGGACCGAGGAGAGACAGGCAGAGGGTCTGCATGCTGGCGCCGCAATCTTTTAAGGTGATATCCATCCGTAACTTTTGTTCCGTTCTCTTGAACATGCCACGTGTCAACGTAGTGTTACGAAATATCTTGCTAGTGTTATTAGTCATAACAAGCTTCACACAAACACAATTCACATTAGATTAAGGCGCTAAGCCGGCCTCATCTGATATTTTATTTTTAAACTAAAAGTTAATCCTTATCCGTCCTCGGTCAGAGACATAGTGTAAATCTCCAGGTAGAAAGCCCTGCCTAAAACATTGTGACTTGCATGCTAGCATTAAGCCTACATTAAGGTACTTTATTTCTTTGTATAAGCCGAGAATGTGTGTACTGATTATACATACCATTCGGTTTGAACACTAAACTTGTTTACATTTCTCTCACCTGTAAGTAATTCCTATATAAACTCTTTCATAGTTTTGAGTGATAAACTATGTGGCGCCCTCTTCTAGCAGCACTATATGGTGATAGCTGAAAACCTGAAAGTACCTACCTCCTGAGATTCTCTACCTAATCTAGCTAGTGCGGTGCATGACATCAAGTGTGGACGACTCTTACGAGCCCGTCAAGTCGCTCTCACACCCAAGTGACTGACAACCGTCACAGCTCGCTATCATACACGGTTGCACGTTACATTCTAGCGGCCCAACGTGGAGCTTCCAGGTTAAAATTTGAACGGTTTTCACTGTATAGTGTTTTTTTGGTACTATTTTTATATCTATATCAGATGAAATTGGATTTGGTTTGTGTGAGGCTTATCTTTTGTTACTGAAACAAAACTCTTACTATATAATCTGTATCATATATTGATATCTACTGTTCATTGTGTCAAAAATATTTACCGTACTGTGTGAAATATTTAGCATTAGTGTCAACGAGTTGTGTCATTTCTTTTACCTTTACTTTGTAGAGTAAAGCATGTGTTAGTGCTCCAACTGGACACAATATATGTACTGTATGTTAGTACAATAACTGTCAAACTTGACACTTTAATTTTCTGGACCCGACTTAAAATATATTTTTATCGGACTTGTATATGAAACTCACTTAACATAATTAAGTAGGTATCAGACCTATTGTATATTTCTAAATAGAAAAGATAAGTGTGAATATTGTAATCAGCTGTTTTTACTTATCTGTTTTATTTTCTTACTGAGTGTTGAACACTACTATATCTTGTCAAACATGGCTTTACAAATTGAAGTGGATAATCTGACTAAGGACGAATTATTATTTGAATTACAAGCGAGAGGCCTAGAAGTAAATTCTAATAATACAGTAGATGAACTTAAGCAACAATTTAAATCTGCCAAAGGCACTTCTCTGGATAACACAAAAGCGAACACTTTCATCTCAGGCTTGTCCATCGATGACGAATTTCAGGTCTGCGAGGGAAAACTGGATGCAGTGTTAATGGCTGATCACTCATCGTCGTCGTGTCGAAGGAGGTGTGTGTCGAAGCTGTCTCATGTCATTCTGAGGTTAGAGAAATTGGTTTTAATAAATTCTGAACAGCGGCTTAGGAAGATAGCGCTTGTGTCTAAGGCGTTCAATGCCATTGAAACTTTAAAGTGTAATCAAACACCTGGCTCATCTTCTCAAGGCACTGGCACGAATATTGTTGAGTCTATTCCGTCTGTAGTGTGTCAAAGGCACACTTCTCAGGTGCTCAAATGGGGACTTGTGTATGATGGTAGGGTACCGCCTCATGACTTTATTTTCCGTTTGCAAGAGCTTAAGTGCTCATCTGAGGTTTCAGACTCTGAACTGTTGAGGAATGCGGTTCACCTTTTTTCTGGGGAAGCTTTGATGTGGTTTCGCACGAATAAGTCACATTTTAACACTTTTCAAGATTTTGTAGAGTCGCTCAAAGATGAATTCCAACCGGTAGAATATGAACGGTGTCTATTGAACCAGATTAGGGCTAGGTTGCAGGACAAGAGTGAGTCGATTAGGTCTTATATCAACATCATGGAAAGTTTGTTTTTGCGTTTGTCAGTACCTATCACAGATGCGGAGCAACTAGATATTATAATGACCAACATGAACCCTTATTTCATTTCGCGTCTAGCTTTAACTGAAGTACGTACCGTGCGGGAACTTAAGAATATTTGTGCGCGTTTAGAAGTGTCAAAGTTTAAATGTGAAAACCGCGGATTTTTGAACACTGGTAGAGAGCTAGTCATTCCTAATTTTTGTAGTGGGATCTCAAGCCACATTCCCTCAACTTCTAATGCCAGACCTCGTATCGTTAGCCAGGGACAAGATAGGGCTACTGTGTCTTGTGGAAAATGCGGTGGCAATCATCATCACTCTCATTGTGACGCATATCCGGTGATTGGTGACGGTCCACACGCGACCACGATGTCCTCACTTCATTTCGTTAAAAATGTTAAAGTTAGGCTGCGACAAAAAAACAACAGATTTCGTTAAGATCGGCCTTGTAACCGCAAAAATAACACGATCACTTGATTCACGACAAACTTCGACGCACTCACCTTTTGTTCACTGTGTCGTTGCAGTTATTTTCAACGAGATGCGTTTGGGTCTAAGCACCCATCTCTAAATTATAAAAAAAATGGCCGAAGCCTTAGCGAGTGCCCTCAGAGACACGTGTGCACTGCTCACGGCATCCTGACAGAGAGTGACAGGCCTCACCGCTCTTTCTCCAGATGTCAAAATCCGAACGGATGCGTTCCGACGCGTTCCATTTGAAGACCATAGAGAGTATGGGCCATTTACCAAAATGCGCTCACCGCATGAAGACAAAAAATTATTCTCCAATTTTACCACGATAACTTTTAACCAACTAATAAACTGTGTAGGCTTAAAATACCTATAATGTACTAGAAAACACATTGATTATTCACCGTACCAACATTACAACAGAACGCAGCTTTAGGGCAAACCAGAAATTGACGTTATGTCACTGCTCGCCATCCTTCGCCGGTAGATGGCGCTGTGAGTCTCAAACGAGATATTTAGGAATGAAATTAACGCGTAACATTTTTTTTGTCTAACTGAAGCGGTAATGTTACGCGTTAATTTCATTCCTAGATATCTCGTTTGAGACTCACAGCGCCATCTACCGGCGAAGGATGGCGAGCAGTGACATAACGTCAATTTCTGGTTTGCCCTAAAGCTGCGTTCTGTTGTAATGTTGGTACGGTGAATAATCAATGTGTTTTCTAGTACATTATAGGTATTTTAAGCCTACACAGTTTATTAGTTTGTTAAAAGTTATCGTGGTAAAATTGGAGAATAATTTTTTGTCTTCATGCGGTGAGCGCATTTTGGTAAATGGCCCATACTCTCTATGGTCTTCAGATGGAACGCGTCGGAACGCATCCGTTCGGATTTTGACATCTGGAGAAAGAGCGGTGAGGCCTGTCACTCTCTGTCAGGATGCCGTGAGCAGTGCACACGGATTTCTGAGGGCACTCGCTAAGGCTTCGGCCATTTTTTTTATAATTTAGAGATGGGTGCTTAGACCCAAACGCATCTCGTTGAAAATAACTGCAACGACACAGTGAACAAAAGCCTAACTTTAACATTTTTAACGAAATGAACTGAGGACATCGTGGTCGCGTGTGGACCGTCACCAAGCTTAGACTTGTACTCTTGCCAGTGATTGTTGTGCTGGCCGCTACCGGCGGGCCAACATAGGCAATTGAGCGGTCGAAGGGCGTGGCGCGAGACTTTGCTGACGTCCCTGCATGGCCCCCCAAAGTCACCGCGACGCGGAGTCACTTCTTGAGGCTTCGTGGACCGAGGAGAGACAGGCAGAGGGTCTGCATGCTGGCGCCGCAATCTTTTAAGGTGATATCCATCCGTAACTTTTGTTCCGTTCTCTTGAACATGCCACGTGTCAACGTAGTGTTACGAAATATCTTGCTAGTGTTATTAGTCATAACAAGCTTCACACAAACACAATTCACATTAGATTAAGGCGCTAAGCCGGCCTCATCTGATATTTTATTTTTAAACTAAAAGTTAGTCCTTATCCGTCCTCGGTCAGAGACATAGTGTAAATCTCCAGGTAGAAAGCCCTGCCTAAAACATTGTGACTTGCATGCTAGCATTAAGCCTACATTAAGGTACTTTATTTCTTTGTATAAGCCGAGAATGTGTGTACTGATTATACATACCATTCGGTTTGAACACTAAACTTGTTTACATTTCTCTCACCTGTAAGTAATTCCTATATAAACTCTTTCATAGTTTTGAGTGATAAACTATGTGGCGCCCTCTTCTAGCAGCACTATATGGTGATAGCTGAAAACCTGAAAGTACCTACCTCCTGAGATTCTCTACCTAATCTAGCTAGTGCGGTGCATGACATCAAGTGTGGACGACTCTTACGAGCCCGTCAAGTCGCTCTCACACCCAAGTGACTGACAACCGTCACAGCTCGCTATCATACACGGTTGCACGTTACATTCTGGCCGTCAAATTGACTGCCAGAATGTAACTGTTGCACGGTTACATTCTGGCAGTCAATTTCTGGCAGTCAATTGGAGCTGATTGAATTGTGTTTGTGTGAAGCTTGTTATGACTAATAACACTAGCAAGATATTTCGTAACACTACGTTGACACGTGGCATGTTCAAGAGAACGGAACAAAAGTTACGGATGGATATCACCTTAAAAGATTGCGGCGCCAGCATGCAGACCCTCTGCCTGTCTCTCCTCGGTCCACGAAGCCTCAAGAAGTGACTCCGCGTCGCGGTGACTTCGGTGGGGCATGCAGAGACGTCAGCAAAGTCTCGCGCCACGCCCTTCGACCGCTCAATTGCCTATGTTGGCCCGCCGGTAGCGGCCAGCACAACAATCACTGGCAAGAGTACAAGCCTAGGCTTGGTGACGGTCCACACGCGACCACGATGTCCTCACTTCATTTCGTTAAAAATGTTAAAGTTAGGCTTTTGTTCACTGTGTCGTTGCAGTTATTTTCAACGAGATGCGTTTGGGTCTAAGCACCCATCTCT
This sequence comes from Notocelia uddmanniana, assembly GCA_905163555.1. Lineage (NCBI taxonomy): Eukaryota > Metazoa > Arthropoda > Insecta > Lepidoptera > Tortricidae > Notocelia > Notocelia uddmanniana. The sequence continues at coordinate 46,962,451 of LR991053.1, forward strand.
AAATTATGTGTGTACTATAACAGGGGTAGGAGACGCTTAGAATATGACGCGGGTCAAGTGGTTTGGAAAAGAGAATTTCCTCTCTCCGACGCAAGCAAATTCTTCGCTCAGAAACTAGCTCCCAAGTTTAAGAAATGTGTTGTACTTAGAAAAATATCTCCAGTAACTTATGAGCTTCGCGATTTTAATAGTCAAAAGTCTGTAGGTATTTGGCATGTCAAAGATATAATAAAATCTCAGCCAGACCAAACAGTCGTGTAAAGATAAATCCTTTTTGCACAGCTGATGAATAGCTATTAGGTATTTGCAGAAATATTTTTTTGCAATTAAAACTTTAACAATAACATTTCTAGCTAACTCAATGTGTCAATATGAACTTTTATTTCATATTATGATTGACGGATGACCGATGTTTATCTGTTGCACTTTGATAAAGCATAATTTGACAACTGCTGATTAACAAATAATCCAAGTAGGTATTTAGGTAATAAACGAACCGTTATGTACACATTGCGTTTGTCAATGTGAAGCCTAACATGGATTTCATATAAATAAAGAAACGTTCTTAAATGAGTCGTATATAGGAACGTAGCCTTTCCTAGGTAATTGCTTTCAAGTAATTATTATGCACTCAAACGCAGATTCCCGGACTGTACAGTCGACCTCAATGTTAGGATACATCTTCGAAATGGCCAATCGAAAATGTTAGTTAAAATTGCATAGGGTTAAATTTTAAACGGATAAGTATATGCGCTAACTGTAGTTCGTTAGGTAAATGTATAGGTAGGAATATAACTGGACTCGTGGTCAAGATCATGGACGTGGGGACGCTCACGGACATGTCAATAAGAAATAGATTAGGAAAACGCGTTAGTTTAAGTAGGTAACTGTCGACCTTAAGTTAAGCTGCTTGGAACTTAGAGATCCATCTATATCTCCTTCTGCTACTAAATAAAATAGTCGCTTTATCTAAAGACAATAAGTCTTCTTATCTCTGCTCTTGTCATGTAGACACATCTGTCTTTGTTTATTTTGATAGTTGTTATTTAAGGATTCCTGGGAGGAAAAGGTGTCTTTGTCGATTCTGTCGGATTTATGCTTTGTGCATTGAAGTGAATAGGTATTCTATCACAGGTATGTGTTTTCTTAACATATACAAGCGCTGGTTTTAATCATAGACAGAATCTCTTTTAAAGTTCTATTTCCATGACTCATGTTGTTTTATCGTGCTAATTGAAGTTGTGATATTTCAGGACATTGTGTCAACGTGTATAACCTCATGTACAGTCGGCGGAAAATTTATTTCGTTATGGAACTCTTTTCCGAAACTTGTGAAAGTCTAGCGTAAGATTATTGTTGTGTTGCGATGACACCTGTCCCAATACCTCATTCATCGTAAGTTTTTTTTTTTGAGTATGAACTCATATGTAAGTTCAAGGGTCGATGACCTCACATGGGGTCATGTTAGGTCAAATGTCAAATGGGTTAACTAGGGGCAATGTGCTTCAGTGGTGGCTTTATTTGGAGTTTGATTACTTCACTGTCTCTGATTGTTTTTAGGACTTTGTTTTTTTTAAAGAAAAAAAAAAAATTTTTAAAAAAAAAAAAAAAAAAAAATTTTTTTTGTCTAACTGAAGCGGTAATGTTACGCGTTAATTTCATTCCTAGATATCTCGTTTGAGACTCACAGCGCCATCTACCGGCGAAGGATGGCGAGCAGTGACATAACGTCAATTTCTGGTTTGCCCTAAAGCTGCGTTCTGTTGTAATGTTGGTACGGTGAATAATTAATGTGTTTTCTAGTACATTATAGGTATTTTAAGCCTACACAGTTTATTACTTTGTTAAAAGTTATCGTGGTAAAATTGGAGAATAATTTTTTGTCTTCATGCGGTGAGCGCATTTTGGTAAATGGCCCATACTCTCTATGGTCTTCAAATGGAACGCGTCGGAACGCATCCGTTCGGATTTTGACATCTGGAGAAGGAGCGGTGAGGCCTGTGACTCTCTGTCAGGATGCCGTGAGCAGTGCACACGTATCTCTGAGGGCACTCGCTAAGGCTTCGGCCATTTCTTTTATAATTTAGAGATGGGTGCTTAGACCCAAACGCATCTCGTTGAAAATAACTGCAACGACACAGTGAACAAAAGCCTAACTTTAACATTTTTAACGAAATGAACTGAGGACATCGTGGTCGCGTGTGGACCGTCACCAAGCTTAGACTTGTACTCTTGCCAGTGATTGTTGTGCTGGCCGCTACCGGCGGGCCAACATAGGCAATTGAGCGGTCGAAGGGCGTGGCGCGAGACTTTGCTGACGTCTCTGCATGCCCCCCCAAAGTCACCGCGACGCGGAGTCACTTCTTGAGGCTTCGTGGACCGAGGAGAGACAGGCAGAGGGTCTGCATGCTGGCGCCGCAATCTTTTAAGGTGATATCCATCCGTAACTTTTGTTCCGTTCTCTTGAACATGCCACGTGTCAACGTAGTGTTACGAAATATCTTGCTAGTGCTATTAGTCGTAACGAGCTTCACACAAACACAATTCACATTAGATTAAGGCGCTAAGCCGGCCTCATCTGATATTTTATTTTTAAACTAAAAGTTAATCCTTATCCGTCCTCGGTCAGAGACATAGTGTAAATCTCCAGGTAGAAAGCCCTGCCTAAAACATTGTGACTTGCATGCTAGCATTAAGCCTACATTAAGGTACTTTATTTCTTTGTATAAGCCGAGAATGTGTGTACTGATTATACATACCATTCGGTTTGAACACTAAACTTGTTTACATTTCTCTCACCTGTAAGTAATTCCTATATAAACTCTTTCATAGTTTTGAGTGATAAACTATGTGGCGCCCTCTTCTAGCAGCACTATATGGTGATAGCTGAAAACCTGAAAGTACCTACCTCCTGAGATTCTCTACCTAATCTAGCTAGTGCGGTGCATGACATCAAGTGTGGACGACTCTTACGAGCCCGTCAAGTCGCTCTCACACCCAAGTGACTGACAACCGTCACAGCTCGCTATCATACACGGTTGCACGTTACATTCTGGGCAAGAATGTAACGTGCAACCGTGTATGATAGCGAGCTGTGACGGTTGTCAGTCACTTGGGTGTGAGAGCGACTTGACGGGCTCGTAAGAGTCGTCCACACTTGATGTCATGCACCGCACTAGCTAGATTAGGTAGAGAATCTCAGGAGGTAGGTACTTTCAGGTTTTCAGCTATCACCATATAGTGCTGCTAGAAGAGGGCGCCACATAGTTTATCACTCAAAACTATGAAAGAGTTTATATAGGAATTACTTACAGGTGAGAGAAATGTAAACAAGTTTAGTGTTCAAACCGAATGGTATGTATAATCAGTACACACATTCTCGGCTTATACAAAGAAATAAAGTACCTTAATGTAGGCTTAATGCTAGCATGCAAGTCACAATGTTTTAGGCAGGGCTTTCTACCTGGAGATTTACACTATGTCTCTGACCGAGGACGGATAAGGATTAACTTTTAGTTTAAAAATAAAATATCAGATGAGGCCGGCTTAGCGCCTTAATCTAATGTGAATTGTGTTTGTGTGAAGCTTGTTATGACTAATAACACTAGCAAGATATTTCGTAACACTACGTTGACACGTGGCATGTTCAAGAGAACGGAACAAAAGTTACGGATGGATATCACCTTAAAAGATTGCGGCGCCAGCATGCAGACCCTCTGCCTGTCTCTCCTCGGTCCACGAAGCCTCAAGAAGTGACTCCGCGTCGCGGTGACTTCGGTGGGGCATGCAGAGACGTCAGCAAAGTCTCGCGCCACGCCCTTCGACCGCTCAATTGCCTATGTTGGCCCGCCGGTAGCGGCCAGCACAACAATCACTGAAAACCACAAAACATTTAATCCTCGAACTACAACCTCGCGTACGACTTCTCAACGCAAACTCTTTGAACACCACGTAAACGAAATCCTGCTCATCTCACCTGGCAAGAATACAAGCCTAGGCTTGGTGACGGTCCACACGCGACCACGATGTCCTCACTTCATTTCGTTAAAAATGTTAAAGTTAGGCTGCGACAAAAAAACAACAGATTTCGTTAAGATCGGCCTTGTAACCGCAAAAATAACACGATCACTTGATTCACGACAAACTTCGACGCACTCACCTTTTGTTCACTGTGTCGTTGCAGTTATTTTCAACGAGATGCGTTTGGGTCTAAGCACCCATCTCTAAATTATAAAAAAAATGGCCGAAGCCTTAGCGAGTGCCCTCAGAGATACGTGTGCACTGCTCACGGCATCCTGACAGAGAGTGACAGGCCTCACCGCTCTTTCTCCAGATGTCAAAATCCGAACGGATGCGTTCCGACGCGTTCCATTTGAAGACCATAGAGAGTATGGGCCATTTACCAAAATGCGCTCACCGCATGAAGACAAAAAATTATTCTCCAATTTTACCACGATAACTTTTAACCAACTAATAAACTGTGTAGGCTTAAAATACCTATAATGTACTAGAAAACACATTGATTATTCACCGTACCAACATTACAACAGAACGCAGCTTTAGGGCAAACCAGAAATTGACGTTATGTCACTGCTCGCCATCCTTCGCCGGTAGATGGCGCTGTGAGTCTCAAACGAGATATTTAGGAATGAAATTAACGCGTAACATTACCGCTTCAGTTAGTCAAAAAAAAAATTTTTTTTTTTTTTTTTTAAATAAAGTCCTAAAACAATCAGAGACAGTGAAGTAATCAAACTCCAAACAAAGCCACCACTGAAGCACATTGCCCCTAGTTAACCCATTTGACATTTGACCTAACATGACCCCATGTGAGGTCATCGACCCTTGAACTTACATATGAGTTCATACTCAAAAAAAAAAACTTCCATCCAGCGACAGGATACCATTCGCCAGAAAGAATGGCCTCTCGTCCACTGTTTAGAAAATAAGGGCTAAAACCAGTGACCTCGTGACCCAGTGACCCATTTGAGCACCTGAGAAGTGTGCCTTTGACACACTACAGACGGAATAGACTCAACAACATTCGTGCCAGCGCCTTGAGAAGATGAGCCAGGTGTTTGATTACACTTTAAAGTTTCAATGGCATTGAACGCCTTAGACACAAGCGCTATCTTCCTAAGCCGCTGTTCAGAATTTATTAAAACCAATTTCTCTAACCTCAGAATGACATGAGACAGCTTCGACAGACACCTCCTTCGACACGACGACGATGAGTGATCAGCCATTAACACTGCATCCAGTTTTCCCTCGCAGACCTGAAATTCGTCATCGATGGACAAGCCTGAGATGAAAGTGTTCGCTTTTGTGTTATCCAGAGAAGTGCCTTTGGCAGATTTAAATTGTTGTTTAAGTTCATCTACTGTATTATTAGAATTTACTTCTAGGCCTCTCGCTTGTAATTCAAATAATAATTCGTCCTTAGTCAGATTATCCACTTCAATTTGTAAAGCCATGTTTGACAAGATATAGTAGTGTTCAACACTCAGTAAGAAAATAAAACAGATAAGTAAAAACAGCTGATTACAATATTCACACTTATCTTTTCTATTTAGAAATATACAATAGGTCTGATACCTACTTAGTTATGTTAAGTGAGTTTCATATACAAGTCCGATAAAAATATATTTTAAGTCGGGTCCAGAAAATTAAAGTGTCAAGTTTGACAGTTATTGTACTAACATACAGTACATATATTGTGTCCAGTTGGAGCACTAACACATGCTTTACTCTACAAAGTAAAGGTAAAAGAAATGACACAACTCGTTGACACTAATGCTAAATATTTCACACAGTACGGTAAATATTTTTGACACAATGAACAGTAGATATCAATATATGATACAGATTATATAGTAAGAGTTTTGTTTCAGTAACAAAAGATAAGCCTCACACAAACCAAATCCAATTTCATCTGATATAGATATAAAAATAGTACCAAAAAAACACTATACAGTGAAAACCGTTCAAATTTTAACCTGGAAGCTCCACGTTGGGCCGCTAGAATGTAACGTGCAACCGTGTATGATAGCGAGCTGTGACGGTTGTCAGTCACTTGGGTGTGAGAGCGACTTGACGGGCTCGTAAGAGTCGTCCACACTTGATGTCATGCACCGCACTAGCTAGATTAGGTAGAGAATCTCAGGAGGTAGGTACTTTCAGGTTTTCAGCTATCACCATATAGTGCTGCTAGAAGAGGGCGCCACATAGTTTATCACTCAAAACTATGAAAGAGTTTATATAGGAATTACTTACAGGTGAGAGAAATGTAAACAAGTTTAGTGTTCAAACCGAATGGTATGTATAATCAGTACACACATTCTCGGCTTATACAAAGAAATAAAGTACCTTAATGTAGGCTTAATGCTAGCATGCAAGTCACAATGTTTTAGGCAGGGCTTTCTACCTGGAGATTTACACTATGTCTCTGACCGAGGACGGATAAGGATTAACTTTTAGTTTAAAAATAAAATATCAGATGAGGCCGGCTTAGCGCCTTAATCTAATGTGAATTGTGTTTGTGTGAAGCTTGTTATGACTAATAACACTAGCAAGATATTTCGTAACACTACGTTGACACGTGGCATGTTCAAGAGAACGGAACAAAAGTTACGGATGGATATCACCTTAAAAGATTGCGGCGCCAGCATGCAGACCCTCTGCCTGTCTCTCCTCGGTCCACGAAGCCTCAAGAAGTGACTCCGCGTCGCGGTGACTTCGGTGGGGCATGCAGAGACGTCAGCAAAGTCTCGCGCCACGCCCTTCGACCGCTCAATTGCCTATGTTGGCCCGCCGGTAGCGGCCAGCACAACAATCACTGAAAACCACAAAACATTTAATCCTCGAACTACAACCTCGCGTACGACTTCTCAACGCAAACTCTTTGAACACCACGTAAACGAAATCCTGCTCATCTCACCTGGCAAGAATACAAGCCTAGGCTTGGTGACGGTCCACACGCGACCACGATGTCCTCACTTCATTTCGTTAAAAATGTTAAAGTTAGGCTGCGACAAAAAAACAACAGATTTCGTTAAGATCGGCCTTGTAACCGCAAAAATAACACGATCACTTGATTCACGACAAACTTCGACGCACTCACCTTTTGTTCACTGTGTCGTTGCAGTTATTTTCAACGAGATGCGTTTGGGTCTAAGCACCCATCTCTAAATTATAAAAAAAATGGCCGAAGCCTTAGCGAGTGCCCTCAGAGATACGTGTGCACTGCTCACGGCATCCTGACAGAGAGTGACAGGCCTCACCGCTCTTTCTCCAGATGTCAAAATCCGAACGGATGCGTTCCGACGCGTTCCATTTGAAGACCATAGAGAGTATGGGCCATTTACCAAAATGCGCTCACCGCATGAAGACAAAAAATTATTCTCCAATTTTACCACGATAACTTTTAACCAACTAATAAACTGTGTAGGCTTAAAATACCTATAATGTACTAGAAAACACATTGATTATTCACCGTACCAACATTACAACAGAACGCAGCTTTAGGGCAAACCAGAAATTGACGTTATGTCACTGCTCGCCATCCTTCGCCGGTAGATGGCGCTGTGAGTCTCAAACGAGATATTTAGGAATGAAATTAACGCGTAACATTACTAGTCTCTCACTGACCAGCAAAAGGTATTATAAAATTTTTTTTTTTTTTTTTTTTTAAAAATTTTTTTTTTTTTCTTTAAAAAAAACAAAGTCCTAAAAACAATCAGAGACAGTGAAGTAATCAAACTCCAAATAAAGCCACCACTGAAGCACATTGCCCCTAGTTAACCCATTTGACATTTGACCTAACATGACCCCATGTGAGGTCATCGACCCTTGAACTTACATATGAGTTCATACTCAAAAAAAAAAACTTACGATGAATGAGGTATTGGGACAGGTGTCATCGCAACACAACAATAATCTTACGCTAGACTTTCACAAGTTTCGGAAAAGAGTTCCATAACGAAATAAATTTTCCGCCGACTGTACATGAGGTTATACACGTTGACCCAATGTCCTGAAATATCACAACTTCAATCAGCACGCTAAGACAACATGAGTCATGGAAATAGAACTTTAAAAGAGATTCTGTCTATGATTAAAACCAGCGCTTGTATATGTTAAGAAAACACATACCTGTGATAGAACACCTATTCACTTCAATGCACAAAGCATAAATCCGACAGAATCGACAAAGACACCTTTTCCTCCCAGGAATCCTTAAATAACAACTATCAAAATAAAGAAAGACAGATATGTCTACATGACAAGAGCAGAGATAAGAAGACTTATTGTCTTTAGATAAAACGAGTATTTTATTTAGTAGCAGAATGAGATATAGATGGATCTCTAAGTTCCAAGCAGCTTAACTTAAGGTCGACAGTTACCTACTTAAACTAACGCGTTTTCCTAATCTATTTCTTATTGACATGTCCGTGAGCGTCCCCACGTCCATGATCTTGACTACGAGTCCAGTTATATTCCTACCTATACATTTACCTAACGAACTACAGTTAGCGCATATACTTATCCGTTTAAAATTTAACCCTATGCAATTTTAACTAACATTTTCGACTGGCCATTTCGAAGATGCATCCTAATATTGAGGTCGACTGTATACTCCGGGAATCTGCGTTTGAGTGCATAATAATTACTTGAAAGCAAATTACCTAGGAAAGGCTACGTTCCTATATACGACTCATTTCAGAACGTTTCTTTATTTATATGAAATCCATGTTAGGCTTCACATTGACAAACGCAATGTGTACATAACGGTTCGTTTATTACCTAAATACCTACTTGGATTATTTGTTAATCAGCAGTTGTCAAATCATGCTTTATCAAAGTGCAACAGATAAACATCGGTCATCCGTCAATCATAATATGAAATAAAAGTTCATATTTACACATTGAGTTAGCTAGAAATGTTATTGTCAAAGTTTTAATTGCAAAAATATTTCAGCAAATACCTAATAGCTATTCATCAGCTGTGCAAAAGAGAATTTATCTTAACACGACTGTTTAGTCTGGCTGAGATTTTATTATATCTTTGACATGCCAAATACCTACAGACTTTTGACTATTAAAATCGCGAAGCTCATAAGTTACTGGAGATATTTTTCTAAGTACAACACATTTCTTAAACTTGGGAGCTAGTTTCTGAGCGAAGAATTTGCTTGCGTCGGAGAGAGGAAATTCTCTTTTCCAAACCACTTGACCCGCGTCATATTCTAAGCGTCTCCTACCCCTGTTATAGTACACTCGGCTACGTTGATAAGATTTTTGTAAACAGTCATTTACTTTCTCAAAAATAGGCTTAAGATGCGACAGCAAAGAGGAATATAAGTTCCTATTAGTAAACTGTAAATCATCACCACTAGGAGGTCCTGAGGGATACCATTCGCCAGAAAGAATGGCCTCTCGTCCACTGTTTAGAAAATAAGGGCTAAAACCAGTGACCTCGTGACCCAGTGACCCATTTGAGCACCTGAGAAGTGTGCCTTTGACACACTACAGACGGAATAGACTCAACAACATTCGTGCCAGCGCCTTGAGAAGATGAGCCAGGTGTTTGATTACACTTTAAAGTTTCAATGGCATTGAACGCCTTAGACACAAGCGCTATCTTCCTAAGCCGCTGTTCAGAATTTATTAAAACCAATTTCTCTAACCTCAGAATGACATGAGACAGCTTCGACAGACACCTCCTTCGACACGACGACGATGAGTGATCAGCCATTAACACTGCATCCAGTTTTCCCTCGCAGACCTGAAATTCGTCATCGATGGACAAGCCTGAGATGAAAGTGTTCGCTTTTGTGTTATCCAGAGAAGTGCCTTTGGCAGATTTAAATTGTTGTTTTAGTTCATCTACTGTATTATTAGAATTTACTTCTAGGCCTCTCGCTTGTAATTCAAATAATAATTCGTCCTTAGTCAGATTATCCACTTCAATTTGTAAAGCCATGTTTGACAAGATATAGTAGTGTTCAACACTCAGTAAGAAAATAAAACAGATAAGTAAAAACAGCTGATTACAATATTCACACTTATCTTTTCTATTTAGAAATATACAATAGGTCTGATACCTACTTAGTTATGTTAAGTGAGTTTCATATACAAGTCCGATAAAAATATATTTTAAGTCGGGTCCAGAAAATTAAAGTGTCAAGTTTGACAGTTATTGTACTAACATACAGTACATATATTGTGTCCAGTTGGAGCACTAACACATGCTTTACTCTACAAAGTAAAGGTAAAAGAAATGACACAACTCGTTGACACTAATGCTAAATATTTCACACAGTACGGTAAATATTTTTGACACAATGAACAGTAGATATCAATATATGATACAGATTATATAGTAAGAGTTTTGTTTCAGTAACAAAAGATAAGCCTCACACAAACCAAATCCAATTTCATCTGATATAGATATAGAAATAGTACCAAAAAAACACTATACAGTGAAAACCGTTCAAATTTTAACCTGGAAGCTCCACGTTGGGCCGCTAGAATGTACCGTGCAACCGTGTAGGATGGCGAGCAGTGACATAACGTCAATTTCTGGTTTGCCCTAAAGCTGCGTTCTGTTGTAATGTTGGTACGGTGAATAATCAATGTGTTTTCTAGTACATTATAGGTATTTTAAGCCTACACAGTTTATTAGTTTGTTAAAAGTTATCGTGGTAAAATTGGAGAATAATTTTTTGTCTTCATGCGGTGAGCGCATTTTGGTAAATGGCCCATACTCTCTATGGTCTTCAAATGGAACGCGTCGGAACGCATCCGTTCGGATTTTGACATCTGGAGAAAGAGCGGTGAGGCCTGTCACTCTCTGTCAGGATGCCGTGAGCAGTGCACACGTATCTCTGAGGGCACTCGCTAAGGCTTCGGCCATTTTTTTTATAATTTAGAGATGGGTGCTTAGACCCAAACGCATCTCGTTGAAAATATATCTTGTCAAACATCATTTCACCTGAGATTTTATTATATCTTTGACATGCCAAATACCTACAGACTTTTGACTATTAAAATCGCGAAGCTCATAAGTTACTGGAGATATTTTTCTAAGTACAACACATTTCTTAAACTTGGGAGCTAGTTTCTGAGCGAAGAATTTGCTTGCGTCGGAGAGAGGAAATTCTCTTTTCCAAACCACTTGACCCGCGTCATATTCTAAGCGTCTCCTACCCCTGTTATAGTACACTCGGCTACGTTGATAAGATTTTTGTAAACAGTCATTTACTTTCTCAAAAATAGGCTTAAGATGCGACAGCAAAGAGGAATATAAGTTCCTATTAGTAAACTGTAAATCATCACCACTAGGAGGTCCTGAGGGATACCATTCGCCAGAAAGAATGGCCTCTCGTCCACTATTTAGAAAATAAGGGCTAAAACCAGTGACCTCGTGAACAGCTGTGTTTATAGCAAACTCAATCGCATTGACCTGTTGGTCCCAGGTGCGATGATCTGTACCCACATAAGATGCGATAGCCGTACCTATGACTTTCAGGCTTCTTTCAGCAGGGTTATTCTGTGGCGTGAAACGACAATTGAAAAAGAATTTAGGTATCTTGTATTTTTCCTTCAATGACTGCATGTGTTTAGACACATACTGTGGACCGTTGTCCATAATAATGCACTGAGGAACACCATACTTCAAGATAACATTATTTTCAATTAGGCCTACGACCGTCTTCGCTAATGAGTTTCTCATCGGAAAAATACAGGTATATTTAGTGAAACAATCACATACTATCAGAATGAACTTGAAGCCTTTATAACTCCTGGGCAAAGGGCCAAGGATGTCAGTACATACAACTTGCCAAGGTCGTTGAACCTTTTTGGGGTTCTCCATAAGACCTGCCGGTGCCTCATTAGTACTCTTATAGGCTAAACAAATTTGACAATTTTTGATATACCTTTTAATGTCACTCAACATTTTAGGCCAGAAGTAAGTTTGAGCTATCCGTTTCAAAGTTTTAAAAATACCTAAATGTGCAGCGTCCGGTCTGTCATGACACTGTTTTAGTATATCTTGTCTCAGCTCACTGGGTACTACCCGTTTCCATTCAGAATCCCTAGATAATGGATTTTTGTTCCTAATACGCTTGTATAAGTTATTACCTAAAATTTTAAAATCAGGAAATTTCTGAGGAGACTTTTCGACACGGTTATATGTATCAGTGTACCAAGTGTCAGTTACGTCATCTATTGGACAGACAAGCTCAACTGTTTCAGGTGATACTGGAGCTCTAGAAAGTGCGTCCGCTATTTTATTTTCAGACCCCTTCTTGTACTGAATGTTAAAATTAAATTGCGATAGTCTGAGAGCCCACCTAGCCAAACGTCCAGTTGGTGATTTTAAACTAACTAACCATTGCAAACTGCTGTGGTCGGTGTAAACTTTCGTTTGAAAAGGAGAACCCTCTATGTACCCTCTAAACTTTTCCAATGCAAAAATAAGAGCGTTAAGCTCTTTCTCAGAGACAGAGTGATTTCTCTCTGTGCGAGTAAGGGTTCTACTAGCATAAGCGACGGCATGTTCATGACCCTCGTCATCTAACTGAGATAGGGCACAGCCTAGGCCTACATCAGAAGCGTCAGTTGAAATTATAAAAGGTCTATCAAATTTAGGAATAGACAGGATCGGAGCTGTCACTAAAAGTTCCTTAACTATTTTAAATGCCTCGTCAGCTTCAGGTGTGAATTGGAAAGAAGTTCCTTTTGGAAGCTTTCTAGTGAGCTTATTCAAAGGAGCACAAACAGAAGAATAGCTCTTTATAAATCGACGGTACCAGGATACCATACCAAGAAAGCGTCTAAGTTCCTTTTGTGTAGAAGGTGTGGGAAAATCCACTATGGCACGTACCTTATCACTATCTGTGCGCAAGCCCCTACGATCTACCACATATCCCAAGAATTTCAAAGAGGAGCGACAAAATACAGATTTGTCCAGATTAATAGTGAGTCCGGTTTGTTTCAACTTTTCACAAGCCTTCCTTAATAAGGTCATGTGATCTTCAAAGGTCTCAGAAATTAATATTATGTCATCAACATAATAGAAAATATTATGTGCAAACTCTGGTCCAAATACCTTATCCATGAGCCTCATCATTCGGGCACTCGAATTTACCAACCCAAATGGCATTCTACGGAAATGAAAACTACCGAGCCCCGGTAAAGAGAAACAAGTCTTCTCTCTCGACTCCTTTGATAACTTAATTTGGAAAAAGGCTGCCTTTAAATCTAAAGAGCTCATATACTTGGCATTATTTAGGGAATCCAATATTTCCTGAACCCTTGGCATAGGATATGTATCCACTTTAGTTATGCTATTTAATTTTCGGCTATCTAAGCACATTCTAAGTTCACCGTTCGCCTTCGGCACTAACAAAATTGGACTATTCCAGGCTGAATTACTCTTTTCTATGATGCCCATTCGTAACATATCGTCAATTTCTTTTCGAACATATTCCCGGTGGTGAAACGGAATTGGATAATATTTCTGTTTTACAGGTAGATGATCGCCTGTATCTATGACATGTTCTTCTAACGGGGTATAGCCCAACCGATCTTTAGTAGCCGCGATGCACTCAAATTCAGATACAACTCTATTCAACTGAACCTTTTGCTGGTCAGTGAGATCCTCTAGATCATGCAAATGTACACCAGAGTCTTTCAACAAGTTTATTTCAGAGGACGCCATACAAGAGCGTTTAGTTTCCAAAATGTCAGAACAAAGGTTGAACTTGGCCAGAAAATCTACGCCTAATATGAGAGGTGTATTTACATCTCTGCATACAAAGAAAGTGATATAGTGTAAGTCATGTTTGTAAGAGATAGGTATTTCTATTTTTCCCAAGACCGTTAAGCGTGCACCGTTTCCTACAGCTAAGTCTTTCATACATGCGTGTAAAGGAAATTGCAAGCCTTCATTTTGCAATAGCAAGTAAGCGGATTCACTTATCAAAGAGATCGCGGCGCCAGAGTCAGCCAACGCGTTACACTCTAAGCCTAAAATACCTACAGACCGAAATGGCCTAGGGTCACCTGCATTTTCCTTAAATAGAGGACGGTAAGAACTCTGTTTTAACGAGTCAGACATACATACTTGTGTTTGTGTAGATTGGTCAGAGACACGAGTGACTCTAAAATTATTATTATTATTATTGTTAGAAGTCTCTGACCTACTACCTAGTTTTTTGAACAAGGACAATTTCTAGTGAGGACTCCGGGCCTCTTACACCTAAAGCAGATAGTTGTAGGATATGCGTCACAATGAGAGTGATGATGATTGCCACCGCATTTTCCACAAGACACAGTAGCCCTATCTTGTCCCTGGCTAACGATACGAGGTCTGGCATTAGAAGTTGAGGGAATGTGGCTTGAGATCCCACTACAAAAATTAGGAATGACTAGCTCTCTACCAGTGTTCAAAAATCCGCGGTTTTCACATTTAAACTTTGACACTTCTAAACGCGCACAAATATTCTTAAGTTCCCGCACGGTACGTACTTCAGTTAAAGCTAGACGCGAAATGAAATAAGGGTTCATGTTGGTCATTATAATATCTAGTTGCTCCGCATCTGTGATAGGTACTGACAAACGCAAAAACAAACTTTCCATGATGTTGATATAAGACCTAATCGACTCACTCTTGTCCTGCAACCTAGCCCTAATCTGGTTCAATAGACACCGTTCATATTCTACCGGTTGGAATTCATCTTTGAGCGACTCTACAAAATCTTGAAAAGTGTTAAAATGTGACTTATTCGTGCGAAACCACATCAAAGCTTCCCCAGAAAAAAGGTGAACCGCATTCCTCAACAGTTCAGAGTCTGAAACCTCAGATGAGCACTTAAGCTCTTGCAAACGGAAAATAAAGTCATGAGGCGGTACCCTACCATCATACACAAGTCCCCATTTGAGCACCTGAGAAGTGTGCCTTTGACACACTACAGACGGAATAGACTCAACAATATTCGTGCCAGTGCCTTGAGAAGATGAGCCAGGTGTTTAATTACACTTTAAAGTTTCAATGGCATTGAACGCCTTAGACACAAGCGCTATCTTCCTAAGCCGCTGTTCAGAATTTATTAAAACCAATTTCTCTAACCTCAGAATGACATGAGACAGCTTCGACAGACACCTCCTTCGACACGACGACGATGAGTGATCAGCCATTAACACTGCATCCAGTTTTCCCTCGCAGACCTGAAATTCGTCATCGATGGACAAGCCTGAGATGAAAGTGTTCGCTTTTGTGTTATCCAGAGAAGTGCCTTTGGCAGATTTAAATTGTTGTTTAAGTTCATCTACTGTATTATTAGAATTTACTTCTAGGCCTCTCGCTTGTAATTCAAATAATAATTCGTCCTTAGTCAGATTATCCACTTCAATTTGTAAAGCCATGTTTGACAAGATATAGTAGTGTTCAACACTCAGTAAGAAAATAAAACAGATAAGTAAAAACAGCTGATTACAATATTCACACTTATCTTTTCTATTTAGAAATATACAATAGGTCTGATACCTACTTAGTTATGTTAAGTGAGTTTCATATACAAGTCCGATAAAAATATATTTTAAGTCGGGTCCAGAAAATTAAAGTGTCAAGTTTGACAGTTATTGTACTAACATACAGTACATATATTGTGTCCAGTTGGAGCACTAACACATGCTTTACTCTACAAAGTAAAGGTAAAAGAAATGACACAACTCGTTGACACTAATGCTAAATATTTCACACAGTACGGTAAATATTTTTGACACAATGAACAGTAGATATCAATATATGATACAGATTATATAGTAAGAGTTTTGTTTCAGTAACAAAAGATAAGCCTCACACAAACCAAATCCAATTTCATCTGATATAGATATAAAAATAGTACCAAAAAAACACTATACAGTGAAAACCGTTCAAATTTTAACCTGGAAGCTCCACGTTGGGCCGCTAGAATGTAACGTGCAACCGTGTATGATAGCGAGCTGTGACGGTTGTCAGTCACTTGGGTGTGAGAGCGACTTGACGGGCTCGTAAGAGTCGTCCACACTTGATGTCATGCACCGCACTAGCTAGATTAGGTAGAGAATCTCAGGAGGTAGGTACTTTCAGGTTTTCAGCTATCACCATATAGTGCTGCTAGAAGAGGGCGCCACATAGTTTATCACTCAAAACTATGAAAGAGTTTATATAGGAATTACTTACAGGTGAGAGAAATGTAAACAAGTTTAGTGTTCAAACCGAATGGTATGTATAATCAGTACACACATTCTCGGCTTATACAAAGAAATAAAGTACCTTAATGTAGGCTTAATGCTAGCATGCAAGTCACAATGTTTTAGGCAGGGCTTTCTACCTGGAGATTTACACTATGTCTCTGACCGAGGACGGATAAGGATTAACTTTTAGTTTAAAAATAAAATATCAGATGAGGCCGGCTTAGCGCCTTAATCTAATGTGAATTGTGTTTGTGTGAAGCTTGTTATGACTAATAACACTAGCAAGATATTTCGTAACACTACGTTGACACGTGGCATGTTCAAGAGAACGGAACAAAAGTTACGGATGGATATCACCTTAAAAGATTGCGGCGCCAGCATGCAGACCCTCTGCCTGTCTCTCCTCGGTCCACGAAGCCTCAAGAAGTGACTCCGCGTCGCGGTGACTTCGGTGGGGCATGCAGAGACGTCAGCAAAGTCTCGCGCCACGCCCTTCGACCGCTCAATTGCCTATGTTGGCCCGCCGGTAGCGGCCAGCACAACAATCACTGAAAACCACAAAACATTTAATCCTCGAACTACAACCTCGCGCACGTCTTTTCAACGCAAACTCTTTGAACACTACGTAAACGAAATCCTGCTCATCTCACCTGGCAAGAGTACAAGCCTAGGCTTGGTGACGGTCCACACGCGACCACGATGTCCTCACTTCATTTCGTTAAAAATGTTAAAGTTAGGCTGCGACAAAAAATTGACATGTTGTGACAATTTGTCTTCATGCGGTGAGCGCATTTTGGTAAATGGCCCATACTCTCTATGGTCTTCAAATGGAACGCGTCGGAACGCATCCGTTCGGATTTTGACATCTGGAGAAAGAGCGGTGAGGCCTGTCACTCTCTGTCAGGATGCCGTGAGCAGTGCACACGTGTCTCTGAGGGCACTCGCTAAGGCTTCGGCCATTTTTTTTATAATTTAGAGATGGGTGCTTAGACCCAAACGCATCTCGTTGAAAATAACTGCAACGACACAGTGAACAAAAGGTGAGTGCGTCGAAGTTTGTCGTGAATCAAGTGATCGTGTTATTTTTGCGGTTACAAGGCCGATCTTAACGAAATCTGTTGTTTTTTTGTCGCAGCCTAACTTTAACATTTTTAACGAAATGAAGTGAGGACATCGTGGTCGCGTGTGGACCGTCACCAAGCCTAGGCTTGTACTCTTGCCAGGTGAGATGAGCAGGATTTCGTTTACGTAGTGTTCAAAGAGTTTGCGTTGAAAAGACGTGCGCGAGGTTGTAGTTCGAGGATTAAATGTTTTGTGGTTTTCAGTGATTGTTGTGCTGGCCGCTACCGGCGGGCCAACATAGGCAATTGAGCGGTCGAAGGGCGTGGCGCGAGACTTTGCTGACGTCTCTGCATGCCCCACCGAAGTCACCGCGACGCGGAGTCACTTCTTGAGGCTTCGTGGACCGAGGAGAGACAGGCAGAGGGTCTGCATGCTGGCGCCGCAATCTTTTAAGGTGATATCCATCCGTAACTTTTGTTCCGTTCTCTTGAACATGCCACGTGTCAACGTAGTGTTACGAAATATCTTGCTAGTGTTATTAGTCATAACAAGCTTCACACAAACACAATTCACATTAGATTAAGGCGCTAAGCCGGCCTCATCTGATATTTTATTTTTAAACTAAAAGTTAATCCTTATCCGTCCTCGGTCAGAGACATAGTGTAAATCTCCAGGTAGAAAGCCCTGCCTAAAACATTGTGACTTGCATGCTAGCATTAAGCCTACATTAAGGTACTTTATTTCTTTGTATAAGCCGAGAATGTGTGTACTGATTATACATACCATTCGGTTTGAACACTAAACTTGTTTACATTTCTCTCACCTGTAAGTAATTCCTATATAAACTCTTTCATAGTTTTGAGTGATAAACTATGTGGCGCCCTCTTCTAGCAGCACTATATGGTGATAGCTGAAAACCTGAAAGTACCTACCTCCTGAGATTCTCTACCTAATCTAGCTAGTGCGGTGCATGACATCAAGTGTGGACGACTCTTACGAGCCCGTCAAGTCGCTCTCACACCCAAGTGACTGACAACCGTCACAGCTCGCTATCATACACGGTTGCACGTTACATTCTGGTATATGCGGTGGCAATCATCATCACTCTCATTGTGACGCATATCCTACAACTATCTGCTTTAGGTGTAAGAGGCCCGGAGTCCTCACTAGAAATTGTCCTTGTTCAAAAAACTAGGTAGTAGGTCAGAGACTTCTAACAATAATAATAATAATAATTTTAGAGTCACTCGTGTCTCTGACCAATCTACACAAACACAAGTATGTATGTCTGACTCGTTAAAACAGAGTTCTTACCGTCCTCTATTTAACGTGCCTAAAGCTGCGTTCTGTTGTAATGTTGGTACGGTGAATAATCAATGTGTTTTCTAGTACATTATAGGTATTTTAAGCCTACACAGTTTATTAGTTGGTTAAAAGTTATCGTGGTAAAATTGGAGAATAATTTTTTGTCTTCATGCGGTGAGCGCATTTTGGTAAATGGCCCATACTCTCTATGGTCTTCAAATGGAACGCGTCGGAACGCATCCGTTCGGATTTTGACATCTGGAGAAAGAGCGGTGAGGCCTGTCACTCTCTGTCAGGATGCCGTGAGCAGTGCACACGTGTCTCTGAGGGCACTCGCTAAGGCTTCGGCCATTTTTTTTATAATTTAGAGATGGGTGCTTAGACCCAAACGCATCTCGTTGAAAATAACTGCAACGACACAGTGAACAAAAGGTGAGTGCGTCGAAGTTTGTCGTGAATCAAGTGATCGTGTTATTTTTGCGGTTACAAGGCCGATCTTAACGAAATCTGTTGTTTTTTTGTCGCAGCCTAACTTTAACATTTTTAACGAAATGAAGTGAGGACATCGTGGTCGCGTGTGGACCGTCACCAAGCCTAGGCTTGTACTCTTGCCAGGTGAGATGAGCAGGATTTCGTTTACGTAGTGTTCAAAGAGTTTGCGTTGAAAAGACGTGCGCGAGGTTGTAGTTCGAGGATTAAATGTTTTGTGGTTTTCAGTGATTGTTGTGCTGGCCGCTACCGGCGGGCCAACATAGGCAATTGAGCGGTCGAAGGGCGTGGCGCGAGACTTTGCTGACGTCTCTGCATGCCCCACCGAAGTCACCGCGACGCGGAGTCACTTCTTGAGGCTTCGTGGACCGAGGAGAGACAGGCAGAGGGTCTGCATGCTGGCGCCGCAATCTTTTAAGGTGATATCCATCCGTAACTTTTGTTCCGTTCTCTTGAACATGCCACGTGTCAACGTAGTGTTACGAAATATCTTGCTAGTGTTATTAGTCATAACAAGCTTCACACAAACACAATTCACATTAGATTAAGGCGCTAAGCCGGCCTCATCTGATATTTTATTTTTAAACTAAAAGTTAATCCTTATCCGTCCTCGGTCAGAGACATAGTGTAAATCTCCAGGTAGAAAGCCCTGCCTAAAACATTGTGACTTGCATGCTAGCATTAAGCCTACATTAAGGTACTTTATTTCTTTGTATAAGCCGAGAATGTGTGTACTGATTATACATACCATTCGGTTTGAACACTAAACTTGTTTACATTTCTCTCACCTGTAAGTAATTCCTATATAAACTCTTTCATAGTTTTGAGTGATAAACTATGTGGCGCCCTCTTCTAGCAGCACTATATGGTGATAGCTGAAAACCTGAAAGTACCTACCTCCTGAGATTCTCTACCTAATCTAGCTAGTGCGGTGCATGACATCAAGTGTGGACGACTCTTACGAGCCCGTCAAGTCGCTCTCACACCCAAGTGACTGACAACCGTCACAGCTCGCTATCATACACGGTTGCACGTTACATTCTGGCGCCCAACGTGGGGCTTCCAGGTTAAAATTTGAACGGTTTTCACTGTATAGTGTTTTTTTGGTACTATTTTTATATCTATATCAGATGAAATTGGATTTGGTTTGTGTGAGGCTTATCTTTTGTTACTGAAACAAAACTCTTACTATATAATCTGTATCATATATTGATATCTACTGTTCATTGTGTCAAAAATATTTACCGTACTGTGTGAAATATTTAGCATTAGTGTCAACGAGTTGTGTCATTTCTTTTACCTTTACTTTGTAGAGTAAAGCATGTGTTAGTGCTCCAACTGGACACAATATATGTACTGTATGTTAGTACAATAACTGTCAAACTTGACACTTTAATTTTCTGGACCCGACTTAAAATATATTTTTATCGGACTTGTATATGAAACTCACTTAACATAATTAAGTAGGTATCAGACCTATTGTATATTTCTAAATAGAAAAGATAAGTGTGAATATTGTAATCAGCTGTTTTTACTTATCTGTTTTATTTTCTTACTGAGTGTTGAACACTACTATATCTTGTCAAACATGGCTTTACAAATTGAAGTGGATAATCTGACTAAGGACGAATTATTATTTGAATTACAAGCGAGAGGCCTAGAAGTAAATTCTAATAATACAGTAGATGAACTAAAACAACAATTTAAATCTGCCAAAGGCACTTCTCTGGATAACACAAAAGCGAACACTTTCATCTCAGGCTTGTCCATCGATGACGAATTTCAGGTCTGCGAGGGAAAACTGGATGCAGTGTTAATGGCTGATCACTCATCGTCGTCGTGTCGAAGGAGGTGTCTGTCGAAGCTATCTCATGTCATTCTGAGGTTAGAGAAATTGGTTTTAATAAATTCTGAACAGCGGCTTAGGAAGATAGCGCTTGTGTCTAAGGCGTTCAATGCCATTGAAACTTTAAAGTGTAATCAAACACCTGGCTCATCTTCTCAAGGCGCTGGCACGAATATTGTTGAGTCTATTCCGTCTGTAGTGTGTCAAAGGCACACTTCTCAGGTGCTCAAATGGGGACTTGTGTATGATGGTAGGGTACCGCCTCATGACTTTATTTTCCGTTTGCAAGAGCTTAAGTGCTCATCTGAGGTTTCAGACTCTGAACTGTTGAGGAATGCGGTTCACCTTTTTTCTGGGGAAGCTTTGATGTGGTTTCGCACGAATAAGTCACATTTTAACACTTTTCAAGATTTTGTAGAGTCGCTCAAAGATGAATTCCAACCGGTAGAATATGAACGGTGTCTATTGAACCAGATTAGGGCTAGGTTGCAGGACAAGAGTGAGTCGATTAGGTCTTATATCAACATCATGGAAAGTTTGTTTTTGCGTTTGTCAGTACCTATCACAGATGCGGAGCAACTAGATATTATAATGACCAACATGAACCCTTATTTCATTTCGCGTCTAGCTTTAACTGAAGTACGTACCGTGCGGGAACTTAAGAATATTTGTGCGCGTTTAGAAGTGTCAAAGTTTAAATGTGAAAACCGCGGATTTTTGAACACTGGTAGAGACCTAGTCATTCCTAATTTTTGTAGTGGGATCTCAAGCCACATTCCCTCAACTTCTAATGCTAGACCTCGTATCGTTAGCCAGGGACAAGATAGGGCTACTGTGTCTTGTGGAAAATGCGGTGGCAATCATCATCACTCTCATTGTGACGCATATCCTACAACTATCTGCTTTAGGTGTAAGAGGCCCGGAGTCCTCACTAGAAATTGTCCTTGTTCAAAAAACTAGGTAGTAGGTCAGAGACTTCTAACAATAATAATAATAATAATTTTAGAGTCACTCGTGTCTCTGACCAATCTACACAAACACAATTCACGTTAGATTAAACTAAGGCGCTAAGCCGGCCTCATCTGATATTTTATTTTTAAACTCAAAGTTAATCCTTATCCGTCCTCGGTCAGAGACATAGTGTAAATCTCTAGGTAGAAAGCCCTGCCTAAAACATTGTGACTTGCATGCTAGCATTAAGCCTACATTAAGGTATTTTATTTCTTTGTATAAGCCGAGAATGTGTGTACTGATTATACATACCATTCGGTTTGAACACTAAACTTGTTTACATTTCTCTCACCTGTAAGTAATTCCTATATAAACTCTTTCATAGTTTTGAGTGATAAACTATGTGGCGCCCTCTTCTAGTAGCACTATATGGTGACAGCTGAAAACCTGAAAGTACCTACCTCCTGAGATTCTCTACCTAATCTAGCTAGTGCGGTGCATGACATCAAGTGTGGACGACTCTTACGAGCCCGTCAAGTCGCTCTCACACCCAAGTGACTGACAACCGTCACAGCTTGCTATCATACACGGTTGCACGTTACATTCTGGCGCCCAACGTGCCAGAATGTAACGTGCAACCGTGTATGATAGCGAGCTGTGACGGTTGTCAGTCACTTGGGTGTGAGAGCGACTTGACGGGCTCGTAAGAGTCGTCCACACTTGATGTCATGCACCGCACTAGCTAGATTAGGTAGAGAATCTCAGGAGGTAGGTACTTTCAGGTTTTCAGCTATCACCATATAGTGCTGCTAGAAGAGGGCGCCACATAGTTTATCACTCAAAACTATGAAAGAGTTTATATAGGAATTACTTACAGGTGAGAGAAATGTAAACAAGTTTAGTGTTCAAACCGAATGGTATGTATAATCAGTACACACATTCTCGGCTTATACAAAGAAATAAAGTACCTTAATGTAGGCTTAATGCTAGCATGCAAGTCACAATGTTTTAGGCAGGGCTTTCTACCTGGAGATTTACACTATGTCTCTGACCGAGGACGGATAAGGATTAACTTTTAGTTTAAAAATAAAATATCAGATGAGGCCGGCTTAGCGCCTTAATCTAATGTGAATTGTGTTTGTGTGAAGCTTGTTATGACTAATAACACTAGCAAGATATTTCGTAACACTACGTTGACACGTGGCATGTTCAAGAGAACGGAACAAAAGTTACGGATGGATATCACCTTAAAAGATTGCGGCGCCAGCATGCAGACCCTCTGCCTGTCTCTCCTCGGTCCACGAAGCCTCAAGAATTGACTCCGCGTCGCGGTGACTTTGGGGTCGTGGTAAAATTGGAGAATAATTTTTTGTCTTCATGCGGTGAGCGCATTTTGGTAAATGGCCCATACTCTCTATGGTCTTCAAATGGAACGCGTCGGAACGCATCCGTTCGGATTTTGACATCTGGAGAAGGAGCGGTGAGGCCTGTCACTCTCTGTCAGGATGCCGTGAGCAGTGCACACGTATCTCTGAGGGCACTCGCTAAGGCTTCGGCCATTTCTTTTATAATTTAGAGATGGGTGCTTAGACCCAAACGCATCTCGTTGAAAATAACTGCAACGACACAGTGAACAAAAGGTGAGTGCGTCGAAGTTTGTCGTGAATCAAGTGATCGTGTTATTTTTGCGGTTACAAGGCCGATCTTAACGAAATCTGTTGTTTTTTTGTCGCAGCCTAACTTTAACATTTTTAACGAAATGAACTGAGGACATCGTGGTCGCGTGTGGACCGTCACCAAGCTTAGACTTGTACTCTTGCCAGGTGAGATGAGCAGGATTTCGTTTACGTAGTGTTCAAAGAGTTTGCGTTGAAAAGACGTGCGCGAGGTTGTAGTTCGAGGATTAAATGTTTTGTGGTTTTCAGTGATTGTTGTGCTGGCCGCTACCGGCGGGCCAACATAGGCAATTGAGCGGTCGAAGGGCGTGGCGCGAGACTTTGCTGACGTCTCTGCATGCCCCACCGAAGTCACCGCGACGCGGAGTCACTTCTTGAGGCTTCGTGGACCGAGGAGAGACAGGCAGAGGGTCTGCATGCTGGCGCCGCAATCTTTTAAGGTGATATCCATCCGTAACTTTTGTTCCGTTCTCTTGAACATGCCACGTGTCAACGTAGTGTTACGAAATATCTTGCTAGTGTTATTAGTCATAACAAGCTTCACACAAACACAATTCACATTAGATTAAGGCGCTAAGCCGGCCTCATCTGATATTTTATTTTTAAACTAAAAGTTAATCCTTATCCGTCCTCGGTCAGAGACATAGTGTAAATCTCCAGGTAGAAAGCCCTGCCTAAAACATTGTGACTTGCATGCTAGCATTAAGCCTACATTAAGGTACTTTATTTCTTTGTATAAGCCGAGAATGTGTGTACTGATTATACATACCATTCGGTTTGAACACTAAACTTGTTTACATTTCTCTCACCTGTAAGTAATTCCTATATAAACTCTTTCATAGTTTTGAGTGATAAACTATGTGGCGCCCTCTTCTAGCAGCACTATATGGTGATAGCTGAAAACCTGAAAGTACCTACCTCCTGAGATTCTCTACCTAATCTAGCTAGTGCGGTGCATGACATCAAGTGTGGACGACTCTTACGAGCCCGTCAAGTCGCTCTCACACCCAAGTGACTGACAACCGTCACAGCTCGCTATCATACACGGTTGCACGTTACATTCTGGCACAGCACATACGGTATATCTTGTCTCAGCTCACTGGGTACTACCCGTTTCCATTCAGAATCCCTAGATAATGGATTTTTGTTCCTAATACGCTTGTATAAGTTATTACCTAAAATTTTAAAATCAGGAAATTTCTGAGGAGACTTTTCGACACGGTTATATGTATCAGTGTACCAAGTGTCAGTTACGTCATTTATTGGACAGACAAGCTCAACTGTTTCAGGTGATACTGGAGCTCTAGAAAGTGCGTCCGCTATTTTATTTTCAGACCCCTTCTTGTACTGAATGTTAAAATTAAATTGCGATAGTCTGAGAGCCCACCTAGCCAAACGTCCAGTTGGTGATTTTAAACTAACTAACCATTGCAAACTGCTGTGGTCGGTGTAAACTTTCGTTTGAAAAGGAGAACCCTCTATGTACCCTCTAAACTTTTCCAATGCAAAAATAAGCGCGTTAAGCTCTTTCTCAGAGACAGAGTGATTTCTCTCTGTGCGAGTAAGGGTTCTACTAGCATAAGCGACGGCATGTTCGTGACCCTCGTCATCTAACTGAGATAGGGCACAGCCTAGGCCTACATCAGAAGCGTCAGTTGAAATTATAAAAGGTCTATCAAATTTAGGAATAGACAGGATCGGAGCTGTTACCAAAAGTTCCTTAACTATTTTAAATGCCTCGTCAGCTTCAGGTGTGAATTGGAAAGAAGTTCCTTTTGGAAGCTTTCTAGTGAGCTTATTCAAAGGAGCACAAACAGAAGAATAGCTCTTTATAAATCGACGGTACCAGGATACCATACCCAGAAAGCGTCTAAGTTCCTTTTGTGTAGAAGGTGTGGGAAAATCCACTATGGCACGTACCTTATCACTATCTGTGCGCAAGCCCCTACGATCTACCCACCACAACCGTCACAGCTCGCTATCATACACGGTTGCACGTTACATTCTGGCGCCCAACGTGGGGCTTCCAGGTTAAAATTTGAACGGTTTTCACTGTATAGTGTTTTTTTGGTACTATTTCTATATCTATATCAGATGAAATTGGATTTGGTTTGTGTGAGGCTTATCTTTTGTTACTGAAACAAAACTCTTACTATATAATCTGTATCATATATTGATATCTACTGTTCATTGTGTCAAAAATATTTACCGTACTGTGTGAAATATTTAGCATTAGTGTCAACGAGTTGTGTCATTTCTTTTACCTTTACTTTGTAGAGTAAAGCATGTGTTAGTGCTCCAACTGGACACAATATATGTACTGTATGTTAGTACAATAACTGTCAAACTTGACACTTTAATTTTCTGGACCCGACTTAAAATATATTTTTATCGGACTTGTATATGAAACTCACTTAACATAACTAAGTAGGTATCAGACCTATTGTATATTTCTAAATAGAAAAGATAAGTGTGAATATTGTAATCAGCTGTTTTTACTTATCTGTTTTATTTTCTTACTGAGTGTTGAACACTACTATATCTTGTCAAACATGGCTTTACAAATTGAAGTGGATAATCTGACTAAGGACGAATTATTATTTGAATTACAAGCGAGAGGCCTAGAAGTAAATTCTAATAATACAGTAGATGAACTAAAACAACAATTTAAATCTGCCAAAGGCACTTCTCTGGATAACACAAAAGCGAACACTTTCATCTCAGGCTTGTCCATCGATGACGAATTTCAGGTCTGCGAGGGAAAACTGGATGCAGTGTTAATGGCTGATCACTCATCGTCGTCATGTCGAAGGAGGTGTCTGTCGAAGCTGTCTCATGTCATTCTGAGGTTAGAGAAATTGGTTTTAATAAATTCTGAACAGCGGCTTAGGAAGATAGCGCTTGTGTCTAAGGCGTTCAATGCCATTGAAACTTTAAAGTGTAATCAAACACCTGGCTCATCTTCTCAAGGCGCTGGCACGAATGTTGTTGAGTCTATTCCGTCTGTAGTGTGTCAAAGGCACACTTCTCAGGTGCTCAAATGGGTCACTGGGTCACGAGGTCACTGGTTTTAGCCCTTATTTTCTAAACAGTGGACGAGAGGCCATTCTTTCTGGCGAATGGTATCCCTCAGGACCTCCTAGTGGTGATGATTTACAGTTTACTAATAGGAACTTATATTCCTCTTTGCTGTCGCATCTTAAGCCTATTTTTGAGAAAGTAAATGACTGTTTACAAAAATCTTATCAACGTAGCCGAGTGTACTATAACAGGGGTAGGAGACGCTTAGAATATGACGCGGGTCAAGTGGTTTGGAAAAGAGAATTTCCTCTCTCCGACGCAAGCAAATTCTTCGCTCAGAAACTAGCTCCCAAGTTTAAGAAATGTGTTGTACTTAGAAAAATATCTCCAGTAACTTATGAGCTTCGCGATTTTAATAGTCAAAAGTCTGTAGGTATTTGGCATGTCAAAGATATAATAAAATCTCAGCCAGACCAAACAGTCGTGTAAAGATAAATCCTTTTTGCACAGCTGATGAATAGCTATTAGGTATTTGCAGAAATATTTTTTTGCAATTAAAACTTTAACAATAACATTTCTAGCTAACTCAATGTGTCAATATGAACTTTTATTTCATATTATGATTGACGGATGACCGATGTTTATCTGTTGCACTTTGATAAAGCATAATTTGACAACTGCTGATTAACAAATAATCCAAGTAGGTATTTAGGTAATAAACGAACCGTTATGTACACATTGCGTTTGTCAATGTGAAGCCTAACATGGATTTCATATAAATAAAGAAACGTTCTTAAATGAGTCGTATATAGGAACGTAGCCTTTCCTAGGTAATTGCTTTCAAGTAATTATTATGCACTCAAACGCAGATTCCCGGACTGTACAGTCGACCTCAATGTTAGGATACATCTTCGAAATGGCCAATCGAAAATGTTAGTTAAAATTGCATAGGGTTAAATTTTAAACGGATAAGTATATGCGCTAACTGTAGTTCGTTAGGTAAATGTATAGGTAGGAATATAACTGGACTCGTGGTCAAGATCATGGACGTGGGGACGCTCACGGACATGTCAATAAGAAATAGATTAGGAAAACGCGTTAGTTTAAGTAGGTAACTGTCGACCTTAAGTTAAGCTGCTTGGAACTTAGAGATCCATCTATATCTCATTCTGCTACTAAATAAAATACTCGTTTTATCTAAAGACAATAAGTCTTCTTATCTCTGCTCTTGTCATGTAGACATATCTGTCTTTCTTTATTTTGATAGTTGTTATTTAAGGATTCCTGGGAGGAAAAGGTGTCTTTGTCGATTCTGTCGGATTTATGCTTTGTGCATTGAAGTGAATAGGTGTTCTATCACAGGTATGTGTTTTCTTAACATATACAAGCGCTGGTTTTAATCATAGACAGAATCTCTTTTAAAGTTCTATTTCCATGACTCATGTTGTCTTAGCGTGCTGATTGAAGTTGTGATATTTCAGGACATTGTGTCAACGTGTATAACCTCATGTACAGTCGGCGGAAAATTTATTTCGTTATGGAACTCTTTTCCGAAACTTGTGAAAGTCTAGCGTAAGATTATTGTTGTGTTGCGATGACACCTGTCCCAATACCTCATTCATCGTAAGTTTTTTTTTTTGAGTATGAACTCATATGTAAGTTCAAGGGTCGATGACCTCACATGGGGTCATGTTAGGTCAAATGTCAAATGGGTTAACTAGGGGCAATATGCTTTGACTGACAACCGTCACAGCTCGCTATCATACACGGTTGCACGTTACAGATGTATTCAAAAGGTACTTTAATACGAAATAGTTTACATAGTGGCCTCCTTTTTAGGGTTCCGTAGCCAAATTGGCTAAAATGGAACCCTTATAGATTCGTCGTGCCCGTCCATCCGTCCGTCCGTATGTCACAGCCGATTTACTCGGAGACTATGAGCACTACAATTATTAAATTTGGTAGGAAAGTGTATGCTATGAACCGCTACAGAAATATAATGTGAAATTACGAAAAAAATATTAAACTGGGGGGGCACCCCATAAATGTAACAGGGGGGGTCAACATTTTTTTTTTCAATGCACATAGGCGTGTGGTCACACCAAGGCCTTCAAAACTGACATAGAGGTTTCTAAAAAACTTTTCCTTTTAAGTCAACCGTTAGTGAGATATTAGCTGTCAAATTCGTAAAAAGTGTGTCGCCTCTCTAATTTCTAAAATATGAAGTTTAAAATTCTGGAAAAAATCAAGATGATGTACAATTATAAATACTTTCAACGATTTTTGGTTTGAACAAGATAGGTTTAACGGTTTTTGAGATATGCTGAAAAAATGTTTTGCCCTAACAAAAGGGCGTAAGTGCCGTCACTTCCCTATGAAAATACGACCTTTTTTGATTTACTGTGTTGTGTAGTGGTTTTAAATGTAGATTAGGAGGTGTCGATACGGAACCCTTCTCTGTGCGTGA
The DNA here is from genome assembly GCA_905163555.1 of Notocelia uddmanniana. Classification (NCBI taxonomy): domain Eukaryota; kingdom Metazoa; phylum Arthropoda; class Insecta; order Lepidoptera; family Tortricidae; genus Notocelia; species Notocelia uddmanniana. Next base: position 46,991,513 of record LR991053.1, read on the forward strand.
CCCGACACGCACTTGGCCGGTTAATTTTTGTTCGTCTTGGCGGGGGTCCCCTGATGGTGAAGTCCTGACCGATTTCGGCCTTAACGACTGCGTAGACTAGATCGGAGATCTTTGAAAGAGTACGTGCGCACTGTGAGGAGGTTAACAACCCGCCTAGGTGATTATAACATATGGGTTCTGGTGGACGCGCTTTAAGCTCGTTTTGCTTTTTATCGAGCTCGTTACCTCGTTCAGAGGATGAAACGACACCATTCGGGCAGTCGTACTTCTTTCCTTTCCCACTGAAGGTTCCAATTCCAACTTGCATCTTTTCATCAGTCTTTAAAAAAAACCTGTTTATTTAATATCTTAATTGACCCCTCAAAAGGTGGCGCCCCTGTTTGAAATTGGTTCATAATCACCTACCTAAAAGTATAAGAGATGCACCTTCCTCTCGTAATTTTAAAATAAGATTAAAACAATGGCTTTTAAAATCAACGTTTTATGACCTAGATGAATATTTTTCCAGTGCGGTCATAAACGTGAAATAAAGTACAACGAATGTTAAAAAGTACCAAATAGAAACGATATACATGTAAAACTATGATGTCATATAATGTTTTTAACAACGACCTGTAACGAATGTTATCAATAAATTTTTCATTTTCATTTTCATATTCAATTTCATATACCAAATTTCAACACAATCGGTCGAGTAGTTTTGGAGCAAATTGGCTGTGACAGACAGACGGACGGATACACACGAGTGATAAGGGTTCCGTTTTTTCTGAACTCTAAAAATACAGTTCACGAGATTTATCACTTTTGAAAGCTGTCATCCCGGTACGAGAAACTTCATACTATGTCATATATTACGACGAGAAACGTCATATTATGTTTCCCGTACCGGAACAACAGTTGTCTAAAAAACAGTGGGTAAATTTGGTTAACTTGTGGATGTCATGAAATAACAGACAGCGATTTGACGAAGCGTTCATCTAGCCATTTGAAATTCACTATCACAAAGTGGACTGTGTTTTCTAATGTTGCTGCTCACTAAAACCTTTTATCCTTTTAACCATCGGCAGTTAATGTCCGTGTCCACAATACCGCGGTTAAATTAATTCGCTTGCGCAAATAGTGTATATCGGGACACGTGTACGCAGCAGTAATTAAAGCGTAATTCGGATGCGGAGCTGTTACATCCGATATGTTGTTTACTATTCCGTGAGGGCGCACGGGTCCACTGTCGTACGACAAACGTGAGCCGGGATTGAATTAGTTTCAATAACAGGAATCGACAATGTTGTGTAGAACTTGTACTCGTAGTAGTAAGTAGTCAACACTATTGTACAAAACAAATACCTACCATAACAGAAAAAAATTAAAGACATTTGTATAGTGGTGGAATGAAAAGGATCATCACTTTCCGACGATATCATTAAATTAGATTACGACACACGACTGTACGACAAAAATGTTCTGTTAAGGGATCTCATCTCAACCAAAATTTGATACTATTTTGCTTCTAACGGCTTGTGTACGGTGACGCATATCATTTAGCAGTCACCCCATTACAATACAATATACCAGGTGTACAATCCAAATGGGTCAGTATGGTGAAGTCGAAACTATGAGAGACAGTTTTGTTCTTAGGAACCATGACGTCGATTTTAGAATTATTAATAATTACATTCAAACTTTTTTATTAACTCTCATACATAACCGGGAATCGAAACTGGTCAATATTTTTAATTAATCTTTGTATTCAACAAAATGGCTTTGAACTTTTACTGAAATAAAATAATTATCTTAATGGTGGGTTTTTCTTTCAATTATTTAAACAAGATTCCATTAGTTTTGTGCTTCTTGCGACTTGCAGAATCTATACACATTGATTTTGACCAGGTTCGATTTCCGGTTATGTATGAGAGTTAATAAAAAAAGTTTGAATGTAATTATTGTTAAATCTAAAATCGACGTCATGGGTCCTAAGAACATATCTCGCTATCTCTCATAGTTTCCGACTTCTCCATACTGACCCATTTGGATTGTACACCCGGTATAACCTTAGAACGTCAAACATGATAATTAAGTACTCGGATGACAGCCGCCACCGAAGCTGTTATTATAAGAAATATAACTTGGCCAAGTTGAGGAAACGGGACAGCTCAATCTGCGAATGGGGGTTCGCTGATGGTACTAACATATATTGCTGGATTGTCCTAAAATAACTTTTACGTTATATAATTCACTTTCACCCTGTATAAGTCGCCCAATCAATATTAATTTCCTCTTAACCTTAGATTTTACACCATATTGTGGGATATTCAATAAATTCTTATCTAAAATAGATTAAATTGCAATTTGTGTTTTTCGAAAATAACCCTACGTAGTATTGCTATAAACACTTTAGTATGTTTGTAGAGCTAAAACCTTTTAACTTCCCATTGTCCTCGTACTTCCCGACCTTTTCCTGTAGTTTGTGTTTGTTGTACTTTGTTTTTTGTTTTAGATTGGCTGTTCACAAGCAGCTGTCTACCGTTAGTCTCAAGTGGCGAGCACGTATCGGAAGGAGCAGTGTGGGTAGACCCACAAGATGTACTGATGGCATTGTAAAGATCTCGGGAGTCTGCTGGCGCAGGACCGGTCATTGTGGCACTATTTGGGGAAGGCCATTAGTCGAGAAGTAGACTTTCCTCGGCTAATATGCTGATTTTGATGATGAATGCATTCTATGAGACTTCTGGCGAACTGCTGTCAGTGCGGGTATTAATGACTTCGAACGCGCCCGTCTCGTAGATCTTGACGCCAAACGCCAGTTCCGTAAAGCTCAGGCTAGACCCTCCTGCCATTACACTTTTAATTCTAGAGGACAGCTTCACTGTGATTCAAAACCAAATTTGGTTTTGCAAGTCACGTTCGTGCCCATACTCGTAAAATCTCCCGACCTTAGTTACTGGTTTTATCAGGATGTCGCCGTCGACGGACACGTCTGGGAGGACATCATCATCATCATCATCATGAGACTAGCAACATCGGAAAGTTTGCAGGTATCATCGAGAACTTTCACATAAGTCGAACATACACTGCCACTGAAGTCTTGGGATATGATGTTGATGTTGTCCTGAATATTTCGCAAGCATCTAAACTATTACAAATCCTTTACAGTGACTTTCTCAAGGAGTCCAATAAACGATAGTATTTTTTTAGAATAAGGTAGTTTATCCAGTGAATCAAATATCGTTCTTAGTAATATTTGTGGCACTCCTTGGGGGAGCCAAATGTCTAGCAGTGTACGTCCTTTAGCTGTTATGATGACGATGATTATAGTGATGTGGTAATATTTTAGTGATTTCCATATAACACGGCAGGTAAAAATTATAAGGACTGTAATGCTGAGTAGGTAATTGAAACTGCTAGAAGAAGCGTTCGCTACCGAAATTCTTTTCCAAATCCAATCAGAGGGAAAAATTTAAATATTTTTCGCCACGAGTGAAATTTGAATCTACCCACGATCGCTCGTGGAGACAAATTCTCGAGCGAATATGTTACCGTATATGGACATTATTCTGTAAAAATACACTTCAAATCTTGTTCTTTTCAGTTAATAACACCCCATAGTACAAGCTTTACTTAGTTTGGGACTAGGTCGATTTGTGTAAGATTGTCCTCCAATATTTATATTATTACTAGCTGGTGCCCGCGACTTCGTCTGCGCAGGATTAGTATTTGGACAATTCACACAATATCTTTATAAATTGTAGCCTATGTGTTATTCTGATGTATAAATAAATAAATAAAGAGTGAAAGAGTAACAAACATCCATCCATACTTACAAACTTTCGAGTTTATAATATTAGTAGGATTTTATTTTTTTATATAATAATAAAATGTATATGTATCTAATTTTGGTTACTATTTAAGTTACTCTCGTAATATTTTTTTACCTTTAATGAATTCACGTGTAAATATTAACGTATAATATATATCTATATCTTGACATCGGATCTCATTATAGCTTGACTCAAACACTGAGGTGCTCGTACGCCACCTCTTTACCAATACTTCGAAAGTTTGATTCAGCATCGTAGACGGACTAAATATCGTGGAGCAACGGAAACGCGCACTTCTCTCAAGTATCGCGAAATGTTCCCAGCTAAGTGAAATTGTCTTCCTGTACTTTATTACATACATGTCACCGCGTATGTTAGTGCGACTTTATTGCGGATACGTATGTATTAACATACACCTGGAGGCTGTGTTTGTTATGATCCCAGACATATTAATACTATATGAATACTTTAAATCAAATGAAGATCAGATCAGATCAGAGTTTGGCACAAAGCACTTCTTTCTAAACTTCCATCCTATGGGCTTCCCGAAAAATTGTGTGAATGGGTCAGCAGCTTTCTAGCAGACAGAAGCATAAAGGTCGTAGTTGACGGTGTATGCTCTGACGCCATGTCTGTGAATGCTGGTGTCCCTCAAGGCTGTGTGCTATCGCCCACGCTATTCCTTCTGCATATCAATGACATGCTGCAAATCAGCGGCATTCACTGTTATGCGGATGATAGTAAGTGTGATGCCTCTTACACCGGCCGCGCCAATATTTCTCGCGAAAACGTCATTGAGAGCCGAAAAAAACTTGTGTCTGAAATTGAGACTTCCCTGGATGAAGTCTTAGAATGGGGTCGAATTACTCTGGTTCGTTTTAACCCTACAAAGACGCAGGTTCGCGCGTATACTGCAAAAAAGCTTGCGTTGGTCGCATCACCTCGCTTTGGGAGCATTCCCCTAACCGCCACAGCCTATATCGAAATCCTTGGTGTCGACATCTCGAGTCAAGTCCAGTTCCGCGGTCACTAAGAGGGTAAGGCCAAATTAGCCTCGAAAAAGCTCGGTGTGCTCAACAGATCGAGACAGTATTTTACGCCGGCCCATCGCCTACAGCTTTATAAGGCGCAGGTCCGTCCACATATGGAATACTGTTCTTATCTGTGGGCAAGGGCACCACAGTACCAGCTTCTCCCTCTAGACCGCATCCCTCTAGAGCGACTCGAATCGTCGGCTGCCAGCGTGTTTCGGATCGGCTTGACTCCTTGGCGCTGCGTAGAAATGTCGCCTCGCTCTGCATTTTCTACCGCATGTATTACGGGGAGTGCTCAGAGGAATTGTTCGAATTAATCCCTGCCGCTTCTTTCCGCCATCGCCCAACGCGACAGCATTACCATTCTCACAACTTAGATGGTTGGCAGTCCTCAACTGTACGTTTCTCCAGAAATTTCCTGCCTTGCACAGCTAAACTATGGAATGAACTGTCGCCTGTGGTATTTCCGGACCAATACGATTTTCAGACCTTCAAGAAAAGCGCGTACTCCTATCTTAAAGGCTGGCAACGCACTTACAACCCCTCTGGTGTTGCGAGTGTCCATGGGCGGCGTAAATCGCTTACCATCAGGCGATTCGTCTGCTCGCTTGCCACCTATGTCATAAAAAAAGACAAGAAACGAGTATGTAAGAGGAAGCATGTAACTTGAAAGTAGCACCCATAGATGATAAAGTGGAGAGCTAACAGTCTACGGTGGTGCCTATACCAGCGATATTGCGGTCTAGGATGGAGCGCGCTTACCTAGTAAAAACCGGCTCGTGAATGAATTCCATGAATGCCACCATCATATATTGTCTCACGACGAGGGCCTTTGACCAGTGTGTATAGCCAGTGATGAGATATGGCACCAATACGTGGTCGCTTACTATTGGCCCCATAAGAAGGCTCAAAGTCACCCAAAGAGCAATGGAGAGGGCTAAGCTGGGAGTTTCTCTGCGTGATTGCATCAGGAATGATTCCATCCGCAGCAGAATCAAAGTAACCGATATAGCCCTCCGAATAGCTAAACTTAAGTGGCAGTGGGCGGGGCACATAGCACGTAGAACCGATGGCCGTTGGGGCGGAAAGGTTCTCGAGTAGCGACCATGTACCGGAAGGCGTAGCGTGGTTAGGTCCCCCACACGGTGGACTGATGACCTGGTGAAGGTCGCGGGTGTCCGCTGGATGCGGGTGGCGCAGGACCGGTCATTGTGGAAGTCTTTGGGGGAGGTCTATGTCCAGCAGTGGACGTCTTTCGGCTGACATGATGAAGTGGCAGTGGGCGGGGCACATAGCATGTAGAACAGATGGGGGAAAGGTTTCCAGGTGGCGTCCACGTACAGTGCGTCGCAGCGTGGGCAGGCCCCCCACAAGGTGGATAAATGACCTAGTAAAGGTCGCGGGAGTCCGCTGGATGCGGGTGGCAGAGGGCCGATCATTGTGGAACTCTTTAGAGGAGGCGTATGTCCAGCAGTGGATGTCCTTCGGCTGATATGAAAACCCTTGTTATATAATAAAATATTATTATATGCATATTTTTAAACACAATTATGCCATAGAATTATGATGATCTAGATGTAGTCCACATGAGGAATGTCAACGAGTGATATAATTATCCAATTAAGCGGCGGCTAATGATGTTGATGTCGAGTTTGCGTTGTTTTTGTGGAACCATCGCTTTACGGATAATTGGTTGTGTTATTATTAGTTAGTTACTGTTTGTGAGATCTATACGGATTCGCATTTGACAGTTGTCTACGGCTATGGCCTTAAGTTCCCATCATCAGATATGATCGAACACCGAAATTTATTAACCCTCGGTGGCACTAGATAATCCAGAAAATTTGAGTCAGAAAAAAAACCAAAAAGATGGTTAAATAGTTTGTATGTCCTGCCATACATTGCCAAATAAAGGGTTAAGTAAGTTAGCCAAATTTCAGCTCAATCAGTTAAGGCACGGGTCGGCAAACCGCGGCTCTTCGAGGTCTCGTCAAAAATATAGTGAAAATCCGAAAATACGTATTTTTCAGGTGGTTCCCAAAAGATGACATTTTTTCTGAATTTGGTCAACAAGTTTGCCGAGGTTAAGGATAGCTACTTTAAAGTTCTGTTGCAAGATTTGACCCGAACATACATATTGTATGTACTATCGAACCAATTGAATCATGACCCACCATAAGCTCATTTTGCCAAACGATCTAAATGCAAGTGGATCGAAATTCGCCTGAAGATAGATTTCCTTGATAACGAACTTGTTATCATTTTTTAGATACTGACATTTACCGAGTACACTTTTAAAAAGATCGGACAATGTTACTATACTGGTTTGTGAATAAGGAGAAATGCTATTACTGTCTCTGTCTTTATTGAGTAGGTATAATATTATATAGGAAGAAAGTATTCTATGAGTATAAACTATTAGTATAGTAATTGACAACACGTTTCAACCACGCCATTCTCGTATAATAAGGACAGAAATATGGCATTATTGGACTTACAAGCTCGTTACCAAAGCAATAAAATAAAACTAGTAATGTGAATAAATAAAACAATAATAAATTTATTTAGTTTTAATTTCAACTTGTCTTAAATTTAAATTGATACCTAAAACCAATAAAGTAAGAGTATGAGTAATATACACGACATATTATCTAAAACCGAGTGTGGGCACCACCGTTTCCTATAACATCCAATAATCGGTCACACATTGATCCGATTAAACGACTGCACATGTCGGTTTCTCTCATGTAATCCCAAATTTCGTTACAATACTGGTCAATTGCTTCCTTTGTTCTCGTTTCTGTTATCCCACATTTGGACCATTAAACCCCACAAATTTTCTATAGGGTTGAGGTCAGGAAGGCGAGGCCTTGGAATCAAAGTAACTTCATTATCATGCAGATCAAACCAATCCGAGACTAGTCTAGCCGTATGCACTCGACAGTTATCTTGAACCTAGAAAAATACCGGCACTTCTTCCCGCGGGTAAACTGTTCGCACCGTTGGTAACATAGATTCTTCTAATACATCAACATACTTATAGTTCATTGCGTTTTGCCGAGAAGAAGTCTGGACAAGCTTGCCTACTCCTCCGACACCCATCCAGGCCTACATATTCGCTGAAATTATTAATCGCTTTTCGTTTCGGGAATGCTAGGACTTAATACACTCGAGACTCGGCGAAAACTACTGCATATGGTGCACTACTATCAATTGCTCAATAATAAAGTGGACAATGCGTCCGTACTGGAGCAAATGAGTCTTGCGGTGCCGCGAGCCAGTGGGCCGGCGGTCGGCTCTGCGGGCGGCGCGGGCGGCGCGGTGGCAGCACGGCGGCCGCGGCGCCTGTTCGCGGTGTCCGGCGCGCGGACAAGGCGCGGAGCGAACGCTCCCACTGCTCGAGCACGCACTGCCCTGAACCATATCTTACAGGACGATAATGATGTAGATGTATTTGCCGATAGCATTGGAATATTTTGCAGAAAAGTATTAAAATTAATATCCTAGTTATGTTTAAAGTTGTGCCATAATATTGTTATATAATTGTTGTTATTTTGTTCATATTTTATTAGTCAGTTTAGTAACTAATAAGTAGAATATTTAATTTAACTACCGCATAAGACTTTGGTGTTAATACTGTAAACTTATGTGTGCGAAATAAAACAAATTGAATTGAATTGAATTGAATTGAATTGAATTAATGTGCCGCAAAATATCGGTTGGGAGTAAAAAGGTCCATTCTTTGTTGGTTCGTGAGTCGGTGAACGCCATAATTATTATCGTCGTCTGTCATAAGGATGCCTTCTTCAGCGTGTCGACTGATGCAAGTTCTCACTGTGTTCCGAGATATATTCAATTCTCGTAATATTTCTCGTATGCCATAGTCTTCCTCACTGAGCACTATAATCCGGGCTCTTTGTTCTGCTAAATGGGCCATTTTACTAAATTATTAAGTATTTAATTTTTAGTTTATATTCTTTCACATTGACTGACAACTTTGACACCTGACACACGTAGAACATTAGATTGTTGACTTTTAATATTTTTTTCTATCATAAAAAAAGTTAGGATTATAGTGAGAGCTAACTAATGGCTGGTTTAATCTAAAATGTGTTTCTATTGCAATGATAACAAAGGTCAAAATTGCATAGATCTCTGACCCGTATTGACGCAATTTTGTTAGTATTTAAAAGGTTCTAAGTGTAACATACACGATAGACCTTACAAGATTGACAGTTTTAAACGAATTATCAGCAAAGTGGGTCATGTCATGATTCAGTTCGTTCGATTGTACTTTAAAGTAGCTATCGTTAACTCAGGGGTCGGCAACATTGCAAGTTATTTTTGTTTTGTTTTCTTGGCGTCTAAAGGGTTAAGTAACAGATAACAAGATACCCAAGTGTGACACAACAATGGATGATACGCTAACCACTTCCGTGTCATATAGCATTGTGCACAAACAATCAAGGAAATTATAACATTCTTCCGTCTCGTCGGCTACGTGCAAGGAATTTGTATGGAATGACCACGTGGACAATATAAGTATTGCCAGTATTGTAACTCAAGAACAATTATAGAATTAAGTTCTTATTATAAGCAATTATGTTACAAATTTCGGGCCGTGACTTCCCGAGAAGTGCTGGAATTAAGTTCTTAGAGCAGCAGGATAGGCAGTGGCTTCGAGTTACAGGGTAAATACCGCGATAGTTAAGGCAACAATTTTTTATTAAGAGGACATTATTTTTGTTCGGTTGGCCGAAATTTATAGAAATATTTTAATTATGTTTTTTTGTGTAACATTGTTCTCTTGTGTGGTGCAATAAATCATATTTATTATTATTCTTATTATGTCTTAAAACTTATTTATATAATTTTAAAGTATGATTATTTTATTAGCACAAGGAAAATTCAACATTATTAAACGTTATCGTATCTGATTTAATAATAATTGAAGAAAGAATTGTAGAAACTGTTGAGTCTAATTATGTAATGTCTTTTATAACAGCTTTATACACAGTTCAACAATAAACATTTTTCTATTCTATTAAATACTTCGATTTCAATTACTTACTTTATCACTCACGTACAGTAAAGGAAACGTAAGTACGTACGTACCTTTTATACCTTATAGCCATGACAAGAGCGAATAAGGTACGTTTTTTGACTTCCTTGACTGTACTTAAAAATATTAAATTAGTCACTCACTAAACAGTAACTAAGTATGTGAGTTTAGAGCTACTTGGGTTTGACTTTAGCAAGTGCTACATGCCACTGATCCACATGCCTGACCACAAACCCACATGACTATCAGTGATTGACCTATCTAGGCCTTTAGTCTATGGAATAGTTCTCTGCGAAACAAGGTGATACGATACCTTGTTTCGCAGACAACTATTCCATAGAACGCATTAATTCGCAGAATTTTCATTTTATAGAAAACATTTTTTTGGTTAGAACTGCAACCCTTTGTGAAAAAAATGCTTTATATGAAATGAAAATTCTGAGAAACATATATTCGTTAAACATTTTTCTGCGAAACAGGGTACGACCGTCTGTGGTGATACTTGCCAACAAAGTTCAAGTTGAAATACTGGCTCTGTTACGTTTACCGTGACGTGTACAAAGGATGGCACACAAACTTATGTATGCGTGCGTTAGTGTCGTTTTTCTCAGAGCTGCTTACAAATTACTATGAGATGCGGTTTGTTTTGAGTTTATTGACTGTTTCGGTAAGTTTGTTTTAAGGGCAAAGACACTAATATGGGGTACAGGACTCAAGGCTTTTTTTAAAATAAATTAACCATTGAACAAAATTAATTGTCTTAATGACCCTTAAAAAGCGTTCATCATGTCAGCCGAAAGATGTCCACTGCTGGACATAGGCCTCCCCCAAAGACTTCCACAATGACCGGTCCTGCGCCACCCGCATCCAGCGGACACCCACGACCTTCACCAGGTCATCAGTTCACCGTGTGGGGGGCCTGCCCACGCCACGCCTTCCGGTAAGTGGTCGCCACTCGAGAACCTTTCCGCCCCAACGGCCATCGGTTCTACGTGCTATGTGCTCCGCCCACTGCCACTTAAGTTTAGCGATTCGGAGGGCTATATCGGTCACTTTGGTTCTGCTGCGGATGGCCTCATTCCTGATGCGATCACGCAGAGAAACTCCCAACATAGCTCTCTCCATTGCCCTTTGGGTGACTTTGAGCCTTCTTATGAGGCCCATAGTAAGCCACCACGTTTCAGTGCCATATGTCATCACTGGCAACACACACTGGTCAAAGACTTTTGTCTTGAGACACTGCGGAATATTGGACGAAAAGATGTTCCCGAACGCTGCCCAGCCGAGTCGGATTCGACGATTAACCTCTTTCTCGAAGTTGGACCTACCTAACTGGACAGTCTGTCCTAGGTATATGTAATCGTCTACAACTTCGAGCGTAAAGTGTCCGATTGTTAAGGGAGTTGGTGCGACATGGACATTTGACATGATCTTCGTCTTGTCCATGTTCATCCTTAGACTAACTCGCTCGGAGGCTTTACTGAGGTCATTGAGCATTGTACTTAAATCCTCCATGGTCTCAGCTAAGACTACTATATCGTCAGCAAACCGAAGGTGAGTGAGGTAGTCGCCGTTTATGTTGATGCCTAGCCTTCTCCAGTCCAGAGTCTTGAAAACATCCTCCAGTGCAGCGGAGAACAGTTTAGGAGAAATAACATCTCCTTGCCTGACTCCCAGCTGCAACGGAAAAGCGTTACCGAACTTTAAATAGCGTTACATAATTCGCTACTCTGGATTCGCAAACGTCCATAGGCTAGGGTATTTACTTACCATCAGACAGACCTGTAATTACTTCGTTTGACACCTCCGTTGTACAAAAAAATTTACATAATATTAATTGCCTGGCTTATCCTAATTGTAGCGTACGACATAGAGATTTTTTGCCCCTTTTTATTTACAAAGTATTCAAATTAGGCTCGAGCGAAGTGTTTTGCGAGATAACAAATTACAGCGTGTAATAAATTCAGTATCAAGATACAAGTTACTGTACTTACAATAAAAAATATCTCAGGTTTTTGGGACTCTTTAGAAAGTGGGCGCTGAGAATTTTTGGGCAGAACCGAGACAAAAATGGCGGACGGTATACTTGTCGATTGTCTACAGACTGAAAAAAAAGATGTTTCTTTTCAATTGTAACGTCGTGTTATATATGTTGTAATGTCGTGTTGTAATTAATGAATACGAGATTAATATGTTTCTATTTTCATTCATTCATTGTTTCTATTTGATGTTTTTTATTTTCTTTTTTGACGATCTTTTAGTGAATTCATTTTATTTTTTTAATGTAAAGTACTATGTAATTTCCTTAAAGAAATAAATACATCTAATCTATGTTAGGTACGGCATGCCAGTTTATTTTAAAGTTGTTCATCCAGCCGAAGGACGTCCACTGCTGGACATAGATCTCCCCCAAGGAGTCCACGATGACCGGTCCTGCGCCACCCGCATCTAGCGTAACTTAAATAGCTGGATTTGAAAGTTATTCAAAAGTAATAAAAACAAAGACAATAGTGGGCACTGCCATTATAAACATTTCAAAATTTCTTAACTTCCCGTTAGAGCATTTATCAGTGTGATGATGTGTTTGACGTTAAATACATGTATACAATTTTGCACCTTGTGGCTTTGGAATAAGGCAAAAAATGTATACATATATGTGACGTCGACTCTACTATCAGAATAGACTGCGTTTATATGCTTTGCTGCTACACTTGTGACTATAGATATAGTTATATGCGCGTGATCAACTCAGGCGGAACATTCGTTAAATAACTAGTGGCTATTCATGAATTAGTCGATTTCATTGGCTATTGCTGTCCTTTACTAATCGCCGACGTTAGAGCAACAACGGTCATAGTAGAATTTGAGGGTAGGTCTGAATTGGTTCAGGGCTGTCACGCAATAGAAGTACTGATTAAATATTTAATAATTAGTAGCTTTTGGTAAATCGAAGCGCAGTGATTTTTTTCAGATTATTGGTGATATCCTCGAATAGCTTGGATGCTGGGCATTCCAAGGGGGATTTTTTTGTATTGTACATGTAGACATATGGCAAGCTTACCGCCACGGCCATGTTACAGTATGTGAAAACAATATAAATTGCGACTCTGTCACTTAACCTATCAAGTATCCCATAGCCTATAATTAGTCCAAAAGACTTTTTCAACATCGAGCTCTTATATTTTATGCAGTAATTTAATTTTCAAGGCATATCTCTGACGTCATAACGTTCCACGGGACAATAACAGATGCTAACAACATATGTTATGACTCATCATTATCTTCAGCTTGCAGTCGTCAACTGCTGGAAATAAACCACCATCCCATCATCAAAACTTTGTCGGTGGAGTAACCGCCAATTTTCTCGGTTCATTGCCAGTTTCTTGACTTCCCTATACGTCTCGGCAGCAACTTTCTCCTTCACTTGATTGAAATTACTTGGTCCAGGTCTTCCTCTACCTGGGGCGCTAGTCGGATAACCTCCGCGGGTGTCTGGGCTCTTCCAGTTCCTTTGGAACCTCGCGGGTCTCTGGGAAGGGGAAGGGTCCTGGCTGGTGCGTCCTGGAAGCAACGGTAATTGATTAATCTTCGGAGGGATCGCTTACCGGTGCTAGCAATAACCCAGACCCAGGGTCACTCTGAATGATCCTCTGTTTTAGCAAAGGACACTCCAGATGTAACGTGGGGGATAGTCCATGCCGTGTGCCTGTATAAGAAACTACGGAGGAACATAATACCATGTTATGATACAGACTCATTGTCTGGGGTAATGGCGGTGCTATGTATCGAGCTTTTACTGCCCAAAATGAAAGTAATCGTGCTTAAACTAATATTAGAAGTAAAGCCTCAGTCTCATGATAATTCAGCGAAGTTAGCCACTTGAAAAGTAACCTTTTGGCCTCACCAGCTGAGCTATTTATAATTTTATTCTGCCGCCTTACAACAGTATTGTACAATGTAAAACCAAGGGCATCGCCAAAGCGTCTGCCGAAAGTAGTGTTTACTCTAGGTTTGGGTACTATAAAAACTCTCTTCGTTAGCAGGTTGGGGTAATTTTCCATGTAAACCCTTGTTTCGTAAATTAGGTGTCCTACTGCTCCCGTCTACATTTATGAAGTCTCTAAATTTGTTACGAAGTACAGTTATCTGTTTAAAACCACAAGAGATGTATATCCGCGCAATATGAGAATTCGTAACCGTCTTGTTGTAGACAAACAGCAAAAACCTGCAAGGATTAGAAAAAACTGTAGTGTAATGTGTGTTAACACTTATAATAAATTGCCTCAATCAATCAAAGAAACCCCAAATAGTAAATTTAATAAGATCCTATATACGGCTGCATGATCATATATTTTATAAAATAAATGATTTTTTTGATAGACAATAACAACTAATGAAATGTAATAACTTTTGACTTTAGATGAACCTGACTAATTTTTGTAATAATTTATGCACATTAAAATAGTGCATGACAACTAAACTTAAGATGGAATTTATGTACCCAATTGAATACCTAGTCGCATAAACTGTTATTATTTTGCATGCTATACGTAACTATTTTGTATTAAGTATTGTGAATATTTTTTACTAAGATCATTACAATCCTTTTTCTTGCTAAATAAAGTATTTGTATTTGATGTGTAGGTAAAGGAAACTTCCTCGACCTTTCGCTAAACTTTTGTGTAATTATTATTTTATGCATTTGGTTGATGACTGTTGTTTTCATTGAATTATGTTGCATAAGCATAAATAACAAAATACATTATGTGAATCCCCAATTTGCTCATAAATTTGGTAGTGGCAAAAGAATAATTGAAACCTGAATAACTGATGCAAACGCATATTCGCATATCGGTATTTTTTTTTACTACGACGGTGGCAAACAAGCTTACGGCCTGCCTGATGGTAAGCAGACACCGTAGCCTATAGACACTTGCGACTCCAGAGGAATCACAAGTGCGTTACCGACCCTTTATTGATTTGGGGATGCGCTGTGTCGAGAGTGAGGGTATTTGTATTACATGTAATTGCATTTTTGAAACGGTTTTTTGTGTTGAACTTGCAATAATGACATAACTGTTTTTACAGTACATATGGTGCTACTTTACCGCACGAGCATATTACGTGCATATGTCAAAACTTTAAAGAGCCATATGTACTGTAAAACGTTGTACGATACACGTGCAAATAGGTAATTTGCAACTCGTATCGATTTAAAACACTCCCTTCGGTCGTGTTTTAATTTATCACCGCTCGTTGCGAATTTCCTATTCTCTGCACTTGTATCGTAATGTACTATAATGTTTCTCATCATATTTTTAATACACACTGTCTGATATAACCCGTTTAAGAGTTTCCTCTATATTGGGGTATGTACATTGAATAAGACCACCGGGGAATGGGCAGCAGCACTCCTAGAGTGCGGTGGACATACTGCGATCGCCAACCCGCATGCCAAGCGTGGCGATTATGGCATTTACCCCCCCCCCCCCCCCCCGAAATTGGGGGAGGCCTATGTCCAGCAGTGGACGTCCAAGGGCTGATATGGTGGTGGGTTCTCTAATTTAATAAAAGTGTGCTTCGGCTGCTGTCGGTGTGTTTTGTTTATTTCCACTAAAATTACCTTTGGAACCCACTAAATATTTCAAACCTACCTACTGAACAATTAATTTAATGTTTATTTATATTATTATTTTTGAACGTAAGTATATATGTAAGGTGATGCATTAAGGTGATGTAATAGATATCGTCAATATTTTCTGGAGTGCCAACCCTATTTTAACAGGTGAAGTGAACTAGTTTAAATTAAAATACGATGGTCAGTTCGCTAGTCTTTTGTGAACGCGATTACCGAATGTAGTGCTTTATATACACACAAAATGTGGCATAAAATTTCATTAAACGGTTAGAATTAGGGTAGAAAATGTCGTGATAAAATATTCTCAAATTTAATTTTCACTCCAAGTTAAAAAACGTTCTAGTTAAAAACAAAAGTATATTAAAGGGAAGTTTAACAAAACACACGTCGTGCCAGCGAAAGAAGGAGCGAAGAGAGCGAGAGGGCCGAAAGTGATGGATTGTGCGTACCTTTATGTATTAAAAAAAAACCAGAAGGCCTACCTCGAACCGCATGTCGTTCGTTCGTTTATCTCTCTCTCTGTCTCTCGAATTTGTAAGTGCCACAGAAGCGGAGACACATTAACTTCGCTTTCGGTTCGGGGTAAGCCCTCAGACCCATAACCAGAAATCATCTTACGATTCTTACGAATTATTCTGGGCCGCGATTCCTGAGTCAAAATCTGACCTCCCCATCATAGAGATGTGATGTTATGGAGGGAATGAGAGTTAAGTGACTTTCAGTGAGGAATGTATTGACGATCGTTGTAGCTTAGTTGGTATACTCATAAATAGTTTGACATTGTTGTATAATATAATTCTTGCAATCATTACTCAAAGAGTACATCTGATCGTCTGTCAAATTAAATCCGCTTGACAGAACTTGTTTTCCACGAGGCAGCCTGACCCAGTCAACTTACCTATGAAGGAACACTCCTGGGTTCCATTCCTTGGTAAGGGTATTTATTTGTGTGATGAGATTGAGCATTAACATTCGTTGCTGACTCATAGATGTTTTCTATGAATATAAGTATTTTTTCACTTCTCACGATCTAAAAGTTCGTCTTTAAGCTCTGCAGAGGCGACATAAAGTCGCATTTTATGCTCTAGAGCAGTAAAACCCGCCTGCACGCGCGCCGGCGTGCGACGAGCACAGAAGTATTTTTTGATAACATAACTTTAATTATATTAATTATCTGTATAATTTTCTCGCAATCGAAGTGAAAAGCAGAGTGTGTAACTCGTGTATAAAACCCATTTTAACCTCTACTTTATATTGACCCTCGCCTGCCGCTCGGGATCGATAAATTGTCTCTTATATGTATAATGTCTCGTTTTATGCACTTGTTGTACAATCTACTAATCTATATCTATAATATATATATATATATATATATATATATATATATATATATATATTGAATTATATTTATTTCATAAGCCGGAAAATATTCTCTAATCTAATCTAATATATATATATTGAATTATATTTATTTCATAAGCCGGAAAATATTCTCTCTGGACTCCCAATGAATGGAGTTCCAGTGTCTCCATAGTGGGCTGTTGACATTTTCCGCAATGGCTATAAGGAGGCTGTTGGGACTGTCACGTATGCGGCGCATCAGGGAGGCCACGCGCTTGCGTATTATCGCACAGAAACCGTCCGTGCGCTCCTCACAGAACATACCTGACGCGCTACAATAGCGTGAGAGCCCCAGCAGCATCCTGAAGCCATTGTTATATTGGACACGCAGGGAGTCGTACGTTTTTCGGGTATACTTGGTCCATAGGCTGCAGGTATAGAGAGTTTGGCAGAAAGTTTTAAAGAGCGTGATCTTCACGGCTTTTTCACATTTCGCAAACCTACGGACCAGCATATTGCACCTCACAGCAATCGCCCTGCGCTCCCTCTCCATGTCTGTGTCATCTGTGAGCCTCGTTGAGCCAGTGCCCCAGGTACTTAAATTTCGCCACCCTTTTATGTTGCGACTGGCAGAGCGTAATTGGAGGGACTATTTTGGGCGTTTTATTACCAGCTTTAAAAACTAGTAGCTCGCTCTTTGTCGCATTGTACCTAAGACCGTGTGTGTCAACGTAGCTCTCACAGACCACGAGCAACTTTTCGAGAGCGCTTATCTGCCGGGCGGGGGCTGCGGGGTTATTACCTATATATGTATGTATATCGCTGTCTACGAGGACCCGTACCGATCATTGCGGCATATGTCCGCCACGTCCTTCGGCTGATATGATGATGATGATAATCATGGGACGCGAGTACCTACTTATACAGTCACAAGCTGCATAAGTCGCTTACAATGCATCATATAAAACGTACAATTATGTTGCGCTAAAAAAAATCCCAAAAATATTAATTTAGATCAAAATAAATAAAAAAAACAAAATAGTTTATTTATACAGTGATACAAAAATCTTCTTTTCTATAATTAATTGGTTCACTATAATGTATCACTGCTATAATGTAACATAATAAATAAATAGATTGCCCGTGTCACCTGCACTAGGCGATGCCTGTCTCGCAGGATGGCACTTTGCGTTTGATTACCCGTTATACGATTATTTTACGTTTACCCGTTATACGGTTAGTTAATTTGGCTTTATACTTCCCACATTAACAATTGATACTTAATGAATGAAACCATTCTTTATTGTCATGCCATTCATTGTTGATATTGAATTTACTGACCTATACGGGAAAATAAATAAATAAATAAACATTTTATGTATTCAAATGTGGGTAAAATGAGGAGTAAGGAAAATTGTAGCATGACTTAATATTTCATTTAATATTTTTAATTTGACATGCAACATTTGTAATATTATGATTAAAAAAGTATGAGTATGAGTAATAGGTAAATATATTTTAAGAGAAGAATTAGAGTATGTTGGGAACAGTGGATTATGAAGGGTATTTTGGGAAAAGTGTATTTTGGGAGCCGGGTATGTCCTTAAACTACGACCAAGACCACCGGGGAATGGGCAGCAGCATTCCTAGAGTGCGGTGGAAATACTGCGATCGCCAACCCGCATGCCAAGCGTGGCGATTATGGCATTTACCCCCCATGAAATTGGGGGAGGCCTATGTCCAGCAGTGGACGTCCTAGGGCTGATATGGGTGATGGTATTTTGGGAGTAGTTCGCAATGGTCTTGGTGTGTATCAACAACGGGTGTTTTTAGGAATATGGTAACATGGGAATAGTTTCTTATTAGAAGAGGTGATTATGAAATAGAGTTTATTGACTATTAGTACGTTTTGGGATTAGTGAATTCGGTGATGGAAAGCTCTAGTCCATGGAACCAGTGTGAGTCCTTCAGTACGGTTTAGGCCCTGCGGCTCCAAGACACATGGTATATTGGCCGAGACCAAGGCGCGCCGTATGATGTCGTTGATAGCGTGGTGTCGGGGAAATCTACCCGCAGCGCGTTGGCAGCTTAAGCCATGGTGACCGTTGGCCTGTACTGCAGCTCCGCAAATACAGAGGTGAGGCTCGCAGACTTGGCAACCGAGTGTCAGGGCTGCTGCTATCCTGAGGGAGTCATCGTCTAGAAACGTACCAAGATGTGGAGAGGGTAGGGCGTGCAGCCAGGCCCCTGACTCGGGGGTCATAGCAGCTTATGTTAAGCCGCCAGACATTAAGACAATTTCTCAATTTAGCTGCATAAGAGCATTTCCGGCCATCTTGACTGTTCTCTATAGAAATAAGTACAAACCCTGAGCAATCCTATTTTTGTTTTTACTGTGATCGGTTTCAAGAAGCCGATTTTTAGGGTTCCGTAGTCAACTAGGAACCCTTATAGTTTCGCTATGTCTGTCCGTCCGTCTGTCCGTCCGTCCGCGGATAATCTCAGTGACCGTTAGCACTAGAAAGCTGAAATTTGGTACTAATATGTATATCAATTACGCCGACAAAGTGGTAAAATAAAAAGTGGAAAAAAATATTTTATTAGGGTACCTCCCCTATACGTAAAGTGGAGAGTGTTTTTTTTTTCTATTTATCCTTAACGTGTGATATATTGTTAGATAGGTATTTAAAAATAAATAGGGGTTTATTAAAATCATTTTTTGATAATGTTAATATTTTCGGAAATAATCGCTCCAGAAGTAAAAAAAAATGTGTCCCCCCCCCCCCCTCTAACTTTTGAACAATAAGTTTTAAAAATATGAAAAAAATCTCAAAAGTAGAACTTTATAAAAACTTTGTAGGAAAATTATTTTGAACTTGATAGGTTGAATAGTTTTTGAAAAAATTACAAAAAAAATTCTGAACTAAGTTTGTAATTTAACCGTATAAACAGGTGTTTATTGTACCTGTCATTTCTACAAAATCACAATGAAATGACGTGCTTTTTAGGGTTTTGTGTTTCTGTACTTAATATGTCAACTTAATGTGACGGACGGAAAACTACGGAACCCTACACTGAGCGTGGCCCGACATGCTCTTGGCCGGTTTTAGAAGTCTAAAATACTTAATGAATAAAAAACACACACACACATACCAACACACTAATCGATTTAATTTTAGATTAATATGTACTCGGACTGTAGAAATAGAAATTAAGTACACGCTTAATTAATCCCTTAATAATAATTGTTTGTAGTACAATTACGCGTTCTCTGCGTGACCGCATCAGGAATGAGGCCATCCGCAGCAGAACCAAAGTGACCGATATAGCCCTCCGAATCGCTAAACTTAAGTGGCAGTGGGCGGGGCACATAGCACGTAGAACCGATGGCCGTTGGGGCGGAAAGGTTCTCGAGTGGCGACCACGTACTTACCGGAAGGCGTAGCGTGGGCAGGCCCCCCACACGGTGGACTGATGACCTGGTGAAGGTCGCGGGTGTCCGCTGGATGCGGGTGGCGCAGGACCGGTCATTGTGGAAGTCTTTGGGGGAGGCCTATGTCCAGCAGTGGACGTCTTTCGGCTGACATGATGATGATGATGAGTACATTTACGCGGTTTTATGGAAGAGCGGAGTATCCTTATTACTACTACACAAGTATCTTTATTACTTAAAAGGAGATTCAAACCTTGCTTTTGTTAACCTTTTTGATTACAATTAAATCCTTTTTGATTTTCATTGGTCAAACCTCAGAGTAAGGATTTCTATAGAGATGCTACGAGTATACGCGTGCCACCAAAGGAAGGGAAAAGCTCGCAGCTAAATTGAGAATTTTTTAATTCAGGCGGGTAGGTATTCGTTTATTTTGTGTTAATAAAGCAGTAACGTCATGCTAACAGAAATTCTAAAGGGAAACATTGAAAAATTAAGTGCTCCGAGCAGGATTTGTAAGCCAGGATGTCGCAGGTTCCAATCCTAAAATCCGATCCTATAATTAAGGACTGCGTACCGGTCTGAAACATTTCGTGCGATGTTCGACCTTAAAGACGTGGGTGACCCGATTTATTATATTTTAATAGGTTCTAATCCTACTCGGAAAAAAAATTTTTTCAATGTTTGCCTTAATTTTGAAATTTAGAATCGTTTTTTGCTCCAAAGTCTTAAAAGTATGAAGCAAAGAAATAACTATGGACGGACTACCTAATTAAATTTTTTTGGGACATAAGCCTATTACGAGTAGGTACCTACTTATTTAAATTACGGTGTCGAATATTGAGAGGTTACGATGCTACGTCGAGAACATTTTCTTGTTTTAGAGTGAACAATGAATTGCAACAACAATGATTTTCGTATTCCTTAAAAATCGCCGATTGGTGCTTTGCTTTAGAAAAAAACGTAAACTCGAATCTTTATACCTTAGTGAAAGAAAATCGACTTCGTTGGAATTGCATATTACTGCTTAATGTAAGAAGTGTGTATGTGGTTTCACAGAATGAGGAGATTTTACAAATCGTTTTTTTTGGACGTTCAACTTTAAAAGATGAATCATGGTAATTCCAGTTTACGATTTTTTTTTCCTTTTTCGGCTTTCACTCCTTGCTTGAATTTGCAAGGGTTATTTTCCTATGTCAGCGTATACAGACATATACACGAGAGGAGAGGAGAGGAACCTAAAACGAATAACACATATATTAAAGACGGCACAGACAAAACAGGACGATTGTTCGGACAATAAGAGTGCGCGGGAAAGGAAAATCGGTGGCAGAAAGTTAGAAATGCCAACATAGAAGGAAGATGAAAAATATAAATATATTGTGAACTTAAGTTTAGTATTATGTTCTTGAATATATTTAATAAGGAGAGCAGTGAGAGGGGGTCCTTAGAGGCGAGTAAAGATTGAAAGTTGATAGGTCGCGGAATATGTCCAGGGACAATTTCGTAGAGCGAGTAACTGAATTTCGGGCAGTTGAATTACGAAATTTATTCATCATCATCATCTCTCCTAGCCGTATTCGGCCACAGCGACTGCTTTTTACTGCTGAGAGCGTCACTGGTGCGCTCTCAGGTGACTGATATAGCCAATTTTTTCAGCGAATGTGCGGCTACATTCGCTGCAAGTCAGCACCCCTCCGACATAGTTGTATGGTATGGCCGCAGGTGGTCTGGCCTTAAGCTCGTCACGCTTAGCGTCAAGTTTTGCGCGTCGCCTAATTTCGAAATCGTTCACCCGACTGAACACAGTTTGCCTCCAATCTGATCGGCCATTGGCTGACGTCTCCCAGGTGGAAGGACCTATATTGGTTCTATTCATGTGGCGTTTCAGCACATGTAGCAGCAGCGAAATTTATTAGTGTTCTGTTAACAGCTCTCATTTCAGTATAATTATATAATGTCATATTGTGTCATTTTTGATGTTTCTCGAACCGAGACCAGAGCTGTCGTAATAACAACGATACATCTAGTTAACTGTAGAAATAACATTTTGGCTGATTGTGATTAATTTTGAATTGAGTTACATTAGAATTAAAATACTCAATCATTAATTATAAGAACAAACTATGAACATTTACTGCCATTGGAATTTACTGCCGCCGTCTGTATTTCTTGATACATACAATCTGGGTATCTTCAAGACAAGAGTGAATAGGCTCCTACTTACTGAATCAGTGAGCAACATCTTAGGCCTTGTCATCGCTTTCCATCAGATGAGACTAAAGCCAATCGCTGGTCAGTCTATCATAAAATAAAAAAAAAAAAAAAAAAAAAATCATTTCCGTTTATTAAAGTTCCTATTGAAAGACAAAGGCGATACAATACGCACTCTTTCAGAGTTTGGCAAAACCAATGATTCCACCATACGCGTGCCCCACAGCCGAATACGTGTATTGCATTACGATACTACAACTTAGTCATGCCTGGCAGGTTTTCCTGAACTCCCACTTTATATGCCACGCTAGTACTAACCAGGCATTAGTGTCGGGAGAGCCAGCGAAGCCTGTGCACGCCGATACGCGAAAAGTGGTAAAACATTGTTTACTTTTTTGTGTACAAACTAATACATAAAGATTTCGTGTGTTAATTATACATGTGTGCATATAGCGCTTTGTAAGAAGCTGTGAGTAGATTTGCGTAAACAACTCTTTTAACAGGGTTACAGAACTGAGACCAAGTAGACGTAAAGTGTCGGAAAAAATTAAAAAAGAAGAATTGCATGCTGTTTACGCATCTCTGCTGAGTGCATAATCACTAATGAAATGATTACCTATTACAAAAAATTAAAGGTTCCGAATTTAAATTTCAAACTGAAATTTAATCGAAAAAGGCCAATACCGATTCCCTTCGCATGGCACTCGAATCGAATTTGGAACAAATCGAAATTTAAATTCGGAACTTTATTGTTTAACCGTTACGCTTTACCGTTACTGTCCCTTCGAAAATCGAGAGCACGGAGCCTGTACATGCAATTATGCCAATTTGGATTTTAAGCCGAGGTGACAAGAGTGAAATTTGGATGCGCGTCATTTGTAAGTCGAACAGATTGATAAACCTTAAATTAACCCCGAAATTTTATCTCAAACGCGACCTAATTAAGGAATGTGAAGTGATTTCGTAATGAAGGAGAATATTTGGAATCTGTAAATACTTGCCTTTTTAACACGAATTTTTATTCGATTTACATTACTTTAAGCCTTGGAAAAATTGTAAACCATTCAGTTTTTTTTAAATATAAACTTTACAAATGTCATATCATATATCAAAGATTTAATCAAAATAATTATATGTTAACATGAATATATATACTTCATGTAACACCCAAGAGTAAATTTGACAAGAAAACGCAAGCACACAATTACCTTATCTATATTTAGACGACATAGTCGTTTTATATTACGTGCGTTTGACAAAGTATTCTTAAAATTTCATTTGTAGACCCATATGCGTGATATTATTATATTTATGCAATATGCAGTCAACTGTAGCTACAATACTGTAACCCAAAATGCATTAATCCATCACTCTAACATTATTTTTAACCTCAAAGCGAGGAGGTTCGAAAGCCATTGTCTACCAATCAGCGGTCTATATTTAGGAAGTGTCACGAGAGTTGACATTTCAATGGCGCCCGTTATGATGACCTGCAAGCGATACTGTAATGCATTGAACTACTTTCTGGGTACAATTACCATTTTTATATACCTACCACGTCGATGGAAAACAGGCACTGCCCTCCTGATTGTAAGCGGTCACCGCAGCCTATGGACGCCTGCAAATCCAGGGGTGTCACATGCGCTTTGCTGACCCTAATAATACATACAAAAAAATTCGAGCGGTAAATAATTTCTCATTTTTTCTAAGGTAATCTAGAATATCCTCCAGCTTAGTACATAGTGACACTACATACTAAGCTGGAGGTCCCGGGTTCGAATCCCGGTAAGGGCATTTGTTCCTGTGGGTGGCATAAGCATTTGTTCCTGAGACTTGCATGTTTTCTATGTATTTAAGTATATATCTATTAAATATATCGTCGTCTAGTGCCCATCACACAAGACTTATTGAGCTTACTATAGGACTAGTTAGATTTTTGTAAAGAAAGTCCCTGTAATATTTATTTATATAAGTATATAAATACTAGTGGGATAATCTTACACAAATAGAGCCCCATAGGAACCTAAATAAGGCTTGTGTTTATGGGTAATAAGTAAAGTAAAAGTTGTTAGTACAAAATTAAAATATATATATATATATTTTTGTACTAACAACGTTTACTTCTTAAGTAGCCTAACAAACTGTTTTTCTTTGTATAACATATATATAGAATCACTAAAGAATTTAAATGTAATTTCCGCGACGTCTATGCAGCTATATGTAAGCTCACATTTTTGTATTTCTCTTTAAGTGAATTATTTCACATCTGTTTCGGTACTGTTTGGTCTATTAAGTAATATAAGTTAGAAATATTGTAACACTCATTGTAATGACTGTATTGTTGCCAAAAAAAAGTAATATCAGATATAATTACTTAACTACATATAAAACATCCAAGACTCAGAAACAAATGTTCATGATTATCATAAAAATATTCGCACTATCCGGGATTCGAACCCAGGACCGCTAGCTTCATGGGCAGAGTAACCACTGCTCTACCGGTCGTCAATAATCAAGTTTCTGCGGTGTTTTGGCCAGGGGTTGTAACCGGTTAATCTCAAAAACCCCGTAATAGCCAAATAATTTGAATTAGTTTATGCTCTTTATCTAGGTCTGTGTAATGTGTTTAGGTTATGACTGTGTATTATTAGATTGCCTGATTAAACATGAAATAGTAAACGAAAGAACGAAATTCCTAACCGGTTTTTTGTATAGAGAAATTAACCGGTTACAAGCCCTGGTTTTGGCACATCCGACCTGCCCTCTTATTCACAAACCTTTTATTTTATTTTAATGGAAACTGACAGAATTTGTCATTTGACAGCTTCCATATAAAAACGGGTGAGGTGTGAGGTGACGGGTCGGTTTGTGAATCATTTTGTTGACATAATATCAAAGAAAAGTCAGTCGAGATAATGCGCTTGAGATAAGAATCCAGGTCGCGGACCATTTGGATACAGGAAACACGCAATTTGCCTCTAGTTCCCGGTTCCCAGCCCTACGCCTTCGTACCCAGGCCTGAACGGGATTCGAACCCAGGACCAGGCTTCATAGGCAGGGTCGCTAACCACTAGGCTAGACTTCTCGTCAAGAAACAAAAATATATTTCGAGTTCAAAAAATTTATATTTTGTTTCTTTTGGAAAATAAAATCGTATTTGCATAAGAGTACAAATAAAATGCAAAATATATACTTGTGGTGCTCCCACACTGGCTGTTATAATATAAATAATAATAATATTGGGGGACAATCTTACACAAATCGACCTAGTCCCAAACTAAGCAAAGCTTGTATTATGGGTACTAGACGACGATATACATACTTATATAGATAAATACATACTGAAATACATAGAAAACATCCAAGACCCAAGAACAAATATCCGTGAAAAATGCACAAATAAATGCCCTGGCCGGGATTCGAACCCAGGACCTCTAGCTTCGGATGCAGAGTCACTACCAACTAGGCTAAACAGGTCGTCGTTATATAAAAGCAACTATCTTTCTTCAACATCATACCTTATCCTTGTTACACTATGTTATATACACATTTATAACAGGCAGTGTGGAGGCACCATTAGTCTAATATGAAACTTAAAAAATCAATTGATTGACAATAAAATACGGGTACTCATACTACAAATTCTATACGAAAACGTACGTAGGTTCTGAATTCATTTTATGATTTCGTGCCTAAGCTTGATAGGTTCCGATAGCTTAGTGGATAGAGCGATTGACCGCGTATGCCAGATGTCACAGGTATTCGAATCCTGCTCGGAGCACTAAATTTTTAATTTGTGATTTTAATTTTTTTTATTTGAAATTTAGATTCAGAATGTTTTTTTTTGCTATTTACCACTTAAATATATAAAGCGCTCTAGGCCAAGCGGCGCCCGCGTACTACGTGCGGTATGCGAAATTAGGCAACGTCTGCCGGCCACTCAACGCGGTTACTCATTCAAGAGTTGACTGCGGCTGATGTTGCGCTCGGCGTGTGCGCGGGCGCCGCTGGGCTACGAGCGCTCCGTTTGAAGCCCTTTGTATGATTCAAAAATATTTTCCGGTATTTTTCTTATTTGATGGATTAATATTCTTCGAATTTCAAGTTCATAAACAAAAACATTATGATATGCCTACTCAATGTACCAATTCCAACAGGATGCTTTACAATGATATTCTTCTATGTACTTCCATAATAAAACGACGTATGTCCACCTACGCTTTTTACACTTAAGCCCTTATTTATCTGGATAGCGTAGACGCGTTAAATGCTAGTGGGGCATAGGGCAGCGAATTACAATCTTTGAACAATAAATAAGCTAACATTTAAACCAGTCATGTGCTTAGACTAATGGTTTTGTTTTAATCAGATATATTAGTTCAATTTGTACATTTAAATCCACCACCACCATCAGCCTAAAGACGTCCACTGCTGGATACAGGCCTCCCCCAATTTAATGGGGGGTGAATGCCACAATCGCCAGGCTTGGTATGCGGGTTGGCGATCGCAGTATCTCCACCGCACTCCAGGAATGCTGCTGCCCATCCCACGGTAATCTCGGTCGTAGTTTTTGGACATACCCGGGTTCCCAACATTTAAATCAGTATGTGGCTATTATCTATACTAATATTATAAAGCTGAAGTGTTTGTGTGTTTGAACGCGCTAATCTCAGGAACTACTGGTTCGAATTGAAAAATTATTTTTGTGTTGGATAGTCCATTTATCGAGGAAGGCTTTAGTTAGGCTATATAACATCACGCTGCGACCAATAGGAGCGAAGATGCGGAGGAAGTCACGGGAAACAGCTAGTAATAAATATAATAATCATCTGGACGAGCTGTTTTTTAGGGTTCCGTAGTCAACTAGGAACCCTTATAGTTTCGCCATGTCTGTCCGTCCGTCTGTCCGTCCGTCCGTCCGCGGATAATCTCAGTGACCGATAGCACTAGAAAGCTGAAATTTGGTACTAATATGTATATCAATTACGCCGACAAAGTGGTAAAATAAAAAGTGGAAAAAAATATTTTATTAGGGTACCTCCCCTATACGTAAAGTGGGGAGTGTTTTTTTTTCATTTTAACCCTAACGTGTGATATATTGTTAGATAGGTATTTAAAAATAAATAGGGGTTTACTACAATCATTTTTTGATAATGTTAATATTTTCGGAAATAATCGCTCCAGAAGTAAAAAAAAATGTGTCCCCCCCCCTCTAACTTTTGAACCATAAGTTTTAAAAATATGAAAAAAATCTCAAAAGTAGAACTTTATAAAAACTTTGTAGGAAAATTATTTTGAACTTGATAGGTTGAATAGTTTTTGAAAAAAATACATAAGTAATTTCTGAACTAAGTTTGTAATTTAACCGTATAAACAGGTGTTTATTGTACCTGTCATGAAATGACGTGCTTTCAAAGGTTTTGTGTTTCTGTACTTAATATGTCAACTTAATGTGACGGACGGAAAACTACGGAACCCTACACTGAGCGTGGCCCGACACGCTCTTGGCCGGTTTTTTTTCTAGGGCAAAGTACGTTGGCGACCCAGCTGTGCTCGGCATTTTCGATGTTATCTCGGAGTTAACAAGTTTTTCTGAAGATGAAAGGGGGCGAAAAATCGACCTAGCTGCACTAGCTAGATCGATTTTTCGCCCCCGTAAATCTGTGACTGGTAATGCCGAAATCGTTTGAGCCGTTTTCCAGATCAACGAAATATATAAATATGCAAACAAGAATTACTCGTTTCAAGGTTAGATAGATGTAAATATTAGTTAAGATACTATATTTTATAAAATTGCTATTTGATTTTGAATCTTCTACTACTACTACCTGCTAATACGCTGGCTACGACCCAAAGTGGATCTTTGCCTCCGATATTAAGACACGTCCCTGTGGTCTGTCCTGGGCAGCTTGTCGCCAATCAGAGTCGGCTGTTTGAAGGTGGCAGAGATCTTTTTGGACTTCGTCTATCCAACGATACCTTCCGATCGGGCGTCGACCATTTGAACGTTCCTGGTACACTCTTGGACTCTGGTGGACCCGGGTATGTCCTAAAACTACGACCCAGACCACCGGGGGATGGGCAGCAGCATCCCTGGAGTGCGGTGGAGATACTGCGATCGCCAACCCGCATGCCAAGCGTGGCGATTATGGCATATACCCCTCGTAAATTTGGGGGAGGCCCATGTCCAGCAGTGGACGTCCTTTGGCTGATATGGTGGTGGTGGTGGGTACACTCTTTTGGCAGCGCGGTCCTCTCCCATCCTCTCAAAGTGGCCGAGCTAACGCAGCCGGGTAGATTCGCTTTCTTCGATGATGTTGGGCTAGGCAACTAGTGCTCGCATTTCCGCATTACTTCTCACTCTCCAGCTACCATCTACCCGTTTTGTAGGTTCCAGAATCTTATTTTGAATCTTCTAGCGTGAGAATTTAATTCGGTTTTTATTCGGAACACTTTCACACAACTCGGCCAACTAAAATAATCACAATATGATTATTTTCCTGAAAGAGTGATTAAAATATCACTTGTGTTGTAGTTCAGAATCACAAGCGAGTTTTGAGTTGAAACCAGCCTCATTAGAATAATTATTTGGGCATAGTATTTATTGTTCTAATGTACAATTCTAACTATCACACTGTAAATGAGATACTATTTCAAAGTCTTAATCAAAATTTATTTCAAAGTCAATATTTTATCATTGTTATTATTATCTAGCGTATATTATTTAAATTAGAAGCGAACTTTCTCCGCACACAGCTCGCGAATCACATACGCCATTCCGCTCCCAATACGAGCGCTCAAGCCCTTGCACTTGGACTGTGACTTGGACAACCTGATTGCAGGGTCGTTGACACGAAAAAACCGTGCTCAGAACAACAAGGTCGGATCTGCGCGTGCGGCAAGGTCACTTACGACCTTACACGCGGAAAGTAAGGCATTGTATGCAAATGTGCAAAAAATCAACAACACAGATCGAGCGTTTAGGGTTATGCGGTGAAGAGCAAGGATTAAAAGTTTCTAGTATGAATGAATGACAGTTTATTTGCAAAAAAACCAGCGTAATATAAAAATGGAAATAATTCATACAGAGGAATTTCCTCCCTCGGACGCTCCGATTGTGGAATGAGCTTTCTGTAGACATTCACACCAAACAGCTGGATCGGCGCGCACGCCACTAGAGTCAAAGGAATTCGAACCCTCCATACTGAAGCTAGGCTTCGTATCTGCCGAGGTTTTCCCGACGGACTACAGTATGGGGTGCTTCAAGAAAGGAGTGTATAAATTCTTAAAGGGTCGGCAACGCGCATGTGACACCCCTAGGAGTTGGGCGTCCATAGGCTGCGGTGACCGCCGCATCAGGCGGGCCGTACGCTTGTTTGCCACCGACGTGATATTTAAAAAAAAAAGATCCCATATATCTTGTCTGGAGATGTTATACTTGCTCAGCGCTTAGCATTATTTGTAAATTTTATTTCTTTGTTTGTTTGTTTGTAGGTATATGGGTTTTCGAAAACGGGTCTAACGATTTTGATGAAATTAACATTAGGGACAAATAATTGTTCTGGTCTCATAAAAGGGAAAAATCGTTTTCTGTGTGTTTTCACGGAACATAGCTTAGTTTCCCACTGAGGCAGTAAGCACAGGTAAGCATGTATTGGAATTGCATTATTTTAAAACATGTACTATTCCGTTATACAACTAGTGGCTCTGAGCTGTTTGAAGACTTTGCTTTTTTTAAATTTCGAATTTTCCAAAAACTGGCTCGATAAAAAAATTCGAATAACCAAACATGCTCACAAAATTTCGCGAGAATCTGTGGAGAAATGCGACTTGCATAGGAGAACAGCCGGAAATAACTAAGCTGAAATCAGTGCTGAAACGTATACCTTTCGTTTCACTCGGCAAATTACTTGCGATAAATTCAAAATTCCAAGTTAAAAGCACACTAACTAGTCAAGAGGCTCTGTGAGCCATAGTTCAAAATTTCCACAATCTGACTCTCCAAAATAGTTCATTTTATAATTATCACGGTGGACTGATGACCTGGTGAAGGTCGCGGGTGTCCGCTGGATGCGGGTGGCGCAGGACCGATCATTGTGGAAGTCATTGGGGGAGGCCTATGTCCAGTAGTGGACGTCTTTCGGCTGACATGATGATAATTATCAAACCTGCCCTTGTGGGTGTAAAATTGCGTAATTTCGTGAAAATCGCGACCTGTAAAGGAAACCGGATCTCCGCCATCCGCCGGCAGGACATGCGAAAGAATTTTTGCCAAAGCTAACACAGAGACCTTCGTTCTTCACTTGGTCAAGAATCAATTTTAGTCAAAAATAATCATGAATTTCAAGAGAAATGAAACAATGTACTTATATGGCTATAATATTTATTATAATGTTTCATTTCACCAGTTCCAAAGAGAGGATTCGATCTACAGATTCCCTCACTGATCTTGCCCACTAAACTTAATTTATTATTGTACAGGACCCTCACTATTATGTATAGTTCTTGACTGCATAAGAATCTTTATTTATAACAGTTGTCATTTTGTTTGTGGTGACCTGTATTTTTTGCAGCTCCATTCTGCTCTTTGTTTTCTAATGTCAACTGCCAGAGAAAGGTACGATGTCGAGCACAATATCTAAAAATATTATGTATAACGTTCGTATAAATATAGTGGAACTGGCATACTTTAAACTTTCGCTCCTTTTTAGGGTTCCGTAGTCAACTAGGAACCCTTATAGTTTCGCCATGTCTGTCCGTCCGTCCGCGGATAATCTCAATGACCGTTAGCACTAGAAAGCTGAAATTTGGTACTAATATGTATATCAATTACGCCGACAAAATGGTAAAATAAAAAGTCGAAAAAAATATTTTATTAGGGTACCTCCCCTATACGTAAAGTGGGGAGTGATTTTTTTTTTCATTTTAACCCTAACGTGCGATATATTGTTAGATAGGTATTTAAAAATAAATAGGGGTTTACTAAAATCATTTTTTGATGATGTTAATATTTTCGGAAATAATCGCTCCAGAAGTAAAAAAAAATGTGTCCCCCCCCCTCTAACTTTTGAACCATAAGTTTTAAAAATATGAAAAAAATCTCAAAAGTAGAACTTTATAAAAACTTTGTTGGAAAATTATTTTGAACTTGATAGGTTGAATAGTTTTTGAAAAAATTACAAAAACTACGGAACCCTACACTGAGCGTGGCCCGACACGCTCTTGGCCGGTTTTTATCGAATGATATTCAAATTCAACTTAATTAAATAGAATACATATGTAATGTTAAGCTATTGCTTTGCTTGCATATCCTTAAAAATCCTAGTACTCGATATTCCTACACATACACAGGTGTTCAAATGCGAAAGTAACTATATCTGTCTGTCTTTTACCTATTCATGCTTAAATTGATAAACGGATTTAGATGAAGTTCACCATGGACGTAGTTTGATGGATACCCCAGGACAAAGCATGTTTTTTATCGCAGATATAATTCCATAAAGGTTTGAAAAGGGGGTGTAACTTTGTATTGGAGAGCAATAAAGTAATGTAGCCTCTGTGCCTAAAATAATGTTGTAGCAAATATTTCTCTGTTGTACGATTCTCACCGACCGGATCGGGCCGGATCGTATACTATAAGACGCAAAGTTATTTGAACCGTGTATAACGTAGTTACAGTCCATATTTGAACGGAATTACCACTGCCCGCGTCGATGCGCGATTCTATTCAAATATGGACTATAACTACGCTACAGAAGGTCCAAATTCCTTCGCGTCTAATGATTACGCACTGGCCCGACCCGGTCGGTAAGAATCGTATAGAAGGATAACGAGTTCTACACGGTCGAAGTCGCGGGCAAAAGCTAGTAACGTAGGATGAACCGTTAAATGTGAAAGTGGAATAAACAAATTATCGGAGAAAGGATAAAGCCCAGGATGTTATTTGCATGAATGAATCAACTCCTTGTAAGCATTCGATATGTATTCGTACAATTTTGTCGAACAAGACAGTACCTCATACAATGCGTGTCTTCCATGTGAACTTATATTTTAAGAGCTGAAAGCATAAGCCCCTTGAACATAATTTGATATCTTTAAGGGTTTTTCTCTTTTTTATGGCTTATCGTATTAACAACAAGGAGGTTTACGGAAACATTATTCCATATTTAATTCAAAACTCGTTGTCTTCGAGATATATTGACCAGGTAAAGGTCGCAGGAGTCCGCTGCATGCGGGTGTTGCTGGACCGGTCATTGTGGCACACCTCAGGGGAGGTATATGTCCATCGGCTGATATGATGATGATGATGATTATTTGCCAAACAGAGTTTTGAACTCCACAGTACCATTTTTATCTAATATTTACCTTCCCTTCTAAACCACGCTGTTATTTTACGTTAGACGTAATGAGTTTCCATTCATTACCAACGCACGACGCAAGATTCGCAAGAAACAGTTACGAACCAATATTTTTTGCGATTATCGAAAAACAATGTTTCCTATACGCTTGTTTACTACCGACGTCCAAAAAACCGCGACGAAAGTCGTACCTATAGACATGATACTTAATAAATTCTATAATGTTGGTAGCATAAGTTTACCGCTGCCCTTATATACCTACTTTGGGATTTTGTACTAACTTATTTTCACAAAAGTTACGTCCAAAAACTGATCTTTGTCTAATATGATAATAATAATATTTGGGGACAATCTTACATATATCGACCCAGTCCCAAACTAAGCAATGGGGTGGATATACATACCTACTTATATAGATACATATACACTTAAATTCACAGAAAACATTCCAGACCCAAAAACAAATATCCGTGCTAAATGCACAAATAATGCCCTGACCGGGATTCGAACTAGAGGTAGCTTCGGAGGCGGTGTCACTACCAACTAGGCTAAACAGGCCGACAAACAGCAGTTGGCAGTTTTTCGCGTGGTGCGCAGCGAATTCCAGTTTTTCGATATTGCAAATTTGGATAAACAGTATTATAACTGATCTATACAACATACTTAAAAACCAGAGCTACATCATGCTCATGCTGTACGTTACTGTCGATTTCTATAGGCCTAGTTCGTTGGTGACCTTAAAAATAATTCTACAAGAAACAAAGCACGTTAACTACAGTATAACGTAAACTATAGTTACATAACCAGTTCAAGTTCATTGACACACAAACATACACCAAGTTCACATTTACATCTACATAATAATATTTACATACTTGATGCTATAGTGACCTGGTTTAAAATTTTGCGTTTTGGTTAAATCAAGTTTGAGAAAGAAAGTCCAATTTCACTTTTCAATAAGCATAACTAATTGGCTAGGACGCCTTAGGATTAAAAAAAAACGAATGTATGATATATCAAATGATTTAATTTCTAATCTAGTAGAAGTAATTTCCGTGACTATTTCTCTTATTTCCATTATTGCCTATCTCGAATTTGGTAATACAATTTCGACATGTTGACTTGTTGAACTACGCATTTACCCTTTTTTGTATTCATACTCAGATTTACTTATAATATGGCGGCCTGGTTAGCCACTGCCTCCGAAGCTATAGGTTATTAAGCTAAGATATAGGTTCGAATCCCGGTCGGGGCATTATTTGTGCATTTAGCACGGATATTCGTTCTTGGGTCTTGGATGTTTTCTATGTATTTATGTTAGTATTTATCTATATAAATATGTATATCGTCGTCTAGTACCCATAGTACAAGCTTTGCTTGGTTTGGGTTTGCAAATTTTGTTTTCTTTTGGAGTGATTATTTCCGAAAATATTCACTTTATCAAAAAAAATTGATGAAGACTTATTCATTTGGAAGACCTACCCAACAACACCCCACACTATGGTGTGCACCCTATGGGGTTGGAGCAAAATAAAAATTACCACACTTTACGTGTAGGTACCTTCTTTAAAAGTTTTTTTTTAGATTTTATTTCACTAACTATCACAGAGCGAAGCCTCGTACAGACAGACACACGGACAGACGGACATGGCGAAACTATAAGGGTTCCTAGTTGACTACGGAACCCTAAAAAAGCGAACCAAGAAGAGAGTATATCGCTATGGAGTGTGGGTAGACCACAACCAAAACTCGAAGCACTATATAATAATATTTTATTAAATATAAATGTGCAATATAATAATATTTTATTGAAATTAATTTAATGTAATGATAAGTTGTATTGAGGAGCGCTCGTGGCCCAGTGGCACCCGCGTACTGCGTGCGGTATGCGAGGTTAAGCAATGTCGGGCGAGGTCAGTCCTTGGATGGGTGACCGCTTTGAGGGGTTACTAACTGAGCGCTCCCGTGCTTTGGAAGGCACGTTAAGCCGTTGATCCCGGTTGCTGTCTTTGATAGCAGTCGTTAAGCCAAGTTAGAGGCCTCCGGGCGGCTTGAGAACTTCTAACAGTCAAGTTGCCCACTCACTTGACAAGCCTATTCCCAATAAGGTCGGTTTCCCCCTCGGGTTGGAAGGTCAGATGGGAGTCGCTTCCGTAAAAACTAGTGCCTACGCCAATTCTTGGGATTAGGTAGCGGACCCCAGGCATTCTTCAGGATGCAACTGTACTGGGAATAACGCTAGGAGGATGATGGATGATGATGATAAGTTGTATTGACACTGACTGTATTATTTATCATTTTTATTTAACCCTTTGACACTTTTAATGAATTTGATGAATTTATGTAAATTATCTTATACCAATTCTGAAATGTATTTAGAATTTATTTAGAATTTATGCAGATACACACTGTGCCTGTGTAGACGCCATCAGCGGACGTATGATGGTTGCCATTTTATCACTTATCATCGTGGATAAGACGCCCGTCACTCTCGCACTCGCATACTTGTCAGAACGTGACGAACGCCCGCAGATATATGTGTACTCTTTAGGGTGCTCAAAAATTACTGACAATCAGAGCTACCGTATTTGTGCTCACTAGTTGGCGCCACTGTCGGTTAAGGTCCAGCTCTCAAAGTTTGTCGTTAGTTATTACGGGCATGAAAACAAAGTTTACATTGTAATCATATTTAATACCCTAAACCCGTAACGTAAAAATATCGAGTATGCCGCAGTGTTGCGCAGCCCCGCCTTGTTCGGAATAAGCGAGCACATAAAGTTTCCAAAAGATATAGCTGTCTTAGAGCGCTAAACTTCATTGACCCGTTACTCATTTGCAATTATTAATCTCAGGTATCGCAAAATATTTATTCACCACATTATTCTAATTTGAAATAATTTTAAAGAAAAAAAAAACGACTTCAATGGGGGAGGCCGGTGAAATATTATTATACTTAGATGGTGCACTCTTAGATTCCATACAATGAAATCAAAATGGCTATAAGTATGTTTATAATGGTAGAAGACTAAGTACCCTCAATACCTCATGGAATCCTCCACCAGAACTCAAACTTGACAAAAATATGTCTTGAAAACCTAGCTTACTTGACAAACATAACAAAGAGAACAAATCGCCAAACTCCAACTATGCGTTGTTGAAGAATTCTGTTCTAATCATCAGCAGCAGTTCCACTTCTTCAAATGTCACTTATTTAAATGGATATGCTTGATTTGTTCTTGCTTGACTTGATTTGCCTTTTACATTTGAGGAGTTCCCTGGATTCTTCATGGATCCCATCATCAGAACTCGAGCTTGACAAATGATTGTCATGAAAATCTAACTTGCTTAACAAACACAGCAAAGAGGACAATTCGCCAAACGTGAACTATGCGTCTTTGAAGAGTTCCGTTCTGGCCGTCATCAGCAGTTCCAGTTCAATGTCACTTTTTTGAATGAAAATTCTTGATTAGGTCATGAAAACACTAAAATCACTATATGTGTGCCTTTCACATTTGAGGAGTTCCCTCGATTCCTCATGGATCCCATCATCAGAACTTGAGTATGACAAAAAATAATCGTGAAAATATGTGAAATTTCCTCACTTGAAGGATAACTGTCAGTATTACCACAGTATTACAATATATGTATTACGTTTGCGCAGTACTAATATGATGCGCAGAAGTGGGGCAGTACTGCATTGATATCGGTTGACACTGACAGCTGACAGTTTTCTCATGTCGTACAGCGATGAAAATCGAACTACGTATCGTACTGTCCCTTTCCGTCATATAGAGTATAACACGAGAGTGAAAGGGACGGCACGACACGAAGTTCGATTTTCGAAGTTCGCGGTAGCACAGCAGGAAGGCGCCTTAAGTTCACGTGGACTCTTAGAAAAAGTATGGCTTGTCCATACTTATTATGTCCCTAATAAATAACAAATAAATGGAAATATGAAACATGTCAAATGTAAACTTTTTAACCGACTTCAAAAAAGGAGGATGTTCTCAATTCGACTGAGTTGTTTTTATTTTTTATCTTTGTTACCTCAGAACTTTCGACTGGGTGAAGCGATTTTGATAATTCTTTTTTTATTTGAAACCTGGTGCTTCCCGTGTTGTCCTATATTAATTCTGACAATGGCATCTACGAGAAAACCATATAAGTCTTAAATTTGCATTTAGTATGTGCACTATAAACGGACGAATAACACGGTTGAATTCGGTTTATTTGTTAAAATTATTTAAGTTGAAATTTTGTTGTTAGCTGCCCTAGACTCAACGTTTTCAATCTAAAGCACCTCACTAATCTGTCATAAAATCGAACAGTGAATCACCAACTGACTTCGCAGTCAGTACGTGTGTACGTTGTACTTTATAATGCAATCTGTTATCACAATCATACCTATTGGTTATCGGTACTATCATTGTCTCGCGATTACGGTGCGTTTAAGTATGAGTAATAGCTGCGGCGCCCATTTCAATCACGTACAGTGTTATTTTATTTCTTGTTTATTGTAGTAGCATTGTTAATACATAGTTAATGTCATCGGCTTTATTACAGATCTTTAAATCCACGAGGCATCTCGCTCCTCATTTCGTACTGGTTTGTGTTGTGATCATAACGTAGGTAGGTACAGGCGCGGAATGAAATGTTCGTCACTTTTTGAATCTTAACACTTTGATGGACACTATTCCAGACACAATAGAAATAACAATAGATTTTTTTTTAAATTAAAAATGGGATTGCTCTTGGCCAGCATCTAGCCAGGGGGCAAAGATGAGGCCGACGATGAAGCGAGCTCACCCAGAAGATGCCTATTCACTCGTGCCTTAAAAAGGTCCAGGTTATATGAACTCGGAAATACAGACGCCGGCAGAGAATTCCAAACCTTAGAAGTGCGCATTATAAAAGAAGATGCAAAGCGCTTGCTTCGAATTAGAGGAATTAGGATATTATTAAGAATTACGCCTATATGCGTCTACTGTCCATCAATGCTTTAATCTTATTAGAATAAAGTCGAAAAATTGGTGAACCTCGACTATACATGCTTAACCCTTTAACCACCGATAATTTTTCATCGAACATGCCCTGGTCGCCGCCGGTAAGAAGTTAGATTTTATTATGTAAAAGTATAAAATTAATTAATCGATTTAAAATCCGTGAGATAGATGAATATATCCTGTAAAAATATACCAGACATTTGACTTATATATCAGACTGCAGCGAAACGAGCTAGATATTTAATGTCGTGTATGAGACTACGGCGGTTAAAAGGTTAAAGCATATTTTCCAGAAGTATCACTATTTGGTAAAAAGGTGATATTTGAGGGCTTTTAAAACTGAGACATTCGAATATTTTCTCATAATATATATGGACTTTTTGGTCATATTCCATTAAGAATCAATAACGCTATCGATTGTTAATAACGAAAAAAGTGTCCCCAAGTTTAAATAACAAAAAATTGATGTCAGTTTTGTTACCGCTATGTATAACTAAATGTATGTGTGTCGTTTTGTCACATAATAAAAAATATAAGAATGCATGTCAGTACTTATTTTTTGTATCTGTTGTGTGGCAATAAATATTTTTCTATTCAAAGTAACAAAAGTGTTCTGGGGACACTTTGTTCTTCTCCTAGAATCGATAGCGTTATTGATTTCAAGTCGAGTGAGCCTGAAAAAAGTCCATATTCTCAGAAAAAAAAATGATATTGGCCAATTTTTATAAATTTTCCCTAAAACAGAACGACCAAAAATTCAGAAACGTATGTATTTTTGCTATCTCACTCCCTACTTCATCTTAGTTTACATACATAAACTCACGCCTATATTCTCAAAAAGGGTAGGCAGAGCACACGAACATTAATTTCAGTGCCACTTTTAGCAATGGTAGGTTTATACATGGAGAAAATGTGATATTGCAGTGACAGGTTGCTAGCCCATCGCCCACAACACACTTCAACCTGGTTCCCATAGTCGACTTTTACGACACCCAAGGGAAGAAAAGGTGGTGCTATTCTAACCCAGCACCACACGGGGCAGGATATATTCTTCACGGGGCTCATTTTAGTTTACTTAATTTTTTTAGATCTACATACTCGTGTCTCATGTTTTTTCACCTCAGCGGCTCGAAAATGGCGGTTTTGCTTCTTGAAACCAGTGAGCAAAATGCAATTTTGCTGC
Source organism: Notocelia uddmanniana (assembly GCA_905163555.1). Taxonomy (NCBI): domain Eukaryota; kingdom Metazoa; phylum Arthropoda; class Insecta; order Lepidoptera; family Tortricidae; genus Notocelia; species Notocelia uddmanniana. Next base: position 47,030,591 of record LR991053.1, read on the forward strand.
GAGCGTGAAAACGACTTTTCCTGCTTGAAACCAGTGAGCAAAATGCAATTTTGCTGCGATCGTGAAAAAAACTTACTTTTTATTTTTTCATATCGTAAGTTAGTTTAAGTAACTTCATTCTCTCTTTCACTATTCCCTTGCGTTATATGTTCTCGCCGCTGAGGTGAAAAGTTGTATGTATCACACGGGAGCAAAGATATTTGCACCTCGTGTCTTTGAGTCCCTTGCTACGCTCAAGATTCTAATTTTGAATCATTCGCTTGCTCGGGACTCAACATCAACACTCGCAGCAAAAATCTACTTTGCTCTCTTGTTGAACAAATAACCATTGTAGAAACCCTGAAAGTGTGCGCCGGAGTTTTTTCCTCTTAATCTCAAAAACTACTAGACGTCTTTAAGGAAACTTTTATTTAAGAGCGCTTTACTAACATGTAACACAGGTTTACTACCGCCACTCGTAAATAATTGTGATTATTTAAATAAATAAATAAATATTAGGGGGACAATTTGTTACACAAATCGAACTAGTCCCATAGTAAGCATGTTACGGGTACTACGTAGACGAAGATATATTTAATAGATATATACATAAATACATAGAAAACATCCAAGTCTCAGGAACAAATGTCTCTGCTCACCACAGAAACAAATGCCCTTACCGGGATTCGAACCCGGGACCTCTAGCTTCGGAGGCAGTGACACTACCAACTGGGCTAAACAGGCCGACAAATTAATTATTATATTTAACGATATGTATTGAAAAAAGGAGGCCACTGTGTAAAGTATTTCGTATTTAAGCACCTTTTAAATACACCAAACTAGTTTTTGCGTAGCTGGATTTGTCGATCTATGTATGCGTCCAAAGTAAAAACGGCCGTTTTATTGTTGAACTCACAGATCGACGAATCCAGCAACGCAAAAACTAGTTTGATGTAATAAAAAGGTACTTAAATACGAAATACTTTACATAGCGGCCTCCTTTTTTTCAATATGTATCGTTAAATTTAAATAATCACAATTATTTTAGTAAAGCCCTCTGACGTTACAAACGTTTTAGCCTAGTGGTTAGTGACCCGGTATACAAAGATGACGGTCCTGGGTTCAAATCCCGGTCAGGCCACATTGTATTGTCTTTCTCTCAAATCTTTGATGATGAAAAATGAAGCTGTTGACCGCGACTTCGTCCGCGTCTTCGCTCCTATTGGTCGCAGCGTGATGCTATATAGCCTAAAGCCTTCCTCGATAAATGCACTATCCAACACAAAAATATTTTTTCAATTCGAACCAGTAGTTTCTGAGATTAGCGCGTTCAAATAAAAACAAAAACTCTTTAGCTTTATAATATTAGTATAGATATAAATATATTGTCGTCTTATTTATTATATAAATATATTATGTAAATAAGGATATTATTAAAATATATTATCCTTCTTGAGCTTTATATGGGCCTAGTTAGATTTATGCAAGATTATTCGTCTAGTGATATTAATTGATACGTTTGAAATAAAATCAACGTAGGCCGTTTCACGATGACCTTTTTAAAATATATATAGAATCGCTCCCAATTAAAAAAAGGGTAGGCAGAGCACATGCAATATAATTCAGTGCCACTGTTAGCAATCCTAGGTTTGAAGATAGAGATATGATATTGCAGTGATAGGTTACCAGCCCATCGTCCACAACACACTTCAACCCGGTTTCCATACTCGACTCTTAACAATAACGACGGGGTTAGGGGTGGTCTTATTCTAACTCCGCACCACACAGAAATATTTATTTCAATGATCATTAAAAAACTGTAGTATATATGTTTTTGAAGTGAACTGTACAAGACTATGGTTTGCTTTTTTAAGATGCTGTGAAACTTATTTTTTTTTTATCAGAAACTTAAATAAGTTAAATTAATTAAATTAAGTTTCAGTTAAAACAAGCTTTGGCAATAAGATTCTTCAATGTGGTGTTTAATATTAATTTAAAACGAAAAATTAATTTGTTACTTTGACAAAGAATACTAACTATCAAACGTTGTGTAAAATTTCAATCCAAGTATAATTAATGCGATGTAGATTTTACTTTATCAAGGAAACTTTAAAAACGAAGAAATGATTCAACATTGAGTAGGCATTTAAAATTGTTGGTTTATTTCCAACGAAAGGAAACACTTAGAAAGATAACAAAGGCGTAGTTTCAATTGTTAGTCATCATCCATTAGCCTAAAAGGAAAATAAAAATAAATCGTCAATAAAAAAAAAACAAATACTTTTTGTCACCTTGGCCGCTCTAGAAATTTAACCGTGATACAAAACTGTGCTAATGATATTTATTTCGTATCTAAAATCGCTCCAGCATGTACTCTCCACCACAGAACCTATACGTCGGATGCCCGATACAAGTCGACGACACATCCGTCGTATAGGTATTGTGTGCAGTACTGATACAGGCTCTTGTACTAGCGGTTGGCCTACTATTATCAGAGTATATAAAAGATCCGTCTCAATATGCAGGTTCAGTTCGTGTCGGCGCTTAACGAAGTTCGCGCGTTGAACTTTGGGACCGGTTATGGGGCATCCAGTCGCGTTAGTCATCGTCGCAGCGCTTGCATGCGCGCAGGCCGCCCCGCCGGGGAAACCATCCCTTGGCTGGGGAGAACGCACCTTCGCCATCGTCGAGGTCAACCAAGCAGCCACAGCCTACAACCAACTCGTCAAGCGCCACGATGCTGCTGAAGTCACCGTCACGTGGAACGTCTGGTCTGGAGACTCCGCCGAAAAGTCTAGGGTCCTCCTAAATGGAAAGGAGTTCTGGTCAGGAACCGGTCAGTCATCAGGCTCAGCCACGTTCAAAGTGAAGAAGGGAGGCCGCTATCAAATGGTGGTAGAACTATGCAACAAAGATGGATGCAGTTCAAGTGATCCAACTGAGATTGTCGTCGCCGACACTGATGGCAGCCATTTGCCGCCGTTAGATTACTCAATGGGAGAAAAGAACAAGCCTTTCAAGCAGACTTCTGGTAAAGTGGTTGGTGCGTACTTCGTTGAATGGGGAGTGTATCCCAGGAAATTTCCCGTGGACAGAGTGCCTGTGCCTAATTTGAGCCATCTTCTCTACGGGTTCATTCCGATCTGCGGCGGCGACGGCATCAACGACAGTTTGAAGGAGATTGAGGGAAGCTTCCAGGCGTTACAGCGGTCTTGCAGCGGTCGAGAAGATTTCAAAGTGTCCATCCACGATCCTTGGGCCGCTCTACAAAAGCCTCAGAAGGGACTGTCATCCTGGAATGAACCTTACAAGGGCAACTTTGGCCAGCTGATGTCTCTCAAACAAGCACGACCTGACTTGAAGATCCTGCCTTCCGTCGGTGGTTGGACTCTAGCTGACCCCTTCTTTTTCTTCAACGACAAAGTCAAACGTGACCGCTTCGTTGCTTCGGTAAAGGACTTCCTTCAAACCTGGAAGTTCTTTGACGGTGTTGACATCGACTGGGAGTTCCCTGGAGGCAAAGGAGCTAACCCTCACTTGGGAGGCCCTAAGGATGGCGAGGTCTACGTCACCCTGATGAAGGAGCTGCGCGCTATGCTCAACGAACTCTCTGCTGAGACTGGTAAGAAGTACGAACTGACATCGGCCATCAGTGCTGGCTGGGACAAGATTCAAGTAGTCAACTACAAAGAGGCGCAGCAATACATGGATCACATCTTCCTCATGAGCTACGACTTCAAAGGAGCTTGGTCGAACGACACGCTGGGGCACCAGACCCCTCTTCATGCGCCTGCTTGGAGACCGAAAGAGACTTACACCACTGACTTCGGTACAAAGATGCTGTTAGCTCAAGGAGTAAACCCAAAGAAGATTGTCGTCGGCGTGGCAATGTACGGCCGAGGCTGGACTGGGGTCCACGGCTACGAAGACCCTAAGAATCCCTTCACAGGGAACGCCACTGGGCCCTGCAAGGGCTCATGGCAGGACGGCGTAGTCGACTACAGAGACATCGCCAATGAAATAGCGCAAGGGAAATGGCAGTATACTTACGATAGCGTCGCGGAAGCGCCATACGTGTTTAGAAAGGAAACGGGAGACCTCGTTACCTACGACGACGCCAGATCTGTCATTGCTAAGGGTAAATATGTGAGAGCAAACAAACTTGGTGGTCTCTTCGCGTGGGAAATAGATGCTGACAACGGCGATCTCCTAAACGCAATGAACATGGGATTAGGTAATAGTGCGTTTTAAAAGGACCTGAACTATAATGTGATCGTAATTATAAGTAGTTTTTAAGTACTGTAAGACTGTAATTTAATGTTTCGCGACTGCAAAATGAAACATAAATGCTGAAAGGTTTGTGTGTGTTTTAATTAATTTCCTTACCTGTGCAAAGTACAAAGAACTAATTAGTTTGATAGTGAAAAAAGCTGTTGGCTCTAGAAACAAATCGTTTAACACAAGGGATAACTGTACGATTACTGTCAAATGAATATCGACTATATAGTTACGGTGTAAAGTTCATATTAGCGTAGAAGTGATATTATTTTAAAATGAACATGATTTTACACGCCGTTGCCTTTTGTAGTAGTTATACACTTCTTAATTCATGAAATGCGTTTTAGAAAAACAAAAGTGTGTTTTACTTAAGTGTATGCAAACACGCACAATAAACCATATGATGGTAAGATTAGTAAGGCATAGAAAGCGGAAGCCTCAGAACCTATCAGCATCCAAATCCAGGCGAGACATATGCGCGTGGTCCACCGATCCTGTTTTGAGGATACACACTTTTATGTACATTAGGTAAGGGTGGGTATCTGTAATCGTAAGCGGTGTTCGTTAAAATGGAAGTTGTATGGAAAGTTTGACAAGTTTCTATGGGATGACAGCTGCCGGCGCCATATTTAACGTTGATCGGTCTGTAAGGTAAGCAATAAAATTTTGTTTTCTTAAACTTAATGCACAGCTAATTTTGAAAAATTTCGATGCCATTCGAACCAGTTTTTTAAAGGGGATTAAATGTTTGTATGCGACCAACCACGATTAAAACACAACAAGAGCCGCAAATGAGGGTCAAAGGTGGATGTTGTTCTCGGACACGAAAAACACTCCATACTAAGGCGACTTCCTGATTTAGCGGGGCGGGAGCGATATGTCATAGGTATTTTGCTCTTTGACGTGAATTTACCGATGTGGGATTTCCTCACTTGACGAAATACTGTCAGTAATACGTTTGCGCAGTAGTAATACCATGCGCAGAAGTGGGGCAGTACTGCATTAGTATCGGTTGACACTGACAGCTGACAGTTTTCTCATATCGTACCGCCCCCGCATCGACAAGTAATTGACAGAAAATTATGACGTCACATTGCACGAGCCCCGTACTAACGTTGTATGAAAAAACAAGAAAAATCCTATTTTATCGTGAAATACTGTGTTTAGGTACATAGTTGTCATACATTGTTCTTTTTTATTGAATCCTGAAAATTCTATTGGTAGCCTTTATTTAACTTTTAGATGATAATAAAATACATATTTTTAGAAACTTTCAAGTCTTGTATTTTATTATTATTCTGTTTTTATTTTGTAATTTTCATTGTATTGTGTTAATTTGATGGTATACTATGCGATAATTTGATGGGAATATGTTATAAAGTGGACCCGGGTATGTCCTAAAACTACGGCCAAGACCACCGGGGGATGGGCAGCAGCATCCCTGAAGTGCGGTAGAGATACTGCGATCGCCAACCCGCATGCCAAGCGTGGCGATTATGGCATTTACCCCCCATGGAATTGGGGGAGGCTTATGTCCAGCAGTGGACGTCTTTCGGCTGATATGGTGGTGGTGGTGGATGTTATAAAGTTAAACATGATGAAACTACCCTGTTATAGGTCAGCGCCACATCCATAAACTTAAAATTAAAAATGCTATCAGAAACGAAATAAATCGGGATGGAGTTTGCTCTTTTGAGCAATGTGGAATTATATAAAATGCCCGACATCATATAAAACTGTCATTAGCTTTTGTATCTTCTAGCTAGGACAGTAAAGTCGCTATTTGATCGTACTAATTTGATACTCGGCCGAGTCAAATATATTAAGTACAGTCGGAGTTATAAAAGGTTCAGTGCCAAGGATTTTGTAGCGCTACGCTCGTAGCCGATAACATGCGAAAAACTGTATGTAGTGGAAAGCGCCCACGAGACGAGCGCCCATCTAGCGAGTTCCTGGCTTTGAAAGTGAACGTCCAAATTTGCTTGTACAGCCGCAATTAGTTCTGCCAACATTTCATTTCAAACGAAACAGAAATATCGCATTGACGATTGCAATAACAGACTAATCGACTGATAGTGACAGGTCAACTAATAATATATAATTTATACCAAAAAAAAACCGACTTCAATTTTGTATTTGCTATGCCACAATTTGTGGTTTCCGTGAGCCAATGCTTGGTTACCTACAGAAAATACCGGAATAGGCATATGCGTGCCTATCGAATTCGAGGAGTTCCCTCGATTCCTCCTAGATCCCATCATCAGACCTTCACCAAATTTATATGAGACCAATATCGGGATACCTGCTTTGAAACAAAAAAAGAATTATCAAAATCGGCCAACGTGGGCAAGAGATATCGAGGAATGTATACATAAAAAAAAAAAAACAAAAAAAAAATACGAGCAAACATGCAGACGAACTGAGTACTTCATTCCTTCTATTGAAGTCGGTAATAAAAGATACTTCGCTAATGTTATCATCAACATTTTTACCATTTAAAAAGTTAAAATTTTCTTAATTTTTTATGTTTCATGATTTTTTACCGACTTCAATAGCCACTCACGTGCTCTCCGCAACTCGGGTTGCGACTTGGGAAAACGTACAGTGCTCTCGCAACACGAGTTGCGAGTTGGAGTTCCAACGGTTTTTAAATTGTTGCTATGCGGAACATGCAAAGAACGCTTTTTAATTGAGTTATATAGGTAGAGTATGAATGTGGCAACATTAAAAAAAATTAAAACCGCAGTCTACGGAACAATTTTTATAAAATATAAAAGTTGTTTTCATGACCATCGAAGTTCGGTACGTCAGCGAGAGAGCTCGCGATTAAAAAATGCTGTGAGCAATCAATTGTGCATTTTTTAATTGGTATTATATACCAAATTAATCCTGGTTTACTGCTTCATAAGACGAAGCATATATTTCGATACTAATTAAAATGGAATGTAATAAATTCTTCCAACAAAGTACGTTGAGTGATGAAAATTTTGCGAGGTTAATTTTAAATCGTACATAATTATGTGATTATGCCATATTTCTGTACTAGGCTATTAAAATAAATAAATGCGTCTATTAAAATCAATATAAATCCACTTTTAATGAACAATTAGGTATGTTCTATGCAGGATTAGGTGAATGAACTTGTGACGTCTATAAATACTATTGTACGCAACTGTGGTTGCACAAGGCACTTCCGCCGATTCGCGTCGGATCCACGTATTATGTCATAAGGCGTGGTGCACACTGGGCTATTGTCGCAGAATGGTTTAATTTAGTTTATTCATTTTTGATAGGTTCTTTTACGCATACTAAGTGGCGGCCCATTACCAATGTAACTGCTTACCTTTTATTTATGAATGTATGAAGTAGAGGTAGGGTTCACTTTTACTTGTTCAACTGATCATATAAATTTATAAAATTCACATATTCCATGTAATGGTTCAAATAAGAATGAATGGTTTTCTTTTTTCAAAAAACCAGTTCTGAGGGCCTACTCCGAACTTCGAAAATCGAACTTCGTATCGTGCCGTCCCTTTCCGTCATATAGTGTATAACACAAGAGTGAACGGGACGGCACGACACGAAGTTCGATTTTCGAAGTTTGGAGTAGGCCCTCTGATTTTGACTCGTATTGACCGTTATCTCAGTTATTTGTAGCTCGCATATAAACTATTGTATAGTCGTCTTAACTTAACACCCAAAAATTTGCAGAGAAAACCACGTACCAATAAAAAATACTTACCTCACAAAATAAGTGTATGAATTTTGTTGTTACTTGTGATGTATTTTTTTCAAATATTAATTTAATTTAATTTCTTAAATTTTCATTGTAATTTTACTCGTTAGTGGTTATGGGATGTGTCAGGCAAGGATTCAATAATTATTTGTGCAATAAGAGAGCAGTCGTTTTTTTACGACGAGTAATAATTTCGAATCCCGAGGTAGCGAAGTATGCCTTAGTCGAATCACTATTAGGGAGCGGGGCAAGTGATTCTATGATAGATTTTATAGCGTATCAAGGGATTCGAATACACGATATGCATATAGGTAACTTTGCTCTCGTGTACCACACACATACCACATCACATAAAACTTACCACCTCAGCAATGAGAACCTGTTAGAGTTAAAAAAAACTTGTTGGGGTGCCAAATAAATATATGTCCTATGTCCAGCAGTGGACGTCCTTCGGCTGACATGATGAAATTACAATATAGTCAGTTCTGGTACCGTACCTACTACTACTATACTACGTAACGCAAAAGAGGGGGGTTATAATTTTAATGTGTATATCTGTCTGTGGCATCGTAGCTTTTATTTAAACTGGTGAACCTATTTGGTTGTCTTTTTTTCAGAGCACGATTTCCAAGAGAAATTTAGTAGTATCTTATAGCTGTGGATCAATATGACTGAAGCAACTATAAATGCCTAGACACGTAAACACGACGTCATTGAGATCTGATATGTCGAGCCAAAAAGTTGCAACTATTATGGTGTGTATGTAAAAAATACTGCATTTTTAACTCCTCGAATTTATAATAAGTTAATAACATAACTTTTCTCTCGGGAAACGATAATATTAGTAAAACATGTTTTATCAAAATCGGTTCAGCCATTGTTGAGATATATAACTTTGAAATGAAAATATCGGCGGTTTTCCAACTTTTCTACTTTGTCAGTTATTCTATATCACGACAGCCAATGATATTTAAAATAAAATGCCAAACGTTATTATTACTTCAAGAATATATAGTTAAAGTCACCATGAGTGTACCGCTGTTAATTTCGTATTAGCATTGTTTAAGTCATAAGTTAAGGATCTGTAACTATTCGTAATTGATTTAATAAGAAATGTAAATTTCGTAATTTCAATATTGACGATCACTGCGTGAACTGTGGTTTCGTTGCGCACCAGTGTATCCCGTCCTATATCGCCGCCATGATTAAATTTTGACAGCGCAAGTCCGCCGGAGTATGTCCGTTAGTTTGAGTCGGGACCTTTGCGTGGGTTTTTGTATACTTTTGAAATGAGAACAAAAATATAAATCGAGTTGTAATCGGTCGAATATCTATTAAGTTGTGAAGTGTAACATGTGTAGTATATGTGTTAAGAGTTTTATGTGGTTTGAAGTGTATGGAATTATTTTTAATCGGGCGTCAAAAGCGGCACTCATTACGTTAGGTATGTAAGGCTATTTTTTGTTATTGATAATGTGTGATAGAAATTGTTGCGATTTTGACAAAATTGGCACTTGTTATTTGAAGATTAATAGTGTCTCTATCTACGTCTGACAATATTTTTGTACTCGTTTGCCTAAATTATTCATACAAAAATCATAAACAAACTACACTGTTTTGCGGCGAATTAAAAAACTGACAATGTAAACATTGCAAATGAAAAAGGTTTTATGCAAAATATTTCCCCGGGATCATATACTTTATTTGGTATCAATCGAAGCGTAAACTATTACAGTTTTAAATAAAAATAAGATTTACATATGTTATCGATTTAGATTATGAAATAAAAATATATTTATTGCAAAAGATCTCATTCGAAACGGTATGTAAAGTTTGTGACTTTTTAAAAAAATATTTTACTATGGTGACCTATGTAATTAATTATATAAACAAATTGCCTGTTCCTTTAACTTTATAACATAAAAAGAATCATAGCATAAAGTTAAGACGAAGCCAGGCAACCGATTTATTAACAACACAAGACAATGCGCTGCTAATGCTCGGTGAATCTTGAGCACTTTAGACCACCTTTTTTTTTAACGCGAGCACTTGAGTGGATAGAAGGAATAAGGAGGTACTCAGTTCGTCTCCGTGTTTGCTAGTTCTATTTTTTTTGTATGTATGTTCCCCGATAAGTCTTGACCACGTTGGCCGATTTTTATGGCACGGGTTATTCCTATTTGGACATGTATGTATTAGGTGCCTACACAGGTTTAGTAAATAGTAAAACTATCTAAACAAATACAGATTAAACAAACCTTTTACTCAATTTGTTTTACGATGTAAACAACCCGAGGTTTTTTAGAAATAAAATAAGATTAATCTAATGTTGTGATACCCAATTTTAATGCAAAAATCCTTGTGCTAAAGTTAAAATTAGAATGCATTTGTTTCGCCGCTTACTACGTTATAGTATCAAATGTATGATAGGTATTTGAATGATTGAAATGGAGCCCGCATGGTGGTACGTATCTACCATGTGTAATAGGTATGTAGGTATTTATCTAGGTGTAGACAGTGAATATTTTACCAGCTGCAATTAAAACTGTTTGTTAAAACTATTCTGAACAGTGACCTATGAGATCGATTCTTTTATTAGGGTTTCGTACCAAAAAGGTAAAAAGAATCGTCATGGTACGACTCCGGCTGTACCTACATCTGTAACAACTGTTTCTTTATGTACAGAGTGGTTGGAGTTTGTTTATGAATCCTTAACTTCGAAGTTTACTAAGCAAAAATGTAGAATCGTTAACTTTGAAATTTACTAAGCAAAAATTTGTAATTATTCATCATCATCAAATCAGCCGAAGAACGTCCACTGCTGGACACAGGCCTCCTCCAAAGAGTGCCACAATAACCGATCCAGCGCCACTCGCACCCAGCGGAATCCTGCGACCTTATAATCTTTGAAATTATTTAGTACCTATTATGATATTGATGTAAATATGGCTGTGGTACGTGTCATTCTCGTGATCGGGTGCTGTTTGTGGAGTCCGGTCTGTTCATGCTTGCAAGGGCATATTACACACCTTGCGCAGTACGCTCGGTTCTCCATACAAACGTATTTATGCTCTCATTTTAAAACGCCAGGCTAGAATAACATGAAACTTTGTATACACAATGGGATCCGGCATATCTAGGTCGGACCATAGTTTCTGTTGCTTGAAATTATAATGGAGAAAAAATACAGCGATTATTAAGGTTTTCATACAAGCCGTAAAAAACTCAAAAAGCCGCTGTATTTTTTTTCTTTTACAATTTATAGCAACAGAAACTATGGTCCGACCTAGATATGCCGGATCCCATTGTGTATACAAATTTTCATGTTATTCTAGCATGGCGTTTTAAAATGAGAGGGTAAATACGTTTGTATGGAGAACCGAGCCAGACCGAGCGTACTGAGCCCTCTTAATACTCCTGTTATTTTATTGTGGATTAACAAGACACATCATCCTGTTCTGTATTATTTTTATTGTTATTGACGCTTAGAGACCTTATACATCTCTAACAATATTAAAATAGTGCTATTTTCTATATTTATTTTAATTTTGACTCTTAGAGACCATATTCATCTCTAAGAAATAAGAATAATAATTATTAAATGTATTTGGAAGCTCAGAGACCATATACATCTATGAGGTATGAAATAAATTTTATATAATATTACCATCAAATTTTGATACTGTCCGTAAGTTTATTTTCATTTAATGACACAAGTTTGTTAATCAGTATAGTTTTTAAATAATTTTTATTATTATCAGTTTTTTTTAATTGTATAACCAATTTCATTATTATTGACTTGTAAAAGTGCCCGTGTGGTCTATTTGCAGATAAATTTTAGAATTTGAATTTAACTTATTACCTACAGAAAAAATATAATTATATCCGAATTTAGTTTTTGTTGAAATCAACAATTAACCGTTATAAACGAAAGGACCATGGGCAACTTCGTATGAAGTCTGGTCCAAAAATTAACAAAGTGAAGAGTTAGGTCAATATGATAGGTCTTTACATCTACTTCATTTCGTTTTATAGGCACCAAGTTGAATCCCATTTCAGAACTGAGATATTCATATTTTAGTCAGAGTGAATACAAGCAAAAGTATATCTGGATCGATTATATGCGCCTATGAATGTCAATAAGCTTCCACCGGTTCGGAAAAATAAACCCTCTGCCACGAGAAGAACCAGCGTAAGAAACTCGGCGAGGTGTCATTTTTACAAAACAATATACAGGCTGTGGCCTGTAATAGGAGCAATAAATTTAAAGGACGCTTTCTTAGAGCATCTGCAGTAACCTCTATCTAGTGTGGATTTTTTTTTATCTTTTTTCAGTTGGGAGAAGTTTTGATCTAAAGTCACGACCTCCAAGACCTTGGCACCCAGAGATTATAGCGCGGCAGTCAATGCTGATTTTGAGGTTGCTTCAAGTTATGACTCATAATCGTTGTCGAATTTCTTAATATTTTTGTGTTTTTTAAAATAAATAGTTATTAATATCACTCCAGTAGAGTAAAAAAGTACACGTAACCTATTTTCTGATAAAAAAAATCCTTTTTTTTTTCAATTGTATCCATTTGAAAATAATTGATATAGAGCTCAATAGTGTACCGTTTAATTTATTGCTCCTATTACAGGCCACACATGTACATTGTATAGTTTTGTATAAAATCACAATTAGTTTCTGTTGCTAGAAATTGTAATAGAAAAAAAATACAGCGAGTTTTTGAGCTTTTTAAGTCTCGTATGAAAACCTTAATAATGCCTGTCTTTTTGTTCCATTATGATTTCCAGCAACAGAAACTAATTTCCGGCCTAGATACGCCGGATCCCATTGTGTATACAAAGTTTCATGTTATTCCAACATGCCGTTTTAAAATGAGAGTGAAACTACGTTTGTATGGAGAACCGAGTTTCCTGCGGACTCTTACATTACTAATACAGGACAGAGCACATCTGAGTCAGTTAAACCCTTCAAATCGTTTCCATATAAAACTTCATTTTAATGAACATAAAAATAATTATTTACAACCAAAGAAAACTGGTTTAAAAGAGGCCGTTGACCCCGAGATTCAATTAACCTGATTCCGAGAGCATTGATTTTTATTACAATCACGCCTTTGAGCGCCTGACGTAATAAAATGGCAAGTTTGTTATTAATAGGTGTTGCGGAAACACGAATGAGCGGCGTTCAAATTTCGCATATCGTTAATTTAATAATTGTATCGTGGTTGGTTGATCATTAGTTAATGACGTTGACTGTAATACGAAATATTTAAAATGGGATTATTTTATATGTACAGTCAACAAGATGTAGAAAATAATCGTAGTTATTTAAGTTATGCCGTAATTTAGGGTTACCAATTGCACACCTTGCGATGCATACACACGATCGGTTGCAGTACCCGGGTGGGAGTTATTTACCCGTATATATACTTAACACTTAAACCAATAGCCACCAGAAACACTGGGAAACTCAAAATAACCTTCTATAGACTAGTAAAGGCGAAAAAGTCGTTCTCGGGAAATTGTATCAAAAATTCTACAATAAAATTCCAAAACACATTACTGAACTTAGCAATTCTAAATTCAAATCTGTAGTAAAACAAACAATTTCAAAGGCATATTATAAGGTAAACGATTACATTATGGACAGGGATGTTTGGCAGTGATAGCGTCCTGCACGGCTAATCTATCGAGAAAATAGCTTTTCTACTGTAGCATTGTTATTTTTGTAGTAACTGAGACTGTTATTTTATATTTAACAGTACAATTATATTGTTTTGAAAAAATGACACCTCGCCGAGTTTCTTACGCCGGTTCTTCTCGTGGCAGAGGTTTATTTTTCCGAACTTCCGAACTACCACCGGGCAGTTTATTGAAGTTCATAGGTGCATGTAATATGCCTAATTTGAAGAATAAACTACTTTTACTTTTACTACCCACTCACGTGCTCTCCGCAACTAGGGTTGCGACTTGGGAAAACGTACAGTGCTCTCGCAACACTAGTTGCGAGTTGGAGTTCCAACGGTTTTTAAATTGTTGCTATGCGGAACATGCAAAGAACGCTTTTTAATTGAGTTATATAGGTAGAGTATGAATGTGGCAACATTAAAAAAAAATTAAAACCGCAGTCTACGGAACAATTTTTATAAAATATAAAAGTTGTTTTGATGACCATCGAAGTTCGGTACGTCAGCGAGAGAGCTCGCGATTAAAAAATGCTGTAAGCAATCAATTTCGCATTTTTTAATTGGTATTATATACCAAATTAATCCTGGTTTACTGCTTCATAAGACAAAGCATATATTTCGATACTAATTAAAATGGAATGTGATAAATTCTTCCAACAAAGTACGTTGAGTGATGAAAATTTTGCGAGGTTAATTTAAATCGTACATTATTATGTGATTATTCCATATTTCTGTACTAGGCTATTAAAATCAATAAATGCGTCTATTAAAATCAACATAAATCCACTTTAAATGAACAATTAGGTATGTTCTATGCAGGATTAGGTGAATGAACTTGTGACGTCTATAAATACTATTGTACGCAACTGTGGTTGCACAAGGCACTTCCGCCGATTCGCGTCGGATCCACGTATTATGTCATAAGGCGTGGTGCACACTGGGCTATTGTCGCAGAATGGTTTAATTTAGTTTATTCATTTTCGGTAGGTTCTTTTACGCATACTAAGTGGCAGCCCATTACCAATGTAACTGCTTACCTTTTATTTATGAATCTATGAAGTAGAGGTAGGGTTCACTTTAACTTGTTTAACTGATCATATAAATTTATAAAATTCACATATTCCATGTAATGGTTCAAATAAGAATGTATGGTTTTTTTTTTCAAAAAACCAGTTCTGATTATGACCCGTATTGACCGTTATCTCAGTTATTTGTAGCTAGCATATAAACTATTGTCATAGTCGTTTTAACTTAACACCCCAAAATTTCTTCATTGCGGCAGTGAAAACCACGTATCAATAAAAAAATACTTACCCCACAAATGAAGTGTATGAATTTTGTTTTGTGTATTTTTTTTCAAATATTAATTTAATTTCTTAAATTTTCATTACAATTTTCCTCGTTAGTGGTTATGTGATGTGTCAGGCAAGGATTCAATAATTATTTGTGCAATAAGAGAGCATTCGTTTTCGAATCCCGAGGTAGCGAAGGATAGGTATCCTTCGCTACCTCGAGATTCGAAATTATTAGATTAAGTGCCTTAATCGAATCACTAGCGAGCGTGGCAAGTGATTCTATGATAGATTTTATAGCCTATCAAGGGATTCAAATACACGATATGCATATAGGTAACTTTGCTCTCGTGTACCACACACATACCACATCACATAAAACTTATCACCTCAGCAATGAGAACCTGTTAGAGTTAAAAAAAACTTGTTGAGGTGCCAAATAAATATATGTCCTATGTCCAGCAGTGGACGTCCTTCGGCTGACATGATGAAATTACAATATAGTCAGTTCTGGTACCGTACCTACTACAACTATACTATACGCAACGCAAAAGAGGGGGGTTATAAGTTTAATGTGTATATCTGTCTGTGGCATCGTAGCTTTTATTTAAACTGGTGAACCGATTTGGTTGTCTTTTTTTCAGAGCAGGATTTCCAAGAGAAGTTTAGTAGTATCTTATAGCAGTGGATCAATATGACTGAAGCAACTATAAATGCCTAGACACGTAAACACGAGGTCTTTGAGATCTGATATGTTGAGCCAAAAAGTTGTAACTATTATGGTGAAAAAACACTGCATTTTTAATTCCTCGAATTTATAATAGGATAACAACATAACTTTTCTCTCTGGAAACGATAATATTAGTAAAACATGTTTTATCAAAATCGGTTCAGCCATTGTTGAGATATATAACTTTGAAATGAAAATATCGGCGGTTTTCCAACTTTTCTACTTTGTCAGTTATTCTATATCACGACAGCCACTGATATTTAAAATAAAATTCCAAACGTTATTATTACTTCAAGAATATATAATTAAACCATGAGTGTACCGCTGTTAATTTCGTATTAGCATTGTAGAAGTAATAAGTTAAGGATCTGTAACTATTCGTAATTGATTTAATAAGAAATGTAAATTTCGTGATTTCAATATTGACGATCACTGCATAAACTGTGGTTTCGTTGCGCACCAGTGTAACCTATCCTTATATCGCCGCCATGATTAAATTTTGACAGCGCAGACCCGCCGGAGTATGTCCGTTAGTTTGAGTCGGGACCTTTACGTGGGTTTTTGTAATACCTTTGAAATGAGAACAAAAATATACTTATAAATCGAGTTGTAATCAAGTGTAACATGTGTAGTGTATGTGTTAAGTGTTTTATGTGGTTTGAAGTGTATGGAATTATTTGTAATCGGGCGTCAAAAGCGGCACTCATTACGTTAGGTATGTAAGGCTATTTTTTGTTATTGATAATTTGTGACAGAAATTGCTGCGATTTTGACAAAACTGGCACTTGTTATTTAAAGATTAATAGTGTCTCTATCTACGTCTGACAATATTTTTGTACTCGTTTGCCTAAATTATTCATAAAAAAATCATAAACAAACTACACTGTTTTGCGGCGAATTGCAAAACTGACAATGTAAACATTGCAAATGAAAAAGGTTTTATGCAAAATATTTCCCCGGGATTATATACTTTATTTGGTATCAATCGAAGAGTAAACTATTACAGTTTTAAATAAACATAAAATTTACATATGTTATCGATTTAGATTATAAAATAAAAATATATTTATTGCAAAAGATGTCATTCGAAACGGTATGTTAAGTTTGTGACTTTTTAAAAAAATATTTTACTATAGTGACCTATGTAATTAATTACATAAACAAATTGCCTGTTTCTTTAGCTTTATAACATAAAAAGAATCATAGCAAAAAGTTTAGACGAAGCCAGGCAATCGATTTATTAACAACACAAGACAATGCGCTGCTAATGCCCGGTGAATCTTGAGCACTTTAGACCACCTTTTTTTTAACGCGAGCACTTGAGTGGCTACCTCCCAGCGCAATTAATATCGCTTACACTGTAATAGTATAATTTTTCCAATGTTACAATTAGCTCGTAAGTAAGTTTATTAACTTTATTGTCCACGATTACGGCGTCGATACAAACCCGATAAGGTTTAAGGACACTTTTCTGTCAAAAAAAATACCAGTTTCCATTGTGAAAACTCGGAATTCGGCTAGATACGAAGTGGCTATTAATTATCGTATTAAATGATTGACACGTTAACGTCCGTTAATGTGAAACTTTGTTAGTCAATGTCAAACGTCAGAATGAAAACTGGTAGTATAAGGGTAGTATATTTTGCCCTTTGACATGCAAGATGTTAGAAAACCAGCGCTGCAGGTGTCTGACACCTCAGCATAATGCTGAGAGCAACCGATTCACTACCGCGAAGACACACGTTATGTGTTCAATGTGCGTTTTTTTCTTGAAAACATCAAACTAACAGGTGGGTATTCGGCCTGTGCTTCTCTTGCCCTCAACTTGGCTGAAGATCATCAATTTTTCCAACGAATTTACCTCATGGCCATGCAGAAATGCCCGATGAAACTGAGAATTCTAATTCTCCTGAGACAGTGGATAAATATTAGATATACCACACACACGAAAAATGAGACCTTTTGGGCGGGTGACATTTAATCTGGTAATGTAATTAAATAAAGATTACAACAGGGAAAACATTCCTTATTATGTTATGCTATTGACTAGGTATAATATTGTTATTTGTCAGCCTAAGCAACATCGCCGAGGCAAAACCAGTTCTAAAGAAAACAAATATGATCTTGCCGCGACTTCAAGGATCCAGGCAAAATGCATTATTATGTTTAATATTCATCTATAACTTTGCTTCTACTAATACGCCGGTTCAGAGTTCGGTAGTGCATATAAATAACGATTATTGACCGAGCGAGCGAAGTGTCTCCGTTTCAGCTTCGGACAAAAATTCTTTCGTATGTCTGTCTGTCTGTCTGTCTGTCCGGATGTTCTCCTCTACTCTACTCGGATTTCTCAACCGATGCTCGCGACATTTTGTGAGCAGGTTCGATAATTAAATAGATTTTTTGTGTCAGTCGAGTCAGTTTATGGAAATTTAGAAATTTGAAAACAAAAATTATTTATTTGCGATGTCTACAGCTAACAGAGTCACTAGTATAACAATATCTGATAGTCTGGAAGAGACAGCTTTGGTGATAAGACCGCCTGTTGTTAACCTCTGCTATGTTCTGATATGTTTTTGTAGGTAGGTAAGTACTTTTAATGAGGCACACCTCAAATTAAGATTATTTGTATATTTAATATAAATCTATAATTTAAGTAAGTGGAAAATATTAAACATGCGCGGCAACTCACACAAATAGGTATTTAACCTTATATGTGATATCGATAGCGTCCAAAACCCAAAACATTATTGCCTTAATATCGCTAATCAAATTAAAATAACCACAAAACTAATAACAAAATTAACAACCGATTCAACTTGAAACCATTAACTAATTACTTATCTATGGAACCCTCGGTTCTGCTAACATGTTTTGTAAACATTGATTTAATCTCTTTGCTCGTTTCCTTCTATAAATAACATAATTGTACTCTGTCTGGACAGTGTCCGTTCATCCGTCTGTGTGTCAAGATCTTTGTCATTTTAAAACGAATAATGAAGTTATTACTTTGTTTGGTATTCGTGGGTCTGGCTTTGGCCAAACCGACAACAGACGAACAGCAGAGAGGATGTAGATATATAATGGGAAGATGTAAGTAGTTTTAATTGTTGTTTATTTATTATAAAACACGTCATTATACTTTTTTAGTGTGTTGTTATTATTATTAGTGACTCTACCTACGAAGCTGAGGGTTCTGGGTTCGAATGCCAGTCAGACAAATATTTGTGTGATGTGCGTGAATATTAATTGTTTCTGAGTCTTGGGTGTGTTCTATGTATTTATATATATATCGTCGTCTAGTACTCGTACCAATAGCACAAGCCATGTTGAGCTTATTATGGGGCTAGGTCGATTTGTGTAAGGTTGCCCCTAGAGTATTTATTTATTTATACTATACTATAGTATATGTTTACCAGATTCAGTTTGAGTCTGATGAACTACAAGGTTTTTCAAAGATTTTATCATTATGAGAGACCCTAAGACAGTAAATCGTGTGCATTACATTTTATTTCGTAGTTATTGAATTGGGATCCATTAAAAATCGAGAAATAACCTTTCAGTTCATTAAATCGTCCCATAGTAAATTGAAACTGGCACAGTAAATTAGCCGGTCACTGATCGACATAATAACCTAGTCTACTCTTTTACTTGGTCTGAGGTCTACTCATCATCATCATCATTATTAGCCTGAAACCCCCCACTTCTGAGCATAGGTCTCTCTTCGAGGACGACACTCACCCCGATCTCGTGCTAGTCTCATTCAGGTGTGACCCGCGGTCTTCTTAATGTCATCAACCTGTCGAACCGGTGGACGATCGTCGGTTCATTTGCCTGTAAGCGGCTACCAATTTTTAACGCCGTCAACCCGTCAACCCGTCGAACCGGTGGACGATCGACGGTTCATTTGCTAATAAGCGGCTACCAATTTTTTAAGGTTTTGGTCCACCTGCCATCAATCTGCCTGGTAATATATCCGGTCTCGTAGAATATGCTGGATATGCGATTTCTCTCTCTTGGTCGATTCACTCGCGGTGTAAATTAAGATTCGCATTTTAATTTGAGTTTATAATATTCTACCTATAGAGTATTTATTAATTTTACAAGACGTAACTGACAGTTGGTGTCATTTTTTGTGACACTTCATGGCTATAGTGAAGCTCACCTGTATAATTAAAGTTTCGTATGAGTACGTGTTTATTTCAAAATATTCTTTGAAATAAACACGTCTGGACACGGGTATGTCCTAAAACTACGACCAAGACCACTGGGGGATGGGCAGCAGCATCTCTGGAGTGCGTTGGAGATACTGCGATCGCCAATCCGCATGCCAAGCGTGGCGATTATGGCATTTACCCCCGTGAAATCGGGGGAGGCCTATGTCCTACAGTGGACGTCCTTTGGCTGATATGGTGGTGGATCAGGGATGGTAAAAACAATACTGCCGTGTTAAGTTGACCCTTGACTTTTGTCTTTGTTGAATTCTTGGGACTAAGTATGTAGCAAGCTGCTGCCGGTCTTACGTGAATAGTAATCCTAAAATGAGGAAGGCTCAAAAATATTTTTGTCCAGGTATAGAGGCGTGCCCAGTGGGCACGCACGCGTACACCACCGGCTGCGGCCACCTCACGCCGGAGGCGACGTGTGCGCACCCGACCCCCGTGCAAGACACGCGCGGCATGATCTGCGATTATTCCGCCTGCTACTGCGACGCGCCCACTGTGCGCGACGAGAAGACCGGACAGTGCGTCAATTTGGACAAATGCTCTAAATGAAATCTTCTGCTTATCGAATCCGTGCAAAATTGAGAAATTATTAAAAATAAAGGTACTCGTCGATGCAACTTTGTTTTTTTTTTAATACATTAAGCTTTACAAACTGCAGGGCACATAACTTTTTGTGCGATAGGTAGATAACTGCCTTTTTTCCATGGAAAGACATTTGGATCCAACTTACGCACGTTCGACAACGTTGCGTAATTACCCCGCTACTGTCAGTTTTGTAAAATAAATCTTTCTCTCTACCGCAAGGTATGTAGAAACCTATAAACTACCTACACACAAAAAATATTTATAAAGTGTGCTCACTTCAGACAAACTTACGCTTTCAACTCTATTCATAAATCAACTCATTATCCCAACAATATAATAAACCTGCAAGTTTGAATGTGTGGATGGATGGATCCACTTAATCTCAAATATTAAGTGTTCATTTCAAACCAATTTACACTTTCAACTCGATTCAAAAATCAACTATACCTTAATAACCAATACACCATAACTTGCCAATATACTTATATGTGGTCCTACATGAGAACATGACTGGTCTTACAAAACACATCAATTTCATTGAAAACATCTATAAGTATGCGCAAAAAAGCCTCAACGAAGTCTTATTGAGATACGAGCGACTTTATCCGCTCAGATTTATTTGTTTGCTGTGTTGGCTATGCCGTTCATGCAGAATGGCGTTAGAAGGGACACGCGCGACAGGATCTGCGAATGTTTCCTCTGCTACAACGACACATTAATAGGTGCATAAAATATGCCTTCGACGCACCCACTGTGCAGTTTGGACAAACACACCGAATGAAATATTCAATTGCAAAATATTTGTGAATATGGTCTTATCTATGACTCCATGACCTCTTCTTTACATTTATATAAACAGATAAAATAATGAAGCTTATGTCGCTTAATTATTCGGGCAAAGTTTATCTCACTTCGAGTAAGGACGATCCACAGTAGGCCGTTCCGTGTCCGGGCCGGCCCGGTTTTTATGACCGCAATACGCCGTCCGTAGCGCGTCTGGGCCCGGTTGAGCTCGGAAGCGGCCCAGCCCACCCACTTTTTGGTCAAAACAAATGTTTGACGGCTTCTGGTCTCTGGAAAGAAGTAATATATAATCCATAACTAAGTAATGAATGTCCATGCTATGCTCAGGCCAGGGATTTGAACCTAGGATCACCAGCTTAAGATTACAGATAATTTTAAAATTTGAAACATCCAGCAACCGCGCGATTGACAAACGATTTTCTTGACGTCAATTTTGTTTCGTTTATAAATTGTAAATGTTGTTACGATACTTTATAAACAGTTAAGATACAATAATTGTTTATTTAATAGCTATTTTACCGTTTTTTGTAATAGTATCTAATTCGTATATTCATATTTTCTTTAGGAAATAAATTTATCATTTGATCGATTTCTACCAACTTACGAAATGTAACCTCAATCGAAACGAATGATTAGGTCACAACACTGGTTTAAAAAAAAACAAAGACGTGGTAAGTAACTGTTGGTGTGGTGATATTGTAAAATACTCCAAGACTATGAAAAAGAATGAAATGAAATAAGCATAAGCGTAATCTTATAATCAAAGAGTAAAAGTAATTTATATGTAGGTACTTGGAAATACCTCATGTCATTGCTTGCTTTTTTATTGATTTCAATTGATCATGCACATTTACGTTATATGGGTTATTTCATTGTTAAGCCTCTCACAGACTGGTGCGGCCAGGCCGCGGCGGTCAATAGTAAACTTGTCATTAGTTGTCAAATTTAGTATTGACCGCCGCCGCAGCCGCAGGCCGCACCTGTGTGATTCAGGCGTTAATGTCCTAATTTAGATTATATTTACCCTGTAGTATGAAAATAGTTAAAGTTATAAATTATTATAGTTACATATCTATCATAGAATCTATCTACAAAATTAAGAGCCGCCACAATCTGGTAATTCATTAAGATCTAGATCTCCACGAGACAGGCTATGCCTAGTGTGGAGATCACTGCAATTCGTCTCTTGTTTGTGCACTTTTATGGTAAATAAATATATTATGATTTTTGATTTGATTTTGATATAGACGATTGTAGGTTTTCAAATTTTAATTCATTAATATCCTGAAAACGAATACTTTTAAAAATATTTGAAAAAATCTGTCTGTTCGGTTACGGACCTAGTTCTTTTTAAGTGCCTATCGGAGTAATTTGGTAAGACATCCTCGCCTTGGTCGCCCACTCCAACCCTTCACTCAATCTCGTTATAATATCCATAATATTTACCACAATATTGATTTTAAGGCCAGGTCAAGAGTACCCTACATCGGCGCGCATACATGAAGAATGTTATGTATGAGAGTTCATGAAGCGAAAGTTGTATGTCAGGATTGTAGCAAATGGAAATCCATGATCTCTGCCTACCCCTCTGGGAAATTGGCGTGATATATATGTAACTAGCTTTTGCCCGCGACTTCGTCCGTATAATTCGTTCTCGCCTTAGAATGATTTGTTTTGCCATACGATCTTTCTCACGCTCAGGTGAACACCAGGAACTTAGGGGTGACATATTGGAGAAGGAAAGCCACTAATAGATCGGACTGGAGATATTTGCTTGACCAGGTTAGCCTAGGGCCCACCCGCGGCTATAACGCCTCAGATGATGATGATTATACAATCTTTCACCCGTCTTTATACCCCCTTAAGAAATGATTACAATCAATATGACATTCCCTATAAATCCTATTGTCAAAACGAATGATTAAGTGGTTATTTCGGAATATCAAATGTATCAATTCTAGACGAATGAATCTCGTCAAAAACATTACATGTACATTGTACAATGGTAAAAGTCTTGCTACGCAGTTCTGCCGTAAAACGTTATCCCAACAGAGCGAGTTCTTCATGTAAGTATGATGACCGAAGGCCGGAAGCAGAGCGGCAAGGCATGCGAGAATAATCACACAGAGCGGGCTCCTCATGTAAGGCTGAGTGCCGAAGGCCTGAAGCAGAGAGGCGAGACACGCGAGGCTGAAGGCCGAGCCTCCCAACAGAGTAGATTCTTCATGTAAGGTTGATGACTGAAAAGCCGAAGGAGAGTGGCAAGGCATGCGAGGCCGAAGGCCGAGCTATGTCGTCGCCGAAGATCCAGTTACCATATTAAGGAGGGTAAATTATACTCCATTCGTTCGTTTTCACGTGATGCCTAGACATATAAACAGACAGACAAACAGACACAAATTCTTAAAACTGTTGAAACGATTTTTGCTATCGATTCTAAGTATCCCCAGCCAAACTTTTTTTCGAATATCTTCCATGTACAGACTTTCGACCCTCTTCTAAGTGTACATCTTAGATGCTCCAACTGTCTATGCTGACGATTGGGCTGCCCAGCTCAAGTGATCTCTTATATCAAACAGTTTTTATGGTGTGAAGGGTCAACAATTACGTAAAAAATAACGCACGACAAAATTAAATGGTACACCGACGATACAAAGTGTGCATTGAAACAGCTGTTTTTGTATTTAAGCATATGAATAAAAACAATGCCAAAGTATCGCAAATGCATTTTGATGTACACGCAAAGTAGAACTAATTGCGAAAAGGTTGTGCTCAAAATTAGCGTCAACAATCAGAAGGAATTATGATACTTCGGTTTTGACATAATGAATCGTCAACTTGTTTACAATTCTGCTATGCTTTAAGTTTTTCTTGACACGCTGTTATACTCCCAATTGGCTGAAACTTAAATCGTAGAATGGCGTATGAGGATTAAACCACCCCGTTTCATAGACCTTACTTGCATCCCCGATTTAATATCCCTTTGATGGAAGATCATCGGGACAAAAAGTTCACTTATAATATATATAAGTCAATCCAGATTATTTACTATTAGCACAAAAATCATCTTAATCTGTTCAGCCATTTTTACGTGAATCAGTGACAAACATCCAAACATCTAAACTTTCGCATTTATAATATTAAGTAGTGAGATTATGGTATAAAGTGAGTGCACACGAAGTGAACGGCAAAAGTAACATTGTGATTGCATGTTTTGAAGAGACCGTGGTGGCCGGCGCGCACACTGGGCAGCACCGCGGCGCAGCGCTTGCGTTTACTTTTTTTTCAGTTTCTATCTTAAGATTTCACAAATTTTTAAATAAGGATGTTTTTCCTTTGCCATCTAGTATATGCTTATCAACTTTCATCCCTGTAACTCATGGATTATAGGAGTTCCCATACAAAACTCAACCCCTCTTTTTACCCCCTTTTAACCCAAATCTGCACAATTTTTATAGCCTAAAACCTGACCGCGTATTTACTCAACAGATTAGTAAAGTTTTCATCAATATCCGTTCAGCAGTTTTCACGTGATGCGCGTTACATAAACAGACAAACAGATAAACAGACAAAAATTCTAAAAACTGTTGGAACGTGTTCTGTTATCGATTCTAAGTATCCCCACCCAACTTTTTGTCGAAAACTTCCATGTTTTTCCACAGACTTTCGACCCTCTTCAGCTTTATTATATGTATAGATATTCACTTTAGTCATACGGGCGAAACTTTTTTGGAAATGTCATTATTATGCTTTTAATATGGCTTGGGCTTGGGTCCGTACATACCCAACCGTGACACCGTTGACAGTTACGCAACAGTTGTCATTTAACAGTTTCTTTACTGAAGCCAATGTTTATGTGGAGGCCTACGTATATAGGTAAAAAAAAACAAGTTCCTTGCATACCTACATTATACACACAGCAATTTTATAATGATTTATGTATTTACCTTGGTGAAATGAATAGATAGCACAAAAACACGCTTCTGCACCAACAACAAACATTATCAAAGTCAACACGAAAAAGTTGAAAACAAGTATAGTCAAAATACACATGTGGCTAAGAATCAGAGTCTATATAAGTCACAGTGGACATTCACACAACTATAGGAATTAAGCTTATATCAAAACGCGTTATAATTGCTTAACACTACAAAAACTTAAGGCACCCACTCTCAAACGGCATACATGTTTTGAAATAAAGAGTAAGTATAAAAAGGCTTTGCATATGTTATTCCCAATACATTATCTAGCGCTCTCTTCAATTCTTATCATTTCAGTATTGGGCTGGTCAAAATGAAGTGTGTAGTGACATTAATGGTTTTGTTTGTATCAGTGAGGGCTCAAATCCCTCCCGATTGTCAAGGGCCGTTTTGTAAGTATACTTAGATCCGCTACCTAAATTTTACACGTCTAAAATACAAGTCTGGCTTTAAAACTACAGTTGATCTTGTAAAGAATAACACTAATGAATAAAAAATCCGGAGATTTGGCTTAGCCACTAAAGCGTTCGAGTAGATCACATAGAAATAGTACTCAATCAAAGACAAAGCATTTTCAAGTAAATTAACATACATGGCTTTAAAGCCATAAAAATATTTGTCAGTTTTTACTGAAATCACATTTATTAGTGTTACGTGCGAAATCACAGACTTTTTAGGGTTCCGTAGTCAACTAGGAACTCTTATAGTTTCGCCATGTCTGTCCGTCCGTCCGCGGATAATCTCAGTGACCGTTAGCACTAGAAAGCTGAAATTTGGTACTAATATGTATATAAATTACGCCGACAAAGTGGTAAAATAAAAAGTGGAAAAAATATTTTATTAGGGTACCTCCCCTATACGTAAAGTGGGGAGTGATTTTTTTTTCATTTTAACCCTAACGTGTGATATATTGTTTGATAGGTATTTAAAAATAAATAGGGGTTTACTAAAATCATTTTTTGATAATGTTAATATTTTCGGAAATAATCGCTCCAGATGTAAAAAAAAAATGTGTCTCCCCCCCCTCTAACTTTTGAACCATGAGTTTTAAAAATATGAAAAAAATCTCAAAAGTAGAACTTTATAAAAACTTTGTAGGAAAATTATTTTTAACTTGATAGGTTGAATAGTTTTTGAAAAAATTACAAAAATAATTTCTGAACTAAGTTTGTAATTTAACCGTATAATCCAAACTCTTTCTTTAGTTATCACCGTCCTCTGTGGGCCCGTTTTTAGGGTTTTGTGTTTCTGTACTTAATATGTCAACTTAATGTGACGGACGGAAAACTACGGAACCCTACACTGAGCGTGGCCCGACACGCTCTTGGCCGGTTTTTTTTTTCTTGATTGATCTCATCATATTTTAGACAAGGCTATTATCAACTTTTTTAGCCTCTTGACGTGGAGCACAGGTCATTGATGTCCTGTACCATTTTGCCAGTGTTGTTTAATTTAATTTTCCCCAGCCCCAGTATTTGCCCAGTAGTTCTCGATCGGACGAAACTGAGGACAGTTTGTAGGATTCATATGCCGGGGTATAAAGTCGATGTTATTTGTAGAATACCACTCACCCTTTTCGAGTAGTGGCAGCTAGCCAGATCTGGCCAAAATTTTACTGGGCAATTGTGATTTTTAATGAAAGGCAAATTGTAAGCATTCTTTCATGTAAACCTTGGACGACATTGTCGTTGATGTAATGAAAGTGTTGGTCTTAAGGCCGCAACTGCTGATTCCTTGCCATATCATATGTTTCTTAGCAAATTATTAAATTTTATAAACTTGTATTTTTCCTGAAAATTACCTCTAGCCTTGGTCATGCAAAACTTAGTACCCGGTTGTTGATTAAACTCTAGCTTGGCATAAGTTTCACCATCTAATAAGAGACAGTCTTTGAATTTTGATTTTTTGCCAGCCTTTGAATTGAATTCGGTCGTATAAGGGCCGAGCACGAGTTTTTACTGTTTTGTTCTGTTTCACACTTCTGTTTGGCTGTTTTATGGCTTTATACGTAACTTTTATACCCGAAGGCAAATACGACTTACAGTACTAATATTCAATATAATCCTTGTACAGTATAACTTAATCCCTTTTGGGATATAGGATAAAAAGTATTTCATGTTCAAATCCAGGGTACGATCTCTCCACGCACAATTTCACATAAAGTGTAGCCGTTCATGAGAAATTGAATAATAAATCCAATCATCTTCCATTTCAACTTTTCTTCAACGTTTTCCTTTTGTAATTCTTATCTTTTGAGTGTTTTTGTATAAAGAGTTTTACTACTACTACTGCATCTTCATTTATAATATTAGTAGGATCACATTACTACAACAACAATCCTAACCTTAGATTGAATATAGGAAACGGCTCTTCCATAACACAAAAATTGTCTGGCTACAGTCATGTTTACTGCCTAAACAATTTCTTGAATATTCTTTTTTCTCCAGGCCCTATAACATGTCCCGCTGGGACGTACAGATACGCCACCGGCTGTGACTATCTTCAACCCGAGCCGACCTGCAGAAACCCGAAGCCAGAAAAGGAAACAGAGTTCATGATCTGCGACTACCAAGCTTGCTACTGCAACCCCCCCAGGGTTAGAAACGAGGACACCAATAAATGCGTCAGGCTTAAAGATTGCCCCTGCGTTCCTGCTACGCCAAAAACTCCTGTCACGCCTAAGCATCATGTACTGCCAAAGCCTGTCCCGTTGCCTTATTATTAGCATACATGTTTTTAATTCATTCTGCCTTAGGCTGCGTTTCCGCACACGCGTAATTGCGCGCTGCGTCGCTTGCAATTGTATGGAAAGCCATAGCGCCTAACAAGTGCAAGTGCAACGTGGCCTTAAGCCCTAGTACAGTCAGCATCATAACTATGTATACAATTTTGAACCTTGTTCCCCAGACATAAGTTCCGAAATATATACATATTTATGATGCTGACTGTAGTAGCCTAAGTAAAGGTACATATATTCACTATTTCTGTTATCCTGTTATTTACGTACTATGTAGTTACCTTACGTTAGAATTATTGATGACACTTGTCAGTGCTTATTATAGTATATAGTACATTAGGAGTAGCGACTGTAATAATAATACTTAGGTATTAAAAATGTTTGGAATATATTGCAGATGTTGTAAGGTGAATGTACCAGTGCTCGACACTGACGTAATTTTTTTTTTTCTTTGTTGGGGAAAAAAACAGACACAAGCCGATATTATAAGTAAAACAAAATAAGATTAATGTAAGTAGGCACAGCCTACATCCTAGTATAATCCCACTAAGACTTAACACAAATTAAATTAGGACGGTATTGTAAACGCTACAGATGTTATACTTAAAATGTATATTACCAATATAAAATGTACTCTATAACACATAGTAGAAAGGTACTAAATACAAGAGGAGAAACATAAAAACAGAAGATACTTAAATATATAAATAATATAAATATTACACAAATCGAACTAGTTTCAAAGTAAGCTTAATAAGGCTTGTGTTATGGGTACTAAACGACGATATATTTAATTGATATATACTTAAATACATAGAAAACACCCAAGTCTTAGGAACAAATGTAACAACTGCTCACCACAGAAACCAATGCCAATGCCCTTACCGGGATTCGAACCCGGGATCTCTAGCTTCGGAGGCAGTACCAACTAGACTGAACAGGCCGGCGAGTATAAACAATAGGGGTGAATAATAGGTGCGGGCTATTGTATATTAAGCTGTTAAAAATAGAAAAGTTTACCTTAAGTGATAAAAAGTACTTATTCTGTAGTAAAGATAAAAATAAATAAAACACTATTGGACATAACAAGCATTACTTTAACCATAACTATATTTAAAAAACTAATCAACTCAGTAATGTTAAATAATCCCCGACATTTTCTTGTTAAAGTTTAATATCTCAAACGCGGACAAGTGCGTGTCGGGCCACACGCAATGTAAGGTTCCACAGCTAACCGTATAGACTCGGGCAAAAATAGGTCTACGGTCTCCCCCGCCTGTCGTAAATGGCGACTAAAGGGGTCACCGGGGTTGCGAGTACACCACGTGGCAGAACCACTGGGAAGGTGAAAAACATGACATTAAAATATTAAACCCCGAAAAACAGGAAAAATATCATTGGGTTATTTTTTCCCCTATTTCCAAAATAAAAGACAGGTACAGCGTTTTGGTTGTCTATTTTTTCACGATGACTTTTGTAACCTAACTATGTTTTGCAATCATTTAACGTTTTAAATTATGGATTTAGCAGTTAGTCGAGAAAAAGAAAGTAAATATATTTTCATGGAAATCAAAAGGTACATAATATACTAAATGAAATGTGATTAAATAAGTCAAATGCATGAACGAAGATAGTTGATTTATTAGTGGGTTGAGGTTAGGATCAGCGATTTTATAATTATTAGAGGCGCAACCAGACGGCACCCAAACAGTGGGTAAGGAGAAAAGCCAGCATAAAGAAATCACTTATTTAAATTTCATTCAAAATTTCCTACCGATTACGAGGAAAATGGTACAAGATCATATTAGTAAAGATGAAGAACTAAAAAAAATTACCTGTTTATACTGTCCGGATGGCCTGCGATTTGTGAGAACGAAAACCTCAAGCCGTACTACCTGCGGCGTAATGAATTGTACATAGATCGAGGGTGTATAATTTGGGGTTATAGATTAGTGGTACCAAAAGCTTTGAGGGGTAATTTGCTAAAAGAGTTACACGTATAGGTCACTTTAGGTACTCGTATTGTGAAAATGAAAAGTCTCGCCCGAAGCGTGATGTGGTGGCCCGGTATAGATGGTGATATTGAGGAGTTGTGTAAGCAGTGCACCACGTGTGCGTTGGAGGGCACCGCACCGCCACGCGCGCCGCCGCAACCGCGGCCATATAATACAGGGTATTCGGCACGATTACAGTTAGACTTTTTGGAGCCTTTTCATGGTCAAACTTTCCTGGTTATTAAAGATTCTACAACTAAGTGGCTAGAGATATTCCGAATGCATAAGACAACAGCTACCGCAGTTTTGAAACCGCTACGCGAAACGTTTGCTCGTTTTGGTTTGCCTTTAGAAGTAGTATCGGACAACGGGCTTCTTTACTCGTATTAAGGAATACGCACACTTTATGACAATAAACGGAATAAAAATGACATTTACAGCAGCGTACCATCCAGCTTCTAATTGTGCACCGGAAAACGCTGTTAAGCTATGCAAACGAGCTATCAAAAAGGCACTTGGTGACGGTTGTGATGTAGACGAAGTCCTTCAGGCGTACCTCATGATGTATAGGAATGTAGAGCATAGTACGACTGGTACAGCTCCGGCTATGTTGTTACAGCACCGACACCTGCGGTCTAGGTTGGATTTGTCAAGGGGAGATAGGCAGGTAGAAGCTAAGGTACAACAGACCTAAGATAAACAGGTTTTAAATGCAGGCGGAACGACTAGGGACGTTAAAGTGGGTGATTCAGTGTGGGCACGAGATCACGCCGGGCGAAGCTGGTTAAAGGGTCAAATAGAAGATAAAGTGGGCTCTCGTAATTTTATTATTGGCCGGGATAGTGGTTCACGCATTAAGAGACACATTGATCAAATCAAGAAAAGGCGCAGTAGTTATGTCGTGTCCTCATCGGATAATTCGGAGGCGGCGTCAGGCGAGGTGACCATGGAGGATGAGACTGCTCCGAGTGTGTGCGAACACGTGGCGGAACCCGATCTACCCGAAGTGGGAGAAACGCGGATGCATGTTGTGCCTCGGGACCAGAACGCAAGTCATGGTCGAACCGAAACCATTGTATCCCCTGCGGACCGACCCAAGCGCATTCCGAAACCCGTGCAAAGATATGGTTTCAAGTTTGATTATCTTTACCGAATGTAACTATCATTAAGAAGTCAAGTGTATAAGAATTAAGGGTGGAGGTATATGTAGGTAGACTTGTAATTTGTATCTTCGTAAGCAGTTTTCAGCAAGTTTGTCGCATTATTAAACGCATGAAGAAACGGACGTGTTTTCTGTAATCCCCTCGTATCCTGGATTCCCTGACCTATCAGAGACTACACACCTCGCGGTTGTGGAGGTCTTTGGCATTTAAGAAGCCGCGACCACCGAATTTCCGCGGGATGAACAGTCTCATAAACTCATAACAGACGAGCGTGGGTGTAGCACACGGAGCGCAGTGAGCAGTACACCCACCCTTAGATCCAGGAAATCCAGCTCAGTCTAACTCCACCTTAATATGCCAAAGGAGTATGTGAGCAAGGGCATCACCCAGGCGTTGAAGGCGCCCACACTATTGCCGCCTGAACAAATAACTGCTGAGTAATTTTGTCAGGCAACAGAAGAAGTGCTCCCTAAACGCCCGCTTGATGTCCCCACCAAGACATTTATAGGTTTTGCAAGTTCTCTCCGCTGGCGTCAGGGACCCTGTTAATTTGGATATTGGGCCTCCGCACCCATTGATCATTATTATTCCTTAAGTCCATCATTACATTTTTGACCATGTTATTGACCTCAGACAACTGGGCCTTACATAACTCCAAAACGTCCACGCGAGTCTTGATAGCGTCGGCACTAACCGTTATTTCATTGAACTTAGCACTGAGGTTGTTTTTCATGTCTCTTATATCAGACCTGACTTGGATCGTATCCGATTGAATGGTCTGGATATCCGAGAACTGTACCTGTAGCTCTGATATTTTTGCTAAAATGGTGTTTAATACTTCACCTTGGTGGGAGACCAATGGCGGGCTACCGTTATTGCCTGATGGTCGATAGAATAAGGGGGGGTTGTTAGGATGCTCGTCTAAGCCACACTTCTTCAATTTGTTCAAAGTTCCGTCGCAGGACATGGCGGAGTCATCCAGATGTACTACAGATGTTGCGGCATGAGCAGAGGCGCAGTCGTTTCTTCTACGCCGAGTGTTTACTGACGTGCAAATCGGGCATACCTATGACTCTTCTAAGACAGCAACTTCTTCCTTGAACTGGGCCGGTGTCATATTCAGGCAGTGGAAATGGTAGGACCTCCCACAAACAGTGCATTTTAGTAATGTGGAAAAATCCACAATTTGGCTACAAGCCGTGCATAACATGTCTGTTGAGGAAATGTGACTCTTATATGTATGATGATAATAAAGCTCAAATTGAGTGAGTCAGCAGCGATCGTTCAGTGCGTATCACGATTTCAAGCACTAGCTATCAATGTACCGTAGCTCAGCGGTAGTGCACGCGACTATGACGCAGCGCACCCGGTTCGATCCCGTTGGTCGTCACAAAAAGCACCAACACTTATTCCACGTCACTGGCCAAATCCGCAAGAAAGGGAGGTCTAACACAAAGTAATATGGCCGACGAGTTTTACGGGAAACAACAAAGGTAAAACAAGGAGGTACCGATTTCTTGGCAGAATTCACTTTCAATTAAAAAAAAGTACAAAAAAAAACCACACACGTCCGCTCTGAGCAAAGTAGCGACGACGAAAAAATATCCTTAATATTTACCATACTGAATCCTGTTGAATCCTGCTGATTACTTATTATATCAAGCATTGCAAATCATGTGCACAATATTGAAGTACTTGGTAGTTACTATTCTAGTGTTGGTATATTGTGTCCATAGTGAGAAACGTTAAAGGAAGCATATGTACTTATTGACCTGATCTAAATCTGTTGGTGTCCTCTGCATGTATGTTTCTGTGTTATCTCCTTAATAAATAAATAATATTAATTTTAGGGCCAGGTCAAGAGTACCCTAAATCGGCGCGCATGCATGAATAATGTTATGAGAGTTCAGCAAGCGAAAGTTGTATGTCAGGATCGTAGAAAAAGGAAATCGTGATCTCTACCTACCCCTCTGGGAACTAGGCGTGATTATATGTATGTATGTAATATTATTTTTTGTCATATGGCCGATAATAATAATAATAATAATAAAAAACTTTATTATTATTATTATTATTATTATTATTACATTTTTCTAAATGTCATTATTATGCTTTTAGTATAGCTTGAGTACGTACCCAACCGAGACACCGTTGACAGTTACGCAACAGTTGTAATTTAACAGTTTGTTTACTGAAGCCAATGTTTATTTGGAGGCCTACGTATATAAGTAAAAAAAATGTTGATCCTTAACAACATTACAGTTATTTTATAATGATTAATGTATTTACCTTGGTGAAATGAATAGGTAGCACAAAAACACGCTTCTGCACCAACAACAAACATTATCAACGTCAACACGAAAATATTGAAAACAAGTACAGCCAAAAAACAATATGAACCAGAGTAATAAGTCACTGTGGACATTCGCACTAATATAAGGAATTAAGCTTATATCAATAAGCGTCAAAATTGTTTAACACCTCAAAAACTTAAGGCACTCACTCTCAAACGGAATACATGTTTTGAAATAAAGAGCAAGTATAAAAAGGCTTTACATATGTTATTCCTATACACTAGCTAGCACTCTCTTCAATTATTATCATTTCAGTATTTGGCTGGTCAAAATGAAGTGTGTAGTGACATTAATGATTTTATTTGTATCAGTGAGGGCTCAAGACCCTTCCGATTGTGAAGGGCCGCGGTGTAAGTATACTTATATCCGCTACCTAAATTTTACGGATCTAAAATACAGAGTGCCTATCGCGAACTTCGAAAATCGAACTTCGTATCGTACCGTCCCTTTCCGTCATATAGTGTATAACACGAGAGTGAAAGGGACGGCACGAGACGAAGTTTGATTTTCGAAGTTCGCGGTAGGCACTCTGATCTGGCTTTTGAATAACGTTTGAACTTGTAAATAAATAGCTGATAGATAAATAATAATTACTCGCGTACGGAGGGTTCCGTACTATTTCATAATTATCTGTAAGTACAACATTAGACACTTTATTATAGCCTTATTTTAATTTTATTTAAGAGTGCGCAGTACGTTTGGTTCTCCGTACAAACGTATTTACGCTCTCATTTCAAAACGCCGTGCTAGAATAACATGAAACTTTGTATACACAATGGGATCCGGCATATCTAGGTCGGAAATTAGTTTCTGTTGCTAGTTCTAGCATGGCGTTTTAAAATGAGAGCATAAATACGTTTGTATGGAGAACCGAGCGTACTGCCACGTACTGAGCCCTCTTAAATAATGTTTTTTTAGTAATAATAACGTTAAATAATATCAAGTAGAATTTATCCGCATACAGTTTGAGACTCAGTGCCTGATAAAGGCAACGAGCAACTATTTAAATGTTTTTTGTATGGGCTGAGCTGCCTTAAATATTAATTTTATTTAGTTTTTAGTATTTGTTGTTATAGTGGCAACAAAAATACGGCATCTGTGAAAACTTCAACTGTTTAGCTATCACGGTTCATGAGATACAGCCTGGTGACGAGATGGACAGTTAGACGGACGGACGTACGGACAGCGGAGTCTTAGTAAGAATGTCCCTCACCCTTTGTCTACGTAACCCTAAAAATTCCGTGATTTGACACTAACGCATAGTTCACATAGAAATGGTACTCAATCGAAGACAAAGCATTTTCAAGTAAAATAAGACACATGGCTTTAAAGCAATAAAAATATTAACATAATTTACAGAAATTATACACATTTATTAGTATTACGTGCAAAATCACGGACGTTTTTAGGGTTCCGTACCCAAAGGGTAAAATGGGACCCTATTAATAAGACTCCGCTGTCCGTCCGTCCGTCTGTCCGTTTCTCACCAGGCTGTATCTCATGAACCGTGATAGCTAGACAGTTGATCTTTTTCACAGATGATGTATTTCTATTGCCTCTATAAAACAAATAATAAAAACAAAATAAAATTAATATTTAAGGGCGCTCCCATACAAAAAAAAACCTTTTAAATAGTTGCTCGTTGCCTTCATCAGGCGCTGGGTCTCAAAATGTATGGAAAACAAAAATCCAATTCGCACTTGACCAACATTCTACTTGATATTACTTAACGTTTTTTTGTATTACTGTTAAAAAACCCTATATATTATTATTTAAATTAAATGAAAAAAGGTTATAATAAAGTGTCTAATTTTGAACAGATAATAGTAAGGAACCCTTCGTGCGCGAGTCCGACTCGCACTTTGCTGGTTTTTCTTGATTGATCTCGTCATCTTTTGGACAAGACTTAAAATATAAATATAATAATCGCTCTATGGTAAATTCAAATTCAAAATATTCTTTATTCAAATAGGCCTAGCAACAAGCACGTTCGAATATTCTACCACACCTCCCTCCAGAGATATTATACTTAATTACCTACGTCTAATATTTGTTTGTAAATACTCCGCCATTGTCCACTCAGCTGTATACGCTCAGTATTTTTCCGTTGTGTCATCCAAATAACTTATAGCCGTTCGATATATATCTTTACTTTGCCAAATCTATCGTTAACTCGACTATCTGTTTGACATGCAAATGTATTAACTATACAAACAGTTCATAGATAGCTACTGATTGTCCGGATAGCTCTATAATAAGTAGTACTTTTTATGCATTTAGACGGCCTGTTTAGCCTAGTTGGTAGTGACTCTGCCTCCGAAGCTAGAGGTCCCGGGTTCGAATCCCGGCCAGGGCATTTATTTGTGCATTTTTCGCGGATATTTGTTCTTGGGTCTTGGATGTTTTCTATGTATTTAAGTATGTATTTATCTATATAAGTATGAATGTCGTCGTCCAGTACCCATAGTACAAGCTTTGCTTAGGTTGGGACTTAGTCGATTTGTGTAAGATTGTCCCCCAATATTTATAAAAAAAAAGAACAAAATAAAAAGATATGCATTAATTTAGGATTATATTACATGCACCTATGAATGTCAATATACTACCACCAGTTCGGAAAAAAGACCTCTGCCACGAGAAGAACTGGCGTAATAAACTCGGCGAGGTATCATTATCTTCAAAGTGTTTTATTTATGAAACATGGGTGAAGCTGTCATGACAGTGTTGTCTTGCATTATTATTATTTTATTTTATATACCACGTCGGCGGCAAACAAGCGTACGGCCCGCCTGATGGTATGCGGTCACCGCAGCCTATGGACGCCTGCAACTCCTAGGGGTGTCACATGCGCGTTGCCGACCCTTTAAGAATTTATACACCCCCAAATGTAGGTAGTCCGTCATTACTGGTGTCTTCGTCTTCACACTTCATTATAAGTAGCATTTACCCGCGACTTAGTCGGCCTGAATTCTCCTATCAACTTCCATCCCTAATATAATCGCTTTTGGGATATAGGATAAAAAGTATTTTATGTTCAAATCCAGGGTACGAGCTATCTCCACGCACAATTTCACATAAAGTGTAGCCGTCTATGAGAAATTGGGTAACAAACATCCAAACATCTTCCACTTCAACTTTCAATTTAAACTTTATCTTTTTGTAAATCTTATATTTTGAGTGTTTTTGTACAATAATGAGTTTTACTACTACTACTACATCTTCATTTATAATATTAGTAGGATCAAAGTAATACAACAGTAATCCTAACCTTAGATTGAATATAGAGAACGGCTCTTACATAACACAAAAGATGTCTTGCTACTGTCATGTTTACTGCTAAAACAATTTCTTGAAGATTTTTTTTTCCCCAGGCCCCTTAATATGTCCCGCTGGGACGTACAGATACGCCATCGGCTGTGACTATCTCCAACCCGAGCCGACATGCAGAGACCCGAATCCAGAGAAGGAAACAGAGTCCCAGATCTGCGACTACCAAGCTTGCTACTGCAACCCGCCCACGGTCAGAAACGAGGACACCAATGAATGCGTAAGGCTTAGAGATTGCCCCTGCGTTCCTGTTTATGTAAAGCCAAACGCCAAAGGTTAATGAAACACCGAGAACTCCCGCTTCGCCAAGAACTCCTGCTACGCCAAGAACTCCTGCTACGCCAAGAACACCTGCTACGCCAAGAACTCCTGTCACTGTACTGCCGCAGCCAGTCCCGTTGCCTTATTATTAGCTTATGTACATGTTTATATTTTATTCCGCCTTATGGACGATTCACATCAAACGGCCGGAGTCGGCGCGCACCCCACCAGAGTCAAAGGTATTCGAACTCTCCATACACAAGCTAGACTTAATATCCAAACGGCAGCGGCAGAGCCGGCGGCAGCCGACCGGCTGCTCGCAACCCATTCAAATATGATCTAAATTCTGTTTGAGGGTTCGGATTACTTTGACTGATTAGGGTACGCGCGCCGACTCCAGTCGTTCGGTGTGAATCGTCCATTAGACTGCGTTTACGCGCACGTGTAATTGCGCGCTGCGTCGCTTGCACTTGTATGGAAAGCCATAGAGCCTGACATGTGCAAGTGTAACGTGGCCTTAGGCAATTTTCCCGCTTGCGTAGGCTCTGTAATATAAGTTTATTGACCATATAAGTAAAGGCACATATTATCACTATTCAGCATGACGTCGTAATCCTGCTATTTATGTACTATGTAGTTACCTTACCTTAGAATTATTGATGGCACTTGTCAGTGCTTATACATAAACTAGCTGACCCGGCAAACTTTGTAACGCCTAACAGTCAATGAATGTCATGTTAACTTTAGCTAAACAGTAGTTTAATAAATTGATACAATGAATGCATTTTATTTTTAATATGATGGTGGCAAACAAGCCTACGGCCTGCATAAGAGCTCGTTCCCACTTGTCGGATGTCGGATCCGGATTTTTATTGGGTGTCGGCGGCTCATACAAATTGGTGTCTGACAAATGTGAACAGCTTCATATAAAATGTTCTGCCACTGGACCATCCGATTAAAATCCGGACCCGACATCCGACAAGTGGGATCCAGCTCTAATGGTAAGCAAACATTTGTGACTCTAATGGTAAGCAAACATTTGTGATGGACTTTCTCTGCAACTATCTCTGTAATTTGCGTTAGCCAGTATTCGTATGGCGCGTTTCTGCATTTTGAGGACGCGTTCAAAGTCAGTACAGTTTCCCCATAGCACAATCCCATAAGATATAATTGAGTGTACGTATGAATAATAAGCTTCCTTAAGATTATCACGAGAAATGAGTGGTTTTAATTGTTTAAGCACGTAGGCTCCTTTTGCTAGTTTTTTGCACAATGAGTCTATGTGTGCTTTCCACGAGAATGTAGGATCTAGATGGAAGCCCAGTAAAGTTACGTATTGTGCACTTTGGATCAACGTGCCGTTAGACAATAATATATCGATTTGTTTAGATTCTTTATGCCCAGTATTGAATTTCATTATGTGTGTCTTCTCGGGATTCAATTTAAGTCCATTAATTCTAAACCAGTTTTCCAGTGTACATAGAATTGTACATATTTTATTTGCCAGTTTATCATCAGTTTCGTCGCTCACAACAATTGTTGTGTCATCTGCATATAAAATGAGTTCTCCATCTATGTCTATATACCCCGCCCACTGCCACTTAAGTTTAGCGGTTCGGTGGGCTATGTTGGTTACTTTGATTCTACTGCGGATGGCCTCACTTCTGATGCGACCACGCAGAGATACTCCCAGAATAGCCCTCTCCATTGTTCTTTGGGTGACTTTGAACCTTCTTATGAGGCCGATAGTAAACGACCACGTTTCAGTGCCATATGTCGTCACTGGCAACACACACTGATCAAAGAGTCTTGTCTTGAGACACTGCGGAATATTGGACGAAAAGATGTGCCGTAGCTTCTCGAACGCTGCCCAGCCGAGTCGGATTCGACGATTTACCCCTTTCTCGAAGTTGGCCCTTCACTAACTGGGTACCTTGGACCTAACTGGTCAGTCTGTCCTAGGTATATATAATCGTCTGACAACTTCAAGTAAAAGTGTCCGATTGTAACGGGAGTTGGTGCTACATGCTCCTGCTTTCAAAACGAATGATTAAGCTTATTTATATCAAATGTACCTATTCTAGACGAATCCACCACCACCACCACCATATCAGCCAAAGAACGTCCACTGCTGTACATAGGCCTCCCCCATATTCACGGGGGGTATATGCCATAATCGCCACGCTTGGCATGCGTGTTGGCGATCGCAGTATCTCCACCGCACTCCAGGGATGCTGCTGCCCATCCCCCGGTGGTCTTGGTCGTAGTTTTAGGACATACCCGGGTCTAGACGAATGAAGCCCGTAAAATATTGCATGTACAATGATAAAAGTCTCGCTACGCAGTTCTTCCGTAAAACGTCCCAACAGAGAGGGTTCTTCATGTAAGTATGGCTGTGAAGAATGGCTGAAGGCCGTAAGCAGAGTGGCAAAACATGCAAGGCGAAAGGCCGAGTATTCACACAAAACGGGCTTCTTATGTAAGGTTGAGGGCCCAAGGCCTGAAGCAGGGAGGTGAGAAACGCGAGGCCGAAGGCCGAGCTTCTCAACAGACTGGATTCTTCATGTAAAGTTGATGACTAACGGGCCGAAACAGAGTGGCAATGCATGTGAGGCCGAAGGCCAAGCATTCAAATAGAGCGGGCTCCTTATATAAGGATGAGGGCTGAAGGCTCGGAGCCGTGTGGCACGCATGTAGAGCCAAAGGCCTGAAGCAGAGTGGCAATTCACGCAAGGCCGAAGGCCGAGAATCCCAACAGAGCGGGCTCCTTATGTAGGGCCGAAGGACTGATGCAGAGGGGCAAGGCATGCGAGTCCAAAGGCAGATCATTCACACAGAGCGGGCTCCTCATGCCGATCATTCACACAGAGTAAAGTGTAAGGCTGAGGGCCGAAGGCCCGAAGCAGAGCGGCAATGCACGTGAGGCTGAAGGCTGAGAGTCACAATGCCTAGACATATAAACCGATAGACAAACAGACACGAATTATTAAAACTGTTGAAATGTGTTCTGTTTCCATGCCAAGGGCCCTCCAATCGCTCCATTGATTTAGCCAATATCTTCAATGTACAGATTTTCGACCTTCTACAGCTGTATTATATGTATACGGATAAGCATAAATCCAGGGGCCTTTCAACTCGAAGTACGAATTTTTCTATGGAAATTTTAGTATAACTTGTTTGTACCAGATGTCTCTATCGCACTTGCATATTGAAGTGACAGGGATGCAGCGGTCGTGCGGTTAGTTCTTACTAAATACACAACGGCGCTACGATCTATGTGGAGTATTTCACTGGTATCTCTATCTCAGTATATAGATTGTAATTTGTGCATAGATCTAAGGTGCTTCAACCGTCAATGTTGACGATTGGGCTGCCCAGCCCAAGTGATCTCTTATATCAAACAGTTATTATAGTGTGAAGGGTCACCAATTACGTAAACAATAATACACGACAAAATTAAATTGTACACTGACGATACAAAGACTGCATTGAAGCAGCTATTTTTGTATTTAAGCATATGAAGACAAACAATTCCAAAGTATCGCAAAGTTATTTTGATTTACACGCAATAATAGACCTAATTTCTAAAAGGTTATGCTCGAAAATAACGTCATCAATCAGAAGGAATTATGATATTTCGGCTTTGACATATCGAAAAGTCAGCTTGTTTACAATACGTCAAATTCTGCTATGGCTTACGTTAAAATTATTGACACGCCGTTATACTCCCAATTGGCTGAAACTTAAAGCTTATAACGCTTATGAGGATTTAAATCACCCCGTTTCATAGACCATATTTGCACCCCCGACTTCATCCCTTTGAGGGTGATTATCGGGACAAAAAGTATACTATAAGTGATTCCAGATTACATACTGTTAGTATACAAAAAATCATTTAGATCTGTTCAGTCGTTTTTGCGTGATTGAGCAACAAACATCCAAACATCTAAACTTTCGCATTTATAATATTAGTGGGATAAAGGATAAAATAAATAAGTTTCCTTCTTACCTACATTACAGCCCTATTCTTTACCTATATGTATTTTATAATGACTAATTTATTTACCTTGATGACATGAATAGGTTGCACAAAAACATGCTCAAGCGCCAAAAACAAACAGTAACATAGTCAACACGATAAAATTGAAAAGAAAATACAGGCACAAACACATGTGCACCTATGAACCAGAGTCTATAAGTCACCGTGGACAATCACGCTAATATAGAAATTAAGCTTAAATCAATAAGCGTTATAAATGCTTAACATTACAGAGACTTAAGGCAATCACTCTCAAACGGAATACATGTGTTGAAATAAAGAGTTCGTATAAAAAGGCTTTTCATATGTTATTCCCTATTAACCAGCAAGTGCTCTCTTCAATTCTCATTCATTCAGTATTGGGCTGGTCAAAATGAAGTGTGTAGTGATATTAATGATTTTGTTTGTATCAGTGAGAGCTCAGCTCCCTCCCGATTGTGAAGGGCCGTGGTGTAAGTATACCTACTTATATCCGCTACCTAAACTTTACACGTATCTATATATATAAAAGAAGAAACTGACTGACTGACTGACTGACTGACTGACTGACTGACTGACTGACTGACATATCAACGCACAGCCCAAACCGCTGGTCCTAGAAATTCCAAATTTGGCACGTAGGTTCCTTATAAGATCTAGGGGTGCACTAAGAAAGGATTTTTCAAAATTCAACCCCTAAGGGGGTGAAATGGGGGTCCGAAGTTTGTATGGGGAAACAAGATTAGTTGGACTA
This sequence comes from Notocelia uddmanniana, assembly GCA_905163555.1. Lineage (NCBI taxonomy): Eukaryota > Metazoa > Arthropoda > Insecta > Lepidoptera > Tortricidae > Notocelia > Notocelia uddmanniana. The sequence continues at coordinate 47,072,502 of LR991053.1, forward strand.
TTTTATTCGAAACTTCACAGGAGTATTTCTAACGATAAATGAGTAAATACGTGTTTCAGATTTTTTGAGGAATCAACCCCTAAAAGGGGGAAACCTGGTGACAAATTCTCAAAATCGACATGGGTATTGTTTTTATGATATACCGGGTCGCTGATAACGAAAACAACAATGATTTTAAAATCTCACGCGGAGGACGTGAAATACCATCCCCTCTGTTGGGGTGCGAGGGGGATGAAATGTCTAAATATTAATATGGGTGTCGTTTTTATGGTTTTTTGGGACGTTAATTACGAAAATGACATCGGTTTTGTAATTTAATATTGTGGACATGAAAAATTTTGAAACATTGTGCCAAATTTCAAGAAATAACTGACTGACTGAGAGACTGACATATCACCGCACAGCGCAAACTGGTGGTTCTAGAGATTCCAAATTAAGTGTGTAGGTTCTATATAAGGTCTTGAGGTGCATTAAGAAAGGATTTTTCAAAATTCAACGCCTAAGGGGGTGAAATGGGGGTCCGAAGATTGTATGAGGAATCAAGATTAGCTGGATTATTTTATTCGAAACTTCACAGGAGTATTTCTGACGATAAATGAGTAAACATGTGTTTCAGGTTTTTTGAGAAATCAACCCCTAAAAGGGGGAAATCTGGTGACAAATTCTGAAAATCGATATGGGTGTTGTTTCCGTGGTTTATTGGGTCGCTGATTACGAAAACAACAATGATTTTAAAATCCCACGTGGGGGACGTGAAATACCATCCCCTCTGTTGGGGTCCGAGGGGGCTGAAATGTCTAAATATTAATATGGGTGTCGTTTTTATGGTTTTTTGGGACGTTAATTACGAAAATGGCATCGGTTTTGAAATTTAATATAGTGGTCATGAAAACTTTTGAAAAATTGTGCCAAATATCAAGAAATAACTGACTGACTGAGAGACTGACATATCACCGCACAGCGCAAACTGGTGGTTCTAGAGATTCCAAATTTAGTGTGTAGGTTCCATATAAGGTCTTGAGGTGCATTAAGAAAGGATTTTTCAAAATTCAACGCCTAAGGGGGTGAAATGGGGGTCCGAAGATTGTATGGGGGATCAAGATTAGCTGGATTATTTTATTCGAAACTTCACAGGAGTATTTCTAACGATAAATGACTAAACATGTGTTTCAGGTTTTTTGAGAAATCTACCCCTAAAAAGGGGAAATCTGGTGACAAATTCTGAAAATCGATATGGGTGTTGTTTCCATGGTTTATTGGGTCGCTGATTACGAAAACAACAATGATTTTAAAATCCCACGTGGGGGACGTAAAATACCATCCCCTCTGTTGGGGTCCGAGGGGGCTGAAATGTCTAAATATTAATATGGGTGTCGTTTTTATGGTTTTTTGGGACGTTAATTACGAAAATGGCATCGGTTTTGAAATTTAATATAGTGGTCATGAAAACTTTTGAAAAATTGTGCCAAATATCAAGAAATAACTGACTGACTGAGACACTGACATATCACCGCACAGCGCAAACTGGTGGTTCGAGAGATACCAAATTTGGCATGTAAGTTCCTTATAAGGTCTAAAGGTGCATGAAGTGCCGTGAGTTCCCTATGAAGATACGACCTTTTTTGATTCAATGTATTGTAGATGGTTTTATTGATCAGTGCCGTCCGATACGATTTCGACATAAATCGATATTTGAGCGTCCAAGAGGACTCTTAATAGGAATACGAGGTACCTAAACTTTGAATAAAGTAACGGCCATATTGATTTTCTTCATTTTCGTCCCGATTTCGTTCAAAATTGATATCTGAGCGTCCGAGAGGTCCCTAATACGACTCCGAGGTAAAATGTGGAAAAAGTCGCAGTCATTGATTTTCTTTTTTTTTCGCCCCGATTTCGATCAAAATCGATATCTGAGCGTCCGAGAGGTCTCTTAATAGGAATCCGAGGTAAAATTTGTGAAAGTGGCGGCCATATTGATTTTATTTTTTTTCGTCCCGATTTCGTTCAAAATCGATATCTGAGCGTCCGAGAGGTCCCTAATACGACTCCGAGGTAAAATGTGGAAAAAGTCGCAGTCATTGATTTTCTTTTCTTTCGTCCCGATTTCGTTCAAAATCGATATCTGAGCGTCCGAGAGGTCTCGTAATACGAACCCGAGGTATAATTTAGAAAAAGTGGCGGCCATATCATTTTTATCATTTCCGTCCAGATTTCGTTCAAAATCGATATCTGAGCGTCCGAGAGAATTCTTAATACGAATCCGAGGTAAAATTTGGAAAAAAGTGGCGGCATATTGATTTTCTTCATTTCCGTCCCGCTTTCGTTCAAAATCGATATCTGAGCGTCCGAGAGGTCTCTTAATATGAATCCGAGGTAAAATTTGGAAAAAGTGGCAGCCATATTGATTTTCTTCATTTCCAAACCGATTTCGTTCAAAATCGATATCTGAGCGTCCTAGAGGTCCCCTAATACGAATTTGAGGTAAAATTTGAAAAAAGTGGCGGCCATATTGATTTTCTTCATTTTCGTCCCGATTTCGTTCAAAATCGATATCTGAGTGTCCGAGAGGTCTCTTAATACGAATCCGAGGTAAAATTTGTGAAAGTGGCGGCCATATTGATTTTCTTTATTTTTTCGTCCCGATTTCGTTCAAAATCGATCTCTGAGCATCCGAGAGGTCTCTTAATGCGAATCTGAGGTAAAATTTGGCACTCCATTCATACCTATATGCAAAAAAGTTTAATGTTACTATATAGGCGTGTGGGGTATCTATGGATTTGCTTTTAAAAACGACATAGAGGTTTCGATATTTTTTCCATTTAAATCAACCTTCAATTCTTTTTTAATCGTATGGCATTTATTTACGATCCGTGAGATTTTCGAGAAGACTAGTACGGTTGCCAGTTTTTGTTGCATTTTAGCATCACCCAGGGGTTATGTGTATGGTAACGGTGGGTACTCCCTACGGAAGCGGTGCAACTTCGACCCCCCTTTGTCAACTGAGTGGGCAACTTGACTGTTAGAAGTTCGCAAGCCGCTCGAAGGCCTCTAATTTGGCTTAACGATTGCAGCCGGGATCAACGGCTTAGCGTGCCTTTCAAAGCACGAGAGTCAGTTAGTAACCACTCAAAGCGGTCACCCATCCAAGAACTGACCTGCGCCCACATTGCTTAACCTCGCACACCGCACGCGGTAGGCGGGTGCCGTTGGGCCACGAGCGCTCTAAATTCTTGATAGTTTGTGCCAAATTGCAATTCAATAGGTCCAGTAAAAGTAACTTGGTTGTAACAGACGGACTGACAGTAAGGAGTGCGAATGGAAGTGAGGCCAAATTTTCTTTTTGGATGCTCCAATGGTAACTGGCAAAACCTACCTAATAAATTTAATTGTAGGAAAAATAAATGTTACACATGATATTAAATTAGCCGTATTTCTGTACTTCAAAGGACCAGAGTTTATGGCCGCTGCGCGCTGTTAGGTCGTTTACAGACCTATTGGTGTTACTGTAGCACACAGACTTTTACTAAGAGCCATTTAAGACATGCTTTTATTTCATCTGCCCTTTCCCCTTCGGCCTCACGGAAATGTATGATAATAGTTTTCGATCCTTATTTTTGCCAAAATCAAATGAAATTCAACAGTTTGCCGGTTCTCAGAATGTATACTGACTTTTTATCCGTTCATCTGTTAATGAATCACAATCACCAAACTTCGTATAGCGAAACCCCAGAATGTAACAACTACTTTTCTGGAGACCGCATCTAAATCAGTTCAGCCAAACGCGAGATAATCGTGGACAAACATACGAACCTGTTTTTTGTAGACGGTTAAAAATTTCGCTTAGTACGCGGGCGAAGCCGCGGGCAAATGCTAGTATAAAATAAAATTTAAAATTTTGAAGAACCCACGACGGTTTTAACTAATTGCAAGATAATAAAATAAAACAATTAAAAGCCCCCGACCATATACGAAGTAAGTACATAAAAATAAAAGTAGATTTCAAAAACGGTTGTATGATTGCGAGGTATAGTTACAAACCCAGAAAAATCCGTCGGGGGCTGCCATTCTTGCATCTATCCACATTCTGCTCTCTTCTTCAGGCTGTCATCCTTTCTCATTAAAACTGGCTTTGAAAGAACAGCTGAACTTTAAAGTAAAATTACCGCTGATAAAAAACGAGATTTGGCTTAGCCACTAGTTTTACAGAAACTATTGGCATCTGACTCTTATCTCTGACACTGGCTTCCTCACGATGTTTTCCTTCACCGAGAAGACACTGTTAAGTACCTATCAAGTGATATTTTGTACGTAAGTTTTTTTGTAAAACGCAGTGGAGGAAGGGAATCTGAATACCAAAAAAAAAATCTTTGATTGCTCCGCATGGTGTATTCTACCCCCAGAAATAAATATGCTTAAACCAACGTCTATTTGCAAGTAAATACTCTGCCATTGTCCAAGCCGCTGTATACGCTCAGTACTTTCCGTTGTTATCCAAACAAGCTTATAGCCGCTTGATTTATTAAATCTATCTTTAATTTTGCCATAGATACGTCAATTAGACCATGATATCTGTTACTTTTACATCCAAGAACAGTCAATAGATAAAAGTACAGATATAGTGAATAATTCGTGTCTATCGTGAACAATTGGAATACGACAAAACCCGAAGAAGTGTCAATAATTACCGTATTATATGTCATGTCAAATGGCAAAATAATAACAGCTTTTCATTCTGACCAAGCATCACATATTCTTAATATTGAACTTGGCTCCCATTTTCACATTAATGTTTTTGATGGGATTAGTAGGATTACAGTATCACAATACTACAACAGTAATTCCAACAGTATTGAATATTGGGAACTGCTGTTCCATAACAAAAGTTATAGTCATATTCACTACAGAAACAATGTCTTGAAGATTCTTTTTTCTCCAGGTCCTATCAAATGTCCCCCTGGGACCTACAGATATGCCGTTGGCTGTGGCTATCTCGAACACGAGCCGACCTGTAAAAACCCGAAACCTAAAAAGGACACAGAGGCCCAAATCTGCGACTACCAAGCATGCTACTGCAGTCCCCCTACCGTCAGAAACGAGGACACCAAGCAATGCGTGAGGCTCGAAGACTGCCCCAACGCTCCTGTTACGCCAAAAGTTCCTGTTACGCCGAAAACTCCTGCTACGCCAAGAACTCCAGCTACGCCAAGAACTCCAGCTACGCCAATAACTCCTGCTACGCCAAAAACTCCTGTCACGCCTAGGCAGCCTGTACTGCCGAAGCCTGTCCCGTTGCCTTATTGTTAGCTTACATGTTTATATTTTATTCTGCCGTAGGCTATCTGTGCTCTGTTTACGCACGCGTAATTGAGCGACATAGCGCGCCCCGTCGCTTGCACTTGTATGGAAATCCATAGCGCCTGGCAAGTACGTACGCGCCTAAATTACGCCTGTGCTTTAAGGCAGCCTTAGGCCGTTTACACACTTGCGTAGGCTCTGTAATAGAAATATATTGTCCATATACTCGTATTGGTGTCTATTCAGCATGACATCATAATCCTGTAGTTACCTTACCTTAGAATTATTGATAACTCTTGTGAGTGCTTATAACGAGTAGCGACGTAGTAATTAAAAAAAATGTTTGTAGTTGCAGATGTAGTAAGGTAAATGTTCCAATACTCGACACTGACCTAATACTTGACATGTTCTTATGTCACAACAATAGACGTGAACAGTAGTTGTCGACTATAGTGTATTAAGCTGTCGTAATTTAGAACGCTTACCTTAAGTAATAGGAAGTACTTAGTCTGTAGTAAAAATAAAATACAATAAATTGGACATAAAAAACATTATTTTAAAAGGCTGCTTATTTGTTAGCTCATGAGTTTGTTGCCTTGTTCCTTGTTATTAGTATTCCATTTCTTCCTTTTTATTATTTAAAATATTTTGCATTAATTTACATCATATTTAAGCCTTTCTATTCTTTTTATAATCATAACTGTAATTTTTATATACATTATATTTGTACCCCGTTTTGCAGAGCAAAGACTTTATGAAATTATTTTTTACTGGAAACTGTTTTTGGCTAATGCTTTTATCCAGATGTTTATCCTTTTTGTACTATTATGTGCTGTATATTTCCCAATAAAACAAAATCATTTTTTACCACACCTAGTTCCGAGCTTTGACTATGGAAACTCTGGACGCGAACTGTCAACATTACGAGCGTGTCCATTTTGCGGCCATATTGGAACTAAACATGGCGGATTTAGCGCTGTCCCGATAATCAACATTTTTATCGATATTATAGACAGATCTTAGAACGTATTGGTTTCCTGGGATGTTATTAGATACATATGAATAATAGTGACCTCTTTTCTATGCAGTTTTCTTTAATGATTCTATGAAACAGGCATTTACTTTACGGGATTTCATGATTAAAGTCGCTAAATATCGTGTATTAATTACATGCAGTCAATAACGGCATGTAGCATAAATAGATCTGCCCGTCACCAATAATAAAAACCTACGAGACACCCTCTAGTATGCAGGATGTATCCCATTAGTTTAGTTTTGGAATATGCTAATAATACTACTTATATACTTTGTATAGATGTTCTTTCGTCTTATCATTTCACCACCACCACAGATTAGGGGAGAACTAACCAAGAGATAACCACAAATTAGATATATTAAAAGGTTACTATTGAAACAACGTGAGATCAGGATATTTTTATATTAATAATTTACACAGGTCTTTATTTTTCGAGTTGCAACAGCGCCGAAATATAGGGAACTCAAAATACACGGTAAATACCCCATTCCTAACAGTAACTATAAATGTATTAGGTTTGTCACGAGTAACGTAAAGCACAAGAGAACAAGTGTCATTGTGAAAGATGAGGAAGTGGAACTAGTGGATAGTACAGTTTTTCTTGGTTTAATATTACCTTCTAAACTTCTATTGCTAATCTCTCGAATAGACTGACTTCTGCAACTTTTGCAGGGACTAAGATCCGTCTACCAACAGCCGTGAAGACAGCTCGATTAGTATATTTTAGTTACTTCCACAGTATTATGTCGTATGGTATTTTAATATGGGGCAGTGCTGCCGGTTAAGCCAAACTCACGTATCTGGTGTTACGTACAGCAGTTTGGATTAAACGGGCTAAATTGATTCTAAATAGTGCCTTTTACATATACACTCAAGGTGTTCATAATTTTTTCCGTTATAATATTAAATAATAATAATAATATTGGGGGACAATCTTACACAAATCGACCCAGTCCCAAACTAAGCAAAGCTTTTACTATGGGTACTAGGCGACGATATTAGTACATTACGATACAAGTGCAGAAAACAGGAAATTCGCAACGAGTGGTGATAAATTGAAACACGACCGAAGGGAGTGTTTTAAAGGATGATTCACAGTAGACCGTTCCGTGTCCGGGCCGGCCCGTTTTCTTCTAGAGAAATACGCCGGCCGTTACGTTTGCTGTCATAGAAAACGGGCCGGCCCGGACACGGAACGGTCTACTGTGAATCATCCATAAATCGACACGAGTTGCGAATTACCTATTCGCACGTGTATCGTACAACGTTTTACAGTACATATGGCTCTTTAAAGTTTCGACATATGCACGTAATCTGCCCTGCTGATTACCGCACTCGTGCGGTAATGTAGCACCATATGTACTGTAAATATACTTATATAGATAAATACGAGTACATACTTAAATACATAGAGAACATCCAAGACCCAGGAACAAATTCCGTGCTAAATGCACAAATAATGCCCTATAATGACCTCTAGCTTCGTAAATAATCACCTTGCCAAACTCCTGTAACTCTGTTTTTTAAAAATCGATTTACGCGCAATCCCCGTATCTTGAGGTACCGCAAATAAGCTCAACAAGCGTGATACGTTTGAGTACATTAAGTTTAGCCAATTTGCGATATCTTTAGATACGTGAGTTCGGCGCAACTGTGCAAGTATAAACCTGTCGCAAGCGCAGTGTGATCGAGTTACACCAAATTCAGGTATACGGGATATCGGCGTTGCCGAACTAGCATTCACTTGTTCGTTTTCTTCCGCACGGTAAATTTACGCGCCCCCTTTATTGTTTATATAAATATTTTGTTGGTAGTAAGATTTAAGATATACTTAAGATTAAAATAATTTGTATTATTTTACACCACCAACCCCTTTCTTCCCTTGGGTGTAAGAGTCGTCAAGTTAAAGTATGTTGTGGGCGAGAGGCTAGCAACCTGTCACTGAAATATCACATTTTCTCTATCTAGAAACCCACAATTGCTAAAAGTGGCACTGAAATTCATTTTCGTGCGCTCTGCCTACCCCTTTTAGGAATAAAGGCGTGAGTTTATGTATGTATGTATGTCATGTTATGTTACAAAGCTGTGATTTAACTTGTCTGATCACAGATGTCGAGTATTGGCTATGTGCACGTCTGAAACGTCAAACGTCAAAGGTCCCGAGACAATGTAAAAACTCAGAGATGTCAAATAATGACACATGAATATTTTATTTACTTTAGTAAACGAGAAAGACCCCGTATTGGAAATTTTACTGAAATAAATAAGAGAATAAATAAATACATACAAACGAAACGAATCGTAGGAAACCGTTAAGAAACCAATAGAAAACGTGAAAGTAAATTTGACAGTTGTCCCCGGTAAGTACACATTTCTGCCATGGTGTGCGCTACGATCGCCTAGCTTACCCCCACCACCTACCAATATATGGTGAAAAATATTATAGATAGTAGATGTTAATTTGATTTTAACACACCAGTTCATTTTTTTTTGTTCAAGTGCAGTTGTTAAAAAAAAAAAATTGATTAAACGATTTCATCCCCAAATAATTCTTGTTATTTTACTAAAATATCCGATTTATTTAAATAAACATTAAGATACTGGAGATCAGCGTAACCGCTGTGTTACTCACGGAGTAAAAGCAGAAGCCAGATTCAAGCATCTGTAGATACCGCATTTCGCGTAACTCAATCAATATGTATGTAATTTTAGAGCTTCAATATCGTTAATTTGGAATTATGAAATAAATGAAATGCTTTAATAGTTAAAAATATAATTTTCTATAAGTAATATAATTTGTTATTTGAAATATGTTTTTTATTTTATAAATAAGCCATAAATTTATGATTTATGACAAGTTTCTTGACTAAAACTTCAAACTCGTTTTTCTCTAAATGGCAATTTTAAAGATACGTGAGATTGGCTTAACAGGACAAAATAGAATATGCAGCCGAACTTAGTTTACGCGCCAAAACGGTTTTAGGGGGACTCCATTGCACATTTGTGTTTGATGTTATACCTAAGAATATTGCTTTATCGACTAATTCTAAACACTCGTCATTTAAAAGTATACGAGCTTCCACCGGTCTAACATTTGGTAAAGAAAATCGAAGACATTTCGTTTTCTTAGCATTAAGTAGCAGATTGTTAAGGTAAACTAATTAAGTACTTTAACCTGTGTGTTATTAATACTACTATAGTTTGTTGATTTTCGGTCAACCTTACAGATTAATGATGTATCATCCGCAAATAATACTATATCACAAAGATAACTTACTATACACGGCAGGTCATTTATATAAACCAAAAATAAAAATGGACCTAAAATAGAGCCCGGAGGCACTCCTAATGTTACTACAGCTCCACTAGACTAGGTTCCATTAACAACAACTTTTTGTGTCATATTGCTGAGATATGAAGACAAAAGACTTAAAGGCATTAACAGACAAACCATAATGTTTTAGTTTCAAAATAAGCGTTTCATGATCCACGCTATATAATGCTTTGGAAAAATCACAAAATATACCAATCGCATCGCACAAATTTTCCCAAATATTGTACATATGTACAAGTTTAAAAAGCACAGACGCTGCATCAGTCGTGGAACGCCCTTTTCTGAAACCTAATTGATTAATTGTAAGCTGTTTATTTCTATTGAAGTGCACTATCATATCGTTTAACATTAATTTCTCAACAACTTTAGGGATGATTCACAGTAGACCGTTCCGTGTCCGGGCCGGCCCGTTTTCTATGACAGCAAACGCAACGGCCGGCGTATTTCTCTAGAAGAAAACGGGCCGGCCCGGAAACGGAACGGCCTACTGTGAATCATCCTTTACTCAACACTGGTGGTATTGATATGGGACAGAAATTGGCTAGGTCGTAATCTTTTGAAAGAAAAAAAAGACAGACTTAGTACCTTATTTTGAATAGCTAATTTGAAGTTTGAATGGTCAACCTGACTAATACAAAGGGCTTTCAAATTGTATCCCACTTTTCTTTAAGAATACATATTTTTATAAAAATAAATAGACACAACTAGAAATATATTATAATAAATTTAATTATTGTAATGAATTATTTTTATTAGGTATTCAAGAAAAAGAAAAATTACATATTACACTTACAATAAAAACTCGCCAAACCGTGACTGAACTGAACCAAACTGTTTGACGGCGAGGGCCGCTCATTTTTTATGCTTAGCTTATTGTAACTTAAACTATTTACTATCTGAAATTTTCACATGATAATGTCAGAAGTGACATTGACATATTTGACAGTGACAGATATGTCGTAGTTTTTTTGGTCTTGAATTAGAGTTCACAGTATAGGCACTACGCGAGTGGAATAGAATACTCTACTCCGCACAAAAAAAAGCGATTGTCCGAACAAATTATACGTGTTATCATTATGTATAATTGTTTATTGTATATGTTTTATTTGTTATGTGTATTGTCGACGGCCTGTTTAGCCTAGTTGGTAGTGACACTGCCTCCGAAGGTAGAGGCCCCGGGTTCGAATCCCGGTCAGAGCATTATTTGTGCATTTAGCACGGATTTTGTTCTTGGGTCTATTCTCTATGTATTTAAGTATGTATTTATCTATATAAGTATGTTTATCGTCATCTAGTACCCATAGTACAAGCTTTGCTTAGTTTAGGACTAGGACGATTTGTGTAAGATTGTCCCCCAATATTTATTTATTTTTATTTATTTATAATTTAAATTGACACTTTACGGGCAAATGCATGTATTTTATTATGAGTCTACAGTACGTAGGTATATGTAAATACAACGTTGCAACAGCCCCATTATTCACATTCACATATACATGCATTTTATAATGATTAATGTATTAACCTTGGTGAAAAGAATAAGTAGCACAAAAACACGCTCATGCACCAAAAGCAAACATTAACCCAGTCAACAGATAAAAGAAAATAAAGGCAAAAACACATGTGCACCTATTGACCAGAGTCTATAAGTCACAGTGGACATTAAGTTTATATCAATAAGCTTTATAACTGCTTAACACTACAGAGACTTAAGGCCAAACAGTATAAATGTTTTGAGATAAAGAGTAAGTATAAAAAGACTTTACATATGTTATTCTCTATAAACTAAGTAGTGCTCTTTTCAATTCTCATACATTCATTATTGGGCTGGTCAAAATGAAGTGTGTAGTGATATTAATGATTTTGTTTGTATCAGTGAGAGCTCAACTACGTCCCGTTTGTCAAGGGGAGTGGTGTAAGTATACTTAGATCCGGTACCTCAATTTTACACGTACAACATAATACAACAACTGATTTCTAAGGAAAATTACTTCTAATAAAAAACCAGAGATTTGGCTTAGTTTTTCGAAAGCTATTGCCACTTGACTCAGGCTTCCTCACGTTGTTTTCTTCACGAAAAAGTCATTGTTAAGTATTTATTTAAACTTTATTGCACAGTAACAAGTTACAGATACAAAAAGGCAAACTTAAATAAGTATCGTTATTTTTAGTATACGTAGAGTGTAGTTTAGTTTTAATTTTATTTATTTATAGTTTATTCTAACTGAGTGATCCCGTGCTTTGGAAGGCACGCTAAGCCGTTGATCCCGTTTCCTGTCTATGATAGCAGTCGTTAAGCCAAGTTAGAGGCCTCCGGGCGGCTTGAGAACTTCTAACAGTCAAGTTGCCCACTCACTTGACAAGCCTAATTCCAATAAGGTCTAGTTTCCCCCTCGGGTTGGAAGGTCAGATGGCAGTCGCTTCCGTAAAAATTAGTCCTACGCCAACTCTTGGGATTGGGTAGCGGACCCCAGGCATCCTTCAGGATGCAACTGTACTGGGAATAACGCTAGTAGGATGATGATATTTTGTTCCAAGTTTCTTACATTATTATTAATTGTTCATAATAAATATTCAATGACGGATCAAAAAGAAAAGCAAAAATTAAAATGGTTTCAGTATCGAGTGATATATTGTACGTAATTATTTTTGCAAAACGCAGTGGTATGAGCAGGGAATCGGGATACCAAAAAATACTTTGATTGCTTAAACCTACGTCTATTTGCAAGTAAATACTCCGCCATTGTCCAAGCAGCTGTATAAGCTCAGTATTTCCCATTTTCAAGCAAACAAATTTATAGCAGCTTGTAACTTTCCAGTTTATTAAATCTATCTTTAATTTTATCACGTCTATCGTGAAATAGACCATGATATCTGTTATTTTGTCTAGAGCGCTCGTGGCCCAGCGGCACCCGCCTACCGCGTGCGGTATGCGAGGTTAAGCAATGTGGGCGCAGGTCAGTTCTTGGACGGGTGACCGCTTTGAGTGGTTACTAACTGAGCGTTCTCGTGCTTTGGAAGGCACATTAAGCCGTTGATCCCGGCTGCTGTCTACGACAGCAGTCGTTAAGCCAAGTTAGAGGCCTTCGGGCGGCTTGAGAACTTCTAACAGTCAAGTTGCCCACTCACTTGACAAAGGGGGGTCGAAGTTGCACCACGTCCGTAGGCAGTACCCACCGTTACCCTACACGTGACCCCCGGGTGGTGCTAAAAGTGCAACAAAACTGGCAACCGTACTTGTCTTCTCGAAGATCTCACGATTCGTAAATAAATGCCATACGATTAAATAAAATAAATCTGTTATTTTAACATCCAAGAACAGTTAATAGATAGCTACCGATTGTCCGGGATACCTATACGAGTAGCAATGTCAAAGTAGGTACTTTATTCTTCAAATTAGGCATCTATTACATGCACCTATGAATGTCAATAAACTACTACTAGTTCCGAAAAAAACACTGCCAGGAGAAGAACTGTCGTAATTAAGGTCGCGAGCGGCGAGGTATCACTTTCTTTCCACGTCAAAGTATTTTATTTATGAAACACAGGTAAAATTTGTCATGACACTGTTGTCAAGAATTTCCGCGATGTCTTCGTCTTTTTGCGACTTCCTGACTTGGACTTAGCGGGGCGGGAGAAATATGTGATGGGTATTTTGTTTGACGTGAGCTTGCTGACGTGAGATTTCCTCACTTGACAAAATACTGTCAGTATTACGTTTCATCATCATCATCATCCCCATCATCTATGTCCAGCAGGGGACGTCGTTCGGCTGAAATTATGTATTACGTTTGCGCAGTAGTCATACCATGCGGAGAAGTGGGGCAGTACTGCATTAGTATCGGTTGACCAGTGTCATAACAATGGGGGCGCGGGAAAAAAACTGTCAGTACAGCTGACAGTTTTTTCATATCGTACCGCCTCCGGATCGACAAAATCAAAATCAAATATTTATTCTGCAAATAGGCCACAGGGGCACTTTTACATGTCAAAGCGTTAATTTATACAATTAATAAAAACTGACAAGCTTGATTAAAAATATACTAATTAAGGATACAATGAAAATAAAAAAATATACTGATTAATAATTTACAAATATTAAGGACGTATTGAATACGATCTGTGTCCAAATAAACAAAAAGTATATAAAATTAATTTAATATCTCAGAGATGTATATGGTCTCTGAGCGTCCAAGCGAGCGACAGATCAGGAAGGCGCCTATAACTAGCATTTTCTCGAAACTTCGCCCGCGTGAACTCTCGTATCAACTTCTATCTTCCATCCCCAATATTATCCGTTTTGGTACCCAGGAAAAAAAGTATTGTCTGTATCCAGGGTACAAGCTATCTCATTCTCCATGCCAAAGTTCACATAAATCCGTTTAGTGTTCCAGGCAAATTTCTTGATTAAATGACCTTGCGCCAAAGCGAGTTGTTCGTGCTAACTGCCCCAACTTTGTCCCGCATGCTCAAGAAGTTTGTCGGGATCTACATAGCCGATTGTACGAGATTGTATGAAAAACATCCAAATATCTACATTTATAATATTAGAAGAATTACAATAGTACAGTAATTCTAACTTGATTGAATTTAGGGGAACGGCTGTTCCGTGACTCAAAAGTTAGCTGCCTACAATAATTTACACTGCCCAAAGAATATCTTCAAGATTGTATTTTGTTTTGTCTCCAGGCCCTGTACAATGTCCCCCTGGGACGTACAGATACGCCATTGGCTGCGGCTATATCGAACACGAGCCGACCTGCAAAAATCCGAAGCCAGAAAAGGAAACACGGGGCCAGATCTGCGACTACCAAGCTTGCTACTGCAATCCCCCCACCGTCAGAAACGAGGACACCAAGGAATGCCTGAAGCTCGAAGACTGCCCCAACGCTCCTGTTACGCCTAAAGTTCCTGTAACGCCGAGAACACCTGCTTCGCCCAGAACTCCTGCTACGCCAAGAACTCCTGCTACGCCAAAAACTCCTGTCACGCCTAAACAACCTGTACTGCCGAAGCCTGTCCCGTTGCCTTATGATTCTAGTCAAGATTGTTAGCTTGCATTTTAATATTTTATCCCGCCTCGCCCCGAAAACCATAACGCCTGACAAGTGCGAACGCGCCGAAATGATGCCTGTGGCTTATATCCGTGGACTTAGGCCGTTTTCACACTTGTGTAGGCCCTATAATAGAAATATACTGTCCATCTACAGGATGATTCAGGAGACGTGAGCAGGACCAACACTACATACATAGTAAATGGCAATGAATCGTTCACCATTGTATTTAAATGAAACACCCATACCTTTTTCCTGTATTTTAATTTTTGTTAAGTTAAAGTTTAATTCTCTACAATCATGGTCACCCTACAACAACTGGTTTATAAAGATTAAACCTCTAACTGTTATGACAGCACTTTGATTACGAAGAAAGTAAATTGTCACATTGAGTGAGATACGATATTTCAAAAGTAATCGGACACAGATGACATTCAATTTGACACGTATCACTTGACTGAAGTATGCTGATTGTAGAGTGACCATGAATTTCGTAAATAATTTAAAACATTTTGTTTTCAACACTACAGATAAATGAACGTTAATTTCACTAATAGTGGCACGAAGCAGTAGCTTGTGATCTACTGAATCTGTAGTGTTGATCTTGCTCACGTCTCCCGAATCACCCTGTGTAGGCGTATGTATATTCACACACATTAGTTTGATTTATTTAAGATTAGCAAAAGTGCGATGGAATTTAACTTTTTGATTTTATTCGGAATCTTCTGCCACAAGTATATGTAATACTTACCAGAAGATTCCAACCCTAATCTATTGTAACCAAATTTTATTTTTATTGCTATTTCCATTTTTCATTTTTTTATTCATCATGGCATCATAATCGTGTTTTGTACTAAGTAGTTACCTTACCTTAGAATTATTAATGACAGATGAAAGATTATAACGACTGTTATAATTTAAAAATGTTTGTAATCTGCATATGTTGCAGGGTAAAATTTCCAGTGCTCGACACTGACCTACTATTTGACATTTTCTTATGTCATAACAATAGGGGTGAGCAATAGGTGTAAAGCTCTCAAAATTGGAACGTTTACCTTAAGCGATAAGAAATACTTGTTCTGTAGTGAAAATAAAAATGTAATACAATAAATTGGACATAAAAAGCATTATTCTAATTATAACTAGTCCCGAGTGGCTCTCCCTATTGCACATCACGTATTGGAAGGTGTTCAATAGCCTGAATGCAGCCAACCAAGTACGTAGGCGCACCTAAAAAGCAAATAAATAAATGAAAAAATTATAGTACAATTATCAATACAAATCGAACTAATCCCATGGTATGCTCAATAAGGCTTGTGTTATGGGTTCTAGACGACAAAATATTTAATAGATATATACCTAAAAACATAGAAAACATCCAAGTCTCAGGAACAAATGTTTCTGCTCACCACAGAAACAAATGCCCTTACCAGGATTCGAACCAGGGACCGGGGAAAGTTGACAGACCGTCCAGATATTTTCATTTCAAAGTTCAATAACCCAAAAACGGCTTAACTGATTACGATAAAACATGTCTAAGAACCATTACTAGGAAACCTGCTTTCAAATTAAAATACTTAAGTCGCACTGAAATCAGTTCATCAGTTCAAAAGTTACGGTGCCACAGTCAGAAACACTTCTAATACCCCTCTTTTGTGTTGCGTCGGGGGTTAAAAACATCCCCAATTTAATGGGGATGGTGATTGAGAGATCTGACCCCAATTTATAATCCAGATTTTACAAATATGAACCGCGGCCAAGATGGTGAAAAATTGACTGATAATGCAAAATGCGTACGCGCGCGCTAGGCGTCAGTTCTTGGGTGAGTGGAGTGACAGGTGACAGGCAGGCTCCATTTTCCACGGAAAAAGAGATATGAGCCAATATTGACCCCTCCGAAGAACTAATGTTAAACCGCAACAACTAGAATGTAAAATTAATAACTATATCAACTAAATGTAAAATGTAAACGTAATTCTGCAAATACTTGTGTTCGTTTCTAACTGCCAGTAAATACATCTAATATCTGAAATAATACATTTTTTTTGTATGATTTCTTTCATCTTCGAATATCTATTGTAGATTAAAATAATTTATTGATGTGCAAAGAAAATACATTTATTCAAGAATACTTAACCAAAATAATATAAATCAAATTAAAACTAACTTAAATCTGACGGCCTGTTTAGCCTAGTCTAGTTGGTAGTGATAGTGACACTGCCTCCGAAGCTAGAAGGTCCCGGGTTCGAATCCCGGCCAGTGCACTTTTTTGACAACACGATCCATGGTGTCCCAGTCGGTCCACGTCTGTGCCACAAGAGCATACATGTGAAATAGATTGGATAAAAAAAAACCTTGAACTGAAAGCCTAGTATGAAAGAATGTAGGTGCAATCCACAGAAATTCACATAATGAATCTCTGAATATCTTATTTTTTATACGTACCCACAAGCTTTTATCACCGACTGTACCTATTTTTAGACCACCGGGGGATGGGCAGCAGCATCCCTGGAGTGCGGTGGAGATACTGCGATCGCCAACCTGCATGCCAAGCGTGGCGATTATGGCATATACCCCCCGTGAATATGGGGGAGGCCTATGTCCAGCAGTGGACGTTCTTTGGCTGATATGGTGGTGGTGGTGGGTAGCTATTTTTATGGTGAGACGGTTCCAATGCGCCCAAAAACGACGGGATTGTCTTTTGTGGTTAAGGAGTTGCTATGACCACCTTCTGTCTCCATCGTCAGATGAGCTCGATAACACCATAATATTGCATTATCATCTCAATTTAAGCTCAATCGGTCAAGAATAACTGGTCTAATTCAGTTGCAAGATTTGACCCGCAGACTAAAGAATTTAGCTGATTAAAAACACTAAAAACTACCTAGCTGGCTTTGAAACGAGTAGATGAAAATGTCCTTTGTCATCTACTCGTTTCAAAGTCAGCTAAGTAGTTTTTAGTGTTTTTAAAAATACGACAAATTTTTTGAATGTTAAAATATAATGAAAAGAGTCACTCACGTCCTTAAGGTATTTACATCGACTCGACATACAACCGAATAACGTGATATTCAAGGTTCTGCAGTTGCGGAGTATTCACTGGATTCAGGCCCAACACATTATATTCGATTCGTCTAGGTAACCGTGCGAATCGAATATTCTTCGAGGGAAATTGTTCATTGTTTAACGAGGGGCGTAGGAGGAAAATTGCGAACGAGTCTATCAGAACTCGAGTTTGCAATATTCTTACGCCCGAATTAATCATGTGTTTTTTATCACATTTGCCAGGAAATAAATAACTCCAGCACAAATCCAAATTGACGAAATCGACAATTTCACCTCCCGTATCAGTGCATGTGCGCTGGAGTGTCCTTGCGAGAGGAGCGAGCAGGCTTAATAGTTCAACCAATCACAAAGCAATATTCTTGCGGCGCACAGTCAACTAGATTGTTCAGCTTAATCATTTCAACCAATCAAAGAGTATTCTTGTGGAGCGCGGTCGACATGATTTTTTAAACCAATCAGATTACACACAAACTCATATCTCCGGCGGGAGGTTAATCGGCTATAACTACTCTATTCGCCTGCGTACAATAACACTATTTACGAGCAAGTGTGATGAAAAGTTCTTTGTACCGAGCAAAGTGCGGGGAGGCTATCGAAATTGGTCGTTTTCCTTATTTTAATCGTGATTGTGGTCGGACTGTACCATTCAGCTGGAAAATAGTGTTGAATACTACGTCTGTGACGTGCTTGAACGAGATTAGCATGTGACATTGTGAGTGTTGTGTGTAACCCGACATTGAACAATTTTGAACGAAGGTAGATTCTCCCCTCCACCGCCAACGCCCGCACCGAGCAGCCGAGCGGGCGGGGCGCGGGCACGCAAAAGAACCGCCGCCTCGATAAGTACTCATGATGACCGCGAACTGGTCTGAAACATGTCGAGCGATCTTCGACCTTAAAGACGTGAGTGACCCGTTTCATTCTATTTCAATATTACTCAAACTCACGGGAGTTTTATGTATAATTTTTTTGCATGACGGGTAGAATAATAAAAATAAATGTGAATTGACGTAGGTAATTACGTGTTATTATTTTATTGAAACACGTGTTTTGCATTAAGTAGTCGCTGTATGTAATTGCCTTGAAATAAACAAGTTAGAATGAAGGCCAATAAAAGGTAAGTCAATGAAAACCAAGATAATATTTCCATTAACATTTAGGAGCAAAGTATATCTTGAAATTAATTTCCTGAGAGCCGAGACAGACCGATGTTTGCGGTCTGACCAACCGGTCAGACATGAATTTTATATAACTCGAAAAAAGTTACATTTTATATACCTCGACGGGGTCCGAAGCTCTACTCTACGCTTAAAAACCGGAATCACTGACGTTGGAGTCAAGCCGTCAAGCTGAAATGGGAATTGACCGGCCACGTCTACCGCATGCATCCGAAAAGGTGGGCCAAAATAGGGTGCAGAACGATGGGTGGCGACAACGTGGCAGGCCGCGACTGAGATGGCGGGATGACCAGGACACATATCGCGACGATTGGCCAGACATTGCTCAGAACCGGGAGGAGTGGAAATCAAGAGGGGAGGCCTTTGCCCAGCAGTGGGTTACTCTAAAAATAAATAATAATTATTATAAACCTTTCTAAGAGTGGCAATTATGGCATTTACTCCGTCTACCGTCTTTATTTGGGAACATGGAACGCCCTGATGTGGCTCGCAAATCCAAACCATGATTTGACGATGCGGTCACACGAAACATAATGCATCTTCTGGCCAGCTAAGATGTAGGTATAGGTATACGATGGTTTCGGCCGAATCTTGCGGATCTTGCGCTTAGCATCCAGGTATTACAAGCGCCGCTGTTTAAATTCGTCTACACGTTTCCGAATAGAGAAGCGCCATTCCGGCCGAAGCATCGTTATTACCTAAACAGTGTAACTGTAATGTATAAAGAGAGAGGAGTAGAGAGGTAGAGCACAGAGGAACGGCATCGCGCTCATGTGTGGAACAGCCCAACTACGTATTCTCGCGTTAAAGACACAGTCATAATACCACTAGTTACTTGGTCGGCATGTGGTTTTGTGTTCCTGGTGGTGAGTAAGGTCGCCAGAGCTCCCGAGGATGCGCTGTGTTCAGCGTAAGGGACATGTATTTGTATCTAGCTGCTAACACAATTAATTCGTTATTAGTTTCGGCGTTCTGTAAAATTAACGGCAGTAACAAAGACATCCTCAGTCGAGTCTTACGAATGAGCAAGTTTCTGCTGTGCCTTAAAGAAAGGTTCTTGGCCTATTTTTTTGTTGAGACTATTTTCTTTTTCACAAGTGAAGACATAATTTTTGGTACGCCTTTTACATATTTAATGTAGAGATTTGTCTCACGGTTAGATGTTCGGGCTTGTAGTTCTTCTTTGACACTCTTTTGAAAGTCTCTTTGATAAGGCGTTTGGTCGGTGTAGATTTTAAAGTTTTGTGTTTTGATTTTATGTTTGTTCGATCTCCAAAGCCGTCGTAACTTTGCAAGCAGTATCCCGGAGACCAATGTTTGCTGCTTGTGGCGCTGCCGCTACTGCTTGTTTTAATGTAATAGGTTTTTGTTTATTTTCATTACAATTTTTTTTTCATCATATATTGCATATTTGACATATTGGTTACATACACGTTATGTATACCGTAGCATTAGCTCAAAGACTGCTAGCTTAACAGTCTCCTGACACGGAATTGTTATTTCTGACATTCACTTTTTTATTTTGTCCTTTAGAGACCTTTTACATCTCTAAAACCTAATGTTTTAACTATGGGGACTCTTTACACCTCCGCTTTGATCTATAATATTTTTGACCATAGAGACTCTTTACATCTCTCTGTATTATAGGATAAGTTCATCGAAAGTGTGCCCAGGTATTTATTTGTTGGTTTATACTGCTTTGTATTTATGTCACTAAATGATTTGAATTGAACTGTAATTTTATATTTAACTATACAATGTATATTGATTAAAAAAAAAATGACACCTCGCCGAGTTTCTTACGCCGGTTCTTCTCGTGGCAGAGGTTTATTTTTCCGAACCGGTGGTAGTTTATTGACGTTCATAAGTGCATGTAATATGCCTAATTTGAAGAATAAACTACTTTTACTTTTTTACTTTTTTTACTTTTTCCGGAGAATGCTTTTCACTGTAGTCTCAGATGAGAAGCTAGCTTTTATTGGACGAATTTTCTTTTCCACAAATTTACCTAGGCGAATGGTATTATGGGTTTCGGGGCAGTCGTGACATATTATTTTTGTAATCTTGTCCACTTCATTTTTGTCGTAGGCTTCTCTGTCTGGAGTATCAGGACCTGCTTCCTGGATACCGACTATTATAAGATTTCTGCCTCGAATGGTTCGCTGCTGGCATTCAGCGATGACCTTATTGTAACAGTTAGGCTGTGTCAGTGTTCCGGGTCCTTGTTCAATAGTTGTTCTTAATGACTGCAGGTCCGTTTCTATTAGCTTCGCTTTATTTTCGGCAGCGCTAACGGATGCAGCTATATTTGTTATTTCAGTTTTCAAGTTGATCTGTTCGGAACTAATAGCATCAACGCGCAAAATATGTTACCAAGTTGATTTTTAATGGTACTCACGTCCTGGCAGAGAGTTGCGATATTTTCTGTTTGGGTTTTTGTAGAAGATTTCAGTAGAGAGAGATCTTGAAACGTTACATTTTTGTTAAAGCAAGCAGGTTAATTTTAAATCTCTAGGATCCCACTGTCATTTTGGCAGAAAATGATGCTTTGTCTTTGGTAACACACCCGCGTAGGTCTAAGTTGTCAGGATCATCGATGACCACACTATCGCATTTAAGTATTTCAATTTTACTTAAAATGTTGAAAAAGCGAGGAATTATTGAAAATACAAAGTTTTTTTACTCTCATTATGCTTTTAGAGATTAATTGAATGTTGTTTTGATTTGCCAATAACTTCTCCGTTCGACCGACTTCATAAAAGTAGGAGGTTCTCAATTCCTCGGGATATTTTTAACCATTCGAGTCACCGTCACTCACCACTTTGAAAAGCGTCCAAATGGTACGCTAACTTGTAACAATACTGTTAATAAATCGTAATTATATTTGCCCATGTCAGATATTGTATTGTATCCGCAAAATTAATGTTTGTACGGGAAGGCATTTTCTCTTTGAATTTAGCAAACATAAGTATGACTAACGTAATAAGAATAACAGAATCGAACCACTTTTTGCGTGTACATGTTGCTATATGATTATCAAAAACATGACGTCTTTAACCCTTACAGTGATGGGTCGCGGCCGGACGTATGTATGTACCTAATTTATGTTACGTGGATTTTTCACAAGTTAAAAAGTTAAGTGTACGAGTAAGTAATATCGAGCCGAGAACTGACACCCAGGTAATTTAATTACTATGTATACGTAACACACGGATACATGAAGAAACATAAAATATAATGAAATTCATGGACGATTAAATGAAATAACAATATATCTATGAAAATAAATCATCATATCGAAAGCATATTATAGCACACATGACTACATGAATGATAAAACACCGTGGGATTAATTGTGACTGAAATATTAAGAAATTAATCATTATGGCATTAGATATTAATATGATCTTTTTTTTTGATATTTTGATTTCATTCTAGAAACTGTCTAGATTTCTATTTTTTATATATTTTTTATCATTATTATTATTTATGTTTTGACGATCCTATTGTGAATTTTACTACAAAATAATTTCTTACTTTGACATGTCTACAACAATACAATATTTATTTTAAAGAATAATAATAGCATTAATAAATTGCTCTAAATAATTAATTAATATATATGTTAATACATGTTATAACTGACGATTCGAAATTGCTTGTTGCTAGGCCTATTTGAATAAAGAATATTTTGACTTTGACTTTTGACTTTGAAACAAATATACGTATACTCGTATATTTGTTTTATTTATAGATTAGGCCTACATCCAGTAGTTGACGTCCTTCGGCTAATATGATGATGAGGATGGTTTACAGACTTAGGAGAATTTTAGCTTTTGAGGACGCCAAATCGTGATCCACAAATTCAAGCTTCGCTTAGAATAAAACTAACGCTCATCGGCGACTACTGATATCTGGGCAAGTCCAAAAAAATTGACAGTCTAGTTTGAAAATCAGATGTAGTAATCAATAATATGTCAACACGACTTTATTGTGAAAGGCATAAAGCTGATGAGATAATTTTGAGTTTTCAGAAACGTACAGTTGCCAGTTGTTGAGCTTCTTACTATTGTTCGTAATTAAGCCTTACCCGATCTTATGTCAGTTTAATACGAAATTTTTATTATGTGAAATTTCACTTTGGCATAAAAATGTTTTCCTCGTACGAGAATAACTGATTAACTAACAGCTATTCGGTTTTGATGTCGTTTAAACCACCAATTATATACCGCTAGATCTGTGTTTGGTTGAGCTGTGTAATATTGGGATAATATAAAAAAGTGATAGGTGTTCCTGAAAACGTCAAGACAAACTTCATACAACGCAGAGGTCAGCTAACTTTTTAACTTAAGTGCCAAATTCAGTAAATATATATTACTTTGGGAACCTCAGAGAGCCAAAAATAGATTTTTTAAGATTTCCATTATACTTTTGAGGAGACCTCCAAGACCTGTAACTGGCCCTTCAAAACACCCCTCAAACCACCCCAATGTACATACATACTATACATAGGTAGCTATATTTATTACTTGAATTTACATGGGAGAATGGGAGCCATCGACGTCGAACAGGTTGACGTGAATTTCTTACGCGCAAATTTATTACTTATTATATAGTTATTCATTTTTATACTTAATAGTGACTTCATCACAAACTGTGCAAATAAATGTGTTGTTGTCATTGTATTTTACAATGCAGAGAATGGCTTAAATAGCGATATCTCCGATATTTCCTTCAGTATTTCGATCATTTTTATCGATAATTGGTAGCTATAGTATTATTAAAGATATTAAAAATGAAGTACGCTACTATTTGCGTACTCCTGGCCATAATTGGCTTGTCTTCAGCAACCACTTATTCGTACCCTAGAGGTTGTATCTATGCCAATGGACGATGTAAGTACCCATACTAATTTTATTATACCTCTTTTCTACTCCTCGACTTAATTAAATAAGTTATAAAATAGTACATTACGATACAAGTGCAGAAATCAGGAAATTCGCAACGAGTGGTGATAAATTAAAACACGACGACACGAGCTGCGAATTACCTATTCGCACGTGTATCGTACAACGTTTTACAGTGCATAGGGCTCTTTAAAGTTTCTACATATGCACGTAATCTGCTGATTACCGCACTCGTGCGGTAAAGTAGCATCATATGTACTGTAATAGCTATTTACGATACAAGGGTTGTAAAACAAATAAGAGTTTTTTTTTAACAAATAGTAGTTTGAGGCCCGAGCCGCAGGCGAGGGTCATAAATATGCGAGAGAGGGCTTTCTGTTTTACGACCCAGGTTTTGTACACAATTCTACGTCACCGCAGCGTGCGGAAAAACGCGCTTTTTGGCAAGGTGTGGTGTAAAGTATTTTAAAATTCCTTTATTTGTTATCTTTGTGTCACTATCATGTAATTGCAGTAAATAGAATAAATAAAATAAATTTAATGTTTGAGTAGACGAAACTTTTATCATATTATAGTTGTTGTTTATGGAACTCATATTAAAGCGAAAGGGTAGGCAAGCTCTTTCCATACAAACTTTGTGTAGGTATATGTTTTTACGGCAAGAGTTCTTTTACAATTTCGAGCAATTAAAGCCTACCGCCCTCGGTGTCGGGCTTCTAGTGGACTCTCGTTTGTATTACCTCTCTTACCGCCAGTATTGCACAATGTGCTAATTTCCGACTGAAAATTGCCGCGCCGTCACCAGCGTCGCTCGTCCCTAAACGTAGCTTTAGTCTTTTGAACGTCCAGTTGAAAGAAACCTGAAAAGCGAAGGTCAATTCCACTTAGCAATAAGATAGGTGTGTCGAAAAGGGACTGTACTCATTCTATAAGGCCTTATGTCGATAAGTTATACCAAAAACTACTGATTTACCATAATTTGAACTGACATTTGGTCTAACGGATCTTTATAAAACCTGGCCTAAGGATATTACATCTACTAGGTAGTTATACGTAGCTGTCATTCTCGTATTATATTGGTCTTACAAGCACTTTAATGGACGCTGCTTAACCCTTTATTGACAGCGTATATAGTTATACACACTTTTTATTGATCAACTTTGAATAGAATAGAATAGAATAGAAAAGAATAGAATAGAATACAAATTTATTGTCACATAATGCACTTTACAAATAGTTAAAAGTATACTTAAATACTTAATTTATTTCACAAAATAAAACCACGCACATTAATGTGACAATAGGAGTGAACTCAGCGTTTGCTGCGATACAGACTAGCTGCGCACAGCGCTGGTTGTCAGTTCACCCCTAATGACAACTGGTTTAACAAAGTGGCGGATTTTAGTGCTTTGAATTTTAATGATAAAGCAACATTTTTTACTTTAATGAATAACATTTTATACGTCAATGTGCGTGAGTTGATTGATCTAGTGTAGATGTTTTGTAATTATGCGTTTTTATATGTGTGTTACCTTGCCCCCATCAAAATATGGCAGAATATTTCGCTCAGTAAGTTGCGTTGATGGCGTCTGCTATCTAAATGCTCTAAGCTATAAGGGAATCAAAGCTTTAAACCTTTTCATAATGCGCAGCTACTTCTGCCGACTCTATTAGTGCTTACTGAACCTAGATTTGTCGGATGCAAGTCAGATGCTGCATATCTGGCTTGCATCTGACCAACCGTGCCGACAACACTATAGACGAATAAAACTGTCTGGATTGTCTATGGTTCTAATGGTAGCGACACAGCGCCATAAATGGTTTAATGGCAGGTTAAAGGAAAACTAGAAAAATGTGAGCATAATTATTTAAAAATAGAAAACATCTAACGAACATTTTTGGTTAGATATGCAAGTTTAACAAAAAAGAAGTGTGGATAAAAACTATTATTGAGAAAATTTAAGAAAAAAAGTAACTTAGACGGGTATTTGTATTTATTTCGAACTGGGGACTGATGGAACACAAATACTGATATGCCTCACATTGTCGTACATT
The DNA here is from genome assembly GCA_905163555.1 of Notocelia uddmanniana. Lineage (NCBI taxonomy): Eukaryota > Metazoa > Arthropoda > Insecta > Lepidoptera > Tortricidae > Notocelia > Notocelia uddmanniana. The sequence goes on from LR991053.1 coordinate 47,098,427, forward strand.
CATTGTCTACGTTTACTACCGGGCGTGCTATATTGTCTCTTCTGCACCGTCGTGATGGTTAACATTCCCTGATGGCTTCGCTGCAACATTATAATTGTAGTTAAGTTATTCATCTGGCTGAATGGTTTAGGGGTATTAGAAGTTATTACATCTCATCGTGCGTGAATAAATTACTTATAACTTCAGCGTACAGTAAATATAACTAATAGGGTTTATTTCCAACACCCTCATTCATAGCATTTAAGATTTCACCATTATCGGCATCTATTTCCCAAGCAAAAAGCCCGCCAAGTTTATTAGCTCTCACATAATTGCCTTTGGCAATAACCGATGTCGCATCATCATAGGTTATGAGATCTCCTGTTTCTTGTTTAAACACGTATGGTGCCTGCGCTTCGTTATCGTAAGCGTACTTCCATTTTCCTTGGGCTATTTCATTGGCAATGACTTTGTAGTCTATTACACTGTCTTCCCATGTACCCTTGACTGGTCCTCTAGCTTTTCCTGTGAGGGGATTAGAACCATTGTAACCGTAGACGCTAGTCCATCCTCGCCCATACATAGAGACGCCAAGGACGATCTTCTCCGGAACCACTCCTTGATTTAGCAGCATTTTCGTCCCGAAGTCTGTTGTGTAGTTTTCGTTCCGATTCCACGCAGGGGCATATAACGCAGTCATATATCCGAGGGTATCGAGTGACCAAGCTCCTTTGAAGTCATAACTCATGAGGAAGATGTGATCCAAGTAATGCTGAACCTCTTTGTAGTTTACTTTTTCTATTTTATCCCAGCCAGCACTGATAGCTGAGGTCAACTCGTACTTCTTGCCAGTCTCAGCAGAGAGTTCGTTAAGCATAGCGTTAAGTTCCTTAATAAGGGTGACGTAAACCTCGCCGTCTTTTGGGTTTCCCATCCTAGGATTGAGCCCCTTGCCACCTGGATGCTGCCAGTCGATATCCACACCGTCAAAGAACTTCCAAGTTTGAAAAAAGTCCTTCACCGAAGCAACAAAACGATCACGTTTGACTTTATCGTGGAAAAAGAAGAAGGGATCAGATAAAGTCCAACCCCCAATGGAAGGCAGAATCTTCAAGTCAGGCCGAGCTTGTTTAAGAGACATTAGCTGGCCAAAGTTACCCTTGTAAGGCTCATTCCAGGTCGAGACTCCCTTCTGAGACGCTTGGAGAGCGGCCCAAGGATCGTGGAGTGACACTTCAAAATCCTTTCGACCACTACAAGATTTTTGTAAATTATCGAAAGGTTTTCTATCTTTTACAAGTAAACTGTCATTGATGCCCTCACCACCGCAGATTGCGATGAAACCGTATAAGAGATGAGTCAAATTGGGTACTGGTATCATATCCACGGTGAAATTCCTTGCGTATATTCCCCATTCAACGAAATACGCAGCCACCACCTTTCCAGAAGTCTGGTTGAACGGCGTGTTTTTTGCCTGCATGCTGTATTGTAACGGGGGCAAATGGCTGCCGTCCGTGTCGGCGACGACAATATTTACTGAATCACTGGACTTACACCCGTATGTATTGCATAATTCTACCACCATTTGATACCGGCCTCCCTTTTTCACCTTGAACGTCACTGACCCTGTGGCAGACCCCGACCATACTTCCTTACCGCTCAGGAGGACTTTAGCATTATCTCCTTTATCTCCCGACCAGACGTCCCATTTAACAAAGATGTCGGCCGCGTCTTTGCGTTTAACAAGTTGGTTGTACGATATGGCATCTTTGTCAACTTCGATGATCGCGTAGTTTCTCTCTGCCCAGGCGATGGACGGCTTCCCTGGTGGGGTGGTGGCGCTTGCTAGAGCGAGCAATGCCGCTGTGGTCGCCAGTTTCACTGAACAACCCATCATATAGGTACTTTGGTGGAGCCCGTCTTGAACTGAACCTGCACATTGAAATATAAAGAACAGATATAAAGAACAAACGAATACTATGGAAACTCTCCAGAGAGTTACTCATGTTGGCGTAGCGTCTTCTGAAGTCATTATTTTATCACAAACGAGAGAGATAGGCGAGGCGAAAATAAAATTGAAGTTTGATATAAATTGCAGCCTCATGATTAATATTTTATCGTAATGTCATTTACACCGTCTAGCAAAAATGCTAATGTTACTTTATATTATTGTATAGGTTCTAGTAATAGGGACCAGGACCCATTGAGTACGGAACTCAAAGACTATATTTGCACTGAAAGTGGAATCCAATGGAAATATAAACATTTTTTTTTAAATTAAAAATGGGATTGCTCTTGGCTAGCATCTAGCCGGGGGGCAAAGATGAGGCCGACATGAATGCAATACTTGAGTAAGATTTGACTCTTGTTTGCAATAAATGTTGGTATCCTGCTGGCCAATTGCTGCACTAATTAAGGCGAAGGGGTGGGCAAGCTCATTCCATACAAACTTTGTGCAAGTTTTTCTTCGTTTGTGTTTGCACACCAGTTACTATTTTAGGTCCATATACTTATTTTTTTGTTAGCTATGTCTTGATGTTTTTCTTTTTTAATTTTAATATTTTTTTGTATTTTTTTAATTTATATATTTTTAAAATAATTCAAAATATCTACATCAAGTTCTGCGTATATCCAATATGTACCAATAAAAAATAAAATAAAATTCTGAAGTGCCAAAACTAACGCAAAAAACTTGCACAACCTTTGTATGGAGAATGGCTTGCCCTACCCTGCGCCTTAAGTCGATCATCTTGTTTTATTGTTTATGTCTGAAGGATGTTTATACAGGGTGTAGCCTGTAACATGAGCAAATAATTAAACGGTAAGCAAGCGTGCCAGCACCGAGGGCTACTGCGTATGAATTCGGCGCTAGACACGCTAGTGTAGCTTGAGGTCTCTGAAATGTCAAATGTCACTATTTGTGGGTGGCCTACAAATACAAAATACAAAATATTTATTTCATAAAATAACACTTAGTACATAATATAGGGGATGGAGCCACCCGGTGAGCAAAACATTGCCTGTGTTGGGTGGCACCGCTCTTCCTCCAAGTTAAAAAACTTATAATTATATTGTATATTATTTACGTGCTAAACATTTGTTATTAAAGAAGAATGACATTTGAGTGTGTGTGTGCGTACGTGCGTATATATATATATATATATATATATATTTTTTTTTTTTTTTTATTTTTTTCTTAAATGTTGTATGGTACATTTGTTTATACAATAAGATCGCCAAACTTGTGTATCATGTGTGTGTGTGGGTGTGTGTAAATATTGGGGGACAATCTTACACAAATCGACCTAGTCCCAAACTAAGCAAAGCTTGTACTATGGGTACTAGACGACGATATACATACTTGTATAGATAAATACATACTTAAATACATAGAAAACATCCAAGACCCAAGAACAAATATCCGTGAAAAATGCACAAATAAATGCCCTGGCCGGGATTCGAACCCGGGACTTCTAGCTTCGGAGGCAGAGTCACTACCAACTAGGCTAAACAGGTCGTCAACATTGCGGCATGCCGATATTTCTACGATAATGTTTTATGGTACTGTAGAAACAAGAGCGACTCGTTCTTAGACGGACGGTGGACAAAGGTGAGAAATAATGAAGAAGTTCTTGAAAATTTACTCCCTTTACTGAATTACAGTTTACAATGTTTACATGGTACGTATAATAAAGCACGTGTATGCGTTCAGTAACTGTTGTAATGAGAGTGGGGGCGCGGTCCCGTCCGCGCTGGCTGGTCGCTGACGCGTATAAGTTAAGTTATCTTATCTTATCTTGTTTATACGAGGGCCCTTACGGATGATCTTCGACCCAATGAGATCTTTTGTGTAATTGCCCCCTCCTTTATACCTACTCTAAGCTGTTCTCCAAAATGTCCATAAACTGGATGATGGAGCTCAGCGGGAGTACTGTGAATTCCTTTGGTTCTTATATCCAGAAAAGAAGGTAATGTAAGGTTAGATTTGGTAATGGTTATCCAACCAAAGTCAGTCATTCTTTGTCTGGCAAGGGCGTGACATTCACACAGTAAGTGTTCCATTGTCTCGTCATCCTCGCCACACATCCTACAATCTATGTTGTCTGATAGTTCCATCTTGGCCAAGAGATCCTTGATCCCGAAGTGACCTGTAAACACCCCAGTTATAATTCTGAGCTGTTTTCTGCTGAATTTCCAAAGCTTCTTGGTCCAGCTTGGGTCCACTCCTTCGATGAAGAGCTTTAAGTGCCTTAAGCCCGCCTCATTCCTCCACTCCTGTTGGTATATGGCTTTGGCGTAATCCTTTAAGGCCGATGTTATAGTTCTCTGCGAGAGTCCCACAAACGGTTCTGGACCTACAAAATGGCCTGTAGATCCCATTCCTGCCAGTTCGTCTGCTTTTTCGTTGCCGATGAACCCCTCGTGCCCTGGTATCCATACTAGATGCACTTTATTATGCCTTCCGAGCTTATTCAAAGCTTGAACGCCATTGTAAACTAGTCTAGAGTCCACTCTCGGCGCCGTAAGCGCCTTGAGGGCTGCTTGACTGTCACTGAGTATATAGATAGTCTCTCCTTTGGTTCGTCTGTCTATATTCTCCTGTGCACAGGCAACTATGGCATATGTCTCCGCCTGGAAGACAGTCGCGAATTGCCCCATGCTCAGACGCGTGTAAGTTGTTGTGTGCCTGTGTACTCGTATGCATAGCACACGTACGCTGGGCGGTAACAGGTACTAAGTAAATATGATTTAAATGTAAACTTGTTTTAACGCCCGTAATATCGAATAACAAACTTTGACAGCTGAACATTACTCGACAGTGGCGCTAACTAGTGAGCAGAAAAACGGTAGCCTTCATTGTTACCTAGTGGTTACAGTTAGAAAAAAACTTATCAAAGACAGTTTTCATGTCTTTTATTAATGTTTTGGAGTAACTCTTTATTTTGAAAATAATATGAAAATTCAAAAATCATCTCAAAAATACCCCTTTTAAAACAATAAAACCAGCCAAGTGCGACTCGGACTCGCGCACCGAGGGTACAACTTAAAAACTTTATGTGATTTATCAATATATTGGTATTTGTTGATAAAATATACGTAAATTTCATCGGATAGGTAGGTTAAACATTTTTTGGCGCCCCCGTTTAGCTGCATGGGAGCCCCCTTAAAAAAAATGAAAAAAAAATTTTTGACAATTTAACAAGATGCTTATAATGTGACAATTTGAGGACTATAGCTCCAACCGTTTGGCTGTAAAACCTGTGTGATGACCTCCAATATGTAGCGAGTAACGTCCACTTTTACGGCCATTTTTGAGAAAAACATTTTCTCCAATATGCTCGGAATGTTAGCCTAACTGTCGCAAAAATAATCCGTGAAGTTTCTAGTTATTGACAAGCGCAAATTTAAAAAGTTCAAAATTATTCTTGTCTTATTGCGGCCGGGAAACGATATGAAATTCCATTATTGTATTATTTTTTTACCTTTTAAAAACAATTTTTACTCGGAAGCGTCACTGCAAACAGCCAATACGATTAAAGTTTTCCTTCGTTTTCTTAATTTTTATAATTGCCATAGACTAAACTTTAAATTTGGTGACGTTTTTAAAAATGTCTCCAATGTTTCAAATAAAAATAAAAATGCGAAATTCAATTCAATAAAATGCGTGAATAAATTTCCCGCTTAATGTTTACTCATTTTAAACACAAATAACATTTACATTTGTTATTTATTTTAATATTTTTCAACTTTAGAATTATTATTTTGATTGAAATTGGCATTATGAGTCATGACGTGTCCTTTTAAAAAATATGTAAGGCGAGGAAGGCGAACTAGGGGTTGACGTTTATATGGTTATTTTATAATTATATGTATATCTGATTATTTTTCATAATATTTTTATTTACTTGCATTATTGGAGCAAAGCACTATATATATGCCTCGGCGGAAATGGCAATTCATGGACGCGTATCTTTTGAAAGACTCCACTTCGCGTCGTCTGTCAAAATCAACTTGTCCACGAATTGCTTTTTCCCGGCCTCTGCAATAATGTACTATTACACCACACTTTGCCAAAAAGCCAATTTGGTAAGGTGTGGTTTTTGGCCAAGTGGTGACGTAAAATTGTGTAGAAAACACGGGTTTAAAACAGAAAGCACTCTCTCGCATATTTATGACCCTCGCCTGCGGCTCGGCCTCAAAAATCCGCGATATCGGCCTTTCTTTGTTTTACAACCCTTGTATCGTAAATAGCTATTACATACCTCTTTTATCGTATCAAGGTGCAATGGGTATCTCAATGAATGCTTCGTCCCGCGCGGTAGATATATATAAAGAGGAGGGCCAGGAAAACCTACAGAGTATTAGTCATTTTTTTGGGACCTGGGACTTTACGCCGACGATTTCGTCATATTATAAAAGACACTAATAGAATAAGTAGTTGACGCATGTTATATTTTATAAGTGTCGTTACACAGGGTGATTTTGGGGTCGTGATCCGGAATGATTGTATATGATCATCATCATCATATCAGCCGATGGACGTCCACTGTTGGGCATAGGCCTTTCCTAAAGAGTTCCACAATGACTGGTCCGGCGCGACCCGCATCCAGTGGACTCCCGTGACCTACACCGATGGCCGTTGGGGCGGAAAGGTTCTCGAGTGGCGACCACGTACTGGAAGACGCAGCGTGGGTAGGCGCCCCACAAGGTGATCTGATTGTATATAATTCTTGAGAGTTTAAAGTAGGCAAACAGCGCAGTTGGTATGAAGGTTTAACCCGTCAAGGGCGCTACGAACACACGTGTATTCCTAACAAATTTTGAATTCGAACCTAGATTTGTTATAGTGGTAATTACAATAAATTTTGTTTTAACATGTCGTTTCACGGGTTAAAACTCAAATAATTTCCTTTTTAATCCAAAATTAAATGGGGAATAATAGTTTTCCTAACACTCATAGCATACAATACGTCAATGAGAGTAAGGTTATCATATTGTGTTTTTGAGATTCTGTATTTCTGTCATCAAAAAATAAAATAAAAACGTATTTGTTTCATGCCACTACTATTTTTGAAATGGCTATCAGACACCAAGTCGGAAAAACTGATTCATGATCACGACTCTGAAATCAGCCTGTATAGTTGAAGGATCTATTATAGCTTATATTCTTGACTAGCTTTTGCCCGCGACTTCGTCTGCGTAGAACTCATTCTTGCTTTGGAATTATTTGTTTTCCCATACATCTTTCACCCTTCTTTACATCCCTTAAGAAATGATTACATTGAATATGAAATGTTCTTTACCACGCTCGGAAAATTTTAATAGTAATCGTTTTTTCAAAACGAATCATCATCATCATCATATCAGCCGAAAGACGTCCACTGCTGGACATAAGCCTCCCCCAAAGAGTGACACAATGACCGTTCCTTTGCCATCCCCATCCAGCGGACACCTGCGACCTTCACCAGGTCATTAGTCTACCTTGTGGGGGGGCCTACCCACGCTGCGCCTTCTGGTACCTACTCGCCACTCGAAAACCTTTCCTCCCCAACGGCCAACGGTTCTATGTGCTATATACCCCGCCCACTGCCACTTAAGTTTAGCGGTTCGTTGGGCTATGTTGGTTACTTTGGTTCTACTGCGGATGGCCTCACTTCTGATGCGATCACGCAGAGATACTCCCAGCATAGCCCTCTCCATTGTTCTTTGGGTGACTTTGAACCTTCTTATGAGGCCCATAGTAAGCGACCACGTTTCAGTGCCATATGTCGTCACTGGCAACACACACTGTTCAAAGAGCCTTGTCTTGAGACACTGCGGAATATTGGACGAAAAGATGTGCCGTAGCTTCTCGAACGCTGCCCAGCCGAGTCGGATTTGACGATTTACCCCTTTCTCGAAGTTGGCCCTTCACTAACTGGGTACCTTGGACCTAACTGGACAGTCTGTCCTAGGTATATAATCGTCTGACAACTTCAAGTAAAAGTGTCCGTTTGTAACGGGAGTTGGTGCTACGTGCTCGTGCTTTCAAAACGAATGATTAAGCTTAGTTATATCAAATGTACCGATTCTAGACGAATGAGGCCCGTAAAATATTGCATGTACAATGATAAAAGTCTCGCTACGCAGTTCTTCCGTAAAACGTCCCAACAGAGCGGGTTCTTCATGTAAGCATGATGGCCGAAGGCCGTAAGCAGAGAGGCAAAACATGCAAGGCGAAAGGCCGAGTATTCACACAAAACGGGCTTCTTATGTAAGGTTGAGGGCCCAAGGCCTGAAGCAGGGAGGCGAGAAACGCGAGGCCGAAGGCCGAGTTTCTCAACAGACTGGATTCTTTATGTAAAGTTGATGACTAACGGGGCGAAACAGAGTGGCAATGCATGCGAGGCCGAAGGCCGAGCATTCAAATAGAGCGGGCTCCTTATATAAGAATGAGGGCTGAAGGCTCGGAGCCGTGTGGCACGCATGTAGGGCCGAAGGCCTGAAGCAGAGTGGCAATTCACGCAAGGCCGAAGGCCGAGAATCCCAACAGAGCGGGCTCCTTATGTAGGGCCGAAGGACTGATGCAGAGGGGCAAGGCATGCGAGTCCAAAGGCAGATCATTCACACAGAGCGGGCTCCTGATGCCGATCATTCACACAGAGTAAAGTGTAAGGCTGAGGGCCGAAGGCCCGAAGCAGAGCGGCAATGCACGTGAGGCTGAAGGCCGAGAGTCACAATGCCTAGACATATAAACCGATAGACAAACACACACGAATTATTAAAGCTGTTGAATGTGTTCTGTTTCGATGCTAAGGGCCCTCCAATCGCTCCATTGATTTAGCCAATATCTTCAATGTACAGATTTTCGACCTTCTACAGCTGTATTATATGTATACGGATAAGCATAAATCCAGGGGCCTTTCAACTCGAAGTACGAATTTTTCTATGGAAATTTTAGTTTAACTTGTTTGTACCAGATGTCACTGGGTGCTATCTCTATCGCACTTGCATATTGAAGTGACTGGGATGCAGCGGTTGTGCGGTTAGTTCTTACTAAATACACAACGGCGCTACGATCTATGTGGAGTATTTCACTGGTATCTCTATCTCAGTATATAGATTGTAATTTGTGCATAGATCTAAGGTGCTTCAACCGTCAATGTTGACGATTGAGCTGCCCAGCCCAAGTGATCTCTTATATCAAACAGTTATTATAGTGTGAAGGGTCACCAATTACGTAAACAATAATACACGACAAAATTAAATTGTACACTGACGATACAAAGACTGCATTGAAGCAGCTGTTTTTGTATTTAAGCATATGAAAACAAACAAATCCAAAGTATCGCAAATTTATTTTGATTTACACGCAATAATAGACCTAATTGCTAAAAGGTTATGCTCAAAAATAACGTCATCAATCAGAAGGAATTATGATATTTTGGCTTTGACATATCGAAAAGTCAGCTTGTTTACAATACGTCAAATTCTGCTATCGCTTACGTTAAAATTATTGACACGCCGTTATACTCCCAATTGGCTGAAACTTAAAGCTTATAATGGCTTATGAGGATTTAAATCACCCCGTTTCATAGACCATATTTGCACCCCCGATTTCATCCCTTTGAGGGTGATTATCGGGACAAAAAGTATACTATAAGTGAATCCAGATTACATACTGTTAGTATACAAAAAATCATTTTGATCTGTTCAGCCGTTTTTGCGTGATTGAGCAACAAACATCCAAACATCCAAACATCCAAACATCTAAACTTTCGCATTTATAATATTATATAGTGGGATGAAAAGTAATGGTTTCAAATTTGATGCATAATGTGTAAGTGTTAGGAATGAATCGGTTAGACAATTTGGACTAAATTCAGAGCGATAACTTTTCGAACGAGCGTTACAATAAATAAAAAGTTATTTTCACTTACAAAAGTTTCAGTTTATATCTACGTACGAAACGTTGCACAATCAACTAGCAAATACCAGCTAATATTATTATAATTCACGCTCAAGTAAGATAAGGTCGGCTCGTTTCACTAAAATCTGTCATGATACCGGTGCAATACTTGATACCTTAAAATCATAATTGACTCCATTTGCGGTAATATTTGTCGTAAACACAAAAGGTCGGCCCCTCGCGTATGAAACTAAAATATAAAAAAAAATACGGGGCATATTTTAAATTCAATTTTTAGGTTTTCCCAAATTGAGCAGCAGGGTAAATACGCAATTTTTGAGGGTGCGTGAAGTGCGAGTATATTTAGATGTCGTTTTCTATACTACAAATTAGATCTGCCTATGGTACGTTCAAAAAGTCAGAGCATTCATAACAAATAAATCATACACATTTATGTACGGTTTTGTCTATGGTATGCGACACATACTCTAAAGGATCTTTTAACTGGATCCCAAACCCTATCCTTTACCTTAGTAGAAATCGACTGTATAACCAGGAAAACATGATAATACATGAATATTTGCTCCTCAGGCGTCGAAGAGTGCCCGGTAGGAACCATCAGCTACTCAATCGGCTGCGGCTATGTGACACGCGAGGCTACCTGCCGTAACTCCCGACCCAAACCAGACAAGCAGCAGACCTGTGGGTACTCAGCCTGCCACTGCGTCAGCCCGACCGTCCGTGATGAGGCGTCCGGCCGATGCGTCCACTTAGACAAATGCCCAGGCGCTAAGATCATCCATGGCCACGGCCACGGCGGTGTTCCCAAGATCCTAAGACGCCCGGCGCCACATAAACCAGCACCACAACACCAAACCCCTCAAGTCCCGGTTACACCATCAGCCCCTCAAGTTGCACCAGTACCTGCTTACAATGTTGGCTATAACAACGCCAACACTGGTTACACAAACTCCAACTCCGGTTACAACAACGCCAACACGGGCTACGCTAGCAACAACGGTGCCGACACTGGTTACACTAACACCAACTCTGGTTACAATAACTACAACAGTGGTTACACTAATACCAACTCTGGATACGCCAACGCCGTACCACGGGTATAAATTTAGAGAAATTAAACCTGTTTGATCGGTTGCTTTGCATTTTTATTGTCGCCTAGTTGCCGAAGATTCATTGATATTCCTTACGACATACCAGTAGCATTTGTTGCAGTTACTAATCTACTTGTATTTTATTTGAGCCAGGAAACAAAAAGAAAACCCATTTAGTGAAAAAAAACCTTCCTAAACTCAGCCAGGTTTGTATTAGGGTTAATTGAAGTTGCTAGTCGATTACGTAACGTTTCCTACGTAAGTTATACGTAAAATGATAGTTCGGTCAACCATACGTACATTCGATCGATTTGATTAGGCTCCTCCCCTCTAGCCCTCTAGACTGCCTGCAGCCTTTACAAAATGTGATGTTAGTGTGCTCTTTCTCATATCTTTTGTTTTAATTTAATAAAAGAAAGCAAAATGGAAACAGGGGAGTACTTTTTTAAGGTTTAAAATTCATACTGATATTATAAATGTGAAAGTGTATCTTTGTTACCTTTTCACGCTTAAACCACTGAACCGATTTAGATGAAATTTGGTATAGATGTAGTTTGAGTCCCGGGAAAGGATAGTTTTTATCAAAGGAAATCCTTAAGGAGTGAAAAGGGAAGTTTGTATGGGAGAGCGGTAAGCTTGCGAATACAATAATTTAATAGCAATTATTTCTCTTAGGCGACTACGAGTTACACGCGAACGGAGTAGCGGGCAAAAGATAGCATTTTATATGATGGTACAAAACGTAACAGACATCTATTCGTTTATGTATTTAGTTTTTTTTGTCTAAAATCACTGTGTTATAACTCTATGGACACCAATTTCAACTACTCGTATTCAGGGGCCTCTACATCAAAGACCGATACAGGCACGAAATATCTGCTACATTTTCAGCTAAAGGACTGTAGTGCGTTTAGAGCATTCAGAATTAGAACCGCCGATCATGAGGGATGTATCAATCCATCCAGTTGCCCCCAGCGGGGTAATAAAGCCAGTAATACCCAATGGAGCGAGCTTCGGTTACTAGCTACATTCAATTTCAACTCCGGCTACTAGTACTTACTAAGGCTGGGTTGTACCGACTTACGATCACAGACCGATCAACGTTAAATATGCCGCTGCCAGCTGTCATGCCATAGAAACTTGTCAAACTTTCCATACATTCAAATCTTAACGAACACAGCTTACGATTACAAACGGTTTGGTGCAACCCAGCTTAATATCTATTCTGTGGCTCTGTGGTGCGCTTATTTCCTAATGATAAAGAAATGACTTACCTTTCTGCTGTCACTTGGTATAAATGCAATGAATATTCTTTTTTTCATGCCTTCGGACTGTGTTGGATTCTCACCACACTTATCTACGGCTCGAGCCGGACGCTTATAGGTCCTTTCGTCGGGGTTACCGTTTTGCCGTCCACGCTGTCACTCACTGGTCAATGTAATGAGCGAAATGTTGATAATGTAAAATTCCCTTGCGGTCTATTTGCACATTAATATTTAATTTTGAATGGTGTACCGACTGGCTTATAGCCATCGATGTTGTCGAACGACTGCCGATATCGTATACGTATCTGATTAAGCTTAATGCATAATTGGTTCAAGCCATTTCATCGTCGATAACCGTGGTGAGACCCGTATGGTAAATCATACGACATCATCAGTCAGATTTCGACCACTGCCGAACGTAGGCCTCTTTCATATTGCACCATAAAATTTCATAAGCCATAGTACTTGATACTGGGCTTTGTACATCCAGGCACTGCCAGCAGTCTTCTTAAAGTCATTAGTTTCGTTAGTCGCAAAACTTGACACATTTTTTTTAACTCTACATACTCGTCAAAATGTATCGGATGTTTGAGAGAAACAAAATCTTGAGGATGAATCAAGTTCGTCACTTTGCTTCGCAAATATATGACGATATGTCGCGCCGTGCGAGGGAAAGGTAGGACACATGGAAGAAAAGCCAAGAGGGCTTTGTCTACCTGTGGGACATTTAAGGCTCTGAATAATATTAACAATAATGTCGCGCACTCGTTTTGACACAGCCACGACACACGATACGGTCACGTGGAAACCAGCGTGTGGAACACATTGAAACCACATCGCGATACAAAGTGACAATTCAAACTGACCTCCACATTCTGCCGGCGTCTGTATTTCATATAACCTGGACCTTTTTAAGGCACGAGAAAATAGGCATCTTCTGAGTGAGCTCGCTTCATCGTCGGCCTCGTCTTTTCCCCCTGGCTAGATGCTGGCCAAGAGCAATCCCATTTTTAATAAAAAAGACCACAAAAATTTAGATAGTTCAAGCTCCATCCTAAACGATCTCCAACACAAGCAAATGGATGAATACTATAACTGTTAAATCCATAACCCATCCCGCCCATTCGCTTTTATTACAAGAAAAGGTGTCCCACACTTAAGCTAAAGCTGCCCCAGGGCGACTCATAAAAGAGTGTTTCCTTATAAACGCACTATCAAAGGCCATAAATTGCAATCGGGGCGTCGATTTATACGAAGCTAATACGCCGGAGGGATGGACGGACCCTTAATGTTTAAAGCCCTTGGCACACTACATGAGAAAATGTAAACGTTCAGCGGGCGGTTGGTTGCCTTTTTATCACTTATCGTTGTTTATAAGGCAGTAACTCTCGTACTCGCATACTTGTCAGAACGTGACGGATATCTCATGCACGACAAAAGTGATAAAATGGCAACCATCATACGCCTCCCGCCCGGCTAGTACGGTCGGCCTCACAAGGGTCTTTGTACCGTGTCTCATGTTTAAACTGTCATACTAAAATTTCCAACGGATGAAAGCGACAGCTCCAAAGTGTACAGCTACTTATGAGGGTGACTGTACTTACGTAATCCCGACCGTCCGTATGTTTTGACATATAACACGTTATAATTTTACGTGCAGTGGAGATTTTATCTCAATTAGCTAACATGTTAATGTTTCAACGTTTTATCTCCATACACTAATTTTGTTTAAAATGTTGCGAACTTATAAAAGTTAACTAGTACAAACGATTTACTATTCATTTTGTAGTTTTATCGGAGGAAACTGTCATATTAGTGCTCAAACGCAAAGATGTTGCGAATGTCCATGGGCGGCGCTAATCGCTTACCATCAGGCGATTCGTCTCCTCGTTCGCCTCCTTCGTTTCAGAATATTTATATCGAGATTTCGATACACGTATCTACGTTCCACTTACCTCTACGACTCCTACTACTAGTAATCAACCACAATCACAACTTATTTTAACTGACATGCATGACATTTTCTTTTTTAAATAATACGTTTCATTCGACCACGGCAATTGGACGGATTCCAGAGGCCGTGGGTTCAAAACCGGTCGGGGTGATAAATTTTCACTTCGGTTGGAAATAATAAGTTTCATGTTGCAAGAATATTCTAAGAACATTCTCGAGAATGTTTCCACGTTTTAGGAATGTTCTGCGACTTGTACATCACTAACTGTATCATGTATTGTATGTCTGTCAAGTGTACCTTCCTCCACGAACCGTTACGTGGCACATTTTTTTTTTTCATATGCTGATATCTGTCCATGTTTTGTTATTTTCTTACACGAATAAATGCCTATTACATTCTAAGTCATACTTCATCGCATTGAGTGTGCTCGACCCTTTCCTCTATCATATTGAAGGGTTTGTGAACACGTTTTAGCCAATCTAACGGATGGTTACACTACAACGTTATCTGTACTAGTCTACTTACTAGTCTTAGTACTAATATACATAGTTGACGTCAAAAAATGTCTACAGACAGTCTGACAAAAATATGTTACTTATCAGTTTTAGTTGTTTATAAATATCTTGACGTGGCGGGGTGGAATCTGTATATGCGGTATTTTCTAATTTACCGATATATTACTGATGTTGTGGTTATTTCCTCACCTAGCAGTTTACTGATAATATTTCTACTTGATTCTAAGCCCACCTTTTCTAACTCATCCTCTGATACAAAGTATGCTAAAAATTCATTATTTAGGCGCAGTTGTAATTTGTATAATGAATCGCTCAATGAAATAGATGTTTTCGCTCATAGTTTACCCGTTTTAAAAATAAAGTACAACAAATTTTGTTTTCTAGACAGTAACATTGTTGATACGATAAATGGTAATATTGTATTGTTGAAATAAGTGGTAATTTAGCAACCCCCTTTTCAATGTTTAATTACTTATAGCGTTTTGTGATTAAAATCGCATAATTTTACATTAATTTGTAATATAGGAAACTTTAGGCCCATTTTGTACCCATTTTTATAATTATTATTTCATTATGGCTGCTGGCTATTTCCAAATAAAGAAAAATGCGCGGAGATGAGGCTTTTTAAGTCCATGACTGGATTCGTACTGCATCGCTCCCCACCTCGTGTACACAGTTGAACAATAAATCTTATCTTATATCCAAAAGAGTGATGTATCTCGTATTCTCGTGCACGAAACACATAGCGTGTTCTTACACAGGGGGCGTGGTTTATCGAATCGATGCATCCCCTTAAGTAGCTAATATGTATGTTAGAATATATAAGCGCGGTATCTCGAAATCGTTGTGCCCAACGGGATGCGTAATGCTGTAACCTCTAACTTTAAGTTCCAGTTGTAAGATAACCAATAAGTGCATATAATAATTGAGTATTGAGACTATTAAGGTGAACAAATAATGAATTCTTAAATACATAGAAAACATCTATGCCTCGGAAATAATTATTCGTGCTAATCACACAAATAAATACCCTGACCGGGACTCGAACCCGCGGGACCACCAGCTTTGTAGCATGCAATAGTTCTCAATATGTAACGTTTGTAGTATAAAATACTGTTTCTAAAACACGCAACAAAATATTGATGCTATGTTCCTTATAATAGGCTGCGAAGGCTCGTTAATGGAATTTCATACAAATCTTGCAGGCCTAGGCCGGCAAAGTACTCTTTTTTAATTTCCATTCCACATACATTTGTGGCACAGGCATCATGACATTCTGCCACTATGCGTATTAAAAATAATACTTTGATTTTTTTGTTGTTTATTTCATTGAATGTTTGAGAAAAACACTATACATACCTCGGCGGGAAATTATGGGGTCGCCCGCCTCAGACCTATCCGTTGTATACAAATGCAAGTCTTCTATACCATAGCCAAGTCATTATATGACTGCTGCGAGAATTAAAATGGATTTTTAGACATGATCATAGAACTGTTTTTTTTGAAAGAGGCACATCTCAATGCCCGTATTCCGCCACTATATAATTTTTAAATTAATATTTAATTTTATATTGAAATAAATGAAATAAATTAATGAAATGAAACTGTTGCATAAAATACTATTTTGTCTGTATGTTTAATAATGCGACTGAATGCGACCAGAGAAACTGAAAGCGGTTAAAATCTTATCACTAGTAGATAGCTGTCGTTTTACGTTATCATAGTAATATCCGTAGGAATCCATATTGTGGATGTTTCTTGAGGGTTCCGCAGCTACGGAACCGAGTGTGAGCAAACGTCGTGAGATAATGCCCAGGGTTTCCGTTTAGCTGATATGTCAGGTCGTTAGTTTGCGTCGCCCGGCGGCTGTCGTGCTATAGTGGAAATACTCGTTCAGTAGGCTAGTTTCTTTTTATTACACTGGTTTGCGCTTGACCAGGAATCACCTGATGTTAAGAGATGTTGTGGTAGGAGAGAGCGCGCCGGCCCGCGGCGGCACGTTAGAGACGCCGCCCTCCTGGCAACGGCGGGCGTGGCCAACGTAGTAGACAACATCCGGAAACTGGGACTACAGGTCGCCCTGCACCTAAGCCGGCTTCTCCCGAACGTGGGTGGGCCGAAAGCAGGCTACCGCCGATTGTACACGGGCGTGGTGCGGTCGATGGCCCTGTATGGTGCACCTATCTGAGTGGACGCCCTGTCCGCCTACCAGAATAAGGCCCAACTGCGGCCACCGCAAAGGGTCATGGCGGTCAGGGTATCGAGGGCGTATCGCACCACCTCGTTTGAGGCGGCCTGCGTTTTGGCGGGCTCCCCACGGGCGTGATGGCAGAGGTGTACCGTCGGGTAGCAGAGTCCCGCCACAGAGGAGACCAACCAGGCCTAGAGGAGATAGGGAGATGGAGAGAAGCCGCCCACCAATCTCTTCTCCGGAAGTGGACGGAGGCTCTGGAGCAGCCGAGTGTTGGCCATTGGACAATAACAGCAGTGCGGCCCGTCCTGCAGGGATGGCTCAATAGGAAGTGGGGTTCGGTTTCCTTCCACCTTGCACAGATATTCACGGGGCATGGCTGCTTCGGGAGGTATCTGTGGAAGATCGCCAGAAGGGAACCGACACCCGTCTGTCACCAGTGTGGAGGGGCGGAAGACACAGCACACGCTAGAAGTGTATCTTGCCTTTGCTGAAGAGAGGGCTCGCCTCTCCCTTGCAGTGGGACCCGACATCTCGCTGCCGAACGTGATTCAATCCATGGTCGACAGCGAGAGATCGTGGCATGTGGTTGTCTCCTTTTGCGAGGAGGTGATGCGGCAGAAAGAGACGGCGGAATGGGTCAGGGAGGACTCAAATGCATCCGACCAACGGCGCCGCAGACGTCCTGGGCGTAGAAGGCTGGTGCATGACCGCCGGCTGCCCCCTTAGCAAGGACCTCCGGGTGACAGGCACGGGGACAACTGTCACCCACCGGATCGAGGTCCCAGGGTAGGAGTGCGTAGCCCAAAAGTTTACGCCAACCAAAGGACGGTGGCGGGGGAACACGCAACCAATTCCCCCACAGCTGGGTCCAGGGAGCTGGACAACTGCTGGCGGAGTTACGGATGTGTGCGAGAGCGTTCCCGCGACTCCGCCAAAGGCAGTGGGAAGTACTCCCCAGGTTTTTAGCCGGTAGGAATCCGGCATATCCATCGCGCCTCTCCTAAGCGCGATGGAATCTATGATGGTTTTCCCTGGGTGAAAAAAAAAACCGGTTCACTCTCTTCTTAAACCATTTGGATATTAAATCAAATTAAAGGGAAAAATTGAAAAATTTTATGCTCCGAGCACTGCGTTACTGCTTTAGTACAAAATTAAAATTAAAAAGTATTCATTTGGATATTAGTTTGATTAGTGTATGTAAAACTTTTGTAATGTGATTTATTACTTTTCTACCTTATATAGAATTTAATTTAGTTACAGTGGTCTTGTCGAATAGGCCAATGGTTAAATTGACATTCGGGGCGTAAATGGATGAAAATGATCACCCAAAGTATTACAAACTAGGGGATTATATAGCATAGTATTGGCACAAAGCGTCGTAGTATGGCTGATAAACAAAGAGTAGTATTCATAAATATGGCTATGCATTGACGCAAGAGAGAATGCATGAAAGATGATGGTTGGCATTAATATTCGTATATTCCATTATGTGATAGTAAAAAGAACAAAAATCTCTTTCGCGGCAAATACTACCAGGTACCAGGGTTTAATGAAAGTTCTGGCAAAAACACATTTTAATCATAACTTAGTAGCATTACTTTGCCGACTCGCACCCGCATAAATGCTAGCGAAATTCAACTTCTTTGTTTTATAGAAAATCAACGGATACATAACGATATGTAGACCTAACAGTAATTATCAATTTATCAGTATTAAAAAAATACATTTAGATCTACACTACCGTCAAAAAGTTTAGGACCAAACACAATTTATAGTTTCATTTTCATAAATTATTACGCAAACCAAACAAGGGAAAAAGATTGCAATGGGCTGTTTCTCACAAGGAAACACTTTTTTTTTTGCAAACTGGTCGAGAGTACTACGGACAGGTGAATCAAGGTTAAACGAATAATCAATCAATGTTGATCATTTGCATATTTTGCGTTTGATCTTAAACTTTCTGACGGTAGTGTACCTTACACATGCTCAAAACCATTACGTAAACACCCCTCTGAATTCCAGTCAGGGCCTCGCTTACTGTCGTTGATAAAGTAATATGTCAAACTTACGTTAAGTAGATCTGACTGTCATTTTTAAGCATGGAAAATGACAGTTACGCAAATTAAATGAACCCACTGAATTAGAAATCCCGGGCCTGGAATACTGTCTAGTGACAGACTACTGTGGCCAGCTTACGTCAGGCGTTTCACACCTTCGCCACGACAATGTCACTTTGAGACGTTTCTTTTATTATCTTGATAAATTTGGGAACGTTTTTACACAAGCTTCGGTGAGATGTGCGTAAATTTGGAGCCCGTGCTGTTGTATCGTCGGTATACTCGTAGGTCTTTATGCAATGTTTTTCATGAATCTAACTGGAACAATTCTTTATAGAATATTCCTTTACTATCCCATCAAAGAACTTGTTGGTCTATTAGTTATAATGCAATATATCCACTTGCGTATAGTTAATGCTAAACACGCATTATTCTAAAATCTTTCGTTTCGTTCGGGGTTCAACGCGCCATCGATGAAATATTGCATTTTGCTCCCTTGTCAATCTACTATTTAGGTTGATGTAATAAAAACATAATTTATTTTGCATTAAAATGGCAAATCTTGACTTTAGAAAAACATACAATGCTACATCGTTTCCATGTGTATACACGGCTTTATGTCTGAATGAACGAAAATCAATAAAAACTCCCCCCCGAGATAGATTTCCCCGTAGATATTCCAGTAGCACTTTGTAAGTAGACAGTTCTCAGTAAGATTTTGTAAGTAAACAAGCCTAATTAATATCAAGTGATCCCACGTTTTTACAGCCCCGATAGCCTATCTGAGGGTGATTTATCTCCGGCGGGGCTCAGGCAAACGTGCCAAACCAACTTCACGACTGACTCTTAAACGGGGTGGGCAGAAAGGGAAGTTTCGTTAGGCATTAGGTTGTGGTTGGTAGTAGTAGTAGGTTAGCATGGTATGGGCATGTAATGAGGAGGGATCAATGTCATATTGATAAAAGAATGTTAGGATTGTGTGAGAGAGGTTATGAGAAAGAAAAGAGTAAGCACTTGCACTGTAGTGACGAATGATAGGTTGTGGAATGAGCTCTGACGTTTTCCCAAGGGACTGCAGTACCTATGGTGTTCTTCATTTATTTATTGAATCTTTATTGCACAGTAAGAAATCTTAACCTACAAAAGGCGGACTTAATTTCATTCTCTACAGTTAACCTTCAGGCGAAATAGAAAGATTGTATGCGGTGCAACTATAAAATACCAGAGAACATATTTGGTAAGCTTGCACACAAAATATTGATTCAAATATATACTATCTATCATATAGTTACATAAATAATTATTTATACTCATTACGTAGACATACACAAATACATAATTATAAATAAATAAATATAGGTACTTATATAATGACGAATACCTACTAAACAGATATCCTAAGAATTCCGTAGACTACCAGCAACAAAAACGCGTACAGCTTTTTTGAAGGCAAATTTGCTGGAAATAATTTTAATTTTAGGTGGAAGACCGTTCCGTAGAGGAGCCGCCTGGACGGAAAAAGAATTGGACATAAAACCAGAACGGTGAAGCGGTATTGCCAAAGAGATAGCCCGACGAACGAAGATGGCGTTCATGAGTTTCCTCAAGAAATTTAAAGAGGGATTTGAGATATTCGGGACATTGTGGATCCTTGAGAATGGAGAAGACAGTGCAAAGGATGCGGATGTTACGTCGTTGATGGATCGTGGGCCAGCCAAGCTGAGATCGGAACAATGAGACATGATCATATTTCCTTAGGCAAAAGACAAAGCGAATACAGTTATTGAGCAGGCGCTCCAGCATATCAAGAAGTTCTCCGCTCAAGTCCGGATAGCACACATCACCATAATCAATTATGGGGAGAATTAAGGTGTTGACTAACATGACTTTGGTACTAATGGGCAAGAAATGTTTTAGCTTGTTAAGAGCATGTAAGGAACTCATGACTTTCCTACTAATTTCAGTGACCTGAGCCCTCCAGCTCAGAGTACAGTCCAACAGTACACCCAGGTCTTTAACACTTTGACTGAAAGGTATAGGAAGATCATTAAAGTTTACGGGCGTAATAGAGTTACAGTCTAGTTTGGCAAGCTGTCGAGAGCTACCGATGATAATAGCCTGACACTTAGAAGAGTTGACAAAGAGGCCAAACTTCTCGGAACACTGCTGAATGTGTAGGAGGTCTGAGTTTAATTTTTAAATGGTAGACTCAAGGTCTGTCACAGTACACTGGTCGTAGAGTTGTAAATCGTCGGCATATAGATGGTGCGAGCAGCGAAGGTCAGGGCTGATGAAATTAATGAAAATAGAGAAGAGGAGTGGAGACAGAATTCCTTCTTGAGGTACGCCAGTCGCAAGATCACACCAGTCCTACAAAGACCGGTCCACACGAACCGCTTGCTGGCGCCCCCCAAGATAGGCAGAGAACCAGTTAAGAGCTGCAAGTTACACATTTAGATGCTTTAGCAGAGCGAGGAGGATATCATGATCAACAGTATTAAAAGCGTTGGAGAAGTCGACCAAAACAAGTACCGTGACCATTTGAACCTCCATGCCTCGCCGAACATCTTCATGATATGAGTGTATATATTTTAAAAGGGTCTCCAACGGCCAAGTGGTACTCCTGGAGTTGCAAGCGTCCATAGGCTACGGTGACTGCTTACAGGCAAGCCGTATGCTTGTTTACCACAGACGTGGCATTAAAAAAGTCAGAGAAACATTTGGGTTTGATAACTAATGAAATAAAGTGAAAATAGTCCTAGTAACTTAATAATAGACATAATTTTTGCAGTAATTAAAACCATTTGACCTACAACTTTGTCTTTGTAAAATCTAATTGGCATTATGAAAGGCTTCACAAACCTTTCTGTCTACTGCAGACTGCTAATAGTGAGGAGGAGGGAAGGAGACAACAACGAGACGATATCGATATTAATGATATGAAAAAGTTTTTTTTTAAATACTCGACAAAGGAACATAGCTAAGAACCATCTCCACAAACAAGAATATCGATTTTAAAAACCCACACTTAAATCGTTTCATCCGTTTGGGAGCTGCAATGTCACAGACACACAGACATACATATGTTCGACTTATAACACCGCTGTTGCGTTGCGGCGGGGGTTAAAAATGAAAACAGTTTTAAAAGAAGTTATCTAACCCACTCAAGCACAGCGATAGCTATGCGTTACGCCTCTTCGCGGTATAAGACATGTAGCTTTTGATAAAGAATTTATATAGCACGTATTAAAAAAAAACAGAGAAACATCTTACTTAAGCGCTAAATAGGACACTCAGTTTGAGGACCCAAAATGGCTTAAATGTACTAGTAGTTATTGCTCTTGAGTGTATATACAATACAATACAATTCTTTATTGATAACATAAGTTACAGGTCAATTGTCATGATATGAACACTTTAAATTAAACTTATCAGATTCAGATTTGGCTAAGATACGAGTACGTTAAATTCAAATACAATAAAAGTTAACAATAATTTACAGGTGGAATACAATTCAGAAGGGAAATATAATACAATCACAATTCAATTACTATGTCAATTTGTTAAAAAACAGATAAATTTATTTATAATCATAAGAATAGAATTATTACTTATTGTTAGTTAAGAATTCATTAAGGCTATAATACGCTTTTTCTGTTAGGAAGTCCTTCAGTTGGTTAACGAATGCACTCTCGGACATTTTAGCTTCTTTTACATTACTTGGTAGGCAATTATAAATTTTTGGACCCATGTACCAGTAGCACTGCTCAGATTTTTTAAGTTTGTGTCTGTTGACCAAAAGGTTGCCCGCATGACGTTTATCAGGGCCACGTTCTTTAAATAGATTTATGCTTTTACGGACAGTTTTAGATATTTCCAATATGTACAGCGATGGGACTGTTAATATTTTCATTTTTCTGAAAAGATCACGGGCTGGCGTGTCCCATGGCACCCCAGCCATGATTCTTATTACCTTTTTTTGCAAGTTAAAAATCCTTTGTCTCTCTGCTGCCTGTCCCCACATATCAATACCGTAAGTTACAAGAGACTGGAAGTAGGCAAAGTACGACATTCTTACTGAATTGTCGTCAAGCATTTTGGTCAGTCTGGAGATCGCATAGCAAACTTTTCCTAATACGAGTATACAAAGGAAAGAAGTCTGATGACGACTATTAAAGGTTTGAATAAAGTTTTCCTTCAATTGAATTTTCCGTGTAGAAGACAGGTTAATAGCTAACACATGAAAAGCATGCAAAGGTTTGCAAAACCACGTCATTAAGCCGCCAGTAAATATAGGCACGCGTCCAAAGCCAAAAAGTCACAAGTCATCTTGAACCAGGTCGTTATACGGCATTTTGTGCCCAAGGCCGGGCAGTAAATACGGCGTGATTTATACCGTGTCGTATCAATTATTCGATCGCGATATATTGCCGGCTCTCCGACGGGCTACGTAATGTAACCGACTGGAGCCAGAAAAGAGGGCAATGTTAAGCATTTAGGAATAAAAATAATCCTATTGTGTCGTAAATTAATTCTATTTATTTACCTCTATGAGGTCACCCAACGTTTCGGATGCGTCACAACATCCTTAAATCCAGTTATTAATTAATATCAGCGTCAAAAATCACTCCACATTAACTATTAGTGTTGTTTCAGCCAAGTGACAACCCTAGTGCACAAGTAATTAATAAAGTAGGGGTAGTTTAAAAAAATATACAGCAGTCATCTCGCGACCAAAGAGCCAAGGACTGCCGAGCCAAATATTCGCACAAAACAACATCAGCAAAACAGGTCAAGCAGCTTAGTTTTAACCAGGGTAAACCACGAAAAAACCAGCCAACTATTTAAAACACAGCCGGATTCCAACTTTTTCGCGCATCGGCAACTTATCAGAACGCTTACCTAGACGTCCCGAACAGCCCGAAGTTCAGGGGAAAAGTTCAAATTTGTGCTCACGTGGCCAAAGCTCAAGTTTTTGCTATTGTGACAAGTTTTCAAATGCAACTTTCCGAGTTCTGGAGAAAATATTGTCCCCGACTAGTTAGAAGTTTGGAGAGATCTGGCTTCTGAACGATTCTATCGCAGGAAATTCTGAATTGAATTATATCGAGATTATATAAATAGAAGTTCATTTCTTTTAGATTTTGGTGCGAAAGCAAGTCTTGGACGAACTATCTAGTGCTTTGAATACAAAATTACTTACCTGATTTTCAATATAGTAAGCTTTCGTGTCTGATAGGTTGGATAAGAGTGTCATCACTCATCATCATCATATCAGCCGAAGGACGTCCACTGCTGGACATTGGCCTCCCCCAAATAGTGGCAGTATGACCGGTACTGCGCCACCCGCATCCAGCCGACTCCCGCTACCTTTACCAGGCCATCAGTCCAAATAATCCCTAAAATAAGAGATTAGGCTAAGTTTTCTTTGTGTATTTCTTTATGTATTATCATTATGTGAAAATAAACAGTTTAATTTTTTTATTTTTTATTTTGTGGACAAACTTGCACATATCGACCTAATCCCAAACTAAGCAAAGCTTGTACTAGTACAAGCTTCTATGTATATCATCGTCTAGACTCAAATAAATACCCTGACCAGGATTCGAACCCGAATATAACGTCGGTCGACCAATAAAACTACTTTCTTGGGTCCAGAGACGCTGTCTAGCAGTCGGCCTCCGCCTCGCGGTGCTCATATGAGCAATTGAGCACCCCATAAGTGTCACTGTGGCCATAACGCCAACCAACTAGGGCACCATGGTCTGTCTGTCTTGCCAAAGAAGTGCCGGGCCGCTTTTCCCGTCATGCCGCGCTTAATGACGTCACCCGGCGGTCTTTTACGGGAGGTATATTTTGAAAGAAATTTCCGCCAAACTTTCATTACTTTTCAAATATCGTTCAATAATGAAAACACGTTGTTCTATCGTGCAACGCTCCATTTTTACTAACCCTAAATGGTCAGCTTTTAACATGTTTTTTTTTTGGTTGCCAAATGCACAAATGGCGCAAAATTAAAATCTTGCGTTACTTTAGTCATAATTATCCTGGCATTGTACCCAGTACAGTTGCATCCTTCAGGATGCCTGGGGTCCGCAACCTAATCCCAAGAATGCGGAATGCATCTTGCGTTACTTTATTAACCCAGTATAAATACTGAAGTACATAGAAAACATCCAAGACTCGGGAACAAAAATTCATGCTCATCGCAAAAATATTTGCACTGACCGGGAATCGAACCTAGAACCATCAGCTTCGTAGGCAAGTTCACTAACAAACTAGTTGTCAAAGCCTACGCTCAACAGTGGGTGTTTAAAGCCTGAAGATGCATGTTGATGATGGAAATTACCTATTGGCCGAGGAGATATGTCGATTCTTCATGACCAGTTTCAGTCTTTCAGGTTCAATTCTAAATGTATATTTTAAAGAACATTCCATTTTAAACAAATGCCATCGGAATCTATTAGGAAACTCATAATTAGTTCCACTTCACCGAATTTGTATTACTGAGACTGAAATCTGAGTCCACAGCAGCTAAACTTGGGATTTAGCTTTGTGGAGTTTTGCTATATTTCATTGTCATTTCTACGACAATAACTACATGCATAAGAATAAATACTTGTGGCTCTATGAGGTGTACATAGATCTCGCGATATATATATATATTTGACGACCTGTTTAGCCTAGTTGGTAGTGACTCTGCCTCCGAAGCTAGAGGTCCCGGGTTTGAAACACGGCCAGGGCATTTATTTGTGCATTTTTCACGGATATTTGTTCTTGGGTCTTGGATGTTTTCTATGTATTTAAGTATGTATTTATCTATATAAGTATGTATATCGTCGTCTAGTAACCATAGTACAAGCTTTGCTTAGTTTGGGACTAGGTCGATTTGTGTAAGATTGTCCCCCAATAAAAAAAAAAAAAAAAAAAATGTCAACAGTCTCCAAAAACTGACGACAAAAATTCTGTATAATTATCAAACCTGCTCACAAAATTTCACGAGAGATTCGGCTGACAAATGCGACCCGTAGCGGAGAACAGCAGGAAATGCGGAAATCTGACCATACTAAAGGATTTTTGCCGAAGCTCAAACGGAGACCTTCGTTTTACTCTAGTTTCTGCCCGCGACTTCGTTCACGCGTGACTCGTTTAAATCGTACCTCGATACAAACTTCTGCCCCCCATTTTGCTCCCTTCTGGGATAAAAACTATTCTGTCCTTCCGCGGGGTTAAAAAAATCTATATAATTATCGAAAAATGCTCCCAAATTTCACGAGAATATTATTGTCTCAATGCTTGACATTACCTCAATACTTGTCACTTCCAATCTTATTTCATGAAAGTGTGAACAATTGGTTATTATTTACCCCTCATGAAATTGGGGGAGGCCTACGTCTAGCAGTGGACGTCCTTGGGCTAAAATGGTGGTGGTGGAACAATTGGTGTCAATTTTTGGGCATACATTGGGGCGTTTACCTTAGCGGTGACCATCGAGTTCCAAAATTAAAAAGTTTGAGTCCTAACCTTGATAAATTATGTGTGTTCATTAAAACAGAAATCTAGGATGGGCGGGCGCAACGTAAGTGTTATTATATTATTTACTAGCGTTTGCCCGCGGCTTCGCCCGCGTACTCTAAGCATAATTTTTAACCGTCTTCAAAAAAGAGGTTCTCTGTTTGACCCGTATGTATGTATGTACTTATGTATGTATGTGTGTTTGTCCACGATTATCTCGCGTTTGGCTGAACCGATTTAGATGCAGTTTCCAGAAAAGTAGTTGTTACATTTTGGGGGTTTCGGTATACGAAGTTTGGTGATTGTGATTCATAAACAGATGTATGTACGTATGTATGTTTATCCACAATTATCTCGTGTTTGGCTGAACCGATTTAGATGCAGTTTCCAGAAAAGTAGTTGTTACATTTTGGGGGTTTTGGTATACGAAGTTTGGTGATTGTGATTCATAAACAGATGAACCGATGAAAAGTCAGTATACATTCTGAGAACCGGCAAACTGTAGAATTTCATTTGATTTTGGCAATAATAAGGATCGAAAACTATTATCATACATTTTCGAGAGGCCGAGGGGGAAAAGGTCGGGAGAGAAAGAAGATCTGTGTACTACAGTAACACCAATAGAAGGTCTGATAACGACCAAGCAGCAGTCATAAACTCTGGTCCTCTGAAGTACAGAAATACGGCTAATTCAATATCTAGCGTAACCCTTATTTTTCCTAAATTTAAATTAAATTGGTAGATTATGCCAGTTTCCGTTTGAGCATCCAAAAAGAAAAATTGGCCTCACTTCCTTTCGCACTACTTACTATTTGCTCGTACTTATACTGACTTTTGTTCATCTGTTAATGAATCATAGTCCTGACTAACCCCTCTAAAGCTATTAAATCATACCCAAAACTCTGTTATAGGATACGCGGGGCTCGTTCCGTACCTCAAAAGCAAAAAGAGATCCTTATTCCTTATTCACGTGTGGCTGTCCGTCAGTCCGTCTGTTACAACCGATTTGCTTTAAAACTACTGGAAATTAAAACCGGCCAAGTGTCGGAACACGCACACAGAAGGGTTCCGTGCCAACACCTGCTAGTTCACATTTAAACCACTCTAGGAAACTCACGGCACTTAAGTCCTTTTGTTTGGGCAAGACTGTTTTTCAACGATATCTCAAAAAATGGTAAACATCTCTTGTTGAAACCATAAGTCGCTGAAAGTATTTACTTAATATGCACAATCTCAATGTTTTTCAGAATCTTAAACTTCAAAGTTTGGAAATTATATACAGTCAGGGGACACAATTTTTACGACTTAGACAGCTAATCTATACTAATATTATAAAAAGGAAAGATTTGATTGTTAGTTTGCATTGAATAGCTACACTATTCTTGGGTGACATTGATATGGGCTATATTATATTTTCAAAAAATAAGGATTCTTACTATAACTCCAATAATGTAATGTTGTAAAAAAAAATAACTGAAATATTCTTTACATCGCGTGCGCTAAGAAAACTATTGATGATAGAATAAATATTTGTTAATTATTTGTATGGGCCGGGGTGCTAGTATGTATAACTAATCTAAAGGTTTATTTAAATGGAAAAAATATAGAAACCTCTATGTCGTTTTTAAAAGCCAATCCTTTTTTTACAATCCCTGGCATGTATGGAGTGCCTAATTTTAGAATAAATATTTGGCCGGGCTGCAAGTATGTAATACTAATCTAAAGGTTGATTTAAATGGAAAATAATTTTTAAGAAAAAAAAATTGACTTCAATGGGGGAGTCCGGTGAAAGATTATTCAACTTAGATGGTGCACTCTTAGATTCCATACAATAAAATAAAAATGGCTATAAGTATGTTTATAATGGTACAAGACTTAGACTTTCCATGATTCCTCATGGAATCATGGAAAAACCTTGCTTGCTTGACAAACAAAACGAAGAGAACAAACCGCCAAACGTGAACTACGCGTCGTTGAAGAGTTCCGTTCTGATCATCATCAGCAGTTCCACTACATCAAATGTCACTTTTATGAATGAAAATGCTTGATTAGTTCATGAAAATACTAAAATCACTATTTGTGTGCCTTTCACATTTGAGGAGTTCCCTCGATTCCTAATGGATCCCATCATCAGAACTCGAGCATGACAAAAATCAATCGTGAAAATAGAACTTGCTTAACAAACACAGCTAGAAGGACAAATCGCCAAACGTGAACTTTTCGTCGTTGAAGAGTTCTGTTCTGATCATCATCAGCAGTTCCACTTCATCAAATGTCACATTTTTGTATGATAATGCTCGATTTGTTGATAAAAACACAAAAATCACTATATGTTTGCCTATAAGATTTGAGGAGTTCCCTCAATTCCTCATGGATCCCATCATCAGAAATCAAGCACGACAAAAATTTATCGTGAAAATAGAACTTGCTTAACAAACACAGCTAGGAGGACTCATCGCCAAACGTGAACTTTTCGTCGTTGAAGAGTTCTGTTCTGGTCATCATCAGCAGTTCCACTTCATCCAATGTCACATTTTTTAATGCAAATGCTTGACTTGTTGATAAAAACACAAAAATTACTATATGTTTGCTTTAAAGATTTGAGAAGTTCCCTCAATTCCTCATGGATTCCATCATCAAAACTGCGTTTTTACAAAAACGGGACCAACTTGGATATATATACTTACAATCACAAAAAGAATTTTTGAAATCGCTAAAGAAATGACGGAGTTGTGGAGTAACAAACATAAAAAAAAAAACATACAACCGAATTGATAACCTCCTCTTTTGAAATCTTGAAGTCGGTTAAAAATATAGAAACCTCTATGTCGTTTTTAAAAGTCAATCCTTTTTTTACAATCCCTGGCATGTATGGAGTGCCTAATTTTACCTCGGATTCGTATTAAGAGACCTCTCGGAAGCTCAGATATCGATTTTGAACGAAATCGGGGCGGAAAAAAGAAAATCTATGTGACCGCCACTTTCACAAATTTTACCTCGGATTCGTATTAAGAGACCTCTCGGATACTCAGATATCGATTTTGAACGCAATCGGGACGGAAATTAAGAAAATCAATATGGCCGCCACTTTTTCCAAACTTTACCTCGGATTCGTATTTGGGGTCCTCTCGGACGCTCAGATATCGATTTTGAATGAAATCGGATTGGAAGGGAAGAAAATCAATATGGCTGCCACTTTTTCCAAATTTTACCTCGGATTCGTATTAAGAAATTTCTCGGACGCTCAGACGTCGATTTTGAACGAAATCGAGACGGAATTGAAGAAAATCAATATGGCCGCCACTTTTTCCCAATTTTACCTCGGATTCTTATTCGGGGACCTCTCGGACGCTCAGATATCGATTTTGAACGCAATCGGGGCGGAAATTAAGAAAATCAATATGGCCGCCACTTTTTCCAAACTTTACCTCGGATTCGTATTTGGGGCCCTCTCGGACGCTCAGACATCGATTTTGAACGAAATCGAGACGGAATTGAAGAAAATCAATATGGCCGCCACTTTTTCCCAATTTTACCTCGGATTCTTATTCGGGGACCTCTCGGACGCTCAGATATCGATTTTGAACGAAATTGGGAAGAAGATTAAGAAAATCAATGTGGCTGCGAGTTTTTCCAAATTTTACCTCGGATTCGTATTAAGAGACCTCTCGGACGCTCAGATATCGATTTTGTACGAAATCGGGAATAAAATGAAGAAAATCAATATGGCTGCGAATTTTTTCATATTTTACCTCGGATTCATATTAAGTGACATCTCGGACGCTCAGATGTCTATTTTTTACGAAATCGGGACGGAAATGAAGAAAATCAATAGGGCCGCCAGTTTATCCAAATTTTACCTCGGATTCGTATTAAGAATTCTCTCGGACGCTCAGATATCGATTTTGAACGAAATCGAGACGGAATTGAAGAAAATCAACATGGCCGCCACTTTTTTCAAATTTTACCTCGGTGTCGTATTAGGGGGACCTCTCGGACGCTCAGATATCAATTTTGAACGAAATCGGGACGAAAATGACGAAAAGCAATATGGCCGCCAGTTTTTCCAAATTTTTTACCTCGGATTCGTATTCGGGGACCTCTCGGACGCTCAGATATCGATTTTGAACGAAATTGGGAAGAAAATGAAGTAAATCAATATGGCTGCGAATTTATATTTTACCTCGGATTCATATTAAGTGACATCTCGGACGCTCAGATGTCTATTTTTTACGAAATCGGGACGGAAATGAAGAAAACCAATAGGGCCGCCAGTTTATCCAAATTTTACCTCGGATTCGTATTAAGAATTCTCTCGGACGCTCAGATATCGATTTTGAACGAAATCGAGACGGAATTGAAGAAAATCAACATGGCCGCCACTTTTTTCAAATTTTACTTCGGTGTCGTATTAGGGGGACCTCTCGGACGCTCAGATATCAATTTTGAACGAAATCGGGACGAAAATGACGAAAAGCAATATGGCCGCCAGTTTTTCCAAATTTTTTACCTCGGATTCGTATTCGGGGACCTCTCGGACGCTCAGATATCGATTTTGAACGAAATTGGGAAGAAAATGAAGTAAATCAATATGGCTGCGACTTTTTCCAAATTTTACCTCGGATTCGTATTAAGAGACCTCTCGGACGCTCAGATATCGATTTTGAACGAAATCGGGAAGAAAATGATGAAAATCAATATGGCTGCGAATTTTTCCATATTTAACCTCGGATTCGTATTAAGAGACATCTCGGACGCTTAGATATCGATTTTGAACGAAATCGGGACGAAAATGACGAAAAGCAATATGGCCGCCTGTTTTTCCAAATTTTACCTCGGATTCGTATTAAGAATTCTCTCGGACGCTCAGATATCGATTTTGAACGAAATCGAGACGGAATTGAAGAAAATCAATATGGCCTCCACTTTTTCCAAATTTTACCTCGCATTCGTATTCGGGGACCTCTCGGACGCTCAGATATCGATTTTGAACAAAATTGGGAAGAAAATGAAGAAAATCAATATGGCTGCGACTTTTTCCATATTTTACCTCGGATTCGTATTAAGAAACATCTCGGACGCTCAGATTTCTATTTTGAACGAAATCGGGACGAAAATGAAGAAAAGCAATATGGCCGCCAGTTTTTACAATATTTACCTAGGAGTCGTATTAAGAGTCCTCTCGGACGCCTAAATATCGATTTTTGTTGAAATCGTATCGGACGGCACTGATTAATAAAACCACTTACAATACATTGATTCAAGAAAGGTCGTATATTCATAGGGAATTCACGGCACTTCATGCGCCTTTAGACCTTATAAGGAACCTACATGCCAAATTTGATATCTCTCGAATCAGCAGTTTGGGCTGTGCGTTGATGTCACTCACTCAGTCAGTCAGTTTCTTCTTGCAATTTCGCACAAACTCTTAAAAGTTTTCATGTCTGCAGTATTAACTTTCAAAATCAATGCCATTTTCGAAATTAACGACCCAAAAAACCATAAAAACGACACCCATATTAATATTTAGACATTCCAACCCCCTCGCACCCCAACAGAGGGGATGGTATTTTACGTCCTCTACGTGGGATTTTAAAATCATTTTTGTTTTCGTAATCAGCGACCCGATAAACCATAGAAACAATACCCATATCGATTTTCAGAATTGTAACCACTTTTCCCCCTGTTAGGGGTTGATTTCTCAAAAAACCTGAAACACATATTTACTCATTTATCGTTAGAAATACTCCTGTGAAGTTTCGAATAAAATAGTCCAACTTATCTTGATTCCCCATACAAACTTCGGACCCCCATTTCACCCCCGCCCCCAGGGGTTGAATTTTGAAAAATCCTTTCTTAATGCACCTCTAGACCTTATATGGAACCTACATACTCAATTTGGAATCTCTAGAACCAGCAGTTTGGGCTGTGCGTTGATATGTCACTCAGTCAGTCAGTTAGTTATTTCTTGCAATTTGGCACAAACTTTCAAAAGTTTTCATGTCCACAATAGTAAACTTCAAAATTGATGCCATTTTCGTAATTAACGTCCCAAAAAACCATAAAAACGACACCCATATTAATATTTAGACATTTCATCCCCCTCGCACCCCAACAGGGGGGATGGTATTTCACGTCCTCCACGTAGGATTTTAGATTCATTGTTGTTTTCGTTACCAGCGACCCGATAAACCTTAAAAACAACACCCATGTCGATTTTCAGAATTTGTCACCACATTTCCCCCTTTTAGGGGTTGATTTCTCAAAAAACCTGAAACACGTATTTACTCATTTATCGTTAGAAATACTCTTGTGAAGTTTCGAATAAAATAGTCCAACTAATCTTGTTTCTCCATACAAACTTCGGACCCCCATTTCACCCCCTTAGGGGTTGAATTTTGAAAAATCCTTTCTTAGTGCACCCCTACACATTATAAGGAACCTACGTGCCAAATTTGGAATCTCTAGGACCAGCGGTTTGGGCTGTGCGTTGATATGTCAGTCAGTCAGTCAGTCAGTCAGTCAGTCAGTCAGTCAGTTTCTTCTTTTATATATTTAGATTACTTACTCGTACAGCTGATTCAAAAATCTTCACTCGATATTCAGTCATAAGTTTTCAGACATAAGGTACATAATAAAAGGAGCTGTTGATATCGGCCAATGCTTTTAATATATTAATTCCATCTATGGCCTAATTTTACCTAGAATTTCTAAGTGGAATTGTCTAGGTAACAAACTACAGCCAGCAAGAGCTGTATAAACGGGTATCAAAGGTAATATTGTAAATACTACAGTCTACAATAATAATTTTGTAATTGTGTGTACTTACTTAGTTGCTGTATTTCATTAACCTTATTATTTACAGGTATAAGTAAAAATACATGTTCATAAATTAAATTAAAACTAAATATATCTAAACTTATAATTACACAAACATTCTGTGGTAAAACTACATTCGCGGCTACCCAAGGTTCACTCATTGACGGAAAAGAACCCAAGATGCTGGCGGCGCTTCCCCGTTGCACAGCAATACTGAGCCTCTGTCCGAGAAACGCCCCAGCTCTTGGATCACAGGTAAATCTCATCAAAAGGCTCTTGGGTCATCTTTAAGGGTTGATTATGACGTCATAATTATAACTGAAACTTGGCTTAATGATAGCGTCTTTGATAATGAAATACTTAATAGTAATTATAGAATATATCGTAGAGATAGAAGTAGCGCACCGGGATCTAAATCTGATGGAGGCGGCGTGTTGATAGCAGTTTCAAAGAAATTAAATTCAGCAAGGTCACCTGCCCTCGAAAGTAACCACGAAGATATTTGGGTTCAAGTCTGTAGCAGTTCCAACGCGTCTTTCGTGTTATATATTTGCGCAGTTTACGTACCCCCTCCTGTATCTTGTGACCGACTTAATAACCACCTTGATTGTATAAGTAATAGTATTTCATCCATTAGCGATAGCGCCATGTTATTAGTAGTTGGAGATTTTAATATTGGGAGCATTGTTTGGATTGACGATCCTCATAATAATAATTCGAATACATCATCACTCGCACTTATGAACTCCTGCTCCTCAGGTATGGAAGTCGCTATTTCAGATTTTATGTCTCTTCACGATCTAAATCAGTTTAACCTTACCAAAAACAAGGATGATAGAATTTTAGACTTAGTACTTTGTTCCAGTAAAATTGTTAAAACCATTCCTGCCGATTCTCTCTCTAAAACTGACTCATTTCATCCACCATTGCTTATTACAATTGATTTTCCAAGAAAAAATTTTTTAAAGTATACTAGTGTAAATAAATTAGATTTTTTTGCAGCTGACTACACAAACATTAATAATCAGCTTAATAATGTTAACTGGGAATCTATTCTCAAGTCTTTGAATTGTGTCAACGAAATGGTTAAAGTTTTTTATCGTGTAGTTGGTGACATAATTACCAAAAACGTTCCAACAAAAATTATTAATAAAGGTAAATATCCGGTCTGGTACACAAAACCCCTAATTAAGTTAATTAAATATAAAGAAAAACTTCGTCAGAAAGTGAAAAAATTCAGGAATCCTATTGACGAGTTTAAATTCAAGAATGCGAGAGCTAAATGTCATCAGCTTATCGACGAAACCTACGCAAAATATCTAGAAACTGTAGAGGAATCTATTTCCAGTAACAATTT
This sequence comes from Notocelia uddmanniana, assembly GCA_905163555.1. Lineage (NCBI taxonomy): Eukaryota > Metazoa > Arthropoda > Insecta > Lepidoptera > Tortricidae > Notocelia > Notocelia uddmanniana. The sequence continues at coordinate 47,133,083 of LR991053.1, forward strand.
AAAAACGTTTTGGTCCTTTATTAAATCTAAACGACTAAATAGGAGCTCATTTCCTGGAGAAATGTATTTAAAGAGTACAAAATTGTCTACTCCTGCTTCAATATGTAATGCTTTTGCCGATCATTTTTCCTCAGTCTATTTGGATAACCACATGTATAACAACACTCCCTTTTCAATAGCTAATAAGTCCACCACTCCTGGTACTTTAGCCAGCATACGTTTCACCCCTGAAATTGTTGAAAAAGCATTTAAGAAAGTAAATAAAAACAAGGGAGCAGGACCTGATAACATTCCGGCAATCTTTATCTTCAACTGTGCTAGTAGTCTGACTAAACCTCTATGTTTTATTTACAATTTTTCTCTTAGTAGCGGAACTTTCCCTTCAATTTGGAAGGAAGCTAACGTTCTACCTATCCCAAAGACCGGCAGTGCCAACAATATTGAAAATTATAGACCCATATCACTCCTTTCTGTTCTTGGTAAGGTATTTGAATCGCTGGTGAACCCCATTTTAATGAGTCATCTTAAGCCTTTCCTTATTTCTCAACAACACGGGTTTCGCAATAACAAATCGACAGTATCAAACCTGGTACTGGTTACCTCTGAGCTCGCTGAAGCTTTAGACAAAGGAGCGCAAGTTGACGCTATTTACACGGATATTGGGAAGGCTTTTGATCGAGTCAATCACGATATCCTGATAAGGAAGCTTAGTGATTTCGGAATCCATGGTAATCTATTGAATTGGTTTTCATGTTACCTTTGTTCAAGATCACAGAAGGTTTTAGTGTGTGGTCAAGAGTCGAGAAGTTTCGGTGCTCCCTCTGGCGTACCACAGGGGTCTCATCTAGGCCCGACATTATTTTTGGCTTTTATAAACGACATGTCTGAAGTAATACGCTCATCAAGGTTTTCCCTATTTGCCGACGATTTGAAAATATTTAAAGTAATTAATACACCTTACGATTCATTACAATTGCAAGACGACCTAACTCGTATTTCCAAATGGTCTGAACAAAATAAATTACCTTTGAACACTAGCAAATGTAAGCACATAAAATTCACGCGAAAGAGACTTTCCTTAGCAACGTCATATGTTATAAACAGTGTTAGTTTAGAAGAGGTTCCCGTAATAAAAGATTTAGGTGTTCTATTGGACAGCCAGCTCTCTTTCATCGCCCATATAGACGTGATTATCAATAAGGCTTATAAAATGCTAGGTTTTGTATGGCGGAATTGCAAAATCTTCAAAGGTAGGACGGCTCTAGTAACTGCATATTCTGCCATAGTTAGAAATCTTCTGGAATACTGTTCCAGTGTCTGGAACCCTCAATATAGATGCCATCAAGACAGAATTGAACGGATCCAAAAAAGATTTCTTTTCTTTTTATCAATCCACCAAAAGAAACTCCGTTCCCTTCCAACCTACAATGATAGACTAAAATTTTTCAAATTAGCGTCATTAAACAAACGCCGATGGATTTCTGATCAGGTCTTGCTCCACAAAATCTTGGCCGGGGTTATTGATTCCCCTGAGCTATTGGGTATGATTAAATTCTCAGTTCCTAGACAAAACTCTCGCATAGTAAATTTCCGGCCTCTTGCCATTAAGAACTATCGCACAAATCTTGGTTCCCAAAGTGTTCTTCCGAGAATTTGTAGGGAACATAATAAGCTGTTCAAAGCCACTAGGGTGGATTTGTTGTCAATGTCTCAAATGAGTTTTAAAAAGTTTTTGTATAAATTTTATAAATTATAGCTTAAATAACTGTTAACTACCTACTTACCTACTTCTAAGGTGTTCTTTTTTTTTCCATATTTGTAAACACTTCACAATGTTTAGCTTTATTTCAACGTACATGTTGTGTTTGCCTGTAATTGGATAAACACTCTGCCTTGTTTTTGTACACATAATTTATTTTGTAAGTCACATAGTGTTATATCTGTTGGCGAACCTAAATAAATAAATAAATAAATAAATAAATAAATCGAATACGTTTTTTTTAAATCAGATTAGTCTATTTTGTATGTGCTTAGTGTGGATATTAGTTATCCGAAATAAACGGTTAAGTATTATTATTAACTACTTGTCTGGATGCGGGTGGCACAAGAACGGTCATTGCGGCTCTTAGGGGGAGGCCTAAGCCCAAAAGTGGACCTCTTTTGCTTTCGGCTGATACATATGATGATGATGACACAAAGGTTGTCTGGAAGAGATCGTTCTTTAGCGATGTTCTGTGTTGTGTTATTTTTCGAGGTGTGCAATAAAGTGTATTTGTATTGTATTGTGTGATGATGATGAAGTACTTAATTTTTATAATACCTGTGGAAACTGTGTTTTTTAGATTTTGACACTAATTAATGTATCAATAACGTATAATCAATTTTTCATGATGTTTTCTAATATTTAGCATAATTTTTTTTTCCAAAACTGTGTTTTTTTTAAATTGTGACACTGATTAATGTATCAATAATGTAAAATTAATGTTAATTAATGCTTTTTAATATTTTGCATAACCACCACCACCACCACCATATCAGCCCTAGGACGTCCACTGCTGGACATAGGCCTCCCCCAATTTCATGGGGGGTAAATGCCATAATCGCCACGCTTGGCATGCGGGTTGGCGATCGCAGTATCATCACCGCACTAGAGTGCTAGAGTGGTTCCTAGAGTGCGGTTTTGCATAACATTTTTTCCAAAATGATTCATTCCGCCTAAGTCTGTCGCCCTTTTTTTTCAAACAGTAAATGTTTCACAAATGCCTCCACGATTTTAATATTGACACGGATACGTGTAGGTATATTTTAATATTAACACGGATACGTGGAGGTATATTTCAATATTGACACGGATACGTGTAGGTATATTTCAATATTGACACGGATACGTGTAGGTATATTTTAATATTGACACGGATACGTGTAGGTATATTTTTAATATTGACACGGATACGTGTAGGTATATTTTTTTAACTTTGGGTGGATCGATTTCTTTGTAGGCGACTGCACATAACAAATCAAATGTAACCATATAATGCTATACGGTGATTTTTAGGCTCTGTTTTAGACCCGTTAGACTTTATGGTTAGTGAGATATCAAGAAATGTACCTACTGGTTTACCAATATTTGATATGGTATTTGGTGTAATGGACCTTTAATAACCCAGCCTTCAATGGATTCATCGTATCTGAAATGAAACTTATGGAAAATAAATATCAAGCCAAAAAATAGCCCATATTAACTGATCCCGATGAAAAATACGAGTGCAAGTAACAGGACATCGATTAATCACAGTTTAAAATTTGTCGAACCGAATTACAAACCGAGCCTAGCATAGAGCCAAACATCGCTACCAATATTGTCACGATCATAATAGATGATTTGCTATAGCATTTATAGCGAATGCTCTTGAAAATGCTTGACGGCGGAGAGGGATGGCGGCGGAATATACAAAATTGCTAGGCCCGCCAAAAAGTTCAAAGCAAATTTATCGTCTTTCGCTACAATGTTCACCAGAATGCTCCCTAAACCGCTCCTGTTTCTTTGCGAGCCTAACTGAAATGTAACATGCACAAGAATGCTCATTACAAATATTCACTTGTAATGTTGTGTTAAAAGATAATTTTGAGCTTGTTCACAATGCCTTCTGATATTGGTCCGCTACAGTGTTGAATCAATATTATAGTGCAAAGTGCAGAGATCGTACCGTGCAAAGTGAACACGCTTTAAAGATAGTTCTATGAAGTACCTTTATTACATTATTCTAAGGATTTTATTCGTGGCGAAATTCCGCAGTTTTCGAGCATAATACACGCTGGATCGTTAGCGGCTGTCGTCTAAGGCGGGCAATTCATCAAAAGTTTTATTCCCAGTCTCGAACTTCTCCGTAAATAGATTATCTGAGCCCACTTAGCTGAGTCTTGCTTTGCCAAACTAAAAAGACGGATGGAAATATGAAATCCGTATGGAGATAGGCCGTTTTGGCCGAGCGGAGTAGACTTTACCGGGCCTTTCTTTATTGCGCCAAAATTACGTAAAGTCAGTTTGATGCAAAGGTACTGCTTTGGCCAAGCGAGATAAAGTACAAAGACTTATAGAAGTATGAAAAAAGCATAGAATTGAAATACTGCTTCCTGATTTAGTAGAATATTTATCACTAGTACTTGCATTACCAAGCTGAAATGACGTAGAAATGTATGGAATCCATACGAAAATAGGTGGTTTTGGGCGAGTGGACCAGGCATTTCTTTGTTACGCCAAAAGGAGGTTATATCAGTATGACTCTCGTGAAGATACGGCTTTCGGTTCGGGCCTAGAACGGTAGACTTCGCTGGGCCTTAATTTCGTGAGCCACAAAGACGTATATGGAATATGGAACTATGAAATCCGTATAGACACAGTGCTTCCTAGTTGAGTAGAATAGGTAATATTTACTGGGTCCACATAAGAATCACCGAGCTAACGTAGTGACGTCGGGATGTATGGAGTCCGAACGGACTCAGGCTTTTTATTGTAACGGGGTTGACTATACCATGCCTTTTTTATTTTGCGAAAATGACGTATTGTCAGTTTCATTAGTTAAAAGATACCTTTGTGACTGGTTCTGGATGCTGTAATCTAGCAGTCTGAAAATCATCGTCGCGTGTCCGTTATGTGCTACGATGATGACCAAACGTGATGATGCAAACCTGACTATCCTAACTACACAATCGACATATGCTAATCGGCAGAGCAGGAAGCCATACTCAAATTTTCGATGTGAAATCGTTAGTGAGAAAAATACTTTAGATAGGCAAACAGATGATAAAACATAATAAATAAATAAATAAACCGGCCAAGTGCGAGTCGGACTCGCGCACCGAGGGTTCCATAAAATATTTATATTATATGATGTAACATGTAACTAAAAATTTACGGTTTTCGCAATTTTTCCTTTATCTGTGCTATAAGACGTTGCTTCGTACCAAATTTCAAGATTCTGAGTTCACTGCAAGTACCCTGTAGGTTTTGATTCCCTTGCGAGTGTCGAAAATTTGCGGCTTAAACGGCTGTATCTTTTGATTGCGTTGGCTTAGAAGTTTGATTTTTTCACAGCTCTAAGGGATTATAAACCAGAGTATTTGATATAAATTCCTGCTTGATACCTCTACGCGTTCTTGAGAAAAAGGGTCTTGACAGACAGACGGACGGACGGACGGACAACAAAGTGATCCTATAAGGGTTCCGTTTTTTTCTTTCGAGGTACAGAACAATAAAAAAGATTTATTGTCGCAAAAAGCAAAAAAAATACACAGAGGGGGAACACAACTAAATTAAAATTAAAACAAAATCGGTGCGACAATAGGTTCCGGCTCAGCGTTTGCTGCGAGCCTGGTCGGCTGTACAGCGCTGATTTTCAGTCCGCACCTACTTCACAGCTTAAAAAAGAAGTGAATAGCTGGCTGGAAGGGGAGCATTCGCTTGACTATTCGACCAAACAGCGCCTTTATGTTACAAGTCAAAAGTGTTCTTGTTCAAACAGGAACAAGAGATTATTCCGAATAATCTCTTGTTCCTGTTTGGCAGAATTGACACCAATTAATAACAGAGTACATAAATTATAATGGAATGGTGCAAGAGTTTACCCATATCTTTGACGTCTACTGTAGATATGACATTTTACATTATTTAGCAACGCTTACGCTTCAGGTTTTCGAAGTAAGTATTGATAACCGTAAGTATTCTGTGTAGTAAATTGGTATAAACAAACGTTGAACTGCAACTGAATAAAGGCCACTTCACAATTTACATTTGTCTTTCGGCTGATATGATGATGATCACAATTCACGATGTATTATGTTCAGTTCCGGTTATTTAGTTCCCTCGGGCGATAATTAATTGGCCCTAGACGTAGATTATTATCTGTCGATTAATTAACTACAATTAGTCTAGAGGGATTAGCACGTCTTAATTTGAAACTGACTTGCAAAGCAGCGTGCAAAATATCCTGTATGTTCGTATATTCAGATAATATGTTTTTTCTCAAACATTTAATGAATTATTGACGTTATGCGCGTTATAAATAGGTCGCAAAGTATCACGTTTCAAATGCGGAGAAACGTGCAGTCTATAACGGAATTCCATACAAAATTGAAGGCCTATCTGATTGTATGGAACACATATACAAAATATATTCTCTGTGATGGACCATTTTATGACTTTCTATGGGATGACAGCTGCCAGGGCCATATGAGATTTCAAGCTAACATGGTCATTGACATTAGAATTACTGTTACCAAAAAGAGGGTAGATCGCTATGGAGTGTGGGTATATAGACCACAAATAAATCTCGCAGCACGTCAGTTAATCCTTGAAAATGGTGCTTGCAACAGCGCCGAAATATAGGGAACTCAAAAATCATAATTATATTGTAAATATCCGGTGTCTAACAGTAATTCTAATGCCAGTTCCATATTTAACGTCGATCGTATTCGTGAGTTGATGCAACTCACCCTTACTTCCCTCTGATTTTTGGCACAGCTGACTGTGATGAAATTGAGAGGCATACTCGTTATTGTCTCTAGTTTTTGACACAACAAGTCCTCAAATCAATATTTAACAACGCGCTTGTACGCACGCTTCACTGGTGTCGCAATTTGCTCTGCTGGAATATCACATAATATGCATACAACAAATCGATTTTTAAACTTACCCTGAGGAGATAGTGGTAGCGCTATACGCCTGTATAAAAACCAAACCCTTACGCCGTCCAAAACCAATATTTTTAGTCGTACTTACGTCATCCGCACTTTTATTCTATCCCAGTACCAGATAACGTATGGTCCGGTCCAATCATGGCCGGCTCCCAAAGGACCACAATTCAATTCGGGCGGGCAAGAATGCCAACTAGGTCCATGGAATTATTTATTTGAAATGGACGGGCAGATAAGTGGAAATGAGACGTGTAAAACGTGGTGGCAATTCTGAGAATTGCAGGTGAGATGATAGATGATACTTGATTGTTATATGGGGACGCGTTTATGTCATTTGTCGATCGATAAACAGCCGTCACGTTTGTAGATTTATTTCGTACAATTTTAGGATAAGATAAAGTTGCATACCTACACGGCGTCTCCGTCTTAAGAGTGCGCAGTACGTTCGGTTCTCCATACAAACGTATTTACGCTCTCATTTTAAAACGCCACGCTAGAATAACATGAAACTTTGTATACACAATGAGATCTGGCATATCTAGGTCGGAAATTAGTTTCTGTTGCTTGAAATCATAATGGAGAAAAAATACAGCGATTATACAGGTTTTCTTACAAGCCGTAAAAAACTCAAAAAACCGCTGTATTTTTTTTCTTTTACAATTTCTAGCAACAGAAACTAATTTTCGACCTAGATATGCTGGATTCCATTGTGTACACAAAGTTTCATGTAATTCTAGGATGGCGTTTTAAAATGAGAGCCTAAATACGTTTGTATGGAGAACCGAGCGTACTGCGCCCTCTTAACAAAAATGACTTGGATCCGTTTAGGGCGTTCATTGCTATCGTATTCTGATTAGAAATAAATATGTAGTACATTTCTTTGATGTAATTTTTTTGGCAGGTTCTTCAATTTCCCGTACAATAGAAAAAAAGTAATATAGTAGTCTAATTACATATTAGTAATTATAAAATGACTACCATACATATTACCTAACCGGAGAGCATGAATGAGGAGACATATGGATGTGATAGAAGCGAAAGAAGTATGTAAATACCGTAGTATTTGCCATTCTCTGGTCTCTGGGGCGTTTTTAGCTTGAAGAAGAAGAAGAAGAAGAAAAATATTTATTCGTGACCAAAAATAATTAGTATACAATAAAAAAATAAAATAAAAATCGTAATTCGTCACGAAAGGGTCTCGCTTCAGCATAAATGCCGACTCAGGGAGCCGGCGCTGATCTTCCGGCGAGACCTAAGTAAGAGCGTGTTCACATAATATCGAACACGCTCTTACTTAGGTCTCGCCGGGCCGGACCGCTTGAAACACACAGAGCGCGGGGCAGTGTGTTGCTGGGCGGAGGGAGAGAACGCGATCCGGGGTACGTCGCACCAAAAAACTGCGCGGTATTCGGTAGAGTATAGGCCGCGTGTGTGACATATGAAGCAGTAATCGACAGCCGACAGTTTCGGAAAGATCAGAAACGCAAAACCGCCTCCGGCCCGCATCGCGCCCGCTCTCTGCGTTTCCAGCTTTGTAATGTTACCTCTATTTTGTGCGTGTTTATACCTATGTATTGAAATTGTTAATATTTAGCTTGGAGGGTTTGCAAATAAAAAATCGGTTAAGAGTCAACATTTATTTTTGTAATTACAATAATTTACATTAAACTATATTATTAATTATATATTCTTTGGATATAATTTAAATATTAATATGGAGTCCATCCGAATTCATCTGACTTAACTAAGTACAACGCATATCTTACTTTTAGAGTAAAAAACCTATTTCTTACCGAGTTACGTTTCTTTGGGAAGGAATAAAGGGTTAGGTTAGGAACACCATACAAGGGGTGAATGCGGACGAAACCAATATTTACATAAACGTATTTCAAAAGAGTGGCCATTCTTTACAAAGGTGACAAACTCAACAAGCCGGGGTAACTTTAGAAAAAAAATTGGCTATAAGGATCAGTTTAAATGAGGTTTACAAGCAGTTTAGGTAAAAACTTAACAAAGGGTCTTCTAGTACGAGTATTTTATAACTTATAAGATTTATAGCAACTGTCGGAGTTTTCGCGGCATAAGACTGTCGCAATACAGCTCGCACAGACATCAGAGAAAAGCAGACTCGCAGTATTAAGCCATGATTTTTCCTATAGTTGTCTCTTTAATCCTTATGGTGCACCAAAATGAGTTAGAATGCGACCGATAGTGCAATCATTTTCGGCTGTTAACGAGTTGTCTCCATTTAAAAGCACACCAGGATGTTAAATCCCACATAAACTTAACACACCACAACGTCAGTTCAGTACAATTTTCAGTTATGAAGACGGAAACACTGACAGGTGTCAACTTTCTGATATGTGCATTAGTGAGAATAGATCGGACGTATAGAAATCGTTCAACTTAATTGAGCGCATCTGCTTTACTCTGATATCTGTGACAGCTCGCAATCTAAATAGTGTCAGAAGGTTTTGACTACCCGCCTCTTTATAATTTGTACACAGAAAGAGAAGGATAATCTATGTCGCGCGTGAGATAGCTCGCGCGTCGTCTTGCGCTAGCCATGCGGATCTACAAAATTAGAGTAAAATCAAATGCTCGGAGTATAAAAAAAATTCAATTTGTCCCTTAAAATTAAATTTTAAATCAAATGTTAAAATAAAATTATTGCCACTCTTATGTTTTGAGATTACGAACGGTGTCCCTATATTATTATTAACGTTAATCTCTACGTAATTCTTTATTATTGACTTGAAATGACCACTCTATTGAAATACTGATGATATATTTATGATATGGAAGAATTTATTATAAATCTACTAATGCTTTGGCACGATATCTATGTGTAATATGACAGTTTTATTTAATAAAAAATACAAGAAAAACGCAATAGTTCGATACATTATATACCTTTTATGTTTGGTGTACAGAACTATTTGGCCACTTTGGTTGTTAGGTACTATATGACGCTGTATAGGTGGCATTATAATAAGACTCTCTTGAGGCTCTCCAGGGTGCTTGTTCAAATATTTTTGAGCTACCTGTAAGTGTATACGTATGTAATACAGATATATTTGACGCCGATGACTAAATTCGCAAGTATAAAATAGCACATTTTGTCTTTAAAAATAATTGGTAATCCTTACAGTGCCAGTAACCGACCGCTCGCCGTCGGCAGGGCATTCATCCTCACATCTTAGAGCCTATATGGTCGCGTACGGTACGGTTTCAGAGGAATTTCCTCCCTCGGACGCTCCGGTTGTGGGATGGGCTCCCTGCCGAGGTTTTCCTGAGAGACTACATTATGGGGTTCTTCAATAAAGGAGTGTATAAATTCTTAAAGGGTCGGCATGTGACACTCCTGGCGTTGCAGACGTCCGTAGGCTGCGGTGACCGCTTACCATCAGGCGGACCGTACGCTTGTTTGCCACCGACGTGGTATAAATCTGCATGGTGGGCGCGCTGGTCTCGTAGGCGTTTTTCTCTACATACGGTTTTCCCATGTTATCGGCTCCGAGCGCAGCGCTACGTAATCGTTAGCAGTGAAAGTGCTGAAGTGCATAAGGGCCTTTATAATAAACTTGTGAATTAAGGCTGACTATCAAGTCAAAGTACAAATTACACCAAAAATTTATACACACTTAACTTAGCTTGCTGAGGGCCTACTCCGAACTTCGAAAATCGAACTTCGTATCGTGCCGTCCCTTTCCGTCGTATGGTGTATAACACAAGAGTGAAAGGGACGGCACGGCACGAAGTTCGATTTTCAAAGTTCGGAGTAGACCCCCTGACACTCTTGCGTAGGCTTAATTAAAACATCGAATATCCTCAAAATAATAGTACTAAAGTAACAGTTACGTAAGATAAGCGTTCTTAAAATTCGAGATTCTCTGTAACAAAATGAGCGTAGCGAGTTCTGTTATTAAAGTAAAGACTCGAGAATTTTAAGATCCAATTATGTAACGTTGCATACAAAATGTCTGGACCCGGGTATGTCCTAAAACTACGACCAAGACCACCGGGGGATGGGCAGCAGCGTCCCTGGGGTGCGGTGGAGATGCTGCGATCGCCAACCCGCATGTCGCGTGGCGATTATGGCATTTACCCCCCATAAAATTGGCGGAGGCCTATGTCCAACAGTGGACGTTCATGGGCTGATAAGGCATGCAAAATAGAAAAAGTGAACTAAATATAGTAGGTAATATTGAGAAATTAATCCTAATTAATCACAGGAATATCCCTTTAAGTTATCGGAAAGATACAGGGTATATATCTACAGGTTATGTAATTTTTTAACTGGATTGATGAGTAGTTATAGTTTTTTTTCCATACTTACAAACTTACAAAGCCTTTACGGCATTATAATTAGTATACATTTCACGGGACTAAAACTCGAGAGCTTCAGACTTCATGTTTTGACTTACTACCTAATATACTATATTTTACAGTATTTCTCAAGTTTATGAAGACAACTACGTACTTCATTATAAATTCAAAGTAAAATTATTCTAGCGCTGTCTTTGATTTCGCAAAGAAGGTGAAATATTTTTGCGTGATTTTACAAAACATAAGATTTTTATAAGAAAGCGAACAGTCAAGGATAATAAGTCTTGGGGATTTAAATAATAAAACATTAGTTTATTTAAACAAGGCATACCAACACGTTTGATATTTGCAGTGGTTTATAATTTTCAGACGTAAGAAAGGAGAGGTAGGGCACAGCGAAATGACATGTTATTCATATTAAGAGCAGCCCAATGAGGGTTACTGTAGAAAAACATAGAAACAGTTGGGTAAAAACTCAACCCACATATTTGACCACACGAGTGAAGCGTTTTCATTTCAGCTCTGCCAAAAGTGTTGTCGTATGTCGCGGCATATCTAGTGTCCTTTCCTACAGTTCGCATTTCTTAACCGATTTTCATCATTCATTTTGTGATCATGTTAAATAATTATATGGAATTTCTTTGTACGAGTTTCTAAAACCTGAATCAACAAAAACCCTAACACTTATTGAATAGGTTCTCAGCTTGCGAAGCCACTAGTAAGTAATACAGACTTTTTACCTGTTCTTATGCATAACTACTTCCAATACTGACTGTACTATTGGTTCAAAGTCTCTGGAGAGTCGCATGCGAGTTTCATTACATTGCGGGTCACCGTGGTATATTGAGTTCAACCGATCTGTCAAACCGCGCATTGTAGTGTTACTCGCGTACGAGTCTTGTACGTGTGAACAAAAACGCTTAATAAATACAAGGGCTTTGGCAGAGAGTACAACTTTGTACCTTTTAACATCGAAACCCTAGGTTCACCTTTATCTGTACCCTAGGTCCATAGGGTTCCAACGCGCACAAGTTATTTGCAGAAATTGACAAGCGTCTGGTTGACGTAACTGGTGACCTCAGAGCATACATAACTGGAGTAGTCATTAGTATACTTACGCCTCTGCCAAAAAATAGGCACAATGTGCAAAAAATTATTAAGAACTACTTCATTAGTTGATTATAAGTCAGTCTCGAAATCGTTTTCGGCGTGTGAAGAGCTTCGTGAAAATACCTTTATCTGCTGTTTAGGGTAATAAAACGTTGTACTTTATCAAATTTACAAAAAGATAGATGATAATTTCACATACTCTTAGCATATTTTTGCTTTATTTATAATTTCATGCGCAATTCAAATTTTATATCAAATCGTAAATCGAGCTTGGATTACAAAATCGATTTAAAAAAAATCTTGCTTGACCATTAGGGCTAGCTGTGAAACGTCACTTTGTCGTCACCGTATTAAAAGAAATAAGGACTACTGTTTATGAGAATTTCTTTGAAACATGGTCCTTATCGACTTTGGTCAATTTGGCCATCCGATAGTAACCCAATAATGGATCTGACTTTAACGTAAATAAGGTCGACTTTTATTGCTCAACTTTAGTAGTTTGAATGTGCGTGAGTTGATTGTTTTAGTGTGGGTGCATAGTAATGGAACAATATATTGTAAGTGTGCATAGTTTTTTTTATATGTGTGTTACCTCGCCCCCCATTGCCATATTTTGTTTGGTAAGGTGATGGCCACTCCCGTTATGTATGCTCTAAGCTGGTGACAGAAGAGCTGGCGATTTCCACGCACAGGGTGTCTGCATTGCGATACAGCGAGGAAATGCCGCCAGCATTCTCGGTACGGCAGGCATTCCTCAAGGGCCCGTTTTAGATTTAAGTTAGTTTTCTTTTATTTATATTATTTAAATTATGTTGTTTAAGTATTCTTGTATATATTTTTCTTGGTACATAAATAAATGTATTTATTTTAGGCTTAACTCAATTGAAAACGTCGCTCATACCGATACCGTGCCAAAGCAACTAAAGTACAATCGTTGGCAATTTGGAATTTACAATAAACATTTCATTATATTTACAGGGCCCGCTTTTCCTTTTGTTATCTCTCCGGCATCTGTAAGGGAATAAATTTAAATTATTAATGCAATAATGGCAGCTGAGGCGGGGAATAAATGCGTTTTGTGGACGGGTTGAGAAATTGTTTTGTAGGAAAGGGCTTGAAATTGCCGCCTGACTTCTCATAAAGGTGACTTCCTGATTTCTTCATGGATTGAACTTCTTTAATAGAGATTTTAACGTTTAGTATTAAGTTCACATTGTATTGGGAGATCATTAACACAAAAGCAGGAATGCCAAATTGTTTCCACTATGTAACGTTTTTTTTCCATTTGCAGGTGGGGCGGGGCTACTTGCCAAGCTGCTTCTTGATGTCTCACATGCTGAAGTGTAGGGTGGAGTTAGAATTGATTTTGTCCACTATGTAACGCTAAGATCATAGAAAGAAAGAGATATGCCCTAACCGCGAAATTAGTCCGGTACTGCTGTCGCCACTTCTAAAGATGTGTGCGTTTCCACTACATGCACAATATTGTAAATATTGGGTTCCCGCACACATCCATCCAGTTGTCTACTAGCATTCTAATCCTGTAATTGGTACTCTCACTACGAAAAGCAACAGTAGGAATACACTCGTACACGTAAACAACAGCGTCGGTGAACTCGTTAGGGATGGGCACATGCATCCATTTTTGCATTAATCGATAAAATCATTTGATGAGAATTTTACCTTTAAAACGATGAACTTCGTTTAAGGGTGAATCAAAATACTGTTTATTACACAAATACAAATTGTTAATTTTAGTAAAAATTACGAGTCCAACGAACTTATGGTTTGTATTTATTGTATTGGGGGTTCGTCAATTTTGATATTATACAAACCTATGATGTGTAATGTACCTATGTGTAACAAAGAAACATCCTAAATAATAGTTCAGTGACCGTTTATCAATTTATTTTAAATATGTCATGGCCACATCATTCATAGTCGATCTGTAGACTTTTTTATATTTTAATGTGATATTCAGTTATGCAAATAACTATATTTAAAAAGAAAATTTAATGAAAACCATTCGTAATAACGTCGATCAATTTAAATAAATCTAACACATGCATACAATACTGCCACTGCCTTATCCCGCGCACTCGAAGCTGCGTAAGGTGTTTGCGCTGGCAGGTCGAAGCTTTTAGGGTGAATTGAACAAAGTGAATTAAGGAACTTTAAAAATACATTTATAATAGAAATACTAATCTAAAATAGCACTAAGCAGTGGTATGTTATTCCACGTATTTTGTATTTTTGTTTAGTTTACCGATCTTTACAAATAAACACGCTACAGACCGTTATTTCGAAAAAAATCTGGAGCCATAGCGTAAACAACGAATGCCGCTCAAATGAGTCAGCGCTAAGAGCGGTGCGCGCCGATATGGTTTACTGACCTTATCGAGGCGACACGCGCCACGCCCCCGTGCCATATCTCCTTCTTTCTATGATCTGAGATGTAACGCTATGTTACTATTAAGGGATAAGTTCGCCTTTATACTCTGATCCTGTGTGACATGTATATGTTTTAAACTGTTATTGTGTACAATAAAGTGCTTACATACATACATACATACATACATACTATTTGGTTTTGTGTTGCATCAGATTTCACTCTTACTGAGCTCTAGAATAGACTTTGTCTGCCATGTAACATTACCATTTGGTCATGTGTTGCGGGCGGGGCGTATGTGACCAGCTGTTCCTTGATGGTCAGGCTCTTGTCACTAGACTACCACTCCATCTGTCCACTATGTAACGTCACCAATTGGCTGTGTGTAGCGCGAGAGTCGTATGTAATCTCCTACTTCCTGATTTCAATCTAGACGCTGCAATTCAGTCTCTCGCTTCTACGTATGGCGTACCAAACCCTAGAATATTCTGCTATATAACGTTACCATTTGGTCATGTGTTGCGGGCGGGACCAATGTGACCTCCTGTTCCCTGATGGTGTAACTCTTGCTATCACTAGACTCCAGGACAACTCTCGGCGGTTCGCTATCTGTGCAACAAGAAATTATTCTTATAAATACATAGGTTTGTGCAGTACATTGAAAAGTGTGTTTGTTGCTATCAAAATACTTAAACTAGACAGTCGCATTGTGTTCTGGTGTGCCAACAGTGGTGTAGGCTGGACGCTGGCTTTCCACACACCACGAGGGCAGCGCTGACAGGGTTCCGGATGTGTTCCCGGGACCCTGTCCAAATGCGATTTGTAGATCACACCCAGGTGTCTTAGGTAGTCGTAAGCAGGGTGCACCCGACGTAATGGAGCGAAGCTATCCTCTAGACCTTCAGTCTAGAACGCCACGGTATGTATCGCTATTTCAGCTTATTTTTTTATATATTTAATAACAGTGTTATTTTTATATAGAAAACTCCCGTGAGTTTGAGACATATTAAATATAATGAAACGGGATAAAATCGGACGTAACAACGCCGAAAATATTGCATAAAGACGATTTTCCGCCCACATATTCAGCTCAGGCAGCTGATGCGTTCACCGAAAGATAAGGAGCCCTTGAACACCCCTGGTGTTTATATGATTCCCTGCTCCTGTGGCAAGAATTACATAGGAGAGACAGGCCGGAACATTCCCACTGGATTGTCTGAACACATACGTAGTATGAAAAAACGTGACGCTCGGGGGTCTGCAGTTGCGGAGCATTCACTGGATTCGGGCCCATCACATTATATTCGGTTCGATAAGGTAACCGTATTAGCGAGGGAAAAGTTTTTTGTACCACGCAAAGTGCGGGAGGCTATCGAAATTATAATCGTGATTGTCGTTTACCAAATTTTAATCGTGATTGTGGATGGGTTGTACCACCCAGCTGGAAAACAGTGTTGAATACTACGTCTGTGAAGAGTGTGGACGAGACTTTAGCATGTGACGTTGTGAGTGTTGTGTGTAGTTCGGCATTGAACAATTGTGAAGAAAACGAGGGTAGATTCTTACCGCCGCCGCCTCCGCCCGCGCCGAGCAACCGAGCGGACAGGGCACGGGCACGCAGTGCTAAGAAAACCGCCGCCACGATATGTGCTCATGATTAAGGACCGCGAACCGGTCTGAAACATGTCGAGCGATATTCGACCTTAAAGACGTGAGTGACCCGTTTCATTATATTTAACAGTGTCAGTGTCTATCACGGTGGTAATTTTGAATATTCTATGTTGTATGGTTTAGGAGGAGTAGAATTACAACAAAATACGCGAATCCAGCTGTGAAGCTTTGCTCCAATAATAAAAATATATTCTACTATCATTTTAAAAGTAATAGAATATCATGTTACTAGTTATTTTTGTGCATAACGAACTAGTATTGAAAGGTTTTTAATTAACCCTTTCACTACTTTTTGCAGTATTTTTCGCTTGTATAACAGAAAACATATATTGTAATGTTGTTGGCTGTCAGACTTTGACGGCTGTCAAACCTGACTGTCACTGTCACACCGTTCGAGTCGAATATTTTAACTCGGCGGATGTAGCTACTGGACTTTCTTTCTTTTCATTATTATTAAATGTTATAATCAAAAAGAAAAGTCTTTAATGTTGGACAAGTATATGTAAAAGTAAAAAATAAATAAATAAGGAGGAGGCAGAAAGTCCTTGCTCAAACTCCTGTGTGTAGTGGCTCAGTCTTCAAACAATAAAAAAAAAAGGTTAGGCAGAGAGTTTTGTCGAGTTTGTCTATACTCTATAGCCTTTTACTAGAAATTGTCGTCTCATGTTGTATTAAAATTCTCTTCGTTTGGGTAAGTGAAATCGCTATCAATTTCACTGTAATTGTTTTCAACGATTAGCTTTCCCTTTAACGCATCGTTTTATACGGGGTTTTGAAATATTTCAGTGTTTGGTGGAGCGGTAACGACGCGGATGCCTTGCCTCATTTGAGGGCGTAGTATGTGGACGTGAAGGCTCTGCTGGTGGCCATTGGACGCCTCTTCGAGGATTGATAGCTCGGCAGCGTAGCGGTCATCCTGTGCGCCCTGCATTCTTCTCGGGTATGCTAACTTAGTCATCGAGTAGATGCCACGTTGGCGGGCGGGATATGCCTACGTCGCTGTATTGTAGTTAACTACAAAAAGCAATATCTATGATTAATCATAGATATTGCTTTTAGGAGACGTCTTACCGAGGCTACCATTGGTAGTATTCAGCTGCTGTGGATTGAAAAGGAGGCGGGTAGCGTTCCGAAGTTAGCCGACTGTTCTGGTGGCGCTGACGGACAGTAGCGCGAAATATTGTTCGGGTGAAGATCTCTGGGCGCAGGTTTGCTGTGCTACCAGGTACCAATTTTTAAGTGTTTAACACTTGGGAGTGTAGGATATGCTTGTGCGAGGACTATTGCCTGGGCTAACCCAGGCGCGAAACTGGGTTAGCCGGGGACAGTAGGCCTTCGTCCCAGGCCTCCTTGTTGGGTTTAGCCAGGACCAATTGCACATACCGGACCCTAATTGTATCTAATATTAACCTAGACATAATAGTGTTGGTAACTAGAACTTAAGTGTAACAAAAATTAAATTGTTGTCGCAGCAGTTCTGGTTTTATTTTATTAGTAAAAATCAAATATTACAATATGCATAGCAAAAAATACATGGAACTGGCTACGCCTTATCCCTCAGCATTATAAGTTGTGCAGTGAATGTGAGGCCTCTATTCAATTTATGCCGTATGGGTACTAGGCGATGATATACATACTTATAAAGATAGATAAATACTTTAATAGATAGAAAATATCCAATACTCAGAAACGATTATTCGTGTTCATCACACAAATAAATGCCCTGATCGGGATTCGAACCTGGAACCACCAGCTCCGTAGGCAGGGTCACTGCCAACAAGCTAATTATTATTTTTAACTTGCGACCCGCCCCGCGTTTAATATTATGATAATGAATGTGAGAAATATGCATATGTATACACCAACACCATGCCGAAGAATCAAGCTACACGATAGTGAAAGCCGCATCTAAAACCATCAAGCCATTTTTCAGTATTTAGCACACATATAGACAGACGCAGCGGGGGAAGCAAAGATACAAGTGCCATACGAAACGACTGGTACATAACATCTCTATAGCGAGCAAACTACAGCAGGCATTTCATTTCGAAGAAACGCGACATTGTTCAGCTACCGGTCTCTTGTTGCATTATACCTCGTTCGTGATTTTGTACGTGACCATTGAAATTCTCAATCATTAAAATGTTCGCGTAAGTAGGCCACAAGAATTCATTTACACGGCGCAATCGATACTACCGGAAATATATATAGAATATTCCGCACCAGATAATTTTTAACTTTCTTGTTTGTGTACAGAATCCTTTTAGAGGTAACTCCTCCATTAGGCTTCCAGAAATTTCCAGGTATCGATAAGTGTGGAAAGTAATTTACTGAAAGATCCTCTGTAAGAGTAAACTTAAACATTCGTATGAATTCATCGAGTCTAATATGGAGGGCTTAGCCTAAATATCGGGTACTTAGTAAACTGTACGTTAAGTTGGTGAAAAATTTCAGCGAATATTGGAAAGTTTGTGTGTATAGGCATATGATCGTCGTTTCTGTAGTCGAAATACAAACCACATATACTCATAATATATTCTTAACGGTTTTATTTAGATTTAAATGTCGTGACTGCCCAGCTTTTACGTCTGACCATTTAGAATAGAATAGAATAGAATAGAATAGAAAAAACTTTATTTCGACAACCATGCTAAAAAAATATAATATACAATTTAAAATAACTTAATACTACAGTTGCGAAAATGGGGCCCACTCAGCATGTGTCGGGTCACAAAAGGTGTCCCGACGCTGGTTTTCTGTGGGTCCCGACAAAAAAATAAGTTGTGCGACCGATCCACACAACTGGGCAAACAATGCATTTACACTAACACTAAAATTACATTAACATAATAATTTTTTGACAAAAATAAACATAAAATAAACAACAGTCGAATTAGATAGGTAGGATAATTAATAAACTTAATAAACACGGGAAGGCTAAATTGGATTTTGAATATACAATAAATATTTTTTAAATGCAATTTTAAATTTAGAACGCGTGGCAATATTTCTAATCGGCGGTGGAATGTTATTCCAGCATTTCGTGGCAGTATACTTGAAACTGCCACGAAATGAAGCCGTTCCGTGTCTGGGACAGATAAGGCGGGGAGCACGTCTGACGTGCATTTTTGAAAATTCTAGTTTAGGGTTTTTTTGATTTAATTATTCCGAAAAGAAGTGAGGCAAAATGCAATGTCCGACGTGCTTCCATTTTTAACAGACCGCCTTTATTTAGAAACGGGGTTACATGGGATCTCGCGGGAACAGGATAACAAAATCTGACACATGCATTCTGGACGCGCTGGACCAGTTGTTTTGTACGAGATAACAAACATCCACCTATCACGGTATCAGCGTAGTTAAGCTTCGACAGAACTAATGTTTCACATAACTTAATGCGCAAATCAACATTCAGGTACTCACGAACCCGGTACAGGACTTTCAGACGGTAAAAACAATTTCGAACAGTTTCGAGAACATGGCTTTCAAATCTAAGCCCCTCGTCCATGAGAACACCCAAGTTTCTTGCTTGGCTAACCCTCTCTATTTGTGTGTTCATTATAGACACCTGCGGGTCACGTGAAACAATTTTGGCTACTAGTTGATTTGTACCTAATACTATAAACTTAGACTTAAGTGGATTTAGGGCTAAACCATTGGATTCAGCCCAACGAGCAACCTGGTTCAGGTCGTGGTTAAGTTTAACAACGGATGATTTCGTGTCTTCAGGCTTGAAAGAAATATACATTTGCAAATCATCAGCATACAAATGAAATTTGCAGTTCGTTATGCTACCAATTATATCCGCACTGTATAAAATGAACAAAATAGGACCAAGTATAGACCCCTGAGGCACCCCCCTGACCACTGATCGAGTATCAGAGACAGCTGACTCACCATTCGGACGATTAATCTCTACCCGCTGGGCATGACCGCTCAGATAGCTAGCAAACCATTTAATTGAATAACTATCAAAACCATAATAAGCAAGTTTAGACAGCAGCAGTGTAGTGTCAATGGTGTCAAATGCACGCGAGAAATCTAACAATACCAGAATAGTTCCCTGACCTCTATCCTGTGCTGTCAAAACATTGTCAATAACATCTGCCAGGGCGGTAGCAGTACTAAGGCCCTTTCTGAAACCTGATTGGGCTGTGGGTAAAATGTTATTTTCATAGAGGAATTGATTTAATTGTATGCTTACCGCCCTTTCAAGAATCTTTGACATGACTGGAAGGATACTAATAGGTCTTAGGTCTTTTAAGGTGTTGGGAGAATTAGTTTTAGGTATTGGTCTTACAGTAGCTAGCTTCCAACAGTCGGGGAATATTCCAGTTTGCAATGATTGGTTTACAATAGAAGTTAAAACGGTTAACGTACGAGGCAAGGTCATCAACAGCATGTCAAGTGATATCCCATCAGCGCCTTGAGCATTAGACTTAATAGATCGGATGATGTGAGCAGTCATGGATTCAGTAATGGGTTTCAAGCCGAATGTGGCAGAACCGTGCCTATGAAATTCGAAGTATGATAGCTGTGACAGGGTTACTCTGCCACTATTGGGGACATCGAGAAAGTAAGCATTGATGCGGGCTGGGTCCCTTAAATGCAATGGCAAGTCAGACTCTTTCTTTTTGAAGTCGGCGACGTTTTGTTTAATGTTTTTCCATAATAGGCGAGAGTCATTTATTTTAGCAACAATATGATTACTAAAATACGCAGATTTTTCACTATAAATTGCCTGGACTACTATTTTTTTTAGGGTGATATAATATAATTTGTGAGACTCTGAGCGAGTACGACGAAATTTAGCATGCGCTTCATCGCGGGTTTTTATCATTTCTTTGATGGTATGCGTAATCCAGGGGAAAGAACGGTCTCTAATACAAATGGTTTTCTCTGGAGCATGGCGGTCAAACAGAGCGATTAGGTGTGCATCGAAATACGCAACAGAATCGCTCACGTTATTAGATAATAGTCGTTCCCAGTTAAAACTAGTGACGTCATCATCGAAACTATGATAGTCAATGCTTTTAAGAGGACGATATGTAACGTATTTTGGACCGTATTTTACTATTTTTAAGGAAAGTTCACCAGTAATAAATGCATGACTGCTCAGCTCCGGGATATAATCGATTTCTATATTAGTAACGGGCGTCGTAGAGCATATGACGTCGAGCAGAGTTTCACTGTGATTGGTAAAATGTGTAGCCTGTTTAACATACTGTATGAGGTTGTGGCAATAGAGAAAGTCGAGAAGTTTTTTGCTATGAGCGCTTTGTGACATTAGTAAGTCAGTGTTAAAATCACCTAGAATGATTAGATGATCAAACGCGGAGAAGGAAGTAACGGACTCATTTATAGCGTCAATGAAAATATCTAGATTCATCCAGGGCGGCCGATACGCCGTTCCTATGACTAGTTTGATACCGCTCACAGTAACACTGAGCCACATCTGCTCGACGGCTTCGGCCGGCGGGTGTGCGAGCAGGCGCGCGCTGATGCCGCGCTTGAGGTAGAAGCCGACACCGCCGCCGCGGGCGCGCCGGCCGGCCGGGCGTGGCGCGTGCCGCAGCCGGTACCCCGCCGGCGAAGGAGCGCGCGCCTCCTCGCCCGCTCGCAGCCACGTTTCGTTTATAGCCATAATGTCCACCATGTGACGATCCATAGCTACAAGAAATTCGTCATGGCGGGTGCCCAAAGATCCAGGATTTAATAACCCAAGATATAAAAATTTATTCTTTTTAAATCGTATAACGAAAGAGTATGTTAGTAGAGTATATTTGTTGTGTAAAATATATAATTTGAGCCATGTAACATGGCGCCAATCGAGTACCGTGAAAAATAAAAGTGACTGCTTATGTGAGTTCAAAATAGCTCTGTGTTTACGGCAGACAAGGTCAAAGGATGCAATGCAGTAAAGAAAGAATGCTAACATAATAAACTTGAAAAGTTTATAATCGAAAGCGAGAGCATTCTTCGTATATTGTTTACCACTACGCCTACGCTGTTTAGAAATTAACTTTTTGAATGCGAGGAAAATACAGTAATTCAAAATAAATTCAGGCGGATAAACTTTCTATATTAGGTATAAAAAATTAAATTTTTTCAATGAATAACCAGTACTTCTGATCAGTCTTAATTCGTTGCAATAACAATTACATCCTTCTCCGTTATGACATATATAATCGTAGTTAAGTATGAGAACCAGTGATCGAGTTACAAAAAGCTCCAACCTATACCTATCCAAAAACCCGCACTATGTCAGTTTCCGATCGAATCTTATGCGGCGACTGACCAGCATCACGACGAACGAAAATGCAACCTCGGCTTGTCCACGGGGCTCTCCATTTCAGGCGTCGGGCTTCCATGCGGGTTCGGTAGAATAGCTGTCTATTTAAAGGAGTGAGTCGCTCATTGACGTATATACGTCTGGGTTCACCGGGCAGACCAAACCCTGAAGTGTCAAAGGTACGGCGGACGCGCGATGCGCGAAGCAGCTCATCTCGCTGGGCGCGCCGCACCAACCGCACGACAAGTGGACGAGGGGCCAAAAGGCCCGGCATGGGGGTCTTGGCCGGGGCACGAAGAACCTTCACACAGGCTTTCCCCGTAGCTGTGGCGAATGACGGGCTAACATTGCCCTGCGTCCCATTTGCCATTTGGGTAGCCGCACTCTGTTCCGCGTCGCCGGCCTCGCCCGAGACTCGGTATTCTGGCATACCATCCGTATGCGTACGCCCATTGTTCGTCGTACCAGCCACGTACGAGGCACCACGACGAGGACCTACTCTCCTCACACTCACCACATCAAGTTCCGATACTGTTACACCAATCTTCCTGCCGACGAGTGTAACTAAGTGTAACATGTTTTCATTATTCGTTTCAGGGATCCCTGTGATTTCAAGGTCGTTACCAAGTAGTTCTTGATCGCGGTCCTGTAGTTCGCACTTAAGCCGCTCAATTTCCTCTGAAAGGTGATTAGGCATGGGGTTCGGTTCATCACTCAGTCGAGTCTCCAGCGCCGAAATGCGGTCGTCAAAACTAGTTAAGCGCGATGTAATCGTTTCCAAAGTCGCAGTAAGCTTGTCGAGCCGAGTGAAAAAATTGTCTGCGAATCCTTTGAGCACTGTTGACATATGTGTCTCCAAAGTGGACTTGAAACAATCCTGAATGTATTTTATCATGTTTTCGGGTATATTCTGTGTCTCGTCTGAGATACAATCTTTTGTTTTGAGTTGGACTCCCCTCGTACCCCTGCGCATAGTTACATTATCACTATGCTTACCGGACTCAGCAATATTTAGAGCCGGGGATAACTCAGGGACAGAGCGCACTGGTGAGTTTTGGTTATCAGTTTTGGGTATGCGGCTGCGGCACCCCGGGCATGTCCACAACTCCTCACGCTCTTTTTCCAGGAGCCGAAACCGCTCTAAGGTCATATTTACACAGCCAATGTCATACTTGAGCATACATGTACTACAATTCAAGAACAATTCGTTTGGTATGAGGTTTTTACATCCAGCGCAAACATTATTTCTAGTCGAACTCATCTCGATATTTTATTTTAACAAAAACGGGTAGGCGAAGTTGTATGCATCAAGCGCTGAAAGCGCAGTAAGGAAGCGATGACCGTCTAGACGAATAATTTTCCGTGCAGCGGCTGTAGCGCTGATCGGTTATGCAAGCATGCACGTACTACCGCAGCAGCTACCGTAATCGTTTCATTTGTTTTGTCCAATATCACAAAAATAAACACGATTACACATTCGAAAATATCACCAAAGTTTAGAGTTTTTTACATGCATTACACTGATATGCGGCACTATAAGTAAAAAGCACTACTTTCAACAGTATGAATTAAAATCGCAGAGCAAGTAAACAACACGTCTGCACATTTGTATGTCGTCACACAACCTCGTTTTTCTACATCGTGTTCCCGATAATTTCCGTTAGTTACCTTAGGTTAAATAAAGTTAATTTTTCCACGTCACTAAGTAGTATTTTAACTCTTACTGTTATTTTTATTAAAAATGGTATTGCTTTTGGCCAGCATCTAGCCGGGGGGCAAAGATGAGGGCAACGATGAAGCGAGCTCACCCAGAAGATGCCTATATATTTTCTATCTTGATCTTGGGACCCATCTATTTTCTACTAGTTCGTGTACAACTTAAAACCATATTGTCTAGGTTACGTTGTTAATAAAAAAACACCAGTGTTTTTCGTAACACAGGGGAATTTTATCCGGTAACGCTAGAAATATAATAGAACTGCAAAACCAGGCTCCTCGTATTTTACCCACTTGAAAATTGACACCTGACGATGACAATTTGATCTGCATAGCTGGGTCAACAAGTCAAGGTTGTTACTGGAAGTCATCATTACTCATAGAGCCAGCAATGTATGTCAATTTGTCGTTGTCAATAGACAATTGTCAAGTTGATGAAATAGGGGATATTTGATTCTTTATTGCGCTACTTGGAACTTTTTGTAGCATATATCCTGGTTTTAAAATCCATGGAGATGTTGTTGCGTTGCGCGCTGACTTCTCCCTATGTATATATATAAAAAAAAGAAAACGTGAATGTATGTGAACGCAGTTCAGAACTAATATTACCTACGTGCTACATATACGTTATCTCTTATCTTAATATATTATTTTCTTTAGATTTCTCATCTAAGGACGAATTACGACTATTTAGATGTGATATTTTAAGGAAATGTCACAGGTCTTCAATGACACAATACACATTGACATCCAATAGATCTATGAAACCGCGAAACCATACTTATTTAAACCAAGGTAGGGTTAGTAAAGCCACGGCTAAGCGGCTTGGCTTTCCCTATGATCTTTTTTTTTTTTTTTTTTTTTTTTTTTTAATTAAAAATGGGATATCTAATAACTTTTTTACTGCAAAAGCGTCATTTTAATGTGAACCTTACTCACCAGGCTTAGGGTTGAGTATGTCTGGCTTGGTCTCGAGCTTGTCTGCGGGCGGGTATGCGATCAGGTACCGCCTGCCTTGTGCGTCTACTTGAACCACAGACTGCGACGGACGCTTGCTGCTTGATGAGTTCTCATTTCGTCTGCGACAGAGGAAACCATTTATCAAAGTGACGTGAGGGTTTCTGTTCATGACACCAATATTTAAAGGCGTAACGAGAAAAACCGAAGGATAAACTCACCTAAGAAGAAAGAAGAAGTCAAATGTCATTTTCAATGTGTAAAATGAATTAAAGTACATTTAAATTGTATCCTTAGTCACTTAAATATGTTTGTGTATCATCATTGGCCTGCTCATACGCACCAATGCTGTCAACGTTTAATTATTTATTTTATTTATCATAAATGTCAAACTGCAAAGATGGTCATACTGAACAACTTTCCCCACTAGATCAATAGCGAAATTGCGAAAAAATAAGAGCATATTAAGAGGGCGCAGTACGCTCGGTTTTCCATACAAACGTATTTATGCTCTCATTTTAAAACGCCATTCTAGAATAACATGAAACTTTGTATACACAATGGAATCCGGCATATCTAGGTCGAAAATTGGTTTCTGTTGCTAGAAATTGTAAAAGAAAAAAAAATACAGCGGTTTTTGAGTTTTTTACGGCTTGTATGAAAACCTTAATAATCGTTGTATTTTTTTTCCATTATAATTTCAAGCAACAGAAACTAATTTCCGACGTAGATATGCCGGATCCCGTTGTGTATACAAAGTTTCATGTTATTCTAGCATGGCGTTATAAAATGAGAGCATAAATACGTTTGTATGGAGAACCAAACGTACTGCGCACTCTTAAGAGATATTTAAGAGTAACTTTGAGTTATTTGAAACGTCTGAAAAGATCTAATTCAGTGGTTGATCTGATGAGAAAAGTGGTTCAGTACAACGATCATTGTCACTTTCCTGATCATTACCCCAAAATCACCCAGAAAGTGTGTATTTTGAAATGACAATTAGAATAGAATAGAATAGAATAGAAAACATTTATTCGTGACAATACAATACAACAAAAAAGAAATAGAAAACAAAAACAAGTCACAATGGGTATTGCACGAAATGGTTCCATCTCAGCGTGTTGCTGGCGCGATTACCAGCGCTGATCTTCCGATGGAACCATCAAGTGATTTCCAAGCAGGTAACACATAAAACCAATGGGGTCCTTTACTCGGTCATCACTATCACGCGGATCACTCATATCACGATCCGTAGCACGTGAATATTGAAGAAAAATCCATACAATACTGAAAACTGCGATAATATTGACACCCCCGTATTGTGATAACATTAATCGTGCAAAGGGCCCCATTAAAAGAAATATTAGTAAAGCGTGTCACACACCGGAGCGGCCCGCGGCTTGTAATTTGATTTCTTTCGGAATATTAAAATTAACATCAAGCAATGCCCGAGTGAGAAAGGCCGAGGAGTTGGAAAAAAATATCTGGAATTGAGTTACTAGCAAGGATATTCAGAGTTAGATTAGGTATCGATTTGCCAGTGACTTAAGACTACTAGTCAAAGACTTGTAATATCAATCTCCTTGAGTCACGTCTATAGATGCGTGTCGAGCTAAGTAATCAATCTGCAGAGTGTATTGGACTAAAACGTTCCGTGAGATGTCTACCGGGGTATATTGGTTTTGAATTTAGACTTTGTGAGACATTACATAATTTCAAAGAGGATTTTATTCGGGAAATCACGTTTCACCGAAGGAGTTGTATAATATAACTGATCAGATTCCTTTTAATAAAGTAAGATAAACATTCTAATGTCTCACTCCTTAATTTTATCTCTTGATCATCCTTATGAAGCACTGGAACATTTACCTTACTTTTAAGTAGCTTTTTAAATACTAGAGACCCGTTTGAAGAAGCTAGCTATATTTTTGCAAGTCGTAACTGGCGATACTGCGGCTTTTGACCAATAACGACTGGCCGTATATACTTAGAAATACGAGGGCTGTTTGATAAGTATCCGAAGTAACGCCGAAAATGGTAACAAATCTGTATAAAACATAATTATTATGTTACACAATTTCATTTTAGCTGGATATAGCGAGTCTAATATTTATTAATAACATTGGAGAAAAAATTAGGGCTCGTTTGTAAAACCCATGAAAATACTCTATTACGAACTTTATTAGACTAGTTAAGGATTGCCATTATTGTCCACTTAGCTGTCTTTTTTTATTTTGGGCATAATTATTGTCATTAAGGTTAACGCAAACGATTAAGGCTACTGGATTGGTAATACGTACGATATGAAATTTCCACCATTTTCACGTCAATGATAAAGAGTCTTACTTAAAATCCATTTTATGTAAAATTATATAATCTACATAGTCACATACTATCCATTTAAATTAGCGGTAGATAGTCAATAAAAGACATGGC
The DNA here is from genome assembly GCA_905163555.1 of Notocelia uddmanniana. Lineage (NCBI taxonomy): Eukaryota > Metazoa > Arthropoda > Insecta > Lepidoptera > Tortricidae > Notocelia > Notocelia uddmanniana. The sequence continues at coordinate 47,160,676 of LR991053.1, forward strand.
ATACTTACTTTTAATATAATTTAGGCACAAACTGGTCATATCGGGTACTTATCAAACAACCCTCGTAGAATTCTACATGTATTTATGAAATGAGCTAAACCGGACCCGCGGGATAATTACGCAACATTTACGAGCGTACGTAATCTAGATCTAAATTTCATTTCCATAATAAATATAACAGTCAGATTTACCTATCCTACGTTAGAAAAGTTACGTGATCACCTTGCAGGGATCCTTCATGATCGTGATACAACAGAAGAAACACTATGAGGATAATGCTAAGATCCTGAGCATGACTTGTGGTCACAGCACATGCGTTACTTGTTGTTTACCTGCGCACTGCCAGCACTATAATAGCCCCAAGAGTGGTCACAAGAGCCGCCAACGCAGCCAGGGCCGCCGCAGCGGGAAACTTGGTCACCACGCGGGGCGTCGTGTCTTCTGCAAGAGACCTTTCATTCAGCACCTGGTCTTTAGATTAAATTCACAAGTTTAAATGTTAACCGTTTAAAAACAGTTTTATTAAATTATTGATATCTCTTCCTACTATTTCGCAATTTTTTTTGCTATTCTCAATCTGGCCCCACGTTGGGTGCCACTGTAATATTTGGAGCTAGGCTAGACCGCAGTAAAAAGGTAAACAAGATGGCGTCTGAGAATGGGCAAAGCATGAGATGTGAAAGGTCGGTTGTTCAGCTGTGACTGGTAAGATTAACATCAAAATATACAGGGTGACACATAAGACGTAATACAAAATAACTAATTATGGTTCGGTTAACGACGAAGAACATTATTCACTACATCATTAATTAAAATTTATCTGAATAACTTTTGCTAATTTTCTAACAAAATAATTTAATGAATTCCTGTAAGTTTGGTCACCCTATGGACGTTTGGTGACGTCATGTGACATCATGTTAGTTAGGTACTTGTCACATTATCTAACGTAATATCTGTGTGTCAAGTAGTCAGTCGCAAGAAGTAATTTCTGATATCAATACACAAGTGAAACATTTGGTAAATCAAATCATTTATTTACAAGCATGTAGTATTTTATTAAAATTTAAACGTATTTCAACAAGTGCTCAAAATGATCACCGCCTTCCGCAACGCAAAGTTCTGCACGACGTCGGATGTTCCTCTGAACTCTACCAAGTACAAATTCGTTGGCTTTCACGACTTCAAATGCTTGTACAATGTTTTGGCGGAGTTCTGCGACCGTATTTGATTGGCGTTTATAAACTTGCCTTTTAACTTCACCCCACAAAAAAAACTCTAGCGGCGTTAGATCTGGACTACGAGGTGGCCATTCTACAGGACCTTTACGCCCTATCCAACGCCCAGGGAACTCTTGGTCAAGGTACCTTCGGACCCGCAGAGAAAAATGAGCTGGAGCTCCGTCTTGCTAATAGTACACATTTTGAACATTTTCCACTGGTAAGTGTTGTATCAGCATTGGCAAAACGTTTCTCAAAAAGTCTTCGTATTTTCTCCATTAAGGTTACCTTCAATAAAATAAGGTCCTATTACATAATTATTGAGGACACATTAAGTGAGAATCTGGTTTGAAAGGAATTTCTTCGTGTCACATGCGGATTGACATCGCTCCACCAATGTTCATTATGTGTGTTAAAAAACCTATTCTTGTAAATGTAGCTTCGTCTGACCACAAAATGTTATGATTCAGGTTTTGCAACAGCCACCTACAAAACCGTGTTCCATTGGGATAATCGGCTAAAACAATATCTTGCATCCGTTGAAAATAAAAAGGGTGCGTTTTTTCCGAGTGTAACAGTCTCCAAATAAAAACTTAAGTTGTTCCGAATCGTGCCGCTGCTTCTCGGGTGCTTGCTTTAGGATTGCGGATAAAATACCTAAATACTCGTGTTCGAAACTATTCTGTGTATCTTAGTTGCCGGCCTCTGCCTTGGGCATGAATTGGAACTGCGAATTGCCCATAGTCCCTCAAATTTTGCACACAGTCCTTTATTAATTGCCGTGTTGGGATCGGACAATCTGGGTAGATTTCGTGAGAAAGTGCTACCGTCTGCAATTACATTAAAATTACAATAAAATTCTACCATACGTAAGTAATCGTTGAATGTTTGTGAATGGTGGCATTATTACTTAACCAATCTTTAAATTTTTCCAATCGCCAAATGAAACTGATTAATCAATATTTTCTTGTTATGACAAGTAACTTCAACGATGCGTCATTTATTTTTAAATTTTCAGTCTTGATGATAAAGAAGGTGAGTGTTTACTACAAAGTAGTTTCAACCTATTTGTTCTACACTAAGTAGTTAGGGTAACCATGATGGGGTCAAAAATAACGGAAATTATTAAAACAATGGTACAACGATTGCGATTATTTAAACAACACGGAACATAGTTTGGATTATTAGCACTAGGTAGGTAAGTTTGAAAAACATGTTTTGTATTACGTCTTCTGTGTCACCCTGTATACTTATTGAGCTGCGGATCGGAAGAACAGCTTTTCCTTTTAAGGGCTATCACACCCATGATTTCTATTCCGTGAGGTCCTCGAAATCAGATTAGCTCATATTTTGTCATACGACCACTCTGTACGCAGTTGAATGCCAAGAGCGATCCTGTGGCGCCCCAATTCAAGGCGGAGCCGGACTTCGTTGGTGGTTTTACACGGTAGTCCAGGGCTCTCTAGCTTCGGTAAGCCCGTCATACCCGTCCTCCTCGACAGGACGGGATGCGTAAACGCATTTCCCCAACGTCAAAAAAAATATTACCACTCTGGGGTGTCTGCCAGTTAACAAATTTGACGGAACAGCTCTTACCTGTCCTCTTAGCTGCGTCTCGGAATACCAGCTCCCGCAGTAGCGCTGGTTCCGAAGCCCCTTTGCTGTTCCGAGCCACCACACCGAGGATCTCCTCTTCTGTTAGGTCTTCTAATGCTGACCAGCTCACGTTCAGCCATACCACGAGATCTATGAGACGAGAAACAAGCGGATGGTTCATTTAGTAATTAGTAACACAAGGTTGCTTTGTAACTTTCGCAGTGATACTCACTGGATTGGGAAAATTCGTGTTGGTTATATCGCTAATACGATTTAAATAAAATTTGGGAAGGATCTGAATCCTGGTGAAAGATAACATCCTTTTTATTCCAGGGGGGTGTAAAATAGGGGGTGGCAGTTTCTATGAGAAAATGTGATAAAAAGCTTATGGAAATCTAAAACCAAACATCTCTTAAGGTTATCAATAACATTAACATCAATTGACGATTCTACGCAGACGAAATAGGTCGCGGGCGCAGCCATTTGTTTCTAAATGAATTATGTTTTTCCAAATCTACCACACTTATAAAATATATTTAAAAAACTCACCGAAATTTGATGCTGTGGTGTTAACCAGCACTCTGCTGTTGTCTCCCAATGCGTCAAGCGTGAACCGTTGACTGAGCCCTCCATCGTAGCCGGCCAAACACCGCACTGACAAGAAGGCTTCTCCACTCCTCAGCACTCGGTTGGCCGTGCAGTTGCGAGGAGGGGATGGACGTGCTAGGGGTAAAGAAAGGTCTCAGTAATCAAATCAGTGTCTTTACTGCTTTCATAGTTAAATTCAGGATAGACATAGACATAGAAGTACTTTATTTATCACCACTGGCTGGACTCAGCATAATGTTGCAGTGAATACACCGCAACGCTGATTTTCAGTCAGACCCTTCTACTGTTTATGAGTTACTATGGCCGCTGCAGGGAGAACATGGTTAAATGGGGGCTGCACCGGGGCCGCCCTACCCAATGTGTCTGTGATACAGCGCCGCAAACCATGGCACATCTGCTGGCGTGCCCCGCATGCCCACACTCCTGCTCGAAACACGACCTGAGAGACGCGACGGCCAAAGCTGTCTGCATCGCTGGCCATTGGGCACCTTTTATTTGAGGAACCTCGACACGAAAGAAGAAGAAGAATACTCGTACGTCAGAACAGTGTTGGAGCTAAAGTTTAAATAGTATTGTTATGGTTCACATACATATTTTGACTGTGGCTATATATATAAAGTTATAATATGGTAGCAAATATAAGACTACAAGATAAATATTAATTTAAAAGAAAATAATTATTATTCTCGGACACGGCTAAATTTGGCATAGCGAATGTCGGTAGGACACGACCGCTCGGAGGTAGTTCTTTTTGTATTTGGTAAGATGTCGCTTTAACTGTAATTTGAAACTGTTTAGACTATTTATATGTTTGAGTGGTGGTGGTATATTATTCCAGCACTTAGTTGCTGTGTATTTAAAACTACCCCGAAAAGCGGTAGTGCGGTGATGAAGTACAAAAAAGTGAGGATGATACCATTTTGTTCGTTCAGCTATGAGACCCTGTAGGGTATTGCAATATAACTTAAATCTAACTCGATTACAACGGCTTAAGAGTGCGCAGTACGTTTGGTTCTCCATACAAACGTATTTACGCTCACATTTCAAAACGCCGTGCTAGAATAACATGAAACTTTGTATACACAATGAGATGGGGGCATATCTAGGTCGGAAATTAGTTTTTGTTGCTTGAAATTATAATGGAGAAAAAATACAACGATTATTAAGGTTTTTATACAAGCCGTAAAAAACCGCTGTATTTTTTTTCTTTTATATTTTCTAGAAACAGAAACTAATTTCCGACCTAGATATGCCGAGATCTCATTGTGTATACAAAGTTTCATGTTATTCTAGCATGGCGTTTAAAAATGAGAGCATAAATACGTTTGTATGGAGAACCGAGCGTACTGCCACGTACTGCGCCCTACTGTACTGTACTGCATACACGTAATGTGTACGGGATAAACGATAAAATATTTTTTTTAAATATATTTAAAAAAAGTTTATAATGTAGTATAAGTTGTTTAGATATAGCACAGTTAAAAATATTTGTTAAAGTTTATTTATACGAGTATATTGTTCAACAGAATAATGGTATAGTATAAGTTAGTTCATTTTTTATAGTCATATTTGCGGTTTATAAATCTTCCGCATTATTTTTTCTGTATTTGATACGCTTGTTTCCACGAGCGCCGAAACAGATTGAAATGTTACGAGCTAAGCGATATGCATGCATGGCATGTTTAAAGTTATAGTCCAGAGCTAATATTGTATCTTATACAGATTGGGCCCTGATGTAACAGGAGCTAATACTTAAAGGACGCTTCCTTAGAGCATCCGCAATAACTCCATATTTTCAAATGTTGCTTCTCAATTCGGAGAAATTTTAATCTAAAGTTATGACCTCCGAGTAGTGGATCTTGAAACCACGAGATTATAGCGCGCCAGCCAATACAGTTTCTGAGGTAGTATCAAGTTATGAGTCATAAATTCATAATTGACCTGTTTAGCCTAGTTGGTAGTGACTCTGCCTCCGAAGCTAGAGGTCCTGGGTTCGAATCCCGGCCAGGGCATTTATTTGTGCATTTTTCGCGGATATTTGTTCTGTGGTCTTGGATGTTTTCTATGTATTTAAGTATGTATTTATCTATATAAGTATGTATATCGTCGTCTAGTACCCCTAGTACAAGCTTTGCTTAGTTTGGGACTAGGTCGATTTGTGTAAGATTGTCCCCCAATATTATTTTGTTTTTTATTTTAATTGTTTTTGCATTTTTTGTTTTATCAAGGATATTGTTGGTATTTTGCTTTTTTTTCAAATTTATTGAGTTTTAGTCACAAGGAGTTACAGCAGGTGTTCGAAGGAAGCGTAGTTTTAAATATGTTCTCCTGTTACAGGGCCCACCTTCTATGTTGCCGCAGTCTCATGATTATGACAAACGATTACAAGTGATAAATGTGTCTGTATCACGTATAAAGCAATGCACAAATTTTATCCATCCACTCGGAAATGCAGGCATCCATTAATTTCCAGTTAGCGATATACCGGCGAAATTTAATTCGACGAATTCATTAAAAGCACGCTCCGGTCGGTCAGGCCCAAATGCGAAACGGGCCAGTGAAAATATTGAACAAGTGCGAATCGGACTGTGGAGATATGGATCTTTACATTTGATTAATATTTTTTTATTTTGACATATCTACAACAATACAATATTTATTTTAAAGAATAATAATAGCATCAATAAATTGCTCTAAATAATTAATTAATAATATATGTTAATACATGTTATAATTGACGATTCGAAAGTGCTTGTTGCTAGGCCTATTTGAATAAATAATATTTTGACTTTAACTTTGACATACGAGACTCGCGCATGCGAGTTTCATGACGGCCTGTTTAGCCTAGTTGGTAGTGGCACTGCCTCCGAAGCTAAACCTCCCGGGTTCGAATCCCGGCCAGGGCATTATTTGTGCATTTAGCACGGATTTTTCACGGATATTTGTACTTGGGTCTTGGATGTTCTCTTTGTAATTTAAGTATGTATTTATCTATATATGTATGTATATCGTCGTCTAGTATCCATAGTAGAAGCTTTGCTTAGTTTGGGACTAGGTCGATTTGTGTATGATTGTCCACCAATATTTATTTATTATTTATTTATTACATTGCGGGTTACCGCCGTGGTATAATGAGTTCAATCGATCCGTCAAACCACGCAATGTAGTGAATCTTGCATACGAATCTTAAACGTGTGTAAAAGCAAAAAGCAAAAGTTATTTATTCTTCAAATTAGGCATAATTACATGCACCTATGAACGTCAATAAACTACCACCGGTTCGGAAAACTAAACCTCTGCCACGAGAAAAACCGGCGCAAGAAACTCGAAGAGGTGTCATTTTTTTCAAAACAATATACATTGTATAGCTAAATATAAAATATAAAATTACAGTGTCAGCTACCACAAAACTACAATGCTACAGTAGAAAACCTATTTTAGTGATAGATTAGCCGTGCAGGACGCTATCACTGCCAAACATCCCTATCCATGATGTAATCGTTAACCTTATAATATGCTTTTGAAATAAGTCTTCGTTTTACTACAGATTTGAATTTTGAATTGCTAAGTTCAGTAATGTGTTACATGCACAACTTCCAACCACAGGAGATACAACTATTGACCACAGGAGAGACTGTTTTTTCAACTGTGCATTCGGCGACCGCGACAGTGTACAGTCACCAGCATAAATATATGACAATAGGCAAAAATATCTGATCATCAATTGAAGTTATAATTATAATAATAAATAAATATTAGGGGACATTTTTTACACAAATCGAACTAGTCCCACAGTAAGCTCAATAAGGCTTGTGTTATGGGTACTAGACGACGATATATTTAATAGATATATAATTAAATACATAGAAAACGTCCAAGTCTCAGGAACAAATGTCTCTGCTCACCACAGAAACAAATGCCCTTACCGGGAATCGAACCCGGGACCTCTAGCTTCGAAGGCAATGACACTACCAACTAGGCTAAACAGGCCGACTAAAAAATTATATGACAATACATAGCGGGTAAAAATATGTGATGATTCATAGCTAGTAAAATTATCATTTGCCTGTTAACAGCATAAGTATCGGATCGGATCCAGTAAAAATATCTGATATCTCTAGGAAATAGAAATTATGTGACATATCACCACCATAAATATCTATCCACTGTGAAAGCATTACCATCGGATCACCTATATACTGCATAAGTATCTGACATGGTTGACAGTCAAAAATATCTTCTCAACATTCTGCAAGAATGAACTTTATGTGCCTAACATAGAATTGTAATTTAAATAAAGTTGTGTGATGCTTCTGGATATCGGTGTCTCACGTTTGATAGCGTGAGATTAACTGCTATGTATCGTCATATAATTATAAATTCAATTGATGATCAGATACATTTGCAGCTCTGCCCATAGTCATATAGTTATGCTGGCTACTGTACAAATATGATGGTAGTTGACAGCATTCGGTGAACGACAGCTAAGAAGTAGCCGGACAGATCAATATACTCGTACTCGTAAAGACGACGTTCTGTGGCCCAAGTACCGCGAACGATGTAGTGTACCGCTTTGGAAATCAGAAATGACGAGAGATCCAGGTATTAAAATCAACTAATTATCGCATCATCCTCCTTCGTTTGTATACCAAAGAAACACGAGTTATACGAAAGTCATCTGAGCTTCCAATCCAGAGGTAAAACAAATCCTTATTGCGGTTTGCCTCACGACGTTTTCCTTCACTATAAAGCTACGGCTATGGATACATTACATTTTGTTATTGTTAAATTATGATTAATTTAGTTAGTGATAATACCTCTCGTTGCAGTTAGGGTTTGCAATCCGAATAATCCGAATATCCGCCGAAAATGATATTCAAAATTATCCGAATACTAAACCGCGAACTATCCGAATAAACGGATATTTTGAAAACACTAATAAAATCATTTATAAGCAGGAAAAATTCAAAAAAATTACGAGAAAAAACACTAATGACGTTTTATGTCCATCTGTATTGCCCAAATAAGGTGTTTAGACAAATGTTCCATATTAAGCATTATATTTTATTAAATAAGTACCTGAATACCAACTTACATAAATTACATAATATATTGATTATTACAAATCAAAAACAAAGTAACTGCTGAAAACTTGTTTAATATGCTTGAGAAACAGTTAAGCGATTTTGATTTGCAGCTCCGTGACATAGTATGCATAATATCTGATGGGGCTAAGGTCATGTGTGCACTGGAGCGACGTACTACTGCTTTTCACCAACTATGTTTGGCACACGGTATTCAGCTGGCTATTTTCGAAATGTTATACAAAAAGAAATACCAGTGCAACCCTAGCAGCAGAAACTTATTCCGGCTCTGACGTAGAAGCTTCAACGACAATCGACGATTCAGAAGGTGATAGCGACTTTGACCGTGAATACAGTATAGAAATAGAAGAAGAAGAAGGCCTGTGCATTGAGCAAACAAGACCATCACCAATGCAACTGGTTGATAATTATAAAAATCTTATAAACAAGGTGAGGTCCGTTGTTAAACTTTTTAAAAAATCTCCGACTAAATCAGATATTCTTTATAGGAATGCCGAAGATGAAAAAAAGAATGTGCATTTGATTCTGGACTGTAAAACAAGGTGGAGTAGTCTTGCGGATATGGTAACAAGGTTTATCTTGTTAAAACAGTCAATACTTAAATCATTGATTGATATAAAGTCTCAAATAACTTTTTCTGAAGACGAGTTTCAGCAACTGAATGAGATTGCAGATTCGCTTAGTATGATTAAAACAACGGTTGAGTCAATATGCCAAAGAGGTGCTAATTTATTAACGGCTGAAATTGCAATGATTTCATGATTCAAAAACTATCCGAAAATCATAATCAGCTTTCGATGAAACTAGTAAAGGCACTAAGTTTTACACTCGTTTTTTAAAAGTTGATTTTTTGTTTAAACTCGTTACTTAATCTCATTTATTTTTAATTAAGTTAAATTAATACACTAAGATGCATACTTTTTTATGTTATTTGACAGCGAAAAGAAAAAACTATAGGACAAATCTTATATACTCTGTAAATATTGATATGTAATGTGATGTGATTTATGATATTAATAACGAATATAACGATCTCAGATTATACAAGAATTAAAAAAAAACTTTGATTTACAATTGTTATACTTAAAATTTTATCTCGAAATTTTATGAGATTTATTATTATGTAATTATATTAAGCTAAGTTTCCTAGTTTCCAATTAATAAAACATTTTCTCAGTGTTAATTTTTATTATAAAAATTACAAATTACGTGGTGTGATAATGACAACTCATATAATGATTATAAAAGCATGTTGTATTTTAATTTTGAGGTTTTTGTTACTTGTCTTGTTGATTTTATGCATTACACACCTTTAAATACGCTAATTTTGTTTTATTTTATAAAATACAAAAATTATCCGAAATTATTCAAATATCCGAATATTCGGATAATAAATATTGAAGTATTCAACTATCCGAATATTAAAAAACTGGGCGGATATTGCAAACCCTAGTTGCAGTACCGCAAAATGGTGAAAAACTGTACCTAACTAACGAGTTTACCAAAGGACCTGAGTATAGGTACCGAAAAGTCGTATAGCTGGATTCGCCATTCGACATTCAATCAATCAATCAATCGTTTATTTTGCTCACAGAAGATTCCATGCAAAATTGTATATCTACAAAATTAAAAAAAAAATACAAATATCAGTTCAAATGTAAAATACAGCTCCTAATTCTAAATATAGTACCTAAAACATAACTATTTCAAATTATTCAATCTCTGGTATTGGTAATACTCTGTAGAATTCTATAGCTTTCTACAATTACAAGTGTGGTCGTGGACATTCTGTCAAAATTGTCTATTAAAAACGCTTCTGCTACGAGTATTTGAAATAGACAGAATAGCACAAAAACGGGTACAAATAGAATGAATACAAAGAGCACTCTTGTGTGGTTGCGACTGGCTAAGGTCAAGTTCTAAAAACGACATGTTTTCACCTCGAGTAGGTCATGAACGAATGTGTATAAAAATTGTGAATATATTTTACTATTGAGCCATACCATTACTATACACCATTTGCAAGTTATTGAAAAAAACCAGCCTTAGGCTATACCTTAGGCTTAGGTTAGTGTTCTACGAACGTACAACCATTTCAGCCTTTTTTTCGCTTTCACTTCGGTACCCTTAAAAACTACAGCTCCATTTTATCGTGACGCGTTAGCGCGGCCATTTCAAAATGGCCACTCCGTAAAAAAGGCGCGCTCAAAAACCGAATGGGTAAGTGCGAAGTTACGCGATATAAGTTTTCTCGTTACTCCTTCCATATTGGCGTTACGCCGCCGAAGTTTGGCCGTATTTTAAACGTACAAATATTCGAATTTTGATATGGAAATGTTTTAATTAGGTTGGATATTAATTTAACGTTATCCGATTTCCGAGAGCTGATCTGATTGATGATAGTAATTTGAGGCGATAGTTTATAGTTAGTAAATATATGAAGAAACTTTGTGAGCACGTGTAGGAACCGGTTAGGTCAATTGTAGATCTCTAAGTTTAGTAAATTTTTAACTTTTAAAAATTATGTACCGTCAATTTGGATGACCTTATGAAAATGTGGCTTCATTGAGGCTTACTTTGAGGGTTTTATCAAATAAACACCTTTAATGCGACAATAGAATTATCTTTATCTTTGTTTTTTTTTTATGACAGGAGGCAAACGAGCAGGTGAATCGCCTGATGGTAAGCGATTAGCGCCGCCCATGGACACTCGCAACACCAGAGGGGTTGTAAATGCGTTGCCGGCCTTTAAGATGGGAGTACGCTCTTTCGCTCTTCTTTTCTGTCTTTTTTTTATTATTTATTCCTGATGATATAAAGTCAACTACGCAAATTGCGCGAGAATGAAAACTTGGACGTTATGGCTTGACAGAGTATTTGATTCACACTTGATTCATGAAACCTATAGGTAAGTAAATAAGTTCGATTTTTATAGTTATCAGTTCGATGTGTGTGTTCGAATGTGTATGTTTCAATAACACCACTTTATAGGCGTCATCGGCGCTTCATAAAATTAAAATATGTCCAAGATGAAAAATGACGAGGTATAAAAATGTCTAAATACTGATTACTGTAAAAAAATAAAATAGTCGAAAATTATAATTGACAACGTATAAAAATGTCGAGATGTAGAAAACACTATCTGAAAATGGTGGGAAAACAAAAATGTCCAGACTAGTGATTCTAAAACAGATCTACTATAGGTGATGAACTGATGAACAACGTAGGTTAGGTTCGTTAGGCATCTTCAGATGCCCGAAGGGTAAACTCAACAGAAATAGTAGCGCCGCGAAGCGGGGCTCCGTCAATTTTAAGGCAGAGTGAATTGAGTCAATTCAATACTTCGACCAGATTATATTTCGCCATTTTTTTTCCTCGACCTTGTAATACTTTGTCATTTTTCCATATCGTTATTTGGACAGTTTTATCCCCAGTAATTTTACCTTGTAGACAGTAGTCGCTAAACTATGTTAATGTATAGTTAACACTTCTAAAAGGGTTAGGGTCATAAAAGGTTAACCTTGAGGTAAAACAAGCCTCAGTTATAACTCAAACTTCCAGTCATAAGCTCCCTAGAGCCTAACTTCAATACTTACCCCCTTATTCATAAACTTCCATCAAGCTTCTATTAGTTAACAAGCCGCTAAAGTTGATTTGTCCTTATCTGTCACTTTGACATTTATGTTTGTGAGAATGGGACAAAACAACTTTTAGTTAACAGAGGTTTGTTAAGTTTTATGAATAAGGGGGTTAGAGTCTAGGTTGTTAAATCGAACTTTACCTGATACTCTTCAACCTTCAACTCGTTAACCTTCATACTCAATCTTTAAAGGTCAAAATAGTCGACACTTTGTACTATAATTTGGTTTTGTTTAAAACTAATACCCTTGTAATTTAATAACACTTATTATAGGGTTTCAAAAGGAACCTGTTTTCTTTTATGTCTATATTTGCAGTAATAACTTGCGTTTTGCATTCAATTAGATTGAAATAGTCAGACAGAGCGCGCAAAAGACTTTGAAATGATATCGAAATGAAACTTGTATTTTATACTTAACCGGATTTAAACGTACGAAAATCATGCTCAGGTCGAAAGTGATATTATGTAGACGAAGTCGCGAGCAAATGCTATTAACATATCACTATACCTACATAATATAAAAGAAGACCCCCCCCCCCCCTCCAACGAATTTTCATACTAAACGAGTGTTTTATGAGGAAGGTGTATGCGTATAATTTATTGAGGTTTTGTCTACAATTTAACGACAAAACTTTACTTTTAAAATGTTCTCCCAGAAAGTAAATTCCACGTGTAGGTACAACGTCACGAACAAAAGATAAAAAAAACACCCTTAGTCGGGTCATCGGTCCACGTGAACGAAAATAATTAAAAAAACACGACCAATTTATTTATTAACAAAGGAACTAAAAAGATTTTTAACTCACGCTCCATAAAATAGCGTTACGTAGCGTTTGTGCACCTGGCAGCGTTAACGCTCGCAAAAACTACCAAGCAACGCACCGGGAACTGTTTCCACGGTAATTCATTTAAAAATGTCACCGGCACGTAAACACACAATATATTTTGTGACAGTTATTTAACTGAATAATCGAAAATTTTAACAAAAAAAACCTAGTTCAACCAAGTTATTCGTCCATTTGTTGTGCACATACTTAATGCAAATTTTCTCATAGATGTCATTGTCTGAACTAGACCGAATTAATATGGAACCACACGGGAAGTACCAGCTTTGAAATAAAAATAAACATCAAAATCGGTTCACCCAGTCAAAAGTTCTGAGGTAACAAGCATAAAGAAAAAACAGTCGAATTGAGAACCTCCTCCTTTACATTCAGTTAACTTCCTTAACAAATCAGTTAGAAAACTCCTATACCTCACAGCATGTGCTTTTTCGCCTAAATAGGGTCATCAGGTTTGTGTGTCATTTTTGTGGCACAATGCCAAGCGACGATGGATGTCACTGTCAATCGCGACCGGGCACAGTCATCAGAGAAAAGCACACATGATTTTTCATTTAGTTGTCTCTTTAATCCTTATGGTGCACCAAAATAAGTTAGAATTCGACAAATAGTACAATCATTTGCGGCTGTTAACGAGTCTAAATTTGAAAGCACACCAGGATGTTAAATCCCGTTTAAACTTAATAAATCCCAGTGTCAGTTCAGTACAATTTTCAGTTATGAAGACGGAGACACTGACAGGTGAAAACGTGTCAGATGTCACATGTGTCTGTCTCTCTCAAACTTTCTGATTTGTGTATTAGTGAGAATAGTTCATATGTACAGATATCGTTCAACTTAAATGAGCGGACCTGCTTTACTCTTGATATCTGTGCGACCGGGTGAATTGTCGTTTTCGTCGCGAGAGCCGATTTGTTGAAAGCGACAAGTGCGACAGGCCTGACGAGGGCGTGGTTTACTTATTAACGGTCTTAATGTTACGTCAGAATACTGGCGACACAGACTGTGCACAGCGCAACGCGACGACACGCGACACTCGTCTCGACATTTACCGCGAGACTGACTCGATGCGACACAAGTGTCGCTTGTGTACAGTCAGCGTCAGAATCGGGAGCGGGGATGGAAACTACATCTGAAAGGGACGTTTTCGGGTCAAATATGGACTGAAAAATGTAGACCATTTTCACGAACTCTAGGTAAAGACTTGACTCGGGAGATTAGAATTAATCTAGCGCAATCGTATGTATAGTTGTGACATTACGTATTTAAAATGTGTTTCACATACGATTATATAACAAATGTCTATTCAAATAGTCGATAACTACATGGAAGCCACTTCTTTCTTTACTCAAGGTTTTTGCATGTACATCAATTCTTATATACATACATAAATAAACTCACGCCTATATTCCCAAAAGGGGTAGACAAGCACATTAAATTTAATTTCATTGCCACTTTTAGCTTTTGTAGGTTTATAGATGGATATTGCAGTGACAGGTTGCTAGCCCATCGCCCACAACACAGTTCAACCTGGTTACCATAGTCGACTCTTATGTCACCCAAGGGAAGAAATGTGGTGCCATTCTAACCCGGCACGGGGAATTCTAATAAGTATTTCACATAACCATACATTACATTTGAAAAGAAGACCTTTCTCTCAACCAAGGATGTAACTACACATCCGAAACGTCGAGTAAGTATAAAATAGTAGTAAAAACAAATGTGAAAATAATGAATGTTTAAATCAATATGTCTTCAGCTTTTTATTTAACTTAATTATCCGTTGTAGGTACAATCTTAAAAGATCAAAGAGAATGTAATATTTCAGTGTCAAGAGTTCAAGGCACATATTCTAAAGAAATTATGTTAATATATGTCGTTCTCAGTGTATATTATGGGGGTCGAAGTTGCACCACGTCCGTAGGGAGTACCCAACGTTACCCTACACGTGACCCCTGGGTGGTGCTAAAAGTGCAACAAAAACTGGCAACCGTACTTGTCTTCTCGAAGATCTCACGGTTCGTAAATAAATGCCATACGATTAAATAAATAGTGTATATTATACACGTAGGTCATCTGGCACTAACATTTCGCATTCTAATTTGAAATAATGTGTTTAACGCACTCGTTTTTATCTGTTTTTGTGTTAGCTCGGTGCGCTCAGGCGACTTACACGCGCGGCGGGGCGGTATCGGTACGTATGTCGTATTTTATTCTTTGACGCGAACTTGTTGAAGTCGAACAAATTTCTTCACTTGACAGGATACTGTTAGCAACATTTGTGCAGCATCATTACCGGAAGCAGAGCAGTAGTGCATTCGTATTGCCCCGCTTTCACGGATCCCGCGTCAGCCAGGAAGAACTCGTTTAAACGTTGGCGCGCAGAAAAGAAACGGGGGTGGCTGGCCTGTCAGTCGACTGAAATCAGGAAGTTGCCTAAGATTACTTCAACATTTGTCGATGCAGTATGCAAGCTGTAAGCATATACAGACCGTCCGACGAAGTAAACAACATAAAGGAATCTATGCGGCGAAACATAGCATTGTCACGAATTTCAACTAACTAAATTTCTGACAAAAAAGAACATTTTTGGTGAGCTGAGTAAGGTTTCACCCGCTGTTTTTATGTAACAAATATAATTAAATAACAGTTAGGATACATGCATGAACTTTCAGTGCGAACGAAAGAAAAGATTGAAAGATGGAAAATATATCTTCCTATTCGCATTTTTAAGACCACCGTGGGATGGGCAGCAGCATCGCTGGAGTGCGGTGGAGATACTGCGATCGCCAACCCACAGCGTGGCGATTATGGCATTTACCCCCTATGAAATTGGGAGAGGTCTATGTCCAGCAGTGGACGTCCTTGGGCTGATATGGTGGCTTTGCATTCAAACTGTTGGCTTGGAAAAACCATCAAATCTCGAAGAGAAGAAGTCGAGAAGTCGTATGTCATGTGACCAGGAAATCACATAATAAAGAAGATGAGAATAGATTGTCGATATGTTTCCTAATCTGGACTCGATCGGACTCACACGCGTTATTTAACTGTATATTATTGTAATTGTATTGTTGTAAGTGACCAGGAAATCACATGATGAAGAAGAGAAGAATAGATTGTCCATATATTTTCTAATCTGGACTCGATCGGACTCACACGCGTTATTTAACTGTATATTATTGTAATTGTATTGTTGTAAGTGACCAGGAAATCACATAATGAAGAAGAGAAGAATATATTGTCCATATGTTTCCTAATCTGGACTCGATAGTACTCACACGTGTAATTTAACTGTATAATTATTGTAATTGTACGAGGGGTGATCAATAAGTTTTGATAATCAGTATTAAATATGGGAGATATGTAAATTGTTATATTTTTATCACAATATGCACACATTCTATATTTTCAAATACTTATTAACGTCATTCAATTGTTTTATTTTACCCCAATAAAAAATATTTTACTTTTTGAGGTAAAATTTTATACCTTCACTAAGTCATCACCAGCTCTTGATTTTCATGTAGACGGTTTAAAACATATGTGAATGAGAAGTAGTAGTCGGAAGTTAGGGCTAAATAACAATGGGAACGGTTATCAGTTCTGATGTTTACTCGAAGAGCAGCACCTTTATCAATTAGAAGGCTCTGAAGTACAATTTCTCCCGAAAATTAGTGATTCTTTTTCTTCAGCTTATTTATAATATTTAACACAACTCTGATAGAATAATGTTATACAACTCTCCAGTAATATTTGAGCACAATTGTTGAAAGCTAATTTCGCAGTTTTTATTGGTAGGCCTCAATAGTCCAGGAAGAAGTCGAAAAATACACCCTAATTTTGGTGATAGAGCTGGAGATTAAAAAAAAAACCAAGGCACAGATAACTTGCTTATCCTTTAAATCATAATGATAAACCAAGGTTTTATTTTCAATTACAATATTCTTCATTAGTGCATCAGGACTTTTTCCACACCGCTCCAAATAATTACAAACCCAACTCTTATATCCGCCATCTTGTTAATTTTTCAATTCAGATGTTTTTTGTTCAGCAATTACAGAAAAACAAATGAATAATGTTTATATATTTTTACTCTAATTTAATGTCGATTAGTGTCATGGTATAGCCCACATTAAAAGAATATCATTAAACATCAAAACTTATTGAACACCCCTCGTATTTCAGCACAGTAAGGAATAGAATAGTCGTAAAGTATTTAATTACAGCTACAACCCCCAGGATCCTCCTATCAGTATCTCAGCAGTACAAGCGAGGTTCTACAGTATCAAATTAAGATGATAAATTTCAGTGTCAGTTTGATCTCATATTCGATTTAAAATAAAATAAAAAAGGTGTAGAATTGAAGTAACTTGTTACCGTTGGACGTGAGTGGAATTATTAACGTGCCATGAAATGGGGCTGAAAAATATTTTCATCTGCTGAATGCAAAATTTGGATTCAGTTCAAGTGCAATAAAAATATTTAACACCAATTTCCATAACTTAACGTTTGAGTATTTGGCTATGGATCGATATGCCAACTTTTTTCATAGTATTCTGGTACCTTAAACCTGTTTTGTTCTACCATTGCTATAGTACATTACTACAGAGGCCGGGACGAAAGGGGTTGCCAGCCGAAGACTTATAGACGCCCGAGCAAAGCGAGGCCGGATAGGTCTAAGGCGGGCAACCCCATATTTCCCGCCGATGTATGTATAGTGCTTTTCTCAAACATGCAATGAAATAAACAACAAAAAAATCAAAGTTTTATTTTTAATAGGCATAGTGGCAGAATGTCATGATGCCTGTGCCACAAATTTATGTGGAATGGAAATTAAAAAAAGGACTTTGCCGGCCTAGGCCTGCAAGAGTTGTATGAAATTCCATAACAACCTCTTGTCCTAGCCGCACCTGAAACGTCATACTTCGCAGCCTATTATATGGAACATAACATCAATACTTCATTGCATGTTTAAGAATAGTACATTACTACAGAGGCCGGGACGAAAGGGGTTGCCGGCCGAAGACATATAGACGGCCGAGCGAAGCGAGGTCGGATAGGTCTCAGGCGGGCAACCCCATATTTCCCGCCGAGGTAAGTATAGTGCTTTTCTCAAACATGCAATGAAATAAACAACAAAAAAAATCTAAGATTTATTTTTAATACGCATAGTGGCAGAATGTCATGATGCCTGTGCCACAAATTTATGTGGAATGGAAATAAAAAAATGGACTTTGCCGGCCTAAGCCTGCAAGATTTGTATGAAATTCCATTAACAACCTCTTGTCCTAGCAGCACCTGAAACGTCATACTTGGCAGCCTATTATAAGGAACAAAACATCAATATTTCATTGCATGTTGGAGGAAAAATATTTTTTCATATTAGTGATACATAATACGAGTATGTGCCCTTGTGTTGTTTTTTGAGCGGTGAAGTAGGTGCGGGCTGAAAATCAGCGCTGTGCAGTGCAACCGACCAGGGGTGTAATTCGCAAACCGACTCCTCCTCACCTGTCCCCTCACACCTCACCCTTTTTTATATGGAAACTGTAAAATTTGACAAATGACATTTGACAGTTTGCATATAAAAACGAGTGAGGTGTGAGGCGACAGGTGAGGTCGAATCGGTTTGTGAATAAGAGGGCAGGCTGGTAGCAAGCCCGAGCCTATTGTAGCACCAATTTTGCTTTGTTAACCGACTTCAAGATATCAAAAGAGGAGGTTATCAATTCGGTTGTATGTTTTTTTTTCTAATGTTTGTTACTCCAGAACTCCGTCATTTGTGAACCAATTTTTAAAAAATCCTTTTTTTGATTGTAAGTATATATATCCAAGTTGGTCCCATTTTTGGCATAACGCAGTTCTGATGATGGGATCCATGCGGAATCGAGGGAACTCGTCAAATATTAAAGGCACACATATAGTGATATTAGTATTTTCATGAACTAATCAAGCATTTTAATTCAAAAAAGTGACATTTGATGAAGTGGAACTACTGATGATGATCAGAACGGAAGTCTTTAACGACGCATAGTTCACGTTTGGCGAATTGTCCTCTATGCTGTGTTTGTTAAGCAAGTTTGATTTTCAAGACAATCATTTGCAAAGCTAGAGTTCTGATGATGGGATCCATGAAGAATCCAGGGAACTCCTCAAATGTAAAAGGTATACATATAGTGATTTTAGTATTTTCATAAACAAATCAAGCATTTACATTTAAATAAGCATTGCATTGAATTGCATTTACATTTGATGAAGTGGAACTGCTGATGATGATCAGAAACGAAACTCTTCAACGACGCATAGTTGGAGTTTGGCGATTTATTCTCTTCGTTATGTTTGTCAAGCAAGCAAGGTTTTCAAGACATATTTTTGTCAAGCTTGAGTTCTGATGGAGGATTCCATGACGTATTGAGGGTACTTAGTCTTCTACCATTATAAACATACTTATAGCCATTTTGATTTCATTGTATGGAATCTATTTAAGAGCGCACCATCTATGTATAATAATCTTTCACCACCCTCCCCCATTGAAGTGGGTTTTTTTTTCTTAAAAAATATTTATTATGTATTTCTTTTTCTACTTGCGTCTTGTGTTGTTACTTATTGGTTTTTTATTTGCGACAATATGTTTTTTTATATAATAGTCAATAAGTAACGAGGGTAAGTGCATCAGAGAGGTGAGCGCACCTGTCATAAAATATCTCGAAATCTACAAATACTATACAACTGGCAACATCTTATGCATGCAACAAACTAAAACAAGTTAGTTGCAAGAATGTGACTTACGGACTCCAAATAATAAAGAAAAGGAAATAATGTAAGTTATCTTAGCTCTGGTGGAAAAGTTTTTAGACCCTTAACTTGGCAAGAAATAGAGAATGTCCCTAATTCAAGCCTCGGTGACGTACTCAATATAGTCATACTCAAACTGGCCAAGAAAAATACAAAAAGATGGTCAAAGAGTGTGGGAAATCCAGGGGACGTTGCCAAGTTAAGAGGGCGCAGTACGCTCGGTTCTCCATACAAACGTATTTATGCTCTCATTTTAAAACGTCATGCTAGAACATCATGAAACTTTGTATACACAATGGGATCTAGGTCAGAAATTAGTTTCTGTTGCTAGAAATTGTAAAAGAAAAAAATACAGCGGTTTTTGAGTTTTTTACGGCTTGTATGAAAACCTTAATAATCGTTGTATTTTTTCTCCATTATAATTTCAAGCAACAGAAACTAATTTCCGACCTAGATATGTCGGATCTCATTGTGCATACAAAGTTTCATGTTATTCTAGCATGGCGTTTTAAAATGAGAGCATAAATACGTTTGTATGGAGCACCGATCGTACTGCGCACTTTTAAGGGTTAACAGGCGTCCGTCAATTTTGTTTGATAATTTGTCAGAGCGTTCGTCGCCCAGCGGCGCTCGCGTATAGGATGATTCACCGTTCAGTGTTCGGGCCGGTCCGTTTTCTTCTAGAGAAATACGCCGACCGTTGCGTTTGCTGTCATAGAAGACGGGCCGGCCCGGACAGGAACGGTCTACTGTGAATCATCCTTATCGCGTATGGTACGCAACCAACACCGGCAGGGAAAATGGGTAACTTTACGAACGTGCGATACGTGGATCTATCATTATTCCGTAGCCAAAATTGGGAAAAACGGAACCCTTATAGTTTGGTCATGTCTGTGCGTCCGTCCGTCCTTCCGTGTGTCACAGACGATTTACTCGGAGACTTTAAGCACTACAATTTTGAAATTTGGTAGCTATATAGGTAGGCGTATTCTACGAGTGTGAACCGCTACATAAGAATGTACATGTAACCAAGGGATGAAAAAAAAACAATATCTACCTATTTATTGTCGACCTGTTTAGCCTAGTTGGCAGTGACACTGCCTCCGAAGCAGGAGGTCCCGCGGGTTCGAATCGCGGCCAGGGCATTATTTGTGCATTTAGCACGGATTTTGTTCTTGGGTCTTGGATGTTCTCTATGTATTTAAATATGTATTTATCTATATAAGTATGTATATCGTCGTCCAGTACCCATAGTACAATCTTTGCTTAGTTTGGGACTAGGTCGATTTGTGTAAGATTGTCCCCCAATATTTATTTATTTATTTTAATTATCTATATATCTAAAAAGTGCGTCCCCCCCTCCCGCTCCAAAAATGAGGTGATGTACATTAATAAATAGTTTCAATAATTTTTGGTTTGAACAAGATAGGTCTAACAGTTTTGAGTTATCTCTGAAAAACCGTCTTGCAAACAAAAGGACTTAAGTGCCGTGACTTCCCAATGAACATAAGTTTTTTGTGCGTGATTCGACACGCATTTGACCAGATTTATAAATGACATTTAGATCCACCTTATGCACGCTCGAAAATGTTGCATAATTAACAGAGATCGGACAAATTTGCTTATTACTCGCAATAATGTAGACATGACTCTAAAATTAATCAACATGTGAATCAATTTATTATTTTCGAAATAAAATTTGAATTTCCGGAGATAATAATTTATACGTTAATATTTTACATATACTGTCGAATACACTTTAATTAAAATTATAAATATATTAAATAATATGGACAGTATACCAAGAGAAATAGGTAACCGTTTGCAAACTAAAATGAAAGCCGTCCTTGACAGAAATCCCGGTTGAGGTTACCGCCCACAACTTAGAACAGAAAATAAACTCTGAATTATACTAATAATATTCCTATAAAACAACTTAAGTTTGCTACATTAACATCAGTGGATTGCGAGCGGATTTTTTCACTACTTAAGTATATTTTTGATGTAAAAAGAAATAGACTGACTCACGAACCAGGGTTAAGTATATTTTTGATGTAAAAAGAAATAGACTGACTGCCAAAATTTTGGAAAAAATACTGATTATTTTCTTTAATAAATCTATACTTTAACAAACTTTTGTATTTATTGACTAGGAATCAAATTATATGTCAAGTAAGAATCTAATTAATTGATTAACATTTTGATTAATTTTGGAGTCATGTCCACATTGTTGTGAGCAATGACGCAAATTTGTCCGATCTCTATAATTACCCCGCGGGTCAACTTTTGGATGTGTGGCCGCTTTGAGTGTTTACTGAGCTGTTCCTCGCTTTGGAAGGCACGTGAGGACGCAGTACGCTCCGTTCTCCATACAAACGTTTTTACCCTCTCATTTTAAAACGCCATGCTATAATAACATGAAACTTTGTACACACAATGGGATCCGGCATATCTAGGTCGGAAATTAGTTTCTGTTGCTAGAAATTGTAAAAGAAAAAAAATACAGCGGTTTTTGAGTTTTTTACGGCTTGCATGAAAACCTTAATAATCGCTGTATTTTTTCTCCATTACAATTTCAAGCAACAGAAACTGATTTCCGACCTAGATATGCCGGATCCCATTGTGTATACAAAGTTTCATGTTATTCTAGCATGGCGTTATAAAATGAGAGCGTAAATACGTTTGTATGGAGAACCGAGCGTACTGCGCACTTTTAAGCCGTTGACCCCGGCGTTGCATATGACAGCCAAGTTACATGCCTTCGTGTGGCTTGAGAATTTCTAACAGTCAAAGTTGCCCACTCACTTGACAAGCCAAATCCCAATAATGTTTGGTTCTCCTTGGATGGGAAGGTCATATGGCAGTCGCTTCTGTAAAAACTAGTGCCTACACCTACTCTTGGGATTAGGTAGCGGAACCCGGGCATCCTTTAGGATGCAACTGTACTGGGATAAAGCTTGAATGACGATGCTTTGTCGTTATCTGACACATTGTTTTTGTATTTGTGAGTAAGAGACCAGAGACATTATAGAGAGAGCTCATAAATTAATCTTCTAATTTAAGCAATGAACGTATAAACCGACCGAGTAGAATAGACAAACGTAATAACTCCTTTCTTCCTCGCTAGTCGTCTCCATAACCTAATCGGGAATTTTATTCTGTATTCCGCACAGCTCGCAGTCACAGTAGATTTATTATATACAGTACTCGAACTTTTGATTTCGTGTGACGTCACGCTCCATAAAAGGTGATTTTAATTAGACATAATGTAATCATCAAATCATGTATATTTTAACTTGCTCTTTTTCAGTTATGCTCATGTTACAACCGTAATTGTCTGTCACATCGCAATTTACAAGGTATAATATTGTGTACTGCAAGTTTTTTGTGACTGGTTTATGTGTAATACCAGTTAATTACCAACAATTAAACAAACCTCGGTACAGTTAAATATTCCTTTACAATGTTATAAAACTTCAATATATCAAATTAACTTAAAAAAAACTCCTCTCTGGTCTTCGAATGATTACTATTGGCCATATTTGAAAAATTACTACAATACCAATTGGAATCATTCTATATATGCAGTGTGTCGTAAATTTTACGTCATCGGTACGACCTCTGATTATATAGCCTAAATCAGTACAAACGTCCGATTTGTCGCACTTACACCGGGCACGCGTCGCTTTAATAAACTTAAACAGACTTCGCAGAGTTGTGGTTACGTAATGTTTCCTAGCTTGCGTAATATAGATTAAAACATCACATTACATAGTAAAAATTACAGTTAGATTGATCTATCGTAAGTTACAAAAGTTATGTGACTACCCTGCTGAACTTAGCGGTCCACCAGTCTCATCTACTGTCTACCGCGCATGTGTGCGCCGAACTACTTCTCAATGGAACGCAGGTCTAAAAAGATCTTAAGAGACTCTAGTTAAGGTACTGCTTTAACTAATATATTTACTGTGTCATAGTGCAGTAACCTTACACATTTGGCGGTGTCATTTATTTCTATGAACCGCTTGGGTACGTCTGTGCACAGCGTACCCTAAATCTCGGAGTATGATGTCACGTATGCTCCTTCTGTGTTATGCAATCCTGGTACTTTATAGCATTAAGCGCAAGTGTGTGGTTTTTCATATTATCGCAGTGGATATTCGTGGCAGTGAGGATTTGGTACGATTTCAAGAATTAGCATCATTGACTTTAAATTTTGTATTAAAATACGTAAGAATACTTGGTTTTGTGAATTCCCGATATTTCGGAACTGTTTCAAGCGCCATTTTCAAGGATAAACTGACGTGCTGCGAGTTTTAGTTGTGGTCTATCCACACACCATAGCGATCTACCCTATTCTTGGTTCGCTTTTATCGGACAATGTCGAAGTTACTTAACACCGCCTGTATATGACTTTTATAACATATTCCTGTTATATTGTAATACTTGACATTGTATTATTATTGCAGTCAGGCTAGCATGTAAGGAACATAAGATTCTAGTTTAAGGTCGTGTGTTCGGCAATGACCAGAGCGGTTAGTGTAAAAAAAATCTATTTAATGAGCGGCAGATGTATATACCGACAAATATGTGAGAATTAGCTAAATAAAACCAAAGGAATGCGAAACGCTTGGAGTTGCACGCTTCCACAGGTTACGGTGACCGCTTTCCATTAGGCCGCACGCTTGTTTGCCGTGGTCGTGGTATAAAAAATGTACGGTCCAGGTTACTAATAATAATAGTACTATTAATGAATTAGACCTTTTTAGGACACGAGTGAATAGACATCTTCTGGGTGAGCTCGCTTCTACGTCGGCCTCATCTTTGCCCCCTGGCTAGATGCCGGCCAAGAGCAATCCCATTTTTAATAATAAAAAAGTGACTTGGGTATTGAACTCACCAGCTGGCACAATCTGGAAAACGCACGGCCTCTTCTGCTGTCCCACGGCGTTTCGCGCACGACAAAGCAGAGCGCCGTAGTCGCGCTCGCTCGCGGCGCGATACCGGAGCTCACTAGCTGTGCCGCCTGTTGACACTGCCGATACGGGATAAGATTTAGAACCATTCTATTCTAGTCAGCATCAAGGAGGCTTGTGGTTCCATGCCTAAAGCAACTCACATACGTATGGAAGGACATCGTGATTGGTCACGATCCTCAGTCATAAGGGAACGACGAAGAGATTCTAGGCCACGAGCAAGCGGGTTTTCACATAACGTAAATCTCATATACGCCTCATTTTAGCGTATTTTTTGGCTTTATATTGGACGTCCGTGTCGGACAAACATTTGAGTATATCAACTCTATTCTCTATTGTCTTTTCTAACGTCTTTGTAAACAGTTCAACAATAAACACCCAAGGGAAGATAGTGGGTGGTGCTATTCTAACCCGGCACCAAACGGGGTAAGAGTCGACTATGGCAACCAGGTTGAAATGTGTTGTGGGTGATGGGCTAGCAACCTGTCACTGCAATATCACATTTTCTCCATCTATAAACCTACAATTGCTAAAAGTGGCACTGAAATTAATGTTCGTGTGCTCTGCCTACCCCTTTGGGGAATATAGGCGTGAGTTTATGTTTTATGTTTTTTATGTCAATAATAAACATTATTCTATTCTATTCCATTCAGATGAGGTTTCGTGGGTGGGTTGAACAGCCATTGCCCCACATGTAAGTATGACATCAGCAGACTTTGATTCAGTTGTTTATTGTCTATTGAAGCAACTTAAAGAATCCAAAGTGTAAACATACAGACTCAATATATATGTTATTTACATCTACGAAAAGTCCATGCTAAAAACGTAATCTCACTGTTTTAGGTTTTTAAACCCTATATGTCGGCCTGTTTAGCCTAGTTGGTAGTGTCACTGCCTCCGAAGCTAGAGGTCCCGGGTTCGAATCCCGGTAAGGGCATTTGTTTCTGTGGTGAGCAGAGACATTTGTTCCTGAGACTTGGATGTTTTCTATGTATTTAAGTATATATCTATTAAATATATCGTCCTCTAGTACCCATAACACAAGCCTTATTGAGCTTACAATGGGGCTAGTTCGATTTGTGTAAAAAAAAAAAGTTCCCTAATATTAAATGTTCCCTAATATTTATTATATGTCATGATTTTCACGAAAATATTTGGTGCTTGATTGGCCATATTCATGTGGTAACGTGTGGTGTAGTAGCCAAGTTGTAAGTTAACTATTGATGTAGATCTAGTGTCATTTACCTATTCTCTCATGCAACTACAACAAAGTAAACCAGCTCACCGTATCTAGCCGGCGAAACCTGGAAACTCTCCGCTGTTGTTGAACTGCCAGGAGAAGGTGACGTCAGCTGGGTGACTCATCGATCAACGCAGGCGCAGCGGCTGGTCCAGACGAACGCCGATAAGGAGCGGGGAGAGCTGCGCGCAGACTGGCGTATCACTGTGTTGCCAGCATAAAGGCTCTTACCGTATCTGGCCGGTGAGACCTGGAAACTCTCCCCGCTGTTGTTGAACTTCCACGAGAAGGTGAAGTCAGCTGGGTCTACACTCACCGATCAACGCAGGCGCAGCGGATGGTCTAGACGAACGCCGATATGGAGCGGGGAGAGCTGAACGCAGACTCCATCACTGAGTTGCCAGTGTAAAGGTTATTACCGTATCTGGCCGGCGAGACCTGGAAACTCTCCCCGCTGTTGTTGAACTGCCAGGAGAAGGTGACGTCAGCCGGGTCCGCGCTCACCGTGCAGCGCACGCGCAGCGGCTCGTCTAGACGAGCGCCGATCAATAGCGGGGAGAGCTGCGCGCAGACTGGCGTATCTGGTAGAAGTATTTGATAGAAGTCATCATCATCATTTTCATCATTTGATACACATAGTAAATCCAATGTAGTAAAGACATTCGAACTTGCGCCGTCCCTACTTTCAGCCTGTAATCACCCACTGTTGAGCATAAATTCTTCGAGTATGCCACTTTTTCCTCAATAATAAATAAATAAAATAAGTGAACTTTATTTTGCAAGAAGGCGGCAATGGCACTTTTTAAAGTCAAAATCTATTAGCGTTTCTGAAAAAGAAGACCACAGCCGAGAAGAAACGCTGAAAGAAACTCAACAGTCAGTCAAAAGCACTCGAATCCGCACAAAAATCTTACCTCAGCGGAGAAGCTCCGCCTTTTCCTTTCAAACGGCGTCAAGCCAAGACGAATAATAAGATATAATTCACAATCTAATCTCGAGATAATTAACAATCATACCAGAGGTGCCTTGAAACTTAAAATGCCTTTCAAGTAGCTCCTCTTTCAAACAACAACAAAACTCTAACTGAGAACTAGATACGCATTGAAGATTTGAAAACCATATTATCATACCATATCAGCCCAAGGACGTCCACTGCTGGAAATAGGCCTCCCCCAATTTATTGGGGGGTAAATGCCATAATCGCCACGCTTGGCATGCGGGTTGGCGATCGCAGTATCTCCACCGCACTCCAAGGATGCTGCTGCCCATCCCACGGTGGTCTTGGTCGTAGTTTTAGGACATATCCACGTCCAAGGAGATTGGAAAACTTTGTGTTAATTAAGCCGCATATTCACTAGAAGAGAGGTAGGGACAGCGGAACGTCATCTCGCTCACAATTCGATCAGCCCATCGGGGCACGTGCCTCCACCTTCCAGAAGACCGCAGCCAGAACAACACAACCACTGGCTCTTTAGGTATGTGGTGCTATGCTCCTCGTGGTGAGTAGGGATGAGAGCACGCGCTGTGTTGAAAGTGGGGGACCTGCATGCATTATGTCTCAAGCTTTCAAAAAAGGATGTTTCCTCACATTGCACCCTTAGATACACCGCCTGGCTGGTAGCTTCCCCTATCTGGTTGGCGGCGCTGCAGGTATACAGCCCGCCATCTCTCCTCGTGACACCTTGGAGCACCAGCGACTTGGTGCTAAAGATGACTCCGGAAGACATGTTCTGGTTAATTTGCTGGTCCTGGGTAGAAATAACAATGCAAACGCACAAGAAAACCACGAAAAACAGAGGAGGTCGGGCGTGCATAAGGTAATCTATGTCCTCTGACTCACTGGGACGCCACACATACATTTTGACGTTGTCAAACCGTCACCCTAACATTCTGACGTCGCCAAACTGTCGCCAGGTGAGTGAGCCATTATACAACTCAGTACGAATTGTTTGGCTACCGTACCCGGCGACGACGTCGCCATGGAATCCCAGTGAACCAGAGGTGTAAATGTTAATTTCCATACAAAAATACTTTTAGGTAGAGATCAACCTAGTTATCTAGATATCTATCACTATCACTCATCCGTCTGAATTGATCATGGACATTACATCTTGATAGGTACAATAATCAACTAGGTGTAGTATCCATGAAAACATTTAGCAACGTACCTACGTAGTGGACGTTTTTTGGGAATCCTGGTATCCTTGATTTGATCTACTGGCCGAAGTAGGCCACAACAAATCAAGGATACTATTTGGTAACTTTAGTTGTTACGAGATGGTTGCTCAAAAGTATCTGTACGTTCCTTTAAGCCTTGATAATAGAGTCGTGTTTTAATGTTTGCGAGTTACCTGTTGCTTTGGTTACAAAACCTTATTCGTGAATATTATTATCTGTTAACTAAAACGAGTGTTGTCCCTTTTTCACAAACACGTATGTCAAAGTGTCAGAAAAAGATAATGGAAATCTTACCAGCACCTTAACTAAAATAGGTTTAACAAACGTTTCTGAATAAAGGGAAGAGTATTCGAGGTATGCTATAATATTTCTTGTAAAAAAAGACACTTTAAAATGTTATTCACTCATGGAATAATGCTGGCTGGGTCTGAACCTTTTAGAATATCTCAAAGTCATGACCTACACAGTACAAGTCAATAGAAAAGACGCATTAACATTCCAGCCCATAAAAACGCCACTTTCAGTATCATATGTGAAGCGAAAAACTTTACGCACTTGAGCGGGGAAACTTTTTAAGGACGTTTTTAAGCACCAATTCGACCCTCCATTCTCCTACAAATGTTTACAGACCCACATAAATAATAAATATGTTACAGCGTTATGTTCGTGACTCACTTACGTTATGGAACCACGAAATGCGGTGTTCTTTCGGGTTCGCCCTGATGTTGCACTCGAAGTAGACATCGTCCCCTTCCTTAATGTCATTCGCGTTCAGCGTACTACCCAGCGACATAGCCAGCACCGGCTTATCTGCAAAATACACCTTATTACTTAAACAGCAAAGTCCTTATCTTATTAAATAAGAAACCAACTCAGGTACAAGCGAAAAAGAACTATCGCCCGAGAGCGATAGAGTGGAAAATTAGTTACTAGACACAGGGGCCAACTTGATAAAAACTACTCACGTAAACTTGTGGAAATGAGATCCTATTTTAAACGCTGCAAAGTTTAAAATTGATTAGAGACTTGCAGCTACTTGATAAATATTAGCGGCGTTAATGAAAATTGGATCTTATGCTTCTAAGTGTAGAATATAAATTCGATTGGGTCGGTAGTAAGAAAGTTTATACGTGCTTAAGATTTTATTGGTGTCCTTTGGGCTGATGTTTAGTGCCTTTTATTGTATGTTTCAAGCGTACCCATGTTTCTTTGGGCCGTACCGGCATTTAATATGTTTGGGATGTCTTGGACCCCTAATAATCTGACCCTTTAGTAAGTTTATTGTAGAATACGGAGCGTAACGAGTACTTTACACAAGTGTTGTGTGAGTTTCATACAAATATTTGTTAAATTACTAGTACAAACACTTAATGAGATAGATATACTTAAACCATGTTGTATAATATAAGAATTAGAAAACATGATAAGGATGCTGTTGAGGTACTTAATTATCTTATTAGTGACCAAATACTCGTTTTTTTATAAATGAAATGAGAAGATTAGAGCGGCAAGTAGACCTGGTAGGGAACTAAAATTTGCATGTGAATGAACAACAAACACGGCATATTAACGATTGCTGTCGTAGACAAATACATGGACCGGGATCAACCTGTAAGCATACGGAACACACATACACGACGCTACACATACGCTATACATCCGGACCAATCGCTCAGCGAATAACCACTCGAATACAGACAATAACCGCGGGAAACTATCCTGTTAAACAACCTGCTTAACTTCGCGAGCCGTCACTGGTTCACGATCATTGCTAGGACAACACCACTTTAAAAGTATATCTGATTCTGACAGAAAAGAAAAGAAGAGGAAATATATGCTCTTAAATATCTGAACACTACTTTCTGGTCAAAGTTAATGTGCATGTTGAGATATTTTTGAGTATCCTGTATAGTACACGTATATTTGATGGCAATTGTTCAAATCAAATGTGACATATCGAGGTGAAACCGAGGAACTTAAGGTGACGTAGTCGAGTTTCAAGACTACTTCAATCGAGACAGGAACGTCCTCGTCCATGGAGGCGAGAGCTGAAGCTATTCAAAAAAGAGCTTTTTATGATCTGTGCAAGTTCTTAATTACTCCTGTTCAGCCAACCAAAGGCTCCTTGGATAAAGAACAAGCGAAGTCATATTGTATGTCAATACGGCAGAAACATTTATCTTCAGTTTGTTCGGGTTTGTTTCAAAAACAGTATTAAGGGTAGTGGTGACCTTTGACTACTTAGGTCACATAATATCGAGTGATTTATGTGATGTCGGTGACACAGAAATGGAGCAGAGGGCGTTATCAGTAAGGAGTAATGTTGGCCCGCAGGTTCGCGAGATGCTCTACTGAAGTAACAGTAACTGTGGTTTCGATATACCTACGAAGGGAGCTTATAACGCCCTTCACATCCAATACAATAACGCATTAAGAATGCTGTTGAGACCGCCAAGATGGTGCAGTGCGTCAGGAATGTTGGCGGACGCTCACACGAACGGGTTCCACGCGGTCATGAGAAGAAAAATTGCATCTTTGATGGACCGTATCATAAAGAGTCAAAACAGCATTTTGAAGTTAAGAGCGGATAGCAACAACTGTCCCATCTTTTGTCACTTGGTGGCACGAATCAGGACATTTAGATTTAGATTTATTTATTTCACAATAGTCGCTAGGCCGGTTAG
Source organism: Notocelia uddmanniana (assembly GCA_905163555.1). NCBI lineage: Eukaryota > Metazoa > Arthropoda > Insecta > Lepidoptera > Tortricidae > Notocelia > Notocelia uddmanniana. The sequence goes on from LR991053.1 coordinate 47,191,558, forward strand.
CGACCACTTAGCCGAGTTGCGCACTTTAGATGAGTCAAAAAATGTGAAATCTACACTCGTCATAGATGGCAGTTATGTAAATGGGTCCTGAGTATTGTCAAGATGTGAAACTAATAATAAAATATAGCACTTTCATCCATAAATTTGGAAAAAAAATAGAAAAGGTTCCAAAATAACGAATGTGTTAGATAGCGACCACTTGCGTCGGTTTACGACCACTTGTGAGCTGGTTTGCGACCACCATGCGAAATAGTGTACAATTACTGAATAAAACGATTGAATACTATTGTTTTCGTATTTTTTTGTGTTTTTAGCCTTAAAAAGGCATTGCATGATAATAATTATACAAATGGTCAACATAAAGTATCTAACAATCTAACGCGCTATGCGCATATTCAGCAATCTTCCACCGAACTTATAGCACATAATAATTAATAGTACCTATTAAGTACTGAAGTGCATCTGCCTTAATTAGTGATGAGTTGTTGACGTTTAGCTGTCATTTTTTGCCATAGACAAGATAGGGTTGCTGACGTTTGCGTTTGAAAAAGGGGTCCGTTACACGGTGATTATTATTGGTGATCCTGGTGTGTCAGTATTACCAGCAATATTCTGTATTGAAGCTGTATTGATTGGGGCATTTACACAGCAAATATTATCACGCGTCAATATAGTTCATATACTCTGTAATAGTGAAGAATTCCTTGTAACTATGCCAACATTCAGAAAAATATTTTTTTTGTCGCAATGTTGGTCCACATGTAATCTTCACTCTCCAATAAATGAAAAAACAGAGATAATATAAATTAATCTATTAGGCTACAGCTTTATTAATCCAACACAAGCTCTTTTAGTTAAAAATCGATCGCTAAATGAGTGGCAATGGCGGAAATACACAAGATTTGGCAAAATATGGCAGCTAATATCATGATATTATCACGATGCGTTTGTATGACAATATTATTGAAGACCCGCTTCTTTTGTATCGCGGATTTCAAAATATCCGGATAATCCGATACTGCGATACACGTCAATATTCACGTGATACGGATCGTGATGTGAGTGGATCGCGTGATAATAATCACCGTGTAACAGACCCCAAAGACCTATCGAGTAGACCTATAGAATAGCAGTATTTTGGAAATTCCATATAATTATCGACTTTGCGAGGTCTACAGCTCACGGAGCCACTAGTTTTTAGTATAAGTAATCCAGCCACAAACAGTGTCAGTAGCATAAAAACTGAAAATATGACTCTTTCCTAGTATTTTTTAATTATACCACGATTCATGACAGTAGAAATTGTAGCAAAGAAACTAAAAATATATACTCGTCTACTTTTTTGCCTAATCTGGGCCCCTACCGCGAAGTGCAAACGAAATTTTCCCTCACTGTCACACTTGCACGTTCGTACGTAAGTGCGACAGAGAGGGAAACCTTCGAAAGCCGTTCGCGGTAGGCACTCTGGCTACGAATCCTGTCGGTAGCAGTGAAACTGAAAATGAACGCAATTTTTTTATCAGGGGGCCTATGATGCTAGCCATTTTATCACTTATCGTTGTCGATAAGACATTCGTCACGTTCTGACAAGTATGTGAGTGCAAGAGTGACGGATGTCTTATCGACAACGATAAGTGATAAAATGGCTAGCATCATATTCATCAATATTCACGTTATACGTATCGTGATATGGGTGGATCGCGTGATAATAATCACTGTGTAACAGGAACTATTCATAAAACTTAACCTCTGCTAACTAAAATGTCCCTTGTCTAGTTCCCACAAGCACAAATGTCAAAGTGACATATAAAGACAAACGAATTTTAGCGGCATTTTAAGTAAAATAAGTTTGATGGACGTTTATGAATAAAGGAGCTCCTAATTACTTACACGTACTAGAAAGGGACATACTAAGACAAAGTACGTCTCTTTCCGGCTCACGTTTTCGGCCATAGTAAGTTCTCTAATTATACGTAGTATCTCCTACTTCTATGGTGGTCGCTATCTAGCCTTATTGACAATTGTGCATTTGGGTTACCGACCACCACATTTTATTGAAATCTTAGTTTATAATTTACTAAAACTTTACGAAATAATTACAACAACTAAATCATCTAAGCAATCAAACGGCTCTTTTCAGTATATAACTAAAATTAAGTGACATAACTTACCTTTTGGCGCCAACCGTCGCGTAATTTTTTTTCTAATTTACAGTACGTCAACACGCTGCGGATTCAATGCGTGAACTAAGGTTTTTTTTCTCGTTTTGGATTAAGCTGACAGTTTAAAAAGTTTTATATTTTTTTAAAGAATCTATTTCAAAATGATTTGTCATTCACTCTTTTTCATTTGGGTTTGTAGAAATGTTAATATCTTCAAATGAAGAAACTTAGTCAGTGAAGTGGTCGCAAACCGACGCTGGTCGCGTAACCGGCGTAGCGACCCTATACAATGTCACTTAAAATTACACATAGTCAATTGAAAGGAATTTATATTGTGATCGTCAGTTTTTTAAACATTGTCAAATTAGGTTGATATACATTTATCATAATAATAATATTTACAAGTATATGTCATAAAATAAATAAATATTAATAATACAAAATGAACATGCCAATAAAGAATTAAGATCGCCTTACGGGTCGTCATCAATCATCGTACAATTATATAATTCAAACAAAATAATAATACAAAATATTTGGTACAATTCAGATGTCAATAAAAATCCAATATTTATAATAAATCTATTTAGTTATGTCATAATACTCTTTTATAGAATAAATTTAATTTTTAAGTATGTAAATGAATTAGTCTAACGCAATTAACCCGATAGGGATATTTATCTTAAATAAAGTATTTTTCATTTATAAAAACGATAGTAGGATCGGACTGCCGTTGGTGCGATGCTTTGCAATTAGCCTAGTGTCCTTGTCAGGGCTCAAGCCATGGTACTTACATACAACACGCATCTTGAACGAGTCCTCGAGCGCAGTCCGCAGAATGGCGTTGTCGGCGCGACACCGCATAACCGCACCGTCGTCTTCTGGCTGCGGTATGATCGTCAACCGACTGATGGACGTCGTGTCGTTGGAGAACTCGTCGTGCTGTTGGAAAAGGCATGTTAATCTTTATCAACATAAGGGTGATTTGTACAAAGCTAAGTAAATATGCATACGCGCTTTACAGATTATAGAAGCTGGTAAGCATTGAAACAGTAATTGCTGCAAATCATGGTTATGTTGGGTCAACCCTCCGCTATGGTCTTATATATTGGGGGAATTCGATCAACAGGGAGATCGTTTTCAAAGCACAAAAACGGTGCATAAGATCAATGTGCGGTCTGCATCAATTGGATAGCTGTATTCCATATTTAAAAAAAAAAAAATCTGTTGACTCTATCTTGTCTCTTCATATTAGAAACTGCTGTATTTGTAAAAACAAAGTTGAATTTATTTAAACAAGTGTTACAAATATTTAACAGAAATACGTACCGTGCCGACAACCTTTGTACAGTATTTTCTCGTACTGCACTAATGCGGAAAAGTGTATTCTGTCTGGCTAGCAAAATTTTTAACAAAATTCCAATAGCTCTAAGAAAGAAGCCATTGCCCTTGTTTAAAAATGATTTGAATAAATTATTAATTTCTAAATGTTATTATTCGTTGCCAGAGTTTCTTGGTGACACTTTATATTAGGTTGTAAGTAATTGTATTATATATATGCATGAATTATTGACATATAAATATGAATAGATTTTAAAAATAATTATGAGTTTGTAATACGCGCAATTTAATTTCGAATTTAACATGACTTTACTATATTTGACGGCTAAATTTACTGTATAAAAAAGAAACCCTTTGTACACCGTAAGGTAGAACATAGCTGAACATTATCAATGTATTTTCAACATCCTGTATACCTATGATTCACAAATAAAATATTTTGATTTGAAAAAAGAGATAATCAGGTTGACAGCAGAAAAACTAGGAGGTTCTCCCGGTAATCTACGCCTACGCCGGGTTGTCGGCTTGCCTAATGAGCTGGTAAGGCGACAGTTAATCAAATATATCCCCTAGTCAATACCTCTCTAGAACCTGTATATTTAGAATGCTTTTCTCGGTGGAATAATACACGTACCAAGCGGAACACCTCACTACGCCGAGGACTTTTCCATAAGCTATGGGCAAAATTAATGACCTGCTTAGTCTTTTGATTGTGCTCAGTAAGCAAAATTATGATTAAACCGATTCCATCCCTCCAAATTGGGCTTGATTGACCTCAGCAAATCAAGCATTCACCGAGGCCTTTTGGTTCGATGTAAATGACAATACTTCCAGAATGATCTCATTTTTGGCATAGAATTGATAAAAATCAGCAATCCTGCTGGTTTGCTACTGGTTTTTTCATGGCTTTGCAGACTCACTGAATTAACTCACCTTTCATCTATATCGCCTGTTTTCCTTGAACCACTTAGCCAGAACAGTGTCACTTCCGTGTTCCCAGACATCTGGCCCGGCTTGTCCGTGACGGTCACTGACGTTGGTCGCACTATTGACTCACCTTTCCCCTAGTATACGGCCTGTTCTCCCCGAACCACGTGATCTGCGCGGGCGGCCTGCTGCCGTGGCCCACGCAGACCAGCGTGACTTCCGTGTCCGCGGACATCTGGCCCGGTTTGTCCGTGACGGCCGCTGACGTTGGTCGCACTATTGACTCACCTTTCTCCTAGTATACCGCCTGTTCTCCCTGAACCACGTGATCTGCGCGGGTGGCCTGCTGCCGTGGCCCACGCAGACCAGCGTCACTTCCGTGTCCGTGGACATCTGGCCCGGCTTGTCCGTGACGGCCACTGACGTTGGTCGCACTATTGACTCACCTTTCCCCTAGTATACCGCCTGTTCTCCCTGAACCACGTGATCTGCGCGGGCGGCCTGCTGCCATGGCTCACGCAGACCAGCGTCACTTCCGTGTCCGCGGACATCTGGCTCGGCTTGTCCGTGATGGCCACTGATGTTGGACGTACTGTTGACAAGCATGTCGGATTTATTAATAACTCTTCATTATTCCTACTGTTTCTATCAGTTAGCGGTTTGCCCTCACATGAAATACTAATCGAAGAAACTTGGAGGCTGGACTGGCTTATGGATAGCAGTATAGAGACGAGTACAGAACGAGGAGCGTTAGTCGCCCAGGGCGCCCGCGTACCGCCTACGGTATGCTAGGTTAAGCAATGACGGCCGTAGTCAACTCTTGGACACGTAACCGCTTTGAGTGGTTACTAACTGAGCGCTCCCGTGCGTGAGTCCCGTACGTGCGTGCGTGCGTGCCGTGCACGTTAAGCCGTTAAGTCAGCAGTCATTGAGCGAAGTTCTTGAGAACGCTTCGCACGGCTTGACAACTTCTTACAGTCATCTTGCCCGCTCACTTGACAAGTCCAATCCCAATAAGTTCTAGTTTCCTTCTGCTGGAAGGTCAGACGGTAATCGCTTACGTAAAAACTCGTGCCTACGCCAATTCTTGGGTTCAGGTAGCGGACCCCAGGCATCCTTCACGATGCAACTGTACCTATTGGAATGATGATGATACGAGTTCATAAAGAAGTCTATACAGTAGATTCTCCCTATCCCAGCTAGCACGATAGGTTGGTCATGGTTTATGTGACTTTTAAGCGATTTCGGCCTTAAAACGTCTATATGTTCATGCTAACTGGACAGAAATGAATAAAGATGTGGGGCGTCAAAAAACTGTACGTGCAAAAGAGCAAGAGTAACGTTTGACAGCTTACATGATCCGTTCCATAGCGAATCATCATCAGTCCTGAGCCAATCTTATCCAGTGAGCCGAGATCTTTCAAATCTACCCATCGAGTTGGTGGACGACGCTTCTTTTTCCCCAGAAGTGTCAATCCGTTTTTTTTTGTCAATGAGATATTGATCCTTTCCCAATTTGGTTGTGTGTGTACACCGCTCAACTTTAAATTAATCTAATTATTTATTTGATGTCTTGTCTCCCTTTTATAGAATTACTACACCGTCTCCTCTAAATTATTGTACCAACATCTCGATTTATCCAATTTCAAATATAAATACCAATCTAAATAAGTACTACTTGCCTAGCTGATACCATCTTATTATACATTTTAAAATTACCCATGAAAATTAAATTGTAAAGTTGTACTTTTAATTTAGAAAACAGTGCACATCTATTAAAAAAAGTAAATAGGATTCGTGAAAGTGAACGGTTATTAAATTGACAACATTTCAAATTTCCAAGTAGTATTGAAATCTCGACTCATTTGTTAACGCGAAAAGCAAAAATATTTATTGATATAGGTATTTTTAAAGCTGTTGTTTTCAAGATATCACGAAATTGTGAAGAAAGCCTACCATCCTCTATATGACGTCACAGGGCTGAATTGGGACCGTCAAAACGCACAAACAGGAACACAAGAATAGCTTATACAGGACAGCAAACTTGGTGTCCTGTATAAGGTGAGGCGGTATTTCACACAGAAACAGCTTCTTTCCTTGTACATTCAGCATCATAAGTATGTATACAATTTTGAACCTTGTTCCCCAGACATTAGTTCCGAAATGTATACATATTTATGATGCTGACTGTACCAAGCACACGGTTCGGTCGTACATGGAGTACTGAAATGAAATGAAATGAAATGAAATGAAATGAAAATTTTATTGATAACAATTGTTACAGGTCTTATTTTGTTTATAATATACTGCTGCCACCTTTGGGACGGTTCCGCCAAGTATCAGTTAGCGGCCTTGGATTCGATAGAGCGCCGTGCTCGTAGGCTTTTCGAGGATGATCCAGCGGTTGAATCTAAGTTACAGAGCTTGGAATACCGCTGTCGAGTCGCTTGTTTGTCTGTGTTCTATCGGATACATTTTGGAGTTGCACACTGCACAGGAATTACATGAATTAGTTCCGGCCTCCCCATTCCACCGGACGTCCAGACGTGGTGAGCGGTTGCATCCTTACGTTGTCAGCCTTCCATTAATTCACACGAAGCGATTTGCTTCTTCTTTCTTAATGCGAACAGCTAAGGACTTGAATTTACTGCCGCCGTCTGTATTTCCTGATACATAAAATCTGGGTCTCTTCAAGACAAGAGTGAATAGGCCATTACTGAATCAGTGAGCAATATCTTAGGCCTTGTCATTGCTTTCCATCAGGTGAGACTAAGGCCAATCGCTGGTCAGTCTTTCATAAAAAAGAAAAGAAAAAAAGCAGTACACTTTCTTTAGTCAACCCGCCTTAGTAATAGTGCTTTTGCATACTTTACTGCATTACAAATTGATTTTTGTATATGAAATTGGAATATTTCCGAGAATTTAAAAATGTGTTTACATTTAATTTTTTATCCTCTATTTGCACATAGGAAGAAAGCCCGCTTATAAAAAAATTAATGTTGTCGAAAATTGAAGATTTTTATTAAAAGGCTGATGGAAGCTATGCTGACATTTTTTTAGCTTTAAGGATGATTCACAGTAGACCGTTCCGGGCCGTTTTCTATGACAGCAAACGCAACGGCCGGCGTATTTCTCTAGAAGAAAACGGACCGGCCCGGGCACGGAACGGCCTACTGTGAATCATCCTTTACTATCTAGATAATCTAAAAACCTTTACTACTAAGTGAAAAAAATATTCCTTAAGGCTCTATCGTCGCCAAAATTACATCCTGCAGATGATGATAATTATATTGTTTTCTGATATTAATATTATAACGGTTAATGCATCAAATGGTTAGACCTACTCATTCTCAGAATAATTTACCACGGAGGAGCCTTGATTTTTCGTAGTGTTTTTATCAAGCGGAAACGTCAGCTACGAAATCATAATTTTAAATTTGACCCAAAATCGGAAATATTTAACAAGAACAACCGAGACGCGAAGGCGATGTCGCCGGCGACGGTAGCCACACTATTCATAGGCGGATGCTACACGCTCGATATTTATCGTGATATATCCAGAATCACGATTTTTATCGAGTGTGTAGTATAGGCGTATCACGTATCGTGACACGGATCGTTGGATTTCTAGTAATCTAAAAATCCACGATCTGTATCAACGATCCAAATATCACGATAAATATCGCGCGTGTAGCATCCGCCATACTGAGATGTACGGTAGCACACTCACCTGGCGACGTTTTTGTGACGTCAAAATGAATGGCGAGGTCGCTATGACGAGTAGAAGGTCTTATTTAAAACGATCTATCATTTTATTTAATCCATTTATTATCTTATTTTATTTGGTCTTGTTTAATACACATAGACGGCCTGTTTAGCGTAGTTGGTAGTGACACTGCCTCCGAAGCTAGAGGTCCCGGGTTCGTATCCCGGCCAGGGCATTATTTGTGCATTTAGCAGTGATATTTGTTCTTGGGTCTTGGATGTTTTCTATGTATTTATATACATATATATATGTATATCGACGTCTAGTACAAGCTTTGCTTAGCTTGGGACTAGGTCGATTTGTGTATGATTGTCCCCTAATATTTATTTGACTATTTTATTTATTTATACATATTGTAAAATTTAAACATGTACTATTAATATTTCGAGTATTATTAATATGAATATTATAAATGACGATTAGTTATGAAGTCGAAAACGTAGTAAGTCGTTTCCTTTATAAGATTTCTCAAGTTTTTTTTTTAATTTATTGTTTAGGCCGGATTTCACGAAACGAGAATAAATTAATTTCAGGTTAAAAACATTTTGATGTTTAATCTCAAACTATAAAGTTGTTTAGACTAACCTTGGAATGTACTTTAAAGTCGTTCAGTCAAATCGTCATAATTTTTTTAATACTGTGTTTAATTCTAGGTATTTTATTTTTAGTCATGATTTTAATTAAAAAAATACCACATACAGACTGACTGTACAGCTACTATTAATTATGAATACACTATCAGTTAGGAGGCACCAAAGCGAGGAAGAGTGTTAGGAGGAGCTGCGATGCTAAAGCGCGCGAGCTGAGCGAGCGAAACGAGAATTACATATATACCTATTGAGAAAATAATATATTGTAGAACGTATTGCAATGACCATACGGCTAGTCGTTGAGTTATACAAAACGGCAAGCCGTTATGTAATACGACGAATTATTAAATTTGCTTGCGACATATAAACTAGCTCGGTGGAGATCTATACTGCGATCGCCAACCCGCATGCCAAGCGTGGCGATTATGGCATTTACCCCCCATGACATTGAGGAAGGCCTATATCCAGCAGTGGACGTCTTACGGCTGATATGGTGGTGGTGATGGATATAAACTAAATAGCAAGTAACTATTCAATTTATTTCGTCATTTTATCTAAATAGATATAGACAGTGATCTGCCTCAAGCGCTGGCAGACCAACACACTTGTAAGAATGCTATTGCAGTCTACTTGTATTGTAAATGTTCATTTATTTTAACAAAAGATGAGATTGAGACCTTCAAAGATGGAGAGAATAAAATGCCTGTAAGGTAATTTAAAGACATGCCGTTCTTTCCCGTAAATGGAGTATTTTGTGTACTTTATTAGGAATACAATCAAAGGGGGGTCTGGATTATTTTGCTTTGTTCTTTTAAGTATCTAGAGACAAAGTTGATACTTAAGACGGGACTGGATACTGAAAAGGTACTCGTAACCCATCAAAGTCTGTTTTGTTCGGGCGTACTTTTCATTGCTTTTGACCTACATTTTTTTAAATTCAAATAAATGTCTCCTATTTCTCCAAAAACGACGGAGGCAGACAAGCTTACGGCCTGCCTGATGGTAAGCAGACACCGCAGCCTATGGACACTTGCGACTCCAGAAGCATCACGTTCCCGACCCTTTATTTACTTGACGATTCGTTGTGTTGACAGCCAGAGATATGCAGGTCCCGCCCTCTTAACACAGCACATTCTCGGGAGCCCTGGTGACCTTAATCACCACAAAGGAACACAACTTTTACTTTTTTTTGCAGAATTTCAAAAATGGTTTTTCCTGCTCAGAATCACTTTATGCTGATCCACAAATTTTTCCACTACGTATCGGCCTTCACAAAATGTAGGAATCGAACACCACACAGTGGGATAATTTTTTCGGGACATCGGGGGTTTTTACATCCTTATCAAAATCAAGACTGCTCATGATCCTGAGCCGGAAAGATCAAAACATTCCGAATTCTGAAAAAGTTTAAGTGTACCACCACCACCACCATATCAGCCCTAGGACGTCCACTGCTGGACATAGGCCTCCCCCAATTTCAAGGGGGGTAAATGCCATAATCGCCACGCTTGGCATGCGGGTTGGCGATCGCAGTATCTCCACCGCACTCTAGGAATGCTGTTGCCCATTCCCCGGTGGTCTTGGTCGTAGTTTTAGGACATACCCGGGTCCAATTTCGAGTAAAAATACCCTGGTGCATTCTGACATAGCATTCTGTTTTATCACCCCCTATTCACACCTATGCCAGCCTGTTCCGCTATTTCCAATTTTCCATAAACCGGATTGAGCCGAACAGCGCTCTGAATTCTGTTCTAACAGGTAGCCATTGCAGAATTGTGACATCCCTAGCCACTAAAATTGAGTTAAAACATTGCACACAGCGCTATATCCATCTATTACCCTCAGTGTCCGTATTGCAGTTTAAAATACGAGTGCACAAATCGAGTTAAGTCGTTATTCTAAGAGCGCTATAAATATGGCGCGATTGTACGGACGTTGCGAAGTTATTGTTGCGAGTAATGTGTTATTTTAAAACTAGGGAAATGTCATACAGTCTGCCATATTTTAAGTGTATAAGAGAAGCTATGGCTTAGTCTAAGATACATCATACAGTACATTTAGCATCAAAAGTAGCTACGCATTTGAAATGTTCATTTCAAGTCTTCATTTCAAGGGAATAAGAGCTTTTGACTCCTGCATAATATGCGTAGCTACTTTTGACGCTGACTGTACCTGGGCGACCGGGCTTTGCTCGTGGTTTCTCGGAGAATACGAGTTTTCTCGAAGATGAGACTAAGCTAGTTCGTTTTTTTGCCCCCTTAAACGCCTATATTGTAAATAACTTTAAAATCATTACAGCGGTTTTCGAAATTTTAACTACAAACAAACAAATAAATATACAGATGTTGCTCGATTAATACGAGTATATAATAATACAGAACATATGTACCGTAAAACAGGGTGAATAGGTTTCGCGGGGAGAGGTGGGGATGAATGGGGAGAGAGGTTTGGTTACAAAAATAATGTATTCCAATTTAAAATGGAGTTATAGTAAAAAGCATAATATAAAAAATCGATCCAACAGTCTTCCAAAATCTTTTTTGTATGAAAATCCCTCTCAACCCAAATACGAGGCACTACGGGGTGAGGTGGGTTTTCCTCTTTATCGTCAAAGTTATGAAATGGAACTACCCAAAATAAAATAAAAACTAAAATACAAACGTCCGGAACACTTATTATATTATATACACCATTCAGTTTTCATATGTAAAAATAAAATGTTATCGGGGTTTGAATTTCAGTTTTCACCCTACACACCCCATTTTACAGTAACGAGAGAAGTGAGGAAGTAAGCTTGAAACGCACAAAGCGTCAGCGCCATTGCGGGACGGAGGCGGTTTTGCGGTGAAGCTAACGCAGTCCGGGGTACGCCGCACCAAAAAACCGCGCGGTATTCGCTAGCGCGGTAGAGCGCATGCGGCGTGTGTGACATACGAATAGCATTCATTGTACTATGGTTTATATTTCTGATGACAATGATCATCAAGGATCCTAAAAAAACATTCAATTATAGTCTCAAAAATAGTATACATATATAATAAAACTAATTGTAAATATTTTTACACATCCCTAAGAACTTAACAGCTACCAATTTGCACCGCCGATAGCGGGGTCTACATATGAAGCAGTAAGGGTGGTATTCCACTCACCCAATATCTTTGTCCAATATACATTTGATCAAAGAAATTGGACGATTTCATCCAACTTGGATGGGACCCTGACATTTGATCAGATTCTGATGACATTTAAATCAATATGGCTACGCATGAAAAAAAAAACTTGGACAAAGATATTGGATAAGTGGAATGGGCCTTCGTCAAAGAAATTCGATTAATGATTGGACAAAGATATTAGGTTGTCTGGTAGAGATCGCTTAAAGCGATAAGACCGCCTGTTGTCACCGTTGTTAATACTGACAAATCTTTACACATTTTACTCTTGTATTTGTGGTGCAATAAAGAATATTATTATTATTATTATTAATACCACCCTAATCGACAGTCTACTGTTTCGGAAAGATCAAAAATGCAAATCTGCCTCCGCCCCGCACCGCGCCTGTTGTGTGTGTGTGTGTGTGTGTCTCATACCCAAGTTCTTCTCGTGCAATAACTTGTAAGAAACTAAGAGGGAAAACTAGACATTGTTGAGATTAGACCGGTTTCCTTGCGATGTCCTCCTTCACCGAAAAGCTACTTTCAAATATCACACGTCGTACAGTACTTTTTTTTAAAACCCAGAGGTAAGTTCAGAGTTCAAACACTACAAACCAACAACCTCTAGATTGAAGATCACGTATCTTACCGCTCATCTACTGTGGATTATTAATAACTAACGCCGACCTTTTTTGTACAATTCACCGAAACGCCATATCGATCGAAATTTTTAATACGGTTCACCGAAAGTCGGTATTCAATAATACGCGTCCGGTATTATTTTCTCCAGCTATTATTAACTCCATTGTGTCATAGGTAAGATTTATTCCTGATTTTTATTACTTGTTTAATATAAATAAATTATTCTTGTGGCTTTCTCTATTTTTATTTTATGCTACTATATAAGTATGTATATCGTCGTCTAGTACCCATAGTACAAGCTTTGCTTAGTTTGGGACTAGGTCGATTTGTGTAAGATTGTCCCCCAATATTATTATTATTATTAATACACAGTGTTATTAGAACAAACAAAGCATTCTCAAAACTTTTTCAACTGAAGCATCACGCAGACTTAGACTTAGTTACCGGGAAACTTGAATCCGCGCTCCAAAACATGTTTAAATCGTAACCCTTGAGAGCGCCATAAATTTCCACAATCGCGTCGTATGGCGACCACTTAAGAGATTTAAAACTCCCGTATATCGTGAATAGAACATTTTAATTAAAAACGTCATAAGCACCATACGACCTCAATAGACATAAGACGTTTTGTGTGAGTGGTGCTCGTTTGTTTTGCTCTCCGCGCGTACGTATTCCAGTCCATCGAGCCTTTTGTATGAGTGCCTTGGCCCAAATCTTCTGTATGCGCAAATGATGCGCAGTTTTAAATGACTATGCGAATGTGGTGTAAATATTGGTGGCTATTAATGACTGGGTTTGTTTATTTGCTTGCGGTAGATGCGCGTGAAGGTAAGAAAATAAAAGTATATGTAGGTGCAAAAGGTAAAGCAACGTAAAACGTAAAAACGATGACAATCGAGATGATTTGTTGAGAAATTAGTGGATACTCCCATGTTTTTAAGTATGTGATCTTCAACAGAGTTTTATAGTATTGTACTCACAGTGCATTTCGACCCTCGCTGCGCGCTCGTGCGGACTCAGCAGCGGAGTATTCGCCGCTTGGCACCGCACGGTGCTGTTCAGCCAACTCCTCTCAGCGCCGCCGACGCTGATGCGGCTCACCATCACCTTCCCATCGTTCTTGAGCAATGAGTGCTCTTCCACCGGCTTGTTGTTGATGAGCCAGGTTAAGGTGGGCTGCGGGCGGCCTGAAAAGAAACCGTTGTTGTACAAGTGTCGTAAAGATTATATTTTTTCCTCGGTGTTATAATTGAATCGTAAAAAGTTAACCGTAAAAATTTGGCACTGATAGTTGATTATTATGATTATGTAACGAATCGTCATTCATCAGCGGAGCGCTCGTGGCCCAGCGGCGCCAGCGTACCGCGTACGGTATGCGAGGTTAAGCAATGTCGGACGGGGTCAGTCCTTGGATGGGTGACCGCTTTGAGTGGTTACTAACTGAGCGCTCCCGTGCTTTGGAAGACACGTTAAGCCCGGATGCTGTCTATGATAGTAGTCGTTAAGCTACTCGTAAGTTAGAGGCCTTCGGGCGGCTTGAGAACTTCTATCTAGCACTCTAGTTGCCCACTCACTTGACAAGCCTAATCCCAATAAGGTATAGTTTCCCCCTTGGGTTGGAAGGTCAGATCGTAAAAACTGGTACCTACGTCAATTCTTGAGATTAGCTAGCGGACCCCAGGCACCCTTCAGGAAACACACACTTTCGAACCCACCTTCCGGCAACCGCTGGGTATATTCCTTTGAAAATCTCAATTTATTTTGCAATAATAATAATAATAATCGTATGACATTTATTTTTCGAACCGTGAGATCTTTGAGATACAATATTTATTTTAAAGAATAATAATAATAATAATAATAGCATCAATAAATTGCTCTAAATAATTAATTAATATATATGTTAATACATGTTATAACTGACGATTCGAAAGTGCTTGTTGCTAGGCCTATTTGAATAAATAATATATTAACTTTTGACTTTTTGACTTTTGAAGACAAGTACGGTTGCCAGTGATTTTACAATTTATATGCGTACTAGCTTTTGCCCGCGACTTCGTTCGCGTGTAACTCGTTCTCGCCTTAGAATGATTTGTTTTCCCATACAATCTATCTCAAGCTCAGGTGGTTTGAAGGCGTCGAAAAGGACACCAGGACCTTAGCTGTGTTAGAGAAGGAAAGCCACGTATAACGGACTGGAGATATTTGCTTGACCTGGCTAGGGCCCACCCGCGGCTATAATGCCTCAGATGATGATGATGATACAATCTTCACCCTTCGTTACACCCCCTTAAGAAATGATTACAGTCAATATGGCATTCCCTAGAAATCCTAGTGTCAAAACGAATGATTACGTGCTTATTTCGGAATATCAAACTGTACCGATTCTAGACGAATGAATCTCGTCAAAAACAGAGCGGGTAGGCATGCGAGAATTATCACACAGAGCGGGCTTCTTATGTAAGACTGAGGGCCGAAGGCCTGAAGCAGAGAGGCGAGACACGCGAGGCTGAAAGCCGAGCCTCCCAACAGAATAGATTCTTCATGTAAGTTTGATGACTGAAAAGCCGAAGGGGGAGTGGCAAGGCATGCGAGGCCGAAGGCCGAGCTATGTCGTTGCCGAAGGTCCAGTTGCCATATTAAATAGGGTAAATTATACTCCATTCATTCGTTTTCCAATGATACAAATACAATAAACAGATACAAATTGTTGAAACGATTTCTTTTATCGATTCTAAGTATCCCCAGCCAACTTTTTTTCGAATATCTTCCATGTACAGACTGTCTACCCTCTTCAGATTTATTATATGTATAGATAGATACATAAGTATAGATCTAAGGTGCTCCAACTGTCAATGCTGACGATTGGGCTGCCCAGCTCAAGTGATATCTTATATCAAACGGTTTTTATTGTGTGACTGTGATGGGTCAACAATTTCGTAAAAATAACGCTCTACAAAATTAAATGGTACACCGACGATACAAAGTGTGCATTGAAACAGCTGTTTTTGTATTTTAAGCATATGAACAAAAACAATGCCAAAGTATCGCAAATGCATTTTGATGTACACGCAAAGTAGAACTAATTGCGAAAAGGTTGTGCTCAAAAATAGCGACAACAATCAGAAGGAATTATGATACTTCGGTTTTGACATAATGAATCGTCAACTTGTTTACAATTCTGCTATGCTTTAAGTTAAATTTCTTGACACGCTGTTATACTACCAATTGGCTGAAACTTAAATCGTAGAATGGCGTATGAGGATTAAACCACCCCGTTTCATGGACCTTACTTGCATCCCCGATTTAATATTCCTTTGATGGAAGATCATCGGGACAAAAAGTACACTTATAATATATATATATAAGTGAATCCAGATTATATACTATTAGCATACAAATCATCTTAATCTGTTCAGCCGTTTTTGCGTGATTCAGTGACAAACATCCAAACATCTAAACTTTCGCATTTATAATATTAAGTAGTGGTATAATGTGAGTGCACATGAAGTGAACGGCAAGAGTAACATTGTAATTGCATGTTTTGAAAAGACCGTGGTGGCTGGCGCGCACACTGGGCAGCGCCGCGGCGCAGCGCTTGAGTTTACTTTGTTTTTCAGTTTTCTATCTTAAGATTTCACAAATTTTGAATGAGGATGTTTTTTCTTTGTCATCAAGTATAATATGCTTACCAATTTTCATACCTGTAACTCGTGGATTATAGGAGTTCCCATAAAAGTAAAAGTAGTTTATTCTTCAAATTAGGCATATTACATGCACCTATGAACGTCAATAAACTACCATACATACAAAATTCAACCCCTCTTTTTACCCCCTTTTAACCCAAATCTGCACAATTTTTATAGCCTAAAACCTGACCGGGTATTTACTCGACAGATTAGTCAAGTTTTCATAAAAACCCGTTCAGCCGTTTACACGTGATGCGCGTTCATATAAACAGACAAACAGATAAACAGACAAACAGACAAAAATTCTAAAAACTGTTGGATCGTGTTCTGTTATCGATTCTAAGTATCCTCAGCCAACTTTTTTTCTTTCGACCCTCTTCAGCTTTATTATATGTATAGATTAAAAGCTTTGATATATTTATCGAAGACGAATCGAAAAAACTATAGATTAAAATCAAAGTATTCTTTATTCAAATAGGCCTATCAATAAGCACTTTCGAATCGTCAGTTATAACATGTTATTACATTAATTAATTATTTAGAGCAATATATTGATGCTATTATTATTCTTTAAAATAAACATTGAATTGTTGTAGACATGTCAAAATCAAGAAATTATTATGTGGTAAAATTCACAATAGGGTCGTCAAAAAATAAATAATAGTAATAATGAAAATGTATTAAAATTGAAATCTATATAGTTACTAGGATAAAATCAAAATGTCGAAAGAAAATAATAAGTTATTAATATCTATTGCCATAATGATGAATTTCACAAAGTCACAATTAATCCCACTATGTTTTATCATTCATGTAGTCGTGTTTGCTGTAATATGCTTTCGATATGAGTTTGCGCTTTACATATTTTTTTAATTTATTAATAGATACTTCAGTTAGGTTTCTTGGAAGGTTAATTTTTTCAACAATAAAGATTATTATTATAAAACTGACGTTCTCGATTTATAAGTGTCCGAACAAACCCGACTTTGTTTTATATATTAAGATGATGTGGTTTAAAAATGCGATACTTCCAACTATGTCAATCTACGAAAAATGATGTCCTCCGATCAAACGGCCATCGGAATGAAAGATAGCTACATCAAAGACCGTTTGTAACAAGTTTTACATCCATAGGGACGGCTCCTATTGCATTCCCGAGGAAAATATGCAGTTGACCGCCCGAGTATGCTGAATAGGAATTATGGATGGACAAAGAGATCGCTGGCCAGGTATGGACGGTCTACGAGTAAAGCAACTTATACCTAATAGTACATTACGATACAAGTCCAGAGAGCAGGAAATTCGCAACGAGTGGTGATAAATTAAAACACGACCGAAGGGAGTGTATTAAATCGACACGAATTGCGAATTACCTATTCGCATGTGTATCATACAACGTTTTACAGTACATATGGCCCTTTAAAGTTTCGACACATGCACGTAATCTGCTGTTTACCGCACTAGCTCGTGCGGTAAAGTAGCACCATATGTACTGTAAAAATATTTCCTCAAACATGCAATGAAATATTGATGTTATGTTCCTTATAATAGGCTGCGAAGTATGACGTTTCAGGTGCGGCTAGGACAAGAGGTCGTTAATGGAATTTCATACAAATCTTGCAGGCCTAGGCTAGGCCGGCAAAGTCCTCTTTTTTAACTTCCATAACACATTAATTTGTGGCACAGCATCATGACATTCTGCCACTATGCGTATAAAAAAAGAAATCTTTGATTTTTTTGTTGTTTATTTCATTGCATGTTTGAGAAAAGCACTATACATACCTCGGCGGGAAATACGGGGTTGCCCGCCTCAAACCGTCTATATATCTTCGGCCGGCAACCCCTTTCATCCCGGCCTCTGTAGTAATGTACTATTATTACTCTTCAAACTATAGATATATAAAATCATGTTAGTTTCTCCGTTTATAACTCAAGAACGGTTGGGTCGATTTTTAAGATCTATGATTTTTTTGGATTTGCCTTCCGTATAGCAGAATAACTGTTAATAATATAGGTAAACTATATAAAAAAGAAATCTCATACATTATTTACGGAACGGGTCGGCGCGGCGGCAGAACGAAGATCGCGCAACAGCTAGTATTAAAGAAATATGTAAAAAAAATCACAGAAAACGGGCCTAAATATGTATACTAGCTAAATTAAATACTAACTTTTATTTCAAATTAAAGGGAAAAATTGAATTGAGCAGGCTTAGAACCCGCTCGCTTCGCTTGATTTCGTCCCGAGCTTGGTTGTTCCGGTTACGCAGAGGCTAGAGCAATTAGCCGCGTATGCCAGATGTCGCAGGTTCGAATACTGCTCAAAGAATTAAATTATTCATTTATTTCTCTTTAATTTGAAATTTGGAATTTTCGTGAGTAGCGTTACTGCTAAATACAAAATAAATTTAGCTTTTATTTGCGATTTCGTGCACTACAGCTGATTAAATTTCTTTAGGGGACGATTTACGAACGTATCTCTCTATCTTCTTTAGAACGTATCCCCTGTTCCGGGTCATTCCTGTTGCAAAGGTTGTCTATTGCGATCCAACGCGGTAATGCGGCCAGCATGATGGGCACCTTTGCACCCGGAATGACACGGGGCGGGCTACTTGACTAAAAACTTTAATAGTACATTACGATACAAGTGCAGAGAACAGGAAATTCGCCACGAGTGGTGATAAATTAAAACACGACCGAAGGGAGTGTTTTGAATCGACACGAGTTGCGAATTGCCTGTTCGCACGTGTATCGTACAATGTTGTACAGTACATATGGCTCTTTAAAGTTTCGACATATGCACGTAATTTGCTGATTACCGCACTCGTGCGGTAAAGTTGCACCATATATAAGTATACTGTAAATTATATTTGAACGTATCCTATATTTTAGTTCAAGTTATAAAACTGTATCTATCCCACATCTAGAGGTAGGCCTTTCAGACGGTTTTTTTTAACCCCCGAGGTGGAACGCTACATAAGGGTGTAAAAACTTATAAGTTTAACATGTGTATCTGTGTATTTGTGTGCCTGTCTGTGGCTCTTAAAAGGGTGAACCGATTAGAATGCTGTTTTTTTCTATTTGATAGCAGGTTTTTCAGCGATGGTTCTTAGACATTTTCAATCAAAATCGGTTAAGCGTTTTACAAATTTTTATCTTTGAAATTAAAATGGCGTGGTTTTTTCAACTTTTCTGAGTTGTCAGTTATTAACTTTCACATTTTTAATCGTATATGTAGGATAGGTCGTTTTATTACCCCTAAATACCATAGAGACCCAGATAATGAATACTTATATTGTCTACACCAAGCAGTAAAAAAACCTGCACAAAGCACATAATTTAGAAGGCCAGATAATGACGATGCAGATCAGATATTGTGCCGTCGGCAGATATCGGCGTGACAGCTTGATGCATCGCTCCATTTGCTGAACAAGCGATCTCTGTCAGAATGGACCACGTAATTTAACTATTGGATAATTATTGTAAACTTGTGTAATTGTCACTTTTTTATAATGTCTTTAGGTAGGAGATTTTTCTCAAACATGCAATGAAATATTGAAGTTATGTTAGTTATACTAGTCTGCGAAGTATCGCGTTCCGGGCGCGGCGAAACGAGAGGTCCATAATGGAATTTCATATAAAATTGGAGGCCTGTACGGGCAAAAAGAGTTTCTTTTGATTCAATATCATGCAGGGCGCGTCCATTGATATGTTTCAGGCTCATCAGGCGACATATTTCGAATGTTTCAGGCTCGCCGAGCGAATTGTTTCGGGTTCATCGAGCGTTTCGGACACATCACGGGAAATCAAATTTCCTCGCATGTAATTGCATTATTTGAGAGAAACAGTATAAAATGCTTCGGTCGGTACAGGGATTGCCTGCCTCGTATTACTAGACAGCCTCGCTCACACTCGGCAGGCAATACCGTCCTTCGCGGCTTTTGCAGTAATGTACTATTAAGAAACACTAATTTCATACAAGCATATTCAATCCACCAAAGCTAATATTATACCTGTCTGTCTGTTACCTCTTCACGCTTAAACCAATGAACCAATTTGGGTGAAATGCGGTGTAGAAATAGTTTTTTTTTTATTAAAAATGGGATTGCTCTTGGCCAGCATCTAGCCAAGGGGCAAATGGAGGGACGATTAAGGTTTTTTTTTATCCCAAGCATTGGAAGAAGTTTGTATGGAGGTACGATATGAACGAGCCCTACGCGGACGAATCGAGTGCAGTATCAAATGAAAGGGATTCATGAGCTGAATCCAAATGTAATAACTGAAATACTCCATTGCATTTCAGTATGGTATTTCAGTTCAGGTATGGTCAAAAATAAAAATCACCAACATAAAACACACCATGTTTGTGCTCTTCCTAACAGCAAACTGCCGAATTGCTGTTTTTTTTTCATGTATATCGGGGTGGAGATAATTAAGACTGATTTAATATCAACTATTTCTCTCAGAACGCGTTCTCAGTCGTGAGTAAAACCATGTAAAGGGCTTAAAAATACAGACGTATTGACAATTTGTTCCTTTTCAAATGCGTTTGAAAAGTAGAAGAAAAACATTATCCGTATGTCTATGCATACTTTGTTTATATTTAACATTAATGGAAGATCAAACGTCTGTTTTCTTCCGGTTTCATTCCTGTACAATGTTACAAAACAATTGTGTTATAGGGTAAGCCTGCCAATCGTCGGCCCCTCAGACACAAAGGGATTGCGTGCTAGCATTGTATGTGTAACAAACAATAATGTTTATTTAATATAATACGCATTAATTCAATTTATCTAATACTAGCCGCCCCCTCTGTGTACTGAGTTTTCCCCCGACGCAAAAAGAGAAGGGTGCTATAAGTTTAACGTGTCTGTCTGTCTGTGTACCTGTATATCTGTCTGTGGTATCGTAGTTCTTTTAGTTACCTAAAGGTAAGAAATTGTACGTAGCTCCACAAAATAATTTTTACGTCATACAACGGAACGTATAAATTGTAAATCAATATGAAAATAGCGTGAAATCACAGGACCGGGCGCAATCACTAGGTTTCTGAGCGAAAAAAATTCATTTGTGACCTTTATCGCGTACAGTCGCGCGCAGAAACGTTTGAGTTTTACGTGATCCGCGTCGGTGTGTTGAGAAAAAGGTATTCGCAATTTACAACACTACTTAATTTCATTTTACGTTACTAATTAACAAATCTTACGGAAATAAATAAATAAATAAATGTTGGGGGACAATCTTACACAAATCGGCCTAGTTCCAAATTAAGCAAAGCTTGTACTATGGGTACTAGACGACGATATACATACTTATATAAATAAATAATCGGAAAATACATCCAAGTCTCAAGATCAAATGTTTCTGCTCACCACAGAAACAAATGCCTTTACCGGGATTCGAACTTACTCGTTTTTACTTATGTGAAATAGTTGATATAAGTTAGTGACAATTTAAATCCGCATAATTTCACGGGTGGACAGCTACGGAACCCTACATTGCGCGTGGCCCGACACGAACTTGGCCGCTTTACTAAACATTTTACACAGTGCTGCAACCTACAGTTCAATTTAACTTGCCGCTTTTTCAAGCCTCTACTTTCATTAGCCAGACTCTAGAAACTAATCTTCGAATTCCGCAAAACAACGCCTGAATATATTTTTTCTCAAATATGCAATGAAATATTGATGTTATGTTCCTTATAATAGGCTGAAAAGTATGACGTTTCAGGTGCGGCTAGGAAAGGTCGTTAATGGAATTTTATACAAATCTTGCAGGCCAAGGCCGGCAAAGTCCTCTTTTTTAATTTCCATTCCACATAAATTTGTGGCACAGGCATCATGAAATTCTGCCACTATGCGTATTAAAAATAAAACTTAGATTTTTTTTTGTTGTTTATTTCATTGCATGTATTCATTGCATGTCTTCGGCCGGCAACTCCTTTCGTCCCGGCCTCTGTAGTAATGTACTATTTTAATAAAAATTATAACAACCCGAACGGACTGTACTTCCGCATTAAGCCAATCGGCGAATATTTACGAGGTCTCGTTAAAATTTATTCCCCCTGTTTGTCGCGAGTTTCCACTGGCTAACGAACGTGAACCGGATCCTACTTGAATTAGGAACCCACTGTGTACTGGAGACGACTATTGTATGGAAGTGGTAGTTAATTGGTATGTGCCATATGTGTCCGCTAACGAGGAAATGCTAGTATGAAACTAAACCGTTGATAGTTTTTTTAGTTTTACTATTGGTAACAGCTGGAACTATAAGTACACAATTAATGAAGACTACGGAGGACTCTTCCTTATTTTTTATTTATTTATAAAAAATGTGTTTGCTCTTGGCCAGCATCTAGCCAGGGGGCAAAGATGAGGCCGACGATGAAGCGAGCTCACCCAGAAGATGCCTATTCACTCGTGCCTTAAAAAGGTTCAGGTTATATCAACTCGAAAATACAGACGCCGGCAGAAAATTCCAAGCCTTAGAAGTGCGCAATAATAATAATAACAAATGTAAATGTAATATGTATTTAAAATGAGTAAAAATTAAACTGGATTTACATACGAGTATTTAAACACTTTAGTGACATTGAATTAGATTTATTATTTTTAAAAACATCACCTCTACCACTTCCTGAAGTAAATCGTTTAGTTTATGGCAATTTAAAATATAAAGAATGCGAGAGAAACTTTATTCGTACGATAATTTGATTGTTTGCAGTAACGCCTCTTTGTCAAAACATGTTTTTAAAAGGTAAATAATAATACAATAATGGAATTTCATACCGTTTCCCGGCCGCTGCGATAGGACACTATAGATTTTTATTTTTTTTTAATTTACGCTAGTCAATAACGAGAAACTTGACGGCCTTGACGCACTATTTTTGCGATAGTAAGGCGATCATTTCCGAGCATATTGGAGAAAAGACATTTATTGAGTTAATAAATTGTACATAGTTCTGCTTACATCATCTTTCGTATTAAGTCATCATCATCATCAGTCGTTCCCTCAATGCTGAGGATCGTGACATCATGTCCTTTTATTGCTGACCAGACTTCTCCATAGGCTCCTATCGTATCGTATTCGTATAAGTACTTACATATTAATCTCGCTCAAAAACAAAAATAGGTAAGCGTCTACTGTCCCCCGTACTAGTGTGAACTGTATCATGGTGGGTCAGGATTCACTGTTTTTTATTATTTGAAATAGGGCTAAATGTGCCGCCAGTGCGAGCAGTGAGCACTCATGATTAAGAACCGTATATAGGTTTAAAAAATAACGAGTCATATTAAGCCTTAAAGACTAATTTTGCGATAATTTTGGATTGGATAAAATCGCAACGAATACATTAGAGGAACCGTAAAAGTTGCAAAGATCGAGAACAAGTTAAGTGAGAATCGTCTGAGGTGGTACGGGCACATAATGAGTCCAAAAGGGGACCGCACGTATGATTGTGATGAAAATAATTAGAGGAGGGGACGTGGACGACCAGCTACCACTTGGAAGAACACCGTTGAAAAAGATCTCACGGCTTTGGAAGTGGACGAAACAACAACACAAAACAGACGTGGCGAAAGTGTACAAGGAGGGCTGACCCCAAATCAAAGACTCAGAAAAAACTCAGACGCCAAGTTATCAAAAATTGTTGTAACGTCACAGGACCACCTTCTTTGTCACCAGGACAAAGAAGAGTAAGATTCGGCCTTAAAGACACGTTTTATTATATTTGAATATCAAGTTCATTAAAAAGTTGTAAAGGGAATTGATGAATACTTATGTTCCCCCAGATTTATGAGATTAAACTACGCATTATTCAAAATTTCACGGGAGACCGCTGGATGCGGGTGGCAATCTTTGGGGGAGGCCTATGTTCAGCAATGGACATCCCTCGGCTAACATGATGATAATGATTCAATATTTACAAATACTCTATCGACATTGATTGATTGGGTTATCTACCCTCTTATTCACAAACCGCCTCGTCCTCACATCTCACCAGTCTCACCTCACACCTCATCCGTTTTTGTATGGAAACTGTCAAATGTCATTTGCCAAATTTTGACAGTTTCCATATATTCCATTACAACTTAGAAAAGTTGAAAAACCCTCGACATTTTCATTTCAAAGCTCAACATCTCAAAAACGGCTAAACAGATTTATATGAAAAAAAAAATGGCTAAGAATTTTGCGCTTTTGTATTCATGTGAGACAAACTTTATTGTGCTAATCAGTCTCGACAACGTTTTCAATTTTGCTTCAGATTGATACCTATTCATAACAATGTTACTGTAACAATTTGATATAGTAAAACAACTCGCATAATAAATAGTATTCCAAAGTGTGGATTTCTATGCATTGTGTCTATATGTTTACCAAGACCTCCGGGCGATGGGCAGCAGCATCCCTGGAGTGCGGTGGAAATCTATACTGCGATCGCCAACCCGCATGCCAAGCGAGGCGATTATGGCATTTATCCCCATTGAGATTGGGGGAGGCCGCCTATGTCCAGCAGTGGGCGTCTTACGTTAGATGTGGTTTACATTAGATGTGAGCGGTCACACAGTGAAGGTGCGTCCATTTAAAAAATATTTTTACTCTACCTAAGGTATCATCGTTATCCTAGAACAGTTACATTCTGAAGGATGTCCGGAGTCCGTTACCTAATCCCAAGAATTGGCGTAGAGGCATTTCTATTCGTTCTTGTAACCTTGAGTTTTTCTGATCTTCGGTTTAAATTTAAGTTTCGGGACTATTTATTTTTGACATTTAATGCACAAAACATTAATTATTTCGCGTAACAAACCGGATTTGAAATTTAATCGCAAATATCGTGCTCCAGTACTGTCCCTTCCGCGGTTCCCAACTTTTGAATGGTGTTTACTTTTGAATGTCCTATTAAATAATAAACTTTAGGACCTTTACCTTTAATGTTTGAGATTGGGCAACATTCTGTATGTAATGGACGTTAGTGGACAATCATATTACCTAAAATAACTATCCATATCCTTCGGAGCCTCCAAGGACCTATATAAATAGAGGGTCCAACCATCCTACCCTGCGGGACGCCGCAGGAAGTTACCGGCTTAGCGCTACCTATGGTAATATCAACATAATTAGATAGCTTGTCAATCTGTTTTTCGTAAAGTAAATAAATGTAGTTTTAATTTCATTAATTATACAAACCTACTTCAATCAAACCCATCTTACTAACTAATTATATGGGAGTCTGAATTTAACTAATAAGCGGTTTATGTTATTTTAAAGTAGGTTTGTTTATGACCTATGGAGCTGAGATGTAAATAATTTTCATTTTAAGTGTTTCCTAATAAAACTTTCGTGTAACCAGTATTTTAGTTGCTTATTTGAATTTTGGCAGCCCAAAATTTATTCTGGAAACATTGTTCTTTAGTATTTGTATTAACTAATTAGATTATCTTGATAGCTGTTCACCCTTATACCACCGGATGGGCTATAGGTACATTAAGCCATTCTCCTTGCGTTCTCCCAGTTAAAGAAGCTCGGTATCTTTTTGGCACCTAACGCCAAGTTTTAGCGTAGGCACTAGTTTTACGAAAGCGGCAGCTATCTTCCTCTTCTTGCCAACCTAGAGGGAAAACTAAACCATGTTTAGGTTAGATCAGTTTCCTAACCTTTAATGATTCGAACCTATGTACGTCAACTAGACTGAATGTCGCATTGCCATACCGCTCGGCTGCAGTGGATTGGCTTTGCATTGTACAAACGCCAGTTCACTGAGCATTTGTGACCCTTATTCTTCTTCTTCTCAGTCGCTCACTCTTGTGGTCGTGGCCGCTTGGATGCCGTACATGGCTGATCTTCGCTTCCGGCTTTGTTGTTGGCAATGTACTTCAAACTTTTTGACGATGTCACTCCATTTCTGAAGGTTGGTGTCACTGCGAGTGCACTCGAAGACTGATGACTTCGTCACTACTTTCAAAAGATCGGTCCATCGGGTAGGAGAGTGTCCTCTTGATCTATTTCCCTCGACCCTGTCTTTCTACTACCAGCCTTTCCAAATATTCCACATTTCTGGATATATATGACCAAAGAACTTAAGAAGTCGTAAACGTGGCCCTTATTACAATGCGCTTAAAATGCAAGAATGATCAGCTAACTATGTTAGCGATGGTACAGTCAGCTGCAGAGAAACGGGACCCCCTGCATAGAAGTTTATTTTTCTCTGCAGCTGACTGTACATTCAATAAGGAACCAAGACAGTTATGAATACAAAGATAAATGCTTCAGACTTAATTCACTTGTATTTTTATCAGCTCCTTGAGTTCCAACTCTCCCCAAGCGTAATCAATCTAAGTTAAAACGCCTACACTCTTGAAACTCGATAAAATACTCTCGATTTTCGTCAATTTTGAACATAAAAGCGGATACGTACGTAGGTAGGTATTCGTCTAAAATTATCGATGATCGACGATTCAGTGCCTCCATTTGGCGTTTACAAACACTTCAGGCTTTACGATATTTTGAGAAGTCGATAAAGGATAGGACTATAAAACAGTAGATTGTATAACTAAGATATAACGACATGATTTAGTCCTTTGTTGGCGACCTTTAATCATGAATACTTATCAGCGGCTCGTTTAGCAGTTTTCTATATACAATTGTAAAACTAAGGTATGGAATTTTCTATATATAAAATTGTATAATTAAGGTAGGGAGATTTTATATAAAATGTAGACATACATATTTTCATTGCATATTTCAAATATAATAATTAAAAGTTTTTAGTATAATAGCCCGCCTTGTGTTATTCCGGGTGCTAATATAAAATTCTATAATAACTATGGTCTAAAACAAGCCGTACAACCAAAATAGGTCGCTCGCTCACAGCGATAACGAAACGACGCGCGCATCACGTAATCGAATAAATAGTCTCGAATAGTTAAATAATAAATAATAAGAATGGTGAAGTGTTACAAGTGCAATAAAGTGGTGAATAAAAAAAGTCCAGGCCTGCAGTGTACCAAATGTAGCAAATGGATTCACGGATCGTGTGCTAGTTTGTCTACGGAGCAGCTGAATACACTATTAAGAGATATTAAGAGGCGGTATTACGATTGCTGAAACTATCCTACAAACTAACTTTAACCGGCTGTGTGCATGGGCCCACGACGTAGGTTTAGTCATAAACTACGACAAGACCAAGATCATGCATATCCACTCCACACATAAAAAATGTCTCATCTTACCTAAAATTATAGCGCACAGTCATGAGTGCATGCACCAAAACACTACGCGTACGTGTAAGTGTGAACCCCTGAAAAGAGTGGATAAGCATACCTACCTTGGATTGATCATAGATAACACATTCAACTGGGGTCCCCACATCAGTCATATTTGTAATAAATTACGATCCATTCTGGCTAAACTATATGTTTTAAAATATAAATTACCTTTTAATACCCTGAGAATGTTGTACATGTCGTTAGCCGAATCTATTATTAGCTACAGCCTTAGTAGCTATGGTAGAACTTTTAAAACTTACCTAGATAGCATATATAAGCTCCAATTAAGTATGGTAAAAACGATAGTACCAAATTCCATAAGAAACAAGTATAAAGGTGAAGAGGATAAATTATTTCTATACTGTAAAATTATAAACGTATACGATAAATTTAAGATGTTGCTAATTTGTGACGAAATTTCAAATTTAACTCATTTAAAAAATCGTAATAGGTCACAAAAACTTAGAAGCATATAAGCACCTTACCTAAATATGTATTACCTTCATATAAAAATGTATACGGGAAAAGAACATGGGAGTATTTATTACCTTACATATTAAACGGATGGCCTAATGATGTCTGCCAAAACCTCATTAATAATACACATAAATGTAAAAACATTGTAAAAAATAAGTACTTGCAAACTACAGAGGCGCGCCCGAGCGGTGCACAATTAATAGGTGCAGGTAAAAAGAACTAATATTATCTGTAAACGAGCGACAACCAGCGACAGATAAACCATACGCGGTTTTCGTTCGCTGTTAGAAAAAAAAATGTAATTAGTTTATTAGTAATTTGGATAAAAAAAAAGAGGTCTAGTGGTAATAATTATGGCTTTTAGACCGCACTATTTTTCACTTCGATTGCGAGAAAATAAAAAAACCCACCCCCAAAGTTCCACCCAAGAGACTTTGACCAGTGTGTGTTGCCAGTGATAACATATGGCACTAAGTCACCCAAAGAGTAATGGGGAGGGCTATGGCGGAATTTTCTCTGCGTGACCGCATCAGGAATGAGATCCTCCAATCAGCAAACCCAAAGTAACCGATATAGCCCTCATAATCGCTAACCTGAAGTAGCAATACGCAATGGGCGGGGCACATAGAACGTAAAACCGATGGCCGTTGGGGCTGAAAGGTTCTCAAGTTGCAATCACGTAGCGGAAGGCGCAGAACCCCCACTAGGTGGACTGATGACGTTGGTAAAGATCGTAGGAGACCGCTGGATGCGGGTGGCGCAGGACCGGGCATTGTGGTACTCTTTAGGGGAGGCCTATGTCCAGCAGTGGACATCCTTCGGCTGATATGATGATCCACCCAAAATGAGTAGGTAATAAATTCCACGGCGAACATATTGTATAAGTTGGAGGTATTTTATAAACTGCTTTGATGCCGCGAAAAACACCACTGGCCATCTTTTGAGCGCTTCAAAGCGTTGCATAAACGATTTCATCATGTTTGTAATGATTCTGAAAAAGGGGCTGAAGAAACACCTATTGTTTTTAAAACTAAAGTTGGTTAAACAGTATACGTACGAGTTCGAAAAAATAACCCAGCGTTCCGATTGGCTGTCAATATGTACTTTGGTTGGTGGATTTAATATGATGAAGTGTTTTGATTGATCAATATAATAGGCTGCAGTGACCGCTTACCATCAGGTGGGCCGTACGCTTGTTTGCCACCTAAGTGGTATAAAAAAATGTTTCGTAAATCATAAATATGTATGTAGGTCGATGACAGTCTTCGATAAATGAAAGTCACTTTTTTCGTCAGCAAACTATTTATTTCACCGTACTTCCCCAGTTTCACGTCCGTATTTAATCACGCCATTCTCGACAACGTTCCCTTTCACGCTAAAATTACTTAGGTACTTATATAAACATAAAATCCCACATGTATTCATATTTTCCTTAGGGGCTAAGTATACTATTTTAGTCCCGTTTGATAAGGATACTTTTCGAGTCGAAGGTGAAAATATTGTGTGTAAGAGAAAAACAATTAACGCGGACGAAGTCGCCGGCGAAAGCCAGTTCTGTTTCGCTGTAATTACTCTTTGAATTACTCGATTTCTTCAGGAATACGAGTTCAAAATGGCGGATTTATTTTATCAAATTATATTCAATAAACCGCGGCGGGACCTGCATGAATAACGCAGGAGGCCGGATTAAGTAAGTAATAGGTACCGACGAAGATGAATTTCCCAGGACAAGGTCCCAGTGTTAGCGATTATCGCACTCTCAAGGCACAACAACACACGAGTTTGAGCAAGGACTATCTCCTTATTTTTTTTTAACTTAAAATATAGTTTGTCTAACAGTAAAGACTTTTCTTTTTGATTATTACTTTTAATGATAGTGAAAAGAAAGAAAGTCCTTTCGCTGCATCAACATCACTCCGCCGAGTTAAAACATTCGACTCAAACGGTGTGACAGTGACAGTCGGGTTTGACAGCCGTCAAAGACTGGCAGCGACTGGACTTTCTTTCTTTGCACTATTATTAAATGTAATAATGACAGGACCCTCATCCTGACCTCCTCCTCCTCCTCTTCTCTCCTTCTGACTCGACATTACCTATGCTATATTTATGTATAGTTGGTATATTGTTAAGACTATAAAATAATCTGATTAAGTTTGGTAATTATGTAATGAATTGTGTTTTTTTACTGAGGTGTGCTATAAAGAGAATTTGTTTTGCATAAAACTAAAATTAACTTTAATAAAAAACTTCAAAAAATTAAAATCTATATCGACTATCTGTTGGCAAAGAACATGTGACAACCCTGGACCTGCAGGCGTCCATAGGCTGCGGTGACCGCTTACCATCAGACGGGTCGAACACTTGTTTGCTACCGACGTTGTATTAAAAAATATCAATTCGAACACTAGGATGCCAATTACACCAGAAAGAAAAAAAAGAGGCCCTGAAGTTGTGTCTCCGGTACTGAGGCTCAACCCTAGCAATATCTTTGAATAATAGGAGCGACAACAGCCGCAAATGAAAAAGTATGCAAGCGAGCCGCACCATTAAACAATTTAAGACCAGCTAACGCTGACGGATTATCGCCTTCTCAGTAAATACGCTTATTATATGATTACAGTACGGTACAACAACAATAAGGTATATCACTGATAGTCAAATCAGCAACTTTTTACGAAACGTCAAAAACGCTCGGTTAGTATGAAGTTTGTATGGAAATATGCCTAATGAAGTCACAATTTTCTATGGGTAAACTGCGTCCTTTTTCTCATGTTTATGTATTTAAAAATCTTTAATATTGTATTAAAGACAGGACAAGATAAGAAACACCGACCTCAGGAAAATCACAAAACTTACCGACATAATAGAAAGTATCGACCAACAGAAGTGGAGATGGGCAGGACACATGATGCGCGATAAAACAGGGAAGTGGAACAAGAGAGTAACGGAATGGTACACAAGAGATGGCAAAAGAAGGCGAGGAAGACAGCACACCCGGTGGGAAGATGAAATTAAAATAACCGCTGGACCTAATTGGAGAAGGGTTGCCCAATATAGGCAACAATGGAAATCGTTGGAGGAGGCCTTTGCCAAGCGGCACGCCGAACTAAGAGACATTCTGTAGAATCCATTACATACTTTGGTATCATTTTATTTTTACATGAGCTCGTTATAATAAATAAATAAGTAATAGATATTAGGAGACAACTAAACAGGCCGACATCTACATCAATTATAACATGCGGAAAGTACAGTATTTAAGTGTTTCATATTTGTTTATTTTCAAAAATTACCAAAATTACTACGTCAAACCAGTCAGAACACGTCAGTTAGAAAAATGGTCCATACACAAACGCCATTTGTAACGCTAATAGTTATTCGGTGGTAGTTATTTGCCGACAGAGTGCGCCTTTGTGCGGATGTCGGGTTGAGTGATGGGGCTATATCGGAGGAATTTGTTTTGAGTATTATGTCCGGGCGTGGGAAATAGCGGAGGTGGTGCTTTTATGAGAACTTCCGTAAAGACTCGTGCGTCATTGTAAGAAATATTTCCTATGGATGATCGTGGGAACCTAAAACTACGACCAAGACCACTGGGGGATGGGCAGCAGCATCCCTGAAGTGCGGTGGAGATAATGCGATCGCCAACCCGCATGCCAAGCGTGGCGATTATGGCATATACCCCCCGTGAATTTGGGGGAGGCCTATGTCCAGCAGTGGACTTCCTTTGGCTGATATGGAGGTGGTGGTGGATGATCTTGGGAACTAGAATAAAACCAATCTCACAATTAACGCTTCTATAGTATGTTTCATATAGTATATATATGTATTCATAAAGTTGCGATACATAGAAGTTATAAAAAGTAATGGCACTGTGAGCTGTAGACCTCAAGACTTTTTTACAAATTTAATAATTTCAGAAAACTGACTCGACAATAAAATCTACATAATTTTCAAAACTTCACGGGAACCGGTTGAGAAATGCGTCTTAGAGAGGAGAACAGCCGGACTTACAATAGCGTTTTTGCTGAAGCTGAAACGGAGAACTTCGTTTCACTTGGTCAAAAAATGTTAATAAATATAAAGCTCGCAAAATAAATGCTTGACAAACAGGATGATTCCTTGATGTAGTGGGTCTTAAGATCTACAACAAAATAACTGAGCAAATCAAAATTACTGACACGTCCATAGGCAACGGGTATGTACGTATACCATCAGGCAGGCCGTAAGCTTGTTTGCCACAATCGTTTGAATAAAAAAAATGATAACGACACACCAGTCGTATATTACGGAAAGAAATATACAAATAAAAATTCACACACCTATGCTGTACCTTATGGCGTTCGAAATTGCATAATTATACAGAAAAAGTAATATAATTATTCTACTACGAAAGAATATATCAAAATAATTTTGGTAAAATAAATAAAATAAAAGGAAATCAAAATAATTACACAAAATAAATACAAATATAGACGAATGACAATAGTCATTTACAATAGAATAGTATTTATCTATCAATAATTTGGTATATAAATTTCTTATATATAGGCTCAGGAATTTCGTTAAATTATTTCAGGACCGCTGAAATAAAGCTTTTCCTCATATGCGCAGTATTTCCTAAATTTAATTTAACTGAATGCTCTCTTTGCCGAAGATTAAATCTCTGGGTTATATTTTTCATGTACATTCTAAAATACTAGCGAAACAAAGGATTCCACTCTATTTTCACGACCTCGTAGCATGAAGTGAAAATAGGATAGCGAATAGTTCTGTATAACTTCCTTCAATAAAGCTGCAATATTTGACTTCCAAACTTCACTTCATTGTAGCCATGACATTTTAGAAGAGCCTATGTACCTTATTCTTGTACGTAATTACCCCCTTCTATTTCTGAATAGTACTGTTCTGAAATTAATTTCGCAAATGTTCCGTGTCACTTTCGTCGTGTAACGAAGTGAGAGAGATAGAACTATTGTTTGTATTGCTGTTAAGACACGCTAGAGTAATTAGTTATGTTAATTGTTTGACTGTTTTAGTATGGAATGGGTAATGTGATACATATCTTACAAAAGTTTGGAGCTATTTGCATGAGGTATCTTAGCGGAAACCGTATTCGTGATATTTTAATGGCAGTCTTTTTTGAGTAAAATATTCTTAAACTGAACATCCTTCTAGTGTGTTTCTAGTTTTATTACAGAGTTTAGTCTAGACGCATATCCCATTTCCTTATTTAACTGTTAAGGATGATCACAGTAGGCCGTTCCGTGTCCGTGTCGGCCCGTTTTATTACAGAAGACGCCGGCCGTTGCACTGCCGGGCTAGAGAGCGTTCAAGTATTACGTAACGAATTTGGGGGGGGGGGTCTTGAAAGACGTTACGATGCGTTACAGGGAGGGTGGGGGAGGGGGTTTGAACTAGGCATTACGTAACATTGTTTTTTTTAATCCTTCAGAACGGTTGCCTAGAGAGACTCCCTCACGCATTTTTTTAACCGTTCTTCTTTTTCAAAATTCCACATGGAATGACCACTTACGTAAAAATAGTCCCTTGGTGGTTAAGTAACGTTTTACCTAGGGGGTGGGGGGAGGGGGGTTTACAGTAAAACGTTAAAACGTTACGGCGCGTTACATGGGGGGGAGGCGGGGTCAAAAATCTCCCTAAATTTACGCGTTACGTAATACATGAACGCTCCCCTCTAGCAGACGAATTGCGTGACGGTAAGCGGTAGTCCTATAAAATGGGACATCGCGTCAGGGGGTGAGGAGCCGCCGAGCGCGGGGAGCGCCCCACTCTCCGCGGGCTTACGGTGTATACGCCCATTAACACAGTAAAGGCAAGAACAGTACTGCAACGAAGTGTGAAATTGTTGTGAAGCAAAAAATAATTATTTGTCCGATTGCCCAGAGGGTGCCAGAGGATGGCAGAGAGGGGCAGTGGGGCCTGGGGAGGAGGGAATAATGAATTGTGAGTACAGTACAGTCTAGAGGAATTTGAATGTCTAGGGGCGGAGGGGGACAGCTGACATACCCGCGGGCAAATTACTCATCGTTTTCGAGTGTGCGAAAGGTAGATAGATCTAAATGTCATTTTCCATAATAAAAGTTACAGGTTTACCGATCGTACAGAAAAGTTACGTAATTCAAGCAGCATTGAAGCGGGGTTGCTGATGTTGTTTTGCTGTAATTTAGTTCTACTTGTTAATATTAATAAATTAGATATTTTTCTAATAAGTTATTAGTTCTATTATATAATCTGCGTCCAAATTTCGGTTTAGCGTAAAATATTGCTGTTTCAGAATACAAATTCTTTCAAAAAGATGACGTTTCGCAATTTTGGTGTCTTCCGTAGAATGGGCTACCGATTTTACAGTGGATCTTGCGTCCGCAATGCAATGTACTTATACTCGTACGTGTTTCTTATAAAGATGGCCGATAGTTGCTCTTCATTATATTACTGCACTTACCTCCTCGTAATTCGCAGAGAAGCGTGAAATTCCCGCCCTCTTCCAAAGGTCCCACAACACCGGCCACATCCCGGCCTTGCTCGTCGTATAACAGCAGTTTATGTGGAGGTACTGCAACAAAGATAAATAGAATGAATATTTGTGGGCACTTTATACCGGCTCCGGGGTCAGGTAGGTCCGCGTCCACCAAATCCTTCCAGCGTTACTTGGGGAGACCCACAGAAAAAAATTGTATCATCATTATCATCATCATATCAGCCGAAAGACGTCTACTCTTGGACAAAGGCATCTTCCCAGGATCCCCACAATGACTGGTCTTGCGCTGCCCTCATCCAACGACTTCCCTTGATCTTGACTCTTGTAAAACTATATTTAATAATAAAGTAAAGTGTATTTCAGACTCACCGACAACAGTCAATCGTATCTGAAAGTTCCTAGTCGGCGAATTCTTGAAGTCCACTCTGCAGCGGTAGACGCCCTCGTCGTCCAATTGCACTGCGTCGACGACGAGTGAGGCTGGCCGAGACATGGTCACGAAGTAGGCCCGTCGGCCAAACGCGAGCGGGTCTGACCAGTGCAGGGCCTTGTTGAAGCTCCGGCCGCGGACGTCGAAACTGTCAAGAGATAAATAACAATATAAATTTTATTGGAAAAAGTAAATTCTACTTAATTAGTGGTTAGAGACGTGATAAAATAGAAATTATTATTGTTCGTTTGTCGGAGAAACAATTACACTAAACTGAAATGGAGTTGAGCAGGACATATTGCCAGGCAGAGTGATGGCAGGTGGACCAAAAAAAAAGAAGCGTCGATCGTCCACCAGCTCGATGGGTTCATCATCAGCCGAAAGACGTCCACTGCTGGACACAGGCCTCCCCCAAAGACTTCCACAATGACCGGTCCTGCGCCACCTGCATCCAGCGGATACCTGCGACCTTCACCAGGTCATCATTCCACCGTGTGGGGGGCCTGCCCACGCTACGCCTTCCGGTACGTGATCCGCTCGATGGGTTGCCGACATTAAAAAGACCGCGGGTTTCACCTGGACGAGACTAGCACGAGATCGGGGTGAGTGCCGTATTTGAAGAGAGGCCTATGCTCAGCAGTAAGCGATTGCAGGCTGATGATGATGAAGATTATTGTTTAATTATTCAAACTAAACTCTTATTTTTTTAAATGAATAACTACAAGTATACGGAACATCTATTTGAAGACAAGATATGTAAGATATAAGATATATTTTATTTCCGTGGGGACCGGGAGCCCATTATATTATATACAAAGAATTGTCTAGGCGTCTGGTCGAAGCAACACGTGACCAAAATAACTAACTAACTAACTAGGCTGGCACGACGACCCAAAATGAGTCCTGGCCTCCGAGACAAGAGCACGCCACTTTTCTCGGTCCTGCGCTATTTCTCGCCAGCTTGCACCGGCTCCGAGCTCACGCAGGTCCGCGTCCACCATATCCTTCCAGCGATACTTGGGGCGACCCACAGGACGCCGTCCGGTCGGTCGGCCCAAGTATGCTCTCTTCACCTGTCGATCTTCTCCCATCCTCTCGAGGTGGCCAAGCCAGCGAAGACGATGCGCTTTGGTTTCACCAATAATATTTGGTTCGGCCACCAGCTCTTCTATTTCTGCATTTTTACGGATTCTCCAACTCCCATCGCCTCTTTTCACTGGTCCCAGGATTTTCGTCGTGACCAAAATGCTGGACTTTATTTTGCACAAAGATTGAGCATTGCCATTCAACGTGTCAATGCCGCCAATATTGTACACGCAAGTTAAATTATGCCATTCTACCTACCTTCCACTCAATTGATCAAAGGTTAGCTAGAAGAGATCGCTTCTGTGCTTTCATCTTATGTTACATGTAAATGTATACAATAACTTGAACTATGTTAATAAACTTGTTATTGTATACAATAAAAGTGCCTACATACACATAAAATAAAATTATATTTAGACAAAAAAGACATACTCGAGACACTAAGATGTCTCACTGGTTCTAAATATCACCTTTGGGATGGCTCGGCTAAGTACCAACTTGCCGCACTCGACTCAGTGGACCGCAGAGCCAGGAGGCTCATTGGCGGCAGTACGGTAGTGGGAAATAAGCTGCAGAGCTTAGCACATCGACGCAAAGTAGCATGTCGCAAAACGCTTCCACTTTGAACACATTCATGATAAACAAGTTAATCCAGCATAGCCTTCCAAGTCTACTAGTGTATCAATATTTGGTAGTCTACTTTGCACTCTAGAATTTCAGTGTGATAGATACTGTATGTCATATTTAAATGTATAGAAATAGAAATAGAATAGAAATAGAAAAGCTTTATTCATGGCAAACAAACAGACAAAATTTTACAAGTTTTAAAAGTTTACCATGAAATGGTCCCGCCTCAGCATGGTGCTGACTCAGGAGTCAGCGCTGGTCTTCCGGCAGGACCATTGATGGGTCACGATCTGTGCGGCACAGCCAAGTTCACACACACGTACACATTCCATAAACAATAAATAATAATAATAAGGCAAAAATGCTTGTACGTGTAAGCGAAACCGACTGTACCACACGGTCTTATACAATTGTACAAAAATTGAACGCATCCAGGCGTCTGGCTCGTAGCTAGTCTGTGGCTTAAAGTACGATTTTTCCAAGGAAGTTTAACTTGTTTGTATAATGTCACTGGGTGCTATTTCTGTCGCACGTACATATTGGAGTGACAGAGATGCAGCGGTCGTGCGGTTAGTTCTTTCTATATACCACAGTAGCGCTACGATCTATGTGGAATATTTCATTGACATCTCATGTCAGTTTCTTTTCTCTGTAATCTCTGTATATAAATTTTACTTCGTGCTATTTATTCTCTTCGAAGATAGTAATACAATAAAACATAAACAAGATTTACAGTTCACAGTTTTTAGGGCAAGAAGAGTATAATCACTATGTTTTAGGGACAGGAAACACAGGTTAGTAACACTTATAAAACAGATACATGATAAAATATTGCGTCACTTATCCATCGTCAACCTCTAACTTTAAACTTCTGAACTCTATAGGTTCCCCGCAAGGCGACAAAAGTAATTAGATGAAGAATATCATATCAAGAAATCAGAACATAATCAAGACACAAAGCGAGAACACAGTAACAAGACAAAAGTGACAGTTTAATACATGCAAATAACCTAATACATGTAATCGAGATGGTTACCAATGAATGATATATATGACGCGGTTACATTACAGCTGCTAATGGCTTGCAAGCAGTTCTATCTATATGTTAAATGGGACCGAAAAAGGCAGGTATTTATGTACTTTTTTTTTACATGTTTAAATAATACTGGGACCTGGGTATGTCCTTAAACCACGACCAAGACCACCATAGGATGGGCAGCAGCATCCCTGAAGTGCGGTGGAGATCCTGCGGTCGTCAACCCGTATGCCAAGCGAGGCGATTATGGCATTTATCCCCCATGAAATTGTGGGGGAGGCCTATGTCCAGCAGTGGACGTCCCTGGGCAGATATGGTGGTGGTGGTGGTGGTGGTGGAGACATAATTACATTAATTACAATATAATATAAAGGAAGTGGCAAATTCTGGATGTTAACATTATTTTATAAATAGCTCGTATCCAATCGAAGCGTCTCCTGCTGTTGCTGATGTTCATATATTATTTTTTTCAAATTTGCTCTAAAACTAGATATATATTCCAGGTTACGGATGGGGGGTGGAATATTATTCCAAATCTTTGTCGCCGCATATCTAAAACTCCCACGGAATGCCGCGGAAGCATGCCGGGGTGTCATCAGCTGCATACTACATAGGCGAGTTCCACGCGACCTCCGGGCAGACATCCACGACAACTTCTCATAAAGATAGGAAGGAGCTTTGTGATGAATTACTCCAAAAAGTAGGCATGCCAAATGAAGTTTGCGACGGTGTTGCATTTTTAGAATATTGTGTTTATTTAAATATGGAGTAACATGAGCCCTTGGTGGAATACTGAAGCAAAAGCGAGCACAGGCATTTTGTACCCTTTGTATTAGCCGCTTAGTTTTTGCTAAAAGACGTGGACCATACACTGCATCCATGTAATTTAATTTGGATAAAATTAAAGTATCAACCAACTGTATGCGCAAGGTTTTACTAATAAATGGCCTTATGTTATAGAGTATTTTCAGCCTGTAAAAGCAGTTACTAACAGAGCCCACTATATGCTTCTCGTATCTGAGTTCGCTATCCATAATAAGGCCTAGATTTCTTGCCTCATAAACGCGCTCAATGGGTTCTCCCAGTAATAAAACGTCTGTAGTGGTTCGTATACTATTTGTTTGGTTTTTTGTGCCAAAAATAAGATATTTCGTTTTTGTGGGATTAAGCACCAAACTATTACTCTCAGCCCAAGATGCTATATTAGCGAGGTCAATATTAAGTTTTTCTAAGGCATTGTCGATTTCATGAGGTTTAAAAGATATGTAAATTTGTATGTCATCTGCATATATATGATACTTGCAGTGTGCAATGCGGGTTCCGATGTCTGCAGTGTACAAAATGAATAAGATTGGCCCGAGAATTGAGCCCTGTGGTACACCTCTAGAGAGGCCCATCCTGTTTGAAAACTTGGTTGTCCCGTCACTTAGACTCAATTTTACATACTGGTGACGCTTATAGAGGTAACTATAAAACCAATGCCGCGCACCAGCATCCAGACCATAGTAACTTAGCTTTGCAAGCAGTAGATTAATATCTATACAGTCAAATGCCCTGGAAAAGTCGAGTAGTACGAGCAGTGTGCACATGCCCTTATCCTGAGAGCACAATATACTGTCAGTTACGTCAAGCAGAGCTGTCACTGTGCTCCGCCCTTTCCTGAATCCCGATTGTACATCCGGCAGTATATTGTTGCTCTCAAGATAGTCAGTTAGCTGCGCGCATACAGCCCTTTCCAGTATCTTAGACATACACGGCAGTATACTAATCGGTCGTAGGTCTTTTAACTCGATGGGGCTAGAACTTTTCGGTATTGGACGTACTACTGCCGTTTTCCAGAGGTCAGGGAAAGTAGAGGTTCGAATAGATGTATTAATAATATCAGTAATTATATCTATTGTATATGGAAAGGTCATTATGACCATATTTAAATTAATTAAATCGTTTCCTTCAGCATTTGATTTAAGACTTGATATGATTTTTAAAATCTTATCTGAGCTGACTGGTTCTATATGGAACACAGACTCATTAAATTTGTGAAATTCAAAATAAGTCAACTGAGAAATAGATGTCGGTGAAGCAGCTGGCAAGTTTAAAAAGTGTGTGTTTATGACGTCCGGGTCGCTGAAAATATCAGGCAATTCAACGTTATTCTTAGGCAAAATGGTAGATTTAAGGTTTTTCCATAATACTTTCGGTTCTTTTATTTTATTGTTTATGTTATGTATGTAAAATTAATATTGTGTGGTAGGTTTGCTTATTTTGCATGTCAAATTATTTGTGTGCATAGCTCTAAGTAGGTAACGCGGAGTGCGTATATCATAGCGATTTTTAGA
Source organism: Notocelia uddmanniana (assembly GCA_905163555.1). NCBI lineage: Eukaryota > Metazoa > Arthropoda > Insecta > Lepidoptera > Tortricidae > Notocelia > Notocelia uddmanniana. The sequence continues at coordinate 47,231,584 of LR991053.1, forward strand.
CGTGCAGTTCTGTAGTGCACCATATGTGGATCCACATAATACCAGCGTCGTTTCACCTTCTGTGGATCGACATTATGCTGAGTGGAGTCCGTTTTCGCATTAAGCTCTCCTTATATATTAATCTGTATCATATAAAGTGTAAAATTGCGAAATAAAGTTATTCTATTCTATTCTATTCTATTCATGTCTGTGCGTCTTCTACAAACTGTACTTCGGTGAGTGTGCTCAGGAGCTCCATGAGCTCATACCGCCTTCCCCCTTCTTCCGTCGGACATCCAGACGTACGGCTGGCTACCATCCTTACCTGGTCGAAATTCCTCTAATTCGAACCAAGCGCTTTGCATCTTCTTTTATAATTCGCACTTCTAAGGTTTGGAATTCTCTGCCGGCGTCTGTATTTCCGAGTTCATATAACCTGGACCTTTTTAAGGCACTGAGCTGTGAGCTCGCTTCATCGTCAGCCTCATCTTTGCCCCCTGGCTAGATGCTGACCAAGAGCAATCCCATTTTTATTAATAAATAAAAAAATATTGTCAGGTTCATTTTTATATTTTTGTCACACAATTTTACATACATACACCAACATCCCAAATAACGAATGTAATTATTCTATCCCACATTAAACTCTGTTACTCGGCACTGCAATCTAATTAAATTTAAAATCACACGAATTCCCATTAACAACATGCCGAACTACATTCCGTAATTAAATACAGACCCTATTTGCTCACAAACAGTCATATGACTACGTAACTACATGTTATATAGTCATTATCGTTTGAAACTGTGCCGAACGGTAGTCGTAGAGTCGTAGCGCTGTTTCGTAGAGCCTCTACGAGCTACGCCGTAGCGTTAAGCCGGTTACACATTAGATTCAGTGTTCCTTTTGAAAGTAGAATTTAATTACTTTAATTTCTTAAGCTAGTACGAACTTGTGTTGTTATAATTATATTAAAACGTTAATGCTCATGTCTCGTGCTTAATTAAATCTACTGTTGAGGAGCAGTTTTCCTAACTATAATAGTAATTTAATCGTTTAAAAAACTAGTTAAATGATAGACATGAAATCATGGCATTCTAATTTCTAACTGCCTTGCACTGCACTGTTAAATGGTTTTTTCGCAAACTCGCAATTTTTTTCGAAAGTTTATTTATCATCGTCAACATCATCCCCCCTCCCTAAACGTTCCACTGCTGGGCATAGGGGCCTACAGAAGATGAGCACGGGCAATAGTCCTCACGCTTGCCCAGGTAACTCTGAGTTTCTTTGCAGATGTAGTTTTTTGTTAGAAGGAAATTATACATAGATTATTACATACATAGACAAAGACATATACACACAGAACAAGATATATAGATAGATTATTGTCATTAATTGCTTAGTAAACAAATTAATTCCTTCGGTCTTTAAGAAATGAAAATTATGGGAAACATACATTCTATGAAACTTCTGTCTACGAAACAAGAAGCACTTGAAAGATATAAGTAAAAACAGTATGAACTTATTATTGGGTTAAAAATGATATATTTTTTCAGGAAAGTTGACTCAGTACCGGAATACAAGCTTTTAGAATAATACTGAGAATTTTTCATCATTATTTCATTATCACAGTACCGAGAATCCGCATTTATCTGTGTCTTTATTGACTTGAAAGTTACCGATTCATACCTACGAGTATGTTGACGAATCATAAATATCATTTCATTTCATTTTATAGCACCATCACTACTGATGTTATCAGTTTGGTGAGATACTAATAATTATTTTATAATAAAATACGTAAATGAGAGACGTATGCATATTCTGTATTTTTTTTTAAATTAAACTTTTTATAAATTGTGAAGAGAACTTCAGTCCCAAAGTTACCAGCAGTATTTCCTATAATATTTACCGCTGCTACTGGCAATATTCCTTCTTTGCGAACTAGCACATAATTCAGTACATATCATATAACTCTTTCACCTGAAGCCATTATTAGGATGTCAAGCAAGATGCTGTACTAATTCCCAATACCCAAGGAATGAGTCTCACATGTCAAATACACGGTATTCTAATACTTAAAGAGTGACGTATCTATTCAGAAGCCATCCAAGTCCAAAAGGTCATACGTCAGTATAAAACTATTACACACATGAGCCTTTCTAATCTGGCGAGGTAGACTTCGTAGGGCCGTTACACCCACTCTACGTGGAAAGGACATACATAGCTATGAGATTCACATAGAGATACGACCTTTTAGAAAATATTGTAGCCGGTTCGTTAGGCCGTGTGTAACGAAGCGTGCCGTCTCGATTCACCCCGCTTAGCGATACAGTACGGGTAAACAAACGTTTTATTAGCTTAATTTGGGTACGGGTAATATTAGGCCTTTTATACATCAGTTCGACACCTACCTTTACTCAAATGTAAAAAAATGAAACTGATTTATTCTAAGCTAATTTAGCGCGGTAGCTACAAAATTTCTCCCTGGCTGCCTTTTGCAACGAGGTAGGGAAGGAACAATGCTCCTTTAGTTATGCAGTCTTTTGTTTTTCGTTTTTGTTTGATGAAACAAAAATCTACACCGCCATATAAAATTGCATATTCACTCTGTTCTGCATAGAACTTTGGAATTAAATGTCCAATTTAAGGTTTCATATTTTAGAACACGTGATTTCAATAGTGCGCTTGATCGTCTCGTGACAGGCCAAAGAAACGTATTCTAATGAATGCACTAATAATTTTCGATTATTTATTTATGTACAACGAAAATATATACAAGAATACTTAACCAAAATAATATAAAGAAAATTAAAACTAACTTAAATCTAAAACGGGACCTTGAGGCATTGTACCGAGGATGCTGGCGGCATTTGCTCGCTGTATCGCAATGCTGATACGTTGAGCGAGGAAACCGCCAGCTCTTCGGTCACCAGTTACGTCAACCAGACGCTTCGCAATTTCTGCAAATAACTTATGCGCGCTGGGACCCCATGGACCTAGAGTTTCGACGCCAAAAGGTACAAACATGTACTCTCTGCCGAGGCCCTTGTATTTATTACGCTTTAGAATTTCGGCGTTTTCCGCCGCTGCACCCGCTTTTACTGTGGTCCGTTGGAGGTGAGACGGTGCCAGTGTGTCTACACAGGTAGCATCCCACACCAACATCCGTCCCACGCTCCAAGGAACTAAAGACACCCCATCAGGTCTCTTACCATCGTCCCTGACCATGCCAGTCGGCTCAAGAAGAGCAGGCACATTGACGGTGGCAAGAGACCGGCGGATTATATCATTAAGCGCCGCATGTCTCGAAAAACGGCCTGCACTTTTTTGACAACACAATCCATGGTGTCCCAGTCGGTCCACGTCTGTGCCACAAGAGCATATATGTGGGGTACATACCGCGACCCCGATACGCAGCCCAGTCGCATGCACTAATTACATTACATATCAAATTATATTAACATGTTAATTATTGAACCTAATTGATCCCCAATTCTCTAACCAAAAAAAAACATTGTGTGGAGTTCGTGATATTACTGTAGCAGTACTGTGTCAATATTGGGCCACAGACATCATCACTGAGATCTTGTAGACGTCCAATAACATAGCCCTAGGGACTTCAGAATACAATGAATTTGACCAATATGTATAATATTATGCCCGTCTCAGAGCGGCCATCTTCGACATTATCTCATGCATGTCACAGTAGGTATTGTTAATATTGTATCATTGTTAAGTACATTAGTTACGTTCCATCATCTTCTATCATATCATATCAGCCGAAGGACGTCCACTGCCTCCACCAAAGAGTTCTACAATATAATGACCGGTCCAGCGCCACGCACCCACTTAAGTTTAGTTTTAAAATTAATCATTTTGGAGAGTGTGCACAGGTATTACATGAATTAGTTCCGCCTTCCCCATTCCATCGCCGGACGTCCTGACGTGGTGAGCGGTTACATCCTTATGTTGTCAGTCTACCATTTATTCGCACGAAGCGATTTGCTTCTTCTTTCTTAATGCGAACAGCTAAGGACTGGAATTTACTGCCGCCGTCTGTATTTCCTGATACATACAATCTGGGTCTCTTCGACACAAGAGTGAATAGGCTATTACTGAATCAGTGAGGAACATCTTAGGCCTTGTCATCGCTTTCCATCAGGTGAGACTAAGGCCAATCGCTAGTCAGTCTATCATTAAAAAAAAACATATATGTGTAGTATATTCCTAGTAATCTATGATTAGAAAGAAAGAAAGAAAGAAAAAACATTTATTAGTGACAAACACAGATAATACATAGAAGTTTACTAAAATAGGACGAACACTGTTTGTCAGAAAAGGGCCACAGCACAGCATGAGGCTGGCAAAGCCAGCGCTGTTGTTCCGTTGTGGCCCAGGCGCAAGCCACAGCTCGCCGACGACGCGGCTATACTAGCCGGTTTTTCTGACAAAAATACGTATATATTTTTAACATTTATAAATTCTAGCATTATGTAAATTTACAACAGAAAATAAAAATAAATGTAAATGTACGTGCACACCACACTTAACCAGCCTTAAAAACTATTCTTAATCTATAGTACAAACTTGCAAAATTGAAATAAACTACCAAGAAACTATTGAAAACGAGACGTCAATAATGTGGCCTCCCACATGACATGGTAATTAGTATTAGTATGCATTGGTATTAGTATGTCATTAACCTCCTGACGTTCAAAAATTGGCAACATAATCTCAATCTTAATAAATGTAATATGTATAATTAAAAATATATATTGTACGTAGTACAATCAGCATAAAAAGTAGCTGCGCATTTGAAAAGTTCAAAAATCGTTATTATAAGGGATTTAGAGCTTTTGACCTCTTCATATGCGTAGCTATTTTTGATGCTGACAATATACTACACGGGGCCTCAGGAGGATAAGTTGCTATTACTAATACTTCTTATAATTACATTTCATGAAACTGTAAATAAAATTATATTATCCCTAGAAATCTACATAATGTCTTATAGTAGAGTCAGACTTTAAAAACGGCATTATCAATATTTTTAAAATAAGGAATCATACAAAAAACTAACATTTCTTTGGCTTTAACGACGGGGCAGCTCTACCCGACATAGACCCATATACGTTTGTACAATAGCAATTATAATGTAATACATAGATATAATTAGCTTTAATAAACTTCAGTTATCATTCATCACAAAAAAGGGAAATGTAGCCCCTGAATGAACATTTTTCGAGACAATTTATGTCATTTATACATAACGAACAACTTGTAATATATTTTTTGTATATAAGAATCTGATATAATATCTAACGCAAACATCGATACCCTAATATTATTTATAGGTATGTATGTAATTTCAAAATTAACTTTGATCTTTTACTGAATAATAAAAACGTTGATAAATATTTCTTTCTATTCGTTTACTGATTTACTATGTTTGTTTACAAATAAGTAATTTCCTGTATATATGTATAATCCTTAATTCGATTTACTGCCATCACAGGTACCTTGAGTCTACAATAAGCGCGTAATACAATTATCAATTTCCTCATAAAGTTTAAAGTATCTTATTTATCCTCTTTGCTCGCGAGGATTATCGCAAATCGGCTCAGCTCGAGACGAGCGAGCGTTTGCTGTGGGACAAGCCACAAGTGATAGGCGAGGCGGAGTCAGCTACTTTAGATTCAAATTCAGATTCAAAATTTATTCGTAACAAGCGCAATATTAACATTAGACAAAAGCATAGACAACACACAAACAAAGGCGTAGTACTTTACATAATCTAATATTACAAAAGTTGAAAAACCCCCGACATTTTCATTTCAAAGCTCAATATTTCAAAAACGTCTGAACAGATCTTCATGAAATATAGCTAAAAAGCACTCGGGATAAAATTATCTATGACACAAAAAAAACTAAACGAAAATCGGTTCCTTCGTTTAGGAGCTACGATACCACAGACAGACACGTTGAACTTATAACACCCCTCTCTTTTTGCGTTGGGGTTTAAAAAGGACCAATTTTAAATAAATACTAGTTGTCCCGGCGAACTTTGTTCCACCCCCGACCTATTCTGTACAATATGTATGAGACACTGTTTTTTTTTCTTTGTATGTTTTAAGTTATCCTGCTATTCGAAACAAAGACAATTCCAAAACATTAAAAGTCATAAAAATCAGCCCAGCCAGCCATTCCTTAGTTATAAATTATGTACCTAAAACGACTTTGGTTTAAATATAGATTTATTTCGGGATTTACAATTCCGTTTTATGGGCGTGAAAAATTATTTTCGGGAGAACAAGTATTCTTCGGGAAAACACGAGTAAAGCTACGTTTACTGGCAATTTTATACTATCAGCATCTCAGTTAACTTAAATATCTTAACAGTTTTCTTAAATATCCAACAGCTTTTATGGTATTATAACATACTGCAAAGAAAACTGCCAAGTTAAGGCTCAAAATGCATTAAGCCGCAGTAAATGAGTTTTAACGTAAACAATGTAGTGCCAGACTTGGCACCATTTCAGAGAATCTACGGAACTTGGCACCCATTTAGATCTCAATTCTTTTGTCGGTGAAGACGACAACCAAGCATCGCATATTCTTAATATTGAACTTGGCTGCCATTTTCAAATTTATGTTTTTGATGGGATATCATTACTTTTTGCCAATCTTTGCCAAATGGTGCTTTTTAAGAGCGAATACTCGTGCATTCGCTCTTAAAAAGCCGCGCCTCGCGATTTGGGTATTTTGTATAGTAACTCGTGTTACTATACAAAATACCCAAATCGCTATAGGTGCACCTCAAATATTTGAAGAGTTCCCTCGATTTCTCCAGGACCCTATGATCAGATTCCTCCCTGATAACTATAAGACCGTCCCTGAAGTATACCGTTTCAAAAAAAGAAGACTTTTCCTAATCGGTTAATAAATGACGGAGTTCTGAGGTAACGAGCATAAATAATAATAATAATAATAATAAAACTAATAAAAAGCTGTTTTCTGATTTTTTCTGGTGTACACACACAATTACCAAGATTCATGCCAAATTTCAGCTTTCTAGGTCATCTGGAAGTGGGTTAGGTTTTTGATTACTAGTCAGTCAGTCAGTCAGTGGTAAAAATGCCGTTTTTTGAAATTTAATATCTCAATAACTATTAAACCTATATTTATGAAATTTGGGGTTCTAGTTGTTCTAATGGATCTTAATACATATACCAATTTTTTTTTTTATGACAAATAGATTTTGAGTTATTGGGGGGTCAAAAGTGGCTCCAAACGGTTCGTGTAAAATAACACACGGCTGCTGTCCGCCAGTTCCTGGGGTGGACTTGGCTGGACACGCTGCCGTGTGTCTAGATACTAGGGTATGAAACAATGCAGAGAAGTTTAGTTACTTAATAATGTTGAATTAACGAGCTTGCTAATATGGCTTTTAGATTTTTAGAGCCGGAGTGGCCTACAATGTCCAGGGAGATTGTACATTGTTATGGCAAACAATGTCGAAGTTCATGTGAAGTGCGGTTATTTAAACTCTTGTCATCTTGTAGTTATGACGCCATTACTAATTAATAGCCATTTAATAATATTTTCGTTTGAAAATGCTGATATTGCACGTGATCGCGCCGGTATTATGGCCGGTATGGCCGGTATTATTCAAATGATACTTATAGCATTTGCATATTGTGACCCATATTATTTCCAGGGAAGGCGGAATGGCCATAGAAGGTGCAATAGCCATATGGACTTGTCCAGTATAATAACAATTGAATTTTAAAATCGCTACCACTTAAGCCTTGAGGTGTAGTGTAAGTTAATGTAGCAAAGCATCATCAGCAGAGCTAGCGAGCCAGGCGTCATGTGAAGTTTCAAGTATAGAGAGGGCCTGATAACGGTCTATTACAAAAACAATTACCACTTAATTGAGAGAATCGCTAACGCTTATGATTTGCGTACCAGTGTTAGTTAATGTCGCAGAGCTAACGAGCCGATGTCGTGTGGGGCCTTGTGCTTCTGATAAATGCGACAGGGATTTAGGGGGCCTGATAACGGCGTGTTTTAAAAACAATAACCGCTTACTCGTAATTGAGAGAATCGCCACCGCTTATAGCTTGCGTCGCAGTGTTAGTTAATGTCGCTGAGCTAACGAGCCGGGCGTCATGTGAAGCTTTGTGCTTCTGATAAATACGAGAGGGATTTAGCGGGCCCGATAACGGCGTGTTTTAAAAAGGCCACGGCTTTAGGCTGCGGTCCACAGGCGGCGGTTTCAATTTGCACTTTTAGAAAATATATTTTTTGACGTGATAACGTCTTTAAAATCGTTTTAGTCGGGTGACATGTTCAGAAACTTGTGTCACACCAAAACCTCACGAGCGCGATCGCAGGTATAAGTGAAGTGCAAGTGAAGTAAGACGTTATCACGTAAACATCTCGATCGTAAACCTACTTTACAAACAACCAATTTTAATACAATTTTAATACGAAAGTGGTTAATTTAATAGATTAACATTAACACTGTACAGCGACGAAGATTTTATTAACTTACCGTGCACATAAAAAATATCAGTAAGTGTTTATTAATAATTGAATTGAAGCTTTGGTGTTAACAATAAATTATTGTGTATCCGTGGGTGTCGTAAGCGGTGACTATGGGAATACGGTTAAGGTGCGTTGCGGACGATGGGCTAGTAACCTAACAATCTGCAATATAACATTTTCTCCATATTTAGACCAACCAACAATAGCTTGAACTAGATCTGAAAATTACATTTTAAGTGCGAATGAATTACATTCATTTAAAAAATAATATATAACTGAAATAATAATTATTTTAAAATACATTTTTATTATTATTATTTTTAATGCATTATGCCCATTTTTTTTATTTTAATATGTATTGGGGGACAATCTTACACAAATCGACCTAGTCCCAAACTAAACAAAGCTTGTACTATGGGTACTAGACGACGATATACATACTTATATAGATAAATACATACTTAAATACATAGGAAACATCCAAGACCCAGGAACAATATTCGTGATAAAAGCACAAATAATGCTCTGACCGGGATTCGAACCCCGGGACCTCCGGCTTCGTAGGCAGGGTCACTACCAACTAAGCGATCGTCATTTAGAGTGTGTGATTTTGAAAGACCTCGATTTTATTTTTAATAGGTGATATTTATTTTTTGGAAACTTATTCTAGTGGTGCCAAAACATTTTTATAGAACGACTGGCTGCATAATGAATTGAAGAGTAGACTTTTGTCGGTGTAGCCGATGAAGCATGCAGTTCTCTCCACCTTATCCTATATCCAGGGCCATTTCCTTGTACGACACGACTTCTATTTTCTCTTTCATTTGCTTCATGTCTGCAAATTGTAAGTGTAATTTCTGTATTTATGCACATTTTGAGGACGTTAATGTTAAATGATAAGTATTTATCTAATTACTCATCAACATCATCATCCTAGCGTTATCTCAGTACAGTTGCATCCTGAAGGATACCTGTGGTCCGCTACCTAATCACAAGAATTGGCGTAGGCACTAGTTTTTACGAAAGCGACTGCCATCTGACCTTCCAACCCGTTAGGAAATATAGACCTTATTTAGATTAGACTTGCCAAGTGAGTGGACAACTTGACGAAGGCCTCCAACTTGGCTTACGTCTATCTACCTAATTATTATTGAGTATATACATAGGTATATAAATCAGACATTTCAGTCATGTGTATTCGTTTATTTCATGTCATATTTTCAATGATTGAATTTCGTATGACACGAATGTGGAATCAGCAGGTAGAAAAAATACTCGTAATAGAACAATTATACGTTCGGTTATAACTTATTCATAAACTAAAGCCAGTAGAATCCTAAAAGTACCAATTACTAGTTGGATTTCGGTATAAAACGAACCATTTGAACTTTATCCAGACATTTCTCTTTCAAAATGCCTTAGTTTACACCCTAATCAATAGCGGCTTACAAACCGCCGCTTCCAAAGCCACAACCTGAGCCCACCGATAGCGTATTAACGACGCTGTTTGCAAAGCGCTGAAAAATCGCTGCATCGTCGGCCGACGGTCGGGGAACCGCTAATTGGTGACTAAAATCGCTCGTTCGTCGACGGTGTTCTACGAAATGGTTGGAAGCTGTTGCGGGATATTCGAACTTTTTTTAATACTTGGACGTTGAGGGCTATTGGGAGTTTAATTGAAACCTTATAGTTTCGCCATGTCCATCCGTCCGTTCGCCCGGCCGTCCGGCCGTCCGTCCGTCTGTCCGCGGCTTAGGTCAGGTTCAGCCACAGCCAGTTTAAAATCGTAAAGTGAAAGGTACAATTTCTCATTACAGCGGCGCCACAACAGTCAAGCGTTGACAACTGTCATATCCATCATATGGTAAAAAATTCCTCGCCTCGCCATTCTCTCCCCAGTTCATCCATACTGATTGACCCATCACCTGGTATCGGATTAACCTTCGCATTGCTGTCGTAAAAACGAGAAACGTCCATACCTAAACAGAAAAATAAACGAATTTACTCTCGTACACTTAACTTATTCTTGTCATTGACGCATACGAGGCTATTTATGGCCTCGGAATGTAATTAGCCATATTGTAATCAAAAATAACAAAAAAATCATGGTAAATTTTCAAAAACTATAAATTAATACTAAACAAAACCTTAAATATTATTTTTATCATCACTTACCTTCCGTAAACACTTTTTGATCTAATTATAATCAGGATAGTTTCATCAACACGTATTCACAAGCGCAACTGATATTGCAGGTATTATAGCTAACCGTGTTATGACTTTTAAAAGGTAAATAAATATCTACCCCCTAATTTCAACTTTAAAGACACATAATATTTATAACTCATACCTTACTTTTTGATACTACCTACTTTAAAAAATTAAAATATTTAGGACGCCACGTATGGCTTCGTATGCATTAGAGGGTTAACTTCACTGCACAAGACATAAAAATATACAGTAACTTGCAATAAATGTGCCTTTCCAGAATATGTAAAAAAAAATACTGAAAACAATAACTGCGTGCTTAACTTCACTGCACAAAAATCAACAGAACGAACTGTAAAACTTTATAGGTATTAGATAATTATGCTTTTTATTAAATTGTCAAACTGGTTGTGTTTCTAGAAGATGTTCTTGGTAAGAAATCCAAGGTTGAACTGAGCTGCTGGAAATTGGAATGATGGTCAAAATTTAAAAATTTAGAATTGTTATCAGCCAGAAAGTTTGTGTGTAACGTTCCGATACACGCATCTTTACAATCTATGCCAAACAAGCAAATAAGAAGCCGTGTTTTTTATTCGTAGAATTGTCTGTATACAAGATGGGCCCTGTAACTGGGACAAATATTTAAAAGGACGCTTCCTTAGAGCATCTGCAGTAACACCTGGGATACAACTTTTTTTTTCAATAAAAATCCACCACCACCATATCAGCCCAAGGACGTCCACTGCTGGGCACAGGGCAAAAAAAACGGTTCGGCGAAATTTTGATCTAAGGATAGTACCTCCAAGTAATGGATCTTGACACCACGAGATTATAGCGCATCAGTCAATGCAGTGTTTGAGGTAGGATCAAATTATTGAGTCATAATTGTTTTTGCATTTATTGTTTTCATGGATATTTTTAGTGTTTTTTAATGTTATTGATTTTTAAAATAAATTCACATTAATGTCACGTCAGAAAATAAAAATACACGTAAGCCATCTTTGAAAAAAATCTAATTAATGAAATATAATTTTTAACTGAGACTACTTGGAAATAATTGCTGGCCCGTTAAATAGTACACCGTTTAACGTTTTGCTTCTGTTACAGGGCGGTGTATATATTTCGTATCTAACATTTTTATTAACTTATATACTAACGTAAAATAAATATGCGTTACTTGACGTCTAGTGTTAGTAGTGACTGTCAAAAGTAATACATAACTTTAACGTCACTATGGTACCCGTCAAAAGTTGTTTCATAGTACCAAAACTTTTCTCATATAGGTTGTCATTGTTATCAATGTGGAGCGAATAAAACTCAACGGCTTTATTAAACTGTCGTCAACTTCACCTGCCAAGAAAAACCAAACTAGCTAACTTAGAGAAAATTGTGAACAATTCGAGCAAAATTCTCGAAATTGGAGCAACGCTCGAAGCTTAATTGCCTCGTTCGAATTGCGACATTCGGGTGCTATTGATTTATAAATTAACTTCCTTGCCGTGACATTGGAATAGCTAAGTAGTTTAGGTGCTGGTTGACATCGTAATGTACCTAATTACCGCAGAAAGTACAGATAATCAAGAGTAGGGTGTTATAGATCGTTCAATCCTTCCATAGAAATAGGTCACAGCGGAGTTACATTTTTAATGGAAGAAGAAAGAAAGATAATAATACATTAATTTAGTTTGTACATAAGTACACATTTCAGAACAGATAATATACAAAAAGCAACGCTAAAATGGTCCCCTATCAGCAAAATGCCACGGCAAGCGGCAGTGCTGATTTTCCGTGAGGACCTGACTTACAACTAACGAGTGATGATGACACGAACGCAGACATAAAACAAAAACAAATGATATATACAGAGCATAATAACAGAAGTAAACAGTTGATAACCACGAGCGGGCGTTGAGCATACTCCCATCTTAATGGCCCCAACGCACTTATAACTGGTGGTACAACCCCTCTGGTGTTGCGATTCGTCTGCTAGTTTACCTCCTATGTCATAAAAAACCAGGTGAGATTATTATTCCAATTTTAGCAAACACAACCATAATTTTAGTGGAACACATAAAAAAAACTAATCAGGTGCGAGTCCGACTCGCGCACCGAGGGTTCCGTACAACGCACGTGTACCTGTCCCCACCCCATTAATTCAAGAGAAATTGAACGCTATTGGGTACAACACCATCTATCAGACCATTATTCAAACTTAGTTTCGAAATGTTTTTTGATGGAAAAAAATGGATAATCTAGATATAGATATAATTATATTTTTCCTGTAATATTTATATTATTTCAACATTGTGTAATAATTTCATTTTTTTCCATAAGGAGGGAAGTATTTTTTACATTTTTCTTCATAAATCTAACTGTTTAAGAATGAGCAATTCAAGCCCTTTCATATGTCACCCCACTTGACATAGTCACTGAAGTTTGAGGAGGCCTCCATGTATCGGTAAATTAAAAAAAAAACATTGTTCAATGCATTTCGGTTAACCTTCTTTATACCTATTCCCAATTTTAAATCGGTAGCATAATTTGGTTCTTGAGATATTTAGTAATGTGACAGACAGACAGAGATACAAAGCGGCACCATAAGGGTTCCTTTTTTTAAATTTTGGCATTGAGTTTTGTAAATTACGAATTTATCAGCAAATTTAAATATCCAGAAAAAATGTAATTTTCAAATGAAATACAAGTCGTATATTTACATTTCGTGGGGTTTTTGGTAGTAAATTTAATGATCCACAACTATGCAGTAAACCGTTTTAGATATTTTACAGCTGTTATAGGTGAAAACTCAAGTAAACTTGTATGTACTTGTGACGTGTTATTTAGAATATGCATTTATTTTGTTTGTGTTGCACATTTTAAATATGTAATGTCTATTCGAACACGTCACAACTACATACGACAGGTGACTTACTTAAGTTTTTCACCTTTAAGGAATTTAAAACATCTTATTATTTCTACTGATGTAGGTATTTAAAAGTTTAAAATTGTCACGGAATTCTCCGAAACACCGCGTAAGGTGACATATTATTGGCCGGTACTATTTGTGGGGTTGTGTTCCTGATGGTGAGTAAGGTCGCCAGAGCTCCCGAGCATAATTTTGAGTTGAGACTGAGCTACCTGCACTTTGTCTCTAGCAGCCAACTTTTTTTTTTTAATACCACGTCGGTGGCAAACAAGCGTACGGCCCGCCTGATGGTAAGCGGTCACCGCAGCCTATGGACGCCTGCAACTCCAGGGGTGTCACATGCGCGTTGCCGACCCTTTAAAAATGTATACACTCTTTTCTTGAAGAATCCCATACTGTAGTTCCTCGGGAAAACCTCGGCAGGGAGCTCATTCCACAACCGGAGCGTCCGAGGGAGGAAGTTCCTCTGAAACCGTACCGTACGCGACCATTTAGGTTCTAAGGTGTGAGGATGAATGCCCTGCCGACGGCGAGCAGTGCGATGATAGAAAGCGGCCGTGGGCATCATATCGAATAGTTCAACTCAATGAATCCGCACATAAGAAAGAAAGGGTCGCGCTTCTAATTGTTCTGGATTCGTGGGCGTCCATACGGCAACGGTGTCTGTTTTTTAAACAACGACGGTGGCAAACAAGCTTACGGCCTCCTGATGGCAAACAGACAACGTCGCCTTTGGACACTTGCGACTCCAGAAGAATGGCAAGCGCGTTACCGACCCTTTATTAACTTGAGGGTTAGGTGTGTTGAGCTGGACACATATGCAGGTCCCATGCTGGTCCCGTTTAACATGCCTTATGCTAATTTGCACAAAGTATAAGTATCATGTGCAAAATAGTAATACTGTGTAAATTTGAGCACAATAGTTCCAACCGCTTGGCTTTAAAACCTAGATATGCACACACAGCACAGACCGTGTGACAGACGACAGACAGATACGCGAGTGACAGCAATAGGGCTTCGTTTAGACCCTTCGGGTACGGAACCCTCAAATAGCACGAAGCAGATTTACACTCTACATATCTCCACATCTCCACTGGGCAAAACTCAAAAAATTCGTGGATTGATTTATTTAAACTTAAAGTCACTTTTACACTCATACATATTTATTTATTCTTATATGCATATAACTTAAGTCAAAGTAATAAAATAATGCTAAAAGTGTTTTGGGCTTCACAAAAAATAATGGTTTAGTGAAAAGCTAGGTCCTCTTCTAAGACTATTTTGAAATTAGATTTCGTAATAAAGATTCGGATACAGCAAAATATTTACAGGAAACTTAATTGCGAGGAGTGAATTTGTTTGGTATTTTTGAACAATATTTTTTTGCCTTCTTTCAATTGTCTTTTGCACTTCACGAGTAGATTTTCCATCCACACAAAGTAAAATACGACTTGACTTTCCAAAGGAATGAGAAAAATAAAAACCTCACCGCGAGACAAACGAAAGCGACAGAGCGGTAACCCTCTACAAATTCCAATATAGGTGACACCATCTCACCAATTCATGTACAAAACCAGCGCCGTCTTGGAAAATATAGGGCGAGTTTAGTTCCATAGTAGCAAATTTAAGTTTGTAATCCAACTTTTGTAAATGCAGGAATGTGACGGTATAGGCTAAACGGTGTTGATTGAACAAGGGTTGTCTATGCCTGGGTGCTCTATGGTCCGAATTCGGCGATGCGTGCGAATCTGTGATCTCTGGGTCTTTGGGCAGTGACCAGAAACAGGTGTATAAGATTAAGCCGCAAATACGTGGCTTTGTGGTCGTCTGGCTTTGAACAGTGGAATTATACCAGGGTTTTTATGAATGGATAAGGACTTGGGTAGTTACAATGGTTCAACGAAGAATTTTCAATCTAAGTTTTAGATTAGAATTCGATTTGGTACAAATGGCTGTCTGTAATTTATAATGAAATCTAATATGTTTATTTTATTTTTATCTTTCCCCGATTTCCCGCAGCTTTTTTTGAATTTGGTTTTTAATTTAGGTTATTGTTTTTATTAGCTTTAAATAGATTTTAGATTTGTTTGTGTTATTCTATTTGTTTGTGTATGTTTAATTTTATCAATAATAATTCTCATCTCATAAAAAAATATGTTTATTTACAACTAAGATAATACTATTTTATTATAAGACATAAATATTATAGCAGGAACGATAAATAATAAAACATAAATAAACAAATATTAGGAGACAATTTTATGGACAAATTGGACTAGCCCGATAGTAAGCTCAATAACTAAACGACGACATATTTAATAGACATAATAAACTTAAATACATAGAAAACATCCAAGTCTCAGGAACAAATGTCTCTGCTAACCACAGAAACAAATGCCCTTACCGGGATTCACACCCAGAACCACTAGATTCGTAGGCAGTGCCACTATCAACTAGGCAGGCTCTAAACTGGCTGACGGACAATAAAATAAGAAATATAATATAGATTTTCGAAAACTACCAAAACACTGCAAAACAAAGCATGATATTCAGATATTTTTGAAAAGTTTGTCACGTATCCAAAGGGTATAAAGAAATTCATCACAAGCTCATAAGCTCATAACATCACTCTATACTTAATTTGATAGAGCATGACATGTGCGAAGTTAGCGAAAGTATGTATACAGGTAAATCTACTTTTTCAACAGACATATGTGGTTCTACTAAGTCAAAGCCTCACTGATAAAATGGTTTTCTCCAGAATGCCGGATTCAAAGCACCGTCGACACCTATATTGAATATTCTCAGGCTCCCATCGTAATATATTTTTAATATCTCTTCACATGTCCACGCACATAAACACACTTTTAAAACTTCTCAACTCACTCGCACCCGGCTAGGAAGTAGAGAGCGACTTCTTTTAGTTTCCCACCGTCTGTCTAAGTCCTCCAAGACAATGCACGTACTAGGTCCTAAGATCTATAGTAAATTACCCAACGCCATCATAATGGAGGAATGTATTAGCACCTTCACTAGCAAAGTAAAAAAATGGTTAATTGGACATGCCTTTTATAATTTAAATGATTTTTATAACACTAGACACAGTGATTGACTAATTATCTAATTATTTTAATATCTGACATGTAATATTTCTGTAATATTATAAATAAATGAGTATGAGTATGAGTATCTCCGTTGAAGTCCGGCTTGTTTTCCTGCACTGAAACCACATCACCATATACATCCTTGATGTCGCTTGATGTCGCACAACAGAACTCTGCATTATTGTTGTACGTTGGATGATGAAGTATAGGTCCTACTAAATCTAAGACTTACGAGTAAAGTGGTTTTCATGCAGAATGCTGAAACCACGGCACCATGGGTGGACCCGGTCTTCGTTTAAGTCCGGCTTATTTTCACAAGGTTAAGCTCCTTGCTTGCCTATCGTACATTTACTGATAGGGTAAGGGCCCTATTAAGTCTAAGGCTCACCTGTAAAGCGGTTTTCCTCCAGAATGCCGGAACCACAGCACCATATAAACCCGGTCTTCGTTGGTGTCCGGCTCGATGTCGCAAGGTAGAGAGGCGCTCCGCCCCACCACCGCCTCCACTTCAACAGTGGACACTGGAACAAAATCGACTGAATTTTAATTAGCTTGCCACTTTGTCAACGAGTGAAATATTTTTATTGTGATACAGCAAACTTAGGTGTTGAAATAGGAACTTTATTCAATAAACCTCTGAAATTCAATTGTTATTTCTACGGGTGATAGGAAAAAACATTTTGAATAATGAATTATTTGAGATATTTGTTATTTCATCCTTCAGTCAATAATAATTTCGGTTACTTAAAAAAATAAACAGAGCCTTTTATAAAATGTACGGCCACCTCGGTTGCTATGTTAGTGTACAATATGGATTATGTTTACTTAGTGCTTAACACTGAACTGTACAAATAAAAAAAACACCAGTATTCAAATAATTCAAGTCTAAATCGCGTTGTTTGGAGTTTATGTAACAAAAAAAGGTGACTGTTTAGGCCTATGAAAGCATTTTTCTTAATTTATTGAATCCTAAACACTCTCGCTGAAATGGAATATTCGCGGCTAGCGCAACACTAGTTGTGAAAAACAGTTAGATAAAAATGGCCGTACTATGTGCATCTAATATTTTGCTCCCGCGCCGCATTATCTCAAAATCTTTCCAATAGTGTTAATACAGTTAATGGTGACCGCTGTTCTGGTGTATATGTGCTTTGGATCTTCCCGAGGAGCTGAATTTGAGGTGAGTTGTTGGTTTTCTTTAAGTTTGGAAACGTGCTTTCAAGGTGCCCTGCCTACCGCCGCTCGCGACAATGATTTTTGGGGAATTGACATCGAACGTGTTATGAAACCTATTCACAGTCCACTAAAAATCGAAGCTCCAACAGTGACTATGGTATTAAATTTCTTAAATCATAGTCAAATAAGTTATTAATAATAACTTATTTGACTATGGTTTAAGAAATATACCTGTATACCATAATAATATCATAATATACAGGGTGACATCGGAGATGTGATCAGAAATTATTTAACTCGATGAAATATTGAAAGGTAAACTCAATAAAGTTGATATCACAATTACTACTTGCAATATTGACTACTATTCCTCAAATTATTAACAGAAAAAACTATGTTTAATACAACTTGGTCACCCTACACCACACGACGTCTTGTCATTCCTCATACAACGTGTGTCAAAAGTGATAGGGTGACCATGATTCAAGTATGGCGTTATTATTTTACTAGTAAAAATTTGAAAAAATAAACTTGTTTTATTCGATGTAAGAACTATTGCATTGAAAAGGCGAATGTCACCCTGTATAATACCATACATAATAACCACATAAAATACAATAAAAACGAACACAAAAAATTTTAACTAATTGAACCGATGATTCATCGTCTCAATTATATACATCTTAACTATATTGAGGTCGGCAGTCACTGGGATTAAAGTGATGTTTAAAAAAAATCTGAGATACTCGTATTACTCTGCTTTAAAAATACGTCAATAATTTGCATAAGTTATTTTTACGTTAGCTAACTAAACTTGCCTAAAACCTCTGAATGCAAACAGTTAGCCAATTAGGGGTCTTAAAAGTCTAGGAATCTGCTGTGAAATCTTCCCGTCCATATTTCTACGGAATAAACTAGTTCATTATACGAATAAAGAGAATATCGCTTTATGGAACTGTTTGGCAGATTTAATGTTCTTTTATACGGAACTAGCATTTGCCCGCGGCTTCGCCCGCGTACTAAGCGAAATTTTTGACCGTCTACAAAAAACAGGTTCGTATGTTTGTCCACGATTATCTCGCGTTTGGCTGAACCGATTTAGATGCGGTCTCCACAAAAGTAGTTGTTACATTCTGGGGTTTCGCTATACGAAGTTTGGTGATTGTGATTCATTAACAGATGAACAGATAAAAAGTCAGTATACATTCTGAGAACCGACAAACTGTTGAATTTCATTTGATTTTGGCAAAAATAAGGATCGAAAACTATTATCATACATTTCCGAGAGGCCGAAGGGGAAAGGGCCGATGAAATAAAAGCATGTCTTAAATGGCTCTTAGTAAAAGTATCTGTGTACTACAGTAATACCAATAGGTCTGTAAACGACCTAACAGCGCGCAGCGGCCATAAACTCTGGTCCTTTGAAGTACAGAAATACGGCTAATTCAATATCATGTGTAACATTTATTTTTCCTACTATTAAATTTATTAGGTAGGTTTTGCCAGTTACCATTAGAGCATCCAAAAAGAAAATTTGGCCTCACTTCCATTCGCACTCCTTACTGTCAGTCCGTCTGTTACAACCAAGTTGCTTTTACTGGACCTATTGAATTGCAATTGAGCACAAACTATCAAGAATTTAGAGCGCTCGTGGCCCAACGGCACCCGCCTACCGCGTGTGGTGTGCGAGGTTAAGCAATGTGGGCGCAAGTCAGTTCTTGGATGGGTGACCGCTTTGAGTGGTTACTAACTGACTCTCGTGCTTTGAAAGGCACGCTAAGCCGTTGATCCCGGCTGCAATCGTTAAGCCAAGTTAGAGGCCTTCGAGCGGCTTGCGAACTTCTAACAGTCAAGTTGCCCACTCACTTGACAAAGGGGGGTCGAAGTTGCACCGCGTCCGTAGGGAGTACCCACCGTTACCATACACAGAACCCCTGGGTGGTGCTAAAAGTGCAACAAAAACTGGCAACCGTACTAGTCTTCTCGAAAATCTCACGGTTCGTAAATAAATGCCATACGATTAAAAAAGAATTGAAGGTTGATTTAAATGGAAAAAATATCGAAACCTCTATGTCGTTTTTAAAAGCAAATCCATAGATACCCCACACGCCTACATAGTAACATTAAACTTTTTTGCATATAGGTATGAATGGAGTGCCAAATTTTACCTCAGATTCGCATTAAGAGACCTCTCGGATGCTCAGATATCGATTTTGAACGAAATCGGGACGAAAAAAAAAGAAAATCAATATGGCCGCCACTTTCATAAATTTTACCTCGGATTCGTATGAAGAGACCTCTCGGACACTCAGATATCGATTTTGAACGAAATCGGGACGAAAATGAAGAAAATCAATATGGCCGCCACTTTTTTCAAATATTACCTCAAATTCGTATTAGGGGACCTCTAGGACGCTCAGATACCGATTTTGAACGAAATCGGGTTGGAAATGAAGAAAATCAATAAGGCTGCCACTTTTTCCAAATTCTACCTCGGATTCATATTAAGAGACCTGTCGGACGCTCAGATATCGATTTTGAACGAAATCGGGACGGAAATGAAGAAAATCAATATGCCGCCACTTTTTCCAAATTTTACCTCGGATTCGTATTAAGAATTCTCTCGGACGCTCAGATATCGATTTTGAACTAAATCTGGACGGAAATGATAAAAATGAATATGGCCGCCACTTTTTCTATTTTATACCTCGGATTCGTATTACGAGACCTCTCGGACGCTCAGATATCGATTTTGAACACATTCGGGACAAAAATGAAGAAAATCAATATGGCCGCCACTTTTTTCAAATTTTACCTCAAATTCGTATTAGGGGACCTCTAGAACGCTCAGTAATCGATTTTGAACGAAATCGGGTTGGAAATGAAGAAAATCAATATGACTGCCACTTTTTCCAAATTTTACCTCGGATTCATATTAAGAGACCTCTCGGACGCTCAGATATCGATTTTGAACGAAATCGGGACGGAAATGAAGAAAATCAATATGCCGCCACTTTTTCCAAGTTTTACCTCGGATTCGTATTAAGAATTCTCTCGGACGCTCAGATATCGATTGTGAACGAAATCTGGACGGAAATGATAAAAATTAATATGGTCGCCACTTTTTCTAAATTATACCTCGGATTCGTATTACGAGACCTCTCGGACGCTCAGATATCCATTTTGAACGAAATCGGGACGAAAAAAAAAGAAAATCAAAATGGCTGCCACTTTCACAAATTTTACCTAGGATTAGTATTAAGAGACCTCTCGGACACTCAGATATCGATTTTGAACGAAATCGAGACGAAAATGAAGAAAATCAATATGGCCGCCACTTTCACAAATTTTACCTCGGATTCGTATTAAGAGACCTCTCGGACGCTCAGATATCGATTTTGATCGAAATCGGGACGAAAAAAAAGAAAATCTATGACTGCGACTTTTTCCACATTTTACCTCGGAGTCGTATTAGGGACCTCTCGGACGCTCAGATATCGATTTTGAACGAAATCGGGACGGAAATGAAGAAAATCAATATGGCCGTTACTTTATTCTAAGTTTAGGTATCTCGGATTCCTATTAAGAGTCCTCTCGGACGCTAAAATATCGATTTATGTCGAAATCGTATCGGACGGCACTGATTAATAAAACCATCTACAATACATTGAATCAAAAAAGGTCGTATCTTCATAGGGAACTCACGGCACTGCATGCACCTTTAGACCTTATAAGGAACTTACATGCCAAATTTGGTATCTCTCGAACCACCAGTTTGCGCTGTGCGGTGATATGTCAGTCTCTCAGTCGGTCAGTTATTTCTTGATATTTGGCACAATTTTTGAAAAGTTTTCATGACCACAATATTAATTTTCAAAACCGATGCGTTTTCGTAATTAACGTCCCAAAAAACCATAAAAACGACATCCATATTAATATTTAGACATTTCATCCCCCTCGGACCCCAACAGAGGGGATGGTATTTCACGTCCTCCACGTGGGATTTTAAAATCATTGTTGTTTTCGTAATCAGCGACCCAATAAACCATGGAAACAACACCCATATCGATTTTCAGAATTTGTCACCAGATTTCCCCCTTTTAGGGGTTGATTTCTCAAAAAGCCTGAAACACGTGTTTACTCATTTATCGTTAGAAATACTCCTGTGAAGTTTCGAATAAAATAATCCAGCTAATCTTGATTCCCCATACAATCTTCGGACCCCCATTTCACCCCCTTAGGCGTTGAATTTAGAAAAATCCTTTCTTAATGCACCTCAAGACCTTATATGGAACCTACATACTAAATTTGGAATCTCGAGAACCACCAGTTTGCGCTGTGCGGTGATATGTCAGTCTCTCAGTCAGTCAGTTATTTTTTGAAATTTGGCACAATTTTTCAAAATTTTTCATGTCCAGAATATTAAATTACAAAACCGATGCCATTTTCGTAATTAACGTCCCAAAAAACCATAAAAACGACACCCATAATAATATTTAGACATTTCATCCCCCTCGCACCCCAACAGAGGGGATGGTATTTCACGTCCGCCACGTGAGATTTTAAAATCATTGTTGTTTTCATTATCAGCGACCCGCTATATCATAAAAACAATACCCATGTCGATTTTCAGAATTTGTCACCAGATTTCCCCCTTTTAGGGGTTGATTTCTCAAAAAACCTGAAACACGTATTTACTCATTTATCGTTAGAAATACTCCTGTGAAGTTTCGAATAAAATAGTCCAACTAATCTTGTTTCCCCATACAAACTTCGGACCCCCATTTCTCCCCCTTAGGGGTTGAATTTTGAAAAATCCTTACTTAGTGCACCCCTAGACCTTATAAGGAACCTACGTGCCAAATTTGGAATCTCTAGGACCAGCGGTTTGGGCTGTGCGTTTATATGTCAGTCAGTCAGATCCTAATTGCGTTAATTGGTATTAAATTCTGACAAAAAATAAGTAAGAAAACAATTTTATAAAAACATAACAAATATTTGTGCTTCATTAAAAATTTCCATGACTCGACATTTTCTGTTAATGGAATTATTTCAAGTCAAAAAGTGATGCTAATTTTACGCCTTAAACGGATCGCCACCATTTTCGTTACATTTTACCTAGCCCTATTAGGACTTGTTTGTCTAATTGTACGTGATTTATTTGTGTGATAAATATGTCTACTTCTTCTTAGAAATAAATTCACCGTTTCATACCGTTTTATTTAGTAATAAGGCGAAATATGTACACAAGGAGTCTTCTTCTTATTACGCACGACAGTGAACTCAGAGACTCGGCTCTGATTTATCTTAATTGCAAGATTCTATACAGATTCAGAATACTCTAATTCATGTTGATCTTGATTAATGTGAATAGCGTCTTTTGTTGGACGAGTAGAATTTAACTTGAACTCGTTCTATTTCCGTCTTGTGAAAGTTTTTTTTTTAATTATTATTAAAATCTCTCTTGGCCAGCATCTAGCCAGGGGGCAAAGATCAGGCCGACGATGAAGAGAGCTCACCCAGAAGATGCCTACTCACTCGTGCCTTAAAAAGGTCTAAGTTACATGAAGTTATGGCGAGTGTCCGCTGGACGCGGGTGGCGCAGGACCGATCATTGTGGAAGTCTTTGGGGGAGGCCGACGTCCAGCAATGGACGTCCTTCGGCTGATATGATGATGATGAAAGTTATGTATGGCACCTCTTGTTCTTGCTATACATCCATTAGGCTACTTCCTGACTTGGAGATCGATATGTGGTTTGTTCTTTGACGTGAGCTAACTGATGTCACAGAGATTCCCTCACTTCACGAGACACTGTCAGTATTACGTTTGCGCAGGAGTAATATAATCAGAACAGAAGCGGGGCATTACTGCATTCATATCACGTCGCTTTCCGAATTGCGTGTCAGTCAGGAAACGCTTTTTTAAATGTTGAAGCGCAGTAAAAAGCAGTACTGCGTCGACTAAAAGTGACACTGACACCTGACAAATTTCTTATATCGCACCGCCTCCGCAATAGTGATGTGCCGTGGGAATATTCCTATGGGGAATATTCCCGGTAATATTCCTTTTGTTCCCAAGAATATAAGTTAGTTAATAATGATGTACTCTGCAGAATTAAATGACTTTTGCTAAAAATCTCGTGTTATACCTACTAGATACACGTAATACATGTTTTATATAATAAAATTTTAGCTTTTGTTCCGATTACAAAATCGTTTCTCTTTTTGCGATGCCGTTTCTGAGTATTATGTTTCTGTCTCTTTCTTTCAATGGCTGTCTCCCTTCCTCTAAAAAGATAAACCGTGTTGCACTTGTTCAGTCTTTTAACGTATCTGGTGCTATCAACACGTGCGTAGATGTGCTTGAGTCATGAGAGCGAAAAGTAAAGTGTTTGAACATTTCACTATTCATACAGTTAGCAATAAAGTCACGTTTTGTTGCAAATACTGCAATACTGTGTAACGTGTGCTCAACTAAAAATCTCGTCTTCAGTCTAAGTTCTAATAGTTAACACCCATTATTCACCCCTCCCCGACCCGGACCCGGGTATGTCCTAAAACTACGACCAAGACCACCGGGGAATGGGCAGCAGCATTCCTAGAGTGCGGTGGAGATACTGCGATCGCCAACCCGCATGCCAAGCGTGGCGATTATGGCATTTACCCCCCATGAAATTGGGGGAGGCCTATGTCCAGCAGTGGACGTCCTAGGGCTGATATGGTGGTGGATTCACCCCTATTCTTATAACTGCCGCTGTCACACTTGAACACCGCACCAACGCCTCGATTCTTGAAGAGCTAAAGATTAAGGAAAGATTATCGGCTGCCGTACATAAGAAAATCCTTACATATTTCGGACATGTTTCTCGCAGAAGTCCTGACGGAAGAATAGGTATTGCAGAGCAGAGTCAATTGTTCCAGATTGCGAGGCCGTTTACTAATGCGATGCACAGATCAGATCTAGGCACTACTAAAGTGCTCCACTTAAGGCGAAGGGGTAGGCAAGCTCTTTCCATACAAACTTTGTGTACGTTTTTCAAGGCACTACTAAAGTGCTCCACTTAAGGCGAAGGGGTAGGCAAGCTCTTTCCATACAAACTTTGTGTACGTTTTTCAAGGCACTACTAAAGTGCTCCACTTAAGGCGAAGGGGTAGGCAAGCTCTTTCCATACAAACTTTGTGTACGTTTTTCTTCGTTTGTGTTTGCGCTACAGTTATTATTATTTTTCAATTAGCTTAATTTTCTGTTAGCTATTTTTTCTAGTTATTATTTTTAAATTTTAATAGTTTTAGTTTTTTTTTAAACTAAGCAAAATTTCAACTTCAAATTCTGCATATATCGAATATGTACAAGCAAAAATTAAAATTAAATGCTGTAGTAATTAATTGTATTGTTGTGTTGTTGTGTAATTAATTGTTTAAAAATCAAATGCATGCAAACATAACAGTTTGGCGAGAAATCAAATGCATAGTATGTAAGTTGTAATTTTGATTATATAAATAAATAAAATAATAATAAAAGTGCCAAAACTAACGAATAAAACTTGCAAACCTTTGTATTATGACGAGTTCTGGAGTGGAGACCGCGAACGACTCGCCTTGTGGGACGACCTCCCGCCAGGTGAACCGACGACCTAAAGAGAGTGGCGGGAAGCGGTTGGACGCGGAGAGCTGAGGACCGGGTGTGGTGGCGCGAATTGGGGAAGGCCTATGTCCAGCAGTGGACCTTTGTAGGGAGAATGCCTTGCGCTACCCTTCGCCTTAACAAATGTGCTCACAAAGCCCAGGCAAGAGATAATTTGAGGAAAATTGTTCATCGTGCCACCCAATAACCGCAGGAATGACCACGACTGCTTTGTCAAGAGCATACGCCTAAGAAGAAAGTTATGAATTAAGATTGAAACTATCAAGGTCAGGTCAAGCCTAATCCCAATAAGGTTTAGTTTGCCCCTTGGGTTGGAAGGTCAGATGGTAGTCGCTTCCATAAAAAAACTAGTGCTACGCCAATTCTTGGGATTATGTAGCGGACCCCGAGCATCCGAAGGATGCAACTGTCCTGGGATAATGCCAGGATAATCTCCTCTCAATCCCTCAAAGGTTAGCTGGAAGAGATCCCTCATAGGGATTAGTTCGCCTTTGTACTCTGATCCTGTGTGACATGTTTATGTTTTAAACTGTTATTGTGTACAATAAAGTGCTTACATACATACATACATAATAATGAAATCGATTTAAAAAGAAAACAAAACGCTCTTTTCCTTATTACAGTAGATTCAAATTTCATTCCCAATTTTGCTTGTACGGCTAGAGTATTCTACAGAATCTTTATTGAAATACTCTTTAGAGTCAAGAATTTCGATGATTCTACAAGTTTCTTTGCTTTTTATCTGAACTAATATCATAAAAGCTCGATCGTAGCAGGATTCTTTTACCGAGATATCGAGCTTAAAAGCTCCTTGAGCCTTTTAACGAGAGCCTGTTCTGATTCTATTTGAAGCTAATAGAAAGCTTTAAAAACGTACCAGAAAGCTTCAAAGTTGTAACAATGCAGCTATTTCATTTGAAACAGCGAATATACATAGGTGATCTAGACACGCGGCAGCGTGTCCAGCCAAGTTCACCCCAGGAACTGGCGGACAGCAGCCGTGTGTTATTTTACACGAACCGTTTGGAGCCACTTTTGACCCCACAATAACTCCAAATCTATCTAACACAAAAAAAAAATTTAGTTCATGTATTAAGATCTTTTAGAACAACTAGCACCCCAAATTTCATAAATATAGGTTTAATAGTTATTCAGATATTAAATTCCAAATACGGCATTTTTACCACTGACTTACTGACTGACTGACTAGTAATCAAAAACCTAATCCACTTCCAGGTGACCTAGAAAGCTGAAATTTGGCATGCAGCTTGGTAATTGTGTGTGTACACCAGAAAAAATCAGAAAACAGTGATTTTTTTATTACTTTTATTATAATTATTATTTATGCTAGTAACTCAGAACTCCGTCATTTATTAACCGATTTGGAAAATCCTTTTTTTGTTTGAAACGGTATACTTCAGGGATAGTCCCATAGTTATCAGGCAAGAATCTGATCATAGGGTCCTGGAGGAATCGAGGGAAATCTTCAAATATTTGAGGTGCACCTATAGCGATTTGGGTATTTTGTATAGTAACTCGTGCATTTGCTCTTAAAAAGCACCATTTGGCGAAGATTGACAAAAAGTAATGATATCCATATTCTATGCAGTATGTTATAATACCATAAAAGCTGTTAGGTATTTAAGAAAACTGCCAATTTAAAGCTCAAAATGCACTAAGCCGCAGTAAATTGCTTTTACTGTAAACAATGTAGTGCCGGACTTGGCACCTTTCAGAGAATCTACGGAACTTGGCACCCATTTAGATCTCAATTCTTTTGTCGGTGAAAACGATAATTGAACTTGTCTCCCATTTTCACATTAATGTTTTTGATGGGATAGTATTAACACATGTCATTATGCCCGATGAGCTAACGAATTGATATACTTTTTGGGGTTCGTAGAAAACAAGGACCCCTTATGGTTTCGCCATGTCCATCTGTGCAAAGTTTTAGTTTTAGACCAGAAGTAGAATGTCAATCTAGTTTTAAAATTAATCTTATAGTACATCTTGTTAATCCGTAAATCGCACTCACAGACTACCAAGATACGCAGCCTAGTCTGGTGTCTGATGGGTATTCAAATAATGTAGAAACTTTTACGGCAAAAAAATAATATTATTATCCGCGGCTCAGCTCAGTTACCATTTCTATGAGAAAGCTGTAATTTGGCATGAGAAGTTATACAAAACAGTCATGCCGACAAAACGGTAAAAAAAAGATGCACTTCCCTACACGTAAAGTGAATATGCATTTATTTCAGATACTTATGGCGTCGTTTGGCACTATATGTATATACCAATTTTTTTTTCCAAAACTGTTTATAAATGACGGATTTCCGAGGTAACGAACGTAAAAAGTTCTACCGAATTGAGATCCTCCTCCATTTTCAAGTCGGTTGAAAATGTGAAGCGTTGCATAATAATGTACCACCACTTACATTACACTACGGAATTTTCCAACGCTACACAGATCCAGGACAACTTCAATGCCTTTCGCTTACCAAACAACGATAGAACTGTAATGCAATTTCCACAAACTTCTAAACCGCAAAAGATTGCAACAAAATCTAGAATTGATTCCTTGAAATCTATTCCAGTTGGTCGTATCCATCGTGCTCGGAAAACTTAACATTGCCGTCTGGTTCAACGAAAATGGATCTAATGTCGTGAAACGTAAGGATTTGAGGTATGCGTCGGTATAGTTGTTAGATATTCCCGCCAATAAAAGAGAGGTTACAGGAATTTGTCTTGGTCGCGACATACGGGGTCCTAGTTGAACAAGCATTCGCTGACTTTCCAAAGTCGAGGCTGAAATGTCAACTCTTTTTAAAAACGCACATAAAAGCCCTGAGCCACGCCCAGTCAAGCCACGTTTATGAGTATTTTATAGAGTGGTAGGGAATGCCATTTCGATCTCAACCAATAGGGAAGTTCCTCCGCCTTACAGAAGACCGCGGCTAACCAAAGAAATAACACAAATCCATCTTGCTCTGGTAGTGACTATTGAGCTCCCGAGGATGCGCTATAAGACCTGCATTTAATTGTCTCAAGCTGGGGAGACAACGGACCCACAAATCAGTAAACAGTCGGTAACTAGCTTGTGCCTCTAGACTCACAAGCATTTTTTTATTATACAAAATTTCAGCTCAATCGGCTATACCTCTAATATTCAGTTGCAAGATTTAAACGGAACACATAAACATTGCAAGTTAAATAGTCATAACTTGCAACAAAAAGTCAGTCAATTCGTCGTAAATAAGTATCCAGAGTTTTACTAAATATACACCGATGGATCAAAGGTCGATAATAGACAGCAGCGGCTTTTTTTCATGTTCAGTCATTTTTTATGGGGAAAACTACCAATCCTCTCTGTTCTGACTGTAGGGTAATAGATGACGTGCACCACATTCTGATGAAATGTGTAAGAGGGGAGCTTCTTCGCGCAACCTACCACACTGGATTGTACAATGCGGTCCTGGCTCATCCTGAGTCAGCTGAAGCTATCTATTATATAAGAATTACAAACTATGTCTTACAGCGTATGGAGCGACATTTAAACGAACAAGCTCCTTAAATTCAGATTAAAAATAATAATAGTAATAATTAGGCATTAAAACACTCTTGTAATTTAATTACAAAACTCACCTTCGGTTCGTTTCAAAAACCCACACTCGTGTTTTAATAGCACAACAACACGATACAAGTGCAGAGAACAGGAAATTCGCAATGAGTGGTGATAAATTGAAACACGACCGAAGGGAGTGTTTTAAATCGACACGAGTTGCGAATTACCTGTTCGCACGTGTATCGTACAACGTTTTACACTACATATGGCTCTTTAAAGTTTCGACATATGCACGTAATCTGCTGATTACCGCACTCGTGCGGTAATGTAGCACCATATGTACTGTAAAGACTTTTATGTAACAGTCACATAAACTACCAATAAAAATGTGTGAGAACACAGTCTTGCCATGGTGATATCACTAACGGTTAAAATACTATCTAAGGTGATTTCCTGACTTGGCGGAGCGGGAGCGATATGTCATAGGTATTTTGCTCTTCGACGTGAGTTTACCGATGTGAGATTTCCTCACTTGACAAAATACTGTCAGTATTACGTTTGCGCAGTAGTAATACCATGCGCAGAAGTGGGGCAGTACTGCGTACGTATTTGTTTGACACTGACAGCTGACAGTCGTCTCATAGCGTACCGCCTCCGCATCCAAGTTTTCGGTTGTAGCGAGCAATGTCTATCCAGTTATCTCAATCACGCCATCCCCTAGCACCTGGGCGATCCCCGCCTCGCCCATATCTCACAGACCCTGGCCTCACCTGGCTGTAAATTAAAAAAAGTTAACGACGTAGGTCGGAAGGTTATTCCAAACCGTAGCGTAATTTTACGAATTAGGTATGTTTCTTCATATTTTTAAGAATAAGAATAAGAATACGTTTATTGCCCAAAAAAGAAACTTAACCATACATAAACAGAATTAAAATCAAAAAACAATAGTACGGGAGACAAATAGAATAGCCTAATATAAAAGTAATTTGAAAAAGCTGAGGGAAAGGGTCCCAGGCTCTGCATGTGCTGGGCAGGAATGCCCGGTGCTGGTTTTCAGTCTGGTCCCAATATAGATAATAAATAACTAACTAATAAATAATTCGACACATTTTCACTACATTTTGACGTTATTTTTTATTTGGGCAAATCATTTCCGAAGTACACTATTATTACGTGCTATTACGATGTACAACTCGTCACACCGCAGCTCCGCACGCATAAAATCCGGATAAAACAAGACAAGTTTCCAAAAAAATAAGACAAGAACCAAGTAATTTTACTTCATTTTAAAAAGAAGATTACACACTTTCATTTTATATATATATAGATAAAATATGTAATAGTATATTGGTAACAAGTGTGCAAAATAAAGGGGACTTGGTGAATTAATTAATATCTCTAATTTTTTCCATTAATATGGGCAACTATAGATTTTCAGAAAAACCTCGTTACTTTTTATGTCCTGCAGATTATATAACATTGTATTAAGCAGGTTAACCGCGTACAATAGGTGAAAATAACCGTATTTAGTATGGAAAATGACTTCTAGACCTAAATTACGCACGGTCGATAACGTTACATATAATTATCCTCCGGGTATTAAAATTACAATATAATTGTGATAGTTAGTGCATAAAATGGTTGCAAAACTACTCATGTTTAATATGATTTACCTTGTTTAAGCCTTAAGTATGCATATGTCTTTGTACCAACTAATATTAAGTTATTTAAGTTGCAGTGTCGTTCCCCAAACTTTTCCCTCGCGCCCTGGTGTCTGAAACGCATTAGCAGTAAATTCAGGCATTTCCTCCGTACGATGCATATGAAAGCTATTTGGACGCCGATATCGTTCAGTTGCAACGTGATTTGAAAAACGCAAAATGCCGCTTTTTTCGGGAGCGTATTTTTTGGCAATATTGAAGGAATACTAAGACCGGGTTTTATCAGATTAGAGAGATATATCAAGAAATATGCTAAGTTACCTATCAAAATTGTATATGAACAAATTTTTTAACAAATTTTGACGTACATTTTCGACATGTCTAGCGGATCTTTGTAAAACCAAGGCTAATAAGTGTCTTGTGTGAAAATACACATATATTTTTTCTGAAAATAAATATTGTTTAACATTGTGACCAAGCCTAATTTTTTATTGACATGATTGAAATAGAAAAATTACCAACGATTTTAATTATGTATATTTGTTATCAGTATATATATATATACTTGTAAATGGTGTCCCAAAAAGACTTTTGTAAAAATGGCGGGTTATACGAAAGATCAACGCGTTTTTATTACAGACGGGGCCACTTGCCACACAGCCAGAGAAACGATGCAATTACTGCATGAAACAGTTCCTAGTTGTGTGATCTCTCGATTCGGTGATCAAATTTGGCACCCTAGATCTTGCGATTCGCCTTTAGACTTCTTTTTATGGGGTTAATTAGAGTCTAAAGTCTATGCCAATAATCCCACAACCACTCATGCTTGAAAAGAGGAAATCCGACGCTGCATTGGAGAAATTCAGCCGCATCTATGCAAAATGGTCATAAGAGTGTGTATGTGCCAGCAAAGACTAGGAGGCTATTTGCCTGACGTATTATTCCACAAATAACCCTATTTTATGTATTTCAAGATTTTATATACAAATATATTATAACGAAAAAAATGTGTTTTCATCAATTTCAAATCTTGCGTCCTTATGGGACACCTTTTATATTTTTTAATACTACGACGGTGGTTAACTGGCGTACAGCCAGCCCAATGGTAAGTAGACACCGTGGCATCGAAGAGCGCAGCCGACCCGGTTTTTACTTAAGGATTCGTTGTATTGAAAGCTAGAGGCAAAATGTTAGGTACATTTTTGAAATGTGTAAACTACTAAACTACTCTGTACCATTTTTAGATACCGTATTGTCGTGTGTCCGAATGTAGAATTGTTATATTCAAATTCAAATTATTTTTCTCAAACATGCAATGAAATATTGATGTTATGTTCCTTATAATAGGCTGCGAAGTATGACGTTTCAGGTGCGGCTAGGACAAAAGGTCGTTAATGGAATTTCATACAAATCTTGCAGGCCTAGGCCGGGGAAAGGCCTCTTTTTTAATTTCCATTCCACATAAATTTGTGGCACAGGCATCATGAGATTCTGACACTATGCGTATTAAAAATAAAACTTTGATTTTTTGTTGTTTATTTCCTTGCATGTTTGAGAAAAGCACTATACATACCTCGGCGGGAATTATGGGGTTGCCCGCCTAAGACCTATCTGTCTCTGTCTATAAGTATGTCTACGGCCGGCAACCCCTTTCGTCCCGGCCTCTGTAGTAATGTACTATTATACTTATTTCCCGATAACATTCTCAATTCGTCTGGCAAATGTTTGAAAACAACTATACGCAATACATGTTGTATACATTCCTTTTATAAATTTCTTTATGACTGGGAGGTTTGTACACCAGAGACATAATACGTGCTCTACTCCTCCTCTGTATAACTTGACTGCGTTTCTGAAAGTATTTAGGGTGGGAATTTACAAAAATACATATCTCTCCGATGTACAGACACGGTAAGGCCAAAATATTTAGTTTCCTGAATAGCGGGACACGGCCGTCGTCTTTTCGAGTGTTACAAATAACTCTCAAGTACTTCTTTTGAATTCTGAAAATACCATCAATTTCCACGGAGTTACTACACGGATTACTCAAAACACTTATGCAACCAATCGGCATCCCGTCTTTCTCTCGTCTTTTTGTTATTCGTATTCGGTAGCAACAACTAGAATTTAAAAATGCATCCCGCTGCCAAGAAGGAAAAAGGAATAAAATGACAAAATATTGGTGAACGCTGGTACCCCGAACTAATAGCGATTCGGTTCGAAATCTACATCATTTTAAACATTTTCTTTATGTATGACACTTGCGCTGCAATTTCCAATTGAAAATGAAAAATTGAAAAATTGATCACCCCGGGCGGGATTTGAACCCGCGACCTCTGGAATCCGTCCATCGCTCTCACCAACTGAGCTACCGCGGGTTATCCCGAGGCAACGAATCTTTCAATCAGTTCATTCTTTAATTAAGCCTTAGGGAGACTTGTAGCGACATCTACTTGCGCTGCACACAGTAAAGCGCCTAGTTGTACGGTCAGAAAAATTAACAAATGTATTTTATGACTATAAGAAATGCCATAATTCTGTCCACTTCCTCGTGTTCATAGTAAAAGTCTTCTAGAGGAAAAAGAGCTTCGCTTTTGCACTACATTGCTATTTTCCAGTAAGAGTCCTTTCCTGTTTCAGAAAAATAATTAAGGAAATTTTCTGAAACCTAGGTAGGTTTTCAGTACGATGTTACTTATACTCTGTATATGTAACAGTAAAAAATTAAAATTTTATTGTAGATTGAGGGTTCCGGTTACTGCTGAATAAGACTGAACCGGGATCGGAACCGGAATCCGGGACCGCAGGAGAAAAAAATCGACATAGCAAAAACCATAGCGACTAGTGGAAGTGGGCGGGCTATATATGCCGTACGACGATGGAAGATAGGAGAAAAAGTTGCTGGAGTGGAGACCGAACGAGGCAGAAATGTAGGAAGGCAACCCGCGAGATGGACATATCTTTGGTACGTGTGGCTGGGAAGGATTAGATGCAGCTAAAGACCGAACAGAATGGGCTAACATTAAAGATATTTTCATAAACATGCAATGAAATATTGATGTTATGATCCTTATAATAGGCTGCGAAGTATGACGTTTCAGGTGCAGCTAGGACAAGAGGTCGTTAATGGAATTTCATACAAATCTAGCAGACCGAGGCCGGCAAAGTCCTCTTTTTTAATTTCCATTCCACATAAAATTGTGGCACAGGCATCATGACATTCTGCCACTATGCGTATTAAAAATAAAACTTTGATTTCCCGATAATGTTCTATATGTCTTCGGTTGGCAACCCCTTTCGTCCCGGCCTCTGTAGTAATGTACTTACTATTACTCGGCATTGAGTAGCTCAAGGTTGAAGAAGAGAAGAGAACCGGGATTAGTAGTGTCCTCGAACCGGTATAGACCTCTTCGAGTACGCTAATAATGCCTACTAATAGGTTCTATTGGTTCAGGGGCAGGCGATAATGATGATTGTAGATCTTTGCATGTTCTTGTTCTTCGACCTTGCGCAACGATCCGCGTATACAACTGCTTCGGTGGAAAAAAAAACGTTTTCTCAAACATGCAATGAAATTTTGTCATTGCGTGCGTTATAACAGGCTTCTAAGTATCACGTTGCGGGCGAAACAACTCGGAGAACTGTAAAGAAATTTCATACAAAATTGAAGGCCTAGGCCGGGAAGAGTTTCTTTTTTATTTTAATGTCAAAAATGGCGTCTGTTAAATTTGTTTTTTGAGTGGTGTATTTTTTCATTTCATTGCATATGTTTGAGAAGAGCACTATACAAATCTCGGCGAGAAACTTTGGACTGCAGGCCGCGTATCCCTATCCTACTAAATGTACAATACTGCATCAAGGTCTCGAGGGAGGAGTAAGAAAAACACCGGTTTGCTAAGAAAACGACGTGTGTAATTCTTACTTTATTATACCACACAGTTCTAAATCCTCGAAACACCTTCAACTGCCTGATCTACTTTCTCCAAATTGGCAATTGAAGTTGAGACATTCCTTGGGTGGAGCAAGGAATGATGTTTCCTGTTGCAAATTCTGCAACTTGTGGCTTTTTGGCAAAATCTAACAGAGTGGTTACTCCCTCAACAATTATAGCACATTCTGTTATTAGTTACAAGCTCTGGCAAACCTTTTGCAAAAGCACAGTTTGTGAGGCACATTACAAAACTCGCACGACATAGCGGGTGCACTAGCAACATGTAAGACATTTGGCCTGCTGTAGTTACTATTAAAAACTGGCAACCTTACTTGTCTTCTCGAAGATCTCACGGTTCGTAAATAAATGCCATACGATTAAATTAAATTAAAACTATATCTACTTGGCCTGTAAGCGATCACATACAGACGCCTGCAACTAGGGCCTCATATGCAAGTTGCCGGCCCTCTAAAACTTCCATTCCTTTTTTTTCAAAAGCCCCATACTGTAAACCCATAAACAAGATCTTACGCAGCTATAATTCGTTCGGTAAATGGTCTCAAGTCCTCCGGGCACAATCAGCGATACGCGTAATCATAGCGCGATTAAGGCAGATAATGGCGGCGGTGGGGCTAAACGGCTACAGATTACACCTTAATGTAACCACTTTGGAAAACCTTTTACGCCGGTAGTGCAAAAGTACACGGGGAGTAAAATTAGAGTGGTGTATGATGGCTTCCTATCACGACTTCGAGAATTGTTTTTCTGAATGAGTATCGTCAAAGTGTTACTGGTCGAAGCGATTTTGTTTAGAGACCTTTTAGTTTATTTATATATTTATTTGTGTTCACAATACATCTATCTTTACAGAATTCCAATGCGATAGTGTAGCAAATTATTATATAACAAATATCTATAGGTAATTACATAACTCTCAAGTCTTACAGTAACATAATACATACAAAGTAACTTTAGTGAACTCATTCAAAGAACAATGGAATACATCAACCCGAGCGGCAACTTGATTAAGTGTGCGTAAGGCCCTCGTCCAGGGCGCCGCGCGCAGCAGGCCGGTGCGCGTGCGCGGCGTGGCCAGCAGCGGCGGCCGGCGCCGGCGCCACACGTACTGCGCGGGCGCACACAGGCTCACTGCAGCTAGTACCCCTGGGTTGATGATAGTACCGCGCAAAAAATTAAATATATATGTGTTTAGTCAACCTTCAGTGTTGTTATAAAACAAACTCAGTTAATGAGGTCAGATAGTATGGTTACAGAAAAAAATCTCTTTCGACAGTTTATTTTCAAATTACTTTTTTTATACCACGTCGGTGGCAAACAAGCTGGCGGCCCACCTGATGGTAAGTAGTCGCTGTTGCCTATGGACGCTTGCAACACCGGAGGCGTCACTCGCGCGTTGCCGAACCGTAAAGGTAAGCGTCCACAAGCCCGCATGCATCGCACGCATCGGATTCTAGTATTCTTTGTATAGAAAATCACACAAGTGCGTCCACTGGCCTACAGTGCGGATCAGTGGACGCACTTGTGTGACTTTTCATGCCTTTTTGCAAGAGTCACATGCTGTAGCCTATTGGTAATACTAAGGCTGGGTTGCGCAGATTTACGGTCACAGACTGATCAACGTTTAATATGGCGCCGGCAGCTGTCATCCCATAGAAACGTGTCAAACTTTCCATACATTAAATTTTTAACGAACACAGCTTACGATTACAGACGGTTTGGTGCAACCCGCCTTTTTCGGAGAAACAAAAAATTGATAAAGCGTTATGTACGGTGTTGACACATTCGCTCGCATAAAGAACAATATTAATTATGTCAACACACTGTCTATTTACAAATAAGTAAAAAACGAAATCATCTAACAATCAATAAAGTTTAGATTGCTTAAAATATTATTTTGTATTTTATTATTATAATGAATGTCACTCCACTTTCTCCAGAAACTTACTGAGGGTTCGTTTTCGAGAAGCATTCTATGACCTTTTCCGAGTTTCAAGCTGTCATCATACTACTTTACATTGAAGTTAGCTCAGCAGATCAAGATGACAATCAGATAATATATACAAATATACTCTACGACAGCGGCAGCGGTTTCCTAATACATTGCGTGTGATCCCAACTAACTGCAGGGCTTTGCGCTTCTCAACCGTGCAATGTACAGATAAAACGCTTGCCGCCCCGCAATTAAGAGGGTGACAAGCGCCAATGACCTTGGCTATGTCTGTCTTCGTCTAGTTGCGCCGGAGTGAAAGAGAAATTATATATACAAGCAGATAATCAGAAATTTATTCATAAAATTAAATATATTCACCACATGTGTAATATAAATCGTATATGCTTTAGGTTTGAGTATGTTGGAACTGTGTTTTTAACTATAAGAAATAATAATAAATAAATAAATAATAAATATTAGGGGACATTTTTACACAAATCGAACCAGTCCTACAGTAAGCTCAACAAGGCTTGTGTTATGGGTACTAGACGACGATATATTTAATAGATACATCCAAGTCTCAGGAACAAATGTCTCTGCTCACCACAGAAACAAATGCCCTTACCGGGAATCGAACCCGAGACCTCTAGCTTCGGAGGCAATGGCACTACCAACTAGGCTAATTAGGCCGACATGTTTTCAATGTCAATTATACATGTTTCAGTTGAAAAAAAAGGTATTATGATTATTTTAAGATGATTTTAAGACGTAGCAATGCGATTTTTTTCGATCTAGCCGATTTTCTTAAATCGTGTTTTGGAATCGTCCACGCCCTTTGGAATATAATGGATATTGACGTGTATTTTAATTTTTTTACCAACGCAAATGGTTTTTGTTGAATCACCGTTTAAACGTGGCAATTTGGGTTTATTCAGCGTCTTAAGGCAAAGCCGTGGCCCGGCGAGAAGGGTAACGGCAGCCGGGGTGTTTGTCCGCTAAGCGCTTGACATGTCCCGTCTTGCCCTTATCCCGTCACAATACATCTATAGTTTGAGCTTAAAGGATGATTCACAGTAGGCCGCTCCGTGTCCGGGCCGGCCCGTTTTCTTCTAGAGAAATACGCCGGCCGTTGCGTTTGCTGTCATAGAAAACGGGTCTGCCCGGACACGGAACGGTCTACTGTGAATCATCCTTAAAACGCCTTTCTGATTTGTCGATGCGAAGGCGGTGCGATATGAGAGAACTGTGAGCTGTCAGTGTCAACAGATACGAATGCAGTACTGCCTCACTTCTGCGCATTGCATTACTACTGC
This sequence comes from Notocelia uddmanniana, assembly GCA_905163555.1. Lineage (NCBI taxonomy): Eukaryota > Metazoa > Arthropoda > Insecta > Lepidoptera > Tortricidae > Notocelia > Notocelia uddmanniana. The sequence continues at coordinate 47,269,595 of LR991053.1, forward strand.
GCAAACATAATACCTAATGACAGTATTTCGTCAAGTGAGGAAATCTCACATCAGTAAACACGTCAAAGAACAAAATACCTATCACATACCGCCCCTGCCCCACCAAGTCAAAAAGTCGCCTAAACATTGTTGAGCAAAAATAAATCAGAATTGCAGAACTCAATAGTTCAGTCAACTTTTACATACAGTGCTCAATAATCTCACCGCGTACAAAAACTTCCCGTAAAGCAACACTGTCCACCAGTTTTATTACGGCTAAATGCATAAAACAACTCATTTCGTCGTCGAAAAAAATACGCAATACTCATGAGTCGGGGTCGTAGTCGACATTTTATTTTGTCGTAAAAAGTTACGAGTGCCGGCGTCGCAAATGACTGCGGCAGCGTGCTGTTGGTGTGCGAGTGCCCTAATGTACGTATGCTGTATAGATGTGAGGATAGTTAGCCTTCATTAAGGCCTAGTTGAGTAGGCTTCTGATAAAATCAAAATCAAAATCAAAATCAAAATCAAAATCAAATATTTATTCTGCAAATAGGCCACAAGGGCACTTTTACATGTCAAAGCATGAATTTATGCAATTTAAAAAACTGACAATCTTACTTAATAAAAATGATACAAAAAAAATATACTGATTGACAATTCAATGAAAATAAATTTACAAATATTAAGGACGTATTGAATATGACCAGGGCCTTAGGGTTAGGATTTAATTTTTTATGGCTCATAAGATAAGAGCTTGGAGTAATTTTGATAAAGCCCTAAGATATGTTTGGACTTACTTATAGAGATGATTATAAATTAATATTTTAGTAAGTAAGTATTTTGACATGTATCATTAATACTTAAGAATATAATATGCAAGCAATGTATTTTAGACATGCGTAACATGACAAAGTCAAAATTATTTTCACATGCCTCAATAAAGCCGAATGTAATTTATATGTTCTCGTGAACAAACTTTCATTCATTCATTCATGAGAGGTACAACAGCGTACAATTGTGATATATTTTGTTTTATGACATAGGAGGCAAACGAGCAGACGAATCGCCTGATGGTAAGCGATTAGCGCCGCCCATGGACACTCGCTACACCAGAGGGGTTGTAAGTGCGTTGCCGGCCTTTAAGATGGGAGTACGCTCTTTTCTTGAAGATTGTTCAAAAGAAATGAAATACACCGTAGTGTTTGAAATGCCGACCAGACCGAACAATAAGGGATGGTTTCCAGATATAGTTAGTCATGTACATCGTATAGTCCTATCCACTTTTCACATAACATTTATTTTTAAATTTCCAGGCATTTCACTTTTCATTTACTTACTTTTCACCTTTCATTTACTTTAGAAATATCATGTAGCAAGGATTCGAGAATTCATTCGCCCGAACCCTTCACGGGGATTGGATTTCATTCATCATAAATAAAAAATAAAACATACCTATAATTCTTTACTATACGATTGTTTATCGGGTTATTGGTGAAACTTGAATGCTTATACTTTTATCGATCGATAGTCGATGCAAGCTTGCGCCAGATGGACCCAAGAAATGACCCCATATTTGTTATATACGTTATTATTAGAAGTTAGGTTTTGCTAAGGTTAAGTGGTTAGATATAAACTTTAGGTATACGTCGCGCAAATCGCGAAGCATAGCTCGATTCCCTCGCATAAGGGCTGAATCGAACAGTAATGAAATAGAACTAAACATAAACGAAGACAGAATAACACCCTGAACCATGTGCCGTGCAGCATTACTTCACATTCAAGTCACCCAAAACCGATTCCATATACTTAATGGTTTCAAATAACAATTTGTACAAACGGCGTCCACTCACGGCAAGCTCACACGACACGACAGGAGACCATTCGGATTGACTTATTTACATAAGTATGAATAATTTAGAGGTGTCGAATGTGGAACGAATTGGAGGTTAGCCTGATTTTGCGGTTATAATTTTAGAATAGTTTCTTAAGGTATACCTACTCGTATCAGGTACTGTAGGTATGTGGTATTGTGTTTAAAGTGGTGAATAAGGACGCTAGAGCTCCCGAGGATGCCCTGTGTTGAGAGTGAGGAACCTGCATATGTATATTATGTATCAAGCGGTCAATAACGAATTTTCAAGTCAATAAAGAGTCAGCAACGCAATTGTGATTCTTTTGGAGTCCCAAGTGTTGATACGGGAAAATTAATTGTAAATCTTCAAAAACCGCTTTTCTATTATTGGGTATAGCATGCACCCTGAATTTTCAATAAACTACCAGCGAAGATACTTATATTATAAGCGATATTTAAAACTGCATTTAATATTTTTTAGCATCTTAGGCCTATGGGCCTGTAGGTAAGAACACTTCATGGATATTGATGTTTACTGTAAGCAATTCATGCGACTACACATGACAATTTATAACTTGGGGTCACGTGACTCATTAAGAGAATTTTTCAAAGAAATAGATATTCTAACCATGCCGTCCCTATACGTATTTGAAATAATAATGTATGTTAGGAAGAATTTGTGCAATTTCCCAACGAACACTGATAAACCAATAGCCACCAGAAACACTGGGAAACTGAAGATAACCTTCTATAGAATAGTAAAGGCGAAAAAGTCGTTCTTGGGAAATTGTATTAAATTCTACAATAAAATTCCAAAACACGTTACTGAACTTAGCAATTCTAAATTCAAATCTGTAGTAAAACAAACATTTATTTCAAAAGCATATTATAAGGTAAACGATTACATCATGGACAGGGATGTTTGGCAGTGAGTGTCCTGCACGGCTAATCTATCGCGAAAATAGGTTTTCTACTGTAGCTTGTTATTTTTGTAGTAACTGAGACTGTAATTTTATATTTAACTATACAATGTATATTGTTTTGAAAAAATTACACCTCGCCGAGTTTCTTACGCCGGTTCTTCTCGTGGCAGAGGTTTATTTTTCCGAACCGGTGGTAGTTTATTGACGTTCATAGGTGCATGTAATATGCCTAATTTGAAGAATAAACTACTTTTCTTTTCTTTTTCTTTCTTTTCATTTCTTAAATATTTGCATGTCCTTGTGACCAAAAATGTAGTTCTATTAGTTCTTTTGTACTGTCAGAAAATAACCTATTTGTAACATGTTATAGCATATAAATGAATGACTACTGATTTGTACCGTCGGAGTCAAGCCATGGGCTATACGGAGTGGATTTTATAGGTTTGAGTGATTAAGCGAACAAAAATCTGTGATAGACGAAGAGATACTGAGTGATCGCATTGATATAATTTTTGTACGGAACACTAAAAAGACCATCATCATCATCATTACCATGTCAACCGAAAGACGTCCACTGCTGGACATAGGCCTCCCCCAAAGACTTTCAAAATGACCGGTCCTGCGCCACCCGCATCCAGCGGACACCCGCGACCCTTATCAGGTCATCAGTCCACCGTGGCCTGCCCACGCTACGCCATCCGGTACGCGGTCGCCACTCGAGAATCTTTCCGCCCCAACGGCCATCGGTTCTACGTGCTATGTGCCCCGCCCACTGCCAATTAATTTTAACGATTCGGAGGGCTATATCGACATAAAAAGACAATAGAACGAAATATCATAAACCAACTTTAACCACAACTCGCAGAAGCTAAAGGAAAATCGAGTGCAACATTAGAGGTAATAAAGCGGGACAAGGAACTAATAGAGCTAATATATTATAATCGGAAGCGAAAGCTCTTAATCGATCCATATTAGCTGTGCGATACAATTTCCGATAATAGTAGGTTAATATATTGTACCTAATGGTTTTTCTGTTGTTAAATAGCAGTTCAATTTTAAAACGGTTTTGTTGTGTTTGAAACACTGTCATTTGTTTGTGATTCCTTTCAAAGCAATATTATGGAGGGCAAAATAAAAGGCAAGCGAGGAAAGGGAAGACTAAGAATAACCTAAATGAAGCAAATAAAAGAGAAAGTAGAAGTCGTGTCGTAAAAGGAAACCAAGGATATGGCTCTGGATAGGATGAGGTGGAGAAAACTGCATGCTTCATCGGCTACATCGGCAAGAGTTTAACTCTTCAATTCATGATGATGTGATGACTGTCATTTGTTACGCGTTGTTGTAATATCGAGTATAGTATAAGTGCTCATTTTTCTTTTAATGGGGCCCTTTACACGTTTAATGTTATCACAATACAGGGGTGTCAATATTATCGCAGTTTTCAGAATTGTATGCATTTTTCTTCAATATTCACGTGATACGGATCGTGATATGAGTGATCCGCGTGATAGTGATGACCGTGTAAAGGACCCCATTGGTTTTTATGTGTTACCTGCTGGGAAATCACTTGATGGTTCCATCGGAAGATCAGCGCTGGTAATCGCGCCAGCAACACGCTGAGATGGAACCATTTCGTGCAATACCCGTTGTGACTTGTTTTTGTATTCTATTTCTTTTTTGTTGTATTGTATTGTCACGAATAAATGTTTTCTATTCTATTCTATTCTATTCTATTCTATTCATTTTTGAAGCTATTTACTTTACAGAAGAACGCAGTCATGATAACACTATTCCTTGCTCTGGAGGTAATGTGGTGTTGTGTTCTGGTAGTTAGTAAGGCCGCTAGACCTCCCGAGTAGGGTTTGCAGTCCCAGACCGATTTGTTTGAAATTTCCCCGGAATTCCCGGGAAATTTACATGCCCTACTTCCAAGGATGTACTGTGTTGATGCCTGCTACCTGCATTAGTCTTTTGCTATCAACATAGAAACGTTAAAGAAAAGGTCCGGGTTTCTTTAACGTGGAGGCACCTCCCTTACTTTAGGTTATATTCGTCCGTAAGCTTTGGCGATAACAAACGGTAATAGCCCTTCTGTAAGTGGACACCGCAATATATAAAGACGCTTACTAATAAAGGAATCGGATCAACTTAGTGATTTTATGAGATAACTTAAGAATTATTTTATTCGAATGCCTATTTACAGTCTCAATGATTTATAGGAAAATTGTTTGATTGTAAATACTGCCTTTAAAATATTCTTTTCCCCTCACTAGCTCGGAAAGCCGTCTTTTATCCTTTGAAACAAGCGGGTAAAAACGCATTTTATCCACAAGTGGGGAAAGTAATTTGACCTTGGAGCGTGTTTGAGTAGCTTTTGACAGATAATAAAACGTAAAACGCTCATAATAATGGTTCGTTTGATATCAATTATAATTAAATAAATGGTTTGAGAATTTAACAAAAAATACCAAATTTAGCTTTATTTAATGATTTAAGTCAAACTCTATAAGTAACATTTGTTTTATAATGATATTGAGTATAATTGTAAACGCACAAGTTGAGTCGATGCAGTTTCAAAACGCATCGTCAGAAATGTTATTATTGTCAATGTCAACTAAAATATACACAACTTGTCACGGACTCCGACTCACGTAAATATTATACACGACTTCCAGAGTTTTCTGTTATAATATCGTGAAAAAATCGGTGATTCCAGTGATGAAAATCATGCCTGTGGAACTGTGTTTTTTGCATGTTGCACTTTCCTCGCTATAGTGAGGAGAAAAGTTTTGTGTTACACACGGGTGCAAAGTTGTATTTTACTTCTCGTGTGTTGAAACACTCGCTACGCTCAGGATTCTATTTTAGAACCACTCGCTTCGCTCGTGGTTCAACTACAGAATCCTTTCGCTGGCTCGTGTTTCAATTCCACACTCGCGGGTAAAATACAACTTTGCACCCTTGTATAACAAATAACTATGAATTAAGAATTTAAAATTTCCAAATAAACATGAATTGACATTGTTAACAAGTATAATTTATTTTTTATTATATTTAGGAGCGTAATTTTAAATTTAAAGTAAAGTTTGCCATTTGTTGGCGTTATGTAACTAAAAAAATTTGCATGGAATGTTCTGTGAGCAAAATAAACTATTGATTGATTGATTCACTTATGATTCCGCGTGTCTTAAAAAACCAACACTGCTTTCTTAAAGATACCCATAGTGAAGGCATTTGCACAACTAGCGTGTAGTGTTAAAGCTATGTAGTTGCTCAAGTTATTCTAAATATAATGTACTAAGGTCTCTGAAGCGTAAATTCACAGTAAATATACATATAGCTTAAAGCAGTAAAACAACGGACACTCACAAAGATTTTGTTCCTGGGTCATGGATTTTTTCCATGTATTTAAGTATGTATTGATCTATATAAGTATGTATATCGTCGTCTAGTCCCATAGTACAGGCTTTGCTTAGTGTGGGATTAGGTCGATCCGTGTGGAATTGTCCCCCAATATTTATTTATTTATTATTTATTTGTTTATATTTTTGATATCTAATTCCATCACCGACCTTAGTTGAGATACTGCTTCAGCTAAAATGTGCTGTGGTTAAGTTCAGGCTGGATTCCCAACATATTGAATAGCTGAGGTACCTAACATGTAAGTTGTGCCTGGATTCAGCACACAACTTCCCGCAAACATACAAGTTTGTAAGGAAATCGTATAGATTCGCGAAACTAATGCTACCCACGACGCGGCATTAGCGAGAGGGTTTATCTGACTAAACGTATTGGATGTAAGTCATATTTACATTTTATTGTGCCGTTCTGACACGTCAGGGTACGTGTTCGTGCATCGTGGTAGAATACCAGCGATCCCATGGTGCCCCTCTATACGGCGGAGGGTTAACGCCGCAGAGGTTTTAGAGCCTACGCTGCTTGGCGCGGATTACACGGAGCGGGCGCACGCCTATAGAAAAATAGTATGAGCTGTGCTACGAGTAACTGACCCGCGGCGGGTTGCATAGAGCGAGTACCCGCAAGCGTGCGCCCGCTCCGTGTACCCGCGCCAGCTAGCGTAGGCTCTTAGTGGGTTCCCTTCCCTCATATGAAAGGCTGAGTCCCACATACCCCCACATTCCGCAGCGCCGGTGGAATACATTTCATCTGCGTCAAAAAAAGTGAATAATAATTCGCCTCATGGGATGTTTCCGTACGTCTAAGGCGACTTTCTGGAGGCAGTGCGGTATGAAAAACTGTCAACTATCAAGTCAGTATCTACCGTTGTATAGTACATTTAAAATTTAAACGAGTGCTACCTGACTTGCGTGGAATGCGCGAAAGCGGGGCGATACAAAAGCAGAATTGCCCCGTTTTTGCGGCAGTTATTACTACAGCGCAAACCTGATACTGACAGGATCTAGTCAAGTGAGGAATTCTCCGCGAAATGAAATCAGTAAGCTCACGTCAAAGAAAAAAATAGGTACCACTGTAAAATGGGGTGAGTAGGGTTCGTGGGAGAGTTGAGTTATGAATGGGGAGAGAAGGGATAAAGGGGGGTGAGATGGGATTTTAAGGCTAATGCTACAAAAATAAATTATTCCAATTTAAAATGCAGCTATAGTAATACTCATAATAAGAAAAAAACGATCCAACAATCTTCCAAAATCACCTTTGTATAAAATCCCAGCTCACCCCAATTACGAGAGACCACGGGGTGAGGTGGGATTTCCTGTTTATCGTCAAAGTTATGAAATGAAACTACCCAAAATAAAATAAAAACTAAAATACAAATGTCTGGAACACTTAGTATATATACCATTCAGTTAGCATATGTAAAAATAAAATGTTATAGAGGTTTGAATGTCAATTTTGTCCCTATTTACCCCATTTTACGGTACATTTCGATCCCTCCCCGCCAAGTCAGGAAGTCGCCTAAATATCATTTTCCATGCTAAAAATGCCAGTATTGTCTACTTAACTTAAGTTTACGAGTAACTACTTAAATTATAATTTTAATTCTAAGCTAAGTAATACGTTTTCTCATATTGCTTCCTAGGCAACCTGACACAAATATGATGAAATATTATTTGTTTTATGTTTTCTTTCATAATCAAAATCATAGTGCTGTGGTTTTTGTGCCGAATAAACATTTATTTCTTTATTGCAGATGAAAAGTTCCAAAAACTACAAACTTACAAACGTTAAAACTGACAAACTTACCCTTTAAAATATTAGTTTAGGTACTGACTTCATCTTCATATTTAGCTTTTCCAGCCTCATACATTACGTGAAGTAAAAGGCTGTTTAACATTCAGATCCAAGGCATTTCCGAGCCAAAGAAATGCATCCACCGCTTATATAACTAGGACAGATAGCAAAAATGTTCTCTAATAGGTTTGTCTTTGGGGATTTGTATTGACGCATATTTAAGATATTGAGTAGTTTATACGGATCTAACACGATATTTATTGACAAGTTTTATAAAGCTTGCCCTTTTAAATAGTATGTATAGAATAGAAAACTCCCGTGAGTTTGAGACATATTAAATATAATGAAACTGGTCACTCACGTCTTTAAGGTCGAATATCGCTGGACATGTTTTTAGACCGGTTCGCGGTCCTTAATCATGAGCACCTATCGCGGCGGCGGTTTTCTTAGCACTGCGTACCCGTGCCCTGTCCGCTCGGTTGCTCGGCGCGGGCGGAGGCGGCGGCGGCGAGAATCTACCCTCGTTTTCTTCACAATTGTTCAATGCCGAACTACACACAACACTCACAACGTCACATGCTAAAGTCTCGTCCACACTCTTCACAGGGTACGGGCACGCAGTGCTAAGAAAACCGCCGCCGCGATAGGTGCTCATGATTAAGGACCGCGAACCGGTATGAAACATGTCGAGCGATATTCGACCTTAAAGACGTGAGTGACCCGTTTCATTATATTTAGTATGTATAGTATGTATATGATGGACAAATCTGACAACTGAAGTTTATAGCGGGGTAATTAATAAAGCAACGTTTTCGAGAGCGTAATCATCATTCTCTTGCCCTTTTCCCATTTATTTGGGGTCGGCGCAGCTTGTCTTTTTCTTCCATATATCTCTGTCACGCGTCATCTCTTCATTCACATCTTTCCTATTCATATCATCTCTCACACAATCCATCCACCTTTTCTTTGGCCTACCTCGTTTCTTGCATCCATCCACATTCATATCCAATACTTTTCTGGTTACATGGCTTTCATCCCTCCTCATTACGTGCCCGTACCACGCCTCAGATTTAAATGTACATTTCCATAGTAAAATTGACAGTTAGATTTACCTATCGTACTCAACGGATCGAGCTTAAATATGGCAAACTTTTTAATTTCTTGTCCATGCAATATTCATCATCATCATCATCATGTCAGCCGAATGACGTCCACTGCTGGACATAGGCCTCCCCTAAAGACTTTCACAATGACCGGTCCTGCGCCACCCGCATCCAGCGGACACCCGCGACCCTTACCAGGTCATCAGTCCACCGTGTGGGGGGCCTGCCCACGCTACGCCTTCCGATACGTGGTCGCCACTCGAGAACCTTTCCGCCCCAACGGCCATGGGCCATGCAATATTATGGGCACATATATTGAGCTGATCTGCGGGCGTAATATGGTTGCCATTTTATCACTTGTCGTCGTGGATAAGACGTATGGTACTGTCGCACTCGAATACCTTGTCAGAACGTGACTAATGTTTTGTCCACAACGATAAGTAATATAATTTAAACCAAAGAAAAGCGACTCCGATTTCGTGGATGTCACAATTTGTGGTTTCCGTGAGCCAGTGCTTGGTTACCTACAGAAAATACCGAAATCGGCATATGCGAGCCTATCAAATTCGAGGAGTTCCATTGTTACGTTGCACCGTTGGAGTACGAATGCTGGGAGCTCTCCTCTGCCGACCCCTTGTCAGGCCAGTGTCATTCTAATTGGTGTGCGCTCACTCAATACATCCCGTGCTATGAGGAACGGACATTATATTTTTTTGTGAACTTGTGGTTTCATTGACCCGCGACCCAGGGACCCCTAAAGGAACCCTTAGCGTTACGCCCTCGATTCCTCCGAGATCCAATCATCAGACCTTCACCAAATTTATATGGGACCAATGTCGGGGTACCTGCTTTAAAAAAGAAAAAAAATATTAAAATCGGCCAACGTGGTCAAGAGTTATCGAGGAACATACAAACGTAAAAAACAAAAAGAAAAAAAAGAACAAGCAAATATGCAGACGAACTGAGTACCTCTTTCCTTCTATTGAGGTCGGTAAAAAATGGCAACCATCACACGCCCGCAGAAAAGGAGATAGAAGATGGCCATAGCATCTCTTATAGTACACATAATAAACTCTTCGTGTTTGGACTCTTTGCAACGTTTTCAGCGAGTAGGTGTTATGACTATGCAAAAAACTCCAGTCGACAACTCAGAGTAAGGAATTTCTATATAAAGATCCTATACGAGTTCCACTAAGAGGGACAGAAAAGTTCTTACGCAGCTAAATTGAAGACTGGTTTTAAACGTCTGGTGGCTTACCATAAACAACTTCTTTAACTTGGGCGGGTAATCGTTTATTTGCCTCGAACTACGTCTTTTTTGGGGTACTGTGAGGTCGACAAGAAAAGTTTATACCATAAATTAAATTTCTGACAGAAACTTAACACCGACACGGGTTGCAACGGCAGTGCACCGTGGTATCAAATGACTGACGTCCAAGAGAGTTGTTAACGGAGGTATGGAATATAACACTTAGGTAAATACCCCATAAAAGTCCTCTATAAACTAATCTTTTAAATATGTGTACAAAGCGCGACGGTTTAAACTGTTATCTGTAATGTAACTACGCTTGCCAAATGAACGTAATTAAGTTGGGGTTTGTCGTTTCATATTTACCACAGGTACTTTCATACTTACAGAGCATAAAGCTCATTTTTAAACTAAATAAATTCTGCCTAAGAATGCTTGCACCATCTTTATGTATAACTTAGAACGTATGCCACATAATAGCACAAAAATAATCAACTACCCTCTACATCTACAATTTATTTCATTTCTCGCATTGTTGTTGAGTGTAATGTGAATGGATGCGCTGCGGTGGCAAATAATCATACGGCCTGATGGTTAAGCAGATACGACAGCCTCCGGACACTTGCAACTTCAGAATGCAAGCGCGTTTCCGACCCTCTGTTGACTTGAAGATTCGTTGTATTGATAGCTCTACATATATTATGCATGCTCCACACAGCGCATCCTTGGGAGCTCTGGCGACCTTACTCACCAACAGGAACACAACACCACATACCTCAAGAGAATGTAGTGGTGCTATTAACCTTTTGAACGCCACGGTCGGCCATAGACGTCAACGTAAAATCGTCACCCCGACGCCAACGACGGCACTGGCCGACAATTTTTTTTTATGAAAAACTACTGAGAAGCTGCCCAATTTTATATTGGCATTATTTCTTTACACATCATTTTTTTACCGTTGTGGCGTCAGGGGCACGGTGAATTACTTTGACGTCTGGCGGCGGCGTCTTCTGTATGGTGGAGGAACTTCCCAAGTTGCCCAAATACTACCAAGGTAAAACACCGCAGTGTATTTTATACCTAGAAACTAACTTCTGAATCTGCTTACCGTACGTCTTAACGTTGCTTAGGCCAAGTGAAATAAGAGGCTTTAAAAAGCTCGTGGAAAGGCAAATCACACGATAGAGCTTTTTGCCTAGCTAGGACCGGACTTATAAGGGAACTTTAAGCTTTAGAACTGTGTGGTAACATAATGCCCCTTCACAAGACTAAGGAACAACAAGGGTTGTTTGTTGTGAATATACCTTTAGCGTATGCTAACCTAAATGAAAGTGCAACACTTAAGAACATTTATAAATATATTAGTAGGTAGTATAAAAAAATTAATATAATGGACCCGGGTAAGTCCTTAAGAGTGCGCAGTACGCTCGGTTCTCCTTACAAACGTATTTTAAAACGCCATGGAGAAAAAATACAGCGATTATTAAGGTTTTCATACAAGCCGTAAAAAACTCAAAAAATCGCTGTATTTTTTTTCTTTTACAATTTCTAGCAACAGAAACTAATTTTCGACCTAGATATGCCGGATCCCATTGTGTATACAAATTTTCATGTTATTCTAGCGTGGCGTTTTAAAATGAGAGGGTAAATACGTTTGTATGGAGAACCGAGCCATACCGAGCGTACTGCGCCCTCTTAAACTACGACCAAGACCACCGGGGAATGGGCAGCAGCATTCCTAGAGTGCGGTGGAGATACTGCGATCGCCAACCCGCATGCCAAGCGTGGCGATTATGGCATTTACCCCCCATGAAATTGGGGGAGGCCTATGTCCAGCAATGGACGTCCTAGGGCTGATATGGTGGTGGTATAAAAATACAAAATGTGAATTTACCTTCGTGAGAAATTTTAAAATTATACTAATTGATCTGAAACGAGGTCTCCTCGGCCGGCGGATTTCTCACTGTTCTCATCTATAGCTCGCATTTCTCAAACGATTCTCGTGAAGTTTTGTGAGCAGGTTTGAAATTTTTACAGGATTCCTTTTTGTCGGATGTTTCCGGAAATTTGGAAATTAAATAAAAAAATATTTTCGGGAGGTTTGCAGCTCACAGAGCCTCTAGTAATAGGGGTAAAATTGTGCGGCGGGAACATGTCCCACAATAATTAGTTTAATCATAAGCTTTAGAGAGGCAGGGAACAGCGGAACCTTTACTTTCACCTTCGTTTCGCCGCTCGCGTCGGCCTATTTAGCCTAGTTGGTAGTGTAACTGCCTCCGAAGCTAGAGGTCCCGGGTTCGAATCCCGGTAAGGGCATTTGTTTCTGTGGTTAGCAGAGACATTTGTTCCTGAGACTTGGATGTTATCTATGTATTTAAGTATATATCTATTAAATATATCGTCGTCTAGTACCCATAACACAAGCCTTATTGAGCTTACTATGGGACTAGTTCGATTTGAGTAATAATTATCCCCTAATATTTATTTATTTTTATTTATTTACCTTAGATATAGAAGACCGCGGTCATAAACAACACCACTACTTTCAGTTTGTGGTGCTGTTTTCTAGTGGTGAGTAACGTCGCCAGAGCTCCCTAGGATCCGATTTTGTGACCCAAATTTGTCTCTTGCCGTAGACTCAGCGAACCTTGAAGAGAAACTAGGAGGTTGGGATTAGGTAGCGGACCCCAGGCATCCTTCAAGATGTACTGTACTGGGAATAACGCTAGGATGATGATGAATGAATGAATGAATCTTTATTTCACAAAGAATATATGGTTATTTAAGTAGTATGTACATATGAGTCCCATAATATATTCAGCCGAAATAGGCATGTGAAAGTACTTATATAAAACAAAATTATAATTAAAGTAAAAATAAAATGTCCTTTAAAACGTAATAAATAATACAAAATGAATAAAGTGCAAATAAAAATAAAAATTGACAGTATTATGAAATGATATAAATTAAAACCAATTCATTACTTCGATATACTAAATCAAATCAAATAACATAACCAAGTCAAAGCAAAAAATAAATAATGTCATAAAACCTAATAAAAATCATATTTACATCAATTCATAATAATAAATAAGCAAAATCAAGTCAAAACATTATATGATGATTTTGGGATGAGACACGGGTCCTTTACCGAAAAGCTACCCGAAAATTTGGTAAAATAGAATATCTTGTCCCAAAGTGCTTAAGAATATTTCTAGATCGCGAAAGCGACGTCAAATGAGAGCCTAAGGCCAATGACGGATATTGGTCACGCCTCACTCGCGCCTTTGACGCTTTTGGCTCGCCTACCGGAAACGGCTTACCGCCTATACTGTGTGATCAAAGAAAGTGGACATTCAATCGATACATGAAATTATGGGAATAAATAGGTAGGTTCACATAGTTTCATGTAACGATTGAATGCAAAGTTAGTTTTCACCTCAGCGGCTCGTAAATGGCGGTTTTGAGCAAAATGCAATTTTGCTGCCAGCGTGAAAACGACTTTTCCTGCTTGAAACCAGTGAGCAAAATGCAATTTTGCTGCGAGCGTGAAAAAACTTGCTTTTTAATTTTGTATATCGTAGGTTAGTTTGAGTTACTTCATCATCTCTATCACTATTCCTTCCTTTGCGTTATAATATGTTCTCGCCGCTGAGGTGAAAAGTTGTATGTATCACACGAGAGTAAAGATATTTGCATCTCGTGTCTTCTCTCGTGTCTCGCTTAAGATTCTAATTTATATTCTATAGAATCTATAGAATCTTTCGCTTGTTTGGGACTCGACATCAACACTCGCAGCAAAAATCTACTTTGCTCTGTTGACAAATAACTATTTTAACCCCCCACGCGGAATGCAAAAGTGGGGTATTATCTTTACAAGTATATATCATAAAAATAACAAAATGAACATGTCAATAAATACTTTGCTCTTTTGTTGAACCAATAACTATTTTAAACCCCCACGCGGAACGCAAAAATGGGGTATTATCAGTTTAACAAAAACCCGACCCGGAAAGGGAATGAAATGAAATATATTATTAATAACTATTGTTACAAGTCGAGATACAATATTGAGTTTTTAAATTTTTCAATAGTGCTTAAATATCATTACACACACACACACACACACACACACACACACACATTAGACACACACTATTCACATTACAGTTATTCATGGCCCGGCCCGGGTATGTCCTAAAACTACGACCAAAACGACTGTGGGATGGGCAGCAGCATCCCTGGAGTGCGGTGGAGATACTGCGTTCGCCTACCCGCATGCCAAGCGTGGCGATTATGGCACCTTGTCAAGAGTGGCAATTAGTTGTCAAGTCCAGCAGTGGACGTCCTCGGGCTGATATGATGATAATGATGATAAGTTTAACATGTATATCCGTATATCTGTGTTTCTGTGCATGTGTGTATCTGACCGTGGCATCGTAGCTCTTAAACGGGTGAACCGATTCATTTTAAGCGATAATTCATAGACATATTTACCAAAATCGGCTCAGCCGATTTTGAGATATTGAACTTTGAAATGAAAATGTCGGGGGTTTCTCAACTTTTTTTAAATTGTCGACGTCCACTTCTAGGCATAGACCTCCTCCAGTGCCACTGTGACCGATCGTGTAACGTTTCGTTTTTTTTTTTAACTCAGTGACTGCGGCTGACAGTGATTGAAAGTTGCGTTACCGTTCGCCTGTAGTGCTCGTTTGCCACCGTCATGATATAAAAACAAACACGATTTATGTGCAAATGTAGCCCCGAAAAACCTCTCACTATAACCAATCGCGCATACGTTATCCTTGCAAATAAAAGTAACAGTGGGGTTGCCACAAAGCGTTCACGGCCGAACGGGTCTCGGCGAACTGTACAAGCCCGCAGCTCTGTACAGTCGGCGACAGAATATGCAATTCACGGAGATCTTTATGACTTCCATTATTTTCTCCCTCTATTTCGAATTTAGAACTAGTTTCTAGAGGTATGTTTGTTACCCACTGCCCACTGGTTATGTTTCTTTTTTTTCTCCAGCACACAAAGGTTGTCTGGAAGAGAACGCTCTTTAGCAATCAGACCGCCTTTTTTACGTGTGCTTATCTCACTATGCTTTGTTTTTAACTATTTTGTATTTTTATTAAGGTGTGCAATAAGGAGTATTTCTATTGTACTTTATTTTATTGTATGTTTCGCATTGATTTTTTTTTCCTTGTTATTTAGGGTTCCGTACCTCGAAAGGAAAAGCGGAACCCTTATAGGATCACTTTGGGGTCTCTATTGTTATATCAAAAAAATATTGACAAATTATCATTTCGCAAACAATTTTCCGCAAATTTTCATTTGCCAAATTATTATTTGGCAAATAAACTCTTGACAAATAATTATAATACAAACCTAATGTCTGGCAAGTGAACAGTTAGACAATGACTCGCTTACCAACTAGTACTTTAACCAAATTTCAAGTAGTCAAATGTTTCAGTTGGAAAAACATATTTTACGCAAGCAAGCAAGCAAAGTTTTCCCGCTCTTTTATAAAAAAAATACCCTCGAAGACGAAAGCGGGAGCTTTGCTAACCTATCCGCGATCCGAGTCGGTTTTGCCACTAAGTTCCTGTATAACACAATAACTCTTAAGCAAGCAAGCAAGCAAGCAAGCAAAGCTTTCCCGCTCTTTGATAAAAAAAATAACCTATTTTTAGTTGCATCATATAATAAAAATATTTTTACGGAACCCTCCGTGTGCGAGTCCGACTCGCACTTGGCCGGTTTATTTTACCCGACTTCAAAAAAAGAAAGGTTCTCAGTTCGATTCCATATTTGCTTTGTTATTTCATGTTTTTTCCCCACAACTCTTGACCATGTTGGCCGATTTTGATAATTCTTTTTTTGTTTCAAGTTGGTTCCATATAAATTTGGTGAAGGCCTGATGATGGGATCTAGGAGGAATCGAGGGAGCTCCTCGAATTTGATAGGCACGCATATGCAGATTTCGGTAGTTTCTGTAGGTAACCAAGCATTGGCTATCAGAAACCGGCAGTCCGATTTTTATAATTTCAAAGTTGTGCACTCAAGGCTATCCACTTTTTTATTTTTCCAAATTTAAAGCAGATTGACTAATCCATTTCCGAGGAGTAGACCGAGTAGTAGTGTGTGTGTGGGTAAGATTACGTTCCGGTGCGCTCCGCTCAGTTATCGTAAAAGTTTACGGTTTTAGAGATGAAACCTCTTTACGAAAAAAAAACCATACATTTATCGAACCTGCTAACAAAGTTTCACGAGAATCGGTTGAGTAATGTGACTGTTAGAGGAAAACAGCAGGACATCCGCTTCACAGACATACGACACGAAAGCAATTTTACCGTAGCTGAGACGAAGACACTTGGGTCGCGCTTGTTGCTCACTTGGTCAATAAAACATTACATTTATTCGAACCATCAGTCATCATAATGCGTTCGCAAACAAATCACACGAAGGCACCGCCTAGAGTACGGAGTAGAGAGAGAAAGTATATGATTGTTTGCTACACCGTTACGGCATGAAAACAAAACTACACTACACGTTTATACAAATAATAATTTATACCAAAAAAAAACCGCCTCCAATTTTGTACTTGCTATGCCACAATTTGTGGTTTCCGTGAGCCAATGCTTGGTTACCTACAGAAAATACCGAAATCAGCATAAGCGGGCTTATCAAATACGAGGAGTTCCCTCGATTCCTCCTAGATCCCATCATCAGACCTTCACCAAATTTATATGGGACCAATGTCGGGGTACCTGCTTTGAAACACAAAAAGAATAATCAAAATCGGCCAACGTGGTCAAGAGTTATCGAGGAACATAATACATAAATAATATAAATAAAATAAATAATATAAATAAATAAATAATATTAATAATATAAATAATATAAATAATTTTCCCAATGTTTGAAATAATGCTGTTGGATGTGTAACTGTGTTTCGAGTAAGCATTTTGTTTTTAGTACTTTGTTTAAGTATATTACTCAAACGCTATATGTGAGATCCTGTAATTGGCTCTGTTGTAACTAATAATGTTGTTACTTAGTTTTATTTCTGTTGGTTCTCCTATGAATAAATATAAGTAAATAAATAAATAAATAAATGAATAAAAAAAAACAAACCAAAAAGAAAAAGAACAAGCAAACATGCAGACGAACTGAGTATCTCCTTCCTTCTATAGAAGTCGGTAAAAAATCAAGAGATATCGATAAGACCCTCGTGTGGCTACGTGAGCGCTGTAAAGATTTAAACGTTTTTCCTCGCTTACATACTAGTAGACACTTCTGCTCTTAACTGTACCTAATTAGAAGCAGGAAGTACTTTCTGTCCGAACGCACTCACACTCATTTACTCTGACGACCATATTTCATTATAGGATACAAATCACTTTGAAGAGAGTTCAAACGGTTTTCGTTGCATTGTTACAAGTGACATTGAAAATTCATTTCAATGGATGACGTGAGGACGTTTTTTGACAATTTAGATTCTTCTGACGTAATAAGCTTACGAGAAAAAATACATATGTATGTGATATTGAGAAAGAAGTTCCTAACAAAAAAATAATTTGCGGTGCCAGCGTTTATTGCCGTCTTTATTTTTTGTAATCGTCATCTACGTTGAACCGCAACCCGCCCGTGAGTTCACACATGTCGAGTTTATTTTGAATAGTTTTTAGGAGATGCCATAGCCACCTTCTGTCTAGCTGCTAGGGGAAGGAGTCCCCCGACGTAAGTCTATGCATAGATTTATCAAACCTTTGTGTGTAATTTTAAAATTACACACATACAGTTTGTTAGCTTGTTGTCGTAATCTAAGAATCTATACTATATATAATAGTATAAAGCTGAAGAGTTTGTTTGTTTGAACGCGCTAATCTTTTTGTGTTGGATAGTACATTTATCGAGGAAGGCTTTAGGCTATATAACATCACGCTGCGGCCAATAGGAGCAAAGACGCGGACGAAGTCGTGGCCAACAGCTAGTATTACATATAGTTACTTAGCCACCGTGCTCTTTTCATAAGAAATCCGTAGATAAGTGAATGTGTATGAAGTTGTACAAGTCCCATACGAGCTGACATCTCCGCCATCCGCAATGCCGTGTGTCGGGCGGGGGAGTAAATATGCGTAACAGGAGGGTACCCATTCCCTAGCTCGGCACGTAAGTACATAGAAGGCTGAGGTAGCAAACTGATCGTATTCGCGATCCCGTGCCCTCGAGAAGGCATCGACACTAAGACATCGGCGTAGGTGCATCACCAACAAGCTGATACACAGCTGGTCGCTGAAGCGTAGGTAAATCGCCTATTTGGGCACGGTTAAGCTAATAAGCTTAGCCGTGAATCATCCTCCTATTTTTTCATCGTTTAAGTAACTATTGACATGTAATATTATATTTGTGTAATATTTCAATATGAATTATTATAATAATTTATACAAAAAAAAAACCGATTCGAATTTTGTACTTGCTGTGTCACAATTTGTGGTTTCCGTGAGCCAATGCTTGGTTATACCTACAGAAAATACCGAAATCGGCATATACGTGCCTATCAAATTCGAGGAGTTCCCTCGATTCCTCCTAGATCCCATCATCAGACCTTCGCCAAATTTATTTGGGACCAATGTCGGGCTACCTGCTTAGAAACAAAAAAAGAATTATCAAAATCGGCCAACGTGGTCAAGGGTTATCGGGGAACATACATACATAACAATACAACAAGCAAACATGGAGACGAACTGAGTACTTCCTTCCTTCTATTGAAGTCGGTAAATAAATAAATCGATATTAATATCAATATCAATACCGAATGTCCTGGTTTCGCCTCGTGAATTTACAACGGAGATACATACTAATAATTTTTTTATTACACAAATGACATGATTACTAAATTTATTCCAGGACATCGCTCGAGATTTCATTATTATAAATACTGCTTCGTGTAACGCCTTAGTCGATGTGAATACATTGACACGCATCGACATAATAAACACCTCCACGCGGTCGGTATTACCGGGCGACGACACGACACGCAAAAATAACACTAACCTACTTCCAAATTTAATATAAACAAAGCCATAAAGTTGAATAAAGGCATGACACGCGTGAGATTACATTTGATTACAGCTTTGACACAATTTTACTTTATCTATGGAAATATTGTAAAGTAACTACTAAGCTCAAATTCTAGATAAACCCGCGCATTCCTTGATTGATGATTGTGCGTATCTACACATATATCTTTTTTTTTTTTTCAGGTAATGAACTTTATTCAACAAACAAGAAAAAAGGATAATTAAAACAACGACATATATCTTCCAGCTCACAAGTCAAATAGTGAAATTGCGAAGCGTCTGTTTTACGTAACTGCCCGGCTAGTACTTATGATAGCTTATACCGTCACGTTTTATGTGACGTTTCAGTACATTTTGGCCATATAACGTGACGGTATAAGCTATCATACTAGCCGAGCTGGTAACCGAAGAGCTGGCGACTTCCTCGCTAAACGTATCAGTATTGCGATACACCGAGGAAATGCCGCCAGTATCCTCGGTAGAATGCCTCAAGGGCCTGTTTTAGATTTAAGTTAGTTTTAATTGTATTTATATTATTTTGGTTAATGATTCTTGTATACATATACCTATATGTTCATTGTGCAACGACGGTATCAAACAAACTTACGGACTGCCTGATGGTAAGCAGATACCGCAGCCTATGAACGCTTGTGATTCGAGAAGACGTTGCTGACCCTTTGAGTTTAGGATTCGTTCTCTTAATAGCTAGAAACGTATGCAGGTCCCTCATTGTCAACACAGCGCATTCTCGGGAGTTTTGGCGATGTTACTAACCACTAGGAACACAAGTAACACAACACAACATGCATGCCTGAAGTGCAAGTAGTGTAAAAGCAAGTATTCTGTAAGGTGGAGGTACCCCATTTGGACTGCTCCAAATATGAGGGATGTATAACGCCGTACAGTTAGGCGACTTCCTGATTTGGCGGCGCGGGATCGATATGTCATAGGTATTTTGTTGTTTGACGTAAGCTTACTGATGTGAGATTTCCTCACTTGACGTAGTGTCAGTATTACGTTTGCGCAGTAGTAATGCCATGCGCAGAAATGGGGCAGTACTGCATTGATATCGGTTGACACTGACAGCTGTCAGTTTTCTCATATCGTATCACCTCCGCATCGACAAGCCAGGAAGGCGCCTTAAACCGTCCAAATCACAGTCACAAGTTTATTGTTACTTTGTCTTGTCTGTTAGCATAGATATGCTATTAGAACTGTGCTACAACGATAATTAGAATGACCCGTAAGCGCTTTTCGTCACTCAATAAATTTCAAACATGTTTTTTTAAAGATTGATAATGCAGGCGTGAATTTGTATGCATTTTCAGGATTGCCATTGAGAACAATTGAACTACACTTGCCGTATACAATACCAGGCGATTACAATTTATAATAGATCTAAAGGGATTTCTTCTCCGTCTGTCGAGATTTTCGATATTCCTTTGGCTGTTCTGCCGAGATCTCTAATCACTAATCTCAATTTTAGATTACCCACACAAGATGCCGATTTCCAATCTCCACTCGAGATTGCATTCCCCGGTCACACAATAAATCTTAAAAAGCCATGCAAGCTTGAAAAGTAAGCAATATCAATATGAGTATTTATGGTTGCCTTTAAGAAATCCGATATCTGTTCACCGGACTAACAACGGTCTTGAAAAACCTGTCTCTTTTATACCACGTCCATGGCAAACACGCGTACGGACGGCCTGATGCTTATATCATCACCGTAGCCTATGGATGCTTTCAACTCCAAAGGTGAAGTGATTTCTTATCAATTTAGTGGTGATTTTCGATATCTCATTAGTTTTTCTGGCGGGAACTCGAATCTTGACTCGAGATTGCATTCCGTAGTCGCACAATAAATCTTTAAAAGCCATGCAGGCGTGAAAAAGTATGCAATATCGGGGTTGCCATTAAAAATCCCGATCGAAGTGCACTCGCCGACTGTAGGTAATAAATCAAAGTTACCGCGAGGTAAATCGTTCCCGTAATAAAGCCCGATATGATGTGTTGCCAAGGAAATTGCTTTCCGTAAGTCTTTGTAAACTTTGTATACGAGATACGGGGGTGGCGCGATACCTTTAACTAATATAAGCAGGTTATTAACCGACGTAAATAGAAGGAGGAACCTCCTCCGTTCGTCTCAGTATTTTTTAATGTATTTTAAGCGATATTTTGTTATCACGTTCTTCGATTTTGTTAACTCTATCATCGTTTAAAACTGATGATGTCATCTTGGAGGAATCACGGGAACTTATCAAATGTGATAGTAACACATAGTTATGGCGATTTTCGTATGTTCTATAGTAAACTATACATTTGCTCTCGAAAACCAGTAATTTAGAGAAGTATACAGATCACAATACATCTCCTCAACAATAAAGGCAGAATATAAAACAGTCTGGCACTGAATTCTTTCATCCTATTCTAACAAAATTGTTACGATTGGTTTAGTTTCGAAGGAGAAAATAGTCGAGATTAAAACCTAGATAGCATCGAATGAGTAATAATCAGGAAATTTAGTCAAAGCTGCAATTATCTTCCCGCCCGCGTTAGCAAGGCAGAAATATTGATTTAGAATTTTTCAATTTGAAATAGGCTTAATGTCACTAGGTATATAAAAAATCCTAGGATCTTTATTCATAACTCTTTATCTTAACTCTTTATTCATATCCACAACATACATGGCATAACACAGTAAAAAAATTAAGTATTAACACAGACATTACCATGCAACTACTTAGGAACTAAGACTTAGTAACCAAACGGATAAGATAAAACATTTGTATCGTACACACGTACTCCCAACAGCCTGTACCAAATGCTCTAGACGAAATCATTCGATACACGTCTCAAAGACTAGCTCAATGGAGCTTCTCCTTGAAATATTATGGAGAAAAATTTACAACTCACTGACACGAAGAAGAATCACACACATCTATATCTTGAGCTGTAAGTAATAAATAATAGGATATTTAATCGTATTTTCTGTATTCAATTATAAATTATGTGTATTCAAAATAATTGACGACCTGTTTAGCCTAGTTGGTAGTGACTCTGCCTCCGAAGCTAGAGGTCCCGGGTTCGAATCCCGGCCAGGGCATTTATTTGTGCATTTTTCACGGATATTTGTTCTTGGGTCTTGGATGTTTTCTATGTATTTAAGTATGTATTTATCTATATAAGTATGTATATCGTCGTCTAGTACCCATAGTACAAGCTTTGCTTAGTTTGGGACTAGGTCGATTTGTATAAGATTGTCATATATTTATTTAAAAATAATAATAATAATAATTGTTTTGTTTTAAATTTGGTACGGTGCATAATTCACAGGTTGTTTATCGTCATCCTTCATTTGTTTTTAATTAACTCATTTGCTCAAAGCTTAGCTGGAAGAGATCCCTTGAAGGGATAAGCTCGCCTTTGTACGTCTACTTTTTGTTCGTTTATCATTTTGTCGTGCTTTATGTACAATAAAGTAATACATACATACATAAGAATGAATCAGTTGGAACTGTGAACGCCATGCAACGTAACTTTCTTGGACATTATCTTTCTTGAATCCTCCGAATTCCTTAAATAGTTAGATACTCATTTGAATACATGTCTAAGAGGTGTCAATATATTTTAGTTAAGACCATGGATTTAGATTAATTGGACAAATTAGCAGCTTGTGAGTGCGAATGTTAAAGAATGTGAACAGTAGCGTAAGTTGAATATCGCTCAAAAATTTTCGAATTGGTACGCGGTTCCTAGTCATGTCACGAGCGCTCGCGTTGCTGGGGCGTTTTGTCTGCCTTTTTGAAATGTTTTTATTACGGTATTTATACAGTCATTCTCTAATTATATCACAAAGAATTTTAAGACCATACAGATACAACTAACGTACCTTCATCAAACATCGCAAAAAATCCCTAAAACACATAAACGCACTCTGTCGGCGGAAAAATATGGTGAAATTCATATTTAAAAATGACCGCTACATAAAATATGGAAATGTACGTATCACGAACCCGGGAGATAACCTCGACCGGTCATTATTTACTGACGAGATAGCCCTGTACCTCGATTATAACCAGTCGTGTAGCTAAAGCAACTTGTCCCCGTATTTTGAAGGCAATGGAGTTGAAAATCGTACAAAAATTATCAGCATGGAACTAATGTGATGTGGTTTTTTCGTACGAGAGATGTTTTGGTCGGCCGTGTTTTGTTTAAAATGGAAAGTAGTGTATTTTGATAGTAAAGATATGCTGATGTTTTTGTACTCGATTCCCTGTTAATAAAACGAAAATCGAAGCTATTTATAAGAGAGTAATTTTTGCCTTCAAATGAGGGATCAAAGTTGTGATGTGTGGGTTTGGGACACATACAATCCCTCGGACCGTTATGGCCTTACGAGGGTTTCCAGGCTAGCTCAGAGGTACTATCCGGGATCAAGGTCAGGCGAAAACTAAACAAGGATTATGCTTATTATAAATATGGGTCTTCTATGCCCTTTTATTGGTTCCTGAAACCTTAAATCTAAATGCTACGGAATTAATAAACTACGGAACGGAGTGTTAACACGAATCTACGGGCTAACGTAATTATTGTACGGAAAAGGGTTATCGCGAACTTATATCTACGAACGGCGGTTATTGGTGGCGGATGCGGACAGGAGCGGAGTTGTTAGTCGGAAGCCCGGAGGCTACAGGAACCTAGAGTCCTGGGCGGGCGAGGCGAACCCCACCGCCTCGGGAGGACTCTAGGGTGTTCGGGATGTTGCTCGGGCTGAAGCGAGGACGAGCCAGCGCCGCCTCGGAGCGGTGAGGAAAGGTTGCTCGGGCTGAAGCGAGGACGTGCCAGCGCCGCCTCGGAGCGGAAAGGATTACTCGGGCTGAAGCGAGGACGTGCCAGCGCCGCCTCGGAGTGAGGGGAATAGCTCGGGCTGAAGCGAGGACGTGCCAGCGCCGCCTCGGAGCGAGAGGAAGGGCAGTGTTCGCCACCGCGCGGTAGCTCACACTGCGACTGACTCTACCCGGTATGCGGCGGTACCGGGACGAATAGGGACTATATGTGTCTGTGTTGTCGCGATCGCGCGGTGGACGTCCCCGCCGGCGGGAAAGCCTAAGTGTACGCGTCGTGTCTGAGTTGGACGCCGTAAGCGCAGCGTTCCACCTTTCGATGGACGCTGTGATTACGTCGTCCGGGTCCGTGAGTGTGTGCCTAGGACGCCGGACCGTGCGGCCCCTAATCAGTGATCGGCGAGTTACGACAGAGGGGGGAGGGATGGGAACGTAGTCGACAGCCTTCCTAACTAACGGATTCCTATGATGGGGAGCGTTGTCAAAATAACGCCTGGCAGTCTGCTTAAAGAAACCATACATGGTGCTAATCCCCATGTCGTGGTGCAGGCTGAGGTTCGACTGGTACCACGGGGCACCAGTCGCCCTACGGAGAAAACGATTTTGAATGACCTGAAGCGGCTTGAGCGATGTCATAGGCACGTGAGCAAAAGCTACACTTGCATAAGACATGATTGGACGAACACACGTTTTGTAAAGTGTCAGCTTATTTCTAAGTGACATTTTACTAAACTTGTTGATCATCGGCCCAAGCCTTCCTAGCACGAAGAACGCACGGTTGCGTACCCTACGGATGTGGCTGCGGAAAGTCAGTTTCCTGTCGAGGGTCACTCCAAGATATTTGACCTCGTTGGCCCAGGGGATAGGCCGGTCAAACATTTGGATCGGAGCCACCCGCCTTTCTGTGCTAACGCAGTCAGAAGGGTGGAAGACTATTGCAGTGCTTTTTTCCGGATTGACTTCGATACGCCAAAGATTAAACCAACGACCAAGGTCGGTGATTGCCTCCTGGAGATATCGCCGGATAAAAGCGTACTTACAATGAGTCGTAAAGAGCGCGGTGTCGTCCGCGAACAACCCCAGATGCACTTTAGGGTGCCTGGGAATGACATTCGTGAATAACGAGTACAGAGTGGGAGAGAGCACGGAGCCTTGCGGGACTCCGGCTCGGATGGGGTGTGGGTCCGAGTACGTTCCCTCTAGTCTGTAACGAAAGCTTCGATCCCTGAGAAAATCTCGTATTGTGAGTACGAGTCTGTCCGGCATGCCGAGCAGATATAACTTGTATATCAACCCGTTATGCCAAACTTTGTCGAAGGCTTTCGCCACGTCGAGAAAGATCGCACCGGTCTTGAGCCCCTGGAAACGAGAGAAACCGTCCAGCACGTGCTCCGTGACGCGGTGCACTTGTTGGACACACGAGTGCCCGGATCTAAAGCCGAACTGCTCGTCGATGATGACGTTATTCTCAGCCGTAAATCTGAGAATTCTAGTGAGTAGGATCCGCTCATATAGCTTTCCAAGGGAGCTAAGCAAGCTGATCGGCCTGTAAGAGGCAGGCGAAGTCCGGGGTTTGCCGGGCTTCGCTATCCCTATGACCGATGCACCTTTCCACGCGGCTGGGAAGTGAGCATTGGTCAGCGCGGCATTGAAGATGCCAACCAAAATGAGGAGGAGGGTTTCGGGGAGAAGTTTCAGGATACGATTGGATACACCATCCGCACCCGGAGCCTTCCTAACACGAAGACGCCTGACGAGGTCACTGACTTCCTTAACCGACACCGGTAAAACGGGTGAAGTTACGGGGAGACGCGATCTCCTGTCCACCTCGGAATCGACCCATCTAATATGGGCTTCGTCGGTGTGCAGGAGACTAGGCGAACATTGGGACTCTAAGCTACTCGCAAGGCATTCGGCTTTCTCACTATCCTCGAACGCAGGGGTAGGGTGATCCGGACGATCCAAGGGGGGTATAGTCCAACAGGTGTCTGATTTGAGAGATCTCGCTAGTTTCCAGTAAGCCAGATGACTAGGCGCGATCTCACCCATCAGATCCCTGAACGAGTTCTCCCGAAACTCGGCAATTCTCTGTTTGGACTCGTTGCACAAGTCCCTCAGGATTTGACGGTTTTCGGCAGAAGGGTGATTAGAGTAGGTCCTGATGGCACGATTTTTCCTAGTCACTAACTCTCTCAATTCCCTAGGTAGGGGTCGGTTTTGGATATCCTCCGCCGATACCTCCCTTGAGGCCTCACTTCGAACAGTGTTGAGGTAGTTAGTGAAGGAATCGATCGCTTGGTCGGTCTGTTCAGTAGTGGTTATATTGTCGGGGATGTCTCTAAGCAGGGGAGGATCTGTCTGTAGGAGACCTGATTGTACCTTGTCCCAGTCCACGAGTGTTCTGGTACGAGGTGTACTATTGGGGTGAGGTCCTAGTCTCAAAAGGACTGGCCTATGGTCCGAGTCAAGTTCGTGTATCACTTCTATAGAACGCAGAGTTAACGCTACGTTCTTTAGAAGTGCAATGTCGAGTATGTCAGGTCGGTGATCTACGTTATGAGGGAAATGAGTCGGTTCTAGGGGAGCGAGGAGATCGAAAGGAAGGCTGTCGATCAAAAGGTGATGAAGCCGATTGCCGTTGGGATTGGTTGCAGTGCAACCCCAGTTAATGTGCTTACTGTTTAGGTCCCCGGCCACGATGACCGAAGGACCTAGGGAGGCTAGCGAGTCGAGGTCGGTCTTAAGTAAGTCACGTTGAGGTGAAAGGTAGGTTGACGCAATCGATATCGGGGGGTGGCCCTCCATCGATATGCGGCAAACTGACACTTCCATATTTGTCAGGGGTGGGGGAGTAAGACTTATGCAATGTAAGCTACGTTTATAGAAAATGAGCGTGCCCCCGAATGGCCTACCATCTTGCCTATTATCTCTAATCTGATTGAATCCAGGGACGCGAAAGGCTCTAGTACCGGATCTGTAAAAGGTCTCTTGGACCAGGAATATATCTACTGAGTGATCGCGAAGGAAGTTTATCACCTCGTCCTTCATACCCCTCAAGCCATTGGCATTATAAATACCAATGGTAAGCGAAGTAGGTTTAAGCTTTAGGGCCGTACGATCCATACTAATAAGCACCGAGACCCTGACTGCCGAACTGAGCGGCGAAGTATTTCTGTGTCGCAGCACTTAGGTAGGCACTCAGACCGCTCGCCGCCTCCGCGGGGAGCATCTGAAGAACCTGCATAAGTGCAAAGTGGGGAGCTAGAGCGGGCCGGCCCGCTTGACTGGTGGCGGGCCCCCATGCAGGGGGGCACGCCTGGGATTGGGGTGCGGAAGGCACCGGGTGGGGGCCTACGGCCGCAGAGGGCGGCAGGTTCCTGGGAGCACCTAGTCCTACGGCCGGAAGGGCAGGGAAAGCTTGCGAAGTGAGCTGGGGAGCAGCCCGGCTCGATTTCTGCTTCTGCCCAGAGGGGGGTGAGGATTTTGGCTTTGCACCAGTGCTGCGATTCTTTGGGCGACAAGGGCATCCCCCATAGTTGGCAGTATGCCCATGGGGGAGCTTGCGTTGCAAACAGTTGCAGCACTGGACGCCGGCCGGGTCCTTACAACCCTTTGGACGGTTGCAATCACGAGACGCGTGATCACCAGCGCACTTGACGCATCGGGGGGGAGAGAAACAGCCACGAGCGCTGTGGCCGAACCTCTGGCAGTTGTGACACTGCGAGATGTAGTTCCTCCTGTTCGGAGTCTCTACCCTAATTGAGATCTTAAGGACCTCTTTGAGAGCATGAACTGCTTTACGTTGGTCTGGGTCGGTGACTATGAGTACAATGTCGTACTTGCCCCTCGTCTTATGGTAGAGGCGATGAACCTCCCTGGTCGCGATCCCCTTGCTATTGAGATCCGCGAGTATCTCACCCTCCGGGATGTCCTTGTGGAGACCCCGGATGATGGCTCTGTAACCCTTCTCTTCGGCGGTCTGCCTCCGGTTGTAGGCCATCGACAGTTCATCGAAGAGTCGGGTCAGGGCGCGATAGTCTTCGGGTCCCTGGACTGTTACGCGAAGCCCTTCCAAGGGCGGCTTCAGTGTGTCCGAACTGAGCACACGGATGCCCCGCTGTTTGACCATGGTCAGGGCAGTGGGCCACCTATGCGCGTCAATTAGGACACACGAGTCCGGCTTGTCGGGGTTGACTGCTGGGGTCGCAGTCGAGCTGGGAGTCGAAGACCCGCCGTCCTTTGCCAAAGTGGCACTACGGGCCTGAGGGGGCTGCGCAGAAGGCGCAGGGACGACAGGAGTCCGCAGGGCTTTCTTCGCCGGCGAATCAGCCCTCGGAGACTTCGATCGTGCACGTTTTCCCTTGCGGCTACCGCCTACGGATTCCCATGGGTCTGACATGTCCATCTCGTCGTCGTTGTACAGTATGTCAAGTACTTCAGTTTCTGTCATAACGTGTTTGGAGGGATTGAAGGAGCGAGAGCGGGGAGAGCGGGGGCGAGCGGCAGCACGTTCCTCCCGCGAGGAGGGTCGCCCCTTGGGGGAACGAGAACGTGCCTGCCTCACGCTTGAATCCGCTTTGGGACGGGCCTGATGGGCCGGAGGGTTAGCTTGGACAGACGCGGCTGCCTTGACAGACTTTTTGCCCTTTTTGGGCGGAGTGGCCTTAGGGGCCTGGGGCTGGGGCAATGGGGTCACAACTTCCGGCGGCGGCAGCGGTGGTCCCATGACGACCTTAGGGGCCAGGGTCGCCAGAGTGGCTACCGGAGTGGCCTGGTGATGCGAGTCAGGGATCGCGGGGGTGGAGGATCCCATGGGAGCCGCCCGGGCCGATTCGAGATCCTCACCGCTTCGAGCCGACTTAAGCCGTTTATTCTCAGCGGTCAGGCGATCGATCTCGGCCTGCATTGCCCGCATAGTTTCCTCCATCCTCTCGATTCTGGCTTGCAACTCCATCCTAATAATTGTCGGTCACCGCCTACGAGTAACACTACGCCTATTGGGAACCGAAAGGCTAACCTAAAGTCGTTGTCGAGTCCAGACTAGACAAGTTACGACTTGTCGAGTCCTGTCCACTTGTCCGCCGTGTCAGTGTCAGCTAAGTGTCCTACACACGAAGGGAAAGAATCGGACTGTCCGCAATTACTGGGCTTCGTGGTGGTATCCACCCCACACTGCAACTTCGTTGGCACCGTTAGGATCCGTTGCAACGCAGCCACTGCGAGCGTGGTCTTTCAAAGGGACAGAGACCCGGGTCTGACTTGAGAAAGTCTTAACTAACGGGTAGCCACCAAGGTGTCTAGCCCACAGCCGATTGACAAGACTGCGACCACTACGAGCGTGGATTTCCAGAGGGGCCGAGACACGCGGGTCAGCTGGAGACTTAAGAAAGTCTTAACTAACACACCCGATGCTTCCACGTGGTAATTACGATAATCACCACGAGGGGGAGCGATAAGAGCGAGAGTCGGAGATAGAATTCAGGTCACAACAACAATAGAGCAAGAGCGCACGGAAAGCACGACCTCACTCGACCGCTGCCGTAACCGGAATGTGCTGTCGCGTGCAGCAGTCTGTCATCTCACTCGCTCGCCCCCGAAGGGGGCGAGTGAGGGGGAGGCCATCTCAGGGCATGTTTGCCCTCTTTGGCGGTTTGTTTTCCGCGGCCCATAACGATGGGCCGGTCATTATTCGTCTTCGTACTGACTTGCTATTTCTCTCTCCAGAGATTCCCGGGCTGCTGTCGCGTGTCGCGGCGCGGCCGGTTTTATGTGCTCCGGTCGGGGGCGGGGTCGGCCGCCGCGGCGGGGCTGGACGGCGCGGTGGGGAACGGGCGATGCGTCACCCCGCCCCGCTCTCTCCCCGCGCGCCGCCTTCGGCGCGTGTAACGTAGCGCGCACCGCTGCCGCCGTAGCCACTGGACTCTGGGGCGCTCACGTTACAAAGTCATACTTTTCTTCCCTCTTTTGAGGGCAATAATGACTCTTTTCCTCATAGAAGATGTGAAAGGCAGCATGTGCCGCTCGGTAGCGAAATTATTTCTAAGACATTTTACATTTTTAGCAGCGGGCCCCATAATAGGCGGTGTAAAAGGCAATATGTGTCACACGGTAGAAAAAATATTTTTCTCAAACATGCAATGAAATATTGATGTTATGTTCCTTATAATAGGCCGCGAAGTATGACGTTTCAGGTGCGGCTAGGACAAGAGGTAGTTAATGGAATTTCATACAAATCTTGCAGGCCTAGGCCTGCAAAGTCCTCGTTTTTAATTTCCATTCCAGTTAAATTTGTGGCTCAAGATTCTACTTTATTGTTCAAACCCCGACTTGTACAGTCAACTACAAATAAGTCGACCCTCCCAACGTAACATAACATAAATATGTATGTTAGATCCATCTCTTTGTAGCGCTCGTGGCCCAGTGGCACCCGCGTACTGCGTGCGGTATGCGAGGTTAAGCAATGTCGGGCGAGGTCAGTCCTTGGATGGGTGACCGCTTTGAGTGGTTACTAACTGAGCGCTTCCGTGCTTTGGAAGGCACGTTAAGCCGTTGATCCCGGTTGCTGTCTTTGATAGCAGTCGTTAAGCCAAGTTAGAGGCCTCCGGGCGGCTTGAGAACTTCTAACAGTCAAGTTGCCCACTCACTTGACAAGCCTATTCCCAATAAGGTCGGTTTCCCCCTCGGGTTGGAAGGTCAGATGGCAGTCGCTTCCGTAAAAACTAGTGCCTACGCCAATTCTTGGGATTAGGTAGCGGACCCCAGGCATTCTTCAGGATGCAACTGTACTGGGAATAACGCTAGGAGGATGATGAGATCCATCTCTTTGCAGTCGACTATACGTAGTAATGTAAGTACGTATTGTTATTTGATATTTAACAGTACTAGTTTTAGATTTTAATAATACATTGCTAGAAAACTTGCTTACAGATGAAACAAATCGCATTCAAATCGGTTCACCCGCTTAAGAGCTACGATGCCATAGACAGACACACAGACACATAGCGGTCAAACTAAAAAACACCCCTTTTTTCCTCGGGGGTTAAAAAGGAGGATGAAAAGAAATTCCTAATAACCGTTACGTAATACATCCGTACTTATTTGTAAATAAATAAAAATAAATATTGGGGGACAATCTTACACAAATCGACCTAGTCCCAAACTAAGCAAAGCTTGTACTGTGGGTATTAGACGACAATATACATACTTATATAGATAAATACATACTTAAATGCATAGAAAACATTCAAGACCCAAGAGCAAATATCCGTGCTAAATGCACAAATAATGTCCTGGCCGGGATTTGAACCCGGGACCTCTAGCTTCGGAGGCAGTGTCACTACCAACAAACTAAACAGGCCGGCGAAATAAGTAACTATGTCCGTCTAAATGGGACCAACGACTTAACGAGCCTTCTAAAGCACAGAAGCGCTCAGTTTGTAACCATACAATGCGATCACATAGAATTGAACGGGGCCAGGGTTATTCACAAATCGACTCGTCCTCACCCGCACCTCACCCGTGTTTATTATTTATTTATTCGTAGCAGAACCAACAGCAATAAAGTAACAACATTATTAGTTACAACAGAGCCAATTACAGGATCGCACATATAGCGTTTGAGTAATATACTTAAACAAAGTACTAAAAGCGTTTGAGTAATATACTTAAACAAAATGCGTATTCGGAACACAGTTACACCCAATCCAACAGCATTAATTCAAATATTGGGAAAATTATTATACAATGAATAGACACCATTACTTTTGAATACAGTGCCACTTACAGCGATACAATAACACAACGCAATGAATACAGCCTAAGCTCACTGTGTACTCACAACTCAACTTATTAACAAGAAAAGTATGAGAAATTTATAAGTGACATACCTTATTGTTAAAAAAATAAAATAGTTTGTCAGCGAAAATACGCTTACCTCTGTGACGCGAGAGTTTTTCAATTGAATATATAATATCTAACTCCTTGGATATCCGATTCAAACCATGACTTGCGCGTCTCTAAAAACCGTTTTTCCTGTAATTTGATGATGTAGTTTTAATTGATATAGGCGGAAAGACAAAATTTAACAAATGACACTTGACAGTTTCCATATAAAAACGGGTGAGGTGTCAGGTGAAAGGTGAGGACGAGGCGGTTGGTGAATTATGGTGCTCCCACACTAGCTGTTATAAATGTTATATAACAGCAGCTATCTTTCTTCAACATCATAGTGTTACATAACCTTATCCTTATTACACTGTTAAATATTAGGGGACAATTTTTTACACAAATCGAACTAGTCCCATAGTAAGCTCAATAAAGGCTTGTGTTATGGGTACTAGATATAGTCATAGACATAGAAATTTTTTATTTAACACCACATTAAAAAATGATTACAGACAATGCTACAGAACATTGCAAGCCTTAAAATAAAACTTCAATAGGCACAAATTTATGTGATTACATCAACAATTATGATGTTAAAAAGGAGCGAACCTCAGCATGTGTTGCAGCAGGCTTATCTACTACAACGCTGGTTTTCAGGCCGACCCTTCGTACAATACAGATTTGCTTGCTGCTTGTCGGAAACTGTATGGCTAAGACTATTATAGTTTGTGTAGAAAATAATATAGGTATGAATATATATGTTTATTTTCATGGACATATTATATTTAAAATTATACTGTATGATAGTATGACATATGTGAAGATAGGTTTGATGTGTAGGATAAATAAATACGTTGGGTAATAAAGTACATATTGAGGAAATAAATAACATGAATGTAATAAATTTAAAGTTGAACGGCGCATATTACGATTTCGACCACTATAGATATGACGGTTTTACTGTAGTACCAGGAGGTAGCGTGCTTTGAAATTCTAGAAGTTGTTGTTTGAGTTTCAATTTAAAAGCCGACGATATATTTAAAAGATATAGAGAAACAATAAATCGGTACAAAGAAAAACTAAACGTGCGACAAAAATACTAAGTCTCCGAATTATTCGCACAGTTAGTATTTGAATCAGTACGTTTTAGTTTTTTGTAGGTTAGATTAGGGTAGTTTATTTTCATAGCTGTTATTAATGCACAGATATATACTTAAATACATAGAAAACATTCAAGTCTCAGGTACAAATGTTTCTGCTCACCCACCACAAACAAATGCCATTACCAGGATTGGAATCCGGGACCTCTTGCTGCGGAGGCAGTGTCACTACCAACCAGGCTAAACAGGCCGACACTGTGTTATATAACAATTATAACAGTGTGTGAGAGAACTATAAGCTTAACCCAGCTTACCGCCATCGGTCCGCAAGCGCCTCGGGCATATCTAGTTAGTAATAATAACATAGAATTTCATTCAGGACACGAATACTTCGTAATTGTGTTGTTACAATGAAGTGCTTCTTTGTATTACATTATGTTACGTAGACTGTTATTGTGTTACGTAGACTGTTAGGTTGATGCGTTGGATCAGTTGTTGAGTTATGGGAATTTAAGGTAGCTGCAGTAAAATAATATTTTATGCAACAGTTACATGATTAATAAGGGTTCTTCAAATTCAAGAGCCACTGGAACAAAACGAGCGCATTGAGTCTCACCTGCCACCTCACATCCCACCCATTCTTATATGGAAACTGTCAAATGTCGCTTTTCAAATTTTGATAGTGTCCATAAAGACTCACGGACTTTTTGCTTGAGCAAGGCAGATTTCGGAGATTCCTTAAAAACTGTTTGACTTATCTTAATTCGAACCAAAAATCATAGTATTTCTTAATGCTTTAGCAATTTATTTCAGAATTTTTAACTTCATAGTTTGGAAATTAGAGGGGTAGGGGGAAACTTTATACGAATTTGACAACTTAATATCTCACCAAGGGTTGACTTAAATGAAACATTTTTTAGATAGGTAAAGAGAAAAGAGGTCATTTGAAAAGCATATCCATAGATACCCCCCACGCCTATGTTTATGGTTTATGGATTATGAAATGGTTTATTGGTTAATACAACGTTACACATTATAAAGGTTGGGACCTCCTCCTAAGTACAGTGGTACTTGTGTCAGGAGTACCCGCTATTCCAAAAAAGAAATTATGTAGCAATTCATAGAATGCACTTTCTACTACATCATACTAAATTTCATAATTGTAGTGCTAATAATAATAGGTTCCGTTTTCTCCATTTGGCTACGGAACCTTAAGAACGAATTGCATAATTAAATAATTACATGTATTTTTATTGTATTGTTTTATTTTTTTAAAACGACAACAAAGATGAATGATGGCAGTCATGTAATCTATACTAACATTATAAAGCTGAAGAGTTTGTATGTTTGTTTGTTTGAACGCGCTAATCTCAGGAACTACTGGTTCGAAAAGTTTTTTTTTTGTTTTGAATAGTCCAAATATCGAGGAAAGCTTTAGGCTATATAACATCACGCTGCGACCAATAGGAGCGAAGACGCGGACGAAGTCGCGGAAAACAGCTAGTAATATTATAAAGCTGAAGACTTTGTTTGAACGCGCTAATCTCAGGAACTACTAATTCGAATTGAAAAAACCTTTTTTGTTAATTAGTCCATTTATCGAGGAAGGCTTTAGGCTATATAACAGCACGCTGCGACCAATAGGAGCGAAGACAGGCAACAGCTAATATATTATATTACGCAACGACTGTCCTCACTTATCTTTATATTTTACTAAACTAGAAGTTCCAACAGTATTGCTACTCGTACTAGCGAGCGAGCAAACAATAAACACGAACGAAAATAGCGAAACTTTTCACAATGCAAATGATACTGCTCTGCCACTGATATTGGTATATATGCAGGTTGTTGGAAACTTCAGAAATGGTTAGGAACAAATCATTTAAATAAAAATATGTAATTGTAAGATACTGACGATGCCTAGTTTATACATATATTGATGAAATTCGTGTTTTTGTAAAATGTCACTCACATTTATTCTTAAGAGTGCGCAATACGTTCGGTTCTCTATACAAACGTATTTACGCTCTCATTTTAAAACGCCATGCTAGTATAACGTGAAACTTTGTATACACAATGGGATTCGGCATATCTAGGTCGGAAATTAGTTTTTGTTGCTTGAAATTATAATGGAGAAAAAATACAGCGATTATTAAGGTTTTCATACAAGCCGTAAAAAACTCATAAAACCGCTGTATTTTTTTCTTTTACAATTTCTAGCAACAGTAACTAATTTTCGACCTAGATATGCCGGATCCCATTGTCTATACAAAGTTTCATGTTAATCTAGCATGGCGTTTTAAAATGAGAGCGTAAATACGTTTGTATGGAGAACCGAGCGTACTGCGCCCTCTTAAGCTTTAAAAGCACACGATTACGAGATAACACATACCAAAAACAATGCTTTTTCAAAAAATTGTAATGGATATGGCACCGAAAATATTACCTATTTTGGAGAAATAAACGAATTTATCTTTATCTTTCAGGTAAATGTCCCAAAAGTCGACACCTTGATTTGCAATTAGTCAACTATTGTTGACATACGTATTCATATTGAATTCCTACTTATTTAGCGAGCTATGAGAGCGTAATATTCATCTAAGACTTGTTAGATTTTTAAACATGATATCCACAGTCATTTATGTGATGTGACGCCAAGAAAGAAAGCACACAAAAGTGTCAACATAATGTCAAACCAATACGTCACGTAAAATATACCACCAATATAAAACGGCGCTCTCAATCAGTTCTGTATTTACATGAATAAAATAATAAGCCGAAAAAAATAATGGTAAAATAATAATGAGCTGAAATAGTTATTTGTGCAACAAAAGTAGATTTTTAGTGTAGAGTGTTGATGTTGAATTCCGAGCAAGCGAAAGATTCTAAAATTAGAAGCTCGAGCGTAGTGAGGGACTCAAAGACACGAGATGCAAATATCTCTGCTCTCGTGTGATAAATATAACGTATAACCTGAGCTGTGAGAACATATAACGCAAAGGAATAGTGACAGAGAGAACGAAGTTTAAATGTTCCATGTTTGTATTACATCCCGCAGTATGAAAAGATGACCTGCGACTAACCAAAGATATGAAAAAAGTATTTTTTTCACACTCGCAGCAAAATTGCATTTTGCTCACTGGTTTCAAGCAGCAAAACCGCCTTGTTCTTGCCGTTGAAGTGAAAAAAAAAATAAAAAAAATTGGGGGACAATCTTACACAAATCGACCTAGACCCAAACTAAGCAAAGCCTGTACTATGGGTACTAGACGACGATATACATACTTATATAGATAAATACATAGAAAACATCCAAGACCCAAGAACAAATATCCGTGCTATATGCACAAATAATGCCCTGGCCGGGATTCGAACCCGGGACTTCTAGCTTCGGAGGCAGTGTCACTACCAACTAAACAGTCCATCAAAATAACATTTAACATTATTAACATTCGCAACCGCTTAAAAATGAAATCTATATTTCATCACCGGCATCCGCAAACCGCAACGAAGCTACGAACCAACTCGTAATATATTCATGGAGGCGACGCCGCAGTGAAATAAATAAGACGATAAATAACCACTCCATTCTTCACGCTCGTCGTAGCTCGGTGGCGCGGGGTGAATACCAAATATTGGTATAGATTGTAACTGCCGGATTGTGTACGTAAAGATGCGTTTGAGGATGTTTGGTACGTTGCTTCGTGTGTACAGATTTGGGAAGCTTTGAGCCACTTAAGAGGGCGCAGTACGCTCGGTCTGGCTCAGTTTTCCATACAAACGTATTTACCCTCTCATTTTAAAACGCCATGCTAGAATAACATGAAAAATTGTATACACAATGGGATCCGGCATATCTAGGTCGGAAATTAGTTTCTATTGCTAGAAATTGTAAAAGAAAAATAATACAGCGGCTTTTTGAGTTTTTCACGGCTTGTATGAAAACCTTAATAATCGCTGTATTTTTTCTCCATTATAATTTCAAGCCACAGAAACTATGGTCCGACCTAGATATGCCGGATCCCATTGTGTATACAAAGTTTCATGTTATTCTAGCCTGGCGTTTTAAAATGAGAGCATAAATACGTTTGTATGGAGAACCGAGCGTACTGCGCACTCTTAAGCTTTGAACGCTATACAAATGAATGGTAATTATAAAGACAAGAATCTAGGAGCAGCAGGATGAAACTGTCGAATCAGAAACTTCTTGCCTCGCACAGCTAAACTGTGGAATGAACTGTCGCCTGCGGTATTTCCGGACCGATTCGACCTTCAAACCTTCAAGAAAAGAGCGTACTCCTATCTTAAAGGCCGGCAACGCACTTACAACCCCTCTGGTGTTGCGAGTGTCCATGGGCGGCGCTAATCGCTTACCATCAGGCGATTCGTCTGCTCGTTTGCCTCCTATGTCATTAAAAAAAAAACAGCGGTTGCATGCGCAAGTGAATTCCGCGGAATCTCCCTAAGGCGATGATGGCAAGCCGCTGGTTTTTAGTGGGTAACCTGATGAACAGGAGTCCCAGGAGTCACCGTGCCTGCCCCCATGAAGGCCGGTATGCATAAAGCATTTTCCAGCAAAAATAAAAGATGAAGCTGTCGAGAGCTCTTATTCCCTTATAATAAAGACTTTTGAACTTTTCAAATGCGTAGCTTATTTCGATGCTGACTGTACTTTGGTGATATTTATTAACTTTGTTTATGACATCGGAAATCCCGAGCATTCGCTGCCTTAAGAGGGCGCAGTACGTTTGGTTCTCCATACAAACGTATTTATGCTCTCATTTTAAAACGCCACGCTAGAGTAACATGAAAATTTGTATACACAATGAGATCCGGCATATCTAGGTCGGAAATTAGTTTCTGTTGCTAGAAAATATAAAAGAAAAAAAAAATAGCGGTTTTTTCAGTTTTTTACGGCTTGTACTTTAATAATCGTTGTATTTTTTCTCCATTATAATTTCAAGCAACAGAAACTAATTTCCGACCTAGATATGCCGGATCCCATTGTGTATACAAAGTTTCATGTTATTCTAGCACGGCGTTTTGAAATGAGAGTGTAAATACGTTTGTATGGAGAACCAAACGTACTGATGCGCACTCTTAAGCTTTAAAAGCACACGATTACGAGATAACACATACCAAAACGTATACCCGATCCCATTGTGTATACAAAGTTTCATGTTATTCTAGCATGGCGTTTTAAAATGAGAGCCTAAATACGTTTGTATGGAGAACCGATCCACACCGATCGTACTGCGCCCTCTTAACCGTTTTCCAGGCGTAGTACGTTTCATCGACCACATACGTGTCAATAGAAAATTCAATCCTAGTTCTCTGATTTAAGGCTCATATTACATTGCATTTTCGTGAAAAGTGACTCGTCTTGAAAAGAATTACCATAACTTAAGTATTTTGAGTATATATTTTGTTTTTTGTAAAGTTTTCTAGATTGGCGCGGCCAGGAAAAATAAAATAAAATAAATATTAGGGGATATTTTTTACACAAATCGAACTAGTCCCACAGTAAGCTCAATAAGGCTTGTGTTATGGGTACCAGACGACGACATATTTAATAGAATATATCTATTATTTAAATACATAGAAAACATCCAAGTCTCAGGACAGATGTCTCTGCTCACCACAGAAACAAATGCCCTTACCGGGAATCGAACCCGGGACCTCTAGCCTCGGAGGCAATGACACTACCAACTTAGGCTAAACAAGGCCGACAACTTAGGCTAAAAAGGGGTAAGATAAGGGACCCACTCACTCACTTATAATATCCCTTTCATTGCCACATAGTGCTACGCGCTACGCTCGTAGGCCGTAGCCGTGTATTCGTCGTATGTAGCCAGTAGCAGCTATGAACAGAGTACCCGACAATCGGGTTCTCGGCGCTGAATGTGATATCTATACTTAATATTATAAAGCCGAAGAATTTGTTTGTTTATTGTTTGAGCGCGCTAATCTCAGGAACTACTGGTTCGAATTGAGAAATTCTTTTTGTGTTGGATAGTCCATTTATCGAGAAAGACTTTAGGCTATATAACATCACGCTGCAACCAATAGGAGCGAAGACGCGGACGAAGTTGCGCGCAACAGCTTGTGTTAGATATGCACGACATGATGTAAAGACAACGACTTCTCAAGTCCATAAAGCGTCGGCAACGCGCTTTTGATTGTTCTGGAGTCGCAAGTGTCCATAGGCTACGGTGTCTGCTAACCATCAGGGCAGGCCGGAAGCTTGTTTGCCACCGTCGCTGTATAAAAAAAACTCAAAATATGGCTGTGATATCACAAACTTAACCCTAGCATGTCTTTAACTAGTAATTTGCCGAAAAACTATGAAACAAAAACTATGTTTTTAGTGCGTATGCATGTTATAAACTTTAAATTGCTGTAAGTAGGACCTACTTCAGAACATTTTGTCGTAGATATGTATTTTTCAAAATAGCTCTGATTTTGTCAATAACTTGTCAATATTTAATTTGTAATAATCAACTACACAGAATAATGCATTTTTCTTTCTTGATGCATTTGTGTTTTGCTTATATATTTGTGTGTGATTTGGTCCTTGGCATAATTCTTCATTGATTTGATGGCATGTGGACACTTCATTTCAATAGTAGGTAATCTTCGCACAGCACAACCCATCTGGCGAGGCGCCAAGAAATTCTTAACTTAGCCTAGCACGGTCATGGTTATTTCGGATATATATAGCATTCGTCTCTTATAATCAAATACATAAACTCAAACTCAACTTAAAATGATTTATTTGTAAACATAGGTTACAGTGTTGGTACAAAAAATGTGTGTGAACGCTGTTTTGCCGACAGGCAAACAAATTTGGAATTAGGTATACACATACCAATTAATAGTACATTATTACAGAGGCCGGGATGAAAGGGGTTGCCGGCCGAAGACATATATACGGATAGGTCTAAGGCGGGCAACCCCAAATTTCCCGCCGAGGTATGTATAGTGCTTTTCTCAAACATGCAATGAAATAAACAACAAAAAAAATATTTTTAATACGCATAGTGGCAGAATGTCACGATGCCTGTGCCACAAATTTATGTGAAATGGAATTAAAAAAGAGGACTTTGCCGGCCTAGGCCTGCAAGATTTGTATGAAATTCCATTAACGACCTCTTGTCCTAGCCTCACCTGAAACGTCCTACTTCGCAGCCTATTTTAAGGAACATAACATCAATATTTCATTGCATGTTTGAGAATAGTACATTACTACAGAGGCCGGGACAAAAGGGGTTGCCGGCCGAAGACATATAGACGGCTGAGCGAAGCGAGGCCGGATAGGTCTAAGGCCGGCAACCCCATATTTCCCGCCGAGATATGTATCGTGCTTTTCTCAAACATGCAATGAAATAAACAACAAAAAATCAAAGTTTTTTTTAATACGCATAGTGGCAGAATGTCATAATGCCTGTGCCACAAATTTATGTGGAATGAACATTAAAAAAACCGGCCAAGAGCGTGTCGGGCCACGCTCAGTGTAGGGTTCCGTAGTTTTCCGTCCGTCACATTAAGTTGACATATTAAGTACAGAAACACAAAACCCTAAAAAGCACGTCATTTCATTGTATTTAAGTTTCATCATCATCAGCCTATGTCAGTCCACTGCTGGACATAGGCCTATCCCATGGCACGCCACCGAGCTCGGTCTTCAGCTCCTCCAATCCCTGCCTCCTGCCTTACGAATGTCGTCACCCCACCTAGCTACAGGGCGTCCTACACTACGTTTGCCGACACGCGGTCTCCACTCAAGAACCAGTCTGCCCCAACGGCCATCGGTTCTGCGACATATGTGACCTGCCCATTGCCACATCAGCGTACTAATTCGCTGAGCTATGTCGGTAACCTTGGTTCTCTGACGAATAACTTCATTCCGGATACGATCCCTAAGAGAAACTCCGAGCATAGCTGTCTCCATAGCTGGCTGAACGACCTTAAACTGGTGGACAAGGCGCACAGTAAGTGGTTACGTTTCGGCTCCGTATGTCATGACAGGTAGGACGCACTGATTAAAAACTTTAGTTTTTAGGCTTTGAGGTATCGGTGACAAGAAGACTCGACGCAGTTTCCCAAACGCTGCCCATCCCAGCTGAATCCGCCTCCTGACTTCTTTATCGAAGTTGTTTCTGCCTAGTTGGAGCAACTGCCAGTTGGAGGCACCACAAGTAGGAATGTCCTGGAGCTTTATTTGTGCTCATGAATTAGTTAGTATCGTGATTTGAACTTAAACTTTCTTTAATCATGTTTATAACTGTCACTAAGGCGCCTTCCTGATTTGATGCGGAGGCGGTACGATACCAGAAAACTGTCAGCTGTCAGTGTCAACCGATACGAATGCAGTACTACGCCGCTTCTGTGCATGGTATTACTACTGCGCAAACGTAATACTGACAGTATTTCGTCAAGTGAGGAAATCTCACATCAGTAAACTCACGGGAAAGAACAAAATACCTATCACATATCGCTCTCGCCCCGCCAAGTCAGGAAGTCGCCTAGAATGGTTCATCGTCATCATCATCATCAGCCCGCAGTCATCCACTGCTGGACATAGGCCTTCCCCAATTCGCACCACCACACCGGGTCCTCCGCTCTCCGCTACTCTCTTCAGGTCGTCGGTCCACCGGCGGGAGGTCGTCCCACACAGCGATCGATTCGCTCGGCATCTCCTCTCCAGCTCCAGAACTCGTCGGCTCTTCGACAAATATGCCCTGCCCAGCATTACCCACTTCAGCTTGCTTATCCTAAGCGTCATGTCGGTGAGCTTGGTTCTCCATCACGCATTTTTTATTTTGTATCTAATTATTTATTTAGGTACAAACAAGCCTATACATTCAAGTCTTTTCACCAGCATAGAAGGCTTGACAAATGATTACGGCACCCTGAAAATAAAATCTCAACGAATTAAGTACTTGTCTCCACTCTGATCTTTACGTAAGGTCAAATTATATTAAGTTCATTGCAAAAACTAGGCGATTGTCTTTTTTAGCTCTCTCATAAATGATAATGCTCCACACAGTACCGCCCGCTTCGACCGTTATCTCCATACAGCAGTTACTGTGGATTAGCATACTCATACCTATTTGCATACAGCCGGCCCGTTGTAGAGCAAATCGTTTTAGAAATAGCCGTTTTTTTACATTACGGTTTAATTTTTAGGGTAAAGGTATGTATCGTTAAAAATAATAACCTAATCAAGGCGGCTGACTAAGTATTGAGTCACAATATAGTTTGACCCCTATAATAATGGTACGAGTAACTGATTAGATTTAAATATCACGATGCTGGTTTACTAATGGTGTTCATGACGTAAGCGAACTATAACTTATAAAAAGTGCGATATCTTCCTATTGTTAATAGTAAACAACATTTAATCACGTATTTATATATTTTATTTGACGTTTCGATTGTGTCGCAACATCGCAACCAAGGCTATTGCGACACATTTGAAACGTCGATAGAGCTCTAAAGATAAGCTTTGGTAAGTCTTAATCCCTTGCAACATCGAAAAACTTAAGCTCGCTACGCACCAAGCGAAAAACTGCGAAATGATGGGATAATTTCACTTAATGTTCTAAATTTGGAACAGTAAGCGACTTTTTGAAATTTGGGACAGTGTAAGCTCAACTGCATGCAGCTCTGTAA
Organism: Notocelia uddmanniana; assembly: GCA_905163555.1. NCBI lineage: Eukaryota > Metazoa > Arthropoda > Insecta > Lepidoptera > Tortricidae > Notocelia > Notocelia uddmanniana. Next base: position 47,312,510 of record LR991053.1, read on the forward strand.
GCCAGCTCTAGGTACTAAATTATAGCCCTTCGAATATGATTCCTTTCGGAGCAATTATCTCCGAAGTTATATTTATTTACAATTTCCTATAGGAAAAAAATATATAAGAATATTATACATCAAAATTTCCTAGTTTGTTGCGCGATGCGCAGCGAGTTCAAATTTTTTGATGGTGCAAAATTTTTTAACACCATACAACGCACTAAAAACCATAAGTACACCGTGCTTTGCAATTTTGATGTTGATTTTATATGACGATATTGTCTATAATTTGTACAGGAGTAAAACGTATTGCTAATTCAAAATTAAATCTCATAATTTTCGTACTAATTTATTCAGTTAATACCAATAAAAGCTCTTTTGCGCACATTAATATTTAATTAACTTCATTAACACAGTAATTTTCATTTTAACGTAAAAGTAATAATCCGCAAGTAAAAAAAAATGTATGCATTAAGTAAAAAATTACACAACATTATTGTCACGGCAAATCGTGACAGCTTACATTCGATACCAATACCTTAGCCAATATCAACTGAACATCCCTAGCGCTCGGGATGAATACTTTAAAAATCTTCGGAAATTGCTTCAAATAAAATTTCCTGCGAGCCACTTTCATTTTTCCCTCCATATCTACTTTGAAGTCTCTTTAGCATTCCGGTCCTCAAACTGAGTCCCTAGGGAACAACGACAAACGTGTTTAAACAACCCTTGGGCAAAAATGTCATTTTTCCACTAAGCCACAGGATATCGGACTCAATTTTTATATAAATTAGTTGGGACAAACGAGGAAGTTGGAATTTGGCGGATTAACGATGTTTGTCGTAGTTTTCAAGGGTTTTGCCTTGCGGAAATTTTGTAAAAGAACAAAAGGCTATGGAGAGTACCTTTTTTTCTTTAGTTTTTAAGAAGACAGAGACGCAAAGTAGCATGTCTGTGCGTCTTCTACAAACTGTACTTCGGTGAGTGTGCTCAGGAGCTCCATGAGCTCATACCGCCTTCCCCCTTCTTCAATCGGACATCCAGACGTACGGATGGCTACCATCCTTACCTGGTCGAAATTCCTCTAATTCGAACCAAGAGCTTTGCATCTTCTTTTATAATGCGCACTTCTAAGGTTTGGAATTCTCTGTAGGCGTCTGTATTTCCGAGTTCATATAACCTGGACATTTTTAAGGCACGAGTGAATAGGCACCTTCTGGGTGAGCTCGCTTCATCATCGGCCTCATCTTTGCCCCCTGGCTAGATGCTGGCCAAGAGCAATCCCATTTTTTAATAAATAAATAAAAAGACAGTCCCGATCTGAAATTATGTGTTGCCACGGTAACACAACAGAATTGTAGATATTACAATCAGAAATAAAGTGGTCTATCACTTTTTGGTTCTATTATTTGTATACTAAGGTTCACCACCATACCATCTTTTTTTTTTATTAAAAATGGAATTGCTCTTTGCCAGCATCTGGCTAGATGCTAGCAATCAAATGGGGCAAAGATGAGGCCGACGATGAAGCGAGCTCACCCAGAAGATGCCTATTCACTCGTGCCTTAAAAAGGTCTAGGTTATATGAACTCGGAAATACAGACGCCGGCAGAGAATTTAAAAACCTTAGAAGTGCGCATTATAAAAGAAGATGCAAAGCGCTTGGTTCGAATTAGAGGAATTTCGACCAGGTAAGGATGGTAGCCGACCAGGTAACGGGATACATAGCACGTAGAACCGATGGCCGTTGGGGCGGAAAGGTTCTCGAGTGGCAACCACGTACCGAAAGGCGTAGAGTGAGCAGGCCCCCCACACGGTGGACTGATGACCCGGTTAGAGTCGCGGGTGTCCGCTGGATGCGGGTGGCGCAGGACCGGTCATTGTGGAAGTCTTTAGGGGAGGCCTATGTCCAGCAGTGGACGTCTTTCGGCTGACATGATGATGATGATGAGACGCACAAGCGAGTTACATTTGTAGCTTAAGATTAAGCTCCGCTGCACTCCGCACAACAAGTTGCATATCAATAAAAAATATCAGTTGAATTCCTGCATTATGTCTGAACTTTTCATCTTAACACTTTGATATTAAGTTTATTCTTACTACATAACCTAATTTTTAGAAATAAACAAACAAAGGAAATATGGCGTGTGTACGATATGGACGCGAAATATTCCGCAATTTAGTTCTAATATCCGAATTCCAGTACCGTACTTAGTTTTGATTAAATATCAGCCATTTCCTTTTAATTTACAATGTCCCTTGTTCTTGGGTATTTCTACAAACAACCAGGAGATATACTAGACTATACAGGGTGGAAAAATTATATGGGCCCTGGAGGGGAACTAACTTAAAACGTTGAGAGAGCTCAATTTGCTGAAAGGAAACATTATTTTATTACTCCTAAGCAAAAAAAAAAACGTTGTAGTTAATATGTCGTGTCGATTAATATGGAACGTATTCTCCCGATATGGGTTAGAATAATGGTGAGTGTCATATACAGGGTGATTTCTGGGTCGTGATCCAAAACCACTTTTTCTGACTCTGTAAATGATCCTCATTATCATGTAGTAGTATTTGATTAAAAGATAATTAGATTTATTTTTTCTTATTTTTCACGTAAAATTAATCTTATACTAAGTAATCATGGTCACCCTATGACTTTTAACATACGCTGTATGGAAAGCGACAAGACGTCACGTTGAGTAGGGTGACCAAACTGTATTCAAAAATGCTTTTTTTTATATTTGTAATCTGAAAAATAATCAACATTATTGATGATAAACAATAATTAACAACACCATTAGGCTCATCTTTGAATTCTGTATGATGTCTTGCTCTCTTGCTCCACGACCCAGAAATCATCTGTACATGTACCTAATAATGGGTTTGCATTTTACACGAGCTGAGTAACTAATACTTGTCACTTACACTTTTCACAGTGTGTGTAAAGGCTTATTGTATAGTGTCTCAGATGTCGATTAATAACCTACACTAGTAACTATTTCTAATTGTCATTGTCAATTGGTTGAGGGTATCTGATATATGAACAGGTGAACATTGATAACTTAATTTTTAAAATAAACACCCATACAAAAACAACACTTATACTAAGCCAGATAAGCTTATAGTCAAATACCATTCACACACTTGCAGCGTTGCCACATTGAATGGCGATGGAAAATGGAATAGAAATGTATAGTTACAGTATTGTTACAAACTCTACTTATTATACAAAAGTATAACGTAAGACCCATTGTAAAACACTACTCTACCACATTTGCCCAGGGAACCAATCTCAATGCAGCGAATATAACTTTGAGCCGTAGATGAGTAACAAACTTCAGTTATTTATACTGTTCATTTTAATACGAAAGGGACAATGTGTTGCGAACTCCGTAGAAACACCCTAAACTTAGTAAATAGCCATAGAAGTACGGTAAATAGACGCCGCATAGTTTTCATTTAAATATGAGATTATTTAATTATAGAAACAGTTATTTTTCAACTTTATTTGGGGTTACTTTATTGTCATCTACCTAAAAAATAACCGAGACCGAGAGACATCATATAAAAACACAAATAATATATCTACTCATATTATTGTTGTAACACGCGGCCTGTGTACCTATTGGGTGGAATGCAAAAAAATGTACATAGTTAAACCTTTAATGGCCGAATACATGATACGACAATGATATAATTAGTTATCCTAAGCAATACTATATTCTTAGCAAATATATAAATGAATTGAATTAATCTAATCTGCACTTTAATAGGCATATATTTTACATGGATAACTTTAAAAATACAATCCACCCTATTACTTCTCTTGTTTTGTCTAACTCTATATCTGTGGCATCTACTCCAGGTACATCACATCAAAATATCACTTTACACCCAAACCCCGAACTTCTGTCCAGGATTAAATCCTAGGACATTATCACGAGACAATAGCTTCACATAAAACGTAAGAAGAACATTACTCGGGCGACCTATATTCAACCTTAACGGGCAGGAATAAAGTACAAAATTGAGTGTTTTTCGTATGTTTATACCACTTGGTGGATAGTGGACAGGGAATGTGTGGGGTTTATTTCAGAATGTGGTAAAGTTATTAGGGTAAGACGAAATCAATTGACAATATTGACTCATTTTCTCTTACGTCTCAAGTAGGTATTACGAAGGTAGAAGTGATAACTCACTTATAAGTAATAAAAGTAAATATGAACATAATAAGTAGTAGTAATAACAAGAAACCAATAACTAATCAAATAATACATCTCCTGTCGTTCCGGTGCAAATACGCCTATATTTGCGATATTTCCTCGTTGCATAGTCAAACTCATATGTGTCTAGGACATCCACCACCACCATATCAGCCAAAGGACGTCCGCTGCTGGACATAGCTCCCCCAAATTCACGGGAGGTATATGCCATAATCGCCGCACTTGGCATGCGGGTTCGCGATCGCAGTATCTCCACCGCGCTCTCAAGGATGCTGTTGCCCATCCCCCGGTGGTCTTGGTCGTAGTTTTAGGACATACCCGGGTCCAAGGACATACCCTGTTCTAGGACATCAATAGATTCACATAGCATTCCATAAACATAAATTAGCACTGAGAGCCGTGGCGAGTGCCAAGCAGTACGTGACAATGTCTTATCGATGTGATAAGACGATAAGTGATAAAAATCATACACCCGCTGATCTTCGGCCCCAGCCAGAGTTCGGATCCACCATATCAGCCAAAGGACGTCCACTGCTGGACATAGGCCTCCCCCAAATTCACGGGGGGTATATGCCATAATCGCCACGCTTGGCATGCGGGTTGGCGATCGCAGTATCTCCACCGCGCTCTTAGGGATGCTGTTGCCCATCCCCCGGTGGTCTTGGTCGTAGTTTTAGGACATACCCGGGTCCAAGGACATACCCTGGTCTAGGACATCAATAGATTCACATAGCATTCCATAAACATAAATTAGCACTGAGAGCCGTGGCGAGTGCCAAGCATTACGTGACAATGTCTTATCGATCTGATAAGACGATAAGTGATAAAATGGCAACCATCATACACCCGCTGATCTTCGGCCCTAGCCAGATTTCGGATCATAATATCCTATTAACAAGTAAATTTTTAACAAAAAAACACCGACTCCAAACTTTGCCAGACCCTATCCTCTTGGTAATTTGAGTTCCTTATTTATTGCCATACCCCATCCTCTTGGTTTATAATTTGAGGAGTTCCTTCGAGTTTTCCAAGATCCCGTCATCAGATCCAGACTTCGTGATAATGGGACCGACTAGAAAAAACACCCTTTCAAACAAAAAAAGAATTTTTGAAATCGGGTCACTTAGTCTCCGAGTAATCGGTGAACCTGAACATACATAAAAAAAATATGCCGACGAATTAAGAACCTCCTCCTTTTTTTGAAGTCGGTAAAAAAGACAACAGAGCTAACTTGGACGATCAGATCCGAACCATGACTGCATCAAGATCAATATAAAAATCCATAGAAAAGTTATACGTATGTCCACCAGTCGAAGAAATTATGCTGGATACAAAAAAAGTCAGTCAAGTCGTTTATTGGACATAGAAACCTCTTGGTTCTAGTAGGTTTTAAATCTATATACATATGATAAAGATTTCTTTTCAACTAATTTATAGTGTGTCGAGTAAGAGCATTACCTATATATTGAGTTAATTCCCCAGGTCTCGTCCGGCTGCACCGCACTGCGACTCCTGTCCTATGATATACAGCAAGATTAACTTTTCTCCCCGGTCAGAAACGAAAAAGTTTCCGTCCGCGCGGCAAAGGAACCTAGTTTACAAAGTCACAAGCTTCTGGTAGTTTCGATATTCATAGGAAACTTGTTTTAATGAAATTGAACATTAAAACTATACTTAGTGGTTCTGTGAGCTGTAAAATTCGCGCAAAAATACATTTTAAATTTTCAAAATTTCCAACCTAGGTACATAACGAAGAAAAACTGTATAATTTTCGAGCCTGCTCACAAAATTTAACAATAATTAGTTGAAAAAATGTGACCTGTAGAGGACAACTAAACATTTTTTTTTTTAAACTGACACGAGACAAAAATTCTTTATAATTATTTAGCCTGCTCACAAAATGTAGTGACATTCTCATGAGAATCGGTTGAAATATGTGACAAGAGGAGAACATATCCGAACGCAGAAACATACCTACGAAATCAATGTTTTTTTTTAATATCAATAAAAACTGGCTCGACAAAAATTCTATACAATTATCGAACCGGCTCTAAATTTCACGAGAATCGGTTGAGAAATGCCACCAGTAGAGAAGAACAACCGGTAATCCGGACATATGGATAAGAAATCATTGTTGACGAAGCTGAAGCGGAGACCTTTTCGTAATTGGTCAAAGAGATAAAAAGCCCGCGATCTGCCAGGCCGGGTGCAACCTTTGAAATGCCGAGTTTGGTGTCATCTAGATTTCCTTACTTATCGTATCGTATACCGTCAGTATTAAATATATTTGCGCAGAAACGATGCAATACGAACACAATTTTAAAATTGGTCAACGACGAAATAGGCAGTTATAACATTGCGAATTACTTTTACATAGTGATTTCTCCCACTGCCATTTCGTTCCACGTCCGCGATACAAGCACACAAGTAAAACAACACAACGGAATCGTTTTGTTCTGATCCCAGCCCCGACACTGCGAGATAATGTGGAACGATGATATATGCATACACCAGTGTTAAATGTCCCGGGGCGTTAGAAAAGCAATAGTGTTGTCCGCATATTCACTCGATTTCGGCCGAATATCATTTTTCATTTTCATTTATGTTCCTATGTCCCCTAGATGGGGCAAAGGGCTTCCACAGTGCGCCGGCATCCCGTTCGGTCTTGAGCCGTATTATGATCGGTCCGGTTTTGCACTATTTCAGTTTCTTTAATCAGTATAAGGTTCGGGTAAGCGAGGGATTGGCCCACTATACCCTAGCCCACAGGTGGGGCTGCCACCTTAGAGTCTGTGAGCGTACTCGGTTTTGTTTCGGGTTTCCTCCCTGGTGAGTAGATTCTGTTTTGAGGCGCAGAAGATTCGCCTTTCGCCCTGCACCCTTAGCTCAACTGCAACTCTAGTTGGCGGTCGCGCGGTGGCGCGGTTGCAGCAGTTCCCAGGAGGGACGGCGGGGACGTGGGTGACTCGGACTGGCCAGGGCTCTGCTTTATATCGGTGTTCCGCCACTAAAGACCAGACCCTGATTCCCCCCCCCCCCCCCCCCCTCGGCCAAATTTACTATATGTATACTTGGAGGTTCACCCGTGTAGACTTGGGCTATAATAGGTCTGAGGTCCCCCGCCTATCGTAAAAGACGACTAAAGGGGGTCATAGGGGTTGCTTATCCAGGAGCGGACTGTGGTAGCGACCACCAGCTACTTGTTGCTACGTTTCGCCTTCGGTTTAAAAAAGGACAAGTGACTAAATATGCACCTAACATGCGGCGTGTTGATACCCAATGTTTTGAAAAGGCTGTAGAATCGAAGTTACAACAACAGCCAAGTATAGACATATCGGACCCTGACACTGCTTGGAAGATTCTTCAGGACATTATCATACAGTCTGTCAAAGAAAACGCGCTCCCTAAACCGGTAATGAAGCCTTACATTTCAACTGAGACCGCTGGTGTAATTTTACAAAGAAGAGAAATAAAACAGAGGGGCTTTACCTCTCCAGACACCTTAGACCGCTACAACCAACTCGGTGCAGAAGTCCAAAAGAGATGTCGCAGAGATCATGACCAGTACATCAATAACGTCTGTACAGGCCTGGAAAAGAACCCGATCAGAAACGAGACTAAAGACCTTTTTGATAAGGTTAAAGAACTTACTAGATTTCGTAACATAAAAAACATGTGCCATAGCTGATGAGAGTGGTAATGTTCTTACTGAAAAGGTTTTGGATCGCTGGAAAAGGTACTGTGCCCCTGGTATACGATACTGGTCAGCCGGTACAAAAAGGTACAAGCACATCAACAACCGGATATATTGTTTTCAGAGGTTGAACTCGCTATCAAAACCATGAAATCTGGGAAGTCACCAGGTAAAGATGGTATTCCTGCAGAGCTTTCGAAAATTTTGGGACCTAAAGGAACACAGCAAATTTATTATATATGCCATTCTGTTTGGAAGACCAGGAGATGGCCCGTTGATTGGACAGAGTCGATATTTATGCCTCTGTACAAGAAAGGTTCTACCAAAGTCTGCGGCAACGCCGGTCTGTGATAGTCTGGACAAACTGTTTGTGGTTGGTGGAGTGGAAGGCAAGAGGGCCAGAGGACGCTCACCAACTAGATGGATAGACCAGGTCAAGGTAGCCACTTTCTCAAGCAAGTTTCACCAAGCAGTGAGGGCTACCATGGATCGAGACCGATAGAGACAAGTCATTAGATCAGCGAAATCCAACAGTGACCACGATCCTCACGAATGAGGGACCGACTGTAGAGAGATAGAGAGGGGTTGCGAGTATGGTGGCTGGTGGGAGATGTGGCGGGGGCCGCAGCATTTGCCTATCAACCCTTGTATATATCCTTCCAGTCTTTGTACCATTTTTTTTTATTAAAATTGTTTTTTAATTGCACTGCCCACAATTTTTCTGCTTTGCCTTAAAGTTGACTGGTAGAGAAAGCATTAAGTCCGCCTTTTGTACTACTTTTGCCTTTGCTGTCTTTTTTGTGCAATAAAGATTAAATAAATAAATAAACCCCAGGGAAGGTGACGTAGTGGTAAAGTAGCATAGTGCGAAAGATTCGGAGGTAAGTGAAAAATTTAATAATTCCTCGCCATGAATGTGATTTTAAACCACGACCTCTGAATTCAGCTAACCAACTTAGCTATCGTGGGAACCCCTGTAGTGACACCCGGTAGCTCAGTTAGGCATGATCGTGGGTTAAAATCCCATACATGGCAAATCATTTCTCAATTCACTATTTTCAAATTATCTTTGATTAAAAAGGTTATATGCACTGTAAATCATCAATAAGTCAGTATCAGTCTCGTACGAGACAATATACATCTCTAAGATATTTAATTAATATTATGTACTTATTGTTTAGTCGCACAGAGACCCGTATTCAACATACGTCCCTAACATTCCCTTGTAAGTTTATTTTCATTTAGTGACATAAGTGTTTAATCAGTATAGTTATGAAATCATTATCATTATTGTCAGTTTTTTTTATTGCTTGCCTTGCCTTGCCTTGCTTGTTGTTGTGCCTTGTGTGTTGTGTTGTGTGTATTTGGAGAATAAATACTTGATTTTATGTTATTGATTTTTTAACCAACGATGCACCGTATATGGTAATTCCACCCAGTCTATCGCGGTGGCACTGGCTTTGTCTCAGACAAAGGCCGAAACCCTTTCGACGATATTTCGGCCAAACTCGACAATACCCTATTATGCTAACTAGCGTTAGGACGAACACATTATCTTCCGCATCAAGTGCGGGTTTGCATATATATTCACTCTGGGATAATGTATTCTGGCTTGCATGACATGGGAACAATGTACTTTATTAATAGAAAAATATTGCAAGGAAGAACAAAAATTGAATTTTATGCAACAGTTACGTAATAAGGGTTCTTAAAATTCGACAGTATAAAATTAAAGGATCGAGATTTTTTTCTAGGTCACTAAAATAATTTGATATAAATTAAGAATCGATGTGGTGGCAGAATACGGGAATTGACGCGGGCCCCTTTTAAAAATTAAAAAGAAATAATAATAATAATAATAAAATAGACAGGACCTGTTGGAGCTACTGAAAACGACAGAAGTTTTCAGTAGCGCCATCAAAATGGAATTTGGTGTAGATAAGTGTGCGGTCATGCATGTACAGCGGGGGAAAGTTGTAAATTCAACAAATTTACAACTTTCTGAGACAATGTCGCTCAGATCTCTCTCCGAAGCAGAAACCTATAAATATCTTGGTATGTCACAGGCTTTGGGTATTGAGGGTGAGGGCATAAAGCAGGCGGTGAAGGAGCGCTTTTTCTGTCGCCTGACAAAAGTACTTAATAGTTTTTTGTCAGGTGGCAATAAGGCGCGCGCCTTCAACGCCTGGGTTATGCCCTTGCTCACATACTCCTTTGGCATACTAAGGTGGACTCAGACTGAGCTGGATGCCCTGGATCGAAGGGTGCGTGTACTGCTCACTGCACACCGCATGTTGCACCCACGTTCGTCTGTTATGAGACTGTACATCCCGCGGAAGTGTGGAGGTCGTGGCTTTTTAAATGCCAAAGGCCTCCACAACCGCGAGGTGTGCAGTCTCAGGGATTATTTCCTAAACAGCGAATGTGGGATGCATCGAGACGTAGTGGCAGTAGACGCATCTTTCACCCCGCTCTCCATGGCAAACGAGAACTGGCGCAGATTTAAAGTACTGAGCACCGAGGACCGCAAGGCGGAATGGAAGAGTAAGGAGCTACACGGGCGGTTCTACAGGGCCCTTACGGGGCCCGACGTAGACCTGCTCGCGTCGGTGAACTGGCTACGTTTCGGGGATCTCTTCGGGGAAACCGAAGGTTTTGTCTGTGCAATTGCGGACGAAGTTATCATGACGAACAACTACCGGAAATATATCCTGAAGGACGGTACGGTCGACATTTGTCGGGCATGCCGCCGTCCCGGAGAGTCACTCAGGCATATCATTTCCGGTTGTAGTCATCTTGCTAACGGCGAGTACTTGCACAGGCATAACTTGGTAGCCAGAATTATTCACCAGCAACTTGCTCTTTCATACGGTCTTGTGGACTTCGAAGTGCCGTACTATAAATACTTACCTGCGCCAGTTCTCGAAAATGGTCGTGCTACGCTCTATTGGGATCGATCTATCATCACGGATCGGACTATTGTAGCCAATAAGCCCGACATCGTGCTGATAGATCGATCGAAGCGCCAGGCAGTGCTCGTCGACATCACCATCCCCCATGACGAGAACCTCGTGAAGGCCGAGAAGGACAAAGTCAGCAAGTACCTAGACTTGGCACACGAGGTAACCGCCATGTGGGATGTTGATTCGACGATCATTGTCCCGATAGTCGTTTCTGCGAACGGTCTAATAGCGTAGAGTCTCGACCAACATCTCAAGAGACTCTCGCTAGATGGCTGGGTCAAGGGTCACATACAGAAGGCGGTACTCCTGGACACGGCGCGGATAGTCCGGAGGTTCCTCTCTCTGTCGCCCTAACCACCGGTGGCTTAGGCCCTGCCTCGCTGCCGGCGGCACCCTAGGTTAGGTTTTTATAATGTTTTTTATATTTTGTAAGTGTATTTTTATATTTTACCTTTTGTAAATCCATTGTACAAACCTAACCTAAGACGAAAAATAAATAAAGGAATAATAATAATAATTTATTGAATAAATGAAGTACATATTGCTGCTTACATTGTTTTTTATCTTAAAGGTAGGTAGGTACTTACTAATAGCAACACACCCAACCGACCAATGGCAAACCCGACATGCCAAATGCCATAAGGTCTACAAATGGGTATATAGTTGTGCTGGTACTAGGCACCTACATAGTCGAGTGCGAGTGAGTAAGCGTCCTCTGCTCCCCGTACTAGTATTGAACTGTATCACGGTGGAAACAGGATTCACGATTCTAAATTCAAATCTGTAGTAAAACAAACACTTATTTCAAAAGCATATTATAAGGTAAACGATTACATCATGGACAGGGATGTTTGGCAGTGATAGTGTCCTGCACGGCTAATCTATCGCGAAAATAGGTTTTCTACTGTAGCTTGTTATTTTTGTAGTAACTGAGACTGTAATTTTATATTTAACTATACAATGTATATTGTTTTGAAAAAATGACACCTCGCCGAGTTTCTTACGCCGGTTCTTCTCGTGGCAGAGGTTTATTTTTCCGAACCGGTGGTAGTTTATTGACGTTCATAGGTGCATGTAATATGCCTAATTTGAAGAATAAACTACTTTTACTTTTACTTTACACCAATCTCGTTATTCACGACTTTTATATAACGTAATCTCAAAAGTTAAATATGGTTTACAAATTTAATAAGTGAATAAATGTATGACTAAAGCTACCCTAAATCTTGTACTTGTATCATTTTTAAGCATGCATGAAAGTATAAAGTAACAAAAACACTTTAATTATTTAAGTAACAATCATGTGGGTCGACTGAGAAACATCAACATTCCGTTGTTAGTTGCAGGTTTAAGCGTAAACATGTAGTATATGCAAAATAATCAGATCAGTCATAACTTACACAAATTCCTTCTGGATATGGTACTGAATTGTATAATAATGTATGGAAATCCATTTTGATTCTCCCACCAGTCATATTTTAATGGCTTGTCTATGGTATTATAGACTTGCATTTGTATAAAAAGTTTTTTTTTTTTTTAATACTGTTATCAGACTTTTAATTGACAGTATAATGCTGGAGTAGAAAAAATAATTTTCAATCCCTTGCTTCGTGGCCTTTGTACTAATGTAGTATTAATACGAGTGACGTTACTGGAACGTTCTATTTACTGAAATCATACGTTACCGTGGTCCGTGTTTTAGGGCAACTTATCGCGGACTTTGAAAGTCATCCCAATGCGCACAGTGGGGACAGAATCTTTGAAATTAGACAAAATAATTATTTTCGTAAAGGGTTACTTTTTTTAAATATAGATACTTAATCATACGTCAGTATCACCACATAGTATAAAACAAAGTCGCTTCCCGCTGTCTGTCCCTATGTATGCTTGAATCTTTAAAACTATACAACGGATTCTGATGCGGTTTTTAAATAGATGGAATGATTCAAAAGGAAGGTTTATATATGTATGCATAATATTGTAAAGAAACTCTCGATAATTTTAGAGGTTTCTAATGTGATGTCGTAAATAAACATATTTTTTTCGCTTTCATTGCAAACGCTGGCTGAACCTTACTATACTGGCGTATTTAAATAATGTACTATAGTATTGTACACCTAAAAAAGGTCAACAAAAAAGTCCGCGGTGGTATGTCTATCTTTTAGGGATAACCCACAATAACCATTTTTTGTCCTTTACTTTTTACGAGAAATAATGGCTTATTTACGAAGCGATTTAAGCAATACAGCATTAACCTTTATCCAATTAAGTACCTTATATACAGTTTGCATTTAATACAGATCAATACGGCCCTGTACAGCATGAAATTTAAATGAAAATTTTCGAAGATATTACAGTTTGAAAATGCAGGGACATAGCGGTTGCGGCGGTACCGGTCGGATAAAGAAACATTCTGCAGTATACCTATATTCTTAATTTTTATATCAGCATTGCAACCGTGCGAAGCCGGGGCGGGCCGCTAGTAAATTATAAATTACAATCTCACAGCAGGCCCGTAGCACTGGGTTTTTCAAAAAAACTCATGTACGAAATATACTTAGCGCCAGATAAAATCGCACAAATTTAGTTTTGAATTTTCATACATTTTGCTACGATAATGGGCCAAATTTTTTTGTTTTTTTTTTTCTAAAACGTTGTATGGTACATTTGTTTACAATATAATCGCCAAATATCAAGTTTATTGGCGAGATAGCACTCATTTTGATGGTATTCTTATATGTACCTTACTTACAGTTACATGCACGCAATCATCTTAAATACTTATAAATTATAAATATTAATAGTTAGCTAGGTACTTACTACTAGTATATGATATTGATCAGTAACTTTTTAGTGAAGGAAAACATCGTAAGTCCGTAATAACCGGTCTAATCCCAACAAGATCAAGGTGTAGTTTTCCCTCTAGGTTGGAAGGTAAGTTGGCAGTTGCTTTCGTAAAACTAGTGCCTACGTCAAATCTTGGGATCAGGTGTCAACGCAGACCCAGGGGTCCTTAGGCCACAACCGGTAAAGACGCTAGGAGGATGATGATGTTCGGTCACCAACCACGGAGTGCGTGAGCCGAGTAAGACAGACAGGCCTGGCGCTAGCGAGAATTATGTAACACAAACTAAATTACTGAGCATGTTTCCCAGATTCACATACATGAGAAATTGAATTAAACTAGTACGTACTAGTTATAATCAGGACCTCTATTCATGACTAATTCCTCTCTATTACTGGTTTTAATTAAATTGTATTTCGCAACGCTGGTTTCAGATGTAAACATTGGGCTTTGCCGATTTGTAAAATAATATACATCTTGATATTAACTTTGTCCAACATTGCCTTCCTCGGGCCCACTGTGGGCTCGTTCGGAATCGCTGACAAACGCCCACTCCGCCGGGGACGATTTGTCAACCCGGTGTTTTCCTACCTTTCCTAGCTTTCGGGTGTGGCGCACTTGCAGCGATTATTATTCAGATTTTTTTTAGGTAAGTATAAGTATAAATACATTTTACAAGTCAAATTTTTTACATTCGTTATTTGTGTGTTCTACTAATTAGATTATGTAAACATTCCCGTACATAACATTATACATATGTTTAAAGTCAGACATTTAACTACATTTTTGAGATAATATTGGAGACGGATTCAGATTCCAATTCAAACATTTATTTGTGACAAAAAAAAACAATACAAAAACGTAGACGATGACGGCCGTGTCACGAAATGGATCCAACTCAGCATAGTTCTGACTTTACAGCCGGCGCTGAACTTCTGTTGGGACTGAACTATTCTACTGACAATTATTAAGATATATCGATAGTCGTAGACAAATAAGCGAGACAAGATAATTGCGTATGATTTATCGAAATTGACTTTGACTTTGAGTTTATTAGTTTTAAAAATGTTATTAGAACATCATTTATATATGCAAACAGTTCATAGTATAACCAAGTGAGTGAGGTTCTTATGCAATTATTGTAAATACACAAATACCAGCATATCACACATGCAATAATGTACTGCTGCCAATTCACTTCTAATTTAACCATTCCTAATAATTCTGGCACTAAAAATTTGAAATTATTCCAGCTCTCGTGATCAAAAGGTTGATTTTTGGTGCTAGCGGGTCTTCAATATACTAAAAGACATATCCCAGTGCTTGACACTGACTAAATACTAAATACTTTCAATTTTAAGTTATAATATAAATGTCAACTGTGAAGATAGGCTATGTCAGTCACCGCAGAGCTCACGAGCGACGCTCTGCATAAATAGCCAGTTTCTTCGTCTTTTTTCAGTCGCCGTGCTTGTCATCGGCCTTTGATAGTTGCTATTTTATCACTTACCGTCGTGGATAAGACATTCGTCGCGTTCTGACAATTATGCGAGTGCGAGAGTGACGGGCGTCTTATCCACAATGATAAGTGATAAAATGGCAACCAGCGTACGCCCGCAAGATGATAATGATAATGAGATGTCAACTTTATCACCTCCAACTTTTACACTACCGAATCGCTAGCAGTGGGACCGCACCCCACTCCTCTATCCGCTAAGTGAACCTAATCCTAAGGGACGCAACCATAATATGCAGAAAAATATCTGCGTTCGAATGTTTTCCACGGAATGTGCTTCGTAAGTGTTTTCTGCGCGATCGGTTCGCTCGGGCAGACAAATCATTGCGGAATATTATTAGATATGCAAATATTTTTGCAGATAAGTTCTGCAATCTGGGATATAGGTGTTGCCGCAAAATTTAATAGTATTTATTTATTTAAACTTTATTGCACAAAATGTAATTGTACAAATGGCGGGCTTAATCCCAAATGGCATTTTCTACCAGCCAACCATTGGGCTAAACAAAGATTTATGAATGGTGCAAAGAAAAAAAGCTTGACAATATCTAATAAGATAATGCGAAGACAAAATCAATATGTACACTACAAATAAACATATATAGATTCAAAATATTTAAATAGGTAAGTTACATACACGCTTTCCCAGTTATTTACACCCATACCTTTATAACCTTTTTTTTGCATACAATTAACAGTAACAGTCGAACTTTACGTACTAATCGTCATTACATTTATTAATAACTACAATAACATGCATTATTTAATGTCGGGTGCAGTGAAATTATTATTATGAATACATTCGATTTAAATTTAGAACACATTACATTATATATATAGAAGAGAACTTTTCGTTTATTATTCCTTTGGTTAAATAGCCTTAATTACTTTGAAACTGAATAAGTCATAAAAAGTGTTGTTTAGATTTGTTTTACATACTTATATATAAGTTGGTCGCACTCACACACACACACACACACACACACACACACACACACACACACACACACACACACACACACACACACACACACACACACACACACACACACACACACACACACACACACACACACACACACACACACACACACACACACACACACACACACACGCGCGCACACACACATACAGATTTATTTCTATTTGTTTTAATGATAATAGAGGATACCTACCCGAACAAACTTTTAGTACTGTTAATGTTATTCAAACGGTCACCACGATTGTTATTGTTGGTTGGTTGTGGGCCATTTTATGCCGCTTCGACCAGTATTTGATCTTTTGTGGCAGCCCTTATAGTTCGTTGCTTATACCCACTGCTTCCAAGAATTTCCAGACTCTTTGGGCTGCAATTTGTTGTATCTCCTCTGTTGCATGATGTCCCTTCTAGGTAGATACTTCTTTTGCGCATAAGCGGTCCACACGAGCAGAGGATGTGAATGGCTGTCTCCTCTGACTCTTGGCAGAACCTGCATGCTGCGCTTTGTTTTAAACCCATTTCACCACGATACAGGCTACGCCTAGTGTGGGACCACGGGCTAATTTATATTGTGTTCTGTTTCTTTTAAATAAACGATTTTTTTTAATTTTCATACAAAAATAGATTTATTAGTTCATATTCAATACATACTTTAATTATAGGGAGTTTTTCACGCCTTTTTCAAAGACTCTTATGCTGCAGCCAATTGGGAACTTAGCAATTTTTTTTGTTTATTTAGGTAAACATTGCTAGTGAGATTCAGAATGGCGAGTGTACCTTCACTTTATAATAATTGTACTGTACATGGGGACACATTTTTAAAGTAGGTACAGTATAGTTTTTTTAATACCACTTCGGTGGCAAACTAGCTTACGGCCCGCCTGATGGTAAGCGGTCACCGCAGCCTATGGACGCCTGCAACTCCTAGGGGTGTCACATGCGCGTTGCCGACCCTTTAAGAATTTATACACTCCTTTCTTGAAGGACTACATTTTCTTCGTATAATTCTTTTTATATTCATTTAGCTACACTTGCCATTATCTCACTATTGCTAGGCCTTCGTCCATTCGTCGCATTATATGCTTAAGAAATTGCTCACTTGCTACTAATCTAGAGTACATATATTTCAAATACGATAGTTGCTAATGGTAAATAGCCATTAAGAAATGACTGGTATACTTTTGAGCTATTATATTTTTCATCGAAAATTCAATTTGATGTAATGCGATACTTTGTCTGATACGGTGTGTTTTCTTCTAATATGATTATGATTGTACACTATTTAATAAGTACGTTTTATTATGAGGGGAGTGTTATATTTTATACGAGTGGTTTTGTATCTGTGACAAATTAACAACTTAAAATGACCTCCAATGATCTCCAATGATGAATAGTTCATAGTTCATTTATTTCTCATGTAGGTATAGGTATACAAAGATACACTTATGTTCGTCAATATTTACATTATATAAAATCGTGAAACTAATTATTATGAATCATTCATTACAAATACATTGATTCCAAACATCTTTGTCTCTTGCATAATCTGACACTTTATAGTACGATTTCCTAGTTAATATAAGTTTAACAACTTTCTTAAACTTATGGTCTGGAAGATTAGTTATAGTATAAGGTTATTTATTTTAAAAATGTATTGATTGCCCAATAAATGATTTCCTAAATTTTGCAAGTCGGATACGTCGTACGGCTAGTTTATCTTTTTCGCGTATTGAACTTATGCAGGTCACAATTTTTTGGCAAGTTTTGATAATTTTTTCTTGCATACATGATTGCCTCGTAAATAAATAATGATGGCACTGTAATTATGTTCGCTTCTCTAAACAAGTTCCTTAAAGAAAGTTGTGGTTTTAACTGAATGAATGAATGAATGATGAACTTAATAGACCTCGTCGGTGATGGCGGCATGATTTGGGGTAATATTTAAATGAATGGCCAGATGTTGCTCAAGATCGCGAGGAATGGAAAAAGAAGGGATCGGCTTCTCCCCAGCAGTGGGACATGATGGTCTCATCATAGCACTCATAGTAAGTTCTTTTATGCTTCAATCATTGTATTATACCAAACTGTGGAGGCTGACATAAAAAATACCCCACTTGCCCCTATTTTTTTAAATTTACACTATTTACCAATGTGACGGTCATGGGACTCGGTAAAACTTGCCATAACACAATACGCATTCTCAACCTTAAAGCACAACTTCGCGTGTTCCGGCGACCTTACTCATCGCCAGGAATGTAATGGCTGCGATCTTCTTGAATATGGAAACACTTCCCAACTGGGCTGTTTTACATATGAGCGAGACGCTGAGCCTTACCTCCAGCATTCCACGCATCAACATTTACTTCACTTCCGCACAGCACGGCTAGCACAAGACAGCGCGCGAGCTATGTCGCGCGCGAGATAGACTATCCGTCTCTTTCCGAGTGTACCGATTAGATAGAGGCGGATAGTCTATCTCGCGCGCGATATAGCTCGCGCGCTGTCTTGTGCTAACCGTGCTGAGCTAACATTCATAGACGATTCGAAATTAATGAATTAGCTCATCTGATATCATCATGATTTTCAGACTTTAATCTCCCACTGCTGGGCATCAGGCTTCTCTTTGGGTAAGCCAAACAACCCGATTCCACGCTAGTCGTATCCAGCGGGCGTATGATCGTTGCCATTTTATCACACACAAACAAACAACAAATATTGGGGGACAATCTTACACAAATCGACCTAGTCCCAAACTAAGCAAAGCTTGTACTATGGGTACTAGACGACGATATACGTACGTATATAGATAAAAACATACTTAAACACATAGAAAACATCCAAGACCCAAGAACAAATATCCGTGCTAAGTGCACAAATAATGCCCTGGCCGGGATTCGAACCCGGGACCTCTAGCTTTGGAGGCAGTGTCAATACCAACTAGGCTAAACAGGCCGACTTATCGTCGTGGATAAGACGCCCGACACTCTCGCACTCGCATACTTGTCAGAACGTGACGATTGTCTTATCCACGACGATAAGGGATAAAATAGCAACCATGACAGGCCCGGTGTGGCTCACGGTCTTTTTAATGACATCAACCTATCGAGCTGGTGAACCGACACTTCTTTGGCCTGTAAGTGGCCGCCAATCTGGTAACGTTTTGGTCCCCCTGCCATCACTCGGCCTGGCAATATGTCCTGCCCAAATTACTTGAGTTTAGTAACGACTTCTCCAACGATGTATACAGTAAAAAAAAAAGTAGTTTATTCTTCAAATTAGGCATATTACATGCACCTATGAACGTCAATAAACTACCACCGGTTCGGAAAAATATACCTCTGCCACGAGAAGAACCGGCGTAAGAAACTCGGCGAGGTGTAATTTTTTCAAAACAATATACATTATATAGTTAAATATAAAATTACATTACTACAAAATAACTTAAATAACAATATGATGTATACAGGTGATTCGGGAGACGTGAGCAAGATCAACACTACGTACAGATTCAGTAGATCATAAGCTACTGCTTCGTGCCACTATTAGTGAAATTAACAATTAATAAATTGTTCATTTATCTTTGGTGTTGAAAACAAAATGTTTTAAACTATTTACGAAATTCATGGTCACTCTACATAAGAATACTTCAGTCAAGTGATACGTGTCAAATTGAATGTCATCTGAATCCGATTACTTTTGAAATATCGTATCTCACTCAATGTGACAATTTACTTTCTTCGTAATCAATGTGCTGTCAGAACAGTCAAAGGTTAAGGCTGGGTTGCACCAAACCGTCTGTAATTGTAAGCGGTGTTCGTTAAAATTTGAATGTATGGAAAGTTTGACATGTTTCTATGGGATGTCAGCTGCTGGCGCCATATTTAACGTTGATCAGTCTGTGATCGTAAGTCAGTGCAACTCAACCTTAATCTTTATAAACAAGTTGTTGTAGGGTGACCATGATTGTAGAGAATTAAACTTTAACTTTACAAAAATGAAATACAGGGAAAAGGGATGGGTGTTTCACTTAAATACAATGGTGACCGACACTTAAATACAACGATTCATTGCCATTTACTATGTATGTAGTGTTCGTCCTGCTCGCGTCTCCTGAATCACCCTGTATTAGGTATCAATTATATTGGAACGCTATATGTTGAGTAAAATGGACCTCCTAGTTTTTAACAGTACGTTAATAGCCGGTTTAAATCATCCCTTAGCTATGTTAAATTGGGCATCTGATTGCCAGAACATTTTCAATTGTTTTTTTTCTGTATACTGAAAGTGGTAGCCATTTTTAAAACTACCGCTTCTCTTGGCTTTGTGTAATTGGACAAGCAAAAAGGAACGTTCAGAATATGTTATGTGGTTTTAGGGTTCCGCATTTTCACAGTAAAAGGTCAAACTTACGTAGATAAGTGATGAAAAATTTAATTATAAACCTTTTCCACGGGGCATGTTAAATTCATAATGTCAATATCATAAATGTTTTAACAATAAAAAATTTACAGTACATATGGTGCTGCTTTACAGCACGAGTGCGGTAATCAGCAGATTACGTGCATATGTCGAAACTTTAAAGAACCATATGTACTGTAAAACGTTGTACGATACACGTGCGAACAGGTAATTCGCAACTCGTGTCGATATAAAACACTCCCTTCGGTCGTGTTTCAATTTATCACCACTCGTTGCGAATTTCCTGTTCTCTGGACTTATCGTTATATATTATTCTCGTTTTATCTGTACTGAGTTATTATTATTTGATTTAACATGATATCCTATAAAAATATGAGCGTGATGGATGGGCAAGGTGGACTGATGACCTGGTAAGGGTCGCGGGTGTCCGCTGGATGCGGGTGGCGCAGGACCGGTCATTATGGCAGTCTTTGGGGGAGGCCTATGTCCAGAAGAGGCCGTCCCTCGGCTGATATGATGATGATAATGAATATCCTATAATTTATCGCTAGGCAAGAAGAGCCCTGGAAAATAGACGCAAAGCGGATACCGGTGGTGCCCTGGATAGACGATTGACGACAAATTCAGGACTGGATGATTTGGACACAAGATTTCCAGGAGTGTTTTAAGAGGGAAGAGGCCTATAGCCAAGACTGGATCACGAAAAGGTCACCATGAGGATGATTTATTTATTTTATTTTTCGTATGGCAAGTGCACAGTTTTGCTACAGAGTAAAAGGCAGTCGGTCCAACCACCTTGAAACCTCTGAGTCAGCTTGGTGGATCTTGGCGATACCACCCTCTATTGCAAGCTGTGGGCAGTCCTCGGTAATATGGGACATCGACTGGATTGGATTGGATCCTCATCCAGTCGATGAGGATGATGATAATGACAAATATCAAATACCAATCTTAATCATCTGATGGAACTGTGCAACAAACATTAAATAAATTGATCAAAGGTAATGAAGGTATCCGTTTCAGCTTCGAGAAAAATGCTTTGATATGCCCGGCTGTTCGCCTCTACAGGTCACATTTCTCAACCGATTTTCGTTAAGTTTCGTGAGTAGGTTTGTAAACTAGTTTTTTTTTGTCGAGTCAGTTCTCGAATATTTTGAAATTGGGAGAAAGAAATTGCGAGCTCTGCAGCTCACAGAGCCACTAGTAATATTTGGCAGTGCCTCTTCGCCTTTACTAATATGAATCCGCGTAAGTGAGAGCAGGCCACAATGAACTGAGCAACAGAAGAATGTAGACAGTAAAATAATGTCAAATTTGGAATAATTTTGCATTACGCTCACAATGCCACACACACACACACACATAATAATAATAATAATATAATAATATTGGGGGACAATCTTACACAAATCGACCTAGTCCCAAACTAAGCAAAGCTTGTACTATGGGTACTGGACGACGATATACATACTTATATAGATAAATACATACTTAAATACATAGAAAACATCCAAGACCCAAGAACAAATATCCGTGAAAAAGGCACAAATAAATGCCCTGGCCGGGATTCGAACCCGGGACCTCTAGCTTCGGAGGCAGAGTCACTACCAACTAGGCTAAACAGGTCGTCAATGTGACAAACATATGTGACATTTGTATTTTTTACAAGAAAGTTGGAAATAGACCTCTATTAATTAACCACCCTGTTATTATTTTTGTATACAGAACTTAATATGGTAGTAAAAATAAATTATTGTCTCATCGTTAAAACTCAGAAAAATCTCATGGAAATACTCGGAAATTATCACGCTTGAACTCATTTTGTTATTTTAAATTTTTTCTACACTGTTGGCAATTTTCAGCCAAAATTCACATTCACAAACAGAGCGTTTTTAACGTATGATAAAATTAACTAATTTGACTATAAGTCAACGTTGCAACACCACAGAGACACAAGTAAACATTACAGAACCCTTTATATTTTAACCACACTCGCTCTTTACTAAAAACTACAATGAAAAAGACGGTTTTCAATTAAACCCCGAAGGTAATCACAAATTCATGATCTTTTACTAAAAAGTACTGCCTCGCTTTGTTCTCTGCTTGCATGCTCTTAACAATGAACTTTAGTACTTCATTAATAAGGTTAATTATCCTGTACAAAATGGCTAATGTAGTATCTGGTGGAAACGTTTTAATATTTTTATTGTACAAAGCGATATGTAGAAAAGTTAATTTCTAGAATAACGGCTCCTTTCCCTAAGGGAAATGTCTCTAAAAAGATAAAATTAATTTTTATTACGACACTTTTTCTCTGAATACTTACTTACAAAAACTAGGGCCAGTTTTTGTTGCTACTGAACAATACAAAAGACACTGTCACTGTCACGTTATAGTGTGTTAACCGCACAGAGGCTTGAAATAGTAGTTTATGCATAGTTTCATAATGAGAGGCATCAAAACACAGGTGTGGTAATAAGATAACACAAGTGTTTTAATGCCTGATTGTGTACAGTTTGTATCAATAGTTTATCTACATCCATCTATCAAATGTATTTCATGAGCAACCATTGAGCCTACAGAAGCATGTGTACTGAAACACACTGGCGCCCTGGCGACCGCGCGCAGCCGCGCACGCGCAGCCCGTACCTGTACAGTAAAAATGTACGTGATCTCATAACTACATGATATATCATGTAGTTATGAGATCCGTTAAGGGGGGGGGGGCCTTAACGGCAGAGCGGGTAACGCTGGTGTGATTTTAGTGGGTATGCTTA
Organism: Notocelia uddmanniana; assembly: GCA_905163555.1. Lineage (NCBI taxonomy): Eukaryota > Metazoa > Arthropoda > Insecta > Lepidoptera > Tortricidae > Notocelia > Notocelia uddmanniana. Next base: position 47,335,911 of record LR991053.1, read on the forward strand.
TAGGCCGTGGGAACAATTAGTTTGCTACACATCATCAGCCTGTAAACGTCCCAATGCTGGGCATATGTCACTTTTCATAGACCTTTGTTAAATGAACTACTGAAAGTAAGCCGCAATGGCACTTTTACAAGTCAACTTGACATAACTTCTGGCGGTTGTAAAAAGAAGCCCACTGCCGAGAAGAAATGCCAAAACAAAACTCTACAGTCAGTTATTTTCTCTCAAAATATGCTTATTACAATGATAATATTTAACCTACTTAAAATTAGTAAATCTGAGTACGAATACAAGAGAAAGATGAAAAATATTTACTATGCGTAGTTCAACAAGACAACATGCCGGAACTGTAAGAGTATTCAAAATTCGAGATAAGCAATAATGAAAATAGAGATACAATTTTATATAGAAAACTCCCGTGAGTTTGAGACATATTAAATATAATGAAACGGGTCACTCACGTCTTTAAGGTCGACTATCGCTCGACATGTTTCAGACCGGTACGCGGTCCTTCATCATGAGCACCTATCGCAGCGGCGGTTTTCTTAGCACTGCGTGCCCGTGCCCTGTCCGCTCGGTTGCTCGGCGCGGGTGGAGGCGGCGGCGGCGAGGATCTACCCTACCTACCCACCTACGCTATCTACTTTAGCATGTGACGTTGTGAGTGTTGTGTGTAGCTCAGCATTGAACAATTGTGAAGAAAACGAGGGTAGATTCTCGCCGCCGCCGCCTCCACCCGCGCCGAGCAACCGAGCGGACAGGGCACGGGCACGCAGTGCTAAGAAAACCGCCGCCGCGATAGGTGCTCATGATTAAGGACCGCGTACCGGTCTGAAACATGTCGAGCGATATTCGACCTTAAAGACGTGAGTGACCCGTTTCATTATATTTAATAGAGATACAATAATGGAAATAACTTCCACTAGACTCTAAATTAAATCGTTACATAGGCTTTCTTGCAAGAACTGTGTTAACTAATTTCCTAGACGTGATACAAATGAAGAACATTGTATGAATTTTTATGCTATTTAGGTCTCTGGTTTGGGCCATGAATTTACATAAATATATATGTGAGATAGTCCTCAGATCTGTAACAAGCCGAGTTTGTTACATAAATGAAAATAAACTAGCGACTAAGTAGCCATTAATAAATAAGTAGACGGCTAACCCTGCTAATCGCTATAGCCATGGCTAATCGCTATAGCCATGGCTAATCGCATGTAGCCATCAGTTCATGTCACGTACAACCGGGGACTGGCAGAATGCTGCAGCATCGGAAAATACGAGTCATTTGTTTAGTAGGGTTAAACAGTGTGTCAATGGAATGATCTATACATAAATCGAGCAATTTAGTGTAAAGACTTCAATCAATCAATCAATCTTTGGGCGATATGGCTCCATCAAAGCCTTGATGATTCTGCCAATGTCGAGGTTGGATAAGACACGGCTAGTATTATAATCCTGACGTTCAACAGCTGGTTGTGTTCGGTAGTATATCCAATCCAATCACACAGCCCGTCTAAAACAAAACACAAACTACAACAAACACAATCTACAGGAAAGGGTCGGGAAGTACGGGGACAGTGGGGAGTTAAAAGGTAGACTTATATTTTAAAGTTACATGCCGGAAAGGTAAAAGAGGAACCAACATACATACCACGTTATGCGGTCACGCAAATTATGTAAATATGGGAATACTTTTTTGTCTTCTAGAAGCGATAGGTAGCGTTTGGGATTCTGAGTCGACAAAGCCCAAAGTGCATTTTCTGAGAAAATATTGGAATTCGCCAATTGTTTTTGAAATTCCCCAGCTAACGCTTTCGCTGGACAAAAATGTACAATAATTTATACTCGTGTGTATACTTAGTACACAAAAGAAAATAGGAACCACGAAGTATTTTAATCGTTACATGAAAATTATATTAAACAGTAAGTAATATATAGTTTTAAATAACTGTACAACAAGGCTTTAGTATTTATTTAGGCTTATTAGCATAAATAAATCTCCCACACACCACACCCCTCAAGCGATTAGCATTTGTGACTTCAGATTGAGCTCTCCGCGCTCCGTTCAATAAGTTATAATTAAAGGATAATAATTCTTCAATCGATCATATCACAGAGAGCCCAGTCTTAGGCCACAAATGTAAATCACTTGTGGGTATACTACTCCGAAATCGGCTTAACCGATCTGCTTCTGGCAAAATGACAAAATGGGCAGCCGTGAGTGCATAACTCTGAAATGATAAAAATCGGACTGATCACGGAGGAAGAACCACCGAAAATATTTTTCATTCTCCCGTTTCTAAGTTTTATCCATATGATGTGCACATGTCATATACCGTAAACCACGGTCCGCTCAACATTTTTTTTTCTTCCCCTCAACATTTGCAACAAGTGCCTCTAGTATATTTTTTTCGAAACATAAACGCAAACGCGTTCGTTTGCGTATAATCTCAATTTGTAAGGCAACAGATAGAAGAGGCACTGTTCGCGTTGCCATACAAATTGAAACTAAACGCAAACGCGTTCGCTTGCGTTTATGTTTCGAAAAAATTATTTTAGAGGTACAGCAGAATGTATTGCATACTTAACTTTTTTGTTTATTTCCAATAGTTAACAACAAAACAAAAACATGTAAGTGGCCCGTATTTTCTTTTGATTAGTATATGTATGTACTATCAGCATCAAGGTGAACTGACTATTCGTGAACCTTATTGCAACAAAGATAAGGTCTACTATTGGTCAGTTAATTGTGATGCTGATATAAAATAGTACAAATACTTTAATGCACACTAGACAGGTCATATAAGTATTATACAAAAGTAAACTTATAAATATATTTTTTTATTTTATATTGACTTTATGCAAATTATTTTGAATAATGCTCCCGATAGCAATAACCCACTTAGTAATTTTGTTGGCTTAAAAAGAACCCTCTACTTTCCATTAGAGCAATAAATATTAATAAAGTAAAAGAAGAAAGTTTAATTGCTTGCAACATTCTTTGACGTGCGGCGATTACAATCTTACGAGTTCGTCCACCGTCATTGAAGTTTTATGCGGTATTTTTTACCGCTGCCAATTAAAAAGTGACATCATTATAAATAAATAAATATAATAGGGGACTTATCATCATTATCAGCCAATACAGGTCCCACTCTTGGCACAGGCCTCCTCTATTGTCTGTTTATACTCGGGCAAGAATAGGTCTAATATACTATTTTTAATGTAACATCATCATCATGTAAGCCGAAAGACGTCCACAGCTGGACATAGGTCTCCCCCAGAGACTTCCACAATGACAGGACCTGCGCCACCCGCATCCAGCGGACACCCGCGACCTTCACCAGGTCATCAGTCCACCGTGTGAGGGGCCTGCCCCCGCTACGCCTTCCGGTACGTGGTCGCAACTCGAGAGCCTTTCCGCCCCAACGGCCATCGATTCTACGTGCTATGTGCCCCGCCCACCGCCACTTAAGTTCAGCGATTCGTAGGGCTATATCGGTCACTTTGGTCCTGCTGCGGATGGCCTCATTCCTGATGCGATCACGCAGAGAAACTCCCAACATAGCTCTCTCAATTGATCTTTGGGTGACTTTGAGCCCTCTTTCTTATGAGGCCCATAGTAAGCGACCACGTTTCAGCGGCACATGTCATCACTGCACTGCTGTTTAATGTATGCACTGACATAATAATGTAATATTTGTATAACAACAATATATTCCATAGATTTCATTTTTTTTTTATTTTAATAAATATGGGATTTCTCTTGACCAGCATCTAGCCAGGGGGCAAAGATGAGGCCGACAATGAAGCGAGCTCACCCAGAAGATGCCTATTCACTCGTGCCTTAAAAAGGTCCAGGTTATATGAACTCGCAAATACAGACGCCGGCAGAGAATTCCAAACCTTAGAAGTGCGCATTATAAAAGAAGATGCAAAGCGCTTTCAATTTAATTTTGTAAACTTTGGATGCCATTGTAATGAATTGTGCAGTTCTTTATTTAATACATGTATTTTGTCATCCTTATATACCATAATTCACGCAAATAATAACTTTGTATTTGACTTTGAAGTTGACGATTATTGGCTATGTATACCGCCCGTGAATTTGGGGGAGGCCTGTGTCCAGCAGTGGACGTCCTTGGGCTGATGTGGTGGTACGTCTGAAACGTCAAACGTCAAAGGTCCCGAGACAATGTCAAAACTCAGAGATTTCAAATAATGACACATGAATATTTTATTTACTTTAGTAAACGAGAAAGACCCCGTATTGGAAATTTTACTGAAATAAATAAGAGAATAAATAAATACATACAAACGAAACGAATCGTAGGAAACCGTTAAGAAACCAATAGAAAACGTGAAAGTAAATTTGACAGTTGTCCCCGGTAAGTGCACATTTCTGCCATGGTGTGCGCTACGATCGCCTAGCTTACCCCCACCACCTACTTCGCACATAGCCAATAGTAAAGTAACAAAAGCATTGCGTTCATTATGAGATCTTGAAGTCATTCGCATTAGAGCGCAGATGGCGAACTTAACACAACTCGAACTAGCACAGTAAGCTCAATAAGGCATGTGTTATTGGTACTAGACGACGCTATATTAAAATGGTACCAAATCTTAAAAAGTAAAGTAAAAGTAGTTTATTCTTCAAATTAGGCATATTACATGCACCTATGAACGTCAATAAACTACCACCGGTTCCGAAAAATATACCTCTGCCACGAGAAGAACCGGCGTAAGAAACTAGGCGAGGTGTCATTTTTTCAAAATAATATACATTATATAGTTAAATATAAAATTACATTACTAGAAAATAACTTAAATAACAATGCTACAGTAGAAAATACATTTTCGCGATAGATTACCCGTGCAGGACGCTATCACTGCCAAACATCCCTATCCATGATGTAATCGTTTATCTTATAATATGCTCTTGAAATAAGTGTTTGTTTTACTACAGATTTGAATTTAGAATTACTAAATACATAGAATATCTCTAGAAACTAATTTTTATGCTCATTTTAAAGTCACTGAACACTAGGCTGAACCGGTGTTTGCCATCGGCGTATTATTGAACGAGTGAAACGAAGACCTCCGCTTCAGCTTCGGTAAAAATGCTTTCGTATGGTATGTCCAGCTGTTCTCCTCTACAGGTCGCATTTCTCGACGGATTCTCGTGAAATTTTGTGATCATGTGCGATAACTATATAGATTTTTTGTCGAGTCAGTTTTAAGAAAATCTAAAAATTGAAAAAGAAACGAAATAGAATATTTTTGGACCAGATTAAGGCGCTTGATTTCCTTCTTTGTCCTTAACATTCAGGAACAAATACATGTCCTGTTTTTAGTATCTTTACGTATAGAGGCAAGCCTTACTTTATGTAAATTTCCTCACGTTTGAGTGAACACGTTCAAGCCGATATTCGCCAAAAACTGGCAATTTGTCAATTTATTTATATCTCCGCTTACTACCCATACGTTCACCCGTAAATGCGGTACAGAGTCATGTTCTGGGGAAGCAATTAAAGGTACAATTAATTTTGCTGAATAAGGCAATTCTTTTAATTTAATTTTTTGACAGTTAAGTAATAGTATATAGAAGGAAAATGTTCATATTTCGCTTTATAACTTGAAACGCGTTGAAACACTATTATAGAATTTGTCTTTAGCATCCAGAGGTATAAAAGATTATTTTAAGCAGCGTACTTCAAAATGCGGCACTTGCGTACAGTCAGCAGAAGTAGCTACGCAGGCCTCGTGCTCAAAATTATCTACATAATGGACTCTAATGTCTAGGGAATTAGGCTCTGTGTAGATCATTCTGAGTGTGTTTTTGTGCTTAACTACTTCTGTTGCTAACTGTACATGGCTTGTACGGCCAATACGAGCTCACATCAAAATATATTGAACACTTCCGCCTTTAACTTAACATAAAAAAATCACGTAACCGTTCAATATAACTGTCAAAATTAACTTCAAGCAGCTTGAAAATTCCTCCAGCACGTTGCACTAAAAACTGAATTGTGATTCCCCCACCGTTCACAGCCTGTATCTAGAATCCCGTAGAATCTTAAACAATATCGGCCACAGCTCCCTAGAGGTTTAACATATTCACAGGGTGTTCCACCCAGACGCGCTGAATACGTAAATGTGGAAATATAACTTACTCGAATTGAGGCGTTAGCTCGAAATATGGAATCATTCTGTGGATGAACTATTTGAATCGAGGTGAGGGGTGTTTTGGGTAAGTGAGTAATATTTATAGAATTCAAAGAGTAATCAAGATACAGCTTTCGCTATATGTAACAATAAGTGCCGCCCTCGGATGCACGCCTACAAAATCTTTTATCATAATATTGATATTATCTCTATATTGTCTTTGTTAGTGGTCTTTTTTTTGCCAAGGTTTTCCCAAGGGACTACTGCTCTTCGAGAAAGGGGTGTATACATTTTTAAACGGTACGCAACGGCTGTGGTGAGGTGGTCTGAACGCTTCTTTTCCACCGACGTGATATAAAAGAAATAGGGCCTATTTTAAATGTTATTTAAAGATTATTTGAAATCGGGAATCCAAAGTCAAACTTTATCTCTTTATAAAATTATAATGCTTAAATAACATCTACTCGTAATTGTAAGGCGTCTGTACACAGCAAGCGAGTTTCATTACATTGCGTGTTACCGGACCCGGGTATGTCCTAAAACTACGACCAAGACCACTGGGGAATGGGCAGCAGCATTCCTAGAGTGCGGTGGAGATACTGCGATCGCCAACCCGCATGCCAAGCGTGGCGATTAAGGCATTTACTCCCCATGAAATTGGGGGAGGCCTATGTCCAGCAGTGGACGTCCTAGGGCGTCGATCTGTCAAACCGCGCAATGTAGTGAAACTCGGCGACGAGTCTCGTACGTTTGTAAATAAGGCTTTAGGTAGCCTTTTAAGTAGGTAGTTTATGTACAGAGAGGGCAGGTACTTTGGTAAAGTAAACGGGTTTAAGTTAAATGAACTCCAGAGTCCAGATTAATTTTTCACTAAGAAAACTTACCAGTTCAAGCTAGAATGTTCGTTCGTTCGTTTGAGAACTTAAAATATATACAATAACAAACTTTTCTCATACATGCAATGAAATCTCGTCATTACGTGCGTTATAACAGGTGTAACAGAACGCCATTGCGCTCCGTCACTTCCATATTGAAAATATTTCAAGAGACAGTCAGATAAATTCATGGTTTCCCCGTTGAAAGCATTATTAAGAAAATAGTCGGAAATAGGAGTTTGGGCGAAAGCACAACCATGTCATATATGTAAATGCTAAGTAGTTTCGTATGCTTTAATAAGTTTCCTAAATAAGCTTGAGCATTGCCATTGAACAAGCACTATAAAACAAAAGAAAATACTTAAAGTAGACATACGGGGGAGTTTTGTCGAAAGCTGAAACGGAGACGCTTCGCCCGCTTCGCTTGCTCGGTCGAAAAGTAAATATTTAATAGAAAGAATAGGCGGGTGTTAATTATATTACTAATTAGAATTCTCGACTTGGCATTCAATCATACAAACTAAGAACGTAAGATACAAACAATGCATAGAAAATAAGCAGACCTATATAATGAGTCTAAAATCATAACAATCTGTCGGGCGGTTGACGAGTTTCAATTTTATTAGCAAATATGTAGGGTACTTCCTTCCTCACAACACGAGAACATGAATTTTTAGTTGAGGCAGCGCCACTGTTACTTGAACCCTGGCACGCATCGATATCGCTAAGGTTGAGGGCTCTCTCTATTCTGGACGGCAAAACGTTCGGCTCAGATGGGATGGGAAAAGGTGTGGAACAGCGGTGACGTCACGTCGGGCGAAACGACGGAAGGTATAGCGTGGTTGCTTACGGTCGATTGGTAGGAGTGGGGGCACTGGTGGGAAAGAGTAGGCTGTATCGGATGTTCGTTTTGACGCGAATGACTTGTCAATGGCTATAAAAGCAAGCGGCGGACTGCAGTTGGGTCTTTTTGCGATTCGGCGGTGGGCTGTTAACATACCTCTGGCTTGTAGCACAAATCTATCGGTGGGTTTCTAGTAATTGGGGTAGGGAATTCTCTGTTATATGGCGGCGCGCTGCATGATACGAGGATTTTCTATCTCAATATTAAAGTTTGTTTAATTTTGTGGGGATTAGTGTTGTAGTGTTTTTAGTTGAAATCCTATCGTTATACCAAGGACTTTGGAGTAACGAAAGGATGTGTTTGTTGTTCTTACTTAAGTTTATTTGTGTTAATAATGATACATTGTTTATTTCGTTGTAAAAAGCCAGAACGTTAACCAGATTACAGTTAATCTGACAGGGTACATACAACCTAACGGCTGCCAAGCGTGTTTGCCCTGGAGCTCCGTAGATTACCAGATTGGGGTGTCCGTCTGGCATCACCTCTTTACCAACATAGGTGATGCGTCTAGGCCCCCCTGTACTCTCGGTGTCCAGCTGACGATCTGAAGCATGGCTGGCACGATTGAAGGCTCAGCACAGGAGGTTACTCCGCTTGCGGAAGACGTCAGTATCCGAGGTGCAGTCTTGTTAAATATATTTATATATCCAATTTATATACACAATAGGGTGTTCTACTAACACCGCCGAGCTCTCGAGCGTGTTGGGGGGAACGCACAACACACAGGCGTGTCAGGTTTCTAAATCCTAGCTTCGCCGGCTAGACTTTACAGCTTAAAGTAGGGACTTCACGGCCTTATTCGGAACTAATTCCAGATTCCTGGAATTAGTTACGAATAATGCAGAGTAGGGCTGAGAAGGGGTAGTGTTAGGTTAAATTCATACACAGGGTTAATATTAGGCATCTAGGATGGGTAATATTTCTGTAAGTGAAGTGTTTTATTTCCAGGATCACAGTAGGGATTGTTTAGTGTTCCAGTCGCAGAATAGTTAGGGCACCGATGGCAGAGAACGAAGTGTCTTCAGTATACGTGTGTAAAAGTGTTAAGTGAATAGTGAGATAAGTGAATTCTTAAGCTGCTAGTCTTCAGGTATTTAGCATAGGCCTGATAGGGACCTAGTTACGGTGAGGCTGAGAATGCCGATCCTAGTGTGGTATATTTAAAGTGATCAGTGTACGTTGTGAATAGGAGGTGGGCATATACCCAGAGTATTGGGACATGTCTACTAGGGACTGATGTCTAGCAGAGCCGTACATCAGACGTTTTCCACAATGGGTAGCTGAACGCTCATGACGTGGTTAACTCGTTTTCTAATAAGGGGAATTCGGTGGGCTACGTGTTACGGTTCGGCATTTTTGGCTTCAACGGGAGCTAGGCATGCTAGTGATAGGGCTTAGAGCCGCTAGGAGCGATAGGGTTAATAAGGCATCAGCGCCTCCAGTGGTAGTGTAGACTAGAGATGCCCGCGAGCATCTGAGTGGCCTAGCAAAACAGCTTACCCTGTGTTGCGAAGCTAGAATAGTCGTAAAGCTGTAAGGATAGCGCGTCCTGCCCCATCCTACTACTCTTGCTGGCAGCGTCAGTAGCTAAAAATAGCACGTCGCAACATATACAACCAAGGATAACTTTCGCAAGATTAGGGTAGTCAAAGTGTAGCGCTTAGACTAGCAGGTATCCTTGGTTTAGGAATTTCAAAGTGCTGTGGTGGGAGACTTGCCCTCCTTCGACGACACGCCCCCGTCAGCAAGAGGCAGAGAGAGACGCTTACAGGTGTGGTTGGGGATAAATTATCTATACAAATATAAAACCTTATTTCCAAGTGCTAGGGCCTATAGGAACAGCTAGGAGAGAAGTCGGTTAGGTGAGCTACGTAACGCTCTAAGTTTCGTACTATTATGACCATTACAACGACTAGGACAGGCAGAGTAATCTCTAGGCTCCTCTCAAATAGGCTAGTCCTAAGTAAAACCCTATTAGAATTAGTTTCAAGCGTGTAGTTTAATGATACAAGCTGCTAGCGCAGCCCAATCTTAGTTACGTAGCGTTTAAGTCAACTGAGAAGTGATGTGTGTAAGTATAGATTAGGTCGCGAATATTAGTAGAGATGAAGAGTCCAACGATCCTACCAGCTTCACATTAAAGTTCAGGGGTTGCTTACGGTTCACAACACTAATAGGGTTCTACCATAGACGATCACAAGGCCAAATCATTTTCATAAAGCTCGTTTTTCTCAAAGCGACTTCAGTAAAGTTTAGTAAGTTTTCACGGGGTGCGGTAGCTTAGTGGGGTTGCAGGGGCTTTTAGCAGAGGGGGTTAATATTAGCAGAGGGGCGTACGTGACAGTTTGGTAAGCCGTGATCAGGATCGGTGTCACCTTATGGTGACAAATTAGAGCAGTGACCAGTGGATCAAATGCCATCTTTAGTGACATGTTATAGGGCTTAATTATTAGTTTAATAGCAGCTTACGCTGTAGTGGGTCATCTGGCCCACAGTTTGGCGCCGTATACGACGGAGGGTGAATTGGTGGAGTTTTTGGACTCTTCATTTCGATTTTGAGAATTTTATTAGCTATTCTTCGTTTATGTGTAATCTAAGAATGATCAGTTTAAAACTCGGGGGGTAGGAAACGAAAAGGTGTACGATAATGGGACAGTTACCTTAAGTTTCATTGATAGATTCAGTAAGCGGCGGTCGCGAATTTAGCGAATTAAGCTGCAGCAAGTAGAAAACCTGGATTACAGTTTGAAACGCGGGGGGGAGATGTTTATAATTACTAGTCTGTTATAATTACATTCATAGGCTAAGACATCTACTCATCATCATCATCGTATCACGACTAGTTAATTTTAATAGGCCATGTTCTTATTTACCACCTCCGTAGATCATGTAAATCAATTGTAATTACGTCCATAAGGATAGGTCATTCATAGGCTAAGCCATCTAAGAATCATCATCATCGTATCACGACTAGTTAATTTTAATAGGCCATGTGCTTATTTGCCACCTCCATAGTTCATGCAAATTTATCATAATTACATTCATAAGCATAGGTCGTTCATAGGCTAAACCGTCTAATAATCATCATCATCGTATCACGACTAGTTAATTTTAATAGGCCGTACGCTTATTTACCACCTCCGTGGATCATGCAAAACAACTGTAATTACATTCATAAGCATAGGTCAATCATTGGGTAAGCCGTCTAATAATCATCATCATCGTATCACGACTAGTAAATTTTAATAGGCCATATGCTTATTTGCCACCTCCGTAGTTCATATGATTTATCATAATTACCTACGGGCTAAAGACGTTTTCACATCATCATCATTGTAATACGTCTATTTAATTTTAATAGGCCATATACTTATTTACCACCTCCGTAGTTCGTACGATTTTATCAAAATAATACTCATGGTCATAGGTTGTTCATAGGCCACAACGACCGTCTACCATCATCATCATAATCTATTTAGTTAATTAAGATAGGTTGTGTACCTAACCAACATTACTGTAGGTCATCCGAACCAATTATGGTTACGTCATAAACATAAGGCGTCCTTAGGCTGCGGCAACAGATCATCATCAATTAGGCTGTGCCACTTGAATTCATTGGGCTTTAAACTCATCAATAATGAGCGTCCCTAGGCTACAACGGTAGATCATCAATATCAGCATCCTATAGACTATGTGCTTATTTACCAACGCCATACATCCCGAGAATTCACTAGAAGTTACATTCATAAACAAAAAAGATTTCCATAGGCTATGGGGAATTTACGAATATAAATATTAACTTCATGCTAAATGTAAAACATTAGCGATCTATTCATTTAGGATCAGCATTTCTATTTTTAGACAAAGCCTTCCATTCGAAGAGCTTTGTCGGGCGTTAGAGTCAGAAGCAGGGGTTCGAAACCTTTTCCAATTCAGTACCCAAGTTTATCGTGCACGGTTGTTACAAATAGTGGACAATTCAAAATTTTAAGTAAATTTAATGCGGTATCATATTAAACTTATCATTCGTTAAATTTTAAAATTACTATATTTACGAGATAGTAAGAGAATGTACGATTCGGTTTAGAAAGTTTAACAAGTACCTAGCCTTAGTAGTGAGTAAGGTTATGCGCATACATTATAATAATAAACGAGTAGTACCTAGGCTAATATTAATTGGTTCAGATTTAATTCCGATTTCGGCTATGGAGATTTTGATGGAATTCAGGAGATGAGATATATCCACACAATGAAAAGGATAATAGTATGGGTGAATCTTGTAGGTAGTTTAACAAATATATGTTCTCAGTGGTTTTCACTCGTGATCCCGAGCTAAGCACGGTCTCCACATTTACTTTTAAGATTTAAAAATCAGTTAATGATAACCGATATAAATAAATAACTTTATGCTAGAATACAGACAATCTTATAATATTGTGAACCGAGGATTACGAATTTCTGATTCGGATAACAGTCTGGTTCTAATATATACTCATATTTCAACTTTCCATTCAATTTACCTGTTAGTGATATAAAATAATTAATACCATGTTAGGATACTGACAGTGATATAGCATTGTGAACCAAAGGTTGTCGATTTCTCCTTCAAAGAAACATTGTGTTTCATTACATTCATATTTGAATTTCTCATTCAATCTAGGGTCTGATGATTTGGTTTTCAGAATAAATTGGTTCACAATATTGATATATTTTCTGTTAAATAACGTTAGGATAAAGTAGTGAGTGAAGTATTACAGCGAAGGTGCGAGCGCCAATAGGTAGAACTACCCGTAATTGTCGGATTTATTCCGTTCGAACGTGCCGGTTGCTAGTAGAAATACCCTCTTCGTTTTAGTTTTATATGAATGAAATTTATCTGGAGATCTTTGTATGCGCAATAAGTATGCAATAATTATTGCCATTGATCAATGTCAGACGAGGTGAGAAATGTTCTTATGATAGTACGCTGAAGTGCGAGAAAATTCTCGTGCATTCATAGCCAAATTAGATGTTTTGCCTGTAGAAATATTCTGAAGTTAAGGTAATAATACATAAAGTTCAATGTTTAAGACTTAAGAATTCATTTATTGTTTAAAAGGTTAGATTTGTCATGATCTGGGTAGGCTGTGTGGCAGATTGTTCTATTTGTTCAACGTAATTCAAACACTAATAATGGATATTAACCTTTTGAACGCCAGCGGCGTGCGGTGCGATGTCACCTACATGCGTTTCTGTACGGTTCAACTTCGTGGTTGACATTTCGATGCCATGGCGTGCGAGTGCCAGATTTTATATTTGACAGAGCGTTGAAAAGGTTAAAGATGGGAACATAAAATTTCACGTATAGTGTAATCATAAGAGCCAGTTAACTGTTAGTTACTACTCAATGAGCGAATTGTTAGCGAGTTGGGATTATTTTATTTATACATTCTTATAACAAATTCGACAATCAGCGGCCTTATGTAAGCCGCGATTTCACTCGGAAAAGCTATTTATTTGCTTTTATTAGGGGTGAAGTTTCGTGAATAATTCTATGATATCATCATCATCATTATCATTCAAGTGTTCAACACTTGCTTATAATAGGAATAATTTAGGTAAATTAGTTACTGCGTCTGCCCTTCGACGTCCACAAATCAATACGAATATTTATTCATTGCTGACTTAGATCAAATAGCATTGTATAATTTGACACAGGCATTGTTTGGCTTATCCAAGGGGGCGTGAAGAGGGTTTAGATGAACTTCAGGATTATAACTTTGATAGAAATAATTAGGAAATATTCATTTTATTGTAGCAAGTCGTGTAATCTTGAATATCAGAATGATTGCAGCACCTGGGATTTATGTTTAAATGCTGAGCCACAGTATAGTAGTAATTCTAGCTGTATGCATATATAATAACGGGTTTTGTTTCAAGATGATTTAAAGGATATCATACCTTATGAGAAATATCTGGAATTAGGTTAAATCAGACTTTGTTCTATATAGTTAATGGTTGTGAAATAAGATGGTCAAATGAACATTAATTTAATACAAACAACATAATATTAGGAATGGATTATACACCTTTAAACAGTCAACAAATTCATTAGACAAGAAACAAAAGTAAAGTGAAGACATCATTCTTAAAACTTTCATATTGTACAATAGTTCTCTTATGCTAGTTGCTTGTATAGACGGTAGGTAGTTTGACACATGTTCAGCCTTGTAGTCAGGTCGTTAGGAACAAGCAGGCGGTTTTATTGGTGTCCAACAGCCGAATTTCCATAAGCGAGCTCACTGTAACACAAAATAATATAGGATTATTTTCTTAGATTAGCTCATATGGCAGGTACACAGGTAATTGAAAGTAATCAAAATTATAAATTGTTCTCTGAGACAGAATGATTGAAATGACTTAGGTTTTGAATTTCATTTATGGTACAAACTTTTGTTGCCGACTGTACCTTTTCTCGCTATAAATTACTTGTTGAGTTGGTTCAAATGAGCCCAAACACGATGGGTTTGTTTTGTGTGGTTTGGGAGTTGCTGTGACCGCCTTCTGTCATCATCATCAGAACGGCTCTATGTCATAGTAATATTGCATTGTCATTCGATTTATATGTGCATGCAAAATTTCAACTCAATCAGGAATCTGAAAGTGGATCAAATTTAACTTGTAAGATTTGAATACAGGCAGACAACGGGACAAGTGGAATTAAATAAAAACTTGTAAAATTAACATCATCATGATGGTTCATGAGAGTGGGCAAGTCTAGCTTCAATATCATTCTAGAATAAAATAAACATACTGATTACATACTTGGAGATTGGTAGGAAGAGAGGCATCTTGATGCTGTCATATTTGGAAATGCCCGATGCACTTTTCTTCAGTTTAGATTAAAACATGTATACCAATTGCATAGAATGTTCTAGTAGTTGTCATTTTTTCTCATTATTCAAGTAGATCTGAAAAATAGAACAAAGAATAGTAAATTATGGTAGGAATTGTAAATTATTGAGAATAAAGAAAGTTTTATGTGGCCGGACAGAGTGATAACAAGAATTAAACAATTTTGACAAGGGGAGAATTCACATAATATTGGCGTTGTATTTTGAGCTTACATGATATAATTTAACACTGAGAATGTTTCATTAGTTTAGCGGGATCTGTGAGAGGATCCTTTTTAACATATGATTACATGAAGATATGTCGTAGATAAATAATATAGATTTGAGAGGTAAAATATTATTGAAGTGACCATTATCGCGTTATGTAGCTCTATAATAAACATACGTATACAAATATTCAATTGGAACTCACCAATTTTTGGGGATGACATATTTGAGTCAGTGATTCATCAAAAGTGGAAAACGGACCCCTAGGGCGTCTATGCTGTCTTATCTTAACCTATGCAGCCGCAGGATTTGACATAATGCACACTTGGTTGCTTTTCAGAAAGTGCACTGTCGACTCTGGTGGATACCAAAATGTATGTAACGGTGGAGTCACTTCATTTCGGCTATTTGCCATCGAGCAGTTTCATCACAAATGTCGTCACAATTCACAATAAAAGCTAATGTTAGGAACAATATTCAAATAACGTGGGGCTGAATTAAAAGAAATTGTGTTCTTTAGTTTTTAAACAAACTTTGAAATAACCCAAATTAAGGTTAGATGTTAACATTGACAGCCAGCCAGAACATAGAGTAGCGCGAGAGAAAAAAAAAAGTAGTGTTGATAAAAGGGGCTCCTACACAGTTAATGTCGTGATAGATAGTGGTATCAATATTATCGCGCTTTGTATTTTGCTTCAGATTCGATTGTAATCATGATACCAGTGTATCACAAGATGGTAATGACAGTGTAAAAGGTCTCATTAATATTATGACTATCCCGGGTTGTCGAAATATATTGATGGCGTTCAGGCTGGTTGTGTTACGCTTCAATATTCATGACTATTGCGGTATGTACGGTCATTTAATGGGCCCTATTGAAAAAAAAAAAACAATTAACATCTAAAATTTAATGATTTAAATCACGTTATTAATTGTACACATAAAGGTATTATTTGATTTTAAAGAAATTATTTAAAAATTTGCGGAGAAAAATGAACGTTTTGAGTGACTGCGATAGTAGTGACCTCTCGTAGCTATTGGGACGATTTGGGTCAATGATTGAATATTGAAGTTGAGTAAGCTTATGGGGTGAGAAGTTTGGTTATACATCAGTAGATGTCACTGGTAATTATTTGAACAATAATTTCCTCTATATTTTGAATAATTTGGGAGGATATGGAACAAAATTCTTTTTATAAAAGGTTTAATAGGACAAGAGTGCTTAGGGATTTAACTTGATATGGATTATCCAATACTCAGATAAAATTGAGATCTTGCATACTAGAAATGGCATCTAAGATATTGAGGTTTTACTACTTTTCAAGCCACTAGTGGTACTTACTCATTTTTGCAACTGGATGAGTTGGCTTAACTTCATACAAGCTATGGGTGGAAAAGGAATTTTAGCATTAGATAGCTAGAATGAGTGAATGAAGAAAGATGGTCTAGTAAAAGCTTTAGGTTAATCATTCAATGGTCATAAATATTTTATAACAAAACTTTGGTAATTGATCTAGCTATAGATATATGCAACATCAAACATAATTTTAAGATAGACCAGAAGGAAGTAAGAATAATAGGTATTTCCATCATAACAAAGGATGATTCATAAGCCAGGATCAATTTCCACTATTTATTAGTGCTTGTTCAGTTCAGGCCATACAAGGTGCAATGCAGAAGGGTTGGGTTTATTGGGTACTATTTCAAACACAGTGAACAATAAAAGTTTAATGAAAATACAGCATAAGCAGTCCAGTTTATAAAGCTCAAAACAAAGAATCAAAGAAAAAAAAAACAACACACATTTTTTGTTTACTAATTATACAATGGTTTGGGTGCTACATAGTTTTATAGTGGATAGTGATAGTATGATATCTATTATGAGAATATGGGCTTTGCGGGAAAGCAGGAGTACACATAGGAGTAAGCAGGCTTATTTGGTGTGATGTTGATCGGGCTTCCGGGATCTACATATTTTAAATTTTCATTCATTCTGTAACACAAAATAGATATGATAAGTTAGCTGAATAAGTGTATATAATGTAAGGACGTAGTTAGTAATATTACATTTTTCATGATTAATATGCCTAGAGAAGGAACAAAATTTATTTTCGAACGATAGTTTGGGGATAGTTTGTATGATGATCTAACAATTATATTAAATAGTGAAGTGAATTGAGGTTTAATAAGACTATTTTATTTTACATTTTTCATGGTAAGATTGGGTCTCAAGTATAAATGTTTCGACAATAAGTGAAGTTTGGGGTAAGTGGGTCCAGAGACACTTTTTCTTGTCCAAGAAAAGCATAAAATATGACCATTTGCTTGTGTTGATAATGACAAACATACAAAAAGGGGGCAATGTTAGGGAAAATATTTAATATTCCACTCTCTTTTGACATAATGATAGATATTTAAAAACCAAAATAGGCAATACTCACTGTTTAATGGATTATGCTTGCTCAGCGTTGTACGTTGTAGTTTCACCATTCAAATATTGTTTTCTTCGGCTGGGAATTTGTTTTACTGTAATGAAGGTTATGTTTATTAGTTTAGGACAGTGTGTATAATGGATGTTTATGTATTAAGTTCATTAATTAGCATGAATTAGTAGTGAAAACTTCACAGCAACAACACAGCTTTTATTTTCATTCGACTAGAATAAGAAACCAGTGACATTTATGGGGTCGACAGACTTAGGGGATGTGTTCATGAATAAAAGCTTAGGTAACTTACATAGATCCTTCAGTATGGAGAGAATCGAGGGTGGTTCTCTGAAGTAGTAACACCACTTTATAGATCAACAAAAGACTTCAGTTAGGGCCATAATTGCTTGAGTTTTCGAAGAAGTGTAGATGAATTTCGTCATATTTACGAAAGGTTACTCTGCAAAGGCAAAATATAAAAGGGAATTAGATTATTATGGTATGTTAGTTTAGTAGGCAGCTCTGATCACAGGTTCACTCGGGCAATACTTGCATTTACAACACAGTACGGATTAGCGCGACTTGACTAGTATAATCGTTAAAGCTTTATCTTGGGGCACGCTCATGTTACATAAACATAAGTCGCTAGGGTATTTGCGAACAAATAATTCATATGGGATAATGACATTTAAAAACAAGGAGAACAATTACTCACCTGCAGTATTTCCGTTTGTTTTTCTTTTATTCGATCACAGATTGTTTACATTTCCATTACATGATAAGGAAGTAGGCATAACGAAGGTTTTGATAAATGTTTGTTAACATTTTCGAGTTGAATTTTCTAATTGCGTCGTTCGATTCGGCGACGTTCATTGACGTTGACAGTGACA
Source organism: Notocelia uddmanniana (assembly GCA_905163555.1). Lineage (NCBI taxonomy): Eukaryota > Metazoa > Arthropoda > Insecta > Lepidoptera > Tortricidae > Notocelia > Notocelia uddmanniana. The sequence goes on from LR991053.1 coordinate 47,354,274, forward strand.
CTGGCAAGACACGTACAACGTATTGGTTGACAGTCGGCAGTAACACCACACTTACACAGTCGTGGTTGTCATTCACCTCGCGATTCACGCTTACACAGTCGCGGTATAATAAAAATAAGAAACAATTTTATAATAGTTTTTCGAACGAATGTGAGAAGAATAAATATTTACTAGTTGCGACTTGTGATATTTAGTTATCATGGGAAAACAGTGCGTTTTATTTTGTACTATAAGGTTAAATAATGTGTGTAAGTTCGAATTGGACCCTAAGGTGCTATAATATGGGGGAGCGTTTACAGAAATATGTGTCCGAATTGCACATAGGAATACGTTGACGATAAGATCATCATGAACGGGACATTAATTGAGTATAACGTAGGAGTGCCGACAGAGGGAGAAAGGTATAGTGTTGTTCTATTCTAGGATTAAACGTTGTGTGAAACAGTTTGGTTTCGTAGGTAACTATTTTACGTATAAACTCAAGAGATAGATATAAATTAACAAGACGTGAAGACTTATTTTTCGGTTCCAGTCAGCGGATTTTCTTTCTTTCAACGCGCAACGTAAAAGTGACAACGGAATGACAAGTGACAATCATTTAGTTGGCTTTCGCTCGCGAGTCAAAGTAAACAAACATAACTAGTTTGGCAAATAATTAACGGAAATAGTGTAATTAAGGGCGGTGGGGTTGTTTAAAGTGCATTTAAAATCAAGTGAAGTGTGTCAGTGACGTGATTAATTGTGAATCGAAAAAAAAGGAATAACCAAGAAAATTAAGTGCTTTGCCATTTGAAGTATGAATTAGGAGTTACGGATTTTTTTTCTATTTCGATAAGGTTAGTAGTATATTAAGTTGTGAAATAAACTTGCGGGTAATAATTTGGCCTAATTGGATAGTAGCATTGTAGAGGCCGAGGTTAATCTTCGTAACAGTAAATGGCGGTATTAAGTAGTTTAATTTCAAGTTTCGGGAGATAAATGTTATATGTAAATGGGGTTATATTAGGCTTGTTTTATATACTCGTATATACGTATAAATATAGATATTTTTTGTTATACCAGTAGTTGTAAAGGTCGACGAGGACAATGGGGGTGAGGGTATTTTAAACGAAAATTTTGAATTTTAATAATTATCGGGGAAATTGTATACTTGTGATATTTTTTAAGTGAGATATATTATTAGTGGTTCGAGTAACTTGTTACACAATAAAGGTAGTCTTTAATATTTGAGCTCAACTAGGAAAGAGCAACATTTATGTTGTGGTTTGTATCTAAGGAGACCCATTTGTCAGGTAGCGGCTGGGCGTTAAGGGTTAGCGTGAAAGAATGACTGGTATGTGTTGGCATGGGATGAAGGATGAGTCGACATAAGAGGGATGAGAGTCTGGTAGTCAATGAATGTGTTGTGAGTGATATGCATGAGTTGCTTCCAGTCAAATGGGACTTACGGTACAACCTAGATTTGTTGGTAATTGGTCCCTTCAAATAAATACACAATGTGTTGCCACAGTAATAGGAGCTAGGTTAAAGTCATAATATGACAAGGTCTATCTAAGGCTTACTGTGTTGACACATACTCTACTCGAGCTTACACAGCAATCTAAATTGGTATACACACCTTGCTTTGGATAGGATGACCGATATTTATAATTTTGAATGTCTATTGTTAAACAGTAATGTGCACCATCATATATATAACAAAAATATGGTTGCACACTACCACACTTTGTTATCTTAATCTTTTTTTTTAATAAGCCTTGTGGGTTTGTTAACACAAACATACTGATACAGAAAAGTGGGGAATAAAAGAAATATTTCCACTTTAAATACATATATTTGTAATTATTCTAACAGTTACGAGTGTATACAGATAATACACACCTTTGGTAATATTCAGTTTATAGAATAAAAATCGTGGGAAAAATGGGTATGGGTACAAACTTTATATTTTCCTTTCCAAGCGAAGTGAACGTCAACAGACTGTAATAAATATTGCCGGTTGTTGAAGCTCAAACGAATCAGTCGGTTATCTTATTTCAAAGTGAAACATACGCCGATGGAATTGACTGGGGCTGTTCGGTAATGGGGGAGTGGAACGGATCTTAATACTGACGATTGGAAACTTTAGTACTTCCACCAAATACTTTCCTGTCATGTGTGAGGAGACTATGAGAGGATTACCTATAGGAAGGACAATGTTTCCTAGAGGCGCCGTCTGTACAATGTAGACACAGTCTCGGGGTAAAACGTCAAAGTCGGGGTCCTTATGACCTGCTAGATTCACAACCTAGCATCTCTAACGGGGCAGGAAAGCTTGAGGAAAAAGTTTTCAAGAATTATTGTTGAGGTTCAAAAGTTCGCTCTTCCTTGCAGGATCGTTACGGTTAATTGCTATTGGTTTAAACACTCACCACACTAAAGCCACTTTCTGGAGGGATTGACATATCAATAAGTCGAAACTTTTCGAGTTGATAATTTATTTTTCATTTTATTGTAGATGAGGTTGAAGATGACTTTTACAGACGAAATCTGAGAGATCTCATCTTGCAAACTCATCTTGGGGGAGAGTTGTAACAGAACGCCATTGCGCTCCGTCACTTCCATATTGAAAATATTTCAAGAGACAGTCAGATAAATTCATGGTTTCCCCGTTGAAAGCATTATTAAGAAAATAGTCGGAAATAGGAGTTTGGGCGAAAGCACAACCATGTCATATATGTAAATGCTAAGTAGTTTCGTATGCTTTAATAAGTTTCCTAAATAAGCTTGAGCATTGCCATTGAACAAGCACTATAAAACAAAAGAAAATACTTAAAGTAGACATACGGGGGAGTTTTGTCGAAAGCTGAAACGGAGACGCTTCGCCCGCTTCGCTTGCTCGGTCGAAAAGTAAATATTTAATAGAAAGAATAGGCGGGTGTTAATTATATTACTAATTAGAATTCTCGACTTGGCATTCAATCATACAAACTAAGAACGTAAGATACAAACAATGCATAGAAAATAAGCAGACCTATATAATGAGTCTAAAATCATAACAATCTGTCGGGCGGTTGACGAGTTTCAATTTTATTAGCAAATATGTAGGGTACTTCCTTCCTCACAACACGAGAACATGAATTTTTAGTTGAGGCAGCGCCACTGTTACTTGAACCCTGGCACGCATCGATATCGCTAAGGTTGAGGGCTCTCTCTATTCTGGACGGCAAAACGTTCGGCTCAGATGGGATGGGAAAAGGTGTGGAACAGCGGTGACGTCACGTCGGGCGAAACGACGGAAGGTATAGCGTGGTTGCTTACGGTCGATTGGTAGGAGTGGGGGCACTGGTGGGAAAGAGTAGGCTGTATCGGATGTTCGTTTTGACGCGAATGACTTGTCAATGGCTATAAAAGCAAGCGGCGGACTGCAGTTGGGTCTTTTTGCGATTCGGCGGTGGGCTGTTAACATACCTCTGGCTTGTAGCACAAATCTATCGGTGGGTTTCTAGTAATTGGGGTAGGGAATTCTCTGTTATATGGCGGCGCGCTGCATGATACGAGGATTTTCTATCTCAATATTAAAGTTTGTTTAATTTTGTGGGGATTAGTGTTGTAGTGTTTTTAGTTGAAATCCTATCGTTATACCAAGGACTTTGGAGTAACGAAAGGATGTGTTTGTTGTTCTTACTTAAGTTTATTTGTGTTAATAATGATACATTGTTTATTTCGTTGTAAAAAGCCAGAACGTTAACCAGATTACAGTTAATCTGACAGGGTACATACAACCTAACGGCTGCCAAGCGTGTTTGCCCTGGAGCTCCGTAGATTACCAGATTGGGGTGTCCGTCTGGCATCACCTCTTTACCAACATAGGTGATGCGTCTAGGCCCCCCTGTACTCTCGGTGTCCAGCTGACGATCTGAAGCATGGCTGGCACGATTGAAGGCTCAGCACAGGAGGTTACTCCGCTTGCGGAAGACGTCAGTATCCGAGGTGCAGTCTTGTTAAATATATTTATATATCCAATTTATATACACAATAGGGTGTTCTACTAACACCGCCGAGCTCTCGAGCGTGTTGGGGGGAACGCACAACACACAGGCGTGTCAGGTTTCTAAATCCTAGCTTCGCCGGCTAGACTTTACAGCTTAAAGTAGGGACTTCACGGCCTTATTCGGAACTAATTCCAGATTCCTGGAATTAGTTACGAATAATGCAGAGTAGGGCTGAGAAGGGGTAGTGTTAGGTTAAATTCATACACAGGGTTAATATTAGGCATCTAGGATGGGTAATATTTCTGTAAGTGAAGTGTTTTATTTCCAGGATCACAGTAGGGATTCTTTAGTGTTTGTAGTGTTCCAGTCGCAGAATAGTTAGGGCACCGATGGCAGAGAACGAAGTGTCTTCAGTATACGTGTGTAAAAGTGTTAAGTGAATAGTGAGATAAGTGAATTCTTAAGCTGCTAGTCTTCAGGTATTTAGCATAGGCCTGATAGGGACCTAGTTACGGTGAGGCTGAGAATGCCGATCCTAGTGTGGTATATTTAAAGTGATCAGTGTACGTTGTGAATAGGAGGTGGGCATATACCCAGAGTATTGGGACATGTCTACTAGGGACTGATGTCTAGCAGAGCCGTACATCAGACGTTTTCCACAATGGGTAGCTGAACGCTCATGACGTGGTTAACTCGTTTTCTAATAAGGGGAATTCGGTGGGCTACGTGTTACGGTTCGGCATTTTTGGCTTCAACGGGAGCTAGGCATGCTAGTGATAGGGCTTAGAGCCGCTAGGAGCGATAGGGTTAATAAGGCATCAGCGCCTCCAGTGGTAGTGTAGACTAGAGATGCCCGCGAGCATCTGAGTGGCCTAGCAAAACAGCTTACCCTGTGTTGCGAAGCTAGAATAGTCGTAAAGCTGTAAGGATAGCGCGTCCTGCCCCATCCTACTACTCTTGCTGGCAGCGTCAGTAGCTAAAAATAGCACGTCGCAACATATACAACCAAGGATAACTTTCGCAAGATTAGGGTAGTCAAAGTGTAGCGCTTAGACTAGCAGGTATCCTTGGTTTAGGAATTTCAAAGTGCTGTGGTGGGAGACTTGCCCTCCTTCGACGACACGCCCCCGTCAGCAAGAGGCAGAGAGAGACGCTTACAGGTGTGGTTGGGGATAAATTATCTATACAAATATAAAACCTTATTTCCAAGTGCTAGGGCCTATAGGAACAGCTAGGAGAGAAGTCGGTTAGGTGAGCTACGTAACGCTCTAAGTTTCGTACTATTATGACCATTACAACGACTAGGACAGGCAGAGTAATCTCTAGGCTCCTCTCAAATAGGCTAGTCCTAAGTAAAACCCTATTAGAATTAGTTTCAAGCGTGTAGTTTAATGATACAAGCTGCTAGCGCAGCCCAATCTTAGTTACGTAGCGTTTAAGTCAACTGAGAAGTGATGTGTGTAAGTATAGATTAGGTCGCGAATATTAGTAGAGATGAAGAGTCCAACGATCCTACCAGCTTCACATTAAAGTTCAGGGGTTGCTTACGGTTCACAACACTAATAGGGTTCTACCATAGACGATCACAAGGCCAAATCATTTTCATAAAGCTCGTTTTTCTCAAAGCGACTTCAGTAAAGTTTAGTAAGTTTTCACGGGGTGCGGTAGCTTAGTGGGGTTGCAGGGGCTTTTAGCAGAGGGGGTTAATATTAGCAGAGGGGCGTACGTGACACAGGCTTCAAAGTATCACGTTGCGGGCTGAACAACTTGGGAGAACTGTAAAGGAATTCCATACAAAATTGAAGGCCGGAAAGTATTTTTTTAATGTCAAACATGGCGTCTGTTAAATTTATTTTTTGAGTGGTGTATTTTTTTATTTAATTGTATATGTTTGAGAAAAGCACTATAAAAATCTCGGCGAGAAACGGTGGGTTTGCAACCCTTCCTTTCCCGGCCTCTATAGTAATTTACTATTTATGTGCCAATTTTGAATAAACCAATATATTAAAACTAGATTTTTTATTTAATCGTATGGCATTTATTTTACGAACCGTGAGATCTTCGAGAAGACAAGTACGGTTGCCAGTTTTTGTTGCACTTTTAGCACCACCCTGGGGTCACGTGTAGGGTAACGGTGGGTACTCCCTACGGACGTGGTGCAACTTCGACCCCCCTTTGTCAAGCGAGTGGGCAACTTGACTGTTAGAAGTTCTAAAGCCTCCCGGAGGCCTCTAACTTGGCTTAACGACTGCTATCATAGACAGCAACCGGGATCAACGGATTAACGTGCGTTCCAAAGCACGGGAGCGCTCAGTTAGTAACCACTCAAAGCGGTCACCCATTCAAGAACTGACCTGCGCCCACATTGCTTAACCTCGCATACCGCACGCGGTACGCGGGCGCCGCTAGACCACGGGCGCGATAAACCAAAATAATACAACTAGATAACCTAAGTACATACACTTAACATGTGTTTGTAGTTAGCAGCTGGATTTCATTTCATTTTCATTTCATTTTATTTATTCATAACAAATATATTGTGTAGAATGTATGCACCTAACTGGAAGTAAAAATTACAGCAATTTAACAATAATAATAACCCTAATGTCAATGGATGACCGAGCATTATTCGGCTTTTCGCGGCGAATACGACTTTTCCCGAAGACGAGGTAGCTAGATCGATTTTTCGCCCCCGTAAACCCATTAATTGAAAATTTTATCGAATTTGTTAAAGCCGCTTCTGAGATCCCTGAAATAAATTAATGAATATACGAGAATTACTCTTTTGAAGATATTAATATTACATAGAGTAGATAATATCTCTAACCGCGTATTTAATTGTATCGATCTCAATACTCGTACAAACTATTTTCATGGGAGTTTTCTATCAAAAACTTCGGGTTTTTAATCGCAATCATGATTCTGATGATAAGAAATCTTAATAGGAGTACTAGGTGCCGTATGTGATTTCACCTACATTTAGTAGAATTTCATCCATGCCGCACCTAACGATTTAAAAAATCCTTTTAATTCTCAGTATTTCCAGAAACATGCAGCGATGTCTTCAACGTGAGAGTGTACCATTTTGTTTGGGGGCCCACATAGTGAAACTACTTAATGAATGAATAAAAGTTTATTCACAAAAACAAATGGTACAGTCGATGTTATTAAATATACAATGTTGACCCTAAATGCATTTGGCCTTATTGAGGCATGTGAAAATTATCATGAGTCATGACATGAGCCCGGAATTTCCGCGGCAGAACAAAAGACCGTCGCAATCCAGCCAGTGTCAGAAACATCCTTTTGACATACCACCCACCACCATATCAGCCAAAGGACGTCCACTGCTGGTCATAGGCCTCCCCCAAATTCACGGGGGGTATATGCCATAATCGCCACGCTTGGCATGCGGGTTGGCCATCGCAGTATCTCCACCGCACTCCAGGGATGCTGCTGCCCATCCCCCGGTGGTCTTGGCCGTAGTTTTAGGACATAACCGGGTCCGGGTTGACATACCATAATTCAATATTTTTAAAGAATTCCTGATCGATATGTGGTATTTACTTGTTTGAGGTGAGCTTACTGATGTCGCGGAGAATTCTTCACTTGACGAGATACTGTCAGTATAACGTTTGCGCAGTAATGCCATGCGCAGAAGCGGGGCAATATTGCACTCGTATTGCACCGCTTCCGCTCACCTCGCGCAAAGAGTTCATTCCCAGTAGTCCCGTGGAAGTAGTTCCGTGGTGGAACTAGTGAGACTTTTTTTCCCAATAGTTCCGTCAACGGTACAGAGTGGTAGTTAGGTACGACGACGAGCGAAGCGAGGAGGAGTGTTAGTAGAACTGTGACCCTACAACGCGCGAGCCGAGCGAGCGAAGCGAGCGTGCCGCGGCAGCGGCCGGCGAAGCGCCACAACTGAACATTGGGAACGGAACTATTGGGAAAAAAAGTCTCATTAGTTCCGCCACGGAAATACTTCCACGGGACTACTGGGAATAAACGGCGCAAAGGGCGGGGCGCAGTAAAAAGCGTTTCACACGATTTACACCGAATGGCTGGAATCAGCGCGCACCCCATTAGTCAAAGGAATTCGAACCCTTCATACAGAAGTTAGATTTCATCTTTGAATGGTTTGCGGGCAGCTGGTCGGAGCCGGTGGGCCGTCTTAACTCATGCTCGGGAATTCGCTCATCTCAATTTAAAAGCCGGGAAATTTCACAAATAATTATTTTGTCAACTACTTGGCTTGCGACGAAACACGGCGACACTTCAATTAAGATTAATTTTAATTTCGAAATAATTCCCGACATTTCGATAACAGAATTTCGTAGAAATTACTATGAAGATTCCAAATATTTTACTAGAACAGTATTTCGATAAAATTTAAGATGCCTCTTATAATATTAAAAATAGTAATGGACCCTTCTCAAGCAATAGGGAATGTATGATCTTTTTAAAGTCCTTGATTATTTTTCGAATGATAAACAAATGAACGAATGAACCATCGGCAATAACAGGAAAAGTTTCAGATTTTTCGGTTGCGCCATATATGTATTTTATAAAAATACATACGTTTTATATCACTTCGCGTCTGCCCCATATCGGACTACTAAAACAATTCTATTAATATAAATCCGTCAAAAATTAAAAAAAATTGTGCTTGAATCTATGGTATGCAATGGCATTGACGAGCGTCGAGGAGCGTTCGTGGCCCAGCAGCGCCCGCATACCGGGTGCGGTATGCGAGGTTAAGCAACGTGGGGGCGAGTCAGTTCTTGGATGGGTGACCGCATTAAGTGGTTACTAACTGAGCGCTCCCGTGTTTTAGAAGGCACGTTGAGCCGTTGATCCCGGTTGCTGTCTACGACAGCAGTTGTTAAGCCAGGTTAGAGGCCTACGGGCGGCTTGAGAACTTCTAACAGTCAAGTTGCCCACTCACTTGACAAGGAGGATCGCAGTTGCACCACGTCCGTATTCCGTAGGGAAGTACCCACCGTTACCCTACACGTGACCCCTGGGTGGTGCTAAAAGTGCAACGAAACTGGCAACCGTACTTGTCTTCTCGAAGACCTCACGGTTCGAAAATAAATGCCATACGATTATTATTATTATTATTATTATTAATGACATTGACAGTTCAAGTCATACGACCACCATACCACCAACCTATGATGAACTGTCAATATCATTGCGTACCACAGATTCAATCAGGCTTTTTTTATATCTCTGGAGTCATCATCAGCATCATCATGTCAGCCGAAAGACGTCCACTGCTGGACATAGGCCTCCCGCAAAGAATTCCACAATGACTGGTCCTGCGCCACCCGCATCCAGCGGACACCCGCTACCCTTACCAGGTCATCAGACCACCGTGGGGCCCTGCCCACGCTACGCCTCCCGGTACGTGGTCACCACTCGAGAACCTTTCCGACCCAACGGCCATCGGTTCTACGCTGGATCGGGCGGTGCAGGACAACTCATTGCGGTACTCTTTGTGTGAGCAGTGGTCGTCTTTCGGCGTACACGATAATGATGAATGATGAATTAGAGGAACACCGCACAAAGGTATTTCTGTAACAAAGTAAACCGGATCAAATTAGTTTATTAACAATGGCATCAGTTTCTGAATAAATGTACTTTGTACATCAACAAGTTAATACTGAAATGTTTCATCATACAATTGGTAGTTGTATTTCAAAACAGGTTTGTATCAAAGGGTAGTTTCCCCTGAGGGATTATTGTCTAAGTTGATTGTGCCTGTGATTATGGCTACTTTTCCATTTGTCGTTGCGGCATATCCGTGAAGTTAGTGGGAACATAGCCCAGCTATGTATAGTTGAAATTATTTAAGATGTTCGACTTAAAAAATAACTGCCATTGGGATCTGATTTACTTTTTTATTAATTATAATTTTATTTGTTTTATAAATTTCAATTAAGTAGAGGACTATGTAATTTAAATTATAAGTTATTAATTTGCTACGCCTTACCAGGGCCCAGATGAATCCAAATGTACCTACTGATAAGATGTACAAACTATGGTTGCAATAAATACTATGACTATGTATGACCAAACTTCTTGCTTGGACAGTAAGGTCGCTTTTTGAACGGACTAATTCGATTCAATTCAGACATTTTAAACGATATCAACTATATCAATTGTATGAAAACAAGTTAACGCATTTCGTGAACATTTACTGTAAGTGGCCAAAGGTTTTGAACGGACTAATTCGATTCAATTCAGACATTTTAAACGATATCAACTATATCAATTGTATGGAAACAAGTTAACACATTTCGTGAACATTTACTGTAAGTGGCCAAAGGTGGACACAAGAGTGCAATTCTTTGTAAATAAAACTTCATCATCATCACATCGGCCGAAGGACGTCCAGTCGTCCATAGCTGGACGTATGTCCCCCCCTCTTTCTTCGTGTTCGTCTGCCTGTTTAGCCTAGTTGATAGTGTCACTGTCTCCGAAGCTAGAGGTCCCGGGTTCGCATCCGGGTAAGGGCATTTGTTTCTGTGGTGAGCAGGGACATTTGTTCCTGAGAGTTTCCTATGTATTTAAGCATAGTATATCTTATTTAATAGATCGTCATCTAGTACCCATAACACAAGCCTTATTGAGCTTACAGTGGGACTACTTTGATTTGTGTAAAGTGGATATTTCCACTAATATTTATTTATTTAGAGAGCCACGATGACCGGACCTGCGCCACCCACATCCAGTGGACAAAACTAAAAAAGTAAAATTTATTCGTACCGAAATTTAAAGAAGAAATTTAAGTGCACGTGTTATATCCAAATGCTACCACATTTAAGCAGGACACCTTTGTCCGCGTTTATTCAAATAGAATTAGTCACTTGGATATTTGGCATTTTCAATGGAAATACATTTCGATGACTGCGTCCAATTTCACGATTGGTTTCTGCGCTTATTCTGGTGTAAAGTTCACAGGGAGGTAAAATTTTTACAAGTATGTGTAGCGTTACTTTGAGAGATAGAGTGAGAAACACCGTTATAAGACGGAGGTGTGGAGTGAATGAAGATATAGTGACGAAAATTGAGAAAGGTATGCTAAGATGGTTTGGACATGTAGAGAGGATGGATGAAAGAAGATTGACAAAACGAGTGTATGAAGGAAGAGTGGATGGAAAAGTTGGAAGGGGAAGACCTCGGCGAACGTACTCCGACCAAATCGGAGACATTCTGCAGAAAGGCCAGGTCAGGAGTACCCTAAATCGGCGCGCATGCATGAAGAATGTTATGAAAGTTCATGAAGCGAAAGTTGTATGTCAGGATCGTAGCAAGTGGAAATCCGTGATCTCTGCCTACCCCTATGGGAAACAGGCGTGATTATATGTATGTATGTATGTATGTATGTCATCAGTTTAATACGGCGTGGAAAATAGCTATGTAACGTACATAACTATTGATAACATATTGCCATTACATTTTTTACACTACATACATTTCCAGCTTATCTTTCATAACAAGGCTGAACCCCTAATACCTATGACTGGATCTTTTATATAAAAGTACCCGCAACCGAAGTGTATGGATGTGATTGATATAAGGACAGCATTTGATTATAGACAATAATTTTATTCAACAAACAAGAAAAAAGGAAAATAAAACAACGACTAACAATTTAAACTAAAAATAAATTAATTTTAAGAAACAAATACCTACCTATAAAAATCTCCCAATTATAAAAAGAAAACCCCATCTAACAGGTCCACCTGCGGCATGGACCCCATTATGCTGGCGGCGTTGCCTCTCTGCACCGCTAGAGCGTTACGCTGAGAGAAGTACGCACCAGCCCTGGGGTCCCCTGTAGAGTCGACCAGCCGGACTGACAGTGCCCTATTAAAAGCCTTCATGTCGGCAGATCAAGGGCCCAGCGTCTCCACTGTGAGCGCCGCAAATTCGTAGTCCTTAAGTAAGGAAGAGTATTTGCGGCGCTTGAGAACCTGGGCCTGGTCAGCCACAGCACCAGCCTTTGAGCGGGTCGCCTGTATGTGGCACTGTGCAAAGGTGTCTACGCACGTTGCGTCCCACACTAGAGCCTATCCTAAATATTGATACAAGTATTAGGTATCCTCGGTCTCTGCCCACCCCAACGGGATACGGGCGTGAGTATACACTACCGTCAGAAAGTTTAACACCAAACAAAATGTGCAAAAAAATCAATATTGATTGATTATCCACTCAATTTTGATTCATCTGTCCGTAGTACTCTCAACCAGTTTGCAAAAGTCCAAGCCTTGTGAGCAATAGCCCATTGCAATATTTTTGCCTTGTTTGGTTTGCGTAATGATTTATGAAAATTAAACTAAAAATTGTGTTTAGTCCTAAACTTTCTGACGGTAGTGTATGTATGTATTGATATGTATATTGTTAATTTATCTCTCTGTAGTTATTTCTTCATGACTGAAGATCGTGCATCGTCTGACGTATTTTTAGATAGTATTATGACTTAATACTTCCACCGGCTTCTATAAGTATCCGCACCACATCGTAGAACTTGCATGTCTTCTCCTTAATTCTCTCTTACCATCAGGCGATTAGTCTGCTCTTTTGCCTCCTATGTCATAAAAAAAATGGTCGGTCCATCGCGCTGGAGTTTTTCCACGGGCTCGTAATAACAAATGAAATCTATTTTTCAGCTAAATAAATGCAGCATTCTCGCTGCATGTTTTTCCAGCCAACCCAATCAATACTTCGAATCTACACAGAATAGAGAAATCATTTCTGTCTCAAACTTCTTTTGTCATTTAAACAGGTTCTCAAAGAATTCGAATTCCGAACGAACATAACTGCATTACACGCGCGAGTGACTCGGCGAAACGCGGAACCGCCCGACAACCCCCGAAGATTCCCGACGTACCGAAGGCAACACCCTCTAACGGATTTTCGCACCAATTACTCCCAAGTTATTTGTGTTTAGGATAAATTGTTAAGATTGTTTGTCTACGAAAATGTTGATTTAATAATGGGAAAATTATTCTTTGATGGAATTAATACGTTATTATATTATTGTGGAATGGAAATACCGAATTCAGTAGAGTTAATTAATTATTTTATTTGCGCTGATTTATTATGTACAAACTCGTAATAAACATCTTAACTTTTTCAATTATTCCGTAGTCTATATAGTAGGACATATTTTAGGTTCGCTAAGTTGCGATATTCACCACACTAGGGCCGAAATTCGATTAATGTTAAGTTATGATAACAGAGAGGGTCATACCAAGGGGCTTGCAATGGGTGGAGCGCGCCGCTTTAATAACCTAACGCTCGAAAACCCTGACTCTAGCTGTCAGTCGCGGGCCGCCACCGTCCGAGCATGTACGTACGTGTCGTTTTGTGATCCGCTGCCGCGCGCCGCCGACTTGATCGCGACGAACCGCGCGTTACTACGTAATTTTTTGTGTGATTTAAAAAAACCCACGATGAAACCGATAACCGGCCACACATGCTCTGTGTATATGGTTGTTTGAATACCCGAAGGAACGTTGGTGTATCTTTTTTTCAGTTACCTATAAATTTTGAACGGTAAGTTTTTTTTAATTTATTTTGGTATATGTAATAATAAGTAGTTATTTAGTGTTGGTTGCTGTTTAAAATTATTGGTTGATGTTTAAAATTATCAAGTTGTAAGTTACAATACAAATAAATACGATACGAACCACCTGGCTACCTGTTAGGTACTTATAGCTTAAACTCACCATTTCCGACGATTTACTTATTAAGTAACTAACTGTAATTTTATTCAAAATGAAACGCGTTATTAATTTTATTTTTCTTGATTAGCTACATAATAGTTGTCCTATTTAGGTAGTTGTACTTTATTGTGGCCATAGCATTTGAAACACGGACATAGTGTAGGTATAAATAGCTGAAAAACATAAGAAGATGACCTGTCCTGTTGTATGCAGTTGTGACGTGTTTGTTGTTGATTTGTATGTCCGACAAAACCGGTTGGTTGATGATTTGAAATGTATTTTTTTATATTTTAGACTACTGGGTTTCGAGATGAGGGTGGGATTAATAATTTTTTGGCTATTATCTTAAATAATTTCTAAAATGATTATTTTAAAATTACAAAAAATATATTTAAGATGCACACAATGAGCTCTTGCATTTTAAATGTAACACGATATATGTAGTTTGAAGGTACTTCCCTTACACGTAAAATGAGGATGCATTTTTTTTCTTGCAAAACCCACCATGTCGGTTCGTTAAAAAAAATATGAGATTTATTATTCTTGTGAAGTAACATGTACTTAATTAATATCGGTTCACTGTACTTAAGCGACATCTCGAGAGGTAGAACATTTTTTTGCATCATTGAAGTATTTTTGGCGTGACAACCCTAGGGCTACACGTGCCACGCGTGAATGGATACAAGTTATGCGATAGACAGAGATGCAGAGAGTAGGCACGTTTCTTATGCCTAAACGCCGTTTTTGTTAGGAAGTGAAATTTCTGTACTTGTACTATTCCTTATTCTGTGGTCATACGTAACGTTTTTTTCGTCAATGTCTTTTTTTGACACAGATTTGCCTGTTTTTTTTAAAAAAAAAACCTTTTTTTCATCTGACATGACTTGACATTGACAAAAAATTGCTCTGGAGAGCTCAATAGTGTACTGTTTAATTATTTGTATCTATTACAGGCCACATCCTGTATAAAAACACAACATTGGACATGTCTAGTGGATATTCAACCATAGAAGCATACCTTAAGAGGCTGACAAGCGCCAATGACCTTGGCTATGTCTGTCTGCGTCTAATTGCGCCGGAGTGAAAGAGAAACAACATACCTTCCATACACGCATATAATCAGAAATTTAATTATAAAATTAAATATATTCACCACATGTGTAACATTAATCGTCTATGCTTTAGGTTTGAGTATATTGGAACTGTGTTTTTAATTATACATGTTTCAGTTGGAAAAAAAGACATTATGATTGTTTAAGATGATTTTAAGACGTAGCTTTGCTATTTTTTTCGATCTAGCCGATTTTCTTAAATCGTGTTTTGGAACCGTCCACACCCTTTGAAATATAGTGAATATTAACGTGTATTTTTTTTTTTCCATAACACTATTTTGTTCAATCACCGTTTAAAAATGGCAATTTAGCTCTATTCAGCGTATTAAGGATGTATATTGAATTTTTATCACCAACCTTTTGATTTTTCATACAGATTCCTATTTCCTTTTCAATATTTTCCTCATCGAATCGCTAATATTATTCCATAGGTGGATAACCACCGATTTTCTTAGTGAAGCGCGGATTTGTTTACCTAATAACGATTAAATCCTTTGCCCGGTCATAAAAGTCATACATAAACAAATACGAAAAAGCAATCTCTCTTTATCAAAAAAATATCAAAGGGCTGAGAGAGCTACATCATGTGAAATTAATATTTAATGTTCTAGTGAAGAATATACTCCTAACGTATGAATTATTCCGCTGCCGAAAGGATAGTGTTGGAGTCTCATGAATGTCGCATTGTTTGATGGCGCGCGCACCAAGCGCTTTGCATCTTCTTTTATAATGCGCACTTCTAAGGTTTGGAATTCTCTGCCGGCGTCTGTATTTCCGAGTTCATATAACCTGGACCTTTTTAAGGCACGAGTGAATAGGCATCTTCTGGGTGAGCTCGCTTCATCGTCGGCCTCATCTTTGCCCCCTGGCTAGATGCTGGCCAAGAGCAATCCCATTTTTAATAAAAAAAAAAAAATTGCATACGAATTTTCTAATAAAAGGTCTATTTTTATTCACCGCTTTGTATCTTTTTGACATAGGCATATGTTTTTGCTCGTCCGCGTGTATCTAAAGAGATGTGAATGAGATGAAAAAGAGTTTCACCTGAGAATAGTTTTTTTTTATGATAGAATGACCAGCAATTGGCCTTAGTCTCACCTGATGGAAAGCGATGACAAGACCTAAGATGTTGCTCACTGGTTCAGTAATAGCCTATTGTGTGCGTAGTGAATGCTTGAGATTATGTGAGGCGATGGATGATAGGTGCTCAACTGTTCCAATATAATTTATTTGTTACCTGTTATTGTGTTATGAATATTTGAAATGTTTAATCCAAGTTCCGTGACGCATTGGTTACACTGTAATATCATGTAAACGTTTTTATCAATATAGAAATAAATTTGACAGCTGTCATACAGCTACAATTTATGTGCGAAGGCGAGGTTGGTTCTGTTGACCACATATTTTTTCACTGCCCGCGTAACTCCCCCTTCTTTAATCTCTACATATGCTGCCAAAGTTAAATATCACTCTTCCCTCTATTGTAGTATTGCTACATTAATATAATATAATAAAAAGTTTATTACCTCCTCTGTGTTGAACGTTGTTTTGTGTGGTTCTGCGTATCACTGACTGTACCACCACCACCACCACCATATCAGCCAAAGGACGTCCACTGCTGGACATAGGCCTCCCCCAAATTCACGAGGGGTATTTGCCATAATCGCCACGCTTGGCATGCGGGTTGGCGATCGCAGTATCTCCACCGTACTCCAGGGATGCTGCTGCCCATCCCTCGGTGGTCTTGGTCGTAGTTTTAGGACATACCCGGGTCCACTGACCGCACACATTTAGATTATGTGTAGGTATTTGTAGTATCTCACACAAAATGGGAATGCTACAAAACTTTACAAACCCTAAAAAACAATGAGTAAAACGGCGTGAAAACATATTTGGAAAACGTACTACTCTTTGTTTTTTTTTACAGAAATTTAATTATTATATATATATATTTTATTTATTTACAATTCATCCATATAGCAATCGTACCTTATTAAGCAAGTACTACCAGTCAGTTTACTATGGTGCTGATATTACCTGCCTGACGCCTGCTGCGTCCAAAAGGCACGGACGCCAAAGACCCATATGTCCGCCCGCACCATCGGTTCTACGCCAACGACGGATATATCGGTCACGTCACGGCGTGCGGTGCGATATCAACCTACATGCATTTCTATAGGATTCAACTTCGTGTTTGACATTTCGATGTCATGGCGTGTGAGTGCCAGCGTTTGTATTTGACAGAGCGTTGAAAAGGTTAAAGCTCATAGGCGCTTACGGACTTTCACATTGTCAGCTTCGAGCGTAGCGGTACGAAATGGTTGGCAGTGAAATGTTGCACAGACGGACCCGGGTAGGCAGCTAGTCATAATATAAATTAATAAGTCCTTTACCTATTTCCCGTGTGTAAAATAACGCTGCATAATACATGGCTTTTTATGAATTAACTAACACAACGGCTTAATTATGAATTGGCCGGGCAACCGGGAGTATTAAACGCTTATCTCGGCCATAACGGGCATATTTTAATAGATAATTTAATTATAATGCGATTTTTGGCGTTTAAATATTGTCAGATTGGGTATTATAATGTAAACCCATTATTTTGCGGACTTGGCGGTTTCAATGTGTTATTTTGTCGAATGCAAACTAGGTACAATACTAGCATATTACAATACAATCGATTTTAAAAAAAAACACCAGTTTTCTTCTTTTTCTGTGTATTGCTAATATACTAACGTCAGGTGGGCGGGACAACAGCGGATGGGTTGTTCAGTTTAAGAACGAATTTAGTATAATTGACCGAGCGAGCGAAGTATCTCCGTTTCAGCTTTCGACAAAAATTATTTCATGTCTGTCCGGATGTTCTCCTCTACAGGTCGCATTTCTCAAACGATTCACGTGAAATTTTGTGAGCAGGTTCGATAGGTACCTTAAGTTTTCTAACGTGGTCCATATTATATTTTTTATTGTTAGTAGACACAAAATGAAGTCCAAAACTGCAGCTGATATTTTTTTATTACTTGTCGTTTTTTAGAAATATTTTTTTGAATATGTGTTTTGACATACCACGAGTTTGGTTGGATTAATAGAGTTTGTGCCTTAGTCTGCCACAACAACAAAAAAATACGTGGAGTTGACAGCTGACAGTTGTCAAATATAGCCGTCACATCTACGAGTTTGTACGCTGTGCTTTCTAATTTCTACTGTTCTCGAGGTTTTACCATCGAATTCTGCCTGACCCTGGATTTTGTAGTACCCGCATCTCACGACGATCACCTCATTGCTATTTTACGGAAATAAAAACGACGACTTGTGCACGTATTTTTGGACAACGATACTTCTGCCCTCGACGACTCTTGCGCTGCCCTACTGCTTAGTTGCTAAACCTAACTTAGCAAGGAAATTGAGTTCCTCAGAAGACTTTGTACGAGCAGACTCCGGAAATTTGCCAGACATGGACGTGGTGGTTATTATGGAATATTTAAGGACATAACACCAAATGCTTTGTTAGAGCGAAAGTTGTTCCTAAACACAAGAACACCAAGAAATATTACCTATCTCGTAACAGTGCATATAAATGAAATAGAAAGCACCATAATAGATACAGAATTTGATGGATGTCCAGCACAAGCAGGAATTTTTAAAGATATGTCTTACTTGTTACTTAGTTCTTCGAACTGGCAACTTATCCACCCCTTTATGCAGATTAGTGTCACATTTGTATACTATATCACTAAAACAGTTAAAATTCATATGTGAACTATCACTCTAGGTGACATGTGGACAAATTTAATATGTGGAGCCTCGCCTGATGGCATGACAAATTATTATATCATTGAGATTAAATGTCCAAGCACTGCAAAAGCCCTGAAATCATATGTAGTTGATAACAAAATACAAGAAAAGTTTAAAGTTCAGTGCCATATTCAGATGTTAGTAAGTGGTTTTAAAAAGTGTGCATGTGTTGCTGATCCAGAATTGGGACAAAAAAAAAATTTAAATCCTATGGCTGACCTTCGACTGCTTATGCTAACAGCTTAATGATGAAATCGGAAATATTTTGGAAGAATATTATTTATCCCAAAAATTTTGCAAAATGTTAAGTCTTAAGAGTCCGCAGTAAGCTCAGTTCTCCATACAAACATAGTTTCGCTCTCATTTTAAAATGGCATGCTCGAATAATTTCAACCTTTATATACACAAGGGGATCCGGTATATCTAGGTAAGGAATTAGTTTCTGTTGCTTGAAATTATAATGGAGAAAAAATATAGTGATTATTAAGGTTTTCATACAAGATCAAAAAAAAAAATGCTATTTTTTCCATTCCAATTTCTAGCAACAGAAACTAATTTCTTACCTAGATATACCGGATCCCCTTGTGTATATAAAGTTCCAAATTATTCGAGCATGCCATTTTAAAATGAGAGCGAAACTATGTTTGTATGGAGAACAGAGCTTACTGCGGACTCATAAGACTTAGCGGATCCCATTGTGTATACAAAGTTTTATGTTATTTCAGCATGGCATATTAAAATCAAAACGAAACTACGTTTGTATGGAGAATCAAGTTCAATCAAGCGTATGGGAACAGGTTTTCCATATGTTATTGAACTTATAAAACTGTCAACATCCAATTTTTTATGTATATAATTAATAATTCTGTAGGATGATTTATTCCATGTCCAATTTATTCCAGGAACTGTAAATATGTGTTTTATTACCACTAAACACTCAATAGTAACAAAAGTGAATAGTTTTGTGTGAAATTCAATACAAGTTGATGTACTTAAATATTTTCTATGTTCTTAAGTATATTAAGTTCTATGTGACATTGCATAATGTGTCTAAACTAAATAAACTGCCAACTAATTTTTATATGTTATTTGGATTTTCTGACACACATGTATTTAGATCATTGATAATGATATACATATATTTCAAATAAATTGGAGTCCAAAGCCCTGTTTGATATGGATACCTACTTATTTTATGGGTATAGAGACCTGTTGTTAAGGTTTTAAGGCAATGTCTAGCACTCTACTGTAATAAAACAAGACAGAAAATCATTCTAGTTTTTATTAATTGTCCTGCAAGTTCACCAAAGCACAAGCAATGATGATAACACTATTATCTAAATACCGCATGTGGCTGTGGTTTGTTACTGAATGAGGCTTCAAAAACTGGAATTCCCTCACTCTTCGTATTAAACGCTCTACCTACATGAATGCGCAGACTGGCGATCACTTGACCAAGCAATACTTCTTTTTTGTTGGGAGTTTCTTTTGATGAGACACTTGGAGGGCGAAGGTGCTTCAACTTTCTTTCCTGTAAATGTGCTTCTATTCCGTTAAAATTTCATGTTAGGCGCTAATAAAACATGAAAGTATAATTTATAAATGCACTGTATTCACTATTTAAAGTTTACATAAAGTTCTTCCATCCCACGCTGTGCTTAGGCGAGAGGTTGGTTCTATACTAACTTAGCTATTTGACAGGTGTCAACTAGACATATACTAATTACTGATGTACCGTCTTGTACATATTCCCAGCCACGAGAAAGGTGATAAATATATATATAATATCTAAATAATTAAACCTTAATTATCTATGGGAAGAACACACACTTTATATATGCTTGTTCTTATGACGGACCCTTTAGGTGTCCTGATGGAGAGCGCCCTCACTTTACCATCAGCTCCAGGGAATACTTCCACTACTCTGGCCATAGGCCACCTCAAGGGTGTTACATTATCATCTTTAACTATGACTAAAGTACCTACTTTTATGTTATCACAATTCTTGCGCCACTTGGGCCTATTTTGTAACTGGACCAGGTATTGCTTATGCCACTGTTTCCAGAAGCTTTGAACCATACGATTACACTGGTCCCAAAACTTAACACGGCTAACAGGCTCATTCACACAATCTTTTTCAGGGTATGTGGTCAGTGGAGAACCCGTTAAAAAATGACCAGGGGACAGATATGGTGTTTCATTAACATCAGTTGTAGGCAAAGCAGTTAAAGGGCGGGAATTTAAAATGCCTTCTATCTGAATAATAACTGTGTTCAATTCCTCATACGTCATGACGGTTTCACCTACAACCCGCTTTAAGTGATACTTTACAGACTTTATTCCAGCCTCCCACAATGAACCGAACACTGGAGAATAACTTGGAATGAATTTAAATGAAATGCCTTCCTCGGCCGCGTAAAGTTCGATAGCGTTCTTATGGTCTGTGGTAGACTGCAATTGATACAAATTATTTAATTTATTTTGAGCCCCTTTATAGGTAGATGCATTATCACAATAAATCACACTAGGCTTATTTCTACGTGCAATAAATCTTTTCAAGGCATTTAAGAAACATTCAGTCGTTAAGTCTGTTACTAACTCTATATGGAGTGCCTTTGTTGTGAAACAAACAAACAGCAAAATATATGCCTTCTGAATAACTGGCTTTTTAACCCTTAACATTTTAACATTATATGGAGCTCCGAAATCCATACCAGTCTTCTGGAACACTCTGGACGGGGATATCCTGTCATAGGGAAGCGATCCCATGAGTTGCTCAGCATTCTTTGCCTTTAACTTAAAACAAACTATACACTTATGTATAACATGCTTAACTTCTCTTATGCCATTAATCAAATGGTACCTTAAACTTAACTCTGACAGCACTAGCTTGGGTCCAGCGTGCAACAAGGCTTTATGCTGCCTTTCTATGAGGTTATGAACAATCTTAGAGCCTTTTGGCAGTATTATAGGGTGCCGAGTGGCATAGGGCACGTCAGCATGTTGCAGCCGCCCACCGACGCGCATTAAGTGCATGCTGTCTAAAAAAGGATTTAGCGCCTGAAGATTTGACTTAACAGGTGATTTCATATTTAAACATTTAATTTCTTGCATAAAGCATCGCATTTGTTCACACCTGAGAACAACCTTCAACGAGAAATCCATTTCTTGAGGCGTTAAATTTCCTAATACTCTATCTATTAACTTAGCCTTGCAATTATTTACAAATCTAAAAATATAGGCAATAATTCGTTTTATCTTATCGATATTTGACACATCGTTAAACAAAGGTAATGGTTCACTGTCATTGACTACAAGTGACACCTTTAATTCTGGAATTTCTCCTGGCATTTCATACCCACTCACAGGCAAAAATTCAGCTGATCTCAAGGCTGAAGGCCCGTGAAACCACAAATCGTTATCTTGTAACAAATGAGGGTCAATGCCCCTCGTCAGAAGGTCCGCTGGATTCTGAGAAGTGTGTACATAATACCAAGAAAATCCTTGCGCTGTGTCAATTATGTATTTTATTCTATTAGCAACATAGACGCTAAGTTTCAATGGATTTGTTGCGAGCCAAGCAAGTACGACTTGCGAGTCCAAGAACAAGTGAACATTCACCTTAAATTTGTTCTTAATGATATCATAAACCTTTCTGACTAGCTTGGCTAACAACACGGCAGAATTCAATTCAACCCTAGGAATGCTTAATTGCTGCATGGGGTTGACCCGCGATTTCGAACACAAAAGGTCAACATTGACACTGCCATCAAAATTTACAATCCTTAGGTATAAACAGCAACCATGCGCTTTAGTGCTGGCATCTGCATAACCAATTATATCAATAGATTTTGCATTAGATGTATCTAAATTCCTTTTGATAATGATATCTTTCATTTGATATAGACTAAATGCAAACCTTTTGAATCCTTCATTAAGACAGTCGGGCAATGGAGAGTTCCATTGAAGCCGCTCTAACCAAGCCTGCTGTAACAGCAATTTAGCACTAACTATGGCAGGCCCGACTAACCCTAAAGGGTCGAAAAGTCTGCTCACAAATGACAACATGTCTCTTTTAGTATAATGATTACTAACTTCTTGTTTAGGTGAACTCATTACAAGTGTATCCGAAACTAGGTCACATTTGATACCTAAAGTTTTAACAATTGGATCCCTTTCATTGGAAAATTCAAGAAATGCCCTATTTTGAGAATCAAGTGGTATCTCCCGTAATAAATCTTCTACATTTGAGCACCATTTGTGCAGTTCAAAACCACCTTTTTTCAATAAGGTTATCAGCTGAGCCTTAGCTGACACAATTTCATCCAAATTATTGGAAACTAAATTTACATCGTCAACGTAAGTGTTATATAGTAAGGCATCTGCGGCCAGGGGGAAATCGTTCCTGTACCTATTTACCAACTCCAGGAGGCACCTGGTCGATAAATACGAGGAGGATTTTAATCCATAACTTAACGTTTGCAGCTGGAGACATTGAATATCAGAAGCTCTATCAGGCCTCCACAAAATATTTTGCAAAGGTCGGTGTGATGGCGTGAGTGAAATAGCCCTAAACATTTTGCGAATATCGCAGTTCAAGATGAACCTATGCAACCTGAATAGTATCAGTATGCTAAATAAATCGTTCTGCACAACAGGACCGTTGAGTAACACGTCGTTGAGTGAGATATTCGATAAAGTGGGCATAGACCCATCAAAAACACATCTAAAGGAAGTAGTTTTACTGTTAGGATTAGAAATACTATGGTGGGGCAAAAAGTAGACTGCCTCCCTCTCCAAATCATATTCCGCAATGTTAACATACTTAGCATGGCCTAACTGAACATACTCATCTATGAAAGCTTTATATTTTGTAAACAAATCGTTATCTTTTTTAAATCTCGCCTCCAAATTTAAGAATCGCTTCAACGCACAAGAAAGAGAATCACCTAAATGCAAATCCGCAATGTCCTGTTTGAGTGGCAAAGCCACCTCAAATTTGTCATCTTTTAAAACCACAGTTTTTTTAAAAATAGCCTCGGCTAACTCTTGCTCCGAGTCAGCCTCTGCATAAGTCTCAGGGACCTTTTCAGTTAACCAAAATTGGGATACATTCCTATTTAGGGTACCTATATCATCATCCTGCAGCTGCTGCTGAGAGCAGAAGTTTGAAGCCAAGCATGATGTAGTGACCGCTCCAGAGTGACGGACCTTGCCAGCCACGACATAGCCGAAGCATGTGTTTTGCAAGACTAGCTGACTGGGCAGAGCCGGCAGCTGCTCACGCAGAAGCACCTGGAAAAAGATGTCTGCACCTAGGAGCATACTAATCCTGTCCCAAACATTGAAGCTGTCATCGGCTAACTTTACATAAGAGGGGATATTTACTTCCTCATGTCTGACAGCAAACTGTGGCATATTACAAGTAATATTTTTAACAACATGACATGTCACCGGAATACTATACTTTGTTGCAGTAGTTACCTGGCAATATTCGCCTCACAAATATAATTATCGTGTTTATAACGCTCACGTAATAGAATGGCGTTCTTAGTAATTTATCTTATTACTTATAAAATCTGGCTTGTACCGTGTCGTACAATGTGATAATACAATGCACAACTTAATTCTGAATTTAAGTTAACACACGCGTCAACTAAGTTAAACTTTAACTTAATATATATTTTTCTTAACGAACAAATACACAGCGGTTGGTTGAATATAACAAGAGAAAATATCGCGTACAAAATGGCGTAGGCGGTGAGTTGCTTCCGATCGTAATTGACGAACGAACGAATTGAATGAAGTGATGTGACCGCAGAGCAAGGCTGCTATTGGCGTTGAGCTGAACGAAGCGATGCGTAGATACCCGAAGTCGCCCGGCTTCCGTTGGCGTTTCGTTTCTTCACTCGTAGAATTCTCGTTGTCGCAATGAAAATAATTCCCGCGTATTGCACTTCTGCGCAACAGCGTAGCAAATGAAACGCTAGTGAATGAACCGAGGAATTATATCGGATATCGATGAACGGAAATGAATCTTCTTCGAATGAATGTAAGAAATAGGTATACCTCGATAGGTACTCGACAAGTTTTAGAGGTCACGAGAAGGTCATGTGTAAAAATTTGACTGAAGAAATGTGGCATCGACTGAACCTAAAATGTCTTTTTGGCACAATAGGTGGCAAATAAAGTTAAAAGTCACTCTTGATCACACTTAAAAAGTCTAATGGTAGTCTTCGAACTTCGAGGCTATATGTTCAATTGTTCCAGTAATCACTGCACCCGCTTGTCCTTTAACACGTTGGTTGCCATATCACGCGAACTCGCGTGAAGCGGCTGTATACGTAGTGGCCGCTCACGCGAGTTCGCGTGATGATCGAATACAATATTGTCCGAGCCACAAAATTGCGGCCGTTGCGTATTGGCTTCTGATTTTTCCTTTGGCCACTAGGGAAGGGAATTACCTATTTACTAGGGGGCGTGGCCTGTGGGTAGCCATCTTGCAATTGTTTTACGAGCACTTGACAGTTCGCTCACCGCAGCCGTACTGTGCGGGTGTGTTATTTTTGTTATCTTTCGTTGTCTTGTCGGTAAATTTCGTATTTTTGGATATAAATACCTGGTTTTATAATGAATAATTTTATAAAAAAATAATAAAGCAAATATTACAGCCAGAAAAGATTGTAGAAATTGTTACTCAAACAAAAAACGGGTAAATACTACTATGGAATGCAAACAATGCCCCAATTCCCCCCGTTGTGTATTGATTGTTTTTTTGACCTGCACAAGTTTGTTGATTTCACTAAAACTGCTTCTCGAAGGATCGCCATTACTAGAAGCGGTGGATGACAGCCCAATCATTCCCTGGCCGCCTTCATTTTTACGATATTCACAGTCCTGTCACAATAAGCAATAAGTGAATATATCTAAGTGCTCAAAGTGTTAGTTCAAATTAGTTCTAAGAGTTGATTATTGCTCAAATTGTATAATTGTTTTACATAGTATTGCATAACTTCAAGAAGTGTATAATATGTTTATGTTGATTCTTCTAATAAAAGATTATAAAAATACATTTTGAATAATTTATTTATTTAGAAAAAGCTCTTGGGAATAGAAACCACCAATTCGCGTTATCGGCCATGGGGGCAATATGTACGTATAAAATACGTCGCAAATGGCCGATCACGCGTCTACGCGTGATCAAAATATATAACGCGAAGTCGCGTTATCGGCCATGTCCGCAATATTCTTGAGCAAATGCGTCTAGTATGGCCGATCACGCGTTTTCGCGTGATAATTTTATACATATATATATGTACGTTTATATATTATATAATAAAGGTTTTTCATATAAAAGTATAAATAACACAAAAAAAGTCAAATTAAACGTTTATTTTTATTTTGGCCATCCATATAAATTCTGCATTTTCGGCTTGGCAACGAACGTGTTAAATAATTGACGCA
Source organism: Notocelia uddmanniana (assembly GCA_905163555.1). Taxonomy (NCBI): domain Eukaryota; kingdom Metazoa; phylum Arthropoda; class Insecta; order Lepidoptera; family Tortricidae; genus Notocelia; species Notocelia uddmanniana. The sequence continues at coordinate 47,380,359 of LR991053.1, forward strand.
ACTTGCGCTTAATGAATGAAATATTTAATAGGTAGGCCCACTGGACCGGTAAAATGCCCGAACTTCGGGACTTTAAAATCACACGCGAGCACTGCACGCAAAATATTAGTTCACGCAACTTGCGTAGGTAATGTTTTTAACAAAAAATTGTCCACTGGACGGCCGCACACTCCCGAACTTCGAGATTGGCACTTAGTTCCGACGCGCACTGCACTCGGAATTACCACTTTTAAATTGTGACAACGTGTCACATTAAAAAGTCAGTTAATTAATACGCACTGCGTTATTATAGTCCTTGCAACTTGCAAGCAAAAAAAGGCTTGAGTATAGAACCGCACCACACGCGGTCGGAAAAGTTTGCGCACTGCACAAGGGCGACAATATGGAGCCGCCTACCGACGTTTGCACTTATTGTCCACGCACACTGTTTGTAGACTTTGTAGTCAATAACTTAATTAGCGCAGAATGGCCTCTCGAAGGACCAAATTTCATGTTAGGCGCTAATAAAACATGAAAGTATAATTTATAAATGCACTGTATTCACTATTTAAAATTTACATAAAGTTCTTCCATCCCACGCTGTGCTTAGGCGAGAGGTTGGTTCTATACTAACTTAGCTATTTGACAGGTGTCAACTAGACATATACTAATTACTGATGTACCGTCTTGTACAGCCCCGGTCGGAAAAAACAACAGCCCCTGGAGGAAGACGGTTAGTAAGTAAGTTGGGATTTTCCCTTCTATATTTTTTGCACGATGATACAAAGTATCCTCAGTTCATCTGCGTAATACTTTCTGTCGTGAACTATTGCATTGGAAGTGCTACTTGTACTAGCCATTGTATTACAGAAGTGAGGTCGTCCGAGGGTCGAGGGCAGAAGTATCGTTGTCCAAAAATACTTGCACAAGTCGTCGTGAAGGCATCCGATTCCGTAAAATAGCAATGCGGTGATCGTCGTGAGATGCGGGTACTACAAAATCCGGGGTCAGGCAGAATTCGATGGTAAAAACTCGAGAACAGTAGAAATTAGGAAGCACGGCGTACAAACTCGTAGATGTGACGGCTATATTTGACAACTGCCAACTGTCAGTGTCAGCTGTCAACTCCACGTATTTTTTTGTTGCGGCAGACTAAGGCACAAACTCTATTAATCCAACCAAACTCGTGGTATGTCAAAACACATATTCAAAAAAATATTTCTAAAAAACCACAAGTAATAAAAAAATATCAGCTGCAGTTTTGGACTTCATTTTGTGTCTACTAACAATAAAAAATATAATATGGACCACTTTAGAAAACTTAAGGTACCCAATTATATAGATGTCTTTTGTCGAGTCAGTTTTTGGAGATTTTGAAATTTGAATAATAAATGCGAAGTCTACAGCTCACAGAGACACTAGTTTATACTACTTCATGATTAGCTTTTGTAAGAAAAAACATGAGTGGCCGCCAGATGAACTAAAATTGGTACAACGTATTACGTAGCTATACAAATGTTCGGCAAAGGCAATTACGGTAGAACACCAAACAAGATAAGAAACTCATTTTACCACAAAGGGAAAACTACAAGTTTTTTTGGAAACAATTGGACTCCAATGTTCCTGCCTGCCTCGAGGCCATTTGCGTGGGGCTTATTACAAACATGTTTAAGGGAATGGTAGATATTCAAACGAAAACGGAACATTGACTACCGGTTTGGCTTAGTGGTTAGTGACATGGCGACCTTGCCTACGAAGATGACGGTCCTTGGTTCGAATCCCGGTAAGAGCAAATATTTGTATGATGAGACTAGTGACCATGAATATGTCCGTGAGTCTTGGATGTTTTATATGTATAAATAAATAAATAAATAATAAATATTAGAGGACATTTTTTTAAACAAATCGAACTAGTCCCACAGTAAGCTCAATAAGGCTTGTGTTATGGGTACTAGACGACGATATATTTAATAGATATATACTTAAATACATAGAAAACATCCAAGTCTCAGGAACAAATGTCTCTGCTCACCACAGAAACAAATGCCCTTACCGGGAATCGAACCCGGGACCTCTAGCTTCGGAGGCAATGACACTACCAACTAGGCTAAAGAGGCCGACAAATTTTATCATGAAAATGAAAAAATGAAAATGAAAAATATTTATTTCTTCTTTCTAATTACATGACTGTTTGTAGGGTTGGGACCTCCTAGTAAGTATTCCATCTGTGACAGGAAGTCCCGCTCTTCTATAAATACTTGTAAATTTACAGAAATAAATCTTAGTTTAAGGAAAATTTAGTTATACATAAAAAAAAAGTTAAAATTAAATTACAAAAAATATGTGTGTGTGTGTGTGTATTATCATCATCATCATATCAGATGAGTCGCGCTGGATGCGGGTGGCGCGGGTCAGGTCATTGTGACACTCTTTGGGGGCATATGTCCAGCAGTGGACGTTCTTCGGCTGCTATGATGATGATGATGATACTCGTATCTAATAAATGTTAATGTCGTCTAGTACCCATAACACAAGCCTTATTGGGATTTTTTTTCCAACTAGTATTTATTTATGTTTCAGTGCCTATAATTGCAGACCATAATTTTGGAAACCGATTCATAAAATACTTTCATAGTATTCGAACTCGCTGTATTCGCAAGGCTTTGTTATTAAAATCAATTTGTATAATTACACACCTACCCTCCCGGTAAAGTTTTAACGATGTGGTTTTACCGCCGTATTCGCTGGTATATTTACAATAAAAAATATTTGTTTTTACGTGCATGAGTCGATAGCAAAAACTTAACTATTATAAATATGTCTGCGTGATACGTTGATCGTCATGATTTGTACGCTCTCTCTTACGTGTGCACACAACCAATTTTAGGTTCGTCAGCGTGACGCATATTTTTTAACTAGGTATCAAACATCAACCTAACGCTACGTCGGCCTCATAAGTAGCTGGACGCTTTGGTACTTAGTCGCTTTGACCCGTCAGTCATTTAGTATGACTGTTTAAGAGGATATAGTATATTCCGCACGCCGCAAGTAAAAGCGACAAGGCACAATGGCGTTCAGCCCCTTGTGAGGCTGACTAAGTGAGTAAAATTGTAAAGAAGTTTTAGTTGTCACATCAAACGAGCGTTAGTACCTATCAATAATAATAATCTACATCCAAAATGTGTACTTATTTTCACACAATAAATATAATGAACTGATTCTTTATGTAAATACTATCACATTTATATTTCCATTTCCAATTTTAGCTTAGGTATGTATGATGATAAGAACGGAACTTCAAAGCAAATTTCAAACTAATTAGGAAATAAGCCCTGTTTTACGGTATTTGCAGAAATTGATGAATTTCAGAGCGTTTTAATCTAACCCGGCTCTTTAATTACCATTCGTGTTCAGTAAATGAAACCTTCCCTCTTATTCACAAATCGACTCGTCCTCCTCACCTGTCACCTAGACCTCACCCATTCTCATGTGGTGTCTCTACCGCAAGCACATTCGCATATTAGATAGGTTTCATCTCAAATGCCTGCCTGACATTATGAGCATCTCCTGGTCGGACCATGTCAGGAATAGGGAAATTCTACGTCGTGCTAATGTCAACGGCATTGAAGCCTAATGCGTAGGCAGCTGCGATGATGTGGTCATGTTTCTCACATGTCTGAAGACAGAGTGGCTAAGCGCATCTTTTATTCAGAACTGCAGGATGGCAAGCGGAAACAGGGCGGCCAACTTCTGCGCTATAAAGATGTGCTGAAGTGCCACATGGGGGGATGTGATTTTGATTCATCGCGTTTTTGGCTCAGGATCGGTCCAAATGGAGGCATACCGTGAAGGTTAAAGTGCAAGCCTTCGAAGAACGAAGGCGAAGTGAACTCGACGCTAAGCGCGAGGAATTAAAGGCCCGACCTCCTGCGGCCATTCATTATAATTATGTCGGAGGGGTGCTGACATGTGGGGAGTGTGCTGGCACATTTCACTGCGAAGATAGGCTATGTCAGTCACCTGACAGCTCACCAGCGACGCTCTCAATAGCCAGTTTCTTCTACTTCCCAGCCGCCGTGGTCGGAATCGGCCAGGATGATTATGATGGAACCTGTCAAATGTCATTTGTCTAATTTTGTCAGTTTCCATATAAAAACAGGTGAGGTTCAAGGTGAGAGGTGACGACGAGTCGGTATTTGAATAACAGCCCTTGGCAGTATGCAGAAAGTGATTTGCGACTTTTGGACCTTAACGCATAAATAATGGACCGAGTGAAACGAAGGTCTCCGTTTCAGCTTTGGCAAATATGCTTTCGTATGTCCGGAATTCCGGCTGTTCCTGCAGGTGGCATTCCTCAACCGATTCTCATGAGATTTTGTGAGCAGGTTTGATACTTATCATTTTCCGTAAAGTATATTTTTGTAAAATTTTAAATTTGAAAAAAAAACAGGTCCTTCCTTGTAGAATGAGAGACAAATTACAGACTTTCTTGGCGGACTGTACAGGACGACCCGTGGAATTGACAAGAAAGTCTTTATTTGCATTGGGAAATATCAATATTGTTAGCTTTTCCTTCAATTTTCATCAATACTCACGTGATACGTATCTTGATATAAATGTTTCGCGTGACAATGATAACCGAGTACATAAAGGACCCCATTGGTTTTTCTTTTATTTTTATATCTTTCCTGCTGGGAAATCTGATGGTTCCATCGGAAGATCAGCGCTGGTAATCGTGCCAGCACCACGCTGAGAGTTTCACCATTTCGTGCAATACCCATTATTACCGTTTTTAGGGTTCCGTAGTCAACTAGGAACCCTTATAGTTTCGCCATGTCTGTCCGTCCGTCTGTCCGTCCGTCCGCGGATAATCTCAGTGACCGTTAGCACTAGAAAGCTGAAATTTGGTACTAATATGTATATCAATTACGCCGACAAAGTGGTAAAATAAAAAGTGGAAAAAAATATTTTATTAGGGTACCTCCCCTATACGTAAAGTGGGGAGTGTTTTTTTTTTTCATTTTAACCCTAACGTGTGATATATTGTTAGATAGGTATTTAAAAATAAATAGGGGTTTACCAAAATCATTTTTTGATAATGTTAATATTTTCGGAAATAATCTCTCCAGAAGTAAAAAAAAATGTGTCCCCCCCCTCTAACTTTTGAACCATAAGTTTTAAAAATATGAAAAAATCTCAAAAGTAGAACTTTATAAAAACTTTGTAGGAAAATTATTTTGAACTATATACCGTAACCTGTAGACGCTTGCGACTGCGGTTCAGAACGATCATAGGCACGCTCCTAACCCATTTTGGTATGAGGATTGGTTGTATTAACAGCTAGAGACAAATGAAGGTCCCCCACCATACTCGGGAGCTCCGGCGACCTTATTTAGTTAGTAAGCCGTTTTGGAGCAGTAGACCCACAAGCGATTTACTAGAGCTCGGGTTGAGGCAACGTCTCCATTTGCGCAGCCTCGGGTCGAGGCAGCCGCTCAACCTGAGGCTGCCTCTAGTGGATACGCGGCTTATGAATAGCACGAGTTAAGACAGCGTATGTGGGTTGGCCCCAGATTTAGCCGTCATCTGCATTAGATAACTTTAAACGTAAAAATAACATAAAACTTGCAAACGGCTGTCAGCATCACTTTACCCAAGCTATGTCTAAACCATTATAATAGTGTATTTAAATATTGTCAGATTGGGTATTATAATGTAAACCCATTATTTTAGAAAACATCCAAGTCTCAGGAACAAATGTCTCTGCTCACCACAGAAACAAATGCCCTTACCGGGAATCGAACCCGGGACCTCTAGCTTCGGAGGCAATGACACTACCAACTAGGCTAAAGAGGCCGACAAATTTTATCATGAAAATGAAAAAATGAAAATGAAAAATATTTATTTCTTCTTTCTAATTACATGACTGTTTGTAGGGTTGGGACCTCCTAGTAAGTATTCCATCTGTGACAGGAAGTCCCGCTCTTCTATAAATACTTGTAAATTTACAGAAATAAATCTTAGTTTAAGGAAAATTTAGTTATACATAAAAAAAAAGTTAAAATTAAATTACAAAAAATATGTGTGTGTGTGTGTGTATTATCATCATCATCATATCAGATGAGTCGCGCTGGATGCGGGTGGCGCGGGTCAGGTCATTGTGACACTCTTTGGGGGCATATGTCCAGCAGTGGACGTTCTTCGGCTGCTATGATGATGATGATGATACTCGTATCTAATAAATGTTAATGTCGTCTAGTACCCATAACACAAGCCTTATTGGGATTTTTTTTTCCAACTAGTATTTATTTATGTTTCAGTGCCTATAATTGCAGACCATAATTTTGGAAACCGATTCATAAAATACTTTCATAGTATTCGAACTCGCTGTATTCGCAAGGCTTTGTTATTAAAATCAATTTGTATAATTACACACCTACCCTCCCGGTAAAGTTTTAACGATGTGGTTTTACCGCCGTATTCGCTGGTATATTTACAATAAAAAATATTTGTTTTACGTGCATGAGTCGATAGCAAAAACTTAACTATTATAAATATGTCTGCGTGATACGTTGATCGTCATGATTTGTACGCTCTCTCTTACGTGTGCACACAACCAATTTTAGGTTCGTCAGCGTGACGCATATTTTTTAACTAGGTATCAAACATCAACCTAACGCTACGTCGGCCTCATAAGTAGCTGGACGCTTTGGTACTTAGTCGCTTTGACCCGTCAGTCATTTAGTATGACTGTTTAAGAGGATATAGTATATTCCGCACGCCGCAAGTAAAAGCGACAAGGCACAATGGCGTTCAGCCCCTTGTGAGGCTGACTAAGTGAGTAAAATTGTAAAGAAGTTTTAGTTGTCACATCAAACGAGCGTTAGTACCTATCAATAATAATAATCTACATCCAAAATGTGTACTTATTTTCACACAATAAATATAATGAACTGATTCTTTATGTAAATACTATCACATTTATATTTCCATTTCCAATTTTAGCTTAGGTATGTATGATGATAAGAACGGAACTTCAAAGCAAATTTCAAACTAATTAGGAAATAAGCCCTGTTTTACGGTATTTGCAGAAATTGATGAATTTCAGAGCGTTTTAATCTAACCCGGCTCTTTAATTACCATTCGTGTTCAGTAAATGAAACCTTCCCTCTTATTCACAAATCGACTCGTCCTCCTCACCTGTCACCTAGACCTCACCCATTCTCATGTGGTGTCTCTACCGCAAGCACATTCGCATATTAGATAGGTTTCATCTCAAATGCCTGCCTGACATTATGAGCATCTCCTGGTCGGACCATGTCAGGAATAGGGAAATTCTACGTCGTGCTAATGTCAACGGCATTGAAGCCTAATGCGTAGGCAGCTGCGATGATGTGGTCATGTTTCTCACATGTCTGAAGACAGAGTGGCTAAGCGCATCTTTTATTCAGAACTGCAGGATGGCAAGCGGAAACAGGGCGGCCAACTTCTGCGCTATAAAGATGTGCTGAAGTGCCACATGGGGGGATGTGATTTTGATTCATCGCGTTTTTGGCTCAGGATCGGTCCAAATGGAGGCATACCGTGAAGGTTAAAGTGCAAGCCTTCGAAGAACGAAGGCGAAGTGAACTCGACGCTAAGCGCGAGGAATTAAGGGCCCGACCTCCTGCGGCCATTCATTATAATTATGTCGGAGGGGTGCTGACATGTGGGGAGTGTGCTGGCACATTTCACTGCGAAGATAGGCTATGTCAGTCACCTGACAGCTCACCAGCGACGCTCTCAATAGCCAGTTTCTTCTACTTCCCAGCCGCCGTGGTCGGAATCGGCCAGGATGATTATGATGGAACCTGTCAAATGTCATTTGTCTAATTTTGTCAGTTTCCATATAAAAACAGGTGAGGTTCAAGGTGAGAGGTGACGACGAGTCGGTATTTGAATAACAGCCCTTGGCAGTATGCAGAAAGTGATTTGCGACTTTTGGACCTTAACGCATAAATAATGGACCGAGTGAAACGAAGGTCTCCGTTTCAGCTTTGGCAAATATGCTTTCGTATGTCCGGAATTCCGGCTGTTCCTGCAGGTGGCATTCCTCAACCGATTCTCATGAGATTTTGTGAGCAGGTTTGATACTTATCATTTTCCGTAAAGTATATTTTTGTAAAATTTTAAATTTGAAAAAAAAACAGGTCCTTCCTTGTAGAATGAGAGACAAATTACAGACTTTCTTGGCGGACTGTACAGGACGACCCGTGGAATTGACAAGAAAGTCTTTATTTGCATTGGGAAATATCAATATTGTTAGCTTTTCCTTCAATTTTCATCAATACTCACGTGATACGTATCTTGATATAAATGTTTCGCGTGACAATGATAACCGAGTACATAAAGGACCCCATTGGTTTTTCTTTTATTTTTATATCTTTCCTGCTGGGAAATCTGATGGTTCCATCGGAAGATCAGCGCTGGTAATCGTGCCAGCACCACGCTGAGAGTTTCACCATTTCGTGCAATACCCATTATTACCGTTTTTAGGGTTCCGTAGTCAACTAGGAACCCTTATAGTTTCGCCATGTCTGTCCGTCCGTCTGTCCGTCCGTCCGCGGATAATCTCAGTGACCGTTAGCACTAGAAAGCTGAAATTTGGTACTAATATGTATATCAATTACGCCGACAAAGTGGTAAAATAAAAAGTGGAAAAAAATATTTTATTAGGGTACCTCCCCTATACGTAAAGTGGGGAGTGTTTTTTTTTCATTTTAACCCTAACGTGTGATATATTGTTAGATAGGTATTTAAAAATAAATAGGGGTTTACCAAAATCATTTTTTGATAATGTTAATATTTTCGGAAATAATCTCTCCAGAAGTAAAAAAAAATGTGTCCCCCCCCCTCTAACTTTTGAACCATAAGTTTTAAAAATATGAAAAAATCTCAAAAGTAGAACTTTATAAAAACTTTGTAGGAAAATTATTTTGAACTATATACCGTAACCTGTAGACGCTTGCGACTGCGGTTCAGAACGATCATAGGCACGCTCCTAACCCATTTTGGTATGAGGATTGGTTGTATTAACAGCTAGAGACAAATGAAGGTCCCCCACCATACTCGGGAGCTCCGGCGACCTTATTTAGTTAGTAAGCCGTTTTGGAGCAGTAGACCCACAAGCGATTTACTAGAGCTCGGGTTGAGGCAACGTCTCCATTTGCGCAGCCTCGGGTCGAGGCAGCCGCTCAACCTGAGGCTGCCTCTAGTGGATACGCGGCTTATGAATAGCACGAGTTAAGACAGCGTATGTGGGTTGGCCCCAGATTTAGCCGTCATCTGCATTAGATAACTTTAAACGTAAAAATAACATAAAACTTGCAAACGGCTGTCAGCATCACTTTACCCAAGCTATGTCTAAACCATTATAATAGTGTATTTAAATATTGTCAGATTGGGTATTATAATGTAAACCCATTATTTTGCGGACTTGGCGGTTTCAATGTGTTATTTTGTCGAATGCAAACTAGGTACAATACTAGCATATTACAGTACAATCGATTTTAAAATGAACACCAGTTTTCTTCTTGCTAATATATTGCTAATATACTTACGTCAGGTGGGCGGGACAACAGCGGATGGGTTGTTCAGTTTAAGAACGATTTTAGTATAATTGACCGAGCGAGCGAAGTATCTCCGTTTCAGCTTTCGACAAAAAATATTTCATGTCTGTCCGGATGTTCTCCTCTACAGGTCGCATTTCTCAAACGATGCACGTGAAATTTTGTGAGCAGGTTCGATAATTATATAGATGTCTTTTGTCGAGACAGTTTTTGGAGATTTTGAAATTTGAATAATAAATGCGAAGTCTACAGCTCACAGAGACAATAGTTTACCTCTATACTACTTCATGATTAGCTTTTTAAAAAAAAACATCTGTGGCCGCCAGTTGAACTAAAATTGGTACAACGTATTACGTAGCTATACAAATGTTCGGCAAAGGCAATTACGGTAGAACACCAAACAAGATAAGAAACTCATTTTACCACAAAGGGAAAACTACAAGTTTTTTTGGAAACAATTGGACTCCAATGTTCCTGCCTGCCTCGAGGCCATTTGCGTGGGGCTTATTACAAACATGTTTAAGGGAATGGTAGATATTCAAACGAAAACGGAACATTGACTACCGGTTTGGCTTAGTGGTTAGTGACATGGCGACCTTGCCTACGAAGATGACGGTCCTTGGTTCGAATCCCGGTAAGAGCAAATATTTGTATGATGAGACTAGTGACCATGAATATGTCCGTGAGTCTTGGATGTTTTCTATGTATTTATCATGAAAATGAAAAAATGAAAATGAAAAATATTTATTTCTTCTTTCTAATTACATGACTGTTTGTAGGGTTGGGACCTCCTAGTAAGTATTCCATCTGTGACAGGAAGTCCCGCTCTTCTATAAATACTTGTAAATTTACAGAAATAAATCTTAGTTTAAGGAAAATTTAGTTATACATAAAAAAAAAGTTAAAATTAAATTACAAAAAATATGTGTGTGTGTGTGTGTGTGTGTGTGTGTGTGTGTGTGTGTGTATTATCATCATCATCATATCAGATGAGTCGCGCTGGATGCGGGTGGCGCGGGTCTGGTCATTGTGACACTCTTTGGGGGCCTATGTCCAGCAGTGGACGTTCTTCGGCTGCTATGATGATGATGATGATACTCGTATCTAATAAATGTTAATGTCGCGTAGTACCCACAACACAAGCCTTATTGGGATTTTTTTTTTCCAACTAGTATTTATTTATGTTTCAGTGCCTATAATTGCAGACCATAATTTTGGAAACCGATTCATAAAATACTTTCATAGTATTCGAACTCGCTGTATTCGCAAGGCTTTGTTATTAAAATCAATTTGTATAATTACACACCTACCCTCCCGGTAAAGTTTTAACGATGTGGTTTTACCGCCGTATTCGCTGGTATATTTACAATAAAAAATATTTGTTTTTACGTGCATGAGTCGATAGCAAAAACTTAACTATTATAAATATGTCTGCGTGATAAGTTGATCGTCATGATTTGTACGCTCTCTCTTACGTGTGCACACAACCAATTTTAGGTTCGTCAGCGTGACGCATATTTTTTAACTACGTATCAAACATCAACCTAACGCTACGTCGGCCTCATAAGTAGCTGGACACTTTGGTACTTAGTCGCTTTGACCCGTCAGTCATTTAGTATGACTGTTTAAGAGGATATATATTCCGCACGCCGCAAGTAAAAGCGACAAGGCACAATGGCGTTCAGCCCCTTGTGAGGCCGACTAAGTGAGTAAAATTGTAAAGAAGTTTTAGTTGTCACATCCAGCAGGATAATTGCACGAGCGTTAGTACCTATCAATAATAATAATCTACATCCAAAATGTGTACTTATTTTCACACAATAAATATAATGAACTGATTCTTTATGTAAATACTATCACATTTATATTTCCATTTCCAATTTTAGCTTAGGTATGTATGATGATAAGAACGGAACTTCAAAGCAAATTTCAAACTAATTAGGAAATAAGCCCTGTTTTACGGTATTTGCAGAAATTGATGAATTTCAGAGCGTTTTAATCTAACCCGGCTCTTTAATTACCATTCGTGTTCAGTAAATGAAACCTTCCCTCTTATTCACAAATCGACTCTTCCTCCTCACCTGTCACCTAGACCTCACCCATTCTCATGTGGTGTCTCTACCGCAAGCACATTCGCATATTAGATAGGTTTCATCTCAAATGCCTGCCTGACATTATGAGCATCTCCTGGTCGGACCATGTCAGGAATAGGGAAATTCTACGTCGTGCTAATGTCAACGGCATTGAAGCCTAATGCGTAGGCAGCTGCGATGATGTGGTCATGTTTCTCACACGTCTGAAGACAGAGTGGCTAAGCGCATCTTTTATTCAGAACTGCAGGATGGCAAGCGGAAACAGGGCGGCCAACTTCTGCGCTATAAAGATGTGCTGAAGTGCCACATGCGGAGATGTGATTTTGATTCATCGCGTTTTTGGCTCAGGATCGGTCTAAATGGAGGCATACCGTGAAGGTTAAAGTGCAAGCCTTCGAAGAACGAAGGCGAAGTGAACTCGACGCTAAGCGCGAGGAATTAAAGGCCCGACCTCCTGCGGCCATTCATTATAATTATGTCGGAGGGGTGCTGACATGTGGGGAGTGTGCTGGCACATTTCACTGCGAAGATAGGCTATGTCAGTCACCTGACAGCTCACCAGCGACGCTCTCAATAGCCAGTTTCTTCTACTTCCCAGCCGCCGTGGTCGGAATCGGCCAGGATGATTATGATGGAACCTGTCAAATGTCATTTGTCTAATTTTGTCAGTTTCCATATAAAAACAGGTGAGGTTCAAGGTGAGAGGTGACGACGAGTCGGTATTTGAATAACAGCCCTTGGCAGTATGCAGAAAGTGATTTGCGACTTTTGGACCTTAACGCATAAATAATGGACCGAGTGAAACGAAGGTCTCCGTTTCAGCTTTGGCAAATATGCTTTCGTATGTCCGGATTTCCGGCTGTTCCTGCAGGTGGCATTCCTCAACCGATTCTCATGAGATTTTGTGAGCAGGTTTGATACTTATCATTTTCCGTAAAGTATATTTTTGTAAAATTTTAAATTTGAAAAAAAATCAGGTCCTCCCTTGTAGAATGAGAGACAAATTACAGACTTTCTTGGCGGACTGTACAGGACGACCCGTGGAATTGACAAGAAAGTCTTTATTTGCATTGGGAAATATCAATATTGTTAGCTTTTCCTTCAATTTTCATCAATACTCACGTGATACGTATCTTGATATAAATGTTTCGCGTGACAATGATAACCGAGTACATAAAGGACCCCATTGGTTTTTCTTTTATTTTTATATCTTACCTACTGGGAAATCTGATGGTTCCATCGGAAGATCAGCGCTGGTAATCGTGCCAGCACCACGCTGAGAGTTCCACCATTTCGTGCAATACCCATTATTACCGTTTTTACTATTTCTCTTTTGTTGTGTTGTTTTTGTCGCGAATAAATGTTTTCTATTTTTATTTCTAAATGCCTTGATGCACCGTCCGCTTGGACGAAGAGTGACCGGACGAATGTGTGGGACTCTTAGGCAGAAGACGTAGACTGCCCACTAAGCCCCCAACGATTGTCCAAGGACCTCGCTTCCAGCGAGGTTCGCTTGAAGCATTCTACTTTGACGCGAACTCGCGTCTCACTCGCTTTGCGGGCCTGGCCGAGGAGAGAGCCCACGGACAATTTTGGGGCGCTTCAGTCCCGTGAACTCAATCGGCAGCTAGGATCCTCTGGCGCTATCACCCGGTCCACTACGGCGCGGGGAGCAAATGCATAGCGCCGGTGTGCACGCCCCGCTCTTCTTCTGCGGGTATACGGAGCAGCCTACTACATCACAAGCCTAAGAAAACTTCCTGGCTAGACCGGGCAGGATCAGTAGGTATATGAAGGTGTGTCCTTTCTTTGAAGAATGTCACGTATATTTCCTCACTTGACGGTCAGTAGTATGTTTTTATTTTATTTAATAATATAATAATAATATTGGGGGACAATCTTACACAAATCGACCTAGTCCCAAACTAAGCAAAGCTTGTACTATGGGTACTAGACGACAATATACATACTTATATATATATAAATACATACTTAAATACATAGAAATCATCCAAGACCCAAGAACAAATATCCGTGAAAAATGCCCTTTCCGGGATTCGAACCCGGGACCTCTAGCTTCGGAGGCAGAGTCACTACCAACTAGGCTAAACAGGTCGTCAATTTCTATCAGTAGTATCTGTATTACATTTGCGCAGTAGCAATATCATGCGCGGAAGCGGAGCAGTACTGCATTCGTCTTGACCCGTTTCCGCGCATCCCCCGCCAGTCGGGAAGCATTCAATGAAATATAGGCGCATAGTAAAAAATCCGTGATAGTGGAGCGGAAGCGGCGTACGTGACAAATGAAGCAGTAATGAACACTATCGACAGTCGACAGTTTCGGAAAGATCAACAAAGAAAAACCGGCCAAGAGCGTGTCGGGCCACGCTCAGTGTAGGCTTCCGTAGTTTTCCGTCCGTCACATTTTTTTTTGAAAATTTACAAAAACTATTCAACCTATCAAGTTCAAAATAATTTTCCTACAAAGTTTTTATAAAGTTCTACTTTTGAGATTTTTTTCATATTTTTAAAACTTATGGTTCAAAAGTTAGAGGGGGGGGACACATTTTTTTTTACTTCTGGAGCGATTATTTCCGAAAATATTAACATTACCAAAAAATGATTTTTGTAAACCCCTATTTATTTTTAAATACCTATCTAACAACATATCACACGTTAGGGTTAAAATGAAAAAAAAAATCACTCCCCACTTTACGTATAGGGGAGGTACCCTAATAAAATATTTTTTCCACTTTTTATTTTACCACTTTGTCGGCGTAATTGATATACATATTAGTACCAAATTTCAGCTTTCTAGTGCTAACGGTCACTGAGATTATCCGCGGACGGACGGACAGACGGACTGACAGACATGGCGAAACTATAAGGGTTCCTAGTTGACTACGGAACCCTAAAAATGCTAAACTGCCTCCGCCCAGCAGCGCGCCGCGCCCGCTCTGTGCGTCCCAAGCTAAAAGCGGTACAAGTGAGGAAGTAACCTTAATTTGTCCGTCTCTTTTACATTCCAACTCGATTTTAATGCGAGAAACACATTTTTAGCACCACGACGGTGGCCAACTATAGCATGCGATCTGTCTGATGGTAAAATGATACCGTAACCTGTAGACGCTTGCGACTGCGGTTCAGAACGATCATAGGCACGCTCCTAACCCATTTTGATATGAGGATTGGTTGTATTAACAGCTAGAGACAAATAAAGGTCCCCCACCATACTCGGGAGCTCCGGCGACCTTATTTAGTTAGATTTAAATTAATGAAGATCAGATACGACGGACAAAAATAGACCTCTAGATTTTTCGGGAAAACTCTTTTCGTTTGTGTGAGCAACATTAATCACATTATTTTATGTACTTTCCCTTTGCTGTTCTCGGATGATCCTACCCACTGAATAATGTACACATTACCTCGCCAAAACGAGTTTTGTTTTATTCTTATCATGAATACGTGAAATAATTAATGATAGTCTGGCCAGTGATGTACGTGGACATCCAAAATATCTCTTTATTTCGCTACCTTGTCACACCAAAGAGAATAAGTGAATAACAAGGTTTAAGGAAACGAGGTCTGATACTCCGGATTTTGGCACAAGTTTACGTCACTGTACACATACGAACTCACACGATCGCCAACCACCGATATCAGTGATGAGATGAAGTAAGCTTGTGTCGACCACACTACTGAATTTCCTCGGATTGTCATACCTGGTGCAGTATACAATTGTAGCATGGTTAATAAGGAACAGAGGTCAGAATTCGGCAAATCATAAGACTGTTGCAGTCTAATTAATGGTAGGAACATTTCTTGATCGATATCGATAGTCGTGAAATAGAAAAGAAAAACGGTCTATTTAACAGAGAATCTTACCTGAGGGGTCGTTTGTAGTTTTATACAGAGGAGAGACGGAGTAAATAACCATTATTTATTTTTATATTATCTGGATTTAGTCCAGTGGTAACACTTCTTACGCAAATTTTAAATGAATTGCCACGCATATTTTGAAAACGTATCGGTTCAATATGCGCGTTAAGCAGCGTTCCTGGTCCCGCGGCGTCCGCATACCGCGTACGGTGTACGAGGTGAAGCAACGTCAGCCGTGGTCAACTCTTTGGATGACTGACCACTTTGAATGTTTACTAACTGAGCGCTCCCGTGCTTTGGAAGGTACGTGAAGCCGTTGATTCCTGCTCTATGACAGCAGTTTTTAAACCAAGTTAGAGGCCTTCGGGCGGCGCGAGAACTTCTAACAGTCAAGTTGCCCAGTCACTTGACAAGCCTAATCCCAACAAGGTCTAGTTTGCCCCTTGGATTAGAAGGCCAGATGGCAGTCGCTTCCGTAAAAACTAATTCCTAGAAGTCAATATATTCTTGGCATTAGGTATCGGTCCCCTTCAGAATGCAACTGTACTGGATATACGTAACGCTAGGATGATGATATAATATTCGCGTTGTGATTGAAGAATGCACGATCTAGAGGTAGATAACTAGGCATGCAACGCGTTCTCCTGGTTGCTGTTGTTGAGCGGAGCGTAATTTTTCATTGTGATTATTCCTCCAGTGGTCATTTAGATTTTAATGATTTCAGTTTTATGTACACAAGGATATCCACTACGTCATTTTGCCAAATTTGAAGCAGATCATTTACATTTGTGGCCTAAGATTGAGCTTCCTGCGCTCCGTTCAAAAATATAAATATATTTTAGCCGTATTCATATTCTGAACATAATATCGTACATATTTGGTAAGACTATGAACAGAGGTTTTATTTTTTGCCACTTTTTAAAAATATGTAACATGCGGTATTTTCTATTTTTTTTTATATAAATTATGTATGAATTAAGAGTACGAGTTAAGACAGCGTATGTGGGTTGGGCCAATGAAAAACGTCCGGTTGGTCGTCCATGATTTAGCCTTCATCTGCACTAGATAACTTTAAACGTCAAAAATAACATAAAATTTGCAAACGGCTGTCAGCATCACTTTACCCAAGCTATGTCAAAATCATTATAATAGTGTATTTTTCTTAAATTCTCGCAATTCCGTTTCGTCTGATAAAAAATCACGCGGCTCAGAAACATAAATCAAAGTAAAATTTTGACGGCCTTAAAAACTTATCCTTTTCATTCTAAGATTAAATACTTACCCAAATCTTCTTCAAGTTTAGGATCGCTGAAGCGTCCGGATCCAATAGCCGTTTCTAGCACCAACGCAAATAACAGCACAGCCCACGCCATCTTGTTAAAAGCGGCTGCCATTTTGCGTTAGTCGGCCATTTTGATTACATCGCGCGCGCACTACAAGCTGGTGTAAGTGTACCTGGAGAAGGAAGTTGGGGTCAAAAAAGTATTTAGCAAAATGTATTTATCCAAAAAAGTTAATAGACTAAATAGGACAGCAGGAACACAACAGGAAGGTCTGTGAAACGCGAAAATAATTTAATTGTTAATTTCTTGATGAATGTAGGTTTCCTAAAAGGATCCAACCAACGTAATGTTTTGAAATTAAGTTAGTACTTTTTGACTAAAACAATAGTTCCAATGATATTCTCTTGTGGGTTCCCAGTTGGAAAAGCTACATCCATCTAAATATATAAAAGAAGAAACTGACTGACTGACTGACTGACTGACATATCAACGCACAGCCCAAACCGCTGGTCCTAGAGATTCCAAATTTGGCACGTAGGTTCCTTATAGGGTCTAGGGGTGCATTAAGAAACGATTTTTCAAAATTCAACCCCTAAGTGGGTGAAATGGGGGTCCGAAGTTTGTATGGGGAAACAAGATTAGCTGGACTATTTTATTCGAAACTTCACAGGAGTATTTCTAACGATAAATGAGTAAACACGTGTTTCAGGTTTTTTGAAAAATCAACCCCTAAAAGGGGGAAATGTGGTGACAAATTCTGATAATCGACATGGGTATTGTTTTTATGGTTTATTAGGTAGCTGATAACGAAAATAACAAGGATTTTAAAATCCCACGTGGAGGACGTGAAATACCATCCTTTCCTGTTGGGGTGCGAGGGGGATGAAATGTCTAAATATTAATATGGGTGTCGTTTTTATGGTTTTTTGGGACGTTAATTACGAAAATGGCATCGGTTTTGAAATTAAATATTGTGGACATGAAAACTTTTGAAAGTTTGTGCCAAATTGCAAGAAATAACTGACTGACTGAGTGACCAACATATCAACGCACAGCGCAAACTGCTGGTTCTAGAGATTCCAAATTTAGTACGTAGGTTCCATATAAGGTCTTGAGGTGCATCAAGAAAGGATTTTTCAAAATTCAACCCCTAAGGGGGTGAAATGGGGGTCCGAAGTTTGTATAGGAAATCAAGATTAGTTAGATTATTTTATTCGAAACTTCACAGGAGTATTTCTAACGATAAATCAGTAAACATGTGTTTCAGGTTTTTTGAGAAATCAACCCCTAAAAGGGGGAAAGGTGGTGACAAATTCTGAAAATCGACATGGGTGTGGTTTCTATGGTTTATCGGGTCGCTGATTACGAAAACAACAATAATTTTAAAATCCCACGTGGAGGACGTGAAATACTATCCCCTTTGTTGGGGTCCGAGGGGGTTGGAATGTCTAAATATTAATATGGGTGTGATTATTGGGTCGTTTATTTCGAAAATGGCGTTGATTTTGAAATTTAATATTGCGGGCATGAAAACTTAAAAGTAGGTGCCAAATTGCAAGAAGAAACTGACTGACTGCGTGAGTGACATATCAACGCACAGCCCAAACTGCTGGTTCGAGACTCGAGAGATACCAAATTTGGCATGTAGGTTCCTTATAAGGTCTAAAGGCGCATGATGTGCCGTGAATTCCCTATGAAGATACGACCTTTCTTGAGTCAATGTATTGTAAGTGGTTTTATTAATTAGTGCCGCCCGATACGATTTCGACAAAAATCGATATTTGAGCGTCCGAGAAGACTCTTAATACGACTCCTAGGTAAAATTTGGCAAAAGTGGCGGCCATATTGCTTTTCTTCATTTTCGTCCCGATTTCGTTCAAAATCGATATCTGAGCGTCCGAGAGGTCCCCAAATACGACACCGAAGTAAAATTTGAAAAAAGTGGCGGCAATATTGATTTTCTTAATTTCCGTCCCGATTTCATTCAAAATAGAAATCTGAGCGTCCGAGATGTCTCTTAATAAGAATCCGAGGTAAAATTTAGAAAAAGTCGCAGGCATATTGATTTTCTTCATTTTCTTCCCGATTTCGTTCAAAATCGATATCTGAGCGTCCGACAGGTCTCGTAATACGAATGCGAGGTAAAATTTGGAAAAAGTGGCGGCCATATTGATTTTTTCCCTTCGGTCCCCGATTTCGTTAAAAATCGATATCTGAGCGTCCGAGAGGTCTCTTAATACGAATCCGAGGTAAAATTTGGAAAAAGTCGCAGCCATATTGATTTTTTCATCTTCTTCCTCATTTCATTCAAAATCGATATCTGAGCGTCCGAGAGGTCCCCGAATACGAATCCGAGGTAAAATTTGAAAAAAGTGGCAGCCATATTGATTTTCTTCATTTCAACCCAATTTCGTTCAAAATCGATATCCGAGCGTCCGAGAGGTAATACGAATCCGAGGTAAAATTTGGAAAAAGTGGCAGCCATATTGATTTTCTTCATTTTCGTCCCGATTTCGTTCAAAATCGATATCTGTGTGTCCGAGAGGTCTCTTAATACGAATCCGAGGTCAAATTTGTAAAAGTGGCGGCCATATTGATTGTCTTTTTTTTTCGTCCCGATTTCGTTCAAAATCGATATCTGAGCGTCCGAGAGGTACCCGAATACAAATCCGAGGTAAAATTTGGAAAAAGTGGCAGCCATATTGATTTTCTTCATTTCAACCCGATTTCGTTCAAAATCGATATCCGAGCGTCCGAGAGGTCCCCTAATATGAATCCGAGGTAAAATTTGGAAAAAGTGGCAGCCATATTGATTTTCTTCATTTACAATCCGATTTCGTTCAAAATCGATATCTGAGCGTCCGAGAGGTCCCCTAATACGAATCCGAGGTAAAATTTGGAAAAAGTGGCGGCCATATTGATTTTCTTCATTTTCGTCCCGATTTCGTTCAAAATCGATATCTGAGCGTCTGAGAGGTCTCTGAATACGAATCTGAGGTAAAATTTGGCACTCCATACATGCCTGTATGCAAAAAAAGTTTAATGTTACTATATAGGCGTGTGGGGTATCTATGGACTTGCTTTTAAAAACGACATAGAGGTTTCGATTTTTTTTCCATTTAAATCAACAAGTACGGTTGCCAGTTTTTGTTGCACTTTTAGCACCACCCAGGGGTCACGTGTAGGGTAACGGTGGGTACTCCCTACGGACGTGGTGCAACTTCGACCCCCCTTTGTCAAGTGAGTGGGCAACTTGACTGTTAGAAGTTCGCAAGCCGCTCGAAGGCCTCTAACTTGGCTTAACGATTGCAGCCGGGATCAACGGCTTAGCGTGCCTTCCAAAGCACGAGAGTCATTTAGTAACCACTCAAAGCGATCACCCATCCAAGAACTGACCTGCGCCCACATTGCTTAACCTCGCACACCGCACGCGGTAGGCGGGTGCCGCTGGGCCACGAGCGCTCTAAATTCTTGATAGTTTGTGCCAATTTGCAATTCAATCGGTCCAGTAAAAGCAACTTGGTTGTAACAGACGGACTGAAGTAAGGAGTGCGAATGGAAGTGAGGCCAAATTTTCTTTTTGGATGCTCCAATGGGAACTGGCAAAACCTACGTAATAAATTTAATTTTAGGAAAAATAAATGTTACACGTGGTATTGAATTAGCCGTATTTCTGTACTTCAAAGGACCAGAGTTTATGACCGCTGCGCGCTGCTTGGTCGTTTACAGACCTATCGGTGTTACTGTAGTACACAGATACTTTTACTAAGGGCCATTTAAGACATGCTTTTATTTCATCGGCCCTTTCCCCTTCGGCCTCTCGGAAATGTATGATAATAGTTTACGATCCTTATTTTTGGCAAAATCAAATGAAATTCAACAGTTTGCCGGTTCTCAGAATGTATACTGACTTTTCATCTGTTCATCTGTTAATGAATCACAATCACCAAACTTCGTATACCGAAACCCCCAGAATGTAACAACTACTTTTCTGGAGACCGCATCTAAATCGGTTCAGCCAAACGCGAGATAATCGTGGACAAACATACGAACCTGTTTTTTGTAGACGGTCAAAAATTTCGCTTAGTACGCGGGCGAAGCCGCGGGCAAATGCTAGTCTAAATATATAAAAGAAGAAACTGACTGACTGACTGACTGACTGACTGACTGACTGACATATCAACGCACAGCCCAAACCGCTAGTCCTAGAGATTCCAGATTTGGCACGTAGGTTCCTTATAAGGTCTAGGGGTGCACTAAGAAAGGATTTTTCAAAATTCAACCCCTAAGGGGGTGAAATGGGGCTCCGAAGTTTGTATGGGGAAACAAGATTGGCTAGACAATTTTATTCGAAACTTCACAAAAGTATTTCTAACGATAAATGAGTAAACACGTGTTTCTGGTTTTCTGAAAAATCAACCCCTAAAAGGGGGAAATGTGGTGACAAATTCTGAAAATCGACATGGGTATTGTTTTTATGGTTTATCGGGTCGCTGATAACGAAAACAACAATGATTTTGAAATCCCACGTGGAGGACGTGAAATACCATCCCCCCTGTTGGGGTGCGAGGGGGATGAAATGTCTAAATATTAATATGGGTGTCGTTTTTATGGTTTTTTGGAACGTTCATTACGAAAATGGCATCGATTTTGAAATTTAATATAGTGGACATGAAAACTTTGAAAGTTTGTGCCAAATTGCAAGAAAAAACTGACTGACTGAGCGAGTGACGACATATCATCGCACAGCCCAAACTACTGGTTCTAGAGATTCTAAATTTAGTATGTAGGTTCCATATAAGGTCTAGAGGTGCATTAAGAAAGTACTTTTCAAAATTCAACCCCTAAGAGGGTTACATGGGGGTCCGAAGTGTGTGTGGGGAATCAAGATTAGTTGGACTATTTTATTCGAAACTTCACAGGAGTATTTCTAACAATAAATGAGTAAATACGTGTTTCAGGTTTTTTGAGAAATCAACCCCTAAAAAGAGGAAAGGAGGTGACAAATTCTAAAAATCGACATAGGTATTCTTTTTATGATATACCAGGTCGCTGATAACAAAAACAACAATGATTTTAAAATATCTCGTAGAGGACGTGAAATACCATCCCTCCTGTTGGGGTGCGAGGGGGATGAAATGTTTAAATATTAATATGGGTGTCGTTTTTATGGTTTTATGGGACGTTAATTAAGAAAATGGCATCGATTTTAAAATTCAATATTGTAGACATAAAAACTTTAGAAAGTTTGTGCCAAATTTCAAGAAATAATTGACTTATTAAGTGAGTGACATACCAACACACAGCCCAAACCGCTGGTCCTAGAGATTCCAAATTGGGCACGTAGGTTCCTTATAAGGTCTAGGGGTGCACTAAGAAAGGATTTTTCAAAATTCAACCCCTAAGGGGGTGAAATGGGGCTCCGAAGTTTGTATGGGGAATCAAGATTAGTTGGATTATTTTATTCGAAACTTCACAGTAGTATTTATAACGATAAATGAGTAAACATGTGTTTCAGGTTTTTTGAGAAATCAACCCCTAAAAGGGGGAAGGTGGTGTATTATTCTAAAAATCGACATGGGTATTGTTTTCATGATATGCCGGGTCGCTGATAAAGAAAACAACAATGATTTTAAAATATCACGTGGAGGACGTGAAATACCAACCGCCCCCCCTGTTGGGATGCGAGGGGGATGAAATATCTAAATATTAATATGGGTGTCGTTTTTATGGTTTTATGGGACGTTGATTACGAAAATGGCATCGATTTTGAAATTTAATATTGTGGACATGAAAACTTTTGAAAGTTTGTGCCAAATTGCAAAAAGAAACTGACTGACTGAGTGATATCAACGCACAACCCAAGCTGCTGGTTTGATAGATACCAAATTTGGCATGTAGGTTCCTTCTGAGGTGTAAAGGTGTAAAGGTGCATGAAGTGCCGTGAGTTCTCTATGAAGATACGACCTTTTTTGATTCAATGTATTGTAAATGGTGCCGTCCGATACGATTTCGACATAAATCGATATTTGAGCGTCCGAGAGGCCTCTTAATAGGAATCCGAGGTACCTAAACTTTGAATAAAGTAACGGTCATATTGATTTTCTTCATTTCCGTCCCGATTTCGTTCAAAATCGATATCTGAGCGTCCGAGAGGTCCCCTAATACGACTTAGAGGTAAAATTTGGAAAAAAGTGGCGGCCATATTGCTTTTCTTCATTTTCGTGCCGATTTCGTTCAAAATCGACATCTGAGCGTCCGAGAGGTCCCCTTATACGACTCCAAGGTAAAATTTGGAAAAAGTGGCGGCCATATCGCTTTTCTTCATTTCCGTCCCGATTTCGTTCAAAATCGATATCTGAGCGTCCGAGAGGTCCCTTTATACGACTCCGAGGTAAAATTTGGAAAAAAGTGGCGGCCACATTGATTTTCTTCTTTTCTTTCCCGATTTCGTTAAAAATCGATATCTGATTATCCGAGAGGTTTCTTAATACGACTCCGAGGTAAAATTTGGAAAAAGTCGCAGCTGTATTTTTTTTTTAATTTCTTTCCCAATTTCGTTCATAATCGATATCTGACCGTCCGAAAGGTCTCGTACTACGAATCCGAGGTAAAATTTAGAAAAAGTGGCGGCCATATTGATTTTCTTCATTTCCAACCCGATTTCGATTAAAATCGATATCTGAGCGTCCTAGAGGTCCCCTAATACGAATTTGAGGTAAAATTTGGAAAAAGTGGCGGCCATATTGATTTTCTTTTTTTCCGTCCCGATTTCGTTCAAAATCGATATCCGAGCGTCCGAGAGGTCCCCTAATACGAATTTGAGGTAAAATTTGGAAAAAGTGGCGGCCATATTGATTTTCTTCATTTCCGTCCCGATTTCGTTCAAAATTGATATCCGAGCGTCCGAGAGGTCCCCTAATACGAATCTGAGGTAAAGTTTGGAAAAAGTGGCGGCCATATTGATTTTCTTTTTTTCCGTCCCGATTTCGTTCAAAATCGATATCCGAGCGTCCGAGAGGTCCCCTAATACGAATTTGAGGTAAAATTTGGAAAAAGTGGCGGCCATATTGATTTTCTTCATTTCCGTCCCGATTTCGTTCAAAATTGATATCCGAGCGTCCGAGAGGTCCCCTAATACGAATTTAAGGTAAAATTTGGAACAAGTGGCGGCCATATTGATTTTCTTCATTTCCGTCTCGATTTCATTTAAAATCGATATCTGAGTGTCCGAAACGTCTCTTAATACGAATAGGTAAAATTTGGCACTCCATACATGCCAGGGATTGTATAAAAAAAGTTTAATGTTACTATATAGGCGTGTGAGGTATCTATGGATTGGCTTTCAAAAACGACATAGAGTGTGATCTTCGAGAAGACAAGTACGGTTGCCAGTTTTTGTTGCACTTTTAGCACCACCCAGGGATCACGTGTAGGGTAGTCTGTCGTAGACAGCAACCGGGATTAACGGCTTAACGTGCTTTCCAAAGCACGAGAGCGCTCAGTTAGTAATCACTTAAAGCGGTCACCCATCCAAGAACTGACCTGCGCCCACATTGCTTAACCTCGCTCTAAATTCTTGATAGTTTGTGCCAAATTGCAATTCAATCGGTCCAGTAAAAGCAACTCGGTTGTAACAGACGGACTGACAGTAAGGAGTGCGAATGGAAGTGAGGCCAAATTTTCTTTTTGGTTGCGCCAATGGGAACTGGCAAAACCTACCTAATAAATTTAATTTTAGGAAAAATAAGGGTTACACCTGATATTGAATTAGCCGTATTTCTGTACTTCAAAGGACCAGAGTTTATGACCGCTGCTTGGTCGTTTTCAGACTTTCAATTGGTGTTACTGTAGTACACAGATTCTGTGCCAAACGCCAAACGACCAAGCAGCGAGATACTTTTACTAAGGGCCATTTAAGACATGCTTTTATTTCATAGGCCCTTTCCCCTTCGGCCTTTCGGAAATGTATGATAATAGTTTTCGATCCTTATTTTTGCCAAAATCAAATGAAATTCCGCCGGTTTGCCGGTTCTCAGAATGTATACTGACTTTTCATCTGTTCATCTGTTAATGAATCACAATCACCAAACTTCGTATACCGAAACCCCCAGAATGTAACAACTACTTTTCTGGAAACCGCATCTAAATTAGTTCAGCCAAACGCAAGATAATCGTGGACAAACATACATACCTACATACGTACACACATACATACGAGTCAAACAGAGAACCTCTTTTTTGTAGACGGTTAAAAATTACGCTTAGTACGCGGGCGAAGCCGCGGGCAAATGCTAGTTATTTATAAATATTGATACTTGAAACGAGTAGTTTCCTCAGTAGTTATGCAAAAAACGAAATGGGTAAATGGAATGTAGGTAAGTCAAGTTTGGACTCAATGGAATGTAGGTACCTAAGGAAGTGAGTGGCAATTATTTTTAAAACAAATGAAAAACCTAACCCCGAAATCATTTGGTTCAAATTCCATTCTCTTTTCTTTATATGCGGACTAAGGAGGCTAAGATACAATACATGTACATGCTCAAAATCCTAAAACTAATTCCAAATCACCATTAAAAATGGAGATAGTGGCGTACAATAGAAAACAAGCATTTCAACGATCCCTTCCTTTGAAGTCAGTTGAAAAGGATCTATAATATACCTAATAACGTATTACCAAGAAGTGCTTACGCGAGCGTGCTATTGAACCAACACGCGCGAAGCAAATCTCAACACAGACAAGACTTCCTGACTTGGTGAAGCGGAATGCGTATGCGGTATTTTCTAGGTTACTTTACCGATGACTGATACCTTGAACCTTACTGATGTCTTGAATTTAAGCTTTCGTGAGTCATGATTAAAACTATATCACAAAAAAGCGGCCAAGTGCGTGTCGGACCGTGCGCAATGTGTTTCCGTAGCTTTCCTGTGACAGTACCAATGCGGATTTAAAACATCGATAACTTACATAACTTTATAAGTAATCAAAGGAAATTATACGAAGGTTTGCTTTTTCCAAGTACATTTCTTAAGATCGGCTATTACTGGTTAGCTAACAATGTTTTTTTATATTTAATTTAACAATACATTATCATCTTTAAAGTTTAAAATATCTGCCAAACTGCACTGAAGTTTTTCGGCAGAAAACCCAGTTACCCTCCACCACTACAATGATATTTATAGTTAATAAATAAATAATAAATAAATAAATATCAGGGGACAATTTTTTACACAAATCGAACTAGTCCCATTGTAAGCTCAATAAGGCTTGTGTTATGGGTACTAGACGACGATATATTTAATAAATATATACTTAAATACATAGAAAACATCCAAGTCTCGGGAACAAATGTCTCTGCTCATCACAGAAGCAAATGCCCTTACCGGGATTCGAACCCGGGACCTCTAGCTTCGGAGGCAGTGACACTACCAACTAGGCTAAACAGGCCGACTACTACTAGACTTACTAGAGTAAGTAATTAAGCGACGCGACATAATAACTCTAAGCATGTACATAAGTATCCAAATACAAACAACAACATACATAACTTACTATACTTATGTTATGTATACTTAGCTGTGGTGATAGTTTTCCTTTTAAATTCACTAAATATACACTATACTACTACCATGATTTTTTTACATACTCAGTAGCAAGTAGTTTAGCTGTGGAGTGGAGGGAACTCTTGACTCAATAAAAAGTAGCACTTTAAAGGATGATTCACAGTAGGCCGTTCCGTGTCCGGGCCGGCCCGTTTTCTTCTAGAGAAAAACGCCGGCCGTTGCGTTTGCTGTCATAAAAAACGGGCCGGCCCGGACACGGAACGGTCTACTGTGAA
Source organism: Notocelia uddmanniana (assembly GCA_905163555.1). Classification (NCBI taxonomy): domain Eukaryota; kingdom Metazoa; phylum Arthropoda; class Insecta; order Lepidoptera; family Tortricidae; genus Notocelia; species Notocelia uddmanniana. Next base: position 47,407,040 of record LR991053.1, read on the forward strand.
TCATCCTTAATAATGATTACCAAGAAAATTATTCGTTTATTTTTTCTTTTCAACGAGCTATCTCGTTAGATAGCTCGTTGAAAAGAAAAATTAAACGAATATTTTTTTTTGTATCGTTATACCCAACACGATGGGTTTTGAAAGAAAAAAATGCATTTACATGCAGCCCCACTTTACATGCAGGGGAGGTACCCTTATTTTTTTTTACTTTTTATACAGTTTTATTGGCGTGATTGATATGTATACACATACCAAATTACAGCTTTCTAGTAGTAACGGTTACTGAACTAAGCCGCGGACAGACGGACGGACGTGGCGAAATTATAAGGGTAACAACCAAATTACACTTGTACATTATTCACTCTGTCAAAAAATGTTTAGCAAAGACATTTATTCATTTTGATCCTAATACACCACACAATAGCGTTGAAGCAAAGTGGGTTTTATTTTACGACTTTGTCAGATTTATTGATTTACATATATATCTATACCAAATTGCAGCTTTCTAGCACTAACCATCACAGAGCAAAGCCTCGGACAGACAGACGGACAGACAGATAGACAGACAGACAGACGGACATGGCGAAACTATAAGGGGTCCTAGTTGACTACGGAATCCTAAAAACGGGTGAGATGTGAGGTGACAGGTACAAGTCGGTTTGTGAATAAGAGGGTAGGAAGGATTCATTTAAGGCGACTTCCTGACTTGGCGTGATGCAATCGGTCATGTGCTATTTTCATTTTATTCTTTGACGTGATCTTAATGCTTTGGAAGGCACGCTAAGCTGTTGATCGCGGCTGTTGTCTATGACAGCAGTCGTTAAACCAAGTTAGAGGCCTTTGGGCGGCTTGAGAAGTTCTAACAGTCAAGTTGCCCACTCACTTGACAAAGGGAGATCGAAGTTGCACCGACGGACTACAGTATGGGGTTCTTCAAGAAAGGAGTGTATACATTCTTAAAGGGTCGGCAACGCGCATGTGACACCCCTAGGAGTTGCAGGCGTCCATAGGCTGCGGTGACCGCTTACCATCAGGCGGGCCGTACGCTTGTTTGCCACCGACGCGGTATTTACATACTTATATAGATAAATAAATACTTAAATACACAGAAAACATCCAAGAATCATGAACAAATATTCGTGCTCAGTGCTCCACACAAATAATGCCTTGACTGGGATTCGAATCCGGGACCTCCGACTTCGTAGGCAGGGTCGCTACCAACTAAGCCAAAGTGGCCGCCTTTTATAATGTGGAAAATTACATTTCAACCATACGCACGCTAGATTACGTCGCGTATGTTCCCCGGTGCATCCCAATTTTTGTCTTGCTCACTCACTACCTACTTCAATATGTCGTGCTTCTCGATCACGCTCGAACCAACTTGAGAAATTCGAATAAAACATCATTGTTCGAGCCGCTCCGTTAACTAGTTAATATATCAGTCTTAAGTATACAAAAATGACACTTACAACCTTGTAATAACGCTCATTTTGGCTTGTATTCCTTTCACCAACCAAAAGACTCACCCACCACCACCATATCAGCCGCAGGACGTCCACTGCTGGACATAGGCCTCCCCCAACTTCATGGGGGATAATGCCATAATCGCCACGCTTGGCATGCGAATTGGCAATCGCAGTATCTCCACCGCACTCCAGGGATGCTGCTGCCCATCCCCCGGTGGTCTAAGTCGTAGTTTTAAGACATACCCGGGTCCAAAAGACTCACATGTCACGATATAAATATATTAGCAACCACGCTTGTCACTTGCATTCTGAATCTCAATACGAGCGACATAATTTTTGTAATTGTGAAGGAATTATAAAGAACTATATCCGAAGATCCTCGAGCTTCAATCATCTTGCTCCTATACGGAACAATCATACAACTAAAATTACTTAATGATTATTTCGGAATATTAATTTAAGGAAACAAAATTTTAGTTAAAATCCGCCTTATTTCAAGTTTTTTGATAAGGTGCTTAATGATTTACAAGAATTTCAAACGTTCAAGAAAAGTCATAGAAATATAAAATATTTTATATACATAGAATTATTTGCAGGCTCATTTTAAGAGAACTGAATTCATGCGCAGCAGGTGCGCGTGCGAGTGTATCATCTACTATGACATTTCATACGATACAACGCGCACGCCACGCACACGCGCACGTGCACGTTCTGCGCACGCATTCGGTGTGGCTCGGCCTTTAGCGTTCAAAGACGAACTTCCGGCGCTACTCCTCTTAATCTCTAGATATTCACAACACCGACACCTCGCCTCATGGGAACCAATAAATGTCTGTCTTTATATTTAGAATGGTTGAACGGTTCACTAGTGATTTTTTCAATTCTTTGCCCGTCAACGGTACGTAAGGACGTATCTAAACTAAATGATTGATAACCCACATGGGATCGAAGCTGGCAGTTTCCTCGCTCAACGCATCAGCATAGCGATTTAGTGATAATGCTGCCAGCATCTCGGGGAGTAAGACGAGGGGGGCCAATTTTTTAAACGTATTTTAGTTTAAGTTTGATTTTTTTATCCTTCTTTTATGCTATATATATTCTATGCTATTTAGGAGCAATAAATCGATAATCTATTGAACAAAATCCGAATAGTACCGTAGAAAAGAAGATATTAATTGTACTTATGATTTTCTTTTTGACATTTCGATTTTATTCTAGAAACCGTAAAGCCTTCTATTTTTATATACAGGATGATTCAGGAGACGTGAGCAGGATATTAAATCGCAATGAATCGTTCACCATTGTATTTAAGTGAAACACCCATACCTTTTTCCTGTATTTTAATTTTTGTTAAGTTAAAGTTTAATTCTCTACAATCATGGTCACCCTACAACAACTGGTTTATAAATATTAAACCTCTGACTGTTATGACAGCACTTTAATTACGAATAAAGTAAATTGTCACATTGAGTGAGATACGATATTTCAAAAGTAATCGGACTCAGTTGACATTCAATTTGACACGTATCACTTGACTGAAGTATTCTGATTGTAGAGTGACCATGAATTTCGAAAATAATTTAAAACATTTTGTTTTCAACACCCAGGTAGGTAGGCAGGTATAAATGAACGTTAATTTCACTAATAGTGGCACGAAGCAGTAGCTTATGATCTACTGAATCCATAGTGTTGAGCTTGCTCACGTTTCCCGAATCATCCTGTATTTCTTTATGTTTTAACGATCTTATTGTGAATTGAACTACATAATAATTTCTTTATTTTGACATATCCTAAGGACCACATCAGCTCTAGGACGTCCACTGCTGGACATAGGCCTCCCCCAATTTCATGGGGGGTAAATGCCATAATCGCCACGCTTGGCATCTCTAAGGACAGCAATTCAATATTTATTTTCTAGAATTTTATCAATTAATTGCTCTAAATAATTAACTTGATAAAATGTTATAACTGACGATTGGAAATTGCTTGTTGCTAGGCCTATTTGTATAAAGATTTTTTTTATAAATATATTTGGGGACAATCTTACACAAATCGACCTAGTCTCAAACTAAGCAAAGCTTGTACTATGGGTACTAGACGACGATATACATACTTATATAGATAAATACATACTTAAATACATAGAAAACATCCAAGACCCAAGAGCAAATATCCGTGCTAAATGCACAAATAATGCCCTGGCCGGGATTCGAACCCGGGGCCTCTAGCTTCGGAGGCAGTGTCACTACCAACTAGGCTAAACAGGCCGTCATTTCAACTTTGACGTTTACTACAAATAGCAAACAAATTTTAATTATTTCGTTCGACGTATATATATAATACGTCGATCGAAATGGACCCTTGTACAGTATACGAGCCGGATTAGCGGGACGGGCGATCGTATGCTAATACGGCTATCGCGTCCGGCAGAGGGTGTATTTGCATTGTATCGTAATCGTTGGGGCGTGGTGCCTGTGACAGCGGATTTGCCTGAACATTAAAATGGTTTATAGAAACAATATGATAACAATACGGCGAATCAAATGGACGAGAATACGAGTCGAATATGCGGAGCCTGCGAGAATTTTAGTACGACTACATACACATGGGAGAAGCCATAGCAGACCGTTGGAATCCTTGAGTATCGTACTGGGATGGCTCAGATCTCGAGTAAGCGTTACCGTCATACGTGCCACCAGCATGTGCATACGTGGCACTTGCCACAGATTTAAACCCGTGGCAAAATGGCTGGGTTTCGATGACGGTGCCGCCCTGCCACACATCGACTGAATTTACTTTTTATTTTTGTTCATAGTGTCCATATATATTTTGTACCCATTTATTAAATTTAAATAAACTATATTTATTTTAGTAAGACTTCAGAATAATGTTAGTAAAAGAAAACAAATGACAATTTTAATTCTGCTTATTTCCTAAATTTCCTAAGCCCTTGACCTGCTTAATAAAATAAGACGAAATTGGATTATCTTACCTAGATCTGTAATCACTCCCAAAATGCTGTTGGTACTTGGTAAGTACTGCAGTTAAGCCGACAACTACCTCATCAATGAGACGATTCTCTTACACATAATCATCATCATCATCATGTCAGCCGAATGACGTCCACTGCTGGACATAGGCCTCCCCAGTAGACTTCCGCGGACACATAATAATTCGTATGGGACCGTTCACCAAACTGCGCCTATTTTAGCAATTTATGGGTGTAATGGGTGTGTTCATGTTTGCGTTTTTTTGGTATGTTCTAGTAAAGCGCTTTAGTTACTTAACAAGTTTTGATAATGGAGGTGTCAATCGATTCATTTTATTATTCCGGCTAGGTAATTAAGTTATTACACGTTTTCGTGCGTGCGTAAGGTAGATCTAAATGGCATTTTCCAAACTAAAAATGACAGGTCTACCTATCGTACGTTCGAAAAGTTACTGGATTAGCCTGTTGATGTCATAGGCAACACTTATTCTAAAAATATCAGTATGACATATGTAATTGTGTAGAACTCATTCAGGTTTACCAGAAAAGTATGTTAGGTTAGGTTTGAACTGCCATAGTACCAATCTTAGACACTGATATTGTTTCCTTTAACCGCTTTATTTAGAATTGGTTTAACCGGCAAATTTGTGTTTGATCCAGTTACTTGTTTTAGTGGGTTCATGAAAAAAGTATGCATGTATGCAATAATTAAATAATTAACTATTAAAATCTCGTATCTTAATTAGGCCACATTGCAAAACTCATGGCCTAACCGCGATACTCGAATTCAATAGCCCTCATTATGTAATGATTGTGAAAAATACTATTGTTCTTGCTAGTCGAGTACGTAACGTGTTATTTATACTGTTGGTAGATCAATCATTTCTTTATACAAAAAATAAGAGATTATTATGACAGGTTTTGATTCAATCTCAAAAACCACTATGCATCTGTTCAATGTCTTAAGTCCCTGGCCCGCTCACAGTGACACCTCACACCCCCAGTATCTATCCCTCACTCGATACACCTTTTATTTTTGTATGTAAACGCCCGCTTATATTTATTGGCCGGCGTTTTGTTCGCAATCCGCTTTTAATAGCCGAAAAAGCTTGGGTTCCGAACTGAAACAACATCGGTGTGTTGATTTAGAAACGAGAACGAATTTTATTTTTGCAATTGGTCAGATTGAAGACTGAGGCGCTTAAGTGGAGACCCGTGGGGCTATTTTTGAGTTTCAAACGCACAACTCTTATGGAATTTGGCATTTGCATACAAATCAGTCGCGATGATCCATCTCCTCTGGTGACTCTCATGGCCGCGAATGACTACGTAGCTATAGCTCGCCCAGCCACACATGAATAACTATGGAAGCTCCCACTCCCAGTTCCTTTTAACTTATGGAATCCTTAAATACATCTGCGCTGCCAGCGTGTGCGTAGCAAACCTGTATGAGCTGTTGGGACTTTCGTCTGCGAGAATTTCCTCTAACTTCCCCTAATAAACATCCCTTACGAAACGCAACAACGGATACTGTTACACTTTACTCATAAGCTATACTCATAGAAATTTGATTTCAGGGCCACTTCGTACCTTGTCATAGTGACAATAATAAGGGATCTCTAGCAGCTTTCATATAGATTCTCATTGTGACAAGGTACGAAGTGCCCCAAAGATGAAATTCCTCGACTGTACATATAAATTCCATTGATTACTTCTGCCGCTAATGGACGATTCACACTGAACGGCTAGAGTCGGCGCGCACCCCACTAGAGTCGAAGGAATTCGAACCATCCATACAGAAGTTAGATTTCATATTTGAATGAGTTGCGGGCAGCCGGTCGGCTGCCGCTGCTGTTTGGATACGAAGTCTAGCTTCTGTATTGTGGATTCAAATTCCTTTGACTCCGGTTGCGTGTGCGCCGACTCCAGGCGTTTGATGTGAATCATCCATAGCATAACACTTCGCTATGCGCTATTCGGTAAATGCATTTCACGAACTGTGGAGAATTTAATCGTCTTTGTTTGTTTTATTCGCACACGTAACTTTATAAGCGCGAAAAGCGAATACGCGTATCCGTCGACTTGTTGGTTTTTGATACATATCAAAGGTCAATAATAAGCCGAATAGGCATGCCGATACGAATTTTAGATGGGCAGGTTTGTGGTTCGCGTGTTCACATAACAAATATTTCCGCATCTTTCCCCCCGGATGCTGGCCAAAAGCAAACCCATTCTTATTTAAAAAAAAATGCGCAGTGACATAAAGAATATAAGAATATGCGAATAGCGCATAGCGAAGTGTGAGTGCGGCATTGCATAATGATATTAGTTGTGACAAACACAAGTGAAGTTTAAGTCATGTTTGCGGAGGCGCGTACTTTCACGCCATCGTTCGTAAGCGCGTCGCCTCGCTGGTGCGCATGCGCATGGCGCGGGGCAGTTCGAATGGCATCCTCGACGCATTGTCAAACCGGTCAGACTGTTCACTTGCCAGGCTATGAATCAGCTTGTACGTCCCAGCCCTAAATATTTATGGGAAGAGTGGGTGCTAATTTTATTTTATGTTTTATGTTTTGTCATTTTAGTTTAAAGTATTAACACTAGGTTAAGTCACAATGTATACTAAGCCGGATAATGGACATAAGTATGAAAAATAAACAATTCATTCATTCATAAGTTAGTAGAATTTGTGACTTTTTAGGTCCGCATAACCCGCTAAACAGCTTGACGTAAAATATGAAAACCCATCGCACATCTTTGATGGAATCTCACCTTGTGAATTTTATTCGTAATTTCAAGTAGGTATACGTCGTAATTGTTGACGTCTTAATACCTAATCATCATATCAGCCGAAGGACGTTCACTGCTTGACATAGGCCTTCCCCAAAGAGCGCCGCAAAGACCGGTTCTGACTTTTTTTTTGACTTAAATACGTAGAAAACCTCCAAAACTCAGGAACTAATATTCGTGCCAATTACACAAATAATGTTCGGACTGGGATTCGAATCGATATCGAAATAGTCACGAGAAATACTGGGAAACTCAAAATAACCTTCTATAGACTAGTAAAGGCGAAAAAGTCGTTCTTGGGAAACTGTATCAAATTCTACAATAAAATTCCTAAACACATTACTGAACTTAGCAATTCTAAATTCAAATCTGTAGTAAAACAGACACTTATTTCAAGAGCATATTATAAGATAAACGATTACATCATGGATAGGGATGTGTAGCAGTGATAGCGTCCTGCACGGGTAATCTATCGCGAAAATATATTTTCTACTGTAGCATTGTTATTTAAGTTATTTTGTAGTAAAGTAATTTTATATTTAACTATATAATGTACTTATATATTGTTTTGAAAAAATGACACCTCGCACGGAAAAAAATGATTTAGCTGTGGTAGCTAAGCACGCTTTGCTGAAATTTTCTTTGCTGCTGTATACAATTTCTTATCTACTGTAACAAAGCCTTGTCTATAGCAACTAAAACCAGTTTGCTACCCTTGCTAACGATATTTAGCTAAAAGGATTTTAAATAATTTGCTACCGCTGCTAATTGATTCACAACTGTATCTAATTTATTTATCCGTATCAACAAAATTTTATTCGTCATTGTTGTTAGCAGGGACTGCTAATAATGTTTTGTTGTAGTAGATAAGAACTTTGTTACTATTGCTAATTATACATGTATTACGCAGCAAAAGCTTATGTTTGTTGCATTTGATAAAAATATTTTGCAATCACTAACAACAGTTTTGCAACAGCTGCTAATTTTATTTTCGAACTCCTTTACTAATAAATCCTTCGCCAGTTTTGCTAATAATCGTAGTCACATTAATAAATTACCTAGGCAATGGAGAGCAATAATATATTAGCAGTAGTAGCAAATCAGGTTTATGTGAGACTGCCAAGAACATTTTGTAGCTATAACTAACTTTTTCACAAATTTTACCAAATATTAATTGCTGCAGTTGCTAAATAAAAACTCGCCGATGTTGCTAAATATCTTTGTCAAACTACCGAATTCCCTATGCAATTAACAGCAATAATATATTAGCTGTAGTAGCAAATCAGACTTAGGTGAGGTTGCTAAGAACATTTTGTAGCTGTAACTAACTTTTTCACAAACTTTAACTAATATTATTTGGTGCAACAGCTAAGTAAAACTTCGTCGTTGTTGCTAAAAATATTTGTCATACCATCGAATTTCCTATGCAAATAACAGCAATAATATATTAGCCGTAGTAGCAAATCAGACTTAGGTGAGGCTGCTAAGAACATTTTGTAGCTGTGAGTAAATTTTTCACAAATGTTAACTAATATTATTTGCTGCAACTGCTAAATAAAAATTCGTCGCTGTTGCTAAAAATCTTTGTCACACCACTGAATTTCCTATGCAAACAACAGCAATAATATATTAGCTGTAGTAGCAAATCAGACTTAGGTGAGGCTGATAAGAACATTTTCTAGCTGTGACTAACTTTTCACAAATTTTAACAAATATTATTTGCTGCAACTGCTAAATAAACATACGATTTTGCTCAAAATCCACAACAACGATTTTTATGCAATGAACAGCAAATAAATTTGGCTAATATTCTTTGTTACAACTGCGAGGCAATCCTTCGCTAATGTCGTTAAAAATCTTAGTCACACCACCTAATTTTCTACGCCATGAAGAGCAATAATATAGTAGCAGTATTAGAATATCCAACTTATGTGAGGCTGCTAAGGATATTTTGTACCAGAGACTAAATTCTTCACAATTTTAGCTAATATTGTTTGCTGCAACTGCTCCCAATTGATCACTACGAGTACTACGCGATACCCTAGTACAAAGTCGATCGTTGTGCAATCAATCCAAGTCTGGTTTAGGCAGAAGGAATATAACAGAAACCCCTTCAGAACAGAAAAAATGTGGCATTAAAATGTATGCATTTTAAAACTATCAAATCATCAGGATACATTTCTGCCAATTCAAGTGCATTTTCCATGAAAGAAAAACCCGTGTAATGATGGACCAGCTTAAAGAGATTCCTCCGCACAGTCTGATAAATAGATGATATCCGAGAGTAACCTAGCGACGAAACATCAGTAAAATATCAATCTACCTAAATCTTTTTTTTTTATTATGAATGCAAGTTATATTTCATTTATAAGAATATACATAGTTGGATATGAAATTAAAAAAAAATATTGAAAATAACTTATGAGTATTTAGGTATTTCACTTTTCTGAGTACATGTCTGCAACTAACAGCTAGTCGCCAAAGCGTTACAGAACTTAAGCTATAAGAACATTAAAAACAAGTTGGTTAATGCAATTTAGAGTTTATAAACACATGCAACCTATTAATTACTACCTACATTGCTCTAACACAATTCCATAATTATCAAGAATAAGGAGCTTGTTTTCTGAAACGATGGATTTTGCAAAGGAAAAAAAATGTTTTCAAGACTTTATTTTACCATTTTGTCGGCGTGATTAATATGTATACTCATGCCGAATTACAGCTTTCTAGTAGTTACGATTACTAAGCTAAGCCGCGAAGGGACGGACGAACGTGGCGAAACAATGTTTCTTTTTCACCACGGAATCCTAAAACTCGTAATAAAATCATTGTAACCGCTCAGCGTATAGCATTATAGCGACACGTGCCGTGCCCACTGGCACAAAAAATGTTTATAAGCTCGAATGTTTTAGTTATGCCAACGAATGTCATATTAGTTGCAGTAGCTAAGATGCATTTTGCTACTACGATGAATGTTTTCGAGTTTCACGCGGGAAAAGTAACGTAGCAAGTGTTGCCATTAATAAACGCCAGTATTTTCTAGTAAAAGACGGGAATTACATTTTATTTAACTCTCTATGTATAAAAAAATCTTGATTTATAAAAAAAATATATAAAAGAAGAAACTGACTGACTGACTGACTGACTGGCTGATTGACATATCAACGCACAGCCCAAACCGCTGGTCCTAGAGATTCCAAATTTGGCACGTAGGTTCCTTATAAGGTCTAGGGGTGCACTAAGAAAGGATTTTTCAAAATTCAACCCCTAAGGGGGTGAAATGGGGGTCCGAAGTTTGTATGGGGAAACAAGATTAGTTGGACTATTTTATTCGAAACTTCACAGGAGTATTTCTAACGATAAATGAGTAAATACGTGTTTCAGGTTTTTTGAGAAATCAACCCCTAAAAAGCAGAAAGGTGGTGACAAATTCTGAAAATCGTCATGGGTATTGTTTTTATGATATACCGGGTCGCTGATAACGAAAACAACAATGATTTTAAAATCTCACGTGGAGAACGTGAAATACCATCCCCACTGTTGGGGTGCGAGGGGGATGAAATGTCTTAATATTAATATGGGTGTCGTTTTTATGGTTTTTTTGGGACGTTAATTACGAAAATGGCATCGGTTTTAAAATTTAATATTGTGGACATGAAAACTTTTGAAAGTTTGTGCCAAATTTCAAGAAATAACTGACTGACTGAGTGACTGACATATCAACGCACAGCGCAAACTGCTGGTTCTAGAGATTCCAAATTTAGTATGTAGGTTCGATATAAGGTCTTGAGGTGCATTAAGAAAGGATTTTTCAAAGTTCAACCCCTAAGGGGGTGAAATGGGGTTCCGAAGTTTGGATGGGGAATCAAGATTAGTTGGATTATTTTATTCGAAACTTCACAGGAGTATTTCTAACGATAACTGAGTAAACATGTGTTTCAGGTTTTTTGAGAAATCAACCATAAAAGGGGAAAATCTGGTGACAAATTCAGAAAATCGATATGGGTGTTGTTTCTATGGTTTATCGGGTCGCTGATTACGAAAACAACAATGATTGTAAAATCCCACGTGGAGGACGTGAAATACCATCCCCTCTGTTGGGGTCCGAGGGAGTTGGAATGTCTAAATATTAATATGGGTGTGATTTTTATGATTTTTTGGGTCATTAAATTCAAAAATGGCATTGATTTTGAAATTTAATATTGCGGGCATGAAAACTTAAAAGTAGGTGCCAAATTGCAAGAAGAAACGGACTGACTGAGTGAGTGACATATTAACGCACAGCCCAAACTGCTGGTTCGAGAGATACCTAATTTGGCATGTAAGTTCCTTATAAGGTCTAAAGGTGCATGAAGTGCCGTGAGTTATATGAAAATACGACCTTTTTTGATTCAATGTGTTATAAGTGGTTTTATTAATCAGTGCCGTCCGATACAATTTCGACATAAATCGATATTTGAGCGTCCGAGAGGACTCGTAATAGGAATCCGAGGTACCTAAACTTTGAATAAAGTAACGGCATATTGATTTTCTTCATTTCCGTCCCGATTTCGTTCAAAATCGATATCTGAGCGTCCGAGAGGTCCCCTAATACGATGCCGAGGTAAAATTTGGAAAAAGTGGCGGCCATATTGCTTTTCTTCATTTTTGTCCCAATTTCGTTCAAAATCGATATCTGAGCGTCCGAGAGCTCCCCTAATACGACTCCGAGGTAAAATTTGGAAAAAGTCGCAGGCATATTGATTTTCTTGGTTTCGTCCCAATTTCGGTCAAAATCGATATCTGAGCGTCCGAGAGGTCTCGTAATACGAATCCGAGGTAAAATTTGGAAAAAGTGGCAACCATATTGATTTTCTTCATTTCAACCCGATTTCGTTCAAAATCGATATCCGAGCGTCCGAGAGGTCCCCTAATACGAATTTGAGGTAAAATTTGAAAAAGTGGCAGCCATATTGATTTTCTTCATTTTCGTCCCGATTTCGTTCAAAATCGATATTTGAGTGTCCGAGAGGTCCCCTAATACGACTCCGAGGTAAAATTTGGAAAAAGTGGCGGCCATATTGCTTTTCTTCATTTTCGTCCCAATTTCGTTCAAAATCGATATCTGAGCGAGAGCTCCCCTAATACGACTCCGAGGTGAAATTTGGAAAAAGTCGCAGGCATATTGATTTTCTTTTTTTTTTCATCCCAATTTTGTTCAAAATCGATATCTGAGCGTCCGATAGGTCTCCTAATACGAATCCGAGGTACAATTTGGAAAGTGGCAGCCATATTGATTTTCTTCTTTTTCGTCCCGATTTCGTTCAAAATCGATATCTGAGTGTCCGAGAGGTCCCCTAATACGACTCCGAGGTAAAATTTGAAAAAAGTGGTGGCCATATTGCTTTTCTTCATTTTCGTTCAAAATCGATATTTGAGCGTCCGAGAGGTCTCGTAATACGAATCCGAGGTAAAATTTGGAAAAAGTGGCAACCATATTGATTTTCTTCATTTCAACCCGATTTCGTTCAAAATCGATATCCAAGCGCCCGAGAGGTCTCTTAATACGAATCCGAGGTAAAATTTGTGAAAGTGGCAACAATATTGATTTTCTTTTTTTTTGTCCCGATTTCGTTCAAAATCGATATCTGAGCGTCCGAGAGATCTCTTAATACGAATCTGAGGTAAAATATGGCACTACATACATGCCTGTATGCAAAAACGTTAAATGTTACTATAGGCGTGTGGGGTATAGATAGATTTGCTTTTAAAAACGATATAGAGGTTCCGATATTTTTTTCCATTTAAATCAACGTTTAGTTTTTTTTAATCGTATGGCATTTATTTACGAACCGTGAGATTTTCGAGAAGACAAGTACAGTTGCCAGTTTTTGTTGCACTTTTAGCACCACTCAGGGGTCACGTGTAGGGTAACGGTGGGTACTCCCTACGGACGTGGTGCAACTTCGACCCTCCTTTGTCAAGTGAGTGGGCAATTTGACTGTTAGAAGTTCGCAAGCCGCTCGAAGGCCTCTAACTTGGCTTAACGATAGCAGCCGCGATCAACGGCTTAGCGTGCCTTCCAAAGCACGAGAGTACGTTAGTA